>JARHVA010000098.1:6867463-8299927 GCA_037957365.1 Torreya grandis | reverse complement strand
TTCAGATCGATGTAAGACAACACGCGATCTATGAGGTTATATGGCATAGCATGCAGAAATTTAAGTTTGACTTCAGTAGATGCAGAAGATTTACATTCATAAGCAAGCTTACGGAATTGCTTAGCAAAAGCCTCAAACTGTTTGAGATCACATAGTTCCATTTTCATCAACCACTTCTTGGACTCGAGCTGTCGGTTCCCGACAGGAGGAGCAAACTCATCTATAAGTAATCTTTACAAAGCATTCAAAGAATCTGGCTGGTTATGAACACGAGCATGTTGCTCTGCTTCAGGGATAGAATCCCACCAGAGGTTAGTGATTCCCCATAAGTATTTGACAGCAAAACTTGTAGTTCCATGCTTGGTCGAGATGAGACTGGACAGCAAGGACACGCATGGTATTACACCAAGTTGCTATTTCATTTAAGGGGTCCAATAGGTCATCTATATTGAGGTACCAAGGCTGTAGATGTATATGGGTACGCTGCATCAGGGAATGACTGGATGTTTTCTTGATAGTCTTGAAAGAAGGGCCAAAAGATACTGAACAAAGAGGTCTTGAGGAAGACTCGGCCTTCTGATCTTCTTTCGATAACCAACTAAGACTATCATCTAAGCTATCGATCTTAGAATCTAAAGAATCAACTTTCTTTTGTATGTTAGCAACAGTATTTTTGATAGACAGTACATCTCTACATAAGTCATCAAAGTTTTCAGAGAAATGAGCATTGAACCTTGTGAAATAATTTCTCTATTTAAACTCATTTGATGGATTGTCATAAGCAGCTGAAAAATACTGTACAACTCTAGCAGCTTGTCTGTGAACACCTTTAGGCGGCAGCCATCGTCCACCTCTGTAGAGTGTAACTGTGTCTTCTGTAAAAAAATCAAGACTATCTTCTCAGGGAAGACTCATTAGTGTATGTGGCAAATCTTTGCCAAAATTTACTTCTTCATCCTCTATAAGAATGTGTCCTGTTTTGACTGATCTACGGGATGAGGACGTAGATGGTCGAGAAGGAGAAAGATGAGAGTGCATGGACAAGGATTTGGGTAATATATTTACAGATCTGCCATCACTTTGGTGAACAGTGGCTTGGCCTTTAAGCTTAGGAGACACATGCTTAAGCCAATCGAGTTTCCATTCAGATGGAACTTCGACTGATTCTATATGTCCTTTTTGCAACTGGACTGTACCACTTAGTCTGCGGGTGAAAGGCAGATTTTCAAGGATTTTGGGGTGGTTTGTATTGGTCATACTATATAAGATAGAAATATTTATTGAAGCGTATTGGAATTCACCAAACATGTCTAGACCATACAAAGAGGAAAACAGACCCCAACAATCTAATGATCCATGCTTAACTTCTTTGCAACCTTTATCACGGACTGCGACTGAAAGGTTAGGACAAAACTCAAAACATATTACATCATCATTAAGTCATCCAAGGCTAGATAATTGACAAGAATGCTGGAAACTGACTTGACGACGATCACACAATGCTAGATATAGAACGGGTTTAATATTTGCAGGAATCAAAGGTCTAATAGAAATCCTAACCAAACCAAAATGGACAAACTTTACATCACTATGCGATCTGATATATGCAATTTCTTGCTCAGGTAATAGCGGGAGTAGATTTGTCTGAAAAGTCTTTTTGGGCTTATAACAGAGGGTAAGCTCAAGTGATTTTATCCTAGGTTTTACAAAGGACATATAAGTAGATGTGTAAAGAAACTTAGACTTGACTAACTCTGATTGCTTATACACACTAGAAGCCTTAAGAGTAGGAGGTTTGAACATACTGGTTTCTTTTTCAAGATCTGTTTCTGTGACTTCAATGTCAGGGCAGTTTGAGATCTGATCTGGGATGAATGGAGGTAACTCATACATTCCTTCAAGTTCAGATTCATTAACAAGTTCTACGGTAGTTGTGGAAGGTACTTTTCCAAATTCCATTGTGGGGAGATTTGGGTTCTGGATTGCGAGAAATTTCTGGTCAGGGAAAAGGGTATGCAGAGATAAAAGCGGCCTATGACAATATGGATGAACGGCCTGTGACTCGATGCAATAGCTTCCCAAAGAAATTTTACAGAGCAGAGAACTCAAAAGATCTGGTCCAAAAAATAGGAAAATAATCACAACTTACAGTATATACTTGATGTCAATGGCTCTGATACCAATCTTTTTATCGTGTCAGTAGACGGGCTCCTTGACAGCGGAATTGAGAGATCTTTAGTAGAAACCTGCGATAGGAGGCAGGGGCCAAATGGCTACGGCTTCAATATTTCACTCAAAAACTATTACACACTTATACACTGGAAACTGACTTGACGACGATCACACAATGCTAGATATAGAACGGGTTTAATATTTGTAGGAATCAAAGGTCTAATAGAAATCCTAATCAAACCAAAATGGACAAACTTTACATCACTATGCGATCTGATATATGCAATTTCTTGCTCAGGTAATAGCGGGAGTAGATTTGTCTGAAAAGTCTTTTTGGGCTTATCAGAGGGTAAGCTCAAGTGATTTTATCCTAGGTTTTACAAAGGACATATAAGTAGATGTGTAAAGAAACTTAGACTTGACTAATTCTGATTGCTTATACACACTAGAAGCCTTAAGAGTAGGAGGTTTGAACATACTGGTTTCTTTTTCAAGATCTGTTTCTGTGACTTCAATGTTAGGGCAGTCTGAGATCTGATCTAGGATGAATGGAGGTAACTCATACATTCCTTCAAGTTCAGATTCATCAACAAGTTCTACGGTAGTTGTGGAAGGTACTTTTCCAAATTCCATTGTGGGGAGATTTGGGTTCTGGATTGCGAGAAATTTCTGGTCAGGGGAAAAGGGTATGCAGAGATAAAAGCGGCCTATGACAATATGGATGAACGGCCTGTAACTCGATGCAATAGCTTCCCAAAGAAATTTTACAGAGCAGAGAGCTCAAAAGATCTGGTCCACAAAATAGGAAAATAATCACAACTTACAGTATATACTTGATGTCAATGGCTCTAATACCAATCTTTTTATCGCGTCAGTAGACGGGCTCCTTGATAGCAAAATTGAGAGATCTTTAGTAGAAACCTGTGATAGGAGGCAGGGGCCGAATGGCTACGGCTTCAATATTTCACTCAAAAACTATTACACACTTATACAATATTCCTTGTTAATTTTTGATTCACAGGATCCTTCGAAAAGGGCAAGTGAAGAGCATACTCTTTGACAAGGCTACTAGATTTTCACACAGAAAATTTTTTGATGATCAATACTAAGGAGCTAAGGCTTATTTATAGAATTTTGAGAGGTCCTGCCTGCTCGCTGGCAAGGCGGTGTCTATCTCATCATGCTTTACAGCGCATGCTACAGAGAGATGCTGTTAGACCCACCACTTGACTGGTGTGCGGATGATGATGATGACGGGACCATGGGTTGTGGGCCCAACATGTCTTCCGCTTCGTCAAATAAATCATCTTCAGAGATAGGCTGAAAAAGGCATCTAATTTGAAACGTCCTTTGTAGATACCAATGTCGGCATGGGCCCCTATCACATGGCATGTGGCGTGGCGTGCAGTGGAAATGGGATTCCCACTCAAGTTGTCGCCTAATAATTGTATGCACCACTGTGTCCTGACTGTGATTCTGATCTTCGTGAATACGGTGTGGGCCATATCTTGCTATCCATCTGTATAGATGCTCATTATGTGCCGATCTGATTTTGATATGCCACGTCCAAAGTGGTCTCTTCAATAGGTCAATGAATTGGTTGTAAAGATATTCACTGTTCAGCCTTTCTATGGTGATGGTTCCAGTATTGTGTCTGCGATCTGCTTGAACTGTTACTGCTGCAGACATCTAAAGATCTAATGACGCTGCATGAGAAATCCTGGTGAACCGAGGATGCATGCCTTCTCTAAGAATTTGTTCTTGAATCACAGCACTTAATGATTCGAATGCTTGATTCAAAATTCTAGTTAAGTTGAAACCAGGTGCAGGTGCAGGCTGATGCATGAGGGTAGTAGTAGGATTCCTACTAAGCCAATCTGCTATAATATTATGCTTACCATCTATATGTTGTACTGAAAATTGAAATTGGTGGAAAAATGCTTGCCACCTAACAAACTTTCCTCGACCATCCTTCCTACCATGATCTTTTTCTCGGAAGGTTAAGAATCGGGTGCAGTCAGTTACAATAGTGAAATGTGGCAGATGCAACAATTTAAGCATGAATTTTTCCAAACACTTTTTAACAGCATAGATTTCCTTATCAAAGGAAATCCATTTCAGTACATCTGTGCTAAACACACCGCTAGCAAACTCACAAACAAATTCAACATTATTTACAATACAAACAAGTATTCCTCCCCATGAGAGGTCAGAAGCATCGGTATAAACTTTCATTTCTTGGGATTTTGGAATGTTTAGTGCTGGTAGGGCAGCAACCTTAGCCTTGATTTTCTGAATAGCTTCTGTATGGCGTTGTTCCCAACGGAAGGTCTTCCTTTTCTGGAGAAGCTCTTGTAACACAAATCTGTCTTCACCAGCGTTAGGATAAAAACTATTCAGATAATTTAACAATCCCAAAAATGCTTGCAACTTAGCTTTGTCTCGTTGCTCCGGAAAACCGATGACCTTCTCCTTGATATGTGGCTGGATCTGAAGCTTTGAGTCTCGGATAACCATCCTGAGAAAGTTACATTCAATAGTGCATAACTGAATCTTAGTTTCAGAGAGCACTATTCCTACATCTGTAGCCATCTTTAGAAAAGTGGAGAGATGAATTACATGTTCTTCTAGAGAATTGCTAAAAATCAAAATATCATCAATATATACACAAAGAAACTAAGAAGTGCCTTCAAAGATTCTGATCCTTATGTGCCTGATAATAGGCAGGTGCATTCATCAAGCCAAAAGGCATGACAGTCCATTGGTAGTGGCCGAAAGGGCAACTAAATGCTGTCTTTGCTCTGTCTTCTTCCTTGACTCGTATCTGATAAAAGCCAGATTTACAGTCGAACTGTGAAAAATATCGACAGGCTGCAACTTTTTCTAACAAATAGCTTTTATCGGGGATTGGATATGGGAATGGTTCAGTGATTGCATTTAGTGGTCTGTAATTGATGACCATCCTCTTCTTTCCTCGTTTCTGTTCTGAATGCTTATTAACCATGAAAGCATAACAGCAATATGGAGAGGTTGATTTTTCTATAAAACCATTCTTTTCCAGATCTTTAATCTGGTTTTCCATATCAATATAGTCCTGTGCTAGAATGGGGATTTTCTTCCCAATTTTCATATGTTTGCCTTCAAGAATTTTGATTTCCATTTCAGGCATTGATTTGGTCCAAAACTGTTGCGGATTATCCGAACAGATAGAAGACTTTATCTTTTCTACCTAATTTCAAGTATTTCAGCAGGAATTTTAGTTCAGGACTCTGAGCCATGGCACTAGGAAATTGTTCTGTAGCATAGATGAGCCGAGGTATTCTCAACCTTTCATTTTCTATAGTGAACATTATGCTTTTTGCTGTTGCACCATAGGGTGTGTACCTATCAATGAATGATCCTCCCAAGAGGATATCTATGGGCATCTTCTCTAATGGCAAAGAAATCACAGTGGAAGATTTTATTCTGAATTCTCAGGGGTTGTTGATGTTTATATTTAGTACAGGTAAAACTGTTCCCCTGGATATCTATGCTCTTATAATCTAATCTCTCATCTAGTGTCTCCCAATCACTAATGAGTTGTGGCTTTGCAAATGATAAAGAAGCACCTGTATCTACTTGGGCATCTACATATCTACCATTGATTGCAAGAGTAAAGAACTACGCAAATCTACCATTGATGAGATGATTGAGGTAGGCAGGTTGTGGCAATTCTAAGTGAAGGGATACTGGTACATACCAATTTTTGCCTTCCTGGGTCTTGGACAATGATGGGTTCTGTGTAGATATCTTCTGGTAATTCTGGTTCTGCTTCTTCTTCTTCCTGATTACTACATTCACCAGGGTAGTAATCTTGGTCGGAGTAGAAAATGCTTTCGACGTCATCCTCTTCTTCGTAGCCATCATCCCATCTGGGATCTGCTGCTAGAACTGGTTCTTCAGCAGGCATTATCTGTTCCCAAATAGGTTCTCAAATTTCCTTTGGTGGCTCTTTGCAAGTGAATTTGTTCTTGATCCATGATTCACTTGGTTTGAATTGGCTTGGAAAATGCACAGGAGGATGCTGCATTCTGTGCATCGTTGGCGGCTGTCATGGCTGAGAGGGTTGTCTCCCTCTAGATGATTCTCCTTGGTGATTACCTCATCCTCTGGGGCGTTCTGGTCATTCTGGTACTTCTTGATGGGCTCTAGACCAGGGACCATAAGCTTCGTATGAAGGATTGAAGCCTCGAGACCGGTAAGGTCGTGACCCTCTTTACATGTTGGTCATTGGTTGTTCAAGATCATCTGCTAAAGAGTCTAGCTCTGCTGCATCTTCATCATCTGATGCTTCATCTGGAAGATCTTCAAGAACAGGTTCATAAATGTCTTCCTGTAAATATAGATCTTCATCAGCATCTATAACATCCCACCACGCTGCTGCGTTGGAGGAAAAGACAGCTTTGACGGCTGGATTTTTGCACGAGCATTTGGGAGCAATATGACCAGGCTTACGGCAGATATAGCAAATGGGTTTGTGAGACGGAGGTCTGGGAGTGTGGCGTTTCTTCAAGAAATGGTGAGGAGGTGCATACGAGTGTTTCTTAGGAAAGGAGCGTCACTTGTAGGATAAGTGCCGGCGGCGCTGCTTCTGTTGACATCGTGGTTGGACATAAGGTCAGCAGCCATAAGGGGTTGTCTCAGGGAAAATGGGAGCAATAGAGGCGGCTTGGTGCTTGCTGAGTTTCTGCATAGATTTAGTCTCAGAGACTAACATCATGATATTCTGCTGCGTAAAATCAATGACATCAGATAAAGCAAGTCTTCAATAGCAAGACCTTTCAGATCAATGTAAGACAACACGCGATCTATGAGGTTATATGGCATAGCATGCAGAAATTTAAGTGTATACTGTAAGTTGTGATTATTTTCCTATTTCGTGGACCAGATCTTTTGAGTTCTCTGCTCTAAAAATTTCTTTGGGAAGTTATTGCATCGAGTCACAGGCCGTTCATCCATATTGTCATAGGCCGCTTTTATCTCTGCATACCTTATTCCCTGACCAGAAATTTCTCGCATTCAAGAACCCAAATCTCCCCACAATGGAATTTGGAAAAGTACCTTCCACATCTACCGTAGAACTTGTTAATGAATCTGAACTAGAAGGAATGTATGAGTTGCCTCCATTCATCCTAGATCAGATATCAGACTGTCCTGACATTGAAGTCACAGAATCAGATCTTGAAAAAGAAACCCTTATGTTCAAGCCACCGGCTCTTAAAGCTTCTAGTGTGTATAAGCAATCTGAACTAGTTAAGTCTAAGTTTTTGTATACATCTACTTATATGTCATTTGTGAAACCCAGAATTAAGTCTCTCGAGCTTACTCTATGTTATCAGCCCAAGAAAACCTTCCAGACAAACCTGCTTCCACTATTGCCCGAACAAGAAATCAATTATATTAGATCTCATAGTGATGTAAAGTTTGTCCATTTTGGTTTAATTAGAATTTATATTCAACCTTTAATTCCTGCAAATATTAAACCAATTTTGTATCTAGCTTTGTGTGATCGTCGTCAAGTAAGCTTCCAGCATTCATGTCAAATATCTAGCCTTGGACGACTAAATGATGGTGTTATTTGCTTTGAGTTTTGTCCTAATCTTTCTGTCGCAGTCCGCGACAAAGGTTGCAAAGAAGTAAAGCATGGATCATTAGATTGTTGGGGTTTGTTTTCCTCTTTGTATGGTCTGGACATGTTTGGAGAATTCCAATATGCTTCTATAAATATTTCTGTCCTGTATAGCATGACCAATACAAACCACCCCAAAATCCTTGAAAATCTGCCTTATGCCAGAAGACTAAGTGGAATAGTCCAGTTGCAAAAGGGACATATTGAATCTGTCGAAGTTCCATCCAAATGGAAACTCGATTGGCTCAAACATGTTTCTCCCAAGCTAAAAGGCCAATCCACAGTTCATAAAAGTGATGGCAGATCTGTCAATATATTGCCTAGATCCTTGTCCATGCAATCTCCTCTCTCTCCTTCTCGACCATCTACGTCCTCATCCCGTAGATCAGTCAAAACAGGTCATATTCTTATAGAGGATGAAGAAATAAATTTTGGCAAAGATTTGCCACCTACACTAATGAGTCTTCCCAGAGAAGACAGTCTTGAATACTTCACAGAAGATACAGTTACACTCTACAGAGGTGGACGATGGCCGCCGCCTAAAGGTGTTCACAGACAAGCTGCTGGAGTTGTACAGTATTTCTCAACAGCTTATGAAACTCCTTCAAATGAGTTTAAACAGAGAAATTATTTGGCAAGGTTCAATGCCCATTTTTCTGAAAATTTTGATGACTTATGTAGAGATGTACTTTCTATCAAAACTTCTGTTGCTAACATACAAAAGAAAGTTGATACTTTAGATTCTAAGATTGATAGCTTAGAGGATAGTCTTAGTTGGATATCGAAGGAAGACCAGAAAGCTGAATCGTCATCACGACCTCTTTGTTCAGTAACTTTTGGCCCTTCCTTTAAAACTGTAAAAAAGTCACCTAAGTCACCTAGCCATTCTTTGATGCAACGTACCCATATCCATCTACAGCCTTGGTACCTCAACATAGATGATCTTTTGGACCCAATGAATGAAATAGCAACATGGTGCAATACCATGCGTGTCCTTGCTGTCTAGTCTCATCTTGACCAAGCAGGTACTACCAGTTTTGCTGTCAAATATCTATGGGGAATCACTAACCTTTGGTGGGATTCTATCCCTGAAGCAGAGCAACATGCTCGTGTTCATAACCAGCCAGATTCTTTGAACGCTTTGTATAGATTATTGATAGATGAGTTTGCTCCTCCTGTCGGGAACCGACAGCTTGAGTCCAAGAAGTGGTTGATGAAAATGGAACTATGTGATCTCAAACAGTTTGAGGCTTTTGCTAAGCAATTCTGTAAGCTTGCTTATGAATGTAAATCTTCTGCATCTACTGAAGTTAAACTTAAATTTCTGCATGCTATGCCATATAACCTCATAGATCGCGTGTTGTCTTACATCGATCTGAAAGGTCTTGCTATTGAAGAACTTGCTTTATCTGATGTCATTGATTTTACGCAGCAGAATATCATGATGTTAGTCTCTGAGACTAAATCTATGCAGAAACTCAGCAAGCACCAAGCCACCTCTATTGCTCCCATTTTCCCTGAGACAGCCCCTTATGGCTGCCGACCTTATGTCCAACCACGACGTCAACAGAAGCAGCGCCGCCGGCACTTATCCTACAAGCGACGCTCCTTTCCTAAGAAACACTCCTATGCACCTCCTCATCGTTTCCTGAAGAAATGCCGCACTCCCAGACCTCCGTCTCACAAACCCATTTGCTATATCTGCCGCAAGCCTGGTCATATTGCTCCCAACTGCTCGTGCAAAAATCTAGCCGTCAAAGCTATCTTTTCCTCCAACGCAGCAGCGTGGTGGGATGTTATAGATGCTGATGAATATCTGGCTGAGAGGGTTGTCTCCCTCTAGATGATTCTCCTCGGTGATTACCTCATCCTCTGGGGTGTTCTGGTCATTTTGGTACTTCTTGATGGGCTCTAGACTAGGGACCATAAGCTTCGTATGAAGGATTGAAGCCTCGAGACCGGTAAGGTCGTGACCCTGTTTGCATGTTGGTCATTGGTTGTTCAAGATCATCTGCTAAAGAGTCTAGCTCTGCTGCATCTTCATCATCTGATGCTTCATCTGGAAGATCTTCAAGCACAGGTTCATAAATGTCTTCCTGTAAATACAGATCTTCATCAGCATCTATAACATCCGGCTTTTATCAAATTCGAGTCAAGAAAGAAGACAGAGCCAAGACAGCATTTAGTTGCCCTTTCGGCCACTACCAATGGACTGTCATGCCTTTCGGCCTCATGAATGCGCCAGCATACTATCAAGCGCATATGGATCAAATCTTTAAGGGCACTTCTCAGTTTTTATGTGTGTATATTGATGATATACTAATATTTAGTAATTCTTTAGAAGAACAGTTCATTCATCTCTCCACATTTCTTAAGATGGCTACAGATGGAGGAATAGTGCTATCTGATACAAAGATTCAGCTATGCACTACTGAATGTAATTTTCTTGGAATGATTATCCGAGACTCAAAGCTGCAGATCCAGCCGCATATCAAAGAAAAGGTCATCGGTTTTCCGGAACAATTAGACAAAGCTAAGTTACAAGCTTTTTTGGGATTGTTAAACTATCTGAATAGTTTTTACCTTAACTCTGGTGAAGACAGGTTTGTGTTACAAGAACTTCTCCATAAAAATAAAGTACCTGATGATCCAAAAATTTAAAATGTCTTATTTTACCTTGAAATCATCCCACTATAACCATTTTTCTCCATTGAGTTCTGAAGTGAAGAAACAAAGGTAAACCTGGACCCTGTCTGGATGACTAGAACATACTGACCCACTTACACTCTTAGTGATTGTTCATAAATATTGGGGGATGAATATGACAACCAATGAATATAAATTTAATGTCATTAAAATCCTATTTCCACCTCACCTATCCAAACCCATGGCTAACCTATTGACACATAGCCTAAAGACCATTTATACCTTGGAATTTAATGCCATAACCACCTATATTTATTCCTCACACATCCCCATGCCCCTTTAAATACCCTCAAACCATTGCCCAATGCCTTAACCACCAGCCATTAGTGGAATTGGCTAAATTTAGCCAATTTTGACTATGTTCCCATGATCATTGATGATTGACCCTAACCACCGGTGGTTACTTAATGCAACCAAAATCTCTATCTTAGGAGTATATAATTGAAGGAGTTAATTATAACTCACTCATTGATTACTATATGTCTAATTTTAGTTTATTGTTGACATGATCAATGCATGATTAGACTATTTTTTAGACTATATGATAAACTCTTCATTACAATTCTCCTTTTCTCTATATTAAGATGTGAAGAGAAGGTTGAATTCAATGGATTTTAGGTGTAAGAGATTATAAATCCTAGGAAAATCCAAAATCTTCCTAGCTAAATAAAAACTAGACAAATACCAAGGAGGCAGTTCCACATTTTCAACACTAAGGATTATAGGACTATTATTCTACCCATGTAGTTTTAGATTCCAAAGTGGCTTCTTTTTAGCTTTAGGACTTCTCCAGGCCATCAAGTACCAAAGCTAAGTATTCTTCACTAGTTTTTAATAAAGTTATTTGGTTTCAATAGCTTAGAGCTTGCACCTACTTTTAACCTCTCCCCACAACCTCTCTGATGTTGGAGTTCTATAACTCCAAAAATCATTATCTCCACCAAGCACCCTCTAACCACTCTGAATAATTTTGAATATCAAAGCCCTAACCTTGAGACCTCTGAGACCATACCTATTCCCTCATGACCTTTAGCCAACCATCAAATGACCTATAAAACCCACTTGTAACTTACCCATAGTCCCTTCCTTGCCCAAAGATGAGACTATCAAACCCATAGTGATTATCAATGATCAACTTTGATCACTAGAGATCATCTATCGACTGATGAAAATCATGCCCTAACTGTCAGTGGTTACCAATGACCACCGATGATCACTATGTAAATCAAATTATAGCCAAAACATCAAGTATTTATCTACCACCAAACTCAACCAAAACCCTTATTTTCTTGACCTATATCACTAAACATAATCAACAATAATGACGTGACCACACCTGAACCACACTTTGATAGTTTAGCATGTATTTTGATGTTATTTGGTTAAAACACATTATTTATTGAAAAGTATTTCTTTATTTTGATTAAATACTTCAATTTATGTCATGCAATCTTTCTTATCATCAAATTTATTAACATTAACTTGTCTAAAAAGTGGATTAACAGCCTCTAAAGAAGTCATGTACTTTTTGGATCTAGCTTAGTAGGCAATCTACCCACCTACCTATCTAATCAACCATTTTGTAGTGTCTTTCTTATCTGCAAGTCATCTTCCCTGGACAAAGAGGACTATCTACAACCGTCTAAATCATGGATCGCAAAAACAAATTTAGGTTCTACTAATGTCACCCTTCTTTCAAGTTTTACTCTTTCTAAATGAAAATAAAGCAAAATTTTAGTGAAACATTCTGGCACACCCAGTGGGACCTAGTTGCACCTAGGTGCTTTTCCTCTTATTTTATGTTCATTTAAACAAAATAAATATTTCTTTTAAAATTAAAATTAACCTCTCATCCATTTTTTTATTTTATTAATTAGGTCACATAGATTGATTTATTCAAGTAAATTAACTATAGCTTCACTTCTTTGCACACACAAGACCAAACCACTTAAACCAAATCACACATCAAAGACTTGACATAAGGCTCAACTAAGGTTTCATCTCCTAGTGGTAAAAATTAATCCATTGGCTATCCCACTTGGATGTCATTACTAAAGGGAGAAACCAAAACTCAATTCTCTAGTTGAATATAATCTCTAGCAATTAGTATATCTTGTCTAAGCACTCGACACCCTTATTGTTGTGGTGTGTAAAGTGAGGGGGTAGGCCCCAATATCAAGCCATGTAATGATTTCTAATATAGACCATTTTGAGATTATACACTACCTAAAACCAACCATATATTTCTTATCTAGTACCCTTTGCAAAACCAAATTTGAGTCACACTTCTAAAAACTTAAGGCATAAGCCACAAGAGGACAAAAAGAGCCTTAAGATTTGACATGATTTATTGTATATTTTATATTCTTTAAATTTTTATTGTCTTCTCCTTATTTGAGTTATGAATAATCTAACTCCCTTTGGAAATCTTCCACTACCTTGCCTTCATCTACCTTATCTCCATTTCCTTATTCAATGGGGAGCACCCCTATATTTTTAGCTGGAGATCCTAACTTTGTTAGAATATTAGATGAAAACCCTCTTACCTTAGAGTTTTATCTTGCATCATGATCCAATTTTTATCCAAACCTTACCCATAACCACCTGAACCTCACCTATCAACAACCATTTAGTCTCAACTATAACCAACTAATGACCTATCAACACCTATTTGACAATTGTCATAACTAACCTCAACCTCAACCATCCCAACCTTACCAACCTTTGGGTTACCTACTCTATCCATAATATAAACCACCTCAACCTCATCAAACCTTGTACTACCTACCCCAACCATCATATCAATTACCTTAACCCACTTTATGGGAACCCTCTTTTCCTCAAAACCAATACTTGGTCTATCCCTTTAGTCATACAACCAAAAACTATAAAACCAACCACTATAAACCTAATTTATCATCCTAATCAAATCAAACCAAAAACCATCCAAACAATAGCTATCAACCAAATTTTTTTAACCAATAAATCCTATCACCCTTACCCAACCTATCAAGCCAGCCTACCATACCCACCTTTTCAACCTTTTCAACCCTATCAACCCCATCAAATCAAACCATTAACTATACACCTACCCTATTGAACCAACCAACATTTATAAACCTACCCACCATATTAAACATGTAAAATATACAAAATACCTCAACCATACCTAACCTCTCAAAAAACCTACCTCATTTACCTTATCAAACCAACCAAACTTTTTGCACCCATTGATCTTATCAAAACAACCAACCTCACCAAATCAAACCAATAACTATCAATTATTTTTTTTCAACCCACCAACCTTATAAAGAATATCAAACCCATAAAATCACTTAAAATTTTTAGATCAACTAAACTCATTCAACCAACCAACTTCATCAAACCAACCAATTAGCTCATAACCTCAAGAGCCATTGGTGTACCCTCTTCTTAGGTAGATACACCCCATTGGGGGAATAATATGCCTTAATCCTTGACAAAATATTGTAGGATTATATCATTATAATTCCTCAAATCAAATCCATCAATTGTTTTCTCCCAAAACCAATATATTTTTATAGAGAATGAGTTGTATACGTATCATCGTACAAACACACATGTGGTAGATAGATGCAAATCTTTTAAGATGTTTTTTTAAAACCTTATCGATTAAAGGGAAGTTACAAAGGATATTATTCATGTTCCCCAAAATTATCCTTGAATGTACGTAGGTAATACATCCTTAAACTTATTCCTACACACATTATTATGGAAACCTATAATCAAAGACTTCAACACAATGAGGGTGCTTCATTAGATTTGGTTCTTAGTGAGCCTATAACTAAGGAAACCATAATTAAAACCCCAACCAATCCACTTTTTGACCAAGTAAAACCTTTCCAACTTGATTTAGCCACATCACTAGGGAAGAATCAACCTTAACCCAACCACTTGTTGACCAAGTGAAACCTTCTCAATTTTCCTTCGAAACCATAATTAAGGAAACTAACCTACCTCTTCCACTTCCCCTTTTATTGGATCAACCTCCAACCAACCTACCTCTTCCACTTCCTCTTTTAGTGGAGAAAACCTAAAACTAACCCAACCTACCTCTGCCACCTATCCTTTTAATGGGGCCAACCCAAACTCAAAACATATCACCTATAACTAACCCAACCTCACCTACACCCAACACAACCTCAACTAAAACCAAATCCATCTAATTATTCCTTAACCTACTCATTTTCATCTACCTAATGACATTGTCTTTGATTCAAGATTGATTCTTTTTCATCTTACCTTAAAAATGAAACCAAATAAACAAGCAAACCAAACTTACAAACTAAATCAACCATTTAGACTACCTCCCTCAACCAATTAAACCAACTGATAAACCAAATCAATCAACCATGATCAACCCAAATTTTTATCCAACCAAAACCAACTCATATATCAACCTAAAACAAAATAAACTCTCTAATAGATATTTATTAAATCTCATCCACCTTTTTATCCAAGCTACCCATACCTCACCTAAATTCCTTCATTAGGACAATCCAAAACTCTTGTCCAACCCACCTTTATTCCAAAATAGTGTTACCAAAATCATTTCTAGACCCCAAACCCACCCAAATCCAACCCAACAAAGTTTCCCTTGCCTTAATATCATAAATGAAATCCTACTTGAACCAACACCTATAAATTAAACTCCAACTAATAACTAACAACCCTTGGGAGGCTATTGAAGTCATCATCATCCCTCTTAAATCCTCTTTACTAACCACACCTTCACTTGGAACCTTTTTTGGCCTCAACTATTCATGGAAAGAGCATCCAGGGAATTCTCCCTCCAAAAGCTTCAACCAAGCAATAACCCAAACATTAACCAATAACCAAACCAAACCTTAACATTTTGCCTACTAACATTTTCAATGACCAAACTAACCTTTGGCACTTATGCCTCAACCTATACCTAGCCTAACACCAAACCAACCTTAAACTTAAACAAACCTTGATCTTGACCAGCCTTTTATCAATAACCCAAACCAATCCAAACCAAAACCTAAACCATAACCAACCACCATCAAGCCTAAAATCTAGCTTAAGCCTAATGACCATCACCTAACCAACCTTGCCTCTGGCTTTGTCAATCCAAAATATTTTCCATGTCTAATGATGTTTTAGAAAGTAACTAGGGGACCTCTTCTCTCCTTAATATCTTAAACAATTTACATAAATATAGATTTGGGGTATATCTAAACCTAAACCCTTCAATGCTTTTGCATTCACATCCATTATTTTATTAAACCAAGTTCCTAGTCATCTTGTGTCTAACTTAATCTCATCCCTTATTTTTAACCACCTTCATCTCTTTATTTTAAAGACAATTGATTAACATAGGATCATGTGATTATCTGTCATAGCCTTAGCTTAATACTAATCATGGGTACCCTAGCTCTACCCATGGCATGATTCTCATGGAACTTTACATCCCTTATAGGATGAATCCCCATGGTCATTATCATTAAAACCCCCTTTTACCCATCATTAACCTTCTTGTGTTATGGTTTTACCTCCTTAAAATAAATACTTAGGCTTATATATAATATTCCATGTCTAAACCATCATTAAAATAAATTTGGGATACAAAATATCACTTAGGTCAAAAATATTTAGCATGCAGACTATTCCCTTGAAGGATAAATACCCAAAACTATCAAAAAATTGCTTAAAAAGGTAGATTGCTCCCTCGAAGGATAACTATCAAATATAAACAAAATCAAACTTAGACCACTCAATTGAAGGATGGCTAAACCACATATTTATTAAGAAAAAAATCACTTGGAAGCTTCCTTCATCGATCATCTTCCCATAATCTATCAAATAAAAGCATCAAAAGACCCAAATTCCAAAGTCAAAAGTAAAAAAAATTCCCATGGAAAGTTGCAATTAGCTTTAAAAATAGTAAAAAAGTAGACTTACAACATCGATCAGTATAAACCTAACATAAGGCCCAAACTTGTCTATAATGGTTCTTAGGTCATCTACAAAAGGGGCAATCCATCCCCACAAGAAGGTTACATTATCTAGCCATTCACCTTTTGCCTATCATCCACCTCTGCCTTCCAAATCAAGGGATTTTGATATTACTTAAAACAATGTGATCAAACTACCTTTTCAGCAAATAAACTAACAATAATATAAAGCATGATAGGGGTTTATGTTCATAATCCTACAAATCTTTCCATTTTGGTCTTTATCAATTAGAGCATTAGCCTTCTTCTACTTTCATGACCACTTGATCAGGTGTATGTCTTACCAATTTGAACACCACCCAACCAAACATTTTATAATAGTAACCACATTATCACAACCATGTACCCATTGGAGAATAACATATTCTCCACCAACCAACCAAATAACCTCAACCTTGGTCATTTTGGCCTACCTTTCACACTTTTTATGACACCTTACTTTGGTCATTTTGACCACATCGACTACCTTGCCATATTTGAAAACCTTGCAATCATGCACTAATTTTATGCACCATCCATTTAGGTGCCTTAGAGCATGACCCATTTTTGGTACCAACACTTATGACCTATTCTATTTTCATAGGCTCACCCAACTTTTGGACTCCTATGAATCCTGACACCTAGCCTAGGAGACTTGAGTTTATAGATGTAACCCATATCAGCTATGCCTAATGTTGTGGCTTGGTTACCCTATCACTTATCCTTATAGTACCAACCTTATTTTACCAACTACCTCAACTATGGTAATCTAGTCTATGAACAATATATGATATCACACTTAGTTGCATTTTATGCACATGTTCGAGCTTAAATGCCCAACCAACCAAACCAACTTTGTCACCCACCTATCCAACTCATCAAACCTAGACCCTATTTTATTTTCTTAGGCTCACCTAATTTTTTAACCCCTAATAAAATGGAAACTTATTTTTATAAGTGTACCCATATTTTCTATGCCTAATTATAGTAGCCTAGTTCACTTGTCACTTGTCCTCCTTGCAACAACCTATTTGCCACTTCATTACCTAACACCCATTTGCCACCCACTTATCCACTTGTTAAACCCACACTTGATTATAATTCACCTCATCAATTCTCAATTTGAGGGGAAATACCTCCTCCCATACTTGGGGAATACAACCTTCCACCAACCTTTTATTTGTTGTTTTATAGCTTGCTAACATAATTTGTGCAACAAAAAGGGGCAAAATATATACACTAGAAAACTGTACACTATGGTTTTAGATGTTGCATTACTCTTTAAACCACCGCTTGGCCTCTCTTTGATTATTTTTCCCCTTTAAAAAATCCTTTCACCCATTTAACCCTTTAGCTACTTTAACTAAGTTAATTAATTATTTGAATCCTATTTCTACCTCACCTACCTAAACCCATGGCTAACCTATCGACACCTAGCCTAAAGACCATTTATACCTTGGAATTTAATGCCCTAACCACCTAGACTTATTATTCATGCATCATCATTCCATTTTAAACACCCTCAAACCATTTACCAATGCCTTAACTACTAGGTATTAGTAGAATTGGCTAAATTTAGCCAATTTTGACTATGTCCCCTCAATCACTAGTAGTCAGCCCTCGACCACCGATGGTTGATCCTGATTACTGATGGTTACTTAATGCAAATAAAAACTCTAACTCAAGAGTTCATGATTTAAGGAGTTAACTAAAACTCACTTGTTGATTAGTAGCTATCTAATTTTAGTTTGTTGTTCACATGATCAATGCATGATTAGACTGTTTGTTAAATTATTTGATAAACTATTTGTTAAACTCTTCATTTCAATGATCTTTTGTTCTATATTAATATGTAAAGAGAAGGTTGAATTCAAGTAATTCTAGGTGCAAGATATTATAACTCCCATGTAAATCCAAAATCTTCCAAACCAAACTAGAACTAGACAAAGACCAAGGAGGTACTTTCACATTCTAAACATTGAGGTTTCTAGGACTGTTACTCTGTCCATGTAGCTCTAGATTCCCAAGTGACTCCTTTTCAACTTCAAGACTTATCCAGACCATCAAGAACCAAATATAAGTATTCTACACTAGTTTTTAGTTAATTTATTTGGTTTTAATAGTTTAGAACATGTACCTACTTTTAACCTCTCTAATGTTGGAGTTCTACAACTTCAAACACCATTCTCTCCACCAAGCACCTTTTGACCACTCTTAATAATTTTTAATATATAATACATTAACTTGATACCTATGAGACCTTACCTATACCCTTAGGACCCTTAAAAAACCCTCAAATGACCTACCTAACCCCTCTATAACTTATCCATAGTTCTTTCTTCACCCAAAGCCAATACTGTCAAACCCATAATGACTATCGATGATCACCAACGGTCATCTATCGACTGTTGAAGGTCATGCCCTAACCACTAGTGGTTACTAGTGACTACTTATGGTCACTATGTAAATAATTTTATCCAAAATAATAAGCATTTATCAACCACCAACCTTAACCAAAACCCATATTTTCTTGACCTCTATCACTACACAGAATCAACAATAACCCAATCACACTTGAACCACACCTTGATAATTTAGCATTTATTTTGATGTTTTGTTAAAACACATTATTTATTGAAAAATATTTATTTATTTTGATTAAGAAATTTCATTTATACTATGCAATTTTTCTTATCGGTAACTTTCTTAACATTAACTTGTCTAAAATGTTGATTGACAGCCTCCAAGGAAGTTGTGTACTTAGATCTATATTTCTAGGTAATCCACCCACATAAATAGCTAATCAACCATTTTCTAGTGTCTTTATTATCTGTAGGTCATCCTCCCCAAACAAAGAGGAATATATATATAACCATCTAGATTTTAGATTATAAAACTAAATCTAGGTTCTCCTAACCTAACCCTTCTTTCAAGTTTTACTCTTTCTAAACAAAAAAAAGAAATTTTTTAGTGAAACAAATACCTTTTCACAATAATACAGTTGATGTGGATCTAATTTTCATGATCATCTCTAGTGTTATCCACACTTTGGAACATCTAGACACACAAAAAATTAGTTTTGGATAAACTCCACTTACCATAGACATACTGTTGATGCAGGGCAAGTAGCCCAGAGTTTTATGTCACCGTACAAAATATTAAGAGAAGAGAGGGAGTAAAAACCCTAATTTTTATGTGATTTTAAGTTTATATTAACAATTAATTTTTTTTAAGAGTGCATATATAAATATAATTTGATGGTATCATGCAACCTTGTTAGTTTTAGGATTTAGGATGTTATACTTAGGTGTGTTTATCATTTTATCCTTTACTTGATTGGTAATTTTGAGTCTAAAATTGTTTGTGTGAATATAAAACACATCAAAACATCAAAAAAAATTTCATACTCCATTCTATTTGAACATGGAGGCATTATGCTGACCAAATTGAAATCACTTTTTGCCTTGTTCAAATCTTCATTCAAAACATTATGTTTATATTTTATGAATAACATTGTTATGTTGTCTATTTTAGTTTAGACCATTTGTCCACTTAAAAAAAATCTCAAAGTCCTTAATTTTTTGTTTAAATTTAAAATCTCACCTTTCTAAGTTCTGATCCAATGTGCTATCAGTTTACCTTTCGCACTTAGTTTGACTTGGGTACGATTTCCCATTTGGATTGAAAGTCATTACCTAGACTTATCATCATTTTATTTTCATTGTGGACTTATATTATCTTGCATTTGCTCATGGTATAAGTTCCTAGACCATTTTACATTTTGTATCCATGTGATAGCATTGTGTTTCCTATTTAATTTTGGATTTATACTTAAGAGTTCTTGTGTTAATTCACATTTTGAGCTTCTTAATTTGCATTGTTATCTTCTTGATCATAGAGACCTTCTTCTAATTTTATAGTTGAAACTTATCATATTTGTTTCTATATTTTATGGTATTGATGTATCTTTGACCTAATTTTATTATTTTATCCTATACTTTAGGTTCCAAAATTATCTTACCCACTTCTAATTTGATGATTTCAACCCACCATTGTAGAGTAAATTCGTAACCACTTTCCTCAAATTATGTGGTACTATGCCAATTCTTTTATTATAGTCTCATATTACCTTGTCATTTGTTTGAATAAATCCAAACACCCTTTTTAAATGTTTTAAAAACACATTTCACATCTTAGTAAATGTAGAAAAATAATCTTCCAAGAATGACATAAAGGTATACTCGTAGTGGGGTCTCTTAAGGCCCTAGTTATGAGGAGGATCATTTTTATGATGGATAGGATAAATCTATCATATTTTAAGATATTTAAACAAATTTAGGGTCTAAATAATATTATTATGAATATCAACCCTTAGAAGACAAAGATGAATCCCTCCTAAGGTTAATAGAATCTAGCGCTAGGTTACCACTAGATTTTTCAATGGAACAATTGCATACAGTTGTTAGGGTAGAAGATAAATAACAAGAATAATCTCTCACTCACATTGAAAAATATAATATTGCTTCTTCTAATAAGGGAAAATAAAATCTTATAGAGTCTACTCCTGATGATCAAGATCTTGATACCAAGATCAAGAAAATTAGTCAATGATACACATAACATCTTATCATGGACTTAACAAACTCTTTAGATGAAAATTTAATCAAATCTTATAAAGAACAAGAGAATGTGATAGATCAAATGTAATGTACCCTAGTTGATCCTATGTTTATGATAGATCTTGGCATTTAAATTGATAAAAACACACCTAGAGATGCTTTGTAACATGTTTCACCAGACACGAAGCATACATTCTTTAATCACCAGGAAGCTCTTATTCCTTCACAAAACCAAAGGAAAAAGAACTCAAAACATATTAGAGTATTGTTAAAATGACTTTTTAAATTTCCTCCCAATCATCATGTCCTTTGGCTAACCAACTACATAACTCTCAAAACCAATAGTATACTTATAATTCATAGTGATAGATTTCAAGGAATATTTATCAACCACCTAGGAATCAATGATTGACCTACTCGAATCAAGGAGTAAACCATAAGAAAAGTTTTGTATCATAGGGTTTATATACCTAACAAAATAATGAAATTGGGGCATATAACACCCAAAAAAAATTATATTCCACCTAAAAATACACCAAAAATGTAGGAGTGGAATTCGATGAAGGAAATCATGTCAAGACTAGATACAGTAAAATGAGTTAAGAAATATAAGTTTGATGAGATATGTCCATATCCATTCAAATTAAGTATTATCTAGGTCCCCTTTACACCTCATTTTTATTTACCTAAATTTTATAAATACAAATAGAAGGTGACCCTCAAGAACATATCCAAGCCTTTTCATACTATGCCAAGAGATGGCCTATAATAGTGTTTATTTTCTTTAATTATTCCCATGCACTTTGGTAGGGTGAGGTTTGGATTGGATCCTAAAATTACCTAAAGGATTAGTGGTAGATTAGAATGATTTATCTAAGAAATTTGTCAGCCATTTATCTTATAACATTGAATATGAGTTGATTGTGGTTGACTTGTGTAAAGAAAAATAATGAGATAGAGAAAGCTTCATAGTATATCTATAGTGATGGAGAGTATTACCTAGATGCTTTCAACACATTTTTCTAGATAAATTATTGGATGATATCCTCACACAAAAATTTGAGGTGGCTGGCTCATAATCTATGACCTGCTTGTGTAAACACATTTGAATAAATCATATACAAGGGTATGTTTATTAAGAAGATGCTCATTACTAATGGCCTTGTCAAGATTTATTTATAGGGTGAAACCCCTAATTAGACCCAATCACCTATTCAAGCTATCACTGTAGAAAATCCGAAAGGGTTTAATATAAATAAGAACATGGTGGGAAATAAAGTGATAGAATCTAGACATGTACAAATAGTGCAAGCTTTGATGGCCCCAAATGTATAGATAGCCCCACCTAATCCATTGATTACTTTGAAAAAGGTTCCTCCATGAAGGGAATTCAATAAATATAGAGTATTAAACAAATTAGGATATTGAGGCTGTGTTCTAATATTTGGTATTAGTTAATCTGATTATGTGGCCTATATGAAGCCCATTCTGTGAAGATCAACTAAAACTTGATTGGTATCGAGAAGATGAGTTTTGTAATTTCCATCACATTCTCAGCCATGCCATTTACCAATGTGTTCAATTAAGAATCTTATATAGGAATTGATTAAAAGTGGTGAAATTTAAGTGAAATACATAATGTGTAACACTAATCAGGACATGGGCATTTACATAGACCCATTTCCAAAACATAATCAATAGCCACTAAGAAACAATAAAAATGAAGGTAGAATTAGCATCAACAAGCACAAAGATAGAATCATGATGAGCATGATCATAATCAAGATCATAATACCCATGTTAATAACCTAGGTTATAATAGCATGCCATATGATTATAATAGCACCATGGGATGTGTTTTTGAAAATCACATTACCACCATCACCATTAAAGATCACGAACCATCCAATGCTTTTTGAAGTACTAGACACACCATCATAGGGTCAATGCCTTCCTATTTAAGTAATGCCATGTCAAGTTTAAGCAATTTCATTGCACCTTGAATTATATAGATTACTATCTTTGGGACCTCTTCTAATTATAATGGTTCCCTACCAACTCAAAATCTATACAAATGTAACTAAACACTCATGAGTGACCATCCAAGGCCCTTTATCTTGTTATTATAATTATAATGGCTCTTTCCTAACTCTAGATTGCATAATCACAACTAAAAACTCATGAGTCATTCTCTAGGGCCCTTTACCTTCTTCTAACACTAGACCAAACTTGAACACTATGCCTTTAGATCAAAAATAGAACACTACACCTGTCAAGGCTAAACACTCTTGTACTTCCATTAAAAAGTCATATAGTATATTGAACCAACTAATTAAAACACTTGCATAAATTTATATCTTAGATATTTTACATATGTCATAAGTCCACCAAACTATTTTGAATAACTTCCTTCAATAGTCCATTATTCCCTAGGACATCAAAATCGAATAATTTCATACACTTATAGGGAATTTATCTCATTTTTGATAAGTTACATTTGATAAGAGGGACATGTCTACTCTTGATCCTAGCTATAACAACCCTTTGTATATTGAGGTCATTATTGAAAATCATAAGATCAAGTGGGTTATTATAGATAATGGCTTAGGATCAAACCTAGTATTGATCAAGTTAGTACAATGATTGGGTTCTACTAGCAAGGACATCTAGCCTGAGACAATCATGATCAAGGAATATGATAATGTTGAAAGGAAATCTTTCAAAACTATCTGTTTACCAATCATTATTAAGTCTGTATCCCATCATACTTTGTACCATATTATGGATATTGAATTGTCATATAACATACTTCTTGGTCATCCTTGGATCCGTAAAGTACAAGCTATCTCATCCACTTTGCACTAGTGCCTCAAGTTCCCCCATGATGGCATTGAAGTTACCATTGGTGTTGATCTGTAGCCCTACCAATATTGCAAACACCTAGAGGTTGAATTTTATGACTACAACTATTATCCTAGTTCTAAATTCATCATGAAAAAGAACAAAGAAATAGTTTTGTAACCACCTAAGTCCAATTATATCAACCTAAGTGACCTTACTTCCACTTTGGCTAATCCATTTCCTACAACACTTGCACAAAAGGTCACTATTGAGGATGCAAACATTTCTAGGTAACATCTAAAATATGCCTTTCATATTACTAAATTTCCCAAGTATCCTAAATATTTTGGCAAAGCCAAGACTTCCCAAAGCCATTGTAGTCCCAACATGATTTGGAAAAATAATAAAGATACGCAAAACCCACTAATGGTATTTGTACCAACAACTTCACCAAATTAGGATTGGGAAGATTTTATTGAAGGAAACTAGTTATATTTTGATGACATTTATGATTGTTTTTAGAAGCCTAAGTACCCTATCCCTAATCAAATCATGGACAACTATGATTATACAAGTAATGGACTTGGGTCATGAGAGCAAGGAATCTTGAAACCATTATCAACTGGTAAGCCTAATATGAGTCAAGGTCTCAAATTTATACCACTTGGGGGTGACCTCATGTATTTTAATAGTGATTATTTTAAATCAACTAGCAATGAGACTCCTGGAAGTGAAGCAACATCCCATTATATCATTTATGATGAGCTTTCTGACACTAACCTATTTGATTATAATTTCATTATGACTATCACAACCCATTGTCCCCTTTGTCTTTTCCATCCTAACCTCATTGATTGGGACTAATATGATTCTATTATACCCTTTAATTAATTTTAGAATGAGGAATACATTATTGAGTACATGGGCCTCAGAGATGGATTGCCAATTGGTGATCATAAACAAGGCTTTGACTTCTCTTTAGAATCTTTCACCTACTTTGGAGATTGGGTAAACTTTTTTGGTGACAAAAAATATAAAACATCGAGATCTTTGGGTGAAAACCACTTTGAGGGACTTGTTGATAAGGGAAATAGTAAATAAAAAGACAAACACTTGAGTGAAAACCTATTTTAGGCACTCTTGAATGGGAAAATTTCCTCATCTCCAAAGGATGTGCAATGTCCAACATGTCATAGCTCTATATCTACTGCTAGTATCACATCAAAATAACATAAGGTATTTGAGCATCTTGGTCTTGACTTTCCATAGGTATTTTCTAGTCGGCCACTACATGAACCAACAAATTTAGATTTGTCTCATTATCGATAAATTTGGGAAGAACAACCAGAAGCTAAAGTAGAAGAAGAGGATCATGATCAAGCATTGCCCACTATTTTATACGATGATTCTACACTTCTCGTAGAAAATACCACTAAAGTGAACTTGGGGACTTATGATAATCCAAAAATTATTTATCTCAGAGTCTTCCTCACTAATGAAGAGTGTGAGCATATTATCACCATTCTAAGATATTTTATTTATATCCTTGCATGTGCCTACTTTCACATACAAGGCCTAGACCTTGACTTGGTTGTGTATGAACTTGTTGTTCATCTAGATGTTAAATCGGTCAAAAATAAATTGAGAAAGATGCATCCATGCATCACTCTTCTATTAAAATTAGAATTGGAGAAACTATTAGGAGATGGATTTATCAAACCAATAGACTATTCTGAATGGATATGAAACATAGTCCCAAAAATAAAATAGCCATAGGGTATACACATTTGTACTAATTTTAGAGATATCAATAAGACAATCCCAAATAAACTTTTCCTCTACCCATTATCAACATTATTGGTGATTCTACTACTGGTTATGAGATGTTGTCCCTCATGAATAGATTCTTAGGACACAATTAGATCAAGGTAACTCCTGAGGACCAGCTAAAAATTGTATTCACCATACCATGGGGAACATTTTGTTACCAAGTCATGCCCTTTGGCTTGAATAATTTTGGATCCACCTATAAACATGTTATGACTATCATCTTTCATGACATGATGCACAATGTTATTGAAGACTATGTTGATGACATCCTATCAAAATAAAAAACATGTGTCAAACATCCTAATGTTCTACAAAGAAAACTTTGAGAGGATTCATGAGTATAAAGTTCATTTGAATCCTAAGAAGTGTGTCATTGGCATCACTTAGAGAAAGTTTATAGGGTTCATTATGTCACAAAGAGGTATTGAAGTGGATTCTGATAAGGTCAAGGCCATTATGGAAATGCCTCCATGTTCTAATATTAAATAGCTCTACATCCTATAAGTAAAGATCCAATCTATTCATAGGTTCATTTCAAAATTGGAAGATAAGTGCCACCCATTTACACACCTATTGAAGAAAGGGGTAACTTTTCAATGGGATGTTGAAAAACAATTCACATTTGTGAAGCTCACAACACACTTGGCAAACTTGCTAATTTTGAGACCTCCCACACCTAGACAACCATTAATTCTTTATATTTTAGCTACAAAACATGCACTAGGGGTAGTCTTAGCCCAACATGATGAACATGGAAAGGAACATGTGGTATATTATTTGAGTCACACACTTGTGGCATATTAACATAATTATAAACCTATAAAGAAATCATCTTTAGCAATGATGTTCACTTCCCAATAGATGTGACACTACGTGTTGAATAAAAAGACTATTGATATTGTTAACGTGGACCCTCTCAAATATTTATTATCCAAGGAAACTCTCATAGGTCACATGCCCAAATGGGTCATGATCTTAAGCAAATTTGATGTAGAGTACCATAACCAAAAGTATATCAAAGGGTAGGTCATTACAGATCAACTTGCAGAAGCTCCTATTATAGATACTCATCCACTCAAATTTGATTTTATAGATGATTCTATTATGAAAATAGTATAAAGGATGCATGAACTTTAGTAGTGGAAGTTATACTTTGATGGCTTCTTAACATCTTATGGATCTGGAGCCATTATTTTGTTGATTAAACCACATGGGGATCTAATTCCCAAAGTGTTTCATATTAAATTTCATTGTACAAATAATATAGATAAATATGAAGCCCTTATTGCATGACTTCTTCTTGAAGTACAGTGGGATATCTAGCACTTAATGGTTTATGGGGGTTCTCAATTGATTATTAATCAAACCATAGATTAATATCAGACTCAAGATGACAAGATTGTACCCTATAAGCATATTGTGGATAATCTCGAGACTCACTTTACATCCATACAATTTGAATAGGTACCATAGGTTAATAATAGATCATTAAATGCAATGGAAATAATTAGATCCATGATATAGATTAGGAACAGTGCTAAAGAGTATCATTTTCTCATTAAAAATATTCTACAACCTGCCCATGTATTATTAGATTCAGAGAGGGTATGCACCATCATTTATCCCAATCCCATACTTGAATTACCTTGGTTCTAAGACATTTAGAATTATTTCCATGATCAAGTCTTTCCACCTAACCTTTCACATAATTGCCAAAAAAAATTCCTTCATCAGATAGCCTACTATACCTTCCTTAGAAACATGTTTTATCATAAAGACTATTATGTAATGCTTCTTCATTGTTTATTTTTGGAAATATTGTCATTGATGTCAAAGGTTTAGCATTATTGGTGATAAAGGCCCCATTGCATTTAATATTGTTTATCTTGGCTAATGTGAGTTAATATTTATTTAATATTAATGAATATATTTTTGGTTGCATATGAGACAAAAGAAGGGCTCATGGAGAAGTCAAAGAGCCACGGGATAAAGACAAAAGAAGGATGGGATGAATTTTCTCATGAAGAGTCATCTTGGGGAATACCAAGAGTCACCAAGTGAAGACAAAAGAGTAAGGGTGCATTTTCTCATGAAGGGGCACTTTAAGTAATACAAAAAGTCACCAAGATGAGGACAAAAGGTGGAAGGACATTTTTGGACATGAAGGGTCACCACATGATTTTTCAAAGGCTTGAATATGAAGGGCCATACAAGTTTGGCACCATTTTCCATGAGGATTGAAGGGTCACAAAGGGGGAAGGCCAAAGGTCATTTGGAAAGCTATAAATAAAGGCTTGAGAAGACATTTTTAATGTGGTTGAGAGAGGTTGATTTGATATTGTAATATCTAGCTTAGAAGAGAAATTGTGAGAGATGAATAATATTTGTTATATCTAGCTTAGAAGAGCAAAGGTGAGAGAGAGGAAAGAGATGTATTTAACTATCATTTTTTGAGATAGAAACATTGAGAAATAGGTGTGTGGTATACACAAAGGGGTTGGTGCTCCTGTGAGTTGGTGCTCGGTAAAGGGGTTGGTGCTCCTGTGGGTTAGTGCTCATGAATAGTTGCTGGGTTGGTGATCAATAAAGGGGTTTGAAAATCCTATGGATTGGTGCTCATGAATTGTAGCTAGATTAGTACTTGATAAAGGGGTATGGTGCTCTTGTGGGTTGTTTCTCATGAATATACTTGAGATTGTTCTCCATGGTTTTTCCCACATTGGGTTTCCACGTTATATCTGGTGTCTCTCTCTATCTTGTGTGATGTTTATTATTTGAGTTTTATTGCATATCTTGAATATTTGATTAAGTGGAATTTGATAAAGGAAAAGTTTTAATAAGATATATGATATATTGATTCACCCCCCCTCTCAGTATATTTTGTGCTTAACAATTGGTATCAGAGCAGGTTCCTTTTTGAAAAGTTTTACAGCTTGAAGGTAGATCGGGAAAGCACAATGGTTGGGTCACAGGAAGGATTTTCTACAAATAAGGCACCTTTGTTTGATGGAATGAATTATGATTTTTGGAGCATGAGAATGAAGGTTTATTTTATGGCCCTTGGATTTGACATATGGAAAGCAGTAGTGGAGGAATATGAAGAGCCACAGACATTTGCAATTACTCCAGCAGAAAAGAAGGCAAGTAAATGTAATGCTAAAGCTTTAAATGCTATTTTATGTGGTTTATGTGAATCTAATTTTTTTAAATTTATGAAAAGTAAATTTTCTCATGAAACTTGGGTAAAACTTGAGAATATTTACAAAGGTGATGAAAAGGTTCAGCAAGCTAAGCTGCAGACTTTTAGAAGGTAATTTGAAAGTTTGAAGATGGAAGAAGAAGAAGATATAACAAGTTATCTTTTGTGAGTTGATCAAGTCATAAATCAGATTCAGGGTCTTGGAAAAACATTGGATGAGTCAATGGTGGTGCAAAAGGTTTTGAGATCTCTACCAATGAGATATGATGCAAAGGTTTCGACAATCGAGGAGATGAAGAATTTAGCCAAGCTAAAGATGGATGAGCTTCATGGTATTCTCACAGCATATGAGATGTAGACAGAACAAGATAAACCCTCAAAGAGAGAAGCAAATTTCAAGACATCAAAGAAGGAGAAAGCTAAGATTCAAGAATCAAGTGATAGTTCCATTGATGATGAAGATGACAATGGAGCACTTTTCATTCGCAAGCCGAAAAGAGGAACAAGTAAATATCAAGGAAAATTACCTTTTAAATGTTTTAATTGTGGAAATATTGGACATTTTTCAGGCAGATGCCCAGATAAGGGTAATGAAGAAGAAGAAGAAGAAAAGCCTACATACAAGAAGAATTTTAAAGGCAAATCTAAGAAGGGTTTTAGAAGAAGAGCTTGTATTCTAAGGATCCTAGTTCAGGCAAAGATAGTGGAGTCAGTGATTCAGAAGAAGAAGAGATTCTATTCATGGCCATACATGAAGGTGATCAAGAAGAAGAAGAGGAGGAAGCTAAAGTGAATATGGAATGAGAGCTTATTTGTGCCTTAGAAGAGTTAAAAGCTATTTATAAGAAGAATCAAAGATTAAAGTGCCAGATCGATAAAAATGAACAAGAGTCAAAGGAAATAATTGAAGATATACAAGCACACTTTGAAGAAGCCAAGAAGAATGAAGAAGACCTCACAGCATAGTTGGAAATAGCAAGAAAAGAATGTCAAAGGTATGTTATTGAAATTTCCTCTTTAAAAGAGGATATTAAGAAAGCAGTCAGTGATTCAAAATTTGAAGATATCACTAACATGTTGAATAAGATATTGGAAAGTCAAAAAGAATATTTAGATAAGATAGGGATCGGTTTTGAAAAGAAAAATAGCTATGTTGAAGCTCTTACACAAGAGGAAACAAAAAGGGGAGAAGTGAAGAATATAGAGGACATTCCAAACAGAGAAGGCTGGAAGGAACAAAGCTACAAAAGGCAATCAGGTTAGAGATATACAGACATGTCTTATTTTTATGGCTATTATTTTTATTGTAATGGATATGGTCACAAGAAATTAGAATGTAGAAAAAGAGCTAACAATTTCAGAAATAAGAAGGAAAGTCAAGTAGAGTCAAGCAGAAGCCACAACTCTTTTGCTCCTCTATCAAGCTTTGATGAAGAGACCATAGTATGCTACAAGTGTAACAACTTTAGACACATAGCTCGGTATTATAGAAGCGTGTTCTAGTTATTCAAGAAGGATTATAGCTTCAAAGATCCGTTTATCAAGAAGAAGGATCAAAATATCAAAGCTCCATTTATCAAGAAGAAGGATCAGAATCTCAAAGCTCCATTTATCAGGGAGAAGGTTCAGATATGTACATGGTAGAAGAAACAACATGAATATTCTATGATGGTTCAGACAACCCTGCATGTAAAAGGTAAAGATCATACATGGTTAATTGATAGCAGATGTTTGAGGCATATGATAGGAGATAAAAGTAAATTCATATATCTAAAGAAGATCAATGGTGGTACAGTGAGATTCAGAGATAAAACCACTACCAAGATAGCTGGAAAAGCTACTTTGAGTTTGGATTATGGTAGAACTACGACTAAAAATGTTTTGTATGTAAAAGGTCTTAAGCATAATCTATTGAGTGTTAGTCAAATATGCGATCGAGGATATACATTAAAGTTTCATAAAGAAGGTTCTGAGATTAGAAGAAAAGATTCAAATGAGTTGATTGCAGATGCTCAAAGGATAGGGAACAATGTGTATGTATTGTTAGATATCTTCTCAAAGGCACGATCAAAGGATACATTCAAAGATCAATTAGAGGAGTTTAATTTATATTACTTCCTACCATTGATGTTCAACATCAATTGAGGGGGAGCTAAGTGTTAGCTCTAGGTAGGCCCTTTGCCATTGATGTCAAAGGGGGAGAATAATAGGTACAGGGAATAGGTACAAGTTGATACAGTAAGGGGGAGTTACTGTATGTTTTCAGATGATGGTATGTGTAGGTGAGAGGATGTGGAAGTTTCAGGATTGAGGTTGCCATCAATGACAAAGGGGGAGATTGTTGGAAATATTGTCATTGATGTCAAAGGTTTAGCATTATTGGTGATAAAGGCCCCATTGCATTTAATGCTGTTTATCTTGGCTAATGTGAGTTAATATTTATTTAATATTAACGAATATATTTTTGGTTGCATATGAGACAAAAGAAGGGCCCATGGAGAAGTCAAAGAGCCACGGGATAAAGACAAAAGAAGGATGGGATGCATTTTCCCATGAAGAGTCATCTTGGGGAATACCAAGAGTCACCAAGTAAAGACAAAAGAGTAAGGGCACATTTTTTGATGAAGGGACACTTTAAGGAACATGAAAAGTCACCAAGATGAGGACAAAAGGTGGAAGGACGTTTTTGGTCATGAAGGGTCACCACATGACTTTTCAAAGGCTTGAATATGAAGGGTCATACAAGTTTGGCGCCATTTTCCATGAGGATTGAAGGGTCATAAAGGGGGAAGGCCAAAGGTCATTTGGAAAGCTATAAATAAAGGCTTGAGAAACCATTTGTAATGTGGTTGAGAGAGGTTGATTTGATATTGTAATATCTAGCTTAGAAGAGCAATTGTGAGAGATGAATAGTATTCGTTATATCTAGCTTAGAAGAGCAAAAGTGAGAGAGAGGAAAGAGATATTGTATTGAACTATCATTTATTGAGATAGCAACATTGAGAGATAGGTGTGTGGTATACACAAAGGGGTTAGTGATCTTGTGGGTTGGTGCTCATGAATTGTTGTTGGGTTGGTGCTCGGCAAAGGGGTTGTTGCTCCTATGGGTTGGTGCTAATGAATAGTTGTTGGGTTGGTGCTCGACAAAGGGTTTTGAAGCTCCTGTGGGTTGGTGCTCATGAATTATAGCTGGGTTGGTACTCAGAAAAGGGGTATGGTGCTCTTGTGGGTTTTTTTCTCATGAATATATTTGAGATTGTTCTCTGTGGTTTTTCTCACATTGGGTTTCCATGTTATATCTGGTGTCTCTCTCTATCTTGTGTGATGTTTATTGTTTGAGTTTTATTGCATATCTTGAATGTTTGATTAAGTGGAATTTGATAAAGGGAAAGTTTTAATAAGATATATGATATACTGATTCACCCCCCCTCTCAGTATATTTTGTGCTTAACATTATTTTTTGGGATAATCCAAGTTAGTGCTTAAGGAGGTTTATTAAAGCATGTGTGGGGTCCACACCAATGGTGTAGTCTTAGTCAAAAATTCCTTAGATAAGGATACTATTGGCCTAAGATGGAAATAAATGCTTGTAATTAAATTAAAAAGTATGTTATTTACAAATAACTTGGTAATTTGATATATGTACCTTCCTTGTCACTCTAACTGATTACTACACCATGGTCATTCTTTACATGGGGCCTTGATCTCATTGGGAAAATCAACCCAACCTCTTTTGATGGCCACAAATATATTCTGACTGCTACTGAGTATTTTACTAAGTAGATTGAGGCCATTCCTCTCATGTATATTACCAAGAAGAAAATTACCAAGTTTATCCATTACCATATCATCTGTCAATATAGTATCCCAACTTGTATTATATCCAATAATGGTGGATAATTTGTAAAATCAACATGGGGCCTTGATCTCATTGGGAAAATCAACCCAACCTCTTTTCATGGCCATAAACATATTCTCATTGTTAATGAGTATTTTACTAAGTACATTGAGGCCATTCCTCTCACTTATATTATCGGGAAGAAAATTACCAAGTTTATACATTACCATATCATCTGTCAATATAGTATCCCAGCCTGTATTATATCCAATAATGGTGAATAATTTTTAAATCAATATGTTAAATCTCTTTTTACCAAATTCAAAATCAAGCACAAGAAATCCACACCATATAACCCATAAGGCAATGGTCAAACTGAAGCATCTAACAAAAACATTATTACAATCCTAAAGAAGATTGTCAATGATGCTAGACCTAATTAGCACTTGTAAATTTTCCTACCCTTTGGGCCTATCTCACTAGTAATCAAACCCCCATAGGATCCACTCCATACTCCCTTGTTTATAGCATGGAATATATTATCCCAGTTAAGATTGAGCTTCTTTAATTATGGGAATCCCTGGAGAACATTGAAGATGATGAAGATTATAGAGTTTCCAAGTTACAAGAGCTCAAGCTCCTTGATGGCAAGCATTTGTCTACCTTGGATAACTTATAATTATATTAGAATAAACTACGTAGAAGGTATAACAATCACATTTTCCCTATGGAGTTTGAAATTGGTGATTTGGTGTAGAAGGAGAATCAAAATAACATGAATGTTGTATGCAAGAAAAAGGGTAAGTTTCAACCCAATTGGTTGGGGCCATATCTAGTCATAGTAAATTATGGATTGGGGGCATACTGGCTAGCTACTCTAAATGGAGATAAGATCCCAAAACCCATGAATATTATACATCTCAAGTGGTTTTATGCTTGACATCCTTTTGAAACATTATCTATAAAAGACCTTACTTGGGTGAAACTTGTGTCGAAGTCATTTATCCCACTATTATACTATGGACTATCCAATTATGGACCTTTTTTTTAATATTATGAATCATTTTATTCTAGACTATTCTATTATGAACAATATTATTTTACCACCCTAGACCATTGGCACTTTGGATTCTTTATACTCCACTCAACTCATTTTCTATCCATTCTAAACCATTCTACCTAGAACAATATTATTATAAATACCATGGACCATTGTAACCTGAATAGTTATATTCTATAACCAATTATGATCCTGCTTATGAGTCATATTCATTATGGACATACTCAGTGCCCATTCTACAAAGTAGTTCAACCTGAATAGTATTTCACAGCTTCTTTTTACAGATACATATATAAATATATGCCAACACATGTTTTTTGCCTATTGAATGGTTCTTAAAATTTATCCAACATTGCATATTGTTCTATTATTATTTTTCTATTGTTTGGTAGGCATTGTCACCTTGATAGGATAATAGTACCATTGTAGTTAGTTTAGCTATTTACTTACCTGTGGATGTGTAACTCCTTAGCTAAGTGGTTTTTTGTGTCATTATTTATATTCATATTCCTCATTGCAATCAATTTAGTTGTTTTTTAAACTTTTACCTATGGAAGTGGATCTCCTCAATTCAATAGTTCCCTGTGACTTTTGTTGATATTTTATTTATGTTGTTTATCTCAGAAACATAAAAACATTGCCTTGAACCTTTATTTATGTTAATCCCATGCTCTTACCATTTTAAGATTTGAACCATTTAGTATCTCATAATTCTCAATTGAGTTGAAATACTTAGAAAAATCCAAAAACACTAGCTAAAGATCTTACGATCTCACCATTTTGTGAGTAATTATTTCTCATGCACTCATCATTTTATGAGCCCATTTCCTTATTATTATATAACATCAATCATTTTATTATTATCATCACTTTTCTTCCATCCCATATCCTAGGATAACTAAATTTGGCCCAAAGTTTATGTTGGATTTTTCATCTATAGAACTATGTAGGTAGCATCCACTTACCTCATGCAGTTGGAGTCAGCTCAGCCACCCCTTCTTTTTCTTCTATTTCCTCCCATTTTGTTTTGGGTTGTTTACTTATCATTTGGGGGCAAATTTATATCATGTGTTCTTGTTTTTTTGTATTAGTATTGTTATTTCTTTGAATAGGGGTCACCCTATCATAGAGAGTAACACCTTTATTACACATGTACAAACACTTTGTTTTCTATTTGTGCTAACATTGTGATTAACCCTTGTTTGTGTGTGTTTATTTATTTTTATAGTTATACTTTGTTATCTCTCCATTTATTTTTGTTGGTGTTTCCTTGTTATTTCACTAGTCTATATTTGCATTGTGTTATGTCTTTATTTCGTTTATTGGTGTTTTAATGTGTTTTCCTTATTGTTTTGTTGAGTTGTTATTTCTTTATATTATTGTTTTGACATTTTTTAATTTTTATTGAGTGTTTTTTAATTTGTTTCTTAGTGTTTTTTTTTGTACTTTTATTTGTGTCATTTGTCTTAGTATTTTGTTTTGTTTATCATATTGTTTTTTATTTTGTGTTAAATACATTTTGTTAACATATTTGAGTATAGCTTTCACTTTGGCTTGATTTGTTTACATTTTTATTTAACTTGTTTTATTATTTTTTTCAAGTAAATTTTGTTAATAGATGTGGATATTTATTATTCATATCTTGATTTCACGTTGTTTAATAATTTATTCTTGCTTTGATTTTCTACATTCTTATTCCTACTTAAATCTTGATTGTTCATATCTTGATCTTAAGTTAGGTTACTATTGGCCACTTTTGGTCCACATGCCAATATTTTTCTTGGATAGATCATCTGAATAGATTCCTAATTGAAATAGATGATCAAGAAATGACTTAAGAAATCCTAAAGGAATCAGACTGTCAACAAGACGTCATTTAAAAATGGATGGGTCAACTTGATTGTGCATTTAATAAATTCATTTAGAAAACCTCTAGAACCAAAGGATGACATGAACATGAAGTTATTCATTCCTATATCATTATTTGCAAATTTAATATTTTGATGAGCTTGTTATCTCGAGCTATAAAGATTAAAAATTAAACTTGTAGAGTGGGACATGCACACAAAATTTAGATTTGGGCCTCATGAAATAGCCATTTGAATTTAAATGTTCTTAAAGATCCAATAGTGTGCATTCAATCATGTATCAAAGATCTAATGACACATGATGATTGAAAAATATAGTGGGTCCAAGTTGATCAATGGTGTGCGATCCATCATACCAAAATAGGTTAACAATGAGTAGGTGATCAATGATGTCAGTGGGCCCAAATAGATCTATGGTGTGCATTTAATCATGCGACCCAAGATCAATGGTAAGTAATGGGTCAAAAGGTTAATGAATCTTGAAGACAAATGCATGGGTAATAATTGTCTCAACCATATTAAAATGACATAATATATATGGATCACATTAATTCATACATAGAAAGATCGATGGTATGTGACAAATCATATCCAATGGTGCATGTTCAATGTGGATCATAGATCGATGACTGATGATGAAGGTTAAAGGTGTCATAATCTCAAAGACCCAAATCAAGATCAATGGTCAAAATTAAAGGTTGAAGTTATGAGACATTGACTAGAAGTCAAAATATGGTTTAATTGAACCAAAGTAGATATTTTAGGATCAAACATCACCATTGGGAACATTTAAGAATCATTAATTTAGGTAAAAGTGGGATAAGTAATGGTGTTATTGTTGTAACCATTTTTTGAGGAGGCCCTAATTAATTAAGAGTTTTTAAGGAGCATAAATGTAGGGTGGTTATAAATACTATTCTAAGTAGAGTTGAGTTCATTAGTGACCTATTTAGTGACAAAATTTTCCCTCTTTAGATTTTGTTTCTTCCTTTAAATGTAGACATTGAGCTCTTGATTATCATCCCTCGACTGGGTAAAGCAAACCTCTACTAAAATCACTTTGTAAACTCTTTGAATAAATATAAAACAATTTCAAATTCTAGTTTAATGCTAAGTGTACTTTATTGAATTATTATTTATAGAATGTATGTTATCTATTCATCATTTATAGGTCCTTCACATACCTTGATTTAAGACTAGTAGTATCTTGCAGGTTATGTGAAGTGTTAACCAGAGAGGTTTTTATTGAAGTGTCATAAGTCCATAGTATCTTACATAGACCTATCTCTTTCTGTCCTTCAAGTTGTAAGCCTATTGTTAACCTTCATACAAAATATTAATGTTTAGAACCCTATCATAGAATTTGATTAATCTTTGTCTCCATTGGATTCATTAGTAGTCATGGAAATGTCTAAGTTGAGAGTGGATCATTGAAAATTAGGTGTATCACCACATTTAAGTATGTTTTCATTTATGTATATTCTCACCTTTTCATCCAAATAGATTAAATTTTAAGAAGAGAGATTCAAATTATCATATCTAAGGAGCTAGCCTCATTAAAAATCCTAGAGGTCTAACCCAAGATTAGCTAACCCACAACCTAGGGTCATTCCCATGTTGGACTAGATTTTAGTAGAGGACCTAAATAATCATTTGCTCAGCTAGGGTGTAGTCTAAGTCTCTAATAGTTTTGGCACTCCTAGTGGGACCTCAATCAAGGCATCTAGACATTAGCTTGTGATAGATTGACAATATGGAAGGACATTTTAAAGTCTTGGATTAGTCATTAGTAGATTAGAGGACAAATTCATGCACCAAATATCCATCAAGTCTACTTCAAATGGTAAACAAGTTCATTTCATTAAATTGCCTTTATATATTTCAAGGAGGAAGAGGGTACCTATTTCAAATCCCAAGCTATCACCCCCTAATTCTCCCATATCTCCAAAATCTACAAATTATACTCAAACTCAATCCACTAAAAGTCCACCAAAGCAAATGCAGATGACAAGGTCTAGGTTGCAAGCTTTTGGACCCTTTAATGGTGGCATCCCTCTTAACCTTAAGTAACATGATGATATCCATGCTACCTCTTTGAAAATTCTACCATACTTTACATGGAAAAACTCTACCACTCCTATAGAGCACATATATGACATTGTAAACCTTTGCTTAGTGCATAACTTTACATAAGAGAATATAACGATGAGACTAATAGCCACATCTTTGAAAGGCAAAGCCCTAAAATGATATAGGGGTCTAGATCCTACCTCAATCAATACTTGGGATGATCTTTGTGAGTGCCTATGTAAACATTTTAAGGATATAAGTGACCATGTGTCATTTGTTGAAAAACTCACCTCAATCAAGAGGGCATCCCAAGAATCTATTATTAATTTCAACTATAGATTCCAAAAAACTTGGAATAGTATCCCTATCATCATTAAGCCCACACCCAATTATGGTTTTATTTACTATTTGAGAGCATTAAATTTAGACATTACAGTCATGCTCCAATCTATGGGTGGGATAACTATGCTTGGGGTTTATGAGATATCTATAAAGGTAAAAAACTATTTGATACAAGTAGATAAAATTATGCCAAGACCTCTCATGCCAATTTTTCCTAAGCTTCAGCCAACCCCACCTACCATTTCTCCATTTACTACTCCAAAAAATCAAACCCAAATTGATGATGGTCAAGTGGATAAATTTTCAAGGATTGAGAGCTTATTGAAGGCACAAAATAACAAGCTAGTGGCTATAGAGAGATAAAAATGAACTTCATATAGGCTATACCAAGGTCCCTTCCAAGACCAATACCCTTATAAATCCTAAAATAGACACACTTATCCATCAAATCAAAAATCCCAAGGCCAAATTACTCAAGGTAGATCTTATAGTGGTTACAAACCCACAACTATAAATATCTCAAAAGCCTTAGTCTCCACACAAAACAACCTTGCTCAAGAGGGTCAATGGTAATTAGGGGGGTAGTCCAATGAGATGGTAATGGCTAAAAGTGGAGAAATGTATAAGGATCCTAGTTGGAAACATGCTCCTTCATTTCAAGGCCATGACATAATTCCTCCTCTACCATAAGGCCCCCCAATGAATTAGGATAACATGTCTACCATAATATCATCAAATGCTCAAATCCAACAACAAGGGAACATGGGTAAGGTAACATATAACACCATGTGCATAAAATTTCAATAAGGTAAGTATATATTTGATCATGTAACATTAAACATGGGTAAAATACATAAAGGGTAGATGAATCAGCTGTAACCCAAATAAGGGCTAAGAAGAGGATGTTGGATAATAATATGGGGTAGCCTAAGGCTTCTTCAACATCTCCACAAGTCACTCAGTAGCCTATAACTTTAGATATAGATACTAAATCTCTTGTAACTCAACAAATACCTCAACATCATGGGAAATAGTAGAAGTCTACTTTTGTTCCTCACGTCACTCAAATGCCAAGTGATACTTATACTTCTAAGGTGTAGTTCAAAGCTACAAGTCTTCCTTTCAATATTGTGAATCATATGAAAAATGATAATGTCACTAAGTATATTTATGATGCTATATCTATCCTAGGATAGAAATATATCCTTCATTAAGATCTCCATATACTTTCTCATGTGAACAAGACAGTTAATAAGGTGAACACTATTTTTACCAATAGTAATCAACTTAGTCAAATTCAAGTTCCTAGTCAAGGTCAAGTTAAAAATGATTTTCATCACCCTAAATTTGTCAATATCCTCCCATTTTATTTATTATTCATCATAGGGAAAGGGAAAGGCAAAGGTGGGGGACACAACATTTATCCCTGAATGGTCTTGATCTATTTGGTCCTAATTGCACTCCAATTAGAGATGTTTGATATGATCTCTTCCCTCTATTTCCCTAAGGGAAACATCCCAATCCCCACCCCAAAAATTTTTCCCCTAGAATGGTTGGTCAAAATTATCTCTTAGGCATGCTCTTCTTCCCTTATGTGGCTCAGCTCTACTCTTTTAGTAGTCACGATAGGAGTCACCATACTCACACTATAGAGGTTAAGGTTGAGGTTGTGGTTAAGGTTGAGGTTGAAATTAAATTTATGGTTAATGTCTAGGTTGAGGTTGAGGTGGAGGTTAAAGTGACTTTGGGAATACAATGCAATTTTTAGGAGTCATAGATTTGGATAACCTCAACCTCTTGGTAGAAGAGCCTAAGATCTAGACAACCTTAACCTCCACCTCAAACTCAAACTTAACCATAACCTCAACCTCAACTGCTTGGGAATACAAAGGATCCTAATATTTGGAAAACCTTCACCAAAACCACAAAATCAACCTAAACCTTAACCATAACCAAAACCTCTACCTCAACTTTAACTGCAACCTCAACCTCAACTTTAACTACAACCTCAACCTCTATAGTGTTAGTATGATGACTCCCATCATGATTTCCATGAGAGTGGAGTTGAGCCATGTGAGGGAAGAAGAGCATGCCCAAAAGAGAATGTCGATCGACTATTATAAGGGAATAGAATCTAGGGTGGGGATTGGGATGTCACCCATAGGGAAATAGATATGAATGATCACATCGAACATCCCTAATTAGAGTGTGATTGAGATTGAATGGATAAATACCATGTAGGGAGAAATATTGCATAATTATATGATATATTTAAGAGCTTTAACCTTAGTTATGTGTAAAGACATAGAAAATAGCTTGAGCTTAAGTATGTGCCCAATGAAAAAGGTGTTCTATAGTTGGATGGTTCCCCCAATAACAAAGTAGGTATCTTGAAATATCTTAAGATCAAATTGGTAGCCTACCCAAATTATGTCATCATTCAGGATGTAATGGTTGTAGACCTACCCCCATATTTTGCCCTATGACTATCTAATGACTTTACCACAAAAATTGGGGGTTATTTATCCTCTGACTAGTCATACATGGTTTTCAAGACCATATATAGGACTAGGGTCACTATTAGGTCAGAACCTATCTCTTGGTTCTACTTAGAGCCCTATATGCCTAACCTTGAAAACATCAACTATACCATATTAGATGAGGATGAAAATACTAGTGAACAAGAGCCTATGACCATCTTGAAGGAATTTCAAACGTGCACTTGGATGTTTGGGAAATTGATAATCATAGATTTAATCCCTACACTAATATTGAAAATTTAGGCCTAGGGGTGTATTGTATGCATGAGGAGGGTGTTTCTATCTATTTTCTTGATTTTTCCTAGTTTTGAAAAAAAAGAAACTAGTTAAGAGGGTTTGTAAAAAACATGTTAAAAAATACATGTGTTGAATTATAGAATTTGTGAGAGCTCATCATTGGCTTAGGTGGATGAACTAAAAATAAGAAATCACTAAAAATAATTTGTTTATTAGACAAGTAGATGATGGATTGCCTAGTGTGAGCTAGATCCTAAAAGCGAAAGCTTTCTAGGAGGCTGTCAATCCACCTATTTTAAGCATTTAAATTTGAGAAATAAAATGATATAACTTGCATAAAATATCAAATAACTAAAAGTAAAACAAAAAATGTCCAAATTTTATTAATAAAACCAAATTCTTTGCTAAGCTAATTAAAACAAAGCAACTAGTGTGATTGATACAAATTCTTAAAAATAATTATCTTAAGGCTATGGTTTTTGGTTTGGGTAAGTGATAAGTAATCAAGAAAATGTGGTTTGGTTGGGTTTGGTATATGGTTAAGGCTATAAATAGATAAGTATATGACTAGATAAATGGTAAGGAAATATCCAAGAATGCAAAGGGGCCAATGGTTAAAGAAAAGGGCCAAGAAGGCAAAAGGGATAAAAGGTGGGTAAAGGGCAAAAGGGTTAAGATGGTAAAGAGGGTAAGGAAGCAAATGGTCAAGGGTGAATATGGTAAAGGGAAAAATGATAAATGGTAAAGAGGAGGAGAAGAGTCTATGGTTTAGAGGCTAAGAAAAAGGAAGGCTAAAGAGATGGAAATGAAAGTATAAAACAAGCAAAGTTACCTTAAGGAAACTTGAAGATGTTGTTGTTGATGTTGTTTGGTGATGGCTTATAATTTTGATAGAGTTTTTTTTTTAAAAATTTTTATCTTCTCTAAGATGATTATAACCTCCTTAAAAATGCTCCTAAACCTTTAAAAGAAATTCTTCTACCAGATATTAACCAACTTCACCATCGGTGAAGGGGGAGGGTCATATTTATAGCATTTGTTGTCAAGAAACATGCCAAAAGAGGGAATAGTAGAAGTATGGCACCATTTTTCAAGTGGGATCATAAATGAAAAAGGAGATAAGGATGGTGGGATTCCCAGCTTGTTGGCTTATCTCCCACATTTCACATAAGTCTAATTTAGAGTGGGAATCATGCACATGTGCTCAAATGAGGCCAAAGGACTTTTTACCAAGCTAATTTATCTTTTGGATAATTTCCCCATGAATTTCATCACCATTATCCATGTGGGTGAATGATTGGTCATGAAAGACAAGGGGTTGAGATTCCCACTTAGCTAATAGGTCTACCACTTGGTTGGTTTTTCTCCAAACTTGATAAAGAATCCAAAATGGAGAGGGAATCATGCACATGGGCTCACATGGGTCCAAAATACCTTATACCACTTACTTTCATATTTTGGATAAGTTCCCCATGTATTTTGGCATCATCCTCCATGTATGAGGAGAAAAACACATTTTGAATGATGGCCCCATGGGAAAAAATGTGCCACATTCCCAAGGAGGGGCCCTTTGGTGCTTTATGATGTCATGAGGTACCTTGGAGGTTGGTCCCATGTGGGGTATGATGTCCCACCTTAAGCCACCTAACTTTCAATCCATTTCACTTTCCATATCACCTTCTATTTTAGTTTTCATGTCACTTGCCATATCATATGCCATGTCACTTACCATGTCATCATGAATAGTGAAAGTGGGTCCCACAATGAATAGTGCTTTCAGATAATACTTCTAAATAGTGATATGTGAATAGGATAATAGTGATTTGGTTAGGTTAAGAAGGGTTATTTAAGGGTTAAGAAGGTCTTAGGGGGTCTTTAAGGTGTTCTAAGGCATTTAACCATAAAAAACTACAAGTGTGTAATTTTTTAGTGTCTACATTTTACCCTTATTTGTTATGTGGCTTTGAATTAACAAGATAAAAAATAAAATGGATCACTTTTTTGAAGGTTAGGATGCCCCAAGTATGGGAGGAGGTGTTCCTCCTCAAACTAGGAGTCAATGAGGTAAAGAAAAATTGAGTATGGGTTTGATAAGTGATTGGTGGGGAGGCACCAAGTGGTGCCACAAGGTTGTTGGGTATTTGAGACACAAACATGCACATAAAATGTGACTAAATATGGTAGCCAAGGTCACACATGAGCTAAAGTTACCACTATTGGTTAATTTGAAGTTTGGGTCTAGAGGGACATATATCAGGGGTAACCGGTCCACAACATTAGTCATAGCTAATCAGGTCAAGCCTATCAAAATATCTAGATAGAATCAAGGTTGTTTATAGGTATCTAAGGTAATGTTCCTATGAAACAATACAAATCATTGGGTCATTAAAAAATGCAACATGGCAAGGTTGGTTGGTGTGGTCAAAATAGCTTAGGCAAGGTCATCATAAAAATATGTAGTACTTGGGGTATAAATGGCCAATGTTGAGGTGGATGTGGTCAAGTCGTCACTTGGTTAGAGAGCATGGTTGGTAAGGGTTTAGGTATGGGGTGAATGAGTTGAATCCATGTGCACTAGGAAAGTATATGCTACCTACATAGTTTTGTGGAAGTGATATCCAACAAAACTTTAGGCCAAATGTAGTTCTTAGTGGAGTTCAGATGGGCTGCCCCAATATGATATACCACATGGTTAGGTTTGGGTTGATAGTTTGGTAACTGTGAGGTATCATGGTGTAGATTGATGAATAGTCACCATAATAATCCCACATGCATTATGAGGAGAAGACATAGATGGGTAGGGTAGAATAAATAAGTGGGTAATAAAAGGATAAGCATCACAAATGTCTTATGATGGAGCTAAGCCAAAGAAGAGGTACCTTCATGAGGAGGTTATGACTTCTAAAATTATGTGAGGGTATAATCATATTACTAGAATTTATTTTTATAATCCAAGTTTTAGGAGTTGGGTGTCTATCAGGATCTACATAATCTCTTTGGTAAAGGTTCATTATCTCTATGAGCCAAATTTTAAGGGTAGTAGCGAAGTAACTACCTGTAAAGAATGAACTTTGCCTAACCCAAGAGCTACATGGGTAAGATACAAAAATGGTGGCCATGTCTATATCCTCTATCCCAGTTCCTTGGAACCAAGGACTTTAGGTTTCATTTAAAAGAGGCCCTACTAGCAGGGAGCTATGTGGTCTAGGATATTGGTTACATAGTTGGATAAGATGGGGGAGCTTCCACAGTGGAAAACATTTGGGAACTACCACCACCAATAATAGTGATAGTTTTGGAGGTGTGATCATTGTATTGGCCTAAGGTTAAAAGCCAATTTATGTCAACTAGATTAAGGTAACATTGATGCAAATGACCACTAGGCCTACAAGGACCACAAGATGACAAAGCAAGTAGAGACATCAGATGCAGGTTGGATGATATGGGAAATAAAAAGACATCATGAAAGTGCATAACTACATCAAGATGACTAGTTGGATTGAGGGCTATGTGTCTACATGAAAAGGTAAGTAGACATGACCATTTCAAGTGGGAATATTGTTCAAGGGAATCAATGACATCACATGACCTTCTCCATTGGTGGAATAGATAATCATGTCAGTGAGGAAGAATGGTTAGGTAGTCTATTTAAAGAATCATCTTAAGAATGAATACCTATCATGAAGTCATTTGGTTTTGTAGGTTGTTTAGGGTGTAGAGAACTACCAGAGGTTGAAAATGGTGAATAATAGGAGCAATGGTAGAGATAATCAACAACCCCCATGAATCAAAATAATCTACATGGTGAATGTGCATATCTACTGAATAATGCAACATGTAATGGTGATAATGGAAGTGCTATTAAACCAATAGCAAGAGGAAAGGCACCCAAAACCTGAGTTAGAACCTGAACTCTTATGTCCTCAACAATGAAGAAGGCAATATTTTCATTGTGCAAGGTGTAGGGATGGAGAACATGAACTTTATCCTGTCCATGAGGGGAACCCTTACTATCTAAGGGAATGTGTGTTGAGGCAACAATTGGTAGTACCTATGCATAAAGAATAAATAGAGTAGAGGGATGGAATGGATATGATGATCACAAAGTGTGAAAGACCTAGAGTGAAATATGATTCATGCCCTATGGGGATGAATTTAGAAGGGGAGAATAGAGTATACCCTATAGTATTTGTTAAGATAGGGAATGTTACAGATGTTAGTTCAAGGAGTAATCAAGTAGAAGGATGGTTGAACATAAATCCAGAGTCACTAGATAACCAGTCTAATGCCTAGGAAGGAAAATAATGTATGTAGATCTTAGGTGAGGTGTAGATAGTCTGATAACTTTGCATGTACCATGTGACTCCTCATACCCTAAATTAAATATTGCATAGTTTACTATAAATATGTACAAAATGTGTTGGATGTCATTGTTTGAATGTTATCATGCTTAAGGGTATGTGGATACTCATTAATTCTATGGTTATGGTTATGATTTCTATGGTTATGGTTGTTATAATATCACTTAAGGTAAAGTAGATTGGGTAAGGCAACACACAACACTAATAGTAAAGTGAAGAATATAATCAAGAGACAAATGTCATAATGAAAATGTCAACTAAGCACATTAGGATGAGAAGCGGGCATGATGTTCTTTCTATGATAAAGACTAAAAATAGAGCTAAAGTGGGCTTGGATTAATGAACATAAGTCCTATGAATGAATCACATGAGCATACTTTGAAGGCTCAAAAAAAGGTGTGTTGATCACACTCTATCAAGTACATGAAAATGTGTAGAGGGTTTAAAGGTTGAAGAGGTGAAAGGAATAATTGGAGAGGGACAAAAGGAGGACCCATGATTAACTAATAAAGACACATGGATGTCTTGAAGTAGGGATCCTAACAAGATTTCATGCATTAATGCAAGAGAGTAGAAGATACAAGGAACCAAACCTGTATATGCATGTATAAGGAATGTGACTAGTGACAACACTTGAATGAGTGAGAAGATGGAGTAACAATTGGAGAAAAAAATGAGGATCCAATAGGGGATGAGGTGAAGGCAGACTAGGCAATGGGTGAAGAAATAAGTAAATAAGATAATTAAGTTACATATAAAGATGAAGGTTGAGAAGGATTGAAGGAGCCAAACATAGACATATAGGAGGAAAAAAAGAATGTTGGGAAGAACATAGAATGTCATCAAGGGAGATGAAAAAAATGAAATGATATGGGTAAAAGAGAAGAAAAATAAAAGGTAGAAGATGGGGGTTTGTGGAATGCACTAAAGAATGACAGATTGGAGAATTGAAAAGGATGGGGAAAGAAGTGTTTATATCATGAAGGGTAAGGGGAGGATGAGAGATATGAAAGGCCATGAAAGGTTTGAAAAAAAGTCTAAAAAAGACCAAGGAGAAAATATTTTGGTGATGAAAATGAAAAACAAGGAAATACATGGAAGAAAAAGGAAACATGAGGAAAAAAGATTGAAATGAGGACATAAAAAGGATGATAGGAGAGTGAAGAAGCTGGTGAAGACATGACTAAGCAAGTGTGGATGATGATAGGCAAGGAGAGGAACAACAAAGAAAATCATAGGGCGATGTTAGAGATGATAATGGGATGGAAAATGGGAAAGGGGTTAAGAAAAATAAGGGGAAGTGAAAGATGGGTGGATAAGAATCTAAAGAGATGAGGTATGTGTTAATTAGCTTGTTAGAAGAGATTGATAAGCTGAATTGGTGATTAGAATAAATTGACAAGCCAAAAAGTGGTGAGGTGGTGAATAAATAAGGGAACATAATGAAAGGCCATGAAATGAAAATAAAGGGATCAAGATCAAGAATGATAAGAAGGAAAAGGAATAAATGAAGTAGGAATAGAAAACATGGATACTCACATAGATGCAAAAGATATGTGAGTATCGAGATGGAAAGAGGACAAGGAGAACACAAAGTGCAAAAGGCTAGAATTGATAAGAAGAAAAGGGCAATTACGAAAGGCTTCTCCAAGGATAAAGACTCAGTTAGAAGCTAATTGTGGAGGAAAAAAATGGAAAAGGTGGGAAGAGTGAAAAATTGATAGAAAGTGGTGGCACACATAAGAAAAAAATGGGATGCTAGAAGGAACCAAATAAATAGAAAGATTGCCAAATTTAAAAGATGGGAAAGAGGAGAAAAAGAAATAAAAATTGGAATGGAGGTGGTTTAGAAGTAGTGGAAGAGTAATAATAAGGAGGTAGTAAAGAAGAGAAAGAGGTAAGAGTATCCCTCAGTGTGCAAGGGAATAGGATGATGTGGAATTGGTGAGGAAAAGAGAGTGAAAAAGAGGGTATGACAAATATCCAAGGGCAAGGGGAGATGATGAGGATGGTGAAAGAAGACAAGAGGAATAAAGGGAAAGGTTGGTAATAAGTGGAGAGAGGGACAAAAAACATGAAAAGTGGGTGAGAGAGTGAGCTACAAAGCATGCACAAGTAAAGGTGACGGGCAGGCAAGCAAAGCAGAGTAGGTGGTGGCTTTATGGGAGATAAGAGGGGATAATGAGGAAGGTTGTCAATTCTTGTGTTAAAAGAGATTGAAAAGTTGGAAAAGTGGTTAAAAGAGATTAACAAGCTAAAGGGAGGTAGGTGGTGAGGAGATAGGTAGAGAAGTGGAGGAAGAGATTTTGGGTGAGAATGGAAAACAAAATAAAGGATACAACTGAGCTAAACTTAGTAATTGAGCACTGCCTACATAGTCCAAAAAGACCTTAGGCCAATGTAGTTCTCCCAGTAATTAGGAAAAAGTAGAGAGGAAGCATTTGATGATGTTAAAATACAAGATGCTAGGAAAAATCCAAAACTTCCTTGATATAGGATGCCCTATGCAAGAGGGCACTATTAGCAATGGAAATTAATGAGAATAAAAATGGGAGGGTAATTAGTTGTTAGTGGCTAAAATACCTTTAGAAGTTAAGTAATGCCTACATAGTCCATGGACATCAGGACAATGTAGTTTAACTAGGGTTTGAGAATGGTGCTCAAAAGGGTTGCCCCAATTTGATGGACCACATAGTCTAGTTTTGTTGAAGGTTTACAAAGAAATCATGTGCGTCAAAGGCAACTTGTGGTTGTATAAAAAGGTATCCCCAAAAGGTGGGTTGATTGATGCTAATGCTATTCTAATTTTGTTTATGGTTTGGATGGATGATAGTGGTGGCACCTAAGTAGGTTAGAAGACCATACCAGATGCATAAAAAGATATGAAAAATACATGGCTCAACAAGGAGAGGATAAGAAATGAGGCATAATGCCTAGTTGTTGACAAGACAAAGTAAAACAAAACTCAAGGTTGGATTGACTTAATAAAGATAAGTCTTTTGAATGCTTTGTGTTAGTGTGCATTGAATGATAAAACAAATGTCTTGATCATAGTGTGCCAAGTAAGCTCTAAATCCCTTGATTTATAGATAACATACAGGGGAGATGGGAAATAGGTGGTATGAAGGGTAATGGGTAATGTGTATGGTAACCTTATGTGGGTTGGTTTTCCCCTTCTATAGGTGATCCAAGAATGGTAATAAACAAGTCTATGTCATATGTTAGATGTTTTGTCCCCCAATAATATCACTCATTTTTGGGACGACATATGAACTATTTTGGTTCAATAGACCAAAATCCTCTCTTCCCTTTTGAAAAATTGTTCTGAGCATTCAAGTTTTTCATTTTTCAAAGCTTTTCCAAAAATATACAGACTCTATAGGGTTGAATCTATGGAATCTTAGGAGGAAAATATATTGACTCTGTAGGCTTGAATCTACGGACTCTACAGGAGGAAAATCTATGGACTCTACAGGCCAAGTTTTACATGCTTCACAGGTTGATTTCTATGGACTCTGCAGGAAAGAACAAGTTTCCAACACTTAGTCATTTTCAGGATTCGTTCAATGCCTTGGTTCAATCAAAAACATCCATCGGCAAGCTTCTAAGCAAGGATTGAATCATTGAACCATTTAACCATTGAACCTTGAACCAAAAAGGTTCAAGGGTTCAATTGGTTCAAGGTTCAACATCGTCAGTAAAAGTTGAGCACATTTTTCAAGTTCAAAGTTCAACCACTTCAAAGTTCCATGGCTTCAAAACACTTAGCAAAAAATGACGCATTAAACTATTGAACCTTGAACCATTTTGGTTCAAAAGTTCAACAGGTTCAACGACCAAAGGGTTCAACCATTTAACCATTGAACTAAAGTTGGTTCAATCAGTCAGTTCAATCGACAGGTTCAAGGGGCTGCCCCAGGGCTAAAGGAACAAATGCCCTTGTGGAAGGTAGTGAATTAGAGGCAAGTGCCCTTATAGAGGGTAGGCAGCATTGGTTCAAGGGTCTAAGAGAAGATAGAAAAGATAGAATTCCTTTGAATTTATTTAAAGACCAATAGGGAACATTTTCTTCAAAAATTTTGCTCGAAGGAAATTATTAAGTGAAAGAGCCGTTAGAATTATTTTGGAAGTATTTTCTATGGGAAAATGCCTAAAATAAAGCCCAAAGGAATTCCTTTGAATTTTTTTTGATGGAAATAAGCCCAACCAAAGGAATGCCTGAAAGCTAAAAGCTCGAGAGCGGAGTGCTCCAAGTGTCATCATCTGTGTGATTGCTAGATTACGTGGAACATGCCATGTGTCCCTTGAAAATCTCAGTGGAGCACAACAAGTGTCAGCATCTGTGGTCTCTCCCTTTTGTTTTGTAAGGATTGTGGTGGGCCCTGAGTGAGTTGCTAAGGTCAAGCGGAGTGTGACAAGTGGCATCATTTGAATGAGTCCTGAATGTTTCTATATTGCTTCTAAGGTAGAGTGGAAGTGGCCATGCATAATCATCTGTAGGGCTCTCAAAGGTTTCTAAAGCCTCTATAAGTTAAGTGGAACATGCCACATGTCACTTGCTGAGATCAGTAAAAAGTGGCCAAAGCTTGAGCACGGTCTTGAATAAATTCAAAGGCCAAAATGCCAAAGGGAAGAACCACTGAGAGGAGTGTAAAGAGACAGTAAAGCTAGGAACATAGCCCTGAGAGCTTAAATTCCAAGAAGAGATAAAGTTAGAAAAGAAAAAATTAGAAAGAGGACAAAGAGGAAAATATCTACGCAGTAGTTATTCTGGTAGCTAGAACAGTCTGTGAAGTAGATTTTCTAGCTTGCAAACATTGAGGACATGGCATATTTTTCTTCCATGAAGTAAAGGCAAAATGGACAGCTACACAGATGTCAGAAGGGACATACCAGATGATCCAAACTTAGGAGAAGACATATGGGATGAAATGACATGCTATAGTTAAGATAGCCACCCTATTTTCAATGCAGTCCTTTGACAAAATTGGAAATGCATTCAAGGCATTGAATGCACAACATGGGCCATTCTATGGAACAAAGTGCCAAGTCTTTCTTAGCTACTATTTATTGTAATTTATTTTATTATTTTAGAGAGATATTCCCATTACCAGAAGTAAAACTCTGCCCAAATTGAAAGGCATTACTTAGACTTTGAGCTCAGATTGTTCATCATATTTCTTTGTTTGAATTAGAAAGCAAGTTACTTTCAGACTTTGTGTTATTATAGCTTGTATCATTCTAAGAGATTGTTCTTATGTCTATTTCCTAAATGTATTCTTGTTTATGGAATTTAACAAGTAGAGCTAGTGGAAGTGACAAGGAAGGTATCCTAAAGCCAGTTAATTTTAGACTTTGTGTTGTCACAGTTGTCTTTAGTGTGTGTTTGTTTTCTATTCCTGTGTAAAGGACATTGGGATGAATTTTTTCCCCCATTGTTCTTCATATTTCACTCTTGGGTAGTCAAGGTGGAGACTTTGTGCTACATCTTAGATTGATGGTTACTCTGCACTTTGTTACCAATTACTTATCCTACCTGAAAGATTCTTGTTGTTTGAAGGAACAAGCACTTCTGAAAGAAGAGAAGTGCCTTCTGTCATTTCACCAGGATTTCTACTATCTAGGAAGGGAGCTAGCTCTTGGCTGAATGTTACTTTTGAAAGAAGAGAAGTACCTTCACCAATCACCCAAGATTTCTCCTTTGATCTATTAGCATCATCTCTAAAAAAAGAGAGATGGATGGTTTATCATAACCCTGAGTGTTATTTTATACATACATACATACATACATATTTGATGAGAGGAGAGATTTGTCACCTTTGGATGTGGTAAACCTGCAACTCTGGCCAACCAATCTCCCTATGATGTGGTTGAAGAGACCTATTTTGATCACCAGTTAGCTAGTTGACAAAATATTCACCCAACAAGATGTAGACTAATCAATTCAAGAAGTGTACATATGAAAGCCGATTGTGGCTTCCAACTTATTATGTTGCTTGAGAGCTAATTGTGGTTTTAGATTTTGTTGTGGTAGTGGGTCTTTTGCTTTATTGTTGTATATGGGAAGCTAATCAATGCGAGAAGCTTCTAAGTAATTTCTATTCTTTTGACAAAGTTAACTTAGACATCCTTCAATGGAGTGGTCTAAGTTTAGTGACTTTGTTTAATGTTCTTGATGGTTGTCCTTTAAGGGAGCAGTCTACCTTATATTTGGTAATTTTTATATTATTTTTGGACAACTGTCCTTCAAGGGGGTAGTATAGAATGCTTAAGATATTAACCCAAGTAATATTTTGGTATTGAAATTATTTTTGGATGTGAGGTTTTTAGACATGGACAAGTCTAATTAGGTTCAGAGGTTTACCTTTATGAGGGAAAAACTTTAGCATAAGAGGGTTAAATGATAGGTGAAAGGAGGTGGTTTGAGAGATAATGACCATGGGATTTCATCTTGTTAGAGATGAAAATTATCCTTGAGAACAATGTTATGGATAAAGTTGTGGTACCCATATTTAGGATTAGGCTATGACTATGATGGTTAATCACATAGTTCTATGTTGTAATCAATTTTCATCAAAAGGAGAGGAGGAAGATGGGTGAAGGTGGAGATATTGTTAATCATGAAATGAGCTTAAGTTAGACAAAAAGTGAGCTTGATCCTTATTTAAAAAAAGAATAGATTTAAATATGAACCATTGAGAGGCTCAGGTTCTAGTTTGCCTTTGATGGAGGAGAAATGATAAGCTCATGATCCATACTTATGGGTTATGATGTAGGGTCCAAGCTAATTAAAAGCAAACTTGTCTCATTTACTTTTCTCCATGTTGGTCACATGTTGGTTTTCCTTTAGGATGAGGTCTCTGATATTGAAATATCATGTTTTGAGGTGTTTATCATAAGCATGCTTGATGTGTTATTGATAGACATGAATATGGTTAAAGGTGGCTAGATGATGCTCATCAAGTAACTCAAGTTGAGCCAAATAGTGCTAATGATAATCATATTTAGAGATGAGCTCTTGTAAAGATATGAGAAGGGATGGGATTTGGACTTTGAGAGGTAAGACTACCTCTGCTATGAAGACTAGAGAGGAAGGGGTAGCAACCGTAGAGGTTCAAATGTTAGTGTAATAGGCCCTTAAAGTGAAGGGGATGTGTAAATGCCAGTCTTGACTTGAAGCACCGACTACTTTGGTTAGCATTTTATTAAGGATTTTTTTAGAGGCTTCCACTTGTCCATTTGCTTGTGGGTGGTAAGGCAAGAAAAAACTTAGGTCAATGCCAAATGCATCACATAGACCATAAAATTACTTATTTTTGAAAGATTTTCCATTATCAGTGATGATCTTATGATGAACACCAAAATGGTAGATGATATGATGGTTGACAAATTTAATGATCTTGTCCAATTTGGTTGAGATGAGAGGGATATATTCTACCCAATTGGTGAAATATTTGATGGTTGTGGTGATGGAGATATGTTATTCTAAAGAATGGGGGTTGATTTCCCCAATGAGATTGAGTCCTCATTATGAGAAAGGCCAAAATTCCTTAGATACTTGGAGGCCATTGGTTGGTATGTGATGTAAATTAGCATGTTGTTGACATTTAACACACTATTTACATAATCATAATAGTCCTAGTTGAGGGTGGGCCAATAGTAGCCAAGGTGAAGGATACATTTAGTGATCACTAATGTATCCCCCACATATCCCATCATGTGTTTCCCTGATGGCATGGGAAGCTTCATGGCTACATATGAAATGAAAGGGACTATCAAAACCACATTTGTAAAATATTTCTCCTAGTATGGTGTAATAAGAGGTACTCTGAATAAAGTTTCTTTGGGCTTTCTTAGAGATGTTTGGAGGAACAATGCCTAGGTTGAGGTAGTTAAAAGTTTGGTCATACCAAATGTCAGATGGGAATTCCTCCACATTACATATGGTAGGGAGGTTGGATTGGTTATAATAGGATGTTGTAAAATGATGAATTGTGACAAAGGTTTTAGAATTGGAAGGATGGTAAGGGATCTGGGAAGCAAGGCAAGCCATTATGTCTTTGAATTTATTGGTAGATTAGGGAATATATTGGACTAGGTAACATTTGAATGATGCTAAGACTTTGTCAAATAAAATTTAGTATTTATGTAAGACATCATTTTTACATTTATAGGAGCCATTTACTTGGTTGACTATGAGCTAGGAATCACCAAAGACATTGATGGTCGTAATTCTAAAGTCTAGAATGGTTTGGAGACCTATGACTAGGGCTTCATACTCAGCCATATTATTGGTAAATTCGAAGTCAAGTTTGAAGGAAAGAGGAAGGGGTTTACCATCGAGAGGAATGAGAATAAATTTAGTACCCCCACCTTGTTGGCACTTTGAAAAATTGAAGAACATACTCATTTGGTAGGTTATGTCCTCTTGGGAGAGAGCAAAGATGGATTCATTTAGGAATTCAAGAGGAAGTGGTTGGTGATATGCAAAAGGTGTTTCAAAAAATTAGTTAGAAATGACTTTCCATTTAATTTACTTTTGATAAAGGAACTCAAGATCAAATTCTACTAAGAACATAAGCCACTTGGCCATACACTAGTTTTTGTATGGCTTGGAATGCATGTACTTGAGTGGGTCAGTGTTGGTTATGACATAGGATTTATGGTTAAAAATGTAGTGGAAAAGTTTAGTGGCCATGAAATTCAAGGCTAAGAAGAGTTTATCAGTATGGGTATACCAAGTTTTATATTTTACAAGTGTGTGACTAATGTATTATATGACTTGCTCTTTGTGTTACTCATCTTGAAGAGCCAACATGGTCCCTAGGGAATGGTCAGTGGTATAGATATATAGGTGGAAGGGGTGGTCATCCTTAGGAGGAATGAGGACAAGTGGTGAAAAAATGTACTATTTGAGTGATTCAAATGCTTTTTGACATTCACAATTCTATTTAAAAAAGACATCCTTCTTCATAACGTGATGGAAAGTTTGGTACCGGTCTGAAAGCTAGGAAATGAAATGGTGAATAGATTGAAGCTTTACATACAAGATATGGATTTACTTAAGGTTGGTAGGAGGATGCATCTCCAAAATTACCTTGACTTTGGTAGGGTCTACTTTTATTCTTCAAAGGGAAATGATAAATCCAAGAAGATTCCCTAAAAGGACCTCAAAAACACATTTTTTTGGGTTGAGTCTGACATGGAAATGGATTAGGCATTAAAATATAATGACAAGAACTTTTAGATGATCTTGGTGAGATTTGGATTTTCCCAAGATATCATCAACATAGTCATCTATGATGGTGTGGATGAGGTCATGGAATATGTAGGTCATGGCTCATTGGTAAGTTGCACCAGCATTATTTAACATGAAAGGCATGATTCTATAGCAAAAAGTTCCCCAAGGAGTGGTAAAGGTAGTTTTATGATGATCTTTAAGAGAAATCAATATTTTATTGTAACTTGAAAACCTATCCATGAGAGATAACATCTCATGGCCGGCTATAAGATCAACAAGCTAGTCAATACTAGGTATAGGAAAGTCATATTTGGGGTAAGAGGGGTTAAGGTCATGAAAGTCCACACAAATACATAGACCCCAAATGGTTTTGGTGATAGGTAAAATATTTGAGACATATTGGGGGTAGTCAATGGGTTGAATGAACTTTATAGATAGGATATGTTGAAGCTCTTCTTTGATGAGAAGGGCTATGTGAGGATGCATGTGTTGAAATTTTTATTTAACAAGCTTGGTGTCATGATGAGTGACTATGTTATGGGTAACAATGATGGGGTAAATCCTTAACATATCATTATAAGACCAATCATATGTTATGTTGTAGTCTTGGAGAAAATATAAGTCTCAAAGTTCTCTGGCATTTAGTGATTGGCTTAATTTGACAATGCGAGGGTTATCTATAGTGCCTAAGTTTATATCCTTGGTGTATTCATTTAACATGGTTGATGAATCAAGAGGAAGGGATTTATAGATTTAATAATATGTGGAACCAAGGTAGGTGAGAATAAAATCATTATCTTGATGTTGGATGATATTGATGGTAGGAGAATCTTTATCTATCATTTTAAGATGGATGAGAGGAAGGGTTTAAAAGCTGACCATCATTGTGATAGGATAGAGGGCCTAAACTAATGGTGTTGATCAAAAAAAAGTTGGGAGGAATAATATAAAAATCCTCTAGCATCAAAGGATGTTTTAAGGAAGGTATTTCTTCTTTGATGGTGTCAATATATTTGGGTGAATTGGTGGGTTCTCTAGGTGGTACAAAGCCAATGCCAAATGACTCATGAGGTTTTTGGGTTTTTATCAAAGATAAATCATGAGGTACTTATTCATATCATCCCAAACCAATCCATTTTAGGCATACCTATGAAGGCATAATTTGGTGAATGTTAGTTTGTCAAGGTAGGAAAAGTTAGAGGTGAATGGTCGGATGGAAGAGGTGGTGGTGGGACCAAGAAGTGGCTGATCAAGTCCCCTATAGATGAAGTTTGTTTGATGGTTGGGGGGACCAAAATGGATGATGGTTCTAATTTTAGGGTCATAATAAGGGTAATTTTTTAGTTTCCCATATTATTGAGGAGTAGGGAGAGCATCCAATGCTAGAAAGTGATACTCCCTTAACGAGGATCATTAGAACATAGACCCCAAGGGCTCCTCTATAGGGATATGTGAAGAAGGGATGGATGAGCTAGTTGGAATTTCATCGATGGTTGGTGGTTGGGTAGTAATTGATGAAGGTGCATCAAATGGGTGTATAAGGACATCATTAGGGTGATAGGTCATGTTGCATGTTGAGAAAGGATTTGGGTTTGCTTGGATATTTATGACCTGGCCCTCATGCTCAAACTTAATGCATTAATGGAGGGTATAGGGAACGCATTCCATATATTGAATATAAGTTTATCTAAATAAGATGTTGTATTAGAATTATCCTTCCACCGCATATAAGATTTTAGGGAGTGTGTGGGGTCCTACATGGATATGAAGGATAATGGTTCCCAAGGTAGTGGCCATAGTGTCATTAAAAGATCAGAGCACCGCTATGGATTATGACATGATATTGTCTATTAAGATGAGTTGGCCATAAGCATAGGAGGATATGATGTTAATTCTTTCTCCCCATCAGTCATCACCCTTTTTACATTGGTTTGGTTGATATAAGTGATAATAATCTAGGTTCTCGGGGTAGATGAAAGGTATTTCTAAATTCTTGAAGGTAACAAAGTTAGAATATTGGAGGGCACCAAAAAATGAAACTAGAGGTTTAGGGTCATTGGGTTGGACCTCAATGTATTTTAAGGCCTCTATGAGTGCTTGGTGGTGATGGGGAGAAGTAAAAATTAACTCATATAAGCTCATTTTTTCTAAGGTCTGGTGAATCTGCTTAAGGATAGCTTTCCAAATAGATATTGCATATGGGTTGGGATATGAAGGTTTAGGTTGGGAGGCAACTAAGATGGAGATGGTTGGGTGTGGTTTTTTTGGGAATGTGAAGAGGGGTATGTATAAGAAATGGATGCCTTAGCTTTCCCTTTATTCTTTTATTGTGATCTAGTGACCATGTTGATAACATGGATAGAGGGAGAGGGTGAGGTAGTAGAGTGGTTAGATTCATATCCATTCTTAGGTAAGTGTTGGGTAGATATGGATATTATTTGGGTTAGTATGCGTGACATAAGAGGTTCATCTGTTAATAGATCATCCTCCTCATAAAGGTGGTGGATGAGAGTTTAGAGAGCCTTAAAATTCTCCATATCATGGTAGGGTGTCTTGTGGTATAAACAAATCAAATTATTATTGAACCATGATGGTTTGGGAGGAAAAGTTTCAAAGGGTTTGATGGGTGCTAAGCTTAAGGAAAAGCTTTGTAATAACTGTTGGATAATGGTTAGGGATGACTCAATTAAGGGTAGTGAATTTTTGGTGGTTTTTATTTTGGGTGTTAAGGTAGAAGGTGGTTTAGAAGTCAATTTGGTGATAGGTGTCTTAGGTAAGGTGGTATAATTAGTTGATGGTTTTGGTTTAGGAAAGATGGTTGATGAGTTAGAAGTTGAGGATGGCAAGGTAGGTAACTTAAGAGGTGAGTTAGAAAACAAGTGTGAAGGTGTAACCAACAGAGGTGGTGTGGTTTTCATAAAAATAATGGGCTTCATGCTCAAGGTAGAGGAATGAGGACCCAAATTGGAGAGCAAAGTTGAGGGAGTTAAAATTGAAGGATTTAGGCATTTAGGTGGTTTTACCTTTTTGGATTTTTTAGTTTTTTGTTTTGGAGGGGGTTTGGTTCCTTTAGTTGTCTTGGTGAGTTTAGGTGTTTGAGCATCAATTAATTTGGAGGAGGTTTTGGTTGGGTGGGTGGAGGTTTTGGTTGGTTTAGAAGGACTAGGTTGGTATGTCAAATAGAGGTTCTGGTTTGGTTCCCTTACCTTTGTCTTAGATTTTGATGGAAGGTTTCAAAATTAGAGGTTTAGTGGGTGAAGTTATCTCTTCTTGTGAGATAGCTTCTAAAGGTGGAATGGATGGTTCTATAATAGGGAAGATATGTGTGGTAACCTCTATCTAAGGTGTGGATATGGTTATATCCTATATTTTGATGTCCAAAAGGGTAGAAGGTAACTCTACTATTTCAATAAGTGAAGGGGGATTGGTAGATTGGTGAATGGATTCTTTATCAGTGAGTGTATCAAGAACCATGTTAATGGTACAGGTGACAGGAGAGCATTCAATGTTGTCACTCTCATTTTTGATGGGATCATGGTTTGGAAAAAGTTGCCTAAATATGTCAAGGTCTTGATTGGGTGGTGCATTGGGGTTGTCTAATCTAAGATCCCCCTTGTCAATGAGGGATTGGACAAGGTATTTGATGGTATTGCACCTATTGATATCATGTCATATGACTTGGTGAAAGGAATAATGGTCATTTCATTATACCAACCTGACATGGGGTGAGAAAGATCAAACTATTGGGATGGTTTAATTGGTGGGAGTTGGATGATATTAGGATTTAATAACTTTTAAAAAATAGAAGCATAGGGTTCCCTAAATGGAGTTAATTGATTTTGGTTGCTCCAAATTTGGTTCCTTGGGTTTTGGTTTGAAGAATTAGAGGATTTGAAGGTTTGGTTCCTTAGTTTTTATTAGTTGGTAGATGGAGGAGGTGTGGATTTGAGTATAATAGCATTGATGGTTACTTTATTTTTGGTGTTGGGATTGTTTTAGTGGTTGATTTGGAAGAAGAGGGATCATTGGGATTATAAGTGGGGTTCTTGTTTTTGAGTTTTAGCTTTCCTTCATCAATAGCTCAATTCTCTAGTTTATGAGATATGGTAAAAGCTTCATCAAAGTTTTGAAAGCTTTATAAACATAATGTGGATGAAATATGTTTTGCACATGCCCAAGCAAAGAGTTGTATAAGTTAGAGTTGAGACAATGAAAAGGAAAGTTGGTTGATTGGGCTCCTCCAATGAGCCACAAAATCAGAAATAAATTCATATTCAATTTACTAAATGGAGTAGAGGTTGGTAATAGAAACGTTTTTGGATATATTGATCAAAAAGTGATCCAAGAAGTTTTGGCCTAGTTGGGTTAAAGAGAAGATAGAATGTTTGGGTATGGCACTATACCAATCCACTGCTAGTCTTGATAATGATATAGGGAAGGTATGGAGGAGAAGAGCATCATCATAGGAAATTAATTAGCATGAATGCCTAAATGCTCTTAAATGTTGTTGAGGGCCTCCTTACTGTAAACTTGGTAAATTTTAGAAGTTCTCATTAGGTTGAGTAAGGTTTGATCAGGATTGAAGGGTGAATAGGCTCATTGCAAATTTGATTATAAGATAAGAGATTATGGGCTCCAGAGATGGATGACTCAAGGGTAGTCATCTTATCCATGATCAAATTCATGAAGTCTACTTGAGGTTGTTGGGATTTCTAGTAATATGATATGTTTTGTTGAGGTTGGGCACTATGTGAATAACTGGTATATGGTTGAGATGACTCCAAATATTGGTATGTGGTCCTTGGAGATTGGGTAGAAGATATATATTGGTATGTGGATGTTAATGGTTGGGTAGAGGTGGGTGGTTGGGTAGTGATCATATGCCCTTATGGGTTATGGAGATAACTAAAGGTCGCTTGTTAGGTAGGAGTGGTAGTTGGGTTAGTGTTCGATGGAAGGGTGGTGACCCTTGTGCTAATAGATGGTAACATGGAGGGTATGGACACCATAAGGATTGGAAGCAAAATATATTTTGATGGATTTGAGGTAACTAGAGGTAGGCACTCATATTTTGGGGGAGTGATTAGTAGGAGGCACAAGGGTAGTGGTAATTTGGGTCAGTTGTTCTTGAATGGTAGTTTTGAAGGGGTTGTTGGTTGATGATAAGGTTTTGGAAACTAAAGGTAGATTAGTACCCATGGTAGTGGAGGTAATCCCCATGAGGTGGAGAGTCATGCCATAAGGTGGATCTATGGGTGGGGTTGAAACCAAGATTTGGTAAGATGTAGTTTTAAGGTAATGTTGTAAGATTGCATGATTATTGTTTAGGAAAGTGATAAAATATGCATCTCTTAGGATTATCTGAATAGGACTTTTTGAAGAGTGAGGAGAGTCCATAGGCTTGAAAATGTGTTCCATGGATGTAGAAGTGGAAAATGTTGGTTGATTTGGTTGTGAGTTTTGTTTCTCAAGGTCTCTTTGTTGTTAGTGAGTGAGAACCATATGAGAAGATAATAAAATAATGATACATTATCACACCTCAAACAAAGAGCAATAAAAAAAGATTCAAGGGAAACAATGCAATCACTAGGAGTATGTTAAACCTTAAAATTTTAATTATCTCTCTTTTGGATTATGCCTTAGAAAAGTGTGAAGAAAAAATTGACTTGAATAAGTCCTAGAAATCCATCTATGTTTGGTTTTAGGTTGTGTTTAGGTGCTCAAAAATAAGTTTGTATTGGATTAGATACATGGCTTGATACTAGGGGCTTGATCCCCTCACATCACAATCCCACAACCAATGTGGGTGCTTAGCCTTTATACCATTTATCTAGAGTTTATAATAAACTAGAGAGTTGAGTTGTTTATCCCCTTGGTGATTAAATCCAAGTACGATAATTGAGAGAGGGTAAAGTGATCCACTAAGTGATAAAATCCTAGTTGGGCCTTATCTCAAGTGTGTTTGACATTTGTTTCAGTGCAAGTGGTATGGTTTGTGTAACATTTATGATTCTACGATTAATTTTCTTTGCTTAATTAATCTAGGTAAACTAAAACAAGTAATCAAATAATGTATGCAGTTAATTTTAACCAAAAAGAAATTTCTAATTTATTTTCAATGAGTACAAAAAATAACTAAAATGCACCTAAACACAACATGAAAATGCAATCCTAATCTTAGGATGAATTTTATTCTATTTAATTTTTACTTTTTGATTTCTTTTTAGAAATGCAATAAAATAAAATTTAACTTTTCTAAAAGAATGCAACTACAAATGTAAGAAATAACATCTAATGTGTAAAGAATGCAATGAAATGAAATTTTTACTAATGCAACTAAATAAAAGATTCATTAATGAAAATTTCCTAAAATAACTAATGAACCGAATAAAATTCAAGTGTCCCACCGGGAATGCTAGAATGTTTCTATCTATTTTTTTTTACTTTTTTCTTAGTTTTGAAAAGAAAAAAACTAGTTAAGAGGGTGTGTAGAAAACCTGTTGAAACATGCACGCATTGAATTCCAAAATTTGTGAGAGTTCCTTTTTGGCTTGGGAGGTTAACCTAAAAATAATAAATCACTAAAAACAACTTGTTTATTAGACAAGTACATGGGTAGATTGCCTAGCATGAGCTAGATCATAGAAGTGAAAGCTTTCTAGGAGGCTATCAATCCACCTATTTTAAGCATTTAAGTTTGATAAATAAAATGATACAACTTGCATAAAATATAAAATAACTGAAAATAAAATATAAAATGACCAAATTTTATTAATAAAACCAAATTCTTTGATAAGGTAATTAAAATAAAGCAACTAGTGTGATTAATACAAATGCTGAAAATTAATAATCCTAAGGCTGTGGTTTTTGGTTTGGCAAAGTGATAAGTATTCAAGAAGATGTGGTTTGGTAGATGATTAAGGATATAAATAGACAAGGATATGAATGGATAAATGGTAAGTAAATATATAAGAAGGAAAAGGGTCCAATGGTCAAATAAAATGGCCAAGAAGGCTAAAGGGATAAAAGGGGGGTAAAAGGCAAAAGGGTTAAGATGGTAAAAAGGGTAAGGAAGTGAATGGTCAAGGGTGAAGATGTAAAAGGAATATATTATAAATTTTAAATATGAGGAGAATAGGATATGGTTTAAAGATCAAGAAAAGGGAAGGCCAAATATATGGAAATGAAATTACAAAACAATATAAAAGTTACCTTGAAGAAACTTGAAGATCTTGTTGTTGACGTTGTTTCGTGATGGCTTGTAATTTTGGTGGAGTTTCATTTATTTGAAATTTTATCTTCTCTAAGATGATGATGACCTCCTTCAAAATTATCCTAAACCTGAAAAATAAATGCTTCTACCAAATATTTACCAACTTCACCATGGGTGAAGGGGGAGGGTTATATTTATAGCATTTTTTGTCAAGAAACATGCCAAAAGAGGGAGTAGTAGAAGTATGACACCATTTTTCAAGTAGGATCATAAATGAAAAAGGTGATAAGGATGGCGGGATTACCACCTTGTTGTATTTTCTCTCACCTTACATGTGAGTCAAATTTGGAGCGGGATCATGCACATTGGATCAAATGAGGCTAAAAGATTTTTCACCAAGTTAATTTGTCTTTTGGCTAAGTTCCACATGAATTTTTTCATAATTATCCATGTGGGTGCATGAGTGTTCATGAAATACAAGGGGGTGAGATTACCACTTAGCCAATAGGAATACCACTTGGTTTTTATGTCTACCAACTTACTAAAGAGTCCTAAATGGAGAGGGAATCATGCAAATGGGATCACATGGGTCCAAAATACCTTCCACCACTTAATTTCATTTTTTGGCTAAGTGACCCATGAATTTTGGCATCATCATCCATGTATGAGGACAAAAAAACAAGCTTAATGATGTCCCCATGGGGAAAAATGTGCCACATTCCAAAGGAGGGGCCCTTAGGTACTTTATGATGTCATAAGGTACCTTGAAGGTAGGTCCTAGGTGGGGTGTGATGTCCCACCTTAAGCCACCTCACTTTCAAGTCATGTAAATTGACATATCACCTTCCATGTCACATGTCATTTGACTTTCCATGTCATCATTAATAGTGAAAGTGTGTCCCTCAGTGAATAGTGATTTCAAATAGTACTTTTGAATAGTGCTATGTGAGTAAGAGAATAGTGATTTAGTTAGGTTAAGATGGCTTGGTTAAGGGTTAAGAAGGTTTTATGGGGTATTTAAGGGGTTTTAAGGCATTTAGCCATAAAAAACTGCAAGTGTGTAATTTTCTATTGTCTATAGAGGGTGATGTTATACCTTGATTAACTAAAACCTCTTAAGAGGAAGATGGTCTATGGACTTTATTCTTTGATGGATCAAGGTCAAAGAATGGTAGTGGAGCTAGGGTCATGTTGGCTTCACCCTTATATCATAAATTTTTTTAGCTACAATATTTCAATTCAGTTGTACTTCAAACACAGTTGAATATGAAGCTCTTCTGCATGGTTTGTAAGAGGCAAGAAGAAGAGGTGTCAAAATTATTCAATTAAAGGGTGATAGTGAGCTTATTGTGAAACATGTGAAAGGCATAAGTATAGTCAAGAAACACCATTTAAAATATTACAAGCATCATGTATGGGATCTCATAGAGGACTTCTTGGCATTCAATATACAATCCATACCAAAAGAGGCAAATCAATATATAGATAGGCTTGCAACCATTTGAGCTTAGTATGAGATTGTTTAAGGGGTAAAAGGAAATTAGAGTCAAGACAAGATCAATGTCATATTAAAGCCATATGTACCTATTAGTGATGTGAGTTGGTAGGTGTTTGACAATAATGATCAAATTATATGTTTTTTGATACAGGAGGTAGAATTCTACCACAAGAATCAAAACAAATTCTGACATCAATATGATGATCAAATAGTGCATCTAAGATTTGAAAAGATACCTAATGGGTTTTTGACATTGGAAATCATATTCAATTAATATGACCAAGTTAGAAGAGGTAAGTCATGTATCTGAGCTAATGAGGAACATTATGAGAGGATATAAATCTTTAAAGACAAATTGTTAAAGTTAGGAAATATCAAAACAATAGAAGATAAATATACCTTTATTACATTATATCAATAATTATTTGATGTATTTTCATGGGAATACAAGGATTTGAATGGATTTGATCCTATACTCGCATAACATACCATTGAACTAGAGAGAAATACAAAACCAATCAGGTAAAAATAAAGGCCTATCAATCCAAAAGTGGAGGAGTTGATGAGAAGGGAGCTATTTAAGTTGATTGAGTCAAATATAATATTCCCCATTAAACATTCCTCATGGGTGGAAAACCTTATTCTATTGATGAAGAAGAATGGGGAAATATATTTGTGTGTTTACTTTAGGGACCTCAATAAGGTGTCCCTAAAAGACCATTATCCATTGCCTTCAATGGATCATATTCATTAAAATGTGATAGGTTTTTAGAGGTTATCATTACTTGATGGATAATTTGGTTATAATAATATTATGGTCAAGGAAGAAGATCAGCATAAGACTGCCTTCACCACAAAGTGGGGCACTTATGCATACTTGAAAATGCCATTTGGACTCTCCAATGTTGGGGCAATGTTTTAGAGGGTAATAGATGTTGCATTTGAAGGTTTGATCAATGACATGGTGATCATATACCTAGATGATGTAACTATTTTATCAAAGGACCTAGCTGATCACATTGCTCACTTGAAGTTAGTATTTGAAAGATGCAGAGAATTTGGTGTATCATTAAATCCTAAAAAAATTATATTTGGTGTTCATGAGGGTAGGCTATTGGGTCATGTAGTGTCCAAGGATGGTATTTCCATAGACCATAAAAGGGTTGAGTCATCTTATTTTTACCCTTACCCAAGCACAATAAGGGTCTATAGAGTTTCTTGGGAAAGATTAATTTTATAAGAAGGTTTGTCCTAGGCTTTGCAAAGCTAGTCAAGCCTCTTACTCACATGTTAAAAAGATGCAAGGAGTTTACATGGAAAAAATAAGGTAAAAGGGGTTTTAAGGCCATCAAAGAATCCATATCTCATGACCATACACTTCTTAATCTTTATTTTAACAATGAACTATACATGTATGCCTTATCTACAATAGATGTAATCTCTATCATGTTAATGCAGTAGAATGAACAAGGTCTGGAATAGCCTATTATTTTATTTAGTCAAGCATTAGAGGGGTGTGAGGAGAGGTATATATTTTTAGAGAAACATATACTTGTATTAGTGAGAGGTTTGAATAAGTTTAGGCACATGGTCTCTAATAGTAGGATCATACTCATGGTGGTGCACCCAAGTATTAAAGAGTTTATACTCAATAGAGACCTCAGTGAGAAAAGAGATGGATGGGTGAAAAAATACATAGATTATAAAATTGATGTTAGAGTTAATTTTTTTTTAAGGGGTATAGGGTTATGTGATCACCTTGAATCAGAGGTAAAATAAGATAAATATCAAGTGTTGGTGGTCCATGACAGATAATAGGTAGCTACAAACAACACACCTTTTAGTTAGACACATGATATAATCAGATTTCCTAAGTCAGGCCAATGTCCTATGGGACTAGATTAATCCAAGAGAAGGAAATTTAGTTTGTAGAGTATACCTTATGTCCTGATAGATTGATTAATTTTCAAGAGAGACATAGGAATCATGCTTTTGAGGTGTGTGGAATCATGCCAAGTAGACAAGCTAGTTGAACAGTTCCATGATGGTCCAACTGGTGAGCATGTTGTTGCCAAGACCACAGCCTCTAAGATCATTAGCACTGGGTAATTTTGGACCATAATGTTTATAGATGCATACTCTTGTTTAAATAAATTCCCAAAATGTAAAATGTTTATTGGGAAGTAGAAACTAGCTTCCCTTCCCTTGCATCTAATACAAGTAGAACAACCTTTCATGCAATGTGTCTTAGATTTCATAGGGATGATACACCCACTTCAAGTGAAGGACATAAATGGATCATTACAGATATATACTACTTTACAAGATGGGTTGAAGTAATAGACCTTAAGGAAGCTAATGAAGTTTATGTTTTGGACTTTTATGATAGCCTTGTGACTAGATTTGGTGTGCCTTCTACAATCATTTCTAATAATGTATTGGCCTTCAACAATAATAATGTATGTGAGTGGGATATTTTACATGGAATTTATCTCAATGTATCCTCTAAGTAGAGTCCACAAATAATAAATTGTTGATGATTATCAAGATAACTATGGAGGATAGTTAGAAGGAGTGGCATACTAGACTAAGGACTACCCTATGGGTAGACAAAGTGACATATATTAAAGCTATTAGACACTCCCCATACCTTCTTATCTATGGGAAAGAATCCAAGATTCCTATTTCTCTTTAATTACCTATATCAGAGATTGCACACCAACTTGAGCTCTTTGAGGATGATGCTATGCAGATAAGGTTGAATGAACTGAGACAGTTGGGGGAGACAAGGGACACTAATATGCACATCATGTGGTCCAATAAAAACCAAGTAAAGAAGTTAGTTGATAAGAGATATTCCTCTAAGACATTCCAATAAGGTGAAATAGTCCTCAAATAGGATGAGGATTGTGCAAAACCAAGAAAGCACTCCAAGTTTGATAGTCTTTAGAGTGGACCTTATATCATCATAGGTTGCAAAGAAAGCAATGCCTTTGAGCTTGATAAGTTAAATGGAGAGAGCCTTCTCATCCTTATCAATGGAAGGTATCTTAAATTATTGTACTAGTTTTATCTCATGATCTTTGTACATAGGTATATAGGTCTGTCTTTACCTCTACGTACTCTTGCACATTGCTCTATTTATTTTTTTCCTAATTGTTTAGGTAGTTGCTTGTCATGTTTTATTATTTTACTATTGTTTATGTGTGTCTCATTATTTCAAAGTGTTTCCAAGAGTTAGGAAAAATCTTTATTATAAGTAATACTTCATTTATTTAGTCATCATGAGTAAGCTTGATCAAATTCTAGGTTCCATGACCAACAGGATAGTCAAGCTAGTTGAGTAACCAAAAATGTTAGCCATTTTTGGGCCACATGCCAATATTTTTCTTGGATAGATCAACAGAGTAGAGTCCTAATTGAAATAGATGATTAAGAAATGACTTGATCAATCCTAATTGAACCATATCATCAATAGGAGGTCATGTCGAAATGGACATGTCATCTTAATTATGCATATAATAAATTCATTTGGAAAATCTCTCAGAGCCAAAGGATCACATGGACATGAAGTTATTCATGATTATATCATGCTTTTCAATTTTTTTTATCTTGATGAGCTTGCTATCTCAAGATATAAAGATTCAAAGTTAAACTTGCAGAGTGGGATGTGCACATGAACTTCAAATTTAGGCCTATTGAAATAATTATTTGAATTCAAATGTTATTGAAGATAAAATGGTTCATATTTGATCATGTGTCGAAGATCCAATGGCACATGAAAATTGATGATTGATGAATATTCAATTGTATAATGGGTCCAAGTTGATCAATAGTGCAAAATCCATCATACCAAAGTAGATCAACAGTGAGTGGGAAATCAATGATGTCAATGGGCCCAAATAGATCTATGGTGCACATTTAATCATGAAACCCAAGATCAATAATGAGCGATGGGTTAAAAGGTCAATGAATATTGAAGACAAATGTGTGGATGAAAAGTGTCTCAACCACATTAAATTGATAAAATATCTATGATTGCATTCATTTGTATAGAGAAAGATTGACAGTGAAAAAAAAGTAGATCCAATGGTACATGTTCAATGTGGATCACAGATCAATGACTGATGATGAAGGCCAAAGGTGTCATAATATCAAATACCCAGATCAAGATCGATGGTCAAAATTAAAGGTCAAAGTTATGAGACTTTGATTGGAGGTTAAAATATAGTTTAATTGAACCAGAGTGGATATTTTAGGATCAAACATTGCTAATGGGAACCTTTAAGAAGTATCAATGTAGGGAAAAGTGGGAGAAGGAATAGTATAATTGTTGCAACTATTTTTTGAGGTGGCCCTAATAAATTAAGAGTTTTTAAGGAGCATAAATGTAGGGAGGTTTTAACTATTATTCTAAGTGGAGTTGAGCTCATTAATGATCCCTTCAATGCCAAAATTTTCCCTCTCTAGTTTTTCTTTCTTCCTATAAATGTATACATTGAGCTCTTGATTATAATTCCTTGGATAGGTATATAAAACCTCTACTAAAATCACTTTGTAAACTCTTTGAAGAAATATAAGATAAATTTAGATTCTAGTTTAATTCTAAGTGTACTTTATTGAATTATGATTTATAGAATGTATGTTGTCTATTCATCATCTATAGGTTCTTCACGTACCTTACTTTAAGACTATTAGTTTCTTTTAGGTTGTGTGAAGTGTTAGATAATGAGATTTTTCTTGAAGTTACATAAGTCCATAGTGTCTTACGTAGACCTAACTCTTTCTATCCTTCAAGTTGTAGATCTATTTTCAACCTTCATACAAAATAATCATGTTTGAAACCCTGTCATAGAATCTAATCAATCCTTGTCTCCATTGGATTCATTAGTAGTCATGGAATTGTCCAAGTTGAGAGTGGATCATTGAACCATTTTGTGCATCACCATATTTATAGGTTTTCATTTATATATTTTCTCCCCTTTTCATCCCAATAGATTAAGTTTCAATAAGAGAGATTCAAATTGTCATATCTGAGGAGTTAGCCTCATTAAAAATCCTAGAGGTCTAACTTAGGATTAGGTAACCCATAGCCTAGGGCCATTCCCATGTTGAGCTATATTTTAATAGAGGACCTAAATAATCATTTGCTCAGCTAGGGTGCAATCTAAGTCTCCAACAGTTAAATTTTTGTATTTTTATTTTTCTCTTTGTTTTTTTTTTAATTTAAATGAAAATAGTTATAAATCTATTTTTTGGTAATTTTTAACATTATCCATAGTTATAAGTATTTACATTTAAACTGGCCAATTACAAATAGAAATATAATGTTATTATAAGTTATACTTATGATGCATAATTTTAAATTTTCTATAATAAACACCAAGTGCTCCAAATCCAAAAGTTAATGTGGCATCACATGTCATTTATGAACACACTATACCCAATGCCTAACACAAGATACATCTTAGGCTACCTTTGGAAACAAATAAGACTCTATGTAAGATGTGCATGTCTTGACATACACTGTGAGTCTAATTCACTATTTTTATGATTATTTTGGGACGTGCATCTCCTAAATTATATTCTAGCATCTAGTCATACATGAAGCAGAACAAATACATCAACATCCATATGCTAACAAGGATGTGCATCTCCTAAAATTAGCATATCAATTCATATCATAAATAAGAGAAATATAAATGAAAACATCATGTGAGAATTAAATAATATTAATGTCCATGTACAAATAACAGTATGCCAAAAATGAATGTCATGTATGTGTGTGTCTGTGTATACATACATACATACATACATACATACATACATACATATATATATATATACACATATATATATATACATATATATATATATACATATATATATATATATATATATATATATATACATATATATATATACATATATATATATATATATATATATCAAAATTATGTTTATATACATCATGAGAATATCTATACATATCATAAATACAAAAAAATAGAACTAACACAATCATCTCTCATCATGCTCATCCTTGAGAAGACTCTGTTGGAAAATATAACCCATCTCAGATGTATGAACTACTAGTGGACATGGTGCTAGAGGACTCATGATAAAACAAAGTACATATAACTATATCACCGACTGCTCTGACTCTGTCCCCTATCTAGATTTGGAGGTTTGGTTAGTCTATTAAGACCTTGTATACTCCTTATATGAATATACTATCTATTTTATAGTAACTGCCACATCATAAGCTAACCTTTAATAGTTTATCTCATCCTTGGAATGTAAGACATTGTCCCTTGCATGTAAGGCACCATCCTTGGCTACAATCATGTCAACTAAGGATCTCATTGATCTTGCCCTTGTATCTATCCTAGCTCTCCTAGCCTCATCTCTTTCCTATGTTAGCCTCTCCATCTATGCTTGATCAAAATACTACTCACCAATTTATATCACAAACTCCATGTCTTGTGTGGCTAATTGGTCTTGAACCCATCCTAGCTTTACCACCTATCCTTTGAGACATGTAATCTCTACATCCTTGGATATAATAAGACTATGTAACCTAGTGGTCTCTCTCTAAACTATAGTTAATTATGCCTATAACCTAGCCATAGTGTTTTATAATCCTATAATATCTAAGAGGAATGTATTAACCTCCTTTTGGAGTATGTCAATCAAATCCTAGTTCTCTGTGGACCTCCTTGTGCTTGAGGGCACTACCCATCCTGATATTAATCCTAAACTTATACCTATCTTGGAGGGCCCTATATCTCCAAAACCTACCCCATGGCCTCCATCACCACTTTGGGCATCCCCCATACCCACATCCTTATTCAAAATAAGATGAATTAGATGGGGGTGAATCAACATTCAAAATTTTTAATTCAATTCCTCTTAACTATGTATGAGCCATTCTAACATTCTTGTACATCTTATCAATCATAAGTATCAAATAATAAGAGCATGAAACACATGAACACAACATATACATGAGAAACCATATAGAGTAATAAAACCCATTGATGAATCAAATAGACTATAGTCCTATAAGACACACATAAATATTTAGCGAACCCCAATTAGCTCAACACCAACTCAACTAGGATTTAACAAGCACCCACTTGCAAGGAGACACAAACACCCTAGATGACTCAGAACCAAATCAATGATCTAATTGTTTGATTACCTTCAAAAACCTTATTACTTCTATAATAGATGATGATCTACTCCTTTATCTCTTCATTCACTTTTGTCCCTTGTAAACTGTCTTTCAGACTTCTTTGTTCAAATAACCCTCTTCATGGATTGATTAGGTATTCTGACCTTGATTCCTCATATCTAAAACCTATGTTAGATATTCATAAAATTTATTTTATGGTCCACATGACCTCATTTTACTAACCAATGATCTATATCATTCACTAATACTCTTCTTCTCTCACACTCTCTAAGTACCCCAAATAGGCCTAAATTACCTTGCTTTTATACAAGTCACTTGATCATATCCTTCTTAGTTATATATACATTAAAATCACTTATTTTATACATGAATAAGTCTTATAATATCAAAATACAAATTCCATAATCATGAATCAATCAATACAATAGGTTAGCCATACATCATTTATCCCTTACTCCTCTTTTAAGGTTATAGAGACCTAATAGGCGTTATTAACAACATGTTACCCTTATATCTTTCTTGACTCACATAGTAGGAATAAGTCACATGACACTCTAATAGGCCTCACCCAACTTTAATTTAGGTCCACAATACCTTTTAGGTCTAACTACCACTTGAATTCTTCTTCAAATCACTGCTTATAAAAGGCTTGTACATATACAAAAACTTTATCTTGAACAACAAAGGTATATACTCAATATTGACACACAACCATTGTAAAAACTTACATATTTATAAACCTCATGACTTTAGGGTCATCATAAAATTCATCTAATGTTTTAACTTAGGGTAAACATGCTCAAATACTTCTCTAGAAGATGTTCACTCATAATTGTTAACTAACTCCAAAACACAATCAAGGAAACATGAACATCTAACACATTATTGAATATATTCAAGCTATTTCAATGCATTAACAAGATATTATAACATTCTTAGATAAACCTCAACCAATCAGATCATGAGTACTAATGATAAATATTGGTCTTACAGATCAATTTGCTAACCTTTTCTCTCACAAACTCTACTTAGTCATATAAGTAATTTGGGATTCAATGATTCAACCTCTTACACCGACTTACAAGATTTTTAAAATCATGGATGGATCATTCAATACCTAAAAAACATAATCATGAATTTCAACACATCACTCTCACATGAAAACATATCAAGAAACATCTTCTCACATCTATTTGATTTCCTTACTATCTACACCACTAGGTTTGTTAGTGACTGGCCATCTTGAATCACCAAATTTACACACCTAAGATATAGAACCTATCCAAAAATATTCATGAACAACAACTACAAGTATCACACTTTGATCTTCATCCACTTATCAAATTTGACTTGATCAAATTTATCTATTATAACAAATCTATAAAAGATAAGCACTTTCCTATAGCGTCTGCTTACTCACCTAAGAAATAAATCACACTTGGAGATACCTAGGAGATTTGAATTCAACCTCCAATCACTTATATGATCATATCAAACCATTATGAGCTCTTCAAAATAATATTTTCAATATCAGGTCATTGTTAGGGTTTTATAAGGGTTTAGACCATCTTCTAGTCTTAATGATCATTCATAAAACCTAATTCCTCTTTCCAGAAACCAATTCTTGAAACATTAAGCTAGGATCCTTACTCAAGTACTGTGAATAGCTTAGGTTCTCATGCATATACTGTACATGCCAATGAGCACCGAGAAAACCTTCTTAGGTAGACAAATCTTCATTCTATGCACTTAAAAAACCTTAAAATAATTTTCAATCCTTTTATTTTAAAATGTGATCTATAACTTCATGCACATAATTAAAACAAATTGAATCATCTTTTTTAATGTTCATCTACTCACCCATGTCATGTAAACTGATCTTGTTACCTCATCTGGACACCATCTCTCTTCTTGATTTCTAAGCCTTGACCTACAAGTCTTATTAAACCTTTAATCTAACCTTCTATCCACCCTATAGATTTCACCTTGAAAATATCTTGTATTTAAATGTCTCTTGTGTATTCTCAAGCAATCTCATATAGTCGCTCTTCTTTAGAACTTCAACAAAACTTCTTCAAAGCTACTTAAAGATCTTTGAAGTTTGAATGGGATGTTCATAACATCTTTAGATCTACAAACATAGATATTTAGAGCTAACCTTTTACTCAATTTTGAGGTCCTCAAAACTTTATGTATAACCTCAGATAATCTCTCTCATGCTCAAATAGTATCAAGTGTTCTTTGGAGCATCCTCATCTTCATATCTCATTGGAGCATATTTGGAAGTTCTTACATATATCTTTGGATCACACGCAACTTATTCTTAGGAGATCACTCATATCATCATGCAACCTACAAATATCATCTCACAAGATCTATACAAAGCATTACAAGATGATTTATACTTATTATACTGACTTGTACTCACTCATACTTATTCTTAATAATTTTACTCAGGTTGTCATTAGAACATTCTTCAAATAAAATTCTCTTATCACTACTCTCATACAACAACACTCGCTATTATTGTAACAAAACTCATTCATATACATACCTCAAGGCTTACTTGACCAATCCCCTTTGACATCAATGATATTAGATTGACATCAATGAGAAAACTATGCATCTTCATTAGAACCTTTGACATCAATGAAAACATTAAATATCAAAGTTCAACACTCAAATACAATCCTCAAAAATATCTCCCTTAATAAATGACAATGTTTAACAATCTCCCCTTTTATCATAGATGGTGAAAATAGTCAAAAAACTCTAACAACCACTCTTGATGGCAATCATCTCTTAGATATAGTTCTTGTCTTTTCTTTCTCCCTTTCTGATCTTGTCCCTTTTCTCATCTTTTCTAATATTTCTCCCCCTTTTACATGAATGAGAAAGGTATTCTACAATTGTCATCTCTTTTAGAATGAACTCATATTACAAGACCACTTCAACACATATCAAGCTTAGTTAACAACTTGAATAGTTCCCACTCAAACCAAGCATTCATCATGCTTCTATTGGTAGTATACATCAAAGATCATTTGAAACTACTAAAATCATACTCTTATTCATATGGATGATACTATCTTTAAAATACATTAGATGACACATCATTTTTAGAACTTATGGTAACCACTTATGACAACCAATCTCAAAAACTTCTTGATCAGGTCATTTTCTTGTCTGATTCATCAAAATATCAACAAATAGATTAGATGAATTATATTAGACACAATCTCTCCTTAAATCCATGCATATAAAAAATAATCACTTTATTTACAAATAAAATAGAGCCACCAAGCTCTTTCTTAGACCAAGCATATCATCTTTATAAGAACTAGGAACTCAAGATCACACACCTTTCTTGGCATGGATGAAGAAGATCAAACTCTTAATCCAATAAAAGTCTATCCCATACTGAATATAAAATGTAGAAATAAGGACCCCCCTTTTTATTCATAGATCTAGATCAACTAATCATAAAAAATATATCTCAAAAGCTTGCCTCTTATATGCCAATTTTATGAACTTTGAATTCAGATGCCTGATATCAGTCTTAGATCTATCATCATACTACTTCTTCAAACCATAGAGAATTCAACACAAGAATGGATAATATCCATCTTCATCTCCTTTATTTCAACATAAACAACCTAGAATCTTATCAAATAAAAAACTTCATTTAATACACCCTCATGCTTCTACTAATATAAGAATGTCTCCATGAAATTTAATGGAGCTACCCCTTTTTCATAGGGCACTAAAAAATATGAACTTAGGAATTATTAGATCTCCATATCTTTACAATATTAAATATTTTTTAGCATCCTTCTATACTTGATTGGATCTATAAGCTTGACCTTTGACTTGGTATTTTCATCATCCACCTTGTCATCCTTCTTCTTTTCTTTGATTACCTTGTCAATACATATATATAACAAGTGTTCTTGACATTCCTTCACCTCTTATTTATGATCTATAATAGCAAACATCCCACCTTGTTTTTTTAGTTGATCGTGACTTTCCTTATCATACTTGTTCTTCTTATTCAACTCTTCATCCTTACTACTTTGATCAACCACATAAGAATCAAGACCTCTCTTGTCTCCTGACATGTGGCTTGAGAAACTACTATCTATACTTTGAGATTTCACAAAATATTCTTCTTTAGTCTTTTGCTCCACCTTTACCTTCTCTATAGGGTTTGTCTTCTTAATACATTTCTTAATGACATGACTATGAACCTTCTTGTCTTGACTGGTCTTCTTCATAAACTTCATCTTACAATATCTTGCAATGTGTTCTATATTATGACATCAATAACACACCACCTTATACATATTGTTTGCTTGATGATGACTATGATCTCCCTTTGACAAATTAATTCTCCTTCCATAGTTACATGAGTAATTATTACTGGAGGGTTTTCTAAAATCTCTTACTCTATGACCAAACTAAATGCATGAAAACTAATAACCATTAAAATAACTAGCATGCCTTTTAGCATTGGGATATTCGTTAGGTATTTTCATGTTAATATTCTTGTCTTCAACATTATTCTTTTCAACTTGAGGTGCATTATTTTGTCTTATTTGAATCCAAGACCTATCTTATCACTTTAAAAAATTTGACTACTTAAAATATCATCTAGAGCCTCAGTGCTCTTTTTAAATTTCACAAATCTCATCACCTTTATAGATGCTTGATCTAACTCAGCTTTTAGGGATTCTATTTTAGTTTCATATCTACTAAAATCTTCCTCTTTAGCCTTTAGTATTATTATCACATTCTCTATTTGGGTTTTAACTTGTTGGATGATCTCTTCATACTCTTTATAAGTGTTGTTTATCCTTTCCTCAAATAATCCAAACTACTCCTCATAGTCCTACACTAATGATTTGAGTTTCATGTTTTTCTTATTCACAATCTTCAATTCTTCTAAAGCACTCATGAGCTCAACCTCAAGATCCACTTCAGATTCTCCTTCTTCACTATCATAGTATACTTCTTCATCTAATTTTACATCAATCATAAGGATTTTCCCATTTGAAAAACCCTCATTATCTAATTTTATGCCTATGAACAAGGTTTCATTGTTTTCATGTTTTTATTATCTAATCTTGTCATAGCTAAAACATTTTAAGGGTAACTTACTCTTATGCTTTCTTGAGCCAAACCTCAAATTCCTAAAAAATATAGATATGAGTTCATCATCATCAATATTTGAACATACCTCATATTTGGCCTTCTTGGCCTTTGACTTATTTTTAATCTTTAAAGTTGCTTCCTTATTAAGAGGTCTTCCTTCATTTGTTCTCATCTCATACGCATAAGATGCTATGAAGCCCATCCATCTCTAGCTTGTCCAGATCTTGCATATATTATACTAAAAAAACTTTAAAATCAAACTTAGGAGTTAGTGATCTCAATACCTTTTGAAAATTATTAGATTCCTTTAATTCATATCCTAATCCACTAATGATATTAACAACTTCATCAACCCTCAATAGGTAGGATGCAATGGTTTCATCTTCAAGATTTTAAACTATCTTTTATGAGTCCAAAACTTGGCTATCTTCACCTTGGTATCTCTATCATAGATGGTATTCAATTCATCCCATATGTATTTAGATGAAAAATAATGCATTACCTTTTTAATAACTACCTATAATAGGCCACATAGACTGACATTCATTACCTTGGATTTATTTTCACTAGCCTTCTTAGCTATTGCATCTATTGGTGGAATTGGAGGTATAATACAGCCATCCATAACTAACTTCCAAATATATTATCCTTGTGAAATCAGATATATCTTCACTCTGATAGTATATAAGTCATAGTTAGATCCATTGAACAATAGAACCTTATTGGTAGAGAAACCACCTTGAGTTCGCTGACTAGTCATCTTTGCTTCTTAGGATCTCCTTTAGGCTTTCAAACTTGATCCAAAGGACTTGATCTGATACCAATTTATATAAATAATATGACTAAGAGGGGGGGGGTTAATTAATCTTTAATACTTTTCATTTAATTTAATTAACTATGTATTAACCATTCTAACATGCATGTACATCTTAGCAATCATAAGAGCATGAAACACATTAACACAAAATATACATGGTAAACCATCTAGGTGTATAAAAAACCAACAATGAATAAAATTTAAAATATTATTATAATATAAACATCAATATTTATTGAAACATCAACTTCACATGGAGCACCAACCCCAACTCAACTAGGATTTAACAAACACCCACTTTCAAGAAAGCACCAACCCCCTAGATGAATCAAAATAAAATTAACCACATGATTTTTTGATAAAATTTATAAATAATTGTTGCTTATAAAATTTATTATGATCTATTTCTTCATTTATTTACTCACTTCTATCTCTCTCAAATTGGCCTTTAGCCTTGTGTGCTCAACTAGCCCTCTTCATGGCTTGATTAGGTCTTTTGACCTTGATTTATCATATGAAAAACCTATTTTATATATTCATAACATTTATATTATGGTCTACATGAAATAATTTTTCTCACCAATGATCTATATCATTCACTAATAGTCTTATGCTCTTTCACTCTCTAAGCACTTTAAATAGGCCTAAACTGCCTTGCTTTTATATAAGTCACTTGATCATATCATTGTTAGTTAGGTCTACATTAAAATCACTTAGATAAACCATGAATATGTATTATAATATTAAAATAAAATTCCTTAATCATGAATCAACCAATACAATGGGTTGGACATACATCAATTAGCCCTTACTCCTCTTTTAGGGTTATGGAGACCTAATAGGCCTTCTTAACATGTTACCTTTTGATATTTATTGAAGCATATAAAAACACCTAAAATTATAGGAATAAGTCATATACCACTCCAATATACCTTTTATAACTTTAATTTAGGTTCATAATACCTTTTAGGTCCAACTACCACTTGAACCCTTCTTCAAATCACTGCTTATAAAAGGCCAACACATATACAAAATTTTTATCTTAAACAATTGAGGTACATACTCAATTTTTCCAAACAAAAAATTACATATTCATAAACCTAATGAACTAAGGGTAATCAAAAATTTAATATGATGCTTCAAATCAAGGTAAATAGGCTTTAATACTTCTCTACAAGATGTTCACTCAAAACTACCAACTAACTCCAAAACACAGTCAAGGAAACATGAATATATGACACATGATTTAATATATTCAAAGGATTTAAATGCATTAACAAGATCTTATAAAATCCTTATATAAAATTCAACCAATTAGATCATGAACACTAATGAGAACTATTGGTCTTATAGACCAATCTGTTGACCTTTTCTCTCACAAACTCTACTCAATCTTATAAGCCATTTTGGATTCAATGATTGAACCTCTTACACTAAATTCCAAGATTATAAAAATCATGGATTTATTATTCAAGAACCAAAAAACATCATAATGAATTTTAATTCATAAATCTCACATGAAAACATATCAAAAAACATCTTCTCACATCTATCTACTTTATTTACTATCTACACCACAAGGGTTATTAACAATTGGATACCTTGGATCACCAAATTTGTACACATAAGATCTATAGCCTATCCATAAATATTTATGAAAAATAACTGCAAGTATCACACATTTATATTCATCCACTTATCAACTTTGGCTTGGTCAACTATGTCTACTACAATAAATCTATGAAAGACAAGCATTTTTCTAATCACACCTAGAGATGCCTAGGAGAGTTGAATTCAACATAAAATAACTTGTATAAACATATCAAACCATTATAAGATATTTAGAACAAGATATTCAATATGGGGTCACTATTACGGTCATATGAGGATTTAGATCATCTTCTAGTCTTAACAATCATTCATAAAACTTAGCTCCTCCATCTAGAAATCGATGATTGGAACATTGAGCTAGAAACCTTCCTCATATACCATGTATAGATTAGGTTCTCATGAAATTACTACATGTGAAAATGAGCACTAAGAAAACATTTTTGGATAGACAACTCTTCATTTTGTGCACTTAACAAACCTTGAAATACTTTTTAAGCCTTTTCTTGAAAACCTTGATCTAAAACTTTATACACATACATAAAATAACTTGACTCACCTCTATCAATGTTCACATACTCACCCTTGTCATTTAAATTGATCATGTTACCTCATATGGCCACCATATCTCTTCTTTATTTCTAAGCCTTGACCTGGAAGTCTTATTAGACTTTGAATCTAGCCTTTTCACCACCCTGCAGACTTCACCTTAAAAATATCATTAGTTTCAATGTCTCTTGTATATGCTCAAGCATTCTTATAGACTCACTCTTATTCAGAATTTTAATAAGACTTTGTTGGAGATACTTATAGATCTTTGGATCTCAATTGGGATCTTCATAACATATTTAGAGTTGAAAACATAGATCTTTAGATCTGACATTTTAATCAATTTTGAGGTCTTCAACACCTCATGTATAGCTCCAAACAATATATATCATGCTCAAACACTATCAAGTGTTATTTGAAGCATTCTCATCTTTTTATCTCATTCAAATCATGTTTGTAACTTATTACACAAATCTTTAAAGCACACAACTTCTTCTTTGAAGCTCACTCATATCCTCATGCCACCTATAAATACCATCTTAAAAGGTCTAGATAAAGCATTAAAAGATGATTTATACTTGATTGACTAACCTATACTCATTCATGCTGATTTTGAATGATTTTACTCATATTTTCATTAGAACATTTTTCAAACATCATTCTCTTATCACTACTCTCATACAACAACAACACTCACTATGCTTGGAACAAAACTCATTCATATACATACCTCAAAGCTTACTTGACCAGGTACCTTTGACATCAATGAGAGATATATGCATCTTCATTAGAACATTTGACATCAATGACAACATTAAATATCAAAGATTAACACAAAAAGACAATGATCAACAATCTCTCCCTTAATTAATGACAATATTCAACAATCCTGACCATCCAACTCAGAAATCTCTACATCTTATACAAGATCTTGTTGTCCTTAAGGTTTTACCACCTATAATAGAATTGCATATGGAATGGATGCCTCTATTATCACCTAACCCTATTATTGTGTTGGGGCCTATCTTTGGTTTCTCCTCGTCCTAACCCATCTATGTCTCAAGACTTGGTGTTGGGGTAATGGCATAATAAGTTGGATGGATCACACTCTAGTCTACAATGTGGCATATGCATCGATGATCTTGGAATCTAGAACTCCTCCCATATAATCCCATAAAACATGAACCCACCTATCATAGTCAATGACTACCTATACCTTGGGCATTAGTGGCCCCCACTGCTTGATCTCCTTGGCCACATGTGCAAAGTAGTATGGACCCTATAAGATGTCCTACTGCATGCCAAGATATTATTAGACTCAATATGGCCTATATCTCTCTACCACATAGTCATGATTACCTATGATGTAACATGGCATAATCATGTAACCTATCATAAATAGGTCCTCTACCCACAAAAATAGTGTCCCCAAATAGGGATGCCTAATGAAATTTCCATCCTCCATCTCATTAATGGGTCATTTATAGTATTGTAGGTCCCCCATGTGTCCTTTCATGCTATTCTTATAAAGTAATATCCCCAAGAGATGAGATCTTCTGGTTCCTTTTGATATATCAACCCTACTAGCCATGAAATCACTATGTGCTCCAAAGCCCATATCTATAGTAGTGTGTTGTGGTTTATGTTTCACCCTCCTTGATATACAATCATATGTAGATCCTTGTATAGCTATGCAAGAATCATTGGTCCCTAAGAAAACTATGTTAGGTGATCAAATATCTTCTATACTATTTTGATCAACCCTAAGGCAAAGAACTACCTACTCTTATTAGGAAACAAAAGGCCACTAATAAGAGCTATCAATACCACCACCTCTGGGGAAAATATCCTCTATCTTACTTCACCCTTTGAAGGCCATGCCAAATCCTCTAGTGAATCCATGTTTATGAACTCAACAATAATCTCTTGGTCCACTACCCTAAGCAAATCATCTAACATGGCCTATCATCCAGTGCCCATACAAGTAATCTTGTGTCCTCGTTTGGGCACTCACAAAATCTAGCGTACATCCTCTAGTATCACCATCACCTCCATAGTCAAAAGATGAAAATTAGTGGTCTTATAATGCTACCTCTCTACTAGTGCTAACAAATATACTCTATCTGTATAGATCACTAGCAAACATGCCAAGTGATACAAGTCCACTACTACTAGGATGCCCATGAGCTCATCCATCATTAGTTCCTATCACTGCAACACTTAGGAATGCTTCTCCTATGATGTGATAACCACAACTAACTCCTATAAATAAATAATAGGTAATAATGCAAATTATCTTTCTATCATATTCTTCTAATTCTGAGGCCTAAACTAGTCTTCTATGTGTCTCGATCTCTCTTCTTCTAATTTTTGGCCTATCTTAAACCCCTATAGGCCCCATTATATTTTACTATATAATTATTAATATTTTTTTGGTGATCCCACCATTATACAAGGTTATCCTAATGATTATTATGATCCCACCATTTCATAGGATGTTTTCACCAATTGGTAGGGAATTCTTGCTAATCTTGGTGAACTTGCCATTTGATAGGGAAAAAAACCTTAAAATATGAGTTTACCATTATCTTGGTGTTCTCACCATTTTAACACATGAGTCCACCTAAAGGTTGATGAGGTCATTGATCTCATGATTTTCATACCATTGTCATGGGTGAACTTGTCAGTTTCCAAATTGGGAAAATGGTGGGATATCCCAACTACTACCTTCCCATGCATAATAAATGAAATAAATAACAAATTTAAAAACTATAAAGTTACTTGTAGTACAATTTTGAGCTATATATGAATTAAATGAACTAATTCAACCCAAAACTCAAATTACCTATTAGGAAGGATTCTAGAAAAAAACTAGAATGATATGAAACTGACCAAATTCCTTATTTTTTCATACCTCCTTCTAGGACTTGCAAATGAATTTGTGATTGCATATTAGACTCAAATTTGACATAGTGATGGCATGATGTTGGATCTTGATATTGGATGTAAGGATTATTTTGACATGGATTTGATATGAGATTTTAAGTTTGATTTTGGCATGAATATGTTATGATCTCTTTAGATGGCTCCAATGGAGGATAGAGGTTGTTTATATAGATTGTGAAGGGAAGATCAAGTTTTGGTATTTGAAGCTAGATGAGGAGATCCAATGGATATGAATTATCCAAGGAATATTAAATTCTTTGGAAGTATTTAGATTTGGAGGCTTCTAGAGAGGAGAGGGAGGTTTAGAGAAGGTTATATATTTGGAGGATTCTAGAAACCTTATTAGGAATTAATTTTGCTTAGATGGGGATTAGGATTCATAGGGTTGTAGGAAAGGCTAGGGTGTAAGCTAGTAGGTGGGGTCATGGGAATTTAAAATTCCCAAATAATAGATAAGTGGGATTAGATTAAGATAACAGGGATTAAGTATAATTAATGATTAGATGGGAAATAATAAGGTTAATAGATGAAAAAATATAAAAAGGGGACATTAGATAAATAATTAGGAAGGGGGATAAATTAGAGAGATAAATTAGAATAAATAGAATTAGTGTCGACTAATAAGAATATTAGTGATGATATTATAAGTGAAAAAATGTAGGTACATAAATTTTTTCCCTCTTTGAATAGGCATTACAAGTGAAGTGAAGTGGAAGGAATAATGGTCTTTTAAATAAAAACCATTTCATAGATGAATGTTAGTAGTTGATGTTAGTGGATATGATGCCCCCTCGAGGGGACATGTGGAGAAGAATGAGGTAGATGACCACTTGAAATAAGAAGTGAGGGGTAAGATGAGATGGATAGATAGGGGGATGGGATACCAAGTGTGAGATATAAGATGATGAATATGATTAACCTAAGAAGTGAGATATAGATTGATGATGCCCTTAGTAAAGACATATGCCCAGGGAGTAAAGGTGATGGGTGTCATGTTTTTTGACACATCCCAAGAGGGAATCAACCATAACATGATGATAGGACTAAAATGATGCAAGATTTAGATATATCCTAAACAAGGACACATGTAAGGGAGATTTATGGGATAAGGATTGGATAAGATTGATGATGGGTGTATCTCAAAGCTAATTTCAATCAATATGATATAGGTAATGATAGAGAATAATCAATATGATCAATTGACCAAAGGTTTAGACGATGAGGATAGATGATAGAGATAGTGGTTGAGCTATCCTTGGGCATGAAAACATGGCCAATTTATTCTTATATAGTATAAAAATACCTTAGGTTGATGTAGTTCTGACTCCAAGATAAATAATAAGTGATATAGGAGATAATAATGATGATGATGATGATGATTAGTGATTACAGGATGATGTTAGTGACTCAGATGATGAGATGGGGATTAAATATTATATGTAGTGATGGGAATAAGGATAAATTATGGATTAGATGATCAATCCATCACAAATTCCATAAAAATCATCATAGTCTAAGTAATCCGATAGATATAGCACTTGACAATATGCCCCATAATATAGAAGTGAGCAAGAGGACATGGTGCCAAAGTGTACAGGAAAATAGTGAGATATGCATCCTTGAGTATAATTTTGGTGTCCTCATAACATCCATATTCATTTCATAATAGACAAAAAATACATGACACAAACAAAACATAAGACAAACAAGTCATATACATGATAAAAGACATAAAAACAAGATAATTAGAGCAACTAAATAAAACATATAAGTATCTACATGTAGTGTCTCAATGTCTTGTCTAATGATGGGATGAGTGACTTGATGATGGGTTGGATGATCATGATGTGATTGTGGACATAGGATGGGCTTGGACTTGGATAGGGTGATTATGATTAGGATTAGGCTAATATGTTGCCCCTAGTTTAGGATGGAAGGATGAATGACGTGATAAGGTCTTTAAACACTGATTTGGTCTTGAAATCAAATTGAAAAGTGGTTATGGAATGTGATTTAGAAAAGTGATGACCAAGGATTACCAATAAACAAGGCCCTACAAGAGTTTGATCTAATAAGAAGAGGATATAATGATGGGATTAAATACCCTCCATACTAGCAAATAAGTGATTTGATGGGTGCTAGGTATGGAGAGGAAATTATAAGGAGAGTGATGGGATCACTGAATTTTCATACTAACAAATAATTGAGTTGATGGGTGCTAAATATGATAAGGCAACTGATAAGAAGTGATGGGTGCTAGATTAAATTTTTTGACAAGGTGATGTATGTTAATAACACTTAGTCAAAAGGATGAAGAAGATATGGGGAGATGGGTGACCACTCTAATTTGGGTTTCAAGACCAAACATAGTGTCCAAGGATGATAACTAGAATGATATGAGATGGATAGATATGGATGTGATTAGGGTATTTGGGATAAGATAAGACATAATGGACAATGCTTGGCTTTTTTAACTTTTATGATTTTTAGGGTTTTTAACATATTTCAATTTCTAGGGTTTTTTGGGATATGTATATACATTTTACAAATGGGGTTACTAGTAAAGGTAATGCCAATTTTAGTAACCAAGGTAAGGATGAATGTAAGGATGGATGGGATGGTGGATGAGATGATAAAAGTGATTAGGGTGATGCAGAAAAGGGGATGGGGACCAAAGAAGAAGCGACTAGGGATCACCAATGTCCCATTGTGAAGGAACAAATGCTTAGTTATATGAGGGTCCATTGGAGGATATGCCAATATGGTTCAAGAACATTTCTCAAGACACCTTAAACTTATTTTCAAAGGTTAAGGAAGGAAGGAATATAATATGTTGGTAGATGATGGGTTAGACCAAGGGAGAAATAGACATGGATGGGTGATATAGCCAAGGTTGAAGTGAGATGAAACCAATATGAATGGATTGACAAATGATATGGATGGATTCTAACTCCAAGTATTGAGGTAAAATATGGATAATAGGTTATTTTAACATGACACTGGAAATCAATTTTCATCATGGTACTAGTCCAAGGTGCCATAAGACTGGTTTTCACCATTGGATGAATGATTATACTTTTTTTTAATTATTGATGGCATCTCAATTTATTAGATGATGGGTGAGATGAAAGGCGTGTAAATTTGATGGATTATTTATCCAGCATGTGTTTGAGAAATGTGTGATGTTAGGATCATGTCTTGGTGGCCTTTATTGATTCTTGATTCAATGCCCTTCATATATTTTAACTAGTTACCTTGGTAACCCCTATGAGGAATAATGTTACCTAGATATGTGAAAGGGGGTATACCATGAATGTGATTATGGGATATAAGATGTGAATGAGGAATATGATTAGGATGAGTGATATGATGGGATGAGGAATGGAGAGGGGATTTGGCAGTCATATACACCATTGGATATGATGGAGGGAATTATTTAGATTGGTTTCATGAGACTATGGGATATAAGACCTTTTGATTTGATAATTCTTTAAACCAATAATTAAGAGGATGATTATCCATATGATTACTATTTTTGTTTTTATTTTGAATTGTTAGTTGGATTTGACTTTGACTACCCCCTGGTGCCTAATTTCAAGCTTCACTAAAGGAGATTAATTTTTGACTTGATATATGATTATTTTGACTTTGATATGACCCTAGTGCCATATTTTGGGATTTACCATGGGAAGACATTTTTTTATTAGGTTGATGATTTAATTTTACTTGATTTTGAATGATAGGATCAAAGATGATTTGATCTTTCTTTATGACTTTTGGAATATGGTCTTGAAACTTTGTATTTGTGGCACATGATATGGAATGTAGAGGGGAATCCAAAAACTCATCTTCTTGTTTATTCCCCTTATAAAATGTGATATAGGGATTATGGAGGTACGGTGATTGATTAATTTTGTGTGAGGGAGTAAAGGGATAATGGGAAATATAGTCCTCATAAAGGTCACTAGGAGTCCTATCCTCAATGTTAAAGAAAGTGTCCTCAATAATCTTTAAAGGATCACTAATACATTGTGGTAGGATAAAATCCAATCTAAAAATTAGATAACACATTTAAGAAATCAATTATGACATCATCATCCTAAGTGGGATATTCAAAAGAGTAGGTATTATCACCATTTATTATAATATTGATAAGGGATGATGATTCTGATGAGGAATCTTATTCAGAGACTGGTATTTCACATGATCTTGAGGTGGATACAACTTTTTATAACTTTGATGTTGAATTTGATGCAAAATCTAATGTACAAGTTATAATGCTGCTAATAGGAGACTCATTGTCTATGATTGACCCCTCAAAAGGGGTTATTTGAGGTGATGGGTGAGAGGGAGATGATGGATAAATGATGTATTCGATCACGAAAGGGTCATGAATGGATTTAGGATAGATGGGGGATTAGGCATAGGAGGAATAAACTCAACTTTGATGGAAGATTTATTGAGGATGGGGGAATCATGAAAGATGGGTTTGGTGTCTTGACCTGAGCTTGGAAGGGGAAAGGATTGGTCATGATTGGGGATGAAATCTTGGTACACCTTTCCTTATTCACCTAGGGATGTGGATGTATCTAGTTCATCCTCAATTATTATATCACCATAGTTAATGAGATCTTGGATAAAGTCTTAAAAGTCATGACATTGATTAATGGTATTTCCCTAGGTTTGGTGATATGCACAATATTTATCATATTTATACTAATTGGGCTTAGGATTAGTAGGATCAAGATGTCATATGTGGATAGAATATCATGTCGGTAGTTATTAATTACTTGAAAATGGATTATAATGACATAGGAAGGGGAGTATAAGGACTCACTTCACTTTGTGACCTAGATGTGGAAGCATTAGACTTATGATCAGATGGTTGGTGAAGTGGCTGGGTGGATGGACTATTGGTGACCCAGATTGGATTCCATTTTCTAGTATATGGAGTATATGACTAGATAAGACTAATGGATGAGGGGGTTTGTACTGGATGATATGAAGGGGTAGATGATTGGTTATGACTAAGAGATGGAGGATTGGTATGGGACTCACATGAAATGGCTTAGATGGGAGGTGTAATAAGTTGAAGGGGATCAACACCTTCAGAGAAGTGGTACAACCATCATAAGGAAATTCAAGAGGATATCATCCTTGTAGGAAGCTATGTATTAGTCTATGAAGGTAGGTTCTAACTCCATGGTGATGGATGATAAAGGAGGGATGATGAAGGAGCTAGACTAAGGATTGGGGATGGTTTCTTGAACAAAGTGGGTTTAATGATTGAGCTAGTATGATGGGTGATGATGAGGATGAAATAGATAAATGGATTAAAGGCTATGATCAGATTTTATATTGATAGTGCAATAGGTGATAATGACCTATCAACAATTCTTAGTAGTCAAGCTATAAAAAGGATTGAGGATTTGATGGGTGCCAAATTCAAACTAGCAAGAGGATGATATTATGGGTGCTAGTTATGAATAGGTAAGGATGATAAAGACTATATTGATGATGATGGGTTACCAGATTGAAACCAAAAAAGTGATAATATGCTAACAGTATACTGACTAAGGTATGAGACCTAACCAAATGATGAATGATAGTGGATTGGGATGATGTGGATGATAGGACTAGCTCAAGACCTTAGATGGATTTGATCAAGATGGGACATGAATACATGATGAAGATGATTGGGATGATGAAATAAAGATAATTATGATGATATATGTTGATGAAATGATAAGGGATGTGATGGGGATGTTTAGATCTGTATGTGACCTAAAAAGCCAACTAGGATGAAATAAGACGAGGTTAAATTAGATGGGTGATGAAGACAAGGTCAAGACAAGTGATGGGGTATGGAATTAGGATAAGATGTGGATAAGATATTATGTTATTAAGGTTTGTAAGTGATGGGATGATGACCAATGATAGGTGGGTTAGGATAGGATATGAATAAAAGGATGTATAAGAGAATAAATATATATAAAAGAGGGTAAGACAAGGATACACAAGGTGATGATCAATGTATGTGAGTGATGGGGGATGATTAATCAAGGGTGGATATGGAATGGACTAGGAAGGGATGAGGGATGTATAATGGGATTATGATAAGGATGTTCAATATGAGATTTGGGTGATGGGGGTGTGATTATCCTAGGATGGGATGAAGAGAAGATGTGGAATGGGATATGACAATGAAAAGGATACAAGAGAATGATGACAAGGATGTTCAAGAACATACAAGGTGATATGTTCAAATTATTATAGGATAAGAATGCACAATATGATAATAAGTCAAGGTGATATATATATATATATATAAAGGAGGATGGGATAATGATGTGGCAAGGATATATATAAAATGATGTGCAAATACCTAGATTAGGCATGTAAGTTTGGGGTAAAGGTTGACTTGGTTCATAAACAACACAAGTCTAACATAACATGCATCCAAGAAAGAAATCCACAACCTATGATTAGTAAACTCAAGGGTGTGTAACCTGATGTTCATATCATCTAATGGATTCATGGGTGAGGTTGTAGGTTGATGACCTGTTACAGTATTGATCAAAATCTCTCAACCTTGTTTGCACTCGATGACTACTTCAGAGGCTAATATTGACTCTTATATTGGTACACTAGTTATGACTAAATTCCTATGCTAGGTTTAATATGCTCTCTAGGGGAATCCCCTATATACAAAAAGGTACATTAGGGCCCAAGTCCATGAAGGGTGATGTCTAATGCCTAGTTTAGAGATTTAACTCTTCTCCTTCATGGATGACCTCTATGGGGTCAAATACTTAGCCTAACAATATCTATCCCTAATTTTTATAATCTAATAAAACATAAAGTTTTGTTAGTGCATGGTGATGAAATATATGACACTAACCCCTATATATTAAGCTCATGCATGAGGACCAATTCCATGTCACGTGTTATCCTAAATGGGGGTTAACAAATAGGCAAACATATGATATGATTAATAAAATAATTAATTACCTATGTGTGAAGAGTATAATACAATAATTATTTAAAAGTTAACAAACATAAACATAAATATATGAAAAGGATAATTTTTATAACAAAAGATATATACAAGACAAAATAGATAATCAAAATTGATTATTTAAAGCACCAAATGGATTCGTTGACAAGCAACCTACAATCCAATGGGTTAGTGGTTTTATTAGAACTCAAGAGAAGGGTCCTAAAATAAAAAAATATGATTAGTTTTGATTATTGCTATGAAACTACCACTCTCTGTAAAACTATGAATGCATAAAGAAAAAATACAACCAGAGACTACAAAGTCACAATTGGGTGTACAAAATTTCTACTTTCCAATTATGATATTGCAACTGAGAGATGACCCTAATGGATACCTACAACACAATGGTTAGCTAAACAATATCATGACTCAAATTGATAATATTGCTACTAACTATAGGTTGATAGTTTTAGTTTTTTCATAAACCACAAAACTGTGACTAGAGATGACAAAACCGCTACTTAAAATAAAATGATAGTTGAGGTATTATTAGAGATGATAAAATTTTGGAATTTAGATATTTGGTAGAAATAAAATGATTTTGTAAGTAATAAATTGATTTAAATGACAAAATGATTATTTTTAGATGGCTATGATGAACTATGAACTGATGTCCATAACATTTAAAAATTTTAACTAAAGGATACTAAGGTGAGAAATTAATCAAGACTTGAGCAGAATCTAGAATTTTAAAAGAGTGATTCTAATTAAATCTAGTGTTAATTTTTCCCTATAGAATCTAAAATGATAATCAATGGTCAAAATGATAGAATTATGTTGCATTACAAGTAACTATGGTTGTCAAAATGTAGTCAAATTTTGAGCTCTGTATGAATTAAATGAACTAACTCAACTCAAAGCTCAAACTACCTATTAAGAAGGATTCTAGAAATAAATCAGAATGATATGAAACTTACCAAAATCCTTGTTTCTTTGTACCTCATTTTAGGAAATGTAAATGGATTTGTGATTACATATTAGACTCATATTTGACATAGTGATGGCATGATGAGGATGCTTGATGATGTATTCTTGGATCAATTATTAGTTGGACATGACTTCCTCACAAGCTTTCTAGTTTGATTTTAGCATGAAGATGTTATAAGATCCTTAGATGACTCTAATGGAGGATATAGGTTGGTTATATAGATTATGGAGGGAAATCAAGGGTTAATATTTGAAGTTAGATGATGAGATCCAATGGATAGGAATTATTCAAGGAATATTAAATTCCTTGGAAGCCTCTATATTTGGAGGCTTATAGAGAGGAAAGTGAGGTTTGGAGAAGGTTCTGACTTTAGAGGAGTCTATAAACCTTCTTAGGAGTTAATTAGGCTTAGAAAGGGGTTAGATGGGGATTATGATTCATAGGGATGTAGGAAAGGCCAGGGTGTAGGCTAGTAGGTGGGGTCATAGGAATTTAAAATTAATAAATAATAGATAAGTGAGATTAGATTAAGATAATAGGGATTAAGAAGAATTAGTGATGAATTGGGATAGAATAAGGTTAATAGATGAATAAATATAGAAAGGGGACATTAGATGAATGATTAAGAAGTGGGGATAAATTAACAGGATAAATTATAATAAATAAAATTATTGTTGACTAATAATAATATCAATGATGATAATATAAATGAGAAAATATAGGTTCATACATTACCTACTGATGCTTCACTCCTTGATAGTCATTGGTACTCTTTCACATTATCTCTAAGATGACGGTCGTGCAGGATATTCACCATTGTACTCATCTCTCTCACACGAAAGTATCAAGGCTCAAAAATTACTATAACTAAGGTGAAAATGAAATATTTTTACCCCAAAGGATCAAAATATAGTAAAATTTTCAAAATTTTGACCCCCTATGCCTATAATTAAATCTTTTATCTTTCATGGGCTACTATTTTAGCCTTTATGATCAAATTTTCCTTCCACTTTATTTTAATTATTCCATTTTCATCCTCTTTTGGTAAAAATAATGATATTATAATTTATTCCAATTGAGGGCCCACCCATCAAATATTTTCAATTTTTTTGTCTTTCCCTCAAGGGGTCATCATGAGACATCCAAATGATGTTTGGGGCATTTTTTAAACTAGTTTCTCCATAATTCATGCAAACATTAAAAACAAAAAATGGGAATGAATTTTATTTCCTCTTATTATAGTGACCTTTTCATTCTTTGAAAATATGTCACTTTAATTTAATGTCTTGCCACACCTTCTAAAATAGGGGTAAAATGTAGACATCCAATTCCCATCACTATTGTGATGTAATTGTCAATTTAATCAATATATTATGACAATGCACAATCTAGGCCAAAATCACTAAAATGTGTTAAATCATTTGAATTTGTCATGTACATGTGTCTATTTAGGCTAATGTATCCCTAAATAGGGCAATGTATTTTATGTGCTTATTATCTTTTCTTAAATCCCTTTGAGTTGAATTATGACCATGTAAAATGACACCTTGGACCACTTAATTCTTTTAATTTAGTAGCACACATTATGTGCATGTGTTATTTCACATCCATAATGCCTTAACTAGGGTATTGTTTTGTATGTAACTAACACCTTTTTATTATACTTCAGTCAAATTATGACTCAATGAAATGACATTTTTGACTAGGTTGATTAAACATGCAATAGATTTCCAAAGAGTTGTATAAAATTAATCAAAACCACTTAAGCAAATTAAATCAAATCAAGAGCCTAAGTGAAAATTCTATAGAAGTTATTGAAAATATATTTATTGGAAATTCATTTCTCAAATATGCATCATTCCATGACATCATCAATAGGGTGGCATCCATAGGCCACTAATGGAATAGATATTAGGATTAAGCTCTCCCATGCCTCATAAATGCCCTATTCTTACAAATATTAATGGGAATATTTATGCCTTATCCCCCCAAAATTGAATCAACTCATGGCCACTCATCTTGATCTCAATATGGATGGTCATGGCTGATCCTAAACATTTTTAGAAAGCTATAAATAAGTGAGCCAAGACCACCATTTTCAAGCTTCAGTTATAAAAACATACTATGTATAAATTGCTATATAAAAGCTTCACCTATTTACACAAATCAAACAAATCTTATGAGCCTAAGCCATTGGTACACTAAGAAATGATGGAGGAGAATGCTACTCATCATTAACACATACTTAGAGCACCAAATATAGGGAAAACATGATTTTTGGCCACTCTTAAAAGGAGGGATGTTATTTGGAAGGTTTGGTGGTATTTATTCTTTAAATAGCTCTTAGAATTCATTAGCAACATCCCATAATGGAGTAGGTTTAATGTTTTAGTGTCTATATGCTTTTTTATAGATGTTTTCATGACTAATGCATATTATAACCCTATTATATAGGCTTCAAATTAGAGTTCATGACTCTCAAGTGGATATTGATAGAGCCTTGAGAGAGGGTATTATTGATAGACTATTATAGTAATAATTATATTCATATTAGGCTCAATTCAATACAAATCAAATTACTTATTCGCCCAATTAACTGATTAGATTAATTTGTGATGACATTAGGGATAATTATACCTAAAATCACATTTTGTAGTCATAAATAAGTTTAAATATCTTAAATTACCTTCATTATTAGACCCTAAACCCTATATTGTAAACCCTAAATCCAAAAACAATCGATTTATTCATAATTAATATCCTTTAGACTAAGAATTAAATTCATAGGGCTTAATTTGGCCTAAATCACATCACTCATTTGTCCAATTGACTAATTGGCTCAATCTATGATGGCATAAGGGATAACTGAGCCCAAAACCATATTCTATAGTCACAAATATGTTCAAAGATCTTAATTTGGCCCCAATTACCTTCATGATTGAACCTTATATACCTTAAAACATAAATAATGTGACCTAATCCCTATACCCTAAGAAATAAACCCTAAAAAATAAATCATAAAATCTTAAAACCCTAAACCAATCATTTTATCCCCAATAAAACAACATTTGGAATAAGAAAAATGGGTTCATATGGCTCAATTTGGAAAGCATGTGAAATGCATGCAAAGTATTCTATGTACATGGTAATTCATGTATGTGATTCTTATATTTAACATTTGAAACACATGTTTGAAGGCTCAAGAATGGCTTGGATTCTTGACCTTGAGGCATGGACCTAAAAACACACAACCAGATACATGTTTTTGACTAAAAATAAAAAAATACAACTTAGGCCAATCTAAACAATATGAATTTTATCAAAAAAAATATTGAAAATATTACTACAACATCAACTACACTCTCCTCTTTCTAAATAAATATTTTATTTTTATTTTTTTTACTTCAAGGTTGTTATCTATATTTATTTATAAGTATGTATTTTTATAACATTATATTCTACAACTATATATGTTAATCTTTGTTTATGTATCTTTTCATTTGTTGATTCAAACCAAAAAAAATATATGGTTGTAAACTAAACTTAATTCTATACACATTCAAAAAATTCTAATTTTTTATATTAATTTGAGATAGTTAGGGGGTTGTATGGTTGGATATTCATATTTTAACTTATTAAATTAGTACAAAAATAAATATTCATTAACTAATTTAAAAAATATATAGGTTGCAAACTAGATGATCTTATCTAACTTTCCACCAAAGGGTTTAAAAAAAAACTAAACGATGCTCAAAACATGATGGGTTGTACAAAATTATACCTACTATTATTTTTATAAAAAATAATAATTCCTCTTAGAATTTTTAATGTTTTACCTACTTATACTTGACCATTTCAAAATAAAATTAGTAGTTTAGAAACTAGACTCAAAATGATACAATTCATGTTGCTATGACATCTTCAAATTTTGAGTTTAAGTGTCTTAAATAATCCATAAAAGTTTACGTTTTTTTTAAAAATAAACATATGTCCACTTAAGACACCCTTTTATCCCCCTAATTTCATGAAATTACCCTCACTCACTATGGTAGTTAACATCCACACTCTCCTACTCAAAACATTAACTACCAGATTCTACTTTCCTGGTTTATGCTTCAATGCAAAAGTATATCCCTGTAAAAAAGACACCCACTTTACATGCCTACTATTTAATTTATTTTGACTGTTTACATAATTCAATCCTCATGATCTTTAAATAGGATAAAATCCTTAGGCTCTAAGTAATACCTCCAATGACTTAATACTTGTACAATGGCATAAAGTTTAAAATCATATGTAGAACACTTATATCTTACCTCATTTAACTTCTCACTGAAATATGCTATTGAATTTCCTTCCTGACTCAATAAAAAAACAATTCCCACATGTGAAGCATCACAAACCACTTCAAACACTTTGTTAAAATTTGTAAATTCTAAAATGAGTTTTTCTATGATGTTCTTCAACAGTTGAAATCTTTTTCTTTCAACCCTTGTTCACACAAATTATTTTCCTATTATGTAATTTTTTATTGGTGTAATAAGACTACTAAAATTATTAATGAAGTTTATGTAAAAAAAATTTAAACCATGGAAACTTATTACCTTTGTGATTTTCTTTAGAATAGGCAACTCAACAATTGCCTTTACTTTTTATTCATCCATCCTTATACCATATACTAAAACTACAAATCCTAAAATTACCAAACTAATAAGAATAAACCTACACTACTTCAAATTTTCATAGAGCTTATCATTTATTAAAAAATATAATATTATTCTCAAATTACTTAAATGTGTTGAGGTATGTTCCTAGTATTGATATTAAGGCATTGATGTTATCATTGATGTCAAAGTTAATTTGAATGTCCTTCATGTCAAAATTTAGAACTGATGTTATGTTTGGTGAAGTGGTGTGTGAAAAAGAAGTTTTGTCTCTTTAGTGAGATAAAATTTTAAGGAAACCTGGTATTATTTATGTGTCTTGATGACATGTCAAGATCATGTTCAAGACACAAAAGAAGCATCTTGATTAAGCTCTAAAGTACTGAGGAGCATACAAGGTAAGCACATGGGTCATCAAGTCCTTATATACTATATGAGGTCTTGGTACAAATTTATAATGTGACAAAGCTCATAAATTCCTTTGATAATGGACTTGCCTTTAGGAAATAATGTTTAAATAATGACATCATTGAGAGCTAGCTTGTTTGTGTCCAAACTCTGAGTACTAAGTATCTTGAGTAGCTTGGTCTAGATCTGTGAAGAAGATGTATGCATGAATCATGGTAAAGCTTTGTTGTTAGTAATTATAGGCATGAGTAAGCTTTATAAGTTTCTTAGACATGGGAAAAAGGTAAATAAGCCTTCAAATAAGCTCAAAGATCAAGTTTGAAGCTTATCTCCTACATAAAGAGACCTAGTGAAAAGATACATGCTTGGTACCTTAGTGAGATAAGATATATGAGACTTATGTGAGGAAGTTTGATAGTGTGAGAGAATTTTATGATGTTTTTTTGCATAGGTATGAAGTTTTGAGAATAGTACAAGAGGTTTTAGGCTATGTTCATAGTCTTGATATGACTGGGAGTTCAAAGGCATAGTATGAAAAGTGACCTATATTGGTGTAATGAGGGATCAAGATCAATTTAAAAGGTGTAATATATATTGAGACAATTTATATAGGTGTGATATGTCATTTAAATTATGTGGATAAATTTTTAAGTCAATATCTGAAGGAGAAAACATTAAAATTTATGTGAAGGTTGACTATGTACGTAAAATGGGGTGTTACAGACCTGAGAAGAAGTTTGTCATGCTCATTGGAATGTGAAACCTTTACATGATATCCCAAGAAATTAATGGTATTTGGGTAAGGTACCTATATTTATTTTATTTTCATTGGTTTTAGAGTTGATGGGCAATCCTTTATGAATGATTGCCAAGAAGGTAAGCTAGTCAAAACCCTCCTAAAACCCTAACAAAGACCCAATAGGAAAAATATAATTTTTTTGGCTCATAATGGTCATATTTACCTAATTTTATGTTTTTAATGTATAAATTAATCTTTAATATTTCCTTAGGTGGTTTTGGTTTATATTGATAGTGAGTAGAAGCTACAGGAAAACCCTTATTTTTAGGGTTTTTGATGCTACAATTAGGTTTAACCAGGATAAAGCATGAAAATGGATGAAATATGATGTGAAATAGCTATATTTTATGAACATTAAATTTTTGAGTAGGTTTATAACAATTTTGTTTTTAAACTAGTCATGGAAGTTAGCCTATCGCTAACCTGGTCTAATAAGCAAAATAGTGAGAAAACTAGGCAAGAATGAGAATGAGATTAGGGATTAGTTACAAAGGACTAGGGAAGGATACTAAGGAATTGGTTAATTAATAAATAATTATCCCTCTTATATCCTTTGTGTATAATTATTGATGATGTTTATACCTATGCAAAAAGTTTTCATTAAACTAGTCCATCTAACATAGTGAAGTTTGTGTAGAGTGACATAATGAGATTGGTCGAAAAGACCAATATTGATATATTACCATGAAATTAATATTTTCATAAATTATATAATGATTATAAATGTTCACATAAATCCATTTGAATATCACATAAGTGTTCCCACAAGTGTTATATTATTTTATTTTCTTGATTGCGTTTTTGGTCCTACAGGCAACTTTATGTGTGTGTGTGTGAAAAGGAGGTTCTTGCGTCAATTTTCACTAAGTTTAAAGATAAAAATATATTTAAGGTATTATAAAGATAAAATAGGATCATTTTAAGGTGTTTTTATCCTTTATAATTCCATATTCAATCTTGGAGATTCAATGATTTTGACTATGTGTTGATAGTGTTTGGTGTTTCTAAGTAAGCCATCTATAGGAGTGTTGTTGAGGCCTTTTGGACTATGTGGTGAAAACAAAAGAATTTTTGGAAGTATTTTAAGTCATAAATATCCTATATATTTTATTTTATGTATGTTTTATGTGTCAATTTTTTGTATATTGTCCAAAATTATAAAACATACTTTCAGGCAGTGAGAAGTCCTATTGGTGATGAGACCTAATTGGTGGATTCAACTACTGAAATGGACCAAATGGAGTCGGGGACATAATTTTAAATAATAATAAGTATATTTAAGGCATGTATGAATTTTTTCATCAAATTTTTAATTAAATAAGTGTCCCTAATTGTCAAAGTGGTAACGTGTGGATAAGACAGACCTAATTGCATTAGGTCTCCATTAGACCTAATGGTGGATTTGGTCCTTATGGAATATAACTGAATTATGTATTTTTTTTCACTATTTAAATTTGTTTATTTATATATTTAATTTGTAATCCAAGTATGGTGATTTAATTATCTAACCAATATAGGTATGAGAAAGAATCAAGTATAAAGTCAAGGCCTAATTAGCCTAGTTTGACTAGTTAGAGAATTAAGATATTAAGTGGAGGATATATTGTTTTGGAGAATAGGTTAATGGATTAAATATAATAAAATATATGAGATTAATATTATATTATTATCTAAATATTTTTATATAGGTGTTGAGGAAGGTCATTTTACCTAATTTTTCCAAAGAGAGAGCTATTTGTGCAAGAAGGCCTAAGAGGTTGTTTAAGTGAGATTGAAGGGTAAAGAGTGAAAAATAGGGTTTTAATATATATTTTGGTTATAAATAGGTGTTATAATGTGATTATATATCATATGTGACTTATTTTGTGCTAATATACCTAGGGGGTTGGAGCCTCTTTACAAGATAGAGCTTGTACAAGACTAATTGAGTGGGTGCTTAACTAGGTAGGGGTTAGAGCTCCTTATGAATTTGGTCCTTCACTAAACTTTGGATCTTGAAATTATATTACTATAGTCCATGTGATTGGTTTATTAGGTTTATCCCCCAACAAGGTTTCCCATATATCTTTTGTGTTCTCTCATGATATGCTTGTGTAGTTGATTTATTTATGCATTGATATTTTATGTGAATGGAATGATAAAGGGAATTAAATGGATAATTTTAAGAAAATAATTAACACACATATCAATATATAATTCTAAAATTTGGTATCTGATCAAGTTTTTTACATGAGCTTTTACAACCTAAATTAGATTTTATAACAAGCTAAGATAGAAAGTCAAGCACAAGGTGGTTTCTCTACAAGCAAAGCTCCATTATTCAATGGATAAAATTATGCCTTTTGGATTGTTAGAATGAGTAAATATCTAATGTATCAAGGTCGTGATTTTTTTTAATCAGTCTTAGATGGGTATACTATACCCCCTATTCCTCCTATGAATGTAGTAGGTAAGAAGGCCAGTGACAATAAATCAAAAGTAATGAAAGGAATTATGTGTGGTTTATATGAAGTAAAACTTATGAAGGTTGTGCACTACATATATTCCAAATAAATGTGGTATAATTTTAAACCTATTCATGAGGGAGATTCTTAGGTTAAATTTACCAAGTTATAAATCCATAGAAGATAAACTAAAATTCTAAAAATGAACGAGGATGAGACCATTGTGACCTACTTGTTGTCATTCTATGAAGTGGTCAATATCATAAGAGGTTTAGGAGAAGAATTTAAAGAGACTACTATTATTTAAAAGGTAATAAGGTCTCTACCTCCAAAATTTGATTCCAAGGTATGTGCCATTGAATAAATGTAATATCTAGACAAGTTAGAGATGGATGGACTTCATGGAACCCTAACATCCTATGAGATGAGGAAAAATGAAGGAAGACTTGAAATGAAGGAAGATACATTCAAGGTAGAAAATAAGCCAAAAGATAATAATTCATAAGGTAGGAAAGTCATAAATAATGATGAATTTGATATTGATGATGATGAGTTAATAACTATGTTTGGAATAAAGTTGAAGATAGGTTCATGTAAATACAAGGGTAAGTTGCCTTTTAAATGATTCAATTATGGAGAGGTTGGACACTTTGACAACAAATTCCTCATAAGTATAAGATAAATGATGATGTAGAGAATTATAAATATCATGATGATGATAAAAATTCTTATAATTTAGATAAGATCAATAAACACTTCAAAATATATGACAACAAGAAAAGATTCTTCAAAATAAAAGGAGTCTCTACACCAAGGGGGATTAAAATTCATCTATTAAGAATGAGATAAGTGACTAAAAAAGTGATCATGAAGGTGATGATCTTGATGTCTATGAGGTTATCTTCATGTCTGAAGAAGTAAGTTGCTCAAATCTAGAATAATCCATATGGATTGGAGGTTTTATTGGTGATCCCAATGAAGAAGGAGATGAGGTGGATTTTGAGGATAAATGATGAATACTCTATAATAATTGAATATGGTCAATAAAAAGAATAGGTTGATGAGGTCCCTTATCAAATACTATGAGGAGAAAATCACCTTATTTTAAGCTAGACTAAGAAACAAATCCAAGGAATAAGAGGAAATAATCAAATAGGTGGAGAGTCAACTTGAAATTGTGACTGTAGGCCTACAAGAAAAAGAAGAATAATTTTCAAGGTATGTAGCTGAATTGAAATCTTTAAGAGCTTAATTTAAAAAATCATCAAATAAGTTCAAATATTTTGTGAGGTTTGAAAAGAGTACCAATTATCTAGACAACCTTTTGAGTAGTCAAAATAATGTTGATGATAAAACAAGCCTTGGCTTCATTAGAGATAAAGACAAGGACAATAATGTGATCAAAAAATTCAAATAACAACCAAATAATGAGGATGTTGATAGAATAAAGGTCAATATTATCAAGAATTATAATAACATAAGGTATGTTAATCCTTTCAATAGTTATTATTATTCATGTAATAAATTTGGAACAAGGCATTACAAAAGGCCTTTCAAGAATTAATTTTCATGGAACTATGAGGAGAATCATTAGCCAAGAGGCATGGGTCATGGTGTGTTTCCATCTAAAGGGATAACATAGTTTAACTATCACAAGGTTGTTCACATTGTAAAGTACTATAAGCATGACTTCTCAAGACAAGACAAGAAGTTTGAGGCTTCTAAAACACAAGAGAGAAATAGATAAGTGGAAACCTAAGGTATCTAAGGTTAATAATCAATCTTCAAGTTCAAATGGACTATTTGCCATGGTAGAGAAAAATCAAGATGCAAATAAGTGCCAAGAATTTTCTCTATAAACTCAGTTTATTTATGAAGAAGTCAAGACCAATAGATCAATATAGAGTATTTCTCAAACAAAAATTGAGGAAGTCAAGCCAAAAAGACAAATCAAGTATAAAAAGATCATGAAGTTCTGTCCTATAAGGACATGGAGATCTGGGAATCTCCTAAATTTATGATGTTCTAATTCTCTAAAGTAGAGGCAATTTGATTAAGCTTCATGAAGGCACTCAAATAAAAATAAAGAAGCATGAAGGATGTTCAATCATAGGGGAATTTTTGTGGTCTAAGGAGACCTTCATATTCAAGTCTCTATTAAATAAATATACTACAAGTGTGATCACAAGATACAAGTCACAAAAATTTGTATGATTACTTGATCAAACTAAGTCACAGTTTTGAAAATGTCTTAAATTTTCATGGAGACAAAGGGAGTCAATCATGTCTCATGATTAGGTATGTTTCCCTAGGTCCAAGTATCAAATAGCTATTAAGAAGATGAACCTTTGTCATTAATGTCAAAGGGGGATAAAATTCATGTTTTAATATCAAGTATTGAAGAAGATATATCTTGAAGGAAAGATAATGATCTATTATTATTAAGAGTGTTTTCCATCAATGACAAAGGGGGAGATTATTGAGGTATGTTCCTAGTATTTATATTAAGGCATTGATGTTAAATTTAAGTTTAATGTCCTTTGAATGTCCTTCATGTCAAAAGTTAGAATTGATGTCATGTTTGGTGAAGTGGTATGTGACAAATAGGTTTTGTCTCTTTGATGAGAGAAAATTTGAAGGTAACCTATCATTCTTTCTGTGGCTTGATGACATGTCAAGATCATGTTCAAGACACAAATGAAGCATCTTGATTAAGCTCTAAAGTATTGAGGAGCATACAAGGTAAGCACATGGGTCAATAAGTCCTTGTATACTATATGAGGTCTTGGTACAAATTTTTAATGTGAAAGATCTCATAAAGTCTATTGAGAATGGAATTATATTAAGGAAATAATGTTTAAATAATGACATCATTGTGAGCTAGCTTTTTTGTGTCCAAACTCTAAGTACTAGGCACCTTTAGTAGCTTAGTCTAGCTATGTAAAGAAGACGTATGCATGAAGCATGGTAAATCTTTGTGTTGTGGGTTAGTATAGGCATGAGTAGGTTTTATAAGTTTATTTAACATGGGAAAAAGTCAAATAAGCATTTAGATAAGTTTAAAGATCAAGTTTGAAGCCTAGCTCTTTCATAAAGAACTAAGTGAAAAGATACAAGCTTGGTGCCTTAGTGAGATAAGCTATATGAGAATTATAAGAGGAAGGTTGATAGTTTCAAATAATGTTATTATGTTTTATGACATGGGTATGAAGTTTTGAGAATAGTAAAATAGGTTTTAGGTTGTGTTCATAGTCTAGATAGGACTTGCAGTTCAAAGGCATAGTATGCAAAGTGACCTATAGTGGCCTAATGAGGGATCAAAATCATTTCCAAAGGTGTAAGAGATATTGAGATCATTTATAGAGGTGTGATAGGTCATTCAAAGTATGTGGATAAAGTTTAAATTCAATACTTAAAGGATAAATCATGAAAACCTATGTTAAAGTTGACTGTGTGCACAAAATGCGGTGTTGTGGACCCAAGAAGAAGTCTCTCATACTTATTAGCATGTGCAACCTTTGCATGAGATCCTAAACACTTCATGGTAGTTGGGTAAGGTCCCTAACTTGATTTTACTGGCATTATTTTAGATTTAAGTGGAAACCCTTTATAAATTATTGCTAAGAAGGAAAGGTAGTCAAAAATATCCTAAAACCCCAACAAATACCTAATAGGAAAAATCTAATAGATTTTGGATCAGAATGGTCATGTTGACATAATTTGATGTTTGGAACATATAAAGGACTCTTCAAGGTTTTTTCTTTACCATGTTTATTATATTTAAAAATAGGTTAACCCCCTATAGTCAAAACTTATATAGGGGTTTACTATAATGTCACAGGGTGCATTATAATTCATTTTACATCATTTCAAATTCAATTCTAGCTTTGGTCATAATATATTTTAGTACTTGTGTCTTTTGATGTCTTAGGGGTAATTTTAGAGTCATATATGAAAGTGACAAGTTTTCATAGTGTTCAAGCAATCAGAGACATGATGAAGGTTTACATAAGTCTCAATGATTCATTTAAGCATTGGTAGGCCAAATAGTCATTTCCTACATTTCCATGTACAGTCAACTAAGTGATCAATAACCCTTCAAATGAAAAGGATGGACTGTAACAGCCATCCCATGTATGCATAGTCATATGCCATGAATGGACACCTATAGGTGCTATAGGAAGGTCATCAGGTTAAAGAAAAGTAATTGCCTGGCTTTGATCACTTCATGGTTAGAAGAGCTTATTTAAAGAAGAACCAAGCCATCATTGCATGCCATGCAAAAATGAATAGATCAGTTTGCTTATGAATTTTATAAGCATGATTAAGAGGCCTGTCAAAGCCAAAAGATCACATGGACATGATGTTTTTCATGCCTTTAACATCTTATACAATTTTTATGTCTCAATGAATTTTCTATCTCAAGACATAATCCTTTAAGAATGAAATAATATAGTGGAACATGCATGTAGATGTCAAGTTTAGACCTCATGAATTAAATGTTTGGATTCAAATGTTCCTAAGTTGAACATGGAATTGATAAGTGGCATGATCATGGAAGTTAAAATCAAATATTGATGACATGTGAGTTATCTTAAAGTAAAAAGGTTAATAAACACAAAGTTACTAGGTATCTCACCACATGGTGTGAGCAAACTTGATCACACATACTATCATCTAAACTCATAGAGGTATGAGTGTGAGATTAACAAGTGTTGTCTAGGTGTCTTGATCATATCTAGGCCTTGAGTAGATCAATGGACTAGATCAAAGGTAGAAAATTAAAGGGAATTAGGTTAAACAGAAGGCCACCACATGGTGTAATCATGTTTAATCACAAGAACTGACAACAAGGGTCCATAGGAATCATGTGAGGTTACTAAGTATCATAGTCACATTAAACCATGCAGATAAATATCAATGACACACATTCAACCATGTAGATGAGATTGATAGTGTGAGTTGGGTCAAAAGGTCAAGTATCTCAAATTGAATACAAGGCCACCATGTGGTGCAAGAGCATGAAATAGATGGGATTGATAGTAGGGTTCATAGATTTAATGTGACATTTCCAAGTGTCTTAATCTATGAAGCCCAAGTAAATTATCAATGACCAACATTGAAATTTGAATTGAGGAAACTCCTGAGGATATTGACAAAATTAATTTGACTAGATTCCAAGAGGCACAAGATGAAGCCACATGTCTAAATGATGATAAGCATATTTTAAAATTAAATGATCAATGTGGAGAGGAAATTCCACATGGAAAGATATGTAGGATCAAATGATTATATAGAATTGAAAGCACTTCAAACTCATATGTTTCCATTAAAGCTCAGTTGAAGATATGAGATAAATAGTGACTACCAAATGTGAAGAATGAAGTCCAAGAAACTAATGAATGATTGTAGATGGTGAATACAAGTGTGTAGAATACAAATAGTAGTTAGGATAATGCCTTATAATTTCCATAACATACGTATCAACTCTCAACAATTTAGTTTCAAATGCTCAAGAGATGATCCATGATGAAAGGCAGTTTTTTGTGTATAGAAAAAGGAGTTATATGCCACATTTTAGGAGTTTTATGTTTTTATATCCATTTGTCCCATTATACCTTACATGTTATATTTATGAATTCATCCTCCTACATGTGTAACTCCTATCAGCTACACATGTGTTTTAGTGACCTTTCAACTTCATTTTTTTATCCTCTCTCTAAATTTCTATAAGTAGCTAACATTTTGGCCTTTGAAAAATAATACCACACTATGTATGGAAAATCCATGCTATAATGACATTTTATTTTCTATTTTCATATTAATTCATGTCTATTTTTGATATCTTTAACAATTATCTAATTGTGGTGATGTATGGTGATGCAAAGTGATAATTCTTTATCCTTTCTTCCCTTATCCTTTCATGTTTGTGAAAGAGTTATTATTCTAATATGTCATATAGAGAGTATTAAAGTGTATGATTTTCCTTGGAGTGTGAAATATACCTTATATTTCATTTCCTTGTGTTTCTCTATACATCTCACCTCTATATTGAAGTACTCATGTTAGAAACCTTCTAGGACTTAGAGATTAGTTTGTATGCTTTGATTATTAATGAATAAAGTATGATGTTAATGTGGAATAAATATTGGTGTATCACCCCTTATAATAGGTTTATTTCATGCAAACTCTAACTCTTTTCCCTACAATCAAGCACTATTTTAAGTGAAACTTTCCAAGACATATTTAGGGAGCTAGCCCTTAAATCTAGAGGCTCACTTCCACTATAGGCACACCTACATATTTAAAAGTGTTACCATGTTACCCAAATATATAATAACCTTGAAAATCCTCTTTTATTGTGAAATATTTGGTGAGAATAATTTTGGCATGCCTATTGGGACCATTGTCTTCAAGACAACTTGTTAAGGTAAATGTTGGTCTTGACAACATCAACTCCAAATTAGTGTGCTACTCAAAATTTGGTGACTCCATTAAGGTAAATCTAGATCAAGTCCATTTCATGGTTCACACTAGGTCATCATGTAGTAGAGTGTTCAACCCCATTAATCCACCTACTAAGCCTGAACTTCCCCTTGAAGTTTAATATCCTCAGCCTAATCTGCATTTTGAAGAGAGTAGATTTCACTAGAGAGGAAGAGATTGAAGAAGTTGAATACATTGAGGAAATTGAATATTTTGAGGATAATATGAAGAGGCCTCATGCCTTCCCTACCTTTAATACTAAAAATCTAATTCATCTTCAAGCATATGATGCCATTCCCACTAATGCCATAAAAGGTGTGCCCACATTCAATGGTGATAATCATATTACATGTAGTGAACACATTAGGGATATATCCAACTTTTTTAGCTTTGAAAATGTTACTCAAGATAACATTAACATTAGTCTCCTTACCATGTACCGTAAAGGGAAATATATTGATTAGTATAGGACTCTATAAGTTGGATGTATCACATCATGTGATGATTTTAGAGTATTGTTGACCTCAAGATTTGGAAATGAAAGTGACCATGCCTCTCTCATACATCAACTCAATGTGATCAAAAGAGGATCCAAAGAAAAAATGCATGACTTAAATGAGAGGTTTTAAAAGAATTGGTGTTGATTTCCACCTCCCATGAGACCACCTCCTAGTTTTGTGTTCCCTACCTACTTGAGAGCCATTAGAACTAAAATTGCTATCATGCTTCAATCCATTGGGGGTTCCACTCTTCCTGAAGCATATGAACTTTCTATCAAAGCTAAAAATGGTCTCATCTAAGATGGAAGGTTACCTCCTAAGGTGTTTATGCCTCTATTTTATCATAATTTTGCTAGTACTCTAGATTTAGCCAAAATTCCCAATAGTAACACCAAACCTAATGTTGCTCTTAAGAAGGCAAAAAATGATGTTGATTGGAAGTCAAGGTCTAAGTTCTTTATGTCAAGATGACAAGCTCTAGAAGCTCAAAATAGAAAAATAAGTATGCAAGAAGGTGCCCATAAAAATTCATATCCTTATCAATAATTATTTGGTCAAAAATATGTAAGAGGAAGAGCTCAATGGGAGCCTAAACCTAATAGGCCTTCCAATGTCTACAATCCTAGCTCCACTACCAATGCAAAATATATGGTAATAGTTCATATAAATTTTATACATGGAGAAGATTAGAAGAAAGACCAATTCATGGATGATAATGAAGGTGGAGATCAAGCTCTTGTTGCTCAAAGAGGATTTACTCCTCTTCTATCAACTAAAGATGAAGTCATAATGCAAGTAAATGAGGATTGGTAGCCCCATGGAGAAAGTTTCACCAACTTCTTAGTAGAAGACACTTTTGTGATCAATCAAGGAGAGTCTATTTTAAATAATACAAGGGACAAGAAGAAGGCTATAGGAAGTGACAATATCATTCCTACAAGCTCATCCAATCATCCTCTAAGTTAACAAAGCATGGTTTTAAGTGTTACAATCCTAAAAGCTCCTAGACCTCCTTCAAGTCAAAATGTGGTAAGGTCTGCTCAAGGTGACTCTATTCCTAAATTTATAAGAAATTTTTTACCTCTAAATACTTAAGAATATGTTAGTACTAATGATATAAACATATTGGATTCCTTGAAAATTTCCAAAGCATTAATCTCTTTGTGGGATGTCCTTCATATGCTTGACCAAAAAGAGTTATTACAAAAGCAATTTTACACTACTCCTATTAGTCATTCATTTTCAAGTAAAATTCATAGTCATGTTGTCCTTGAATTTTTTCATAATGCCATATTTAAACCAATTACTAGGATTAAGAAACCTTCACCATTCTATCTCACTCTCATAGTGGGTGATAAGTTGGTCCATAATTACATAGTTGATAGTTGAGCCTCTACATCAGTCATGCCCAAAACTATAGATGATAAGTTGGGACAAAAATATGAGCCTCATATCAAAGGATTTATCCAACTATATGGTACACCTATTAATATAATAGGATTGATAAAAATTTTGAAGGTTTTCTTGAATGATTGTCTTATATTTCCTATCCTCCAAGACGTAATTGTTGTTGGCCTCCTAGCGCACTTTGCAATATGCCTTTCAAGAGAATTTATAGCCAATATTGGTGGATATCTATAATATGATTGGTTCTTCTTTACCTTTAGGACAATAAATGGGACCTAAGTGACCACTAAAACTCAACCTCTTGCAAGATTTCATATTGAGCCTTACATTGAAACAAGCTCTAACTTGAAATGTGTGATCAAGGAGGAGGAGCCTAATGTATATGATAGAGATTCTAAACTTGAAGGAATATCTATTTTTTTCTTGGATAGTATTGTGTAGATACATATGGATGTGATCCTTATGTATACTTTGAACAAATTAACCTTAGGACTTATATTATGCATGATGAGACATTTGAAGGATTTGAGGTAAGTGTCAAACATTCTCATGCTGTTGAAGGTAAATGTATGATTAATGAATATGATGATCATAGGTTGATGAATATAATTGAGCACCATAATTGGAAAAATTATTTCTTTATCCCTACCATTGATGAGGATGATTTGGATGATGAAACTCAAGAGGTGGATGAGAATGACTTGTGACAAAGATTTGATGTCATATGTCATGAGGTTGATCAGTTGGGTAGTGTTACTCCTCTCAAGAATTATACATTTGATTTGGTTAACGACTCTAACAAACATGATTTTGATTGTCTTAATAAGCATGGAGAAAATTTTCATATTGTGAATGAAGAAGAACTATGGTAAAAGCTCAATGCCATATGTAAAGAGTTTGATAAGTTGGGTAAGTCTCCCTTTTCTCCAAGATATTCTATATCTAATTTCAAGGTTGATAATGAGACTAATGATCATGTTGAAATTTTTCTATCAAGCAAAAAGATGAAGGTCATTCTAATGATCAATATTATGCTATCATGAAGAAATTTGATGATGTTAGTGTCCAAGAAGTTGTAGACATGGATAATGAGGCTAAGGTAGAAGTCATTATACCTTAAGAAAAATCAAGAGATCCATTTGATATTGAGCCAGATCCAAAGGTATTGGATCATGAATAAGAAGATTTTAACACTCTAAAATGTCAGCTACATTTTGTCCTAAAAGAGCAAAAGGTTGAGAGGACTATCATACACCCCAATCTGCACCTTTTTAGAGAAAATCCAATGGATGTGATGGAGATCACAATAGTTGTATCCCCAAACAAGGTTTTTAGAGAATAAGAAAGATCATCCATAAATGTCCCAAATAGTTCACTTTCAAACCTAAGAAGATTCAAAGGTGGTGGGTTTCTTTACCATACACATATGAAAGTGATTGGTGATGAGCATGATCCTCATGATAGTCTGACTTCATGGAGTGACAAAGATGCAAGAGGGATCATATTTGAACCTAGTTGATGTATGTGTATAGACACCTAAAACTAGCCACCGATAACCGCCAACCTGGCTTTTGACCAATTTTTACCCAAAATGCACAATTTGGCCTAAAAACACTAAAGCACATTAAAATATTTGAAACTGATATATTCAAGTGCTGATTTTAGCTAGGGTATCCATGAATGGGGAAATACAATTTATGGGCTAGCTAACTTTGATAAGATCATTTCGAGTCAAAATGCCAATTTTGCACCTAGGTGCTCTGGATTGATCTTTCTTATAAAATTTATTACATAAGACATATGACTTCATTATTTTTGTGGTAACATCCTACATGGGATAATAGATCCAACCATTTGACATCGCATCCTAATTCCAATCTAGTCAAATTTTGGACCAATAATTATGCATAAAATGTTTAAACATGCTTAAGAGCTAATTAAACCAAATTAAAGCCTAATCAATAATTCCATGGAAACTTGTTGAATACTTGTTTTTAAAAATTAATATTGAATATCTGCATCATCAGGTGACCTCATTTCTTGGGAAGACATCCCTAAGACATAAATGCCATAAATATCAGGATTCATGCCTCCCATGCCTCATCAAAGCCCTCCATGCCTCTTAATTACTCCTCTATCCCAAATATTGATGAGCTTACTTATCAATTTTAATTGCAAAATTGAATTAATCCTCAACCACACATATTCATCTCAGGATGGATGGTTCAGGTTGATTTTGATCAATCTCAAAAATTTATAAATAAAGAGGCCATGAACATCATTTCTAAGCTTAATTTGTGCAAAGTTATAATACAAGATTGGTTCTAAAAGCTTCACTAAAACTAGTATTACCATTCCAAATTAATTCCAAGCTAAGCCAAGCCACAAGCCAAAGGTGCCAAGGAGAGATAGAGGAAGCCAAGCTTCCATTTCCAAGGACTTCATGAACACAAAGCTGAGCAAGCCACTACTACAAAGGCATTTGGATCATTCAAGGAAGGTGAAGGAATTCTTATTGTCTTTAATTAATTTTTATTTATGTTTGTCATTTATTTTTGTTACTAAGCTCACCCTAGTAACTCGACATGAATATTTTATCTTAGTGTGTTTCTTGTCAATTTGTTTTGTGTATTTTGTCACTAACACCATACTAATCTCCTCTTCTTAGTCAAATTCCTAGTTCACATAATGGCATGCCTGATGGGACAAAATGCATACCACACATGAAGAAAATAATTATGAAACTTTAAAATCTTCATTTAGATCATTAAAACTCTTTCAATTTGATTTTCTAACTTTGTTTTATCATTTTTCTTTGTCACAGGTTTACACAATAACCATCATCGGTTAGTAAAACCATCATCAATTGGCATAGCCATCATCGATCACTATTGGTATAACTGATGTTAGTTAGATAACCATCATTAGTTAGTAAGTTTAACCATAATTAGTTATATATTCAACATCGGTCACTATGTTTTTCTTAAAAACACAAACCTGAGAGCTAATTGGCCATTTTAAAATGCTTCGTTTGGGGTCATACAAACTCTATTTTGCATGTTTTTTTAAACCACATGTTTTCTCCTAATTTTTTATAATTTAACATTAGTTTAGTTTCAATTTCATATATTTTTCACAAAATTTTAAAAATCTATTTAAAATGTTTCTAATCTAACATATTTGCTTTTGGGGTGATGCCTTAAGGGTAGACAGGTAACCAACGGATTTCAAATTTGATAAATCATGTTTTAGACCACCTTTTGAATAATTTTATAATGAATTATAAACATTTTTTTAGTGCTTAATGAAAAATTTAGATGCTTAAATTAATTTTTTCAAAGTTCACAATCTTAAGACCAAGGAGTCAAATGAACACCACCAAATCTTTCATTTGGGCTTAAAATTGAATTCACTTGTCATTTTTATCTTGAATAGTTGTTTGATATAATTTTTTTTAGAAAAGAGAAGGGTGTTGCATGTATGCTATTCTATTTATCCCCTTTAGGGAATCCTTGGAATCAAAAGTGCCATAATTATTGAAAATAGCCTAGTCCAAGGCTTAGAAAGAATGTCCTCTAAAGTACTCCCCAAAAACTCATCAAAGTTTGGGTGACCTTGAAAATGACCCTAAAGTCTTTGTCTTTTAGTCTTTTATTTCATGAAAACTTGGCTTATGAGGGGGAATTTATTACCTCCCATGATTTATTTAGGGAAGCTTTGAGCCAGGGTTTCATCTCCTGGCATTGACTTCACTTACTCCTTCTGAGTTGCACATGGGACATATCTACATTTGGACATCACACTACACTGAGTGAATAATAGGATGTAGTGGTTGCAAAAAGGACTAGACCTTTTTACAACTATCCAATGCCATGATCACCTAATTTTTGTGCTTTTCCTTTGCATTGTTTGATATGAAAGTCATTGTGCAATTGATTCCCATAGAAAAGTTTGAAAGCTTGATAGTTTAGTCAACCCCACATTGATATACCCTTGCTAGGATTTGGATGATTATACTTATAATATTTTGGTCATTTTATCATTTGGCATGTTTTGAGACTAAAACTTGTTTATTTTTTATAATCCATGTCAAAACCAATTTGTTTATACATCACTCTTTTGTCTAAAGAGGCATTATGCTAGCCATTTTACACCACACTTGTGCCTTGAATTTTTTTCTAAAATTGTTTGTGTGTGTCATTTGAGTTATGAAGGGTAGTGTTATGCTATCCAAAAGATGTTAAAACCATTTTGCCTTTGAGTATTTTGAATCATCACATAAATCACATCATTTGATCATGCTTATGCCATTAGGCTGGTCAATTTATTTCAAGACTTTTTTACCTTGTATCAAAAACCATTTGTTTTAAACCATGTCATGTATACCATTTGGACCTTTGTCTTGTGCCATCATGCTATCTGATCTTGTCTACCTTATTTGGTCAAATCCTAGTTTTAAAATGTTGAGTTTTTAATTATCCTTGTCAACTTTGGATTCAAAAATTGATTGATTTTTGTTTAAGCCTCAATTCATGGGGCTGGTACACAAATCTTTCTCTTTTGGGTTGCATAACTTCAGTTAATTGATTACCCAAAATTGAAAACTATTGATGGTTTGTTTGTTCAATGCCTATCTTCATCATTATTTATACCTTTATTTGGGAGAACATAGTCTTTCTCAAAATGCCTTTTTCCTTATGCCAATTGATCAAGTTTATGTTTGATTCCATGTGCCAGGTCTATGTCAAAGATGTTTCCAAACTTGTTAGATTAAATCAAATCACATCATACCTTTGTTTAAGTCTAGATTATGATGCCATCTAGCCAAGATTCCTAGAATATGCCTATTTATTTGAGCCTAGCTTTTAACTTTGCATTTAGACAAAATACCTAGCAACTCAACTTTTCCCTTTCCTAGTTTAGAGCTTGTTTGGAACACTTTGATCTAGACTTTCAACATGCTAGTTTTTATTCAGACACTTGACCTTTTGTGCATATGATATTTGACATTAGACATTTGATGTTAGGTTAATTTATGTATAGTTTTAACATAAATCATTTTAGAGATACAGCTCCATTTTTAGACTATATTGGAGATACAACTCCACCCCTTCAACCAAGTTAGGCCAAGTTTAAACCATTTGTCCTTTGGACACAATTTTTTAGAGTTTGTATAACTCTAAGACTTTTTATTTTATGGATTTCATCATTTATGTGGCTATGTATATATACACTTATGGTGGAGTCACATACAATCCAACTTATGATATAATCACTACACAAAATCCCACTAGGAACCCCTATAGAGAAATATTTTCTAAAGAGTTTTATTATTCTCCCTATAATACTCCATATGGGAAACATAGTCAAAATTCACAAAATCCAAATCAAAACCTTGATTAACATGAAGAGGCTTATGAGGAATACTTTGAAGATGTTATTTGGGATATGGATCCATACCCTCTTTACAATAATTAGTACATAGAACACAGTCAAGAACCAACTTATGAGACAACTCATGACTGGGATGATATGGTTTATTAGGAGGACTTGGATGCTTTAGCTTATTTAAGAAATAAAGTTCCATAACATCCTTTTGTTCTTTGATCATCGGCTACCCCTAACCCTCCTTTGGATTATACAAGCTATCAAGTTCCACAATATCTAAGGAATACCATTACCTTTTTGAGACCTCATCCTTTGGCTTGTGTGAGCAATCAAGATCCACAATGCCCCATCATCATTATAAGACCATATCCTTTGGCTTGTGTTGGAAATCAAGCCCCACAATTCCCTATTATTACTATTTTAGAACTTCATCCTTTCACTCATGTAAGAAATCATGCTCCCCAATGCCCTACCATTATCCAACCATAAGTCATTCCTCATCCAGAGCCAATCCCATCCAAACCTCAATTGATCCAATCCTTTGAAGACCAAGCTATGTTTAAAACTAGTATTTTCCCACTCATTAGAAACTAAATCCAAGAAAACCAACCAATACAAGATGTTTTTATTGAGCCAACCCCTTGTGATAAGTCATCCTTGATGAATCACCTATTGATCCTATCCCAATTATTGAGGAGTCTCACACTGATGAGCTAGTCTTTGTCAAGTCACTTCTTAATGATTATATCAACATTTGGGAAAATCATTACCTCAACCATGTGCCTATTTTTCAAGAGCCTTCTATTGACAAGCTAGTCTCTGAGGAGTTGTCTCTTGACCTTTTTCCCATCCTAGAGGAGTCCCACTCTGACAAACTAGCTTTTGTGGAACCCATTATGCCATCATAGGTTGTTACTTGTCCAAAAATAAATATTTGAAAAGACATAATTATAAAAGAGTACCCATCAAATGTAGAATCAAAGTTAGAGTCAAGTTCTATTCTTGAACTGACATTAGATTTACCATCAGAATCATAATCAACATCAGTCTCAACATCAGATTTAGAGTCCCTTGAGTTCAAATTAGAAGAAAAATAATATGTTTATGGCTATTATAACATTAGTTACACATGCCTTGCAAATCAAATTGAATACATTTTTGATCCTTATATGGTTTTTAAGGATGAGTACTTCAGATTCAACATAAGTTATCCTAGTATCTTTTATGAGGATTGTGTAGTCTCTCACCATTCCATAGGCCATTACCATCAACCAAAATATCCATATTATTGACATTCCATCTCCTAAAGTGTTGATTAGGATTGATAAAATCACACTTTATTAAATTGCATCCATGGAAACATAACAAATCAAGAAGAACAAGGAGGCCAAGACCACATTCATGTAGTATAAGAATACTCTCCTAGTGAAACTTTTTCAGAGGCACTAGGATATAATCAAAGTTCTAACTCAACATCTTCTAGTGAAACTTTTTCAGAAGCACTAAAATAAAATCAAATTCAAAATCTAATTTTCATTAGTGAAACCTTCTTGGAGGCACTATGGGACAATCAAGACAAATTTATTGGTGAAACCCTCTTTGAGGCACCAATAGCTGAGCACAAAAGTTCTTCACTACTCGATAAAGACAAAATCAAAGATCAAATCAAAATAGTTTCTAATCTAAAACCTAATCAGATGGTAGCTACTCTTAGGATTAAATAATATAAAATTTTGGTTGTCCTATCAAGAGAAAAAGTCTTTAGCCCCACCATGACCAAATTTATGTTGAATCTAACATTCAAAACATTACGTGTGACTAAAATTCCTGATATTCATTTATTTCTTAACTATTCTACATTCCATTATCATCTGCCATTCCATTTCACAAACAAACCTATCATCCAAATTTTATCCCTATTTACCATACATGGTCACATTTTCCTTTACAATGGATAAAAAGATACCTTATCTTGGTGCATGATAGAATCAGAATCAATGACGAATGAAGATCACAAAAGCATTCTCAACAACCAAATATGCATCAAGTTTTTGATAGAGCAATTATTCAGATGAGGTGTGGGGTAGAAATTAACATGATCAAGTATTATACTTATATAATTTGTTGATTAGGACATGCATCTCCCCATTAATAGGAGCAATAGAATAAAAAATCACACCTAGGCCAAAAACATGTACCATGCCATGACATTGCCATTGTTACATATGCCTATTTTCCATTATCATAGATCCTTCCAATCACCTTCTCACTTGGGGGTAACCCTTTTACCATTTTATCAAATTTATCAAACCATCATTATCCTTAACAAGACCATGCCATCTAATAATTCCATTCCTATCTAGACCAAAGCCTATTTTAGTCATCCTACCCAATCCTATTTTTATCTTGGTTCCTTTGGTTATTCCTGCACTTTTTTCATGGAGATTTCAATTAGATTTCAACTCTTATCAAATTCATGTTTACAATGATAGTCCATGAACTTAGTGTGATAGTTGATCTGGCAAGATATCTTTCATCCTATCAAGTTTATTTCTGTGAACCTGATTATAACCACCTATGGGAATATTAGTGTTTCACTAATTTTTCTACTAATTATAAATACCAATGGGAAAATTAATATCATTGACCTATACCATTGTATCCTAGTTATAACTTCCTATGGGAAAACTAGGGTCAACACTCGTTTATCATGCATTATTACATCACCATACCATTACTATTTTCATTGACTAGCCATTTACCATATTTGAGAACTTATTAGGACCTAGTTGGTTTTTCCCCACCTTTTATGTGGATGTAATTACTATGATTTGAGGTCATTTCAATATTTTGTGATTCATGCTCAATTCAAGTTGAGGTCAGCTTAGTCCCCCTTTCCATATGCTCTCATCATTTTGTGAGCAACCTAAGCCAAATGCTCTCACTATTTTGCGAGCAAGTATCTTGTCATTCTCTAATGAGTTAAGATACCTCAAAATGCCAAAAACATTTATAACATTTCAAAATCCAAAAACATTTGTCTTATCTAAGCCTAGTCAGTTATCCTTGATCTACCCTATTGGGGAAAATTTATTTATTTTGCTTTTGTTTTCAAGCTTTCTTTTTATTTGTTTATTTTAGGTTGCTTGTTTATTTGTTTGTTTTTAGCACTATTGCCTTAACTCAGTCTATATGTGTTCATTGGGTGATTCCTTGATAAAATTATTATTTAGTCCATACATATTCATATGTCAACATTATCATCATGATTTTTATCATTGGTGCATTATTTTTGAGTGTTTATTGGATCGAGAGTCAATCTTTATGCATATTTTGGGATAGTCTTCATGGTGTTCTATCATGAATCCTACCATCATATGCTAAAAAAATTATTAGCTTTAAGAATTTCTATAATCAATGGATATGCAAAATGTTTCTCCTTGGCACCTTGGTAAATCTACCCACCTTGATCAATATAACTTAGTTGACCATTCTAGTTGTATCATTGTTAATCAGGATGAGCATCTCTTTATTGATAGGTAAAACTAAATCATTTTCTATTGATCAATCTCATTCCTCTATTCATCTCTTTCATCATTTTGTGCCCACTCATCTTTAATCTATATTATAGGTTATATCCTTCAGTTATGCTTGCTAATCATCCCTAATTGGAGCACCATCAGTTTTAGCCAATCCAAGTCTGCTTAATGATTATAATCACCTATGGGCAAATAATTATTTTAAATTTTATTCCTGATTATAACTACCTTTGGGAAAATAAACATCATTTTTACATCAATTCATGCAAGCATTTTCTTAATTGGATTAATCTCAACCATGGATTAATTCCATCTTTCTTCTTATTTCTTTTCAAGGGACCATTCATCCACATATGTGATGGCCACTCCCTCAAGGGGGCATCATTATAGGCTTCCCAAACACCATTTGGAGATTTGTTATTCAACCATTATCTTCTTGTTGGCATATGCCATTTATCATTAATTGAGAATACATTGCTTTGCTTATGGTTTGCAACATCTTCCCAAATAGGGAAAAATTGTAGACACCTAAAACTAGCCACCTATAACCTCCAACTAGGATTTTGACCAATTTTTATACAAAATGCACAATTTGGCCTAAAAAAACTAAAGTACATTAGAAGATGTTAAATTGATATATTTAGGAGCCAACTTTGGCCAGGGTATCCCTAAATAGGGCAATACAATTTATGGGCTAGCTAACTTTGATCAGATCATTCTGAGTCAAAATGCCAATTTTACACCTAGGTGCTTTGGATTGATCTTTCTTATCAAATATCTTACACAATACATGTGCCTTAGTTATTTTTTGTTGATAACATCATAAATGGCATAATAGATTTAATGCATCTGACATCACATCCTAATTCCAATCCAATTGAATTTTGGACAAATAATAAGACATTCTGATCAATTTGAATAATTTGTGCACAAAGTGCTTAAACATGCTTAAGAGATAATTAAACCAAATTAGAGCCTAATCAATAATTTCATGGAAACTTGTTGAATACTTGTTTTTATAAATGAATATTGAATATCTACATCATCTGGTGACCTCATTTCTTGGGAATACATCCTTCAGCCATAAGTGCCTTAAATATCAGGATTCATGCCTCCCATGCCTCATCAAAGCCCTCCATGCCTTTTAATTGCTCCTCTATCCCAAATATTTATGAGGCTATTTATAAATTTTAATTGAAAAATTGAATTAATCCTTAACCACACATCTTCATCTTAGGATAGACAATTCAAGTTGATTCTGATTAATCTCAAAAAACTATAAATAGAGAATCCATGAACATTATTTCTAAGCTTAATTTGTGTAAAGTTATAATGCAATATTGGTTCCAAAATCTTCATGCAAACTAGTGTTACCATACCAAATTGATTTCAAGCTAAGCCAAGCCACAAGCCAAAGGTGCCAAGAAGAGATGGAGGTAGCCAAGCTTCCATTACCAAGGACTTCATGAGTACAAAGATGAGCAAGCCACTACTACAAAGGCATTTGGAGCATCCAATGAAGGTTAAGGAATTATTGTTGTTTTTCCTTACTTTTTAGTTATATTTGTCATTTATTTTTGATAATAATCTCACCCTAGTAACTAGGCATGAAGATGTTATATTAGTGTGTTTCTTGTCAATTTATTTTGTGCATTTTATCACTAACACCATACTAATCTCCTCTTATTAGTCAAATTCCTATTTCAAAATGAACAATTTTTTCACCTCAAGAGTGAGGTTTGTAAATAGTATGATAGGCGTGTGTGACTTCTTTCAGTTGTGTTGTGTTCCATAAGTGTTCTAGTGAACACATGTGTGTTGTTTTTGAGTTTGCCTTATTTTGTGTGTCCTTCCTTATGTTTTGTGTGTTGTCAAAGGCAGTTTGTGTGTCAAACCTAGTGTACATGTGACTTACATGTGAGTTCATGGCCCAATAGACAAGATTAGGAAATTGGTCATGGCATAACAAGCATACCACCTTTAGGAAATCACCAAGAATATTGAACATCTTTACCATAAGTCAAAATGGGTCAACCCCTATAGTTAAAAATTATATAGGGTCTTATTATACTATCATAGGGTGTGTTTTAGTTTATTTGACGTCATTTAATATGCTATTATAACTTTGGTCATAGTCTAGTTTAGTCCTTGTGTCATTTGATGTCTTGGGGGTCATTTTAGAGTCATATATGAAAGTGACATGTTTTCATATTATTCAATAAATTAGATTCATGAAGAAGGTTTACACAGGGCTCAAAAATTCATTAAAGCATTGGTAGGCCAAACAATCATTTCTTGCTTTTTCATGCACAGTTCGCTGAGTGAGAAATATCCCTTGAAATGATAAGGATGGAATGTAACATCCATCCCATCTATGCAAAGTCAACCAACATGAATGGAAACCTACAGTGCTATAGGAAGGTCATCACATTAAAAAAAAGCAATTTTTTGGCTTTGATCACTTCAAGGTTGGAAGATCTTGTTCAAAGAAAAACCGAACCATCATCACACATCGTGTAGAAATGAATAGATTAGTTTGTTTATGTATTGTATAAGTATTCTTAGGAGGATTATTAGAGCTAAAATATAACATAGACATGATGTTTTTCATGTCTTTAACATCCTCTACAATTTTCATATCTTGATGAGTTATGTATTTTGAGATATAAGATGTCAAGAATGAAATAGTAGAGTGGGATGTGCATACAAACATCAAGTTTAGACCTCTTGAATTAAGCATTTGGATTCAAATGTTCCTTAGTTAAACATGAAATTGACAAGTGACATGATCATGGAAGTTTAAATCAAAGATTGATGGTATGTAGGTGCTCATAAAGTAAAAAGGTCAATAAACATGAAGTTTCAAGGTGGATCACCACATAGCATAATCACACTTACTTATACAGACTAACATCTAGGCCTATAGCGGTATGAGCATGAGAATGACAAGTTTATTCTAGGTGTCTTGATCATAGTTAGGCCTCGAGAAGATTAATGGACTAGATCAAAGGTAGAAAATTCAAGGGAGTCAGGTTGAATGCAAGGCCACCACATGTCATATGCACATTCAATCACAAAAACTAACAACAATGGTCCATAAGAAGCATGTGAGGTTTCTAATTGTCATATTTATATTCAACCATGTATATAAAGACTAACAACACATATTTGACTATGTAAATGAGATCGATGATGTACATTGAGTCAAAAGGTGAAGGATCTTAGATTGAAAGTAAGGTTACCACATGGCACAAGAGTGTAAACAAAATGGGATTGATAGTATGGTTCATAGATTGAATACGACACTACCAATTGTCTCAATCTATGAAGCCTAGATAAATTATCAATGATCAATGCCAAAAGTTTAATTGAGGAAACTCTTGAGGAGATCGATAGAATAAATTTGACTAGATTCTAGGGGCAAAATATGAATCCATGTGTTCAAATGATGACAGACATATTTTAAAATGAAATGATCAACATGGAAAACAAATGCAACATGGGTAGTTATGTAGGATCAAATTATTTTGTATCAAATCAAGCACTTTAGACTCATACACTACCATTAAAGCTTAGTAGAAGATTTGAGATAAATAATGATTGCCAAATGTGAAGAAAAAAGTCCATGAAACTAAAGAATGATTGTAGGTGGTGAATAGAAGGGTCTAAAAGATAGATAGTGACTAGGATAATTCCTTATGACTATCATAGAATATGTGTCAACTCTCTCTAATTCAGTTTCAAATGCTGGAGAGATGATCTATGATGAAAGGTAGTTAATTGTGCATATCAAAATGAGTTATATGCCACATCTTAGGAGTTTTATGTTTTTAGATCCATTTGTCCCATTATAACTTTCATGGTCTATTTTTTAATTCATCCTCTTACATGTGTAAATCCTCTTATCATCTGGACATGTTCTAGTGACCTTGAACCTTCATTCTTTTCTCCTCTCTCTGAAGTTATATAAGTAGCTACCATGTTGGCCTTCATAAAAAAATACCACGCCATGTATTGCAAATCCCTATTGGAATAAAATTAAATTTTGCCTTTTAATATTAATTCAAGTCTTTTTTTGAGTTCTTTAACAATTATATAAGTGTATGTGTTGTATGGTTATGTAAAGTGATAATTCTATATCCTTTCTTCCCTTATCCTTTCATGTTTGTGAAATAGATCATATTATAACATGCCATATAGAGTGTAATCAAGTGTTTTAGGCTCATTTCAAGTTATTTATTGTCCTTAGAGTGTGAAATATACACAATAGTTCATTACCTTATGTTTCTCTATACATCTCACCTCTATATTGAAACACTCATGTTAGAAACCTTCTAGGACTTAAAAACTAGTTTGTATGCTTTGATTCTTAGTGAATAAAGTATGATGGTAATTTGGAATACATATTTGTGTATCAAACCATTATAATAGGTTAATTTCATGTAAACTCTAACTCTTTTCCCTACAATCAAGCATTAAGTTAAGTGATAAGCATTCCAAGACATATTCAGGGAACTAGCCCTTAAATCTAGAGGCTCACTTCCACGATAGGTACACCCACATACCTATAAGTGTTCCCATGTTTAAAAAATATATAATATGTTTTAAAACCATATTATAGGGTGAAATATTTGGTGATATAGTTTCCTTAGGTGGTTTTGGTGTGTTTTGATAGTGAGTAGAAGTTATAGGAAAACCCTTATTTTTAAGGTTTTTGATGCTACAGGGAGGGTTGACCAAGTCAAAGAATGAAAATGGATGGAATATGATGTGAAATACTTATATTTTATTCCCATTAAATTTTTTGATTAGGTTTCTGACCAAAACAATGCTAAACTGGTCATTGAATTTAACTTATTGCTAAATTATCCTAATGAGCAGAACAGTGAGAAAACTAGGCAAAAATGAGAATGAGATTAGGGATTTATTTAAAAGGACTAGGGATGGATCCTAAGTCATGGGTTAATAATTAAATACCTATAAATCCTATCCCCTTGGATTATAAGTGTTGATGATGCCTATATCTATGCAAAAATTTATCATTAAATTGGTATGTCAAACATAGTGAGGTTTGTGTAGAGTGACATAGTGGGACTAGTTTGAAAGACTAATATTGATATATAAACATGATATATATATTTTAATAAATTATATTATGATTATAAATTTTCATAAAAATACATTTTAATATCAAAAAATTGTTCTATAAGTTGATTTTCTTGACTGTGTTTTTGGTCCTATAGAGAATGTTTTGTGTGTGTGTGTGTGTGAAAAAGAGGTTTCTGAGTCATTTTTCACTAATTTGAAATATAAAAATATATTATAAGTGTTATAAATTTCAAATAGGATCATTTTAATTCTTTTTAATCCTTTTTAAGTCCTTTTTTAATCTTGGAAAGTCAAATGATTTTGATTATGTGTTGATAGTGTTTGGTGTTTCTAAGTAAGCCATCTATAGGAGTGTTCTTGAGGCCTTTTGGCCTATGTGGTGAAGACACAATAATTTTTGGAAGTATTTTAAGTCATAAATAACCTATATATATTATTTTATATATGTTTTATGTGTAAAATTTGTGTATATTGTTCAAAATTACAAAATAGACTTTCAGGTAGTGAGAAGGCATATTGGTGAGGAGACCTAATTCGTGGATTCAAGTAGTAAAATGGAATAAATGGAGTTGGGGACACAAGGTGAAATTATAAAGGGTTTATTTTAAGAATTTATTAAGTGTTTCATCCATAATTTTATTCAATAAGTTTTCTTAAGGGTCTAAGTGGTAACGTGTGGATAAGACAGACCTAATTGCATTAGGTCTCTATTAGACCTAATGGTGGATTTGGTCCTTATGGAATATGACCAAATTATGTATTGTTTGTTTAAATTATGATAAATGTGTATTGATCTATTTAAATCATAATAAAATTATGTTTATGTCCTTATTCAACCAAAATAGGTATGAGAAATAATTAAATATAACAGCAAGGCTTAACAAGCCTATTTTGACTAGTTAGATAATTGAGATATTAAGTGAAAGATATAGGGTTTTGGAGAATAGGTTAAGGGATTTAAGATAATAATATATATGATATTAAAATTCCATGAGTATATAACTAATTTTCTAAAGGTATTGATCAATTTATTTTGGCCTAATTATGCCAAACAGAGGGCTAATTGTGAGACAAGATTTGAGAGGCTATTGGAGTGAGATTGAAGGGTAAAGAGTGAAAAATAAGGTTGTCATATATAAATGAGTTATAAAAAAGTATTATAAGTTTATAATATATTATATTTTACTTATTTTTTTCTAAGCTACCTAGGGCATTGGAGCCTCCTTTCAAGATAGAGCTTGCAAAAGACTAGTTGAGTGGGTGCTTAACTGGGTAGGGGTTAGAGCTCCTTTTGAAGTTGGTGATTCACTAAAACTTGGATCGTAAAATTATAGGAATATATTAAATTTTATTATTTTAGTGGTTTTTATCCCCCAATAGGGTTTCCCATATATATTTTATGTTCTCTCATGATATACTTGTGTAGTTGCTTTGTTTATGCATTGATCTTTTATGTGAATGGAATGATAAATAGAATTTAATAGATATTTTTAAGAAACTGATTAAACCCCCCTCTTATTATCTGCTTACAACAAATTTTTCTTCTTTATTCTTACTAATTATCAAAATATCATAAAAATAAACCACAACAAACTTACTAATGTATTCTCATAGCCTTGTGTTCATTACCCTCATAAATATGTTGAGTGCATTAGATAATCTAAATGGCATCACCATCCCTTAATATAAGCCATCCCTAGTATTTAATGTTATTTTCCATTCATCTCCTTCAAAAATTCTAATTTAATATTAACTACTCCTTAGATCAATCTTAGTAAACTATTTTTATCCTATAAGAACATCCATCATATTATCTAAACAAAATATAAGAAATATGTATTTGATGGTAATTTTATTGATTGCCTTACTATCCACACACATCCTCCACCCTCCATATTTATTTTTAGTTATCAATGTTGGTGTTGCACATAAAATCATGTTCTCCCTTACTACACCCTTTTTCATCAATAAAGTAACATGTTTATTCAATTTTGCATGTTCTATTGGACTCAATCTATAAGTTGCTTGATTGGGTAGAGCTAATCCTAAAATCAAATCAATATGATGTTTAACTTTTCTCTTTGGTGTTAAACCATTAGATAACTCATTGTGTATAACATCTTTATTTTTTTTCAAAAAAATGTTATTTTTTTTTTGTATTTGTACCACTTTTGTGTCTTCTTTATTTGAGATATTAATGCATAATAACAACATGTATTTGATAAATCCTTTTGTATAAATCATGATTTCAATATGTCCTTCTTCTTTAATAGGTAATAAAATTACCTTTGTACCACCTTTTAAAAAGTATATGTGTTCTTTGCTCCATCATGAACTGATTTTTTATTTGATTGCAATAATCATAAATTTTGATATTTAACTTTGAATCTAGGAGTTTATATTCACATGTTAAAGGAGTATCTATTCAAATCAAAATATAAAAAATCACTAAGTGAGTCATGCATTCCTCTTAAAAAAATAATGTCTTGAGATGTTTGTATGTTGTTTTCCTTAGGAATTCGATTTTGTGTAATCTCTTAAATAATTAAATATAATTTAATTTTTGTTATGTTTTTAATTCTAAATGTGATCGAATATATTATGTTTTATCTAATGAAATATTGTATACTTTTAATTAAAATAAATATTATTAGAGAATAATTTGAGATGCTTAATAATATATTTTACATTACTCATGAAACTTGAGAGGATTGATAAAATGTGTTGGATAAGCCCACACTGACCACCATTAGTTATGGGGTTTCTCAATTTTAACTAAATAAAAATATACATAAATAAGGACCTAAGGTTTGGGTGTAGTTGTAGGAACCTAGGCTTACCATCAATCTATCACAAATGTTGACTATCTGATAGGGGCCTCCTCCAAAATAAAATAACCAAAAAAATAACTAGGACTGTATCCAAAATATGTTGGTTATGTCATAATTGTCAAATTGTATATTTATAAAAAGAGGGCTAAGCATGTTTAAAAAATATCATGTTTAAATAAATAATTATTTGAAAATAGAGAATATGGAGAATAGGTGACTAAAGAGAATACATTAAATAAGTAGAGTATCAAAAGTATATTCAATCAATCAAGAGATTAAAAATAATGTGAGATAAAAGTTTAAACTAAACTTATGAATAAATAAACTTAAAAGGAAAAAATACTACTACATAATCGATTTTAATCTTATTTATGAGCATTGGGAGAAAAAAACATAGAGATAAATATCAAATGGAAAATCAAGATGCTTGACTAGTCTAATTAAGGACCACATCATTCCAACTTAGATGTGAGACATTTAAGATGGAATATCCTAAAATAAATATGGGAAGAGAGGATATATGAGATGTTTATGTTTACCATATTTGTAGAAGAAAACATTGAAAAAACAAAGCATTTTTTATATCAAAATCTACAATAGGATATTGAATCTTTAGATGTAGAATATTACTAGAGATTTACACTAAGGTTCAATTATAATTTTTTTTCTACTCATTCCTTTGGTTATACCCATTTTCTTGGATCCCATACACTATTTGGATTTTATGGACATTATTAAAATATCTATCTACTTATATTTTTAAATCAAATAAAATTAATCAAAATGTAAATAAAAATAATACTATAAATAACAAAAAAATAAATTAAATAAAATTTAAAATTTAAAAAAAAAATAATAATTAAAAAAATAAAAAACTTTATCAATATAATCAACTTAATAAGAACATTTATATGTCTTATCTAAACATTGACTCAACCAAGATCTAGTTCTACATTTAAATCATATTAAATTTGATCTTTTTGTATGCATCTAAATCTGCTCACCTTAATTATTGTATTAATGCCACTAATTTATCCTATAATCATAATCTTAGTCAATTAATTAAAATAATTTTTACTATATATTATTTTCTACATCCCATAAACCTTTATATACCCCCTATGACCAATTAATCACCCTATTATCCTACTAGCAAGCCTACTTATCTATTAATCCTATTACATTAACTACCCACTAGCCTAATTGAAAATTAAAAATTCCTATTTATTCAACTAATCCCTAGCTAACCTACCACCCTAGCCTCTCTTACATCCCTATGAACCTTAAACCCCATTATCCCCTAAACTAACCTAGATATATCTAGAACTAGAGAATCTCCTCTAAGATTCTAGAAGTCTATAAGCTAGAGGCCTCTAAATAATTTAAAATTCCCTTAAAACCCCCTCCACCATCCTATATGATTGGTCCATTTCCAAGATAATAAAAAATAAATAACCTTAGAAAATCCATAAGCCTTCATTATACTCTCATATTCAACCATCTTAAGCATCCTCATTCTCTTGCAAATCCATTCAACTATCCAAGGAAGCCATAAGATCCATCTTGAAGTTACAAGCAAACAGTCCACATCTAAGTCATATTGCATTGGAATCAATTGAAAAATATTTGAGAGAAGATATAATGGACAAGGTGATGGTAATATTTCATTCTTGAATTATGGATTGTTCCTTCATTTCTATCTTTTTGATGTTATTATGATTTTAGATTTAAGTTACTATTTATCGTAGTTTTAATCAATAACTCAAAAATACAATCACACATTGATATGATCAGTAATCATGCCCCACAAAGAGATTGATAAGGAGGGGATATCAAATTCAATGGGCAAGATTGCTTATGTGCCATAGACTAAATAATATGGAGTGGCCCCAATAGGTGATCTGACACTAGTTATATAAGATCAAAGAGTGGGATATAATTGTAAATGCTTAATTATACCAACATCATTGATAAGTTTCTTGATGATTTTAAGAAGTGTATTATTAGTTTCTTATGCTTGTCTATTACCTTAGGGATAGTAGGGTGTAGAGAAATGTTGCTCAATGTGATACCGATTGCACAAGTCTTTGACTTCCTAATTTTTAAAAGATTTTCCATTATTTGATATAATTTTGGTTGGGATTCCAAAACAACAAATAATTTGATTCATAATTAATTTTGATATTTGTATACCTTTGGTATATATTAATGGAATTACTTCAACCCATTTCATAAAATACTCTATAGCTGTAATTATAAACTTATGTCCATCCGATGATGTAGGATTGATCTTACCAATTAGGTCAAGTCCCCATATGGAAAATGGCCATGGGATCATTATAGATTATAGTTATTATGTTGGGGAATGAATGAGATTACCATGATTCTAATAATATACACATTTATACATATATTATAAGGCATCATGATCCATTGTGTGCCAATAGTATCTAGTTCGGAGTAACTTCTTAGCTAACGTCATCCTACTAACATGAATACCAAAAATACCATCATGGACCTCCTTGATTGCAAGAGTAGCTTCCTTTGATGTAAGGCATCTCAACAAGGTTCCATCATAGCCTCACTGATAGAGTGTGTTTCTAATTATAGTAAAACGGGATGTGTGATGAATGAAGTTTTTTCATTGGTGGTGATTGAGGTCTAGTGGTAGAATGTTATCATGGAGGTAAGTGTAGATGTCTTGGTACCAAGGGAGACTGACATTAGCTATAAAACAAATTTCACAATGATCTATTGATTGATGAACTGAAAATAAAAGTTATTCAATTAGAAAGTTCCCCTCAAGTATGTCTTTTGGAAGATCTATTGTATAACCAATAGTGTTCATTGAGTCAACAACTTTATTACTTTTGTTAGGGACCTATTCAAATGTTTATACTAACTTTTTTGATTTAATTAGTCCAATAATTATTTATAGGGAAGTAATTTTTCATATTTTGTCTGGAACTCTTCACTCACCTATTTTATAATCAATTGGGAATCACCAAAGACCTGAAGATGTTGGATATCCCATTAGATGGTGAGTTATAGTTCAATAACTAATGCCTCATATTCAATAATGCTATTTATACATAGGAAATCAATTTGAAAGGATTTAGGGATTAGTTCACCTTGTGGGGTTATAAAAATGATATCCATTCCTGAACCATGCATGGTAAATGATCCATAAAAGTATAAATTCTAATTGTTTTATTATTTTATGGCTAGTAAGTTGAGAAGAACCTCCTAGAGCAGATTACCTCCTACAATAGATTTAATCAAAATATGCGAAAATAAAATAACTCTTACCAATAACAGAAACACAGGAAGCTTATATTGATCACAGGCCACTTTGAGGGGGCAACCTCCTTTGAGCAAACTCAATACAATAAATACATGGATGCCTTCATTAGGCCTCAACACTTACTTATATACTAACTCTATTCTAAAAACTACTACTTCCCTTGTATGTGGGACATTTCAAATAAGCTCTAAGGGATGACTTAAAAAGCATATACGTCCATAGCAATTATTACACTAATACTCCAAAGAGAAGGGTAAGCCATGGGTTCCTAACATCCCCTCCCTCTTAAAAAAATATTTGCCCTCAAAGATTCAGATGTGGGAATTGTTGTTGAATCCGGAAGAGTGGTTCCCATGTTGCATCTTTTGGTTGCATGTCGTGCCATTGGATTAAGACCTCTATGATGGAGCAGGATCGAAGTTGGTGGGTGCACCTATCTAATATTACTTCTATCTTGAGAAGGATGGAGCCTTCATTATCAAGTGCTGGTAAAACTATATGCACTCAGATGTTAGATCTAAGAACTTGTTTCAAATAAGAGACATGAAAGATGGGATGAACTTGGGAGGAAGGTGGAAGCTCTAACTTGTAAGCAACTAACCCAATCTTCTGGAGAAACTTATATGGCCCATAAAACTTTGGAGCAATATTTTGGCACCGTTTTAGTTTCAGTGATGATTGCTTGTATGGCTGCAGATGAAGAAAGACCATATCACCAAGTTGAAAGGTACACTCAGAGCAGTGCTGATCAGCCTGCTACTTCATTTAGTTTTATGCCATGTGGAGATTGTCCTGCAAGGTGCAGAGAATTTGATACCAGTTTTGGAGAGTAGTGTCAACTGCCTAAACTAGTGAGCTACCAGGATTATATGGAAGAAGTGGTGGCGGTGCTTGACCATAAATTGCTTCATAGGGAGTCATTTTGGTGGAAGTGTGGTGTGAGGTATTGTACCACCATTCAACTAGGGGAAGCCACATGGTCCATTGATGTTGTTGTTCTAAAACAAAGGACCGAAGGAAGATCTCCAAGCATTTGTTGACTATTTTTGTCTGGCCATCTGTTTGTGGGTGGTACCCAGAGCTCATTCTCAATTGTGTGCCTGTGCAACGAAATAGTTTCATCCAAAAATGGTTGGTGAAAGTGACATCATGATATGAGATAATTGAAGAAGGAATGCCATGAAGATGAAAGATTTGATCCAAGAAAACTTGTGAGACTGTGGAGGCTGTGTATGGATGGCTAAGTGCACAAAAATGACTATATTTAGAGAGGCAGTCAACTACGACTAGGATCACTGTCTTTCCCCCAAATTTAAAGAGGCCCTTAATGAAACCCATGGAAATATCTATCCAGATCCTAGTAGGAATGGGAAAAGGCTAGAGCAAATCGAGAGTCAATGTGGTTTCACCTTTGTTTCATTGGCAGATATCACATTCAGCCACCATCTATTTAATTTCGGCTTTCATGCCTTTCCAAAAGAAGTGCCAATGTGCCCGCTCATAGGTTTTGAGAAATATTGAGTGCCCTACTGAGGGGGAAGCATGGATTTCATAGAAGACATCATAATGTAGGTCTTGACTTTGGGAAAGCACCAGACAACCCTTGTATCGTAGAGAAGCACCATCCCATGAATAATGCAGTATTGCAAAGGGGTTAGTGGCCAATTGATGAATGAGGTGGCATAAGGAGGGATCATTTACATACCCTTGTTGGATAGATTCCAATAATTTTAGAATGGGCATGGAGATGGCAAAGAGGCAAGGTTGGTCCTCGAAGGTTCTTGAGAGAGCATCAGCCACAACATTGTCTTTTCCATTCTTATAGGTGATCTCATAATCATAACCCATGAGTTTGCTGACCCACTTCCACTGAGCCAGGGATGAGACCCACCGTTCCAAGAAATATTTCAAACTCTGATGATTAGTTTTGATGCAAAAATGGTTTCCTAGTAAGTAGGGTCTCCATTTTTATACTGCATGTAAAATTGCCATCATTTCCTTTTCATATGTAGACAAAGCTAAATTGCGGCTAGAAAGGGATTTTCTAGTTAAGGCAATTGGTCAGCCCTCTTGGAGAAGAATAGCACCCAAGCCAATGCCACTAGCATCACTTTCAATGGTGAAAGTTTTGGTGAAGTCTGACAGTGCCAAAACTAGTGTGCTACACATAGCCTATTTGAGTTGGATGAATGCTTGATCAGTTGTTCCACCCTAGGTGAAAGAATCCTTATTCAATAAGGAAGTCAAAGGAGCCACGATCTTTCCATAATATTTGAAAAACTTGCAATATTATCTTTTCAGGCTTAAGAAACCATGAAGGCTCTTGAGGGTGGTTGGTTGAGGCCAATTCTGCATAGCACTAATTTTTTCTAGGTCCATGTAAACCCCATTGGCTGAAACAATGTGCCCCAAATAGTCAATTTCCTCTTAATCGAATGAACACTTGGATTGCTTGGCACATAATTGATTGTCTGCTAACAATTGTAATGCCCTGTCAATATGTTATAGATGCTCAGCCCATGTGCGGCTATAGATCAAAATGTCATCAAAGAAAACTAAAATAAATTGACAGAGAAAAGGCCAAAAGATTTTATTCATTAGTGCTTGAAAAGTGGAAAGGGCATTTGTAAGGCCAAATGGCATGACAAGGAACTCATAGTGACCTTCATGCGTACATAAGGTTGTCTTAGGAATGTCATCAAGATGCACTTGAATTTGATGATAGCCAGAATGTAGATCCAACTTGGAGAAGAATTTGGCCCCATGGAGCTCACTAAGAAGCTCATTGATGATAGGAATTGGGAATTTATCCTTGATAGTGAGGTGGTTAAGGGCTCAAAAGTCAATGCAAAGGTGACATGACCCATATTTATTATGGATAAGAAGCACCGGGGAGGAATATGGGCTGGTGATGGGGTGAATAAATTCAGACTTGAGGAGTTTTCAGACTAAGTTCTCAATTCAGTCTTTTGCAGATGGGGGTAATGGTATGGCCAGATGTTGGGTTGGATGGTCCCTGGAAGGAGAGGAACGTAGTGATTTTTAGGGCGTGAAGGGGGCAAACCTATTGGTTCTAAAAAAATAGTTACATGCTTGTCGAGTATGGCTTGTAAATTTGTAGGGTGGTTAGTATCAGTAGGGGGTTGGAGTTGAATGGAATGTAACTGTGTAATGACCCCATGTGAGCCTTTCTTCAAAAAAATTTCCATGCGATGAGAATGGATGATGCTAGAAAATCTTGGTAATAACCCTTTTAAGGTGTGCTTCTGACCATTATCTATGAACTGCATCCAAAGCTCAAAGAAGTCCCATAAAATAAGTCCTAATGTGCGAAGCCACTGTGCCCCTAAAACCACATCACACCCTCCTAAAGGTAGGGAAAACATATTAGAGCGACAATTATAATTTATAATTGAAATATGCACATTTCAACACTTCCCTTTACATGGCAACGTGCCCCCATTAGCAATCATGACTTCAAAGCTAGAACAAGGGTATATAAAGCAGTCTGCCACCTTAGCAATGCGAGGATTGATGAAATTATGAGTACTACCCAAGTCAATGAGGATTGTGAGAGGGATATATTTGAAGCACCCTTTAACATTCATGGTTTGGGGAGTGGTGACACCTACTAGTGCATGCACTGAGATCTCAGGTTGAGTCTCTTGAACCACTGGGTCCTCTTCAGTGCCAATTTCTTCTTGAGCATCTTGAAATTCTAGAATATCAGGCTCATTGTCCTGCTCTGGTTGTGACTCCACATCTAGCAAGTAAAGTTTTTGTTGGATGCACCTGTGACCCTTAACTCATTTGTCATCACAGTTGTAACATAATCCTTTCTCTTTGTGAGCCCACATCTCTGCCTCAGTCAGGCACTTTATTGGTGTGGTTATGGTTGTCTGTTGATTCACTATGTTCTTTGATGGTAAAAAGGTGGGAGGTTGACACTGTGTGGAGAGTTTATCTTCTACTAAATTAGACCCAAAGTGTCCATCATATTTTCAGGTCAAAATTTTTTTACCTCTGAGTGGATTGACTCTCTAAGGTCACTAACAAAGTAACTTTTGAAGAAGTCATCTGACAACCCTTCAGTGTGATTAGCGAGTTTTTAAAATTCAATCTGATATTCATGAACAGTACCTATTTGATGGAGTTTGGTGAGAGCTCCCATGAAATCCTTGAATGCTGAGGGACCAAATCTTCCTAGAATTAAGGATGCAAAATTTGACTAATCAGGTTCAACATTTGTCTTGAGATACCAACGGTACCACTGAAGTGCTTCTTGTTCTAGATGAAAGGAAGAAATTGGGACTTTGTTTGCAGAATAAGTATTATGGAGGTTGAAGAATTATTGAGCTCGATATATCCATCCTGTAGGATCAGTACCATTGAATCGTGGAAAGTCTAGCTTAGGTCCACATGAGAAGTTGGAAGAAAAGGAGTGATGCTCTGAAGAAGACTCCTCCTTCTACACTCTATTGAGCAAGATGTTATTCTATTGATTCAAGCCACACAATTTTTTTTTTGGACTTTTTTTTGAACTCTTTTTTTTTAGTACTGCTTCAAAAATGGATTGTCTACAACTATGTGGTTGGAAATATCCTCAACTGTGGATATGTTGTTGTTTTCTCTCTGAACCTGATAAGTTGGATATGGACCCTAGGTTTGTTTGGCTACCTAAAGGATTTTTTTTTAATTCTCTCTAGCCACCAAGACTGTCTGATTGAGTACCACTCTCCATAAATTTTTAGCTATGGGTTTACCTCTTAACGATAGCTTTTGGTTTACCTCATAGGTGGGAACTAGTCAATCAGAATGGGGCCGTTGCCCTTTTCATTGGCAGGTCCTCTCAATGGGCCAGCTACTTTGGGGTTCCTGTGGTACTCCTCATAATGAGTTTTAGGGCTTATGCCCAAACACTTCCCACAATTAAGCAGATAGGTATTTACCCAATCTGAAATGATAGAACCTACAATGAAATTTTTTTGCCAAAAATGGCGCAGCTCCTAGAAAACCCTGCTTTGAAAAAAAATTGCTCCAAATCTACCCATAAAGCCTATTGGAGTTGTTTCCAGAATCCAAATAATGAAAATGCAATGGAGACGTGATCACATGAGATGAAGCAAGTGCACACCACGTAGATGCTAAAGCAATTTGAAATTATACAAGAAGATAAATTGCACAAGACAAAATGGAGAAAACCAAAATCTGATTACCATGAGATGGCCAAAGTGAAGAATACATATAGGAGAGCATGTAACTCCTCCACAGAAGGTGGCCAAGGTATCCCAAGAATAGATTGTAACTCCTCCATGAAAGGTGGTGACAAGGTGCTAAGAATAGAGAAGTAACTCCCATCAAGGGAGTTACTTATGACATTCTTATGACACCTATGACACACATCTCCACATAAGATAGCCTATCCCAAAAATATAGGAAAAACTCTGTGTATGCAAAAAAAATACAATTTTATTAATTAAAAAATAGGGAAAAATAAAAACCTACACTAATACCCCCCCATAAGTGCAGCTTAGGTGGGCAGTGTGGAAATATAAAATGGGTCCTGGCAACTAGGCCTGATGAGGTACCCATGTACAAATGAAATCTCCCATAAGATGGAGAAAAGGAGAAAATTCGTAGGAAAAAACTGCCCCCCCAAAAGAGAGACATAAAATAAATGAAGAGGCTAGTAGGCCCCCCCTAAAGATGATGCTACTACAGATGTAGACCGCACCCCAAGAATGGCTCATAGATGAATGAACTTGCTCTCAGTGAAAGGTTTGGTAAAGATATCTAAAACTTGCTCTAAAGACTGGAAAAAGATTAAGTCAATGACCTCACTATGAATAAGCTCCTGAATGCAATGCATGTGAATCTCTATGTGCTTGGTCTGCTGGTGCTGAACTAGATTCTTGCAAATCTGAATCGTACTCTGGTTATCACAATAAATGATAGTGGGCTGCCTAATAGGAATGCCAAACTCAGAAAGAATCTCTTGAAGCCAAATAGCATCAGTAGCTACTTTAATAGTGTTAGGATCTAGGAGCACAATTGATTACCTTGTATAAGCAACTAAACACGGAATTTAACCAGAAGTAATAAGTATCTAGAAATCAGAAACAACACAGAATTTGAGAGACAATACAATCTTGTATTCAACTCATCCAGAAGGAAATACAATGAAGAGATTACACTCTTCCCACACCTCTTGGGCGTACCAGTAACTCTCCCTCAAGAGTTCTTTCTCTCACAACCAATTTCAACCACAACTCAAACACAGAGTTGTACCCTCCACCAGTCAGTAACAATACTGCCAGTACACCAAGTACTCAAAGTACTCCAAGTATATCTCCCTTGATCTTGAAACAACCTGCAAATCAAATGATATTACTTACCATGTAGATCTTATACCTGATCTTGCAACAACCTACAGATCAACCTGGTCTTGCATAACCTGAAAACCTAGATCTTACAATTGGAAGGATCTCTTCCTTGTCCTTGATTACAATACAGCCCCGTGAGTCTATTGTATAGATCCCATGCAAACAATAATTAGACTTCTAATTACAATAATTAGAAATGCAGACTCAAGACTAAAATTAGTCTTTTACATGCAAACAAATTATTCATCTAAAATAAGACCTATTCTGGAAGTGCATGCAAATGCATGCACACACAAGCTACCGACATTGGTGCATGTCTAACCGATGTCAGCTAACCCATAACCGACGTCAGTTACTGTGAACATTGAAGATGACCAATGTCAGTTGCACTACCGATGTTAGTTTCTCTGTAACTCAGCAACCTCCTCCATGTTTGTATCATTAAAGCTTTTAGCTCCACAACCTAACAATCTCCCACTTAGAGATAAATAGCTGCATCTGTACCTATACTTGTACATCATCTAATTTTTTTTCTAGCTTGTATCCCTCTTCAAGTTCAATCTTGAAGACCAACCACCACACATCCTATGGTTCTATGCCTATCATCTAAGTCCCCTGCCATATCTGAATCTACATTCCCATGTAGAAAAGTGCTTGACCCTGCATCGCATGTATACCTACTGCTGGTCCCTCTCAGATACCTAAGAATCCACTAAACTGCTTTCCAGTGCTTCTTTCCCAAATTGGCCATAAACTTGCTGATAACATCCACTGCTTGGGCAAACTTAGGTCTAGTACACATGTACTCAAACTCATCATGTGAATTGGGACACTATTCTGTGAACTGTCCATCCATAAGTGTGCTAACCGGTTCTGCATTCTGCATATTAAACCTTGCCACTACCTTATTCACAAAATCATCTTGAGACAACATCAACTTGTGATCTTCTTTGTCTCTAGGAATACTCATGCCAAAGAATTTTTTTGCTTCCAAATTCTTCATGACACACCTCTGAACTAACTTTACCTTTAGCTTAGTAACTCCCTGCATGTGTGGCCCTATAAAAAGCATACACACAACATACAGTAACAGGATAATGTAGCTAATATTATCCAACCTGGTAAAGGAAACATAATGGTTACATTGACATTGACTAAAGCCATGCTTTGTCATACACATGTCAAACCTCCATTGTCCTACAGCTTGCTCAAGACCATATACCCTAGCCTTCTGTCTCACGTGTCCATTCTCTCTCTTCTTTAACTTGGGAATTCATTCATTTTTTAGTGCTTTCTTTTTGGCTAGAAACTCTACCAAATCTCCCATTTGGTTCTCTCTCAAGGAATCAATTTCCTCATCCATGCCATGCTCCCACTATTTCCTAGATTCTACCTGCTCTGCTTCTTTAAAACTTCCTGGTTCTTGACCATAAGTGAGCAACAAGTAATCTAAAGAAGGGGAATAACAAATTTGAGGCTTACTTACCATTTCAATCCTCCTCATGGGCATTTGAGACTCCTTGACAGCTTACCGTCTGCCCAAAATCCATTTTGACAGTGACCGACCTTAGTCACCTCTTAGTCTACACCCAACAGACGTCAGTTCCATGCGACTGACCTGACTGTCGACGTCAGTTCCCTGACCAACATCGATGTCTTCCTGGTCACTGATGCCAGTTATTTGACCAACATTGGTGTCCACCTGCTTGACACCACTGACTCTGGTCTGCACATGACAGACATTGGTACCTATTTATTCGATGTCAGTTCCACCTGACCGATGTTGGTAACTGTGTTTTCCTATGAGTGATGACTTTTTACCCGCAAGCTTACTTTGAATCATAACCTTGTCCAAACTACCCTACTCAGAATTATTTAGCCCCTTGAGCTAATCTCTGTCCGTCATCTTGTCCTTGAAAACCAAGGCTTTCTTGTTCTTATCAAAAACATCAGATTTCCTTTTTATGCAATAAACCTGATCCTTTCTTGTAGCTTCAGTTTCAAGAAACCTCACTTTCTTCTGTTGCTTATATAAATCTCGATCTATGCTATCTGGATCTAAACTCTTACCTTTTGACTCAAGAACATGCATCCCCTTCTTATTCATGTGACCAAGCCTATGGAACCACATCTTCGCATCTACATCTGAAGTAGATAAACCAAAAGGAGAATCAGTAATACAAGTAGATAGATAAAGAGTACCTACTTTCTTACCTCTTGCTAAAACAATTGCACCCTTAGAAACTTTCCAAGATTCCGCTGTGAGAGTTACTATGCATTCCTCATCACCCAACTTTCTTACAAAAATCAAATTCCGCTTTAGGACTGGGACATGCATGACCTCCTTCAACACCCATGTGTTGCCTATCTGTAATTTCAGCTGCACTTTCCCTTTGCCAACCATTTGACAAGGCTTACCATCCCCTAAATAAATCTTTCCAAAGTCCCCTTAGACATATTCATGAAAAAATTCTCTATTTGGGGTTGCATGGAAAGAGGCATCAAAATCTAAAACCCAAGATTCCACTTTATTCAAGGAACATACAAGATCATCCTATGCAACAATATCTGCAACATCTGCTTCTTCATTTCCTTCATGTTGATCTACAACCAACCTGTAATTTTTCTTTATGTGCCCTGCCTTTCCACAATTCCAACAGATTATTCTACCATACCTGGATTTGGATCTTCTGCCTATCTTTAACCTTGATTTCCCTTATTCTATCTTCTCTCTTTGCCTTCCCCTACTTTCAACACTTAAAGCATTCCCTGATGATTCACTTGTGCTTTTCCTGCGAATTTCTTCATTCAAGATTACACTAACAACATCATCAACTTTTAAGATATTTGAAGCAGACGCAGTATTGCTAACTGCCATTACCAAACTATCCCAACTTTTAGGTAATGATCATAAGATTAAGAGAGCCTTAATTTCATCATCAAAATATATATTGACTGAAACTAACTGATTTACTAATCCATGGAAATCACTAAGATGACTATGTACCAATCCACCTTCCAACATTTGCAAATTAAATAATTGCTTCATAAGAAATACCTTATTCGAAGCTGAGAGTTTTTATATAAATTTTCCAAAGATTCCATTAACTCTACCATTGTCTTAGCCTATGATAAGTTGGAAATCACAGACGATGCCAGGCTCAACCTTATAGATCCCAGAGCCTTCTGATCAAGAACCTTCCATTCTTCATCTTTCATATCCATAGGCTTGCTTGCAACCCCACCCAATGGTAAGTACAAATATTTTTGATACAAATAATCTTCTATCTGCATCCTCCATTATTGGTAATTCTTGCCATTAAACTTCTCCATTCTTAGCTTACTTTCTTCTGCCATTGCTTTACTCCCACTCGAATAGAAACCCCTGTGAGTGACTTGTAATCAACAAATACTAACCTGCTCCGAACCAAGCTCTGATGAACCTGAAACCTTGTTCTGATACCAACTGTTAGGATCTAGGAGCACAATTGATTACCTTGTATAAGTAACTAAACATAGAATTTAACCAGAAGTAATAAGTAACTAGAAATCAAAAACAACATGGAATTTGAGAGACAATAAAATCTTGTATTCAACTCATCCAGAAGGAAATACAATGAAGAGATTACACTCTTCCCACACCTCTTGGGCATACCAATAACTCTCCCTCAAGAGTTATTTCTCTCACAACAACTCAAACATAGAGTTGTATCCTCCACCAGTTAGTAACAATACTACCAGTACACCAAGTATTCAAAGTACTCCAAGTAGATCTCCCTTAATCTTGCAACAACCTGCAAATAAAATGATCTTACTTACCATGTAGATCTTCTACCTGATCTTGAAACAACCTGTAGATCAACCTGGTCTTGCACAACTTGCAAACCTAGATCTTACAATTGGAAGGATCTCTTCCTTGTCCTTGATTACAATACAGCCCCATGAGTCTATTATATAGATCCCATGCAAACAATAATTAGACTTCTAATTAAAATAATTAGAAACACAGACTCAAGACTAAAATTAGTCTTTTACATGCAAACAAACTGTTCATCTAAAATAAGACCTATTCTAGAAGCACATGCAAATGCATGCACACACAAGCTACTGACGTCAGTGCCTGTCTGACCGATGTCGGTTGACCCATAACCGACGTCGATTATTGTGAACATTGAAGATGACTGACATTGGTTGCGCTGCCAATGTTAGTTTCTCTGTAACTCAGCAACCTCCTCCATGTTTGCATTAGTGAAGCTTTTATCTCCACACCCTAACAAACAACTCCCTTATACTCTACCTCTATGGATGATATAGCAATAGCATTCTACTTCTTGTTAGAATAATTGATAAGACCAGAACTTAGAGAGAAACTATAACCAACAGTGGACTTGAGAGTCTATGAATCACCAGTCCAGTCTAAATTTGTATATCCAACCAAGTCAACCTCTATGCCAAATATGTAATGAATCCCAGTCTGAGAAGAAATAAATCCATCTTGGCATACCAAGCTCAAGGGGCCTGTTTGAGGCCATAGATAGATTTCCTAAGTTTGCATTCTAAAGAAGAATCCTGAACAAATCCTAGTGGCTGCTCCATGTAGATCTCCTCCTCTAGGTATTCATGAATAAAGGCACTCTTCACATCCATTTGGTGCACATCCCAACCATGTGTTGTAGCAATAGCCAGGGTGAGTCAGATAGAAGTCATCTTTGCAATGGGTGTAAAGGTCTTTGGGTAGTCAATGCCTGCCACCTTTGAGAAACTCTTGGCGACCAATCGCACCTTGTACTTATCAACTAACCCATCTACTACAAACTTGGTCTGATATATCCACCTACATTGAACCATCTTTCTTCCCTTAGGAAGTGAAGTCAAATCCAAAGTGTGATTTTTGATTAAGGAAGAATATTCTTTCTCCATAGCACTATCCTACTTAGGTACCCTCGATGCCTCTTGAAAAGTTTATGGATCTAAAACTGAAGCAAAGAAGGCATGTGGATCTCTCTAAAAATCCTCCCTAGTATGTGTGTCATCTACAAGATCTCCTGCCCAAGTGCTAGCACTCTCAAGTGTCTGTCTAGCCTAAAGTGGAATAAAAGTGGGTGAGTCAGGTGCTAACTCCTCATCCTCTAACTGACTAAAGGTGGATGACTCTGCATCACTATCCTCTCTATCTGAACTAAAAGAAGAAGAAGTTGTCTCTGGCTCAAGAACCTGTCGTGGCTGATCTAAATCTAATGAGGAATAATCATGAAGAAGTAGATCTGATGAGGGAGAAGAAGTGTCAAGTGTTGAGTCTCTAAGACTCTCCTAAAAATGGACACTTCTCTCGATGAACAACTCATGAGTGACATGATATAGAAGATGATACCCCTTAATACCATCTGGATGTCTTACAAAGATGCAAGGCTTGGACTGACATTCCATAGCTTTGCATTTCTTCTTTGGAATGGGGCCATGGCTGGGGATCTAAAAACCCTAAGGTGCTCAACATTAGGTTTACTTTTATCCCAAGCTTCAAAGGGTGTTATCCCTTTCAAATCTTTGTGAGGAACCCTATTTTGAATGTATCAAGCATAATTGATGATTTCAGTCTAGTACTGTGTTGCTAAGGATTTGGAGTGAATCATACAGCTACCCATCTCTTTTAAGAACCTATTTTTGCATTCTGCAACTCCATTCTGTGAAGAATTATAAGTGACTGTGCACTGCAAATCAATCCCCTCTATGGTGAAAATTTGCTCAAACCTGATGCTGACATACTCCCCTCCATTATCAGTTCGAAGAACCTTGATGGATTTCTCACTCTATTTCTCAACAAGAGCCTTGAAGTCTAGAAATTTTTCAAACACTTCAGACTTTTGTTTGAAAAAATATATCCAAGTTTACCTAGAGAAATCATTAATGAAAGTGAGGATGTACATGGCCCTTGTGAAAGATGGTTTGGGCAAGGGTCATGATACATCATTGTAGACTAACTCCAAAGGTTGTGAAGCCCTCCAAGCTTTGCCTTTGTCAAATTTTTCTTTGGGATGCTTCCCAAGGGAACACCCCTTGCAAAGTCCCTTTGAGAATTGGACACGAGGCAAGCCAATGACCATGTCATGTTTGAAAAGTTGCTCAAGGTAGAGGTAGTTAAGGTGGCCAAACCACTCATGCCACAATTTGCTAACTCCATTTGAATGAGTCAGTAATGCTATTGGAGAAGAATTTGATGCAAAATGTGAGAAGGTGTATAACCTTGCTTGGTGATCTACCCTACCCACTGCCACTATAGTATCATTATGCAACTCCCTGATGGTGAAAACTCAACTCTCATGCCCCAACCAATGTGAGTGATTTGATACACTAATAAGAGATTGGTTGAAAGAGAAGGAACACTTAGAACATTATTGAATGTTCCTCCTTCCATTTCAATTGACCCTCTCCCTGCAACTGAAACTGATGTGTCATCACCCAAACTAATTAAAGTCATGCTACAAGGTTCTAAAGATGAAAACTCAACTAGTGAAGAGCCCATGTGGTGAGAAGCACCCAAGTCAATGAACCATGAAGATGTAGAAGTTGTTGTAGCTACAAGGGCCTTGCCCTTTTCTTTCTCCTTACCCTTGCCTTTTGCCTTGGTAGAATCTTGGGTAGATGAATTCTACTTGATGGACTTAGGAACACCTATATTGTGCTTCTCTAGAAGATGAGTTAGGTGGTCTATTTGTTTCTTCATGCATTTGTGTTCATCATGCCCTATATTTTTACAATAGGCACACTTAACCTTCTCCTTCTTAGGTTTAGCATTGGAAGAGGAAGTCTCAGTGTTGTTTTTGGTAGGATTGTTGTTTTTTTTTCTTCTCCTGGTCCTTGTTCTTTTTCTTCTTCTCCTTTGTTGAAGTATCATCCTTACCATTTCAAGCTATCAAAGCTTGGGGTTGAGTAGACTTTATTGTGCCCATTTGAATTAGTTTATCTTGCTCCCTAGTCAAGTTGACAATGAATGAATCCAAAGAAGGCATTTTCCATGTAGTGCCAAGGGCACTTTTTGTGGCATGGAAAGTGGAGATAAAGACTGAATAGATTGGACCTAACTTTGTGAGAATAGAAAGAATGAGTTGATCATATTTCTTATCTATCTGCATTATTTCAATTTCAATATAAGGGCCTTAAACTTAGTGAAGAAGTCCTGTAGGGTGTCAAAGTTTCTAGGACTTAGACTTATGAGTTCGTTTTCAAGCTCATGTCCTCTCATCTCATCAAGCTTCCCAAATAAGAGTTCTAAGGTGTCCCATATGTCTTTGGGAGTCTTGGAGGTTTTTAGATGGAAAAGAAGTTATGGAGACACAGACAAGCTTAATAATCCATAGGCTTCATCACTACGGTTGTACCACTTGACCTTTTCAGCATCAGTGTTGGGTTCTACTTCAGTACCCATAGTGATCCTATACAACCCTTTGCTTCTAAGAATGATTGAAATTTTAACCTTCCATTCATGATATTTGAAGGGTGTTAGGGGTTTAAGTTAAAAAGAATCCATTTTAAGCTGAATTTAAGTGAAGTTGTGTTGATTGCAAGTTGTGAAATTATGCAAAAAGGAGAATGAAAGCAAAGATTTGCAAGTTGTGAAAAGCAATCACACCTCCCCAAAATTTTGAGCCACCCTAATATGTAATTGCATGCTCAAAATATTTCGGACTCATCTGAGAATGAGTCTTAGAGCAATCAGTGCAAGACTTAAGCAAATAGGACGTCAGACTCAGCGAAAAATGCATCCCAAGAGACCCAAATTTTAGGCACTTTATAAACTAGTGAATTTTTGACAAAAAACAAGCCTACATTGTGGATAATTAAATTACAAACACTTTTGCAAAAAATGGCACCCAAATCCGAGCTACCGTTTGCAAGATATTAATGGTTTAATTTTCTCGTAAACTAGTATTTTTGCAAAAAAAGCACTAAAACATTAAAAAATGCTTGTTTTGAGAGAGAAAGTGGCCTTCCAACCACTCGTTGGATTTGGCATAGAGTGAAGAATCCAAAGGAGGCTTGTGTGAGGGGGCATTGGCCACTTGCCAACCTGGGCTTCACCCTTCGTCTTCGATAGGCGAAGATACAAGTTTTAAATGTAAACCCCCAAATTATCAAACTGTCTAAAAAACTTAATATTCAGTCAAATTGACTGATTTTTTGTACAAGTCAATTTTTAATTGAAAAAAATAAATCAAAGGACAATTTGATGGATGCCAAGTGTCCAAGGACCCACATGGGACGCCAAGCAAAGAAGGGGTGCCAAAAAAATAGTTCAGATTTTGCTTACAGAAAAAACAAAAGAATAATTTGCAGACCTACATGTTGGATGTTGTACGGCTTGATGGTGTGGCTGTAGCTAAAGGTGTTGCAAAATCTTGGAGTGGCGTTGTTGATGGTGTAGACAAGGCAGACAACAAGGAAATCAATCAAGAAAGAAAGCCCCTTGCAAGCAGTTTGCATGGAGTGTTGTGCCTAGACTGACTGTGTGGAGTGTTGCACCTGGACTGACTGCATGGAGTGCTACCCTTGGACTGACTACGTGGAGTGCTACTCCTCCCTTCACACAACAATGGTGCCCGAGTGCAAGATCCGAATGGAAGCAGGTAGGCTGCTCACCAGCTTTGAAATGGAGAAGTCAATCCGTACAAATTCAATGTAAAAGCCAATGCCTTCAAATTTGAATTGGAAAAAAATAGTCCAACACAGGTTTACCTCCTCCAACGTAGATCTGGGTGGCTCTCAATAGAAGTAATTTTTTTAACAGAATTTCGTATGGATTTGCATGAATTTTCAAGAAACTCTACCAAAACTCTCAAATGCAACGGAGTTAAACAAAAAACTACTAAGAAAGCAAAGTAAGAATTTTAGAATTAGCATAACCAAACACACAATTACCGGAGTGGCTCTGATATCATATCGGAGTTGTTTCTAGAATCCGGATAATGCGAATGCAATGGAAACGTGATCACACGAGATGAAGCAAGTGCACACCACGTAGATGCTAAAACAATTTGAAATTATACAAGAAGATAAATTGCACAAGACAAAATGGATAAAACTAAAATCTAATTACCATGAGATGGCCAAAGTGAAGAATACATATAGGAGAGCACATAAGTAACTCCTCCACAAAAGGTGGCCAAGGCACCCCAAGAACAGACAGCAACTCCTCCATGAAAGGTGGTGACAAGGTGATAAGAATAGAGAAGTAACTCCCATCAAGGGAGTTACTTATGAAATTCTTATGACACCTATGACACATTTATGACACATATTTCCACATAAGCTAGCTTATCCCACAAATGTAGGAAAACTCCATGTATGCACAAAAAATACAATTTCCCTAATTAAAAAATAGGGAAAAATAAAAACCTACACTAATAAAGCCAAAAAAGCGCTCTGATACTAGATGAGAAGAACCTCCTACAGTAGATTACCTCTTACAATAGATTTAATCAAAATATGTGAAAATAAAATGACTCTTACCAATAACAGAAACACAGAAAGCTTATATTAATCACAGGCCACTTTGAGGGAGCAACCTCCTTTGAGCAAGCTCAATACAATAAATTCGTGGATGCCTTCATTGGGCCTCAACACTTACTTATATACTTTCTCTATTATAATAACTACTACTTCCCTTGTATGTGGGACAATTCAAATAATCTCTAAGGGACGGCTTACAAAGCATATGCATCCACAGCAATTATTACACTAATACTACAAAGAGAGGGTAAGGCACGGGTTCCTAACATGTAAACTCATCTATGAAGGCTATGATGAGAGGCTTGGTGTCTGCAATAGGTGGTAATGCAAGTTGATTTGCAATGAATTTTCATTTATTGGCCTTTTTATTTACATATTATTTATCAAATTCACTTAGCAACTTGATCCATTTGGCCATTCTACAAGTCAAAGTTGATTTAGATAACATGTACTTGAGGGGATCAACATTTGATATAAGCTTGACTTGGTTGTTGAACATATAATGCTTGAGTTTTTGGGAGGCAAAAATTAAAGCCAAGAAATATCATATGAGATTAAATGTATGCTTAGCTAATAAATTTCTCTTTATTTACCTTCATCATTATGTTGAGTTAGTAAGGCCCCTATATCACAAGGTATAACAAAGATATACAATAGTAACAACCTTCCTGAGATGGGTGGTGATAAAACTAGAGGCTTCACCAAATATTGTTTGAGATTATCAAAATACTTTAAACATTCTGAATTCCAGTCGAAGTGGGATCCCTTATTTAAGATATGGGTGAAGGGATGACTTGTATCTGCCAATTGTGAGATAAACCAATGAATGGCTTGTAATTTCCCTTGAAAGCTTCTTAACTAATTCAAGTTTTTAGGAGGATGCATTTCAACAATAGATTTTAATTTGGTGGGATCTACTTCAATGCCTCTTCTAGAGACTATAAACCCTAAAAGTTTACCTAACATGAATCCAAACACACATTTATTAGGGTTCAGTCTAACCTTGTATTCTTTGTTCCTCTTGAAAATTCTTCTTAAATACTGTATGATGCTTTAATAAGAGTTTAGACTTTCTTAGTATATTATCCACATAATATTATACAATATCATGCATCATATCATGGAATATTACTATCATGGACCTTTGGTAAGTATCTCCCAACTTTTTTTGACCAAAAGGCATCACTTGGTAATAAAAGGTCCCCCATGGAGTAATAAATGCCATTTTGTGTTGATCATTGGGAGTAATTTTAATTTAATTATATCCAAAGAAACCGTCCATGATGGAGATCATCTCATACACTATGGTAGATTCCACAATCATGTATTTATTATTACGGATTATCTTTTACATTAGCATTTACATTCAATATTTACCGAGAGGTAAATAACATGTTTGTGAGTTAATTAGTATTTGGTTAGTAATTAGTTATCAGAATATTGTTATATAACAATATTATAATAATAGATTAAAAAAGAATATTGTTTAGATATACTATTATGAACTAAAATAATATATTGTATATAGTGTTGTGCATAATAATAGGAATATTGGGTGAGATATCAGTGGAGGGATGTTATAAATAAATATAGGAATAATGTTCTTATATATATGTAATGTCTTGAATGGTTTTTTTATCATCAAAATGTGAATAATATAATATAGTTTCATGTTAAAATATTTTTGAAATATTCTATGTTTGGTTCCTTTATTTTGTTTATCATATATAGATATGAACCACCCCTATCATCTGGTATCAAAGTAGTATGAGATATAGATAAATGTAAGGGGTAGATCCACTACTAGATATGGTTGCCCTAGTTGATGAGAAGTTGTGAGAGTGTACACAGTGTTCCTCTTTAATATAGTTTTTTGTTTAGTGTACATATGATCTATAGTAGCTCTATATTTCATTGATGCTTGAGGTTGACTATTTTCATGCCTATTTCCACCATAACATAAGATAAATGTTGATGATCATGGATACATAGGCACTAAGGATTTATGCACGAAGTAGAAAAAATAAATGATGACCCACTACTAAAGATCAAAGTTGTGTTGTATAGTTTGCATTGCATCTAGGATTCTCTTTGCTCATAGAGCATATCAGGATCTATTTTGATTTTGAATCAGACCTATAGATCACTATCCACCTTGAAATCATGACCCATTTAGGGTTCACCCAATCCAAACATGGTTTTGTGAAGAGTTTTTTAACACATTTGTGATCTACCAGTGTAAGGTTTGTATTATTTTGGTTTTAGATTCTTGAAAAATCCAAACATAATGACAAGTTCCTCATCAAAATAAATCTTTGACTCGACTCTCAAGCATAATTATTAGACTCACCAACCAAGTTCAAAGATATTCTAATAAGTATTTCTCTATTACAACTATCCATTAGTATGATGAGTTGGTGGAAAATTTGTTCATCTATGTTTGATTGTCATCCATGCAATAGCTATGTGACCACCATTTTTTTATGCACCACGTCCTCATAGTACATCATTACTATTAATACATGCAAGCATCCTCTTCTAGTTGTGATCTTAGTATGCATTACATGTGAAATATTTATCCATGCTTGATCTCACGTCAGTAATGATACATTGTGATAGATTGAATTTGCATCATAATATTCTGCATTATATTCATCTTGACCTGCACTCCACTCAGTTCAACATTCGTCTATTTTTGGAATATTAATACCTTGTGTATCATCCACACTTTCATGTTGTTGTTACTCTTCTCATACACACAATTTTTCAATGTCAATCTTCAAATATTGCTAATAGTAATCTTACTATGTTTCTTTTTTGTTTTAGTCTTTTGTTTCTCTGGTCAAATTTTATTTATTTAGTTAGTGGTCATAGTTTTTTATTATTATCTATTATTGATTTTATTGGAAAGTCAAACATTAAAATTATTTTAACAAATCTCAAAGTGTCAAAATCAATAGTTAAGTCTTGTCGAAAAGAGTCATTTACAAAGTTGTGTCATTTTTTTGTCAAAATTATTTGGGTCTAAAATTTATCAAAAAAGTCAAAAGAGTTAAGTCATATTTATAAGTATGTCAATCATTATGATTTAGTGTCTAAGAGTCTCAGTCATTAAAAGTGTTGGAAAAATTTAAAAGAATTGTTTTAATTGTACATGGATGCATTATCAGTGTAATCAACATCTATTTTGTAAAAAATATGTCAAGAGTGTGGGGGGAGTAATTCTCTTTATGATATCATCAACTGAGTTAGCAAAAAATTACTAGAGGAAGGAGGAAATAGAAGCTGGAAGTTTTAAATCCTCTCTTTAGTCACCAATGATGGGGCCCAAGAATATTTTGTGACATATATAATATGATGTGTTTTTCATTTCTGCTATGTGTTTATAAAATAAGAATAATTGTAATGTTCACTTGTGAATGATAGTCCCATGTAACCCATTTTGTATATTTACATGGTACAATATATCTCATTCTATAATTGTAGCATACCACCTATGTGTGCTCATGATCTTCTCTATATATATGTGCCAAGGAAAGTCATCTTTTAGACATGCCTCATTTATGTCCTGGAAATCAGTGCAAATTTTGATTCTTCCCTATGGTTTGGACATGGGAACAATAGTAGATATTCACTTAGAATAGTCAATTGGTCAAATAAACCCACCTTCCAAGAATTTTTACAACTCCTCTTTGACCAAGAGGGCCACCTTGGGGTACATTTTGTAAAGTTTCTATTTAACTAGTTTTGTATTTAGATGAAACACTAAATGATGCAATGTCAAGGTTATATCAAACCTCAACATGTCAGAATAACTCCATGCGAATTTATAAGGGCCAACATTTGGTCAACACTTAGAAAATATGAAAGTCCTAAAAATGACAAACTAGGGGCAATTATTACACATAATGAATAATAATTACTCGCTAAGCTTCTCAAAGAATATATATATATATATATATATATATATATATATATATATATTCTTTGAGAAGCTTAGCGAGTAATTATTATTCATTATGTGTAATAATTGCCCCTAGTTTGTCATTTTTAGAACTTTCATATTTTCTAAGTGTTGACCAAATGTTGGCCCTTATGCCAAAATTAGGCACCCAAATTTGAAAAAAAACCCATCTAAGTTTATACCTTTGGCCAGGTCCAATACTTAGCTTTGCTTTAGAAGAAGTGTTCTTTGATAAAGCTCATAACAAACGTACAAGTCTATTCCTTTTAGAAAGTTCATTTTTGGTCTTTGCTAAGCCTTTGACAAATTCTTTCAGACTTTTTGCCTAAAGCAAATTTCCTTAAGTGTACTTCTTTCAGACATTTCATTTTTGACTTTTCCAAAGGAATTGTTTTAGACATTTTGTCTGAAATAATTTTTTTGAAGTGGTCTTTTTTAGTTTTTTTGAAGGAATTGTTTCAGACATTTATCTGAAACAACTTTTCTGAAAGACACTTGCAACTTTTTTGAAGGAATTATTTCAAACATTTTGTTCAAAATAATTTTCCTAAAAAGGTCATCTTCAATTTTATTGAAGGGGCATTTTCAAAAGGCTAAAAGGAATTTTATTAGAGAAATGATCACTTCAATTTTTTCGAAGCATAATTTACAACTTTTTTGAAGGGCACTTTTAGAGCCAAGGACTGATACACTTTTCCTGAAAGGATCATTCTAAAAGAAAGTGGACCTTTTAAAAATCCCAAAGGATATCTTATTCAAGAAAAGTGTCCTATACATTTTTCCCAAAGGGTTATTTTTCACTTCAGAAAATGTCTATTTCAAAAAATTTGAAGGGCCATTTCAAAGCTGAAAGGGTTCATTTTCACTTTCTAAAAAGGCAAAGGCACTTAAAAAATTTATGAAGGATTTCCTTCAGGAAAAAAGGCTGAAGGAAATTTCTTGATAGAAAATTCTAAAGACAAATGGCCGTGGACAAATTGTCTAAAAGAAAATATCATTTGAAAATTCTGAAGGAATTCTATGAGAGAATACATATAGGGAAAAAATGTCTGAAAACAACACCTGAAAGATGATGGCCTATAGAAAGTAAATTTTAAGCTATGAAAAATAGTTGTTGGCATCAAGATCTTGGAAAGAACCTAAAGATTAAAATGAAGGAATAGTTATAACAAAACATAACTAATGTTTTTGTTTAGTTATAACAAAACATAATTGATTCTTCTATTTAGTCGTAACAAATTGTAATTGATGCATATGTTCAGTAATAAATTTTATAAATGTAATTGATTCTCATCCAAGATGACACATGTCTAAGTGATTTCCCTTAATTTATTGAATCCCTCCCAAAGGTTGTATATATGAATTCTTTTGTCTTGTTCAGGATCCTCTGATGGTTATTAAGGAAACTCTAGCTAGATTTGTATTGAAAAAACTCTTGAAGAGATATACAAGTGTGATTGCCTCTCATATGTTGTAATATTGAGTAATGATTAAATCATTGTTGGTCTAGTCTAGTGAAATATTATCTTTTCTAGCTTGTACTCTTGATGGTCTACCAATTTACATAAAGGAGATTATTGCAGGGCTTTGCTAGTGTTTATTTTCTAATTGTAGATATATCCTATAAGTGGTTCATGATTGTATCCATTTTGAAATTATGCATTCCCTTCTTAAGAATCACATACCTTCTTTAATATAGCATATGAAATATTGATGTAGTAATGGTTCCTGAGTTATGAGTCTTGTGTAAGAAAACACCTTGTTTTATCTTTAAGTAGTGATCTCAATCAATTGGGAGGATATCATACATTGGTGCATCACCGCTTGTTTTTCATATTCATTTTCCTTATTTTTTTCATACATAGTTGTGAGACAAAAGAGAGCTTTAAAGGTGCATCAAGGGAACTATCCCTTTATCTAGAGATTCATCTCGGTGAAATAGTCACCCACAACAAGAGAGATGTTTCCATTGTGCCACTTGGATGAGGAGATTTGAGCATTTAATCAAGGGTGCAAATCTAAGTGCCAATAGTTTTTTGGCATACCTGGTGGGAATATTTGTCAAGGGAGTTGAAGAATTCTTGGTGTGTTCTTTAACCAATCATCCTTTGGAGGAATTCTAATCAACACCAATGGTGACTCTGAGTTGAATCAACTGGTCAAGCATCCCTAGTGCATCAAAAATTCATGTTTTGGTATGTATAACCATATTGTTGAGTAGTATGGACCTTGTGTTCATTTATATATTTTTTATCAAGCTCATGTTGTTCATGGAAACATATCAATTAGCCCTCCTAATTGTCCTTCTCTTAATGAATCCAAGAATGCTAGGGAGATAATGTTGGAGTTTGAAAAGTAAATGCTAGAGATAGATAGGTTGAATGAGCAAAATAGGTATCAACAAGAGCATATGTACAAGTAAGAGTGCTTGTTTAGGCACGATCAATCCATTAAATCCATGAAATAAAATCTAATAAGATGGATAAGTCAACCTACTCAAGGCAGTCAGCCTTTTACTCCTTCCTTCCCAAGACAACCTTCTCCCATACAAAAGAAACTCTCCCCTTGTATACCAAATCCTTTTTATCAAATAGCACTTTTTCATCAAAATAAAATCAGTCAATATTTTATCCCATATATTACTTCTCTTATGTCAAAACAAACTACTTCTGTTATTAATCCTTTTCACTTAGCATTCCAACACCAAAAGGTATTGGGTCAGCCCTCTATGAAAACTAGTTACTCCATGTTCCTAGATTGTGATTCCTCTTTGGAAGAAATCCATCTCATTTCCTTTGGAAACCAACACATCCATCTTCAAAAAAATCATCTTATGCATATGAAAAATCTCTCTAGTCTCCCTCAACCCCCTCAAGCTCTTCAATTTGATGTCAAGATTCTAAGTTGGAGAAATTTCTATCATGAACTAGCTCAAGGACTTGAGAAAGTGAATGAATTTGCTGCCTATCATCAATAGGAGACACATGATGTCAAGTTTCCAAGTTGGATGAGTGTTCATCATGAATTAGACCAAAATTTTGAATAAGAATAGATAGAAAAAACTTTACCTATTGGTTTCACATGTTGGAAGGATGTCATTTAATTGCAAACATAGCCTAAAGAGGAGAATAATTAAGAAATTGATGAGACTCTTATAGATAGAAATTCTATTTTAGTAATTCATTATCCTACTCCTCCATCTGAAGTAGGTTTAAATAATGAAAGTTTTCCAAGCTTTGATATGGTGATTACAAGGTGGAAAGAAGAGCATGAAAATGTCCCATTATCCTTCAACCTAGCCAAGGATGTTTCTTCCCCTCCCACCCTCTCCTTGGAGAAAAGATAAAATGTCTTATGTGAGGTGGAAGATACAATTGTAGAATTCAAAGGTGAAGAAGATAATATAAGTGAAAAGAAGATAAAAGGTATAGAGATTTGTGGACATGATGAGGTTTCACTATCTCTACTTGATGAAGTTCATTTGGTCATGATGAAGATAGTGAACAATCCATAGTAAGTGATGATGAAGAATGCAAGAATGGTAAGCTCTCTTCCCCTTTGTTTGATGGATTTTCCTTTTGCTTTGATGAAGATAGTGACCAAACCATGGGACATGAATTAGATGAATTTAAGAGCATGGTTTTGGGTAGCTAAAGACTCTTATTTTTGAATAATAATTAGAGGAATCAAATTGGTTTGGTAGAAGCATTGAAGAAGGAGTTCTTGAGAAAGAAAATGATGAGTTTTGGGATGATTTAGAAAAATTTTGTCACAGTTCAAGTATCATACCAACCACCCTTACTCAAGATAGCTATGTTGAAGCAAGAGACTAGTTTGACAAGATTATCAAATAGATAGAAAAAGATGAGTTGGTTCATGACACATACCAAGAGGGTCATAAGCCAAATGAACCCTGTAATGATGATCTTGTAACCATTGATCCATTGATGGACTACATCAACATGAATGACTAGCATGAAACATGTCCCAAGGAGCAATATGAATACATGGAGGTGGAATACATGTTTGAACCTGATGCATTGGAATACATACCAATTAAGATGGCAAATAATAAGGGTGAGTCATCAAGTTTCCACTCCTACAAACTACTTGGTTATCATCATGACGTTTCTTGCCATGAAGGAGACCTAAGAAGTTTCCCCTTTGATCCAAGAGGGGGGAAAATGTATCAAGTAAGATCTACATGTTAGTTTGATTTTAGTTGTGTTGTATTTCTGTTCCCCAAGTGCTTATGCACAAGTGTAGGTTTTTCCTTACTTTTTTTGTGTTGTTTTTGCGTGGTCTTGTTGTTGTTGTTAGTTGGTGTGTTTGTTTTTTTGGTTATGGCTTAACCTTGTTAGTCATCTTCAAGTATATATTGAATCCATTCCCATTGGACTATTTAGGCTACATGTTTGGTTAGTATAGTAGGCATACTACCCCTATGAGTCACCAATTTGTTGACCAAATTTTGTCCCTTATGCCAAAATTGGGCACCCAAATTTGAAAAAAACTTTCTAAGTCTATACCTTTGGCCAAGTCCAGTACTTAGCTTTTCTCCAGAAGAAGTGTTATTTGACAAAGCCCATAACAAACATACAAGTCTATGCCTTTCAAAAAGTTCATTTTTATTCTTTGTTAAGCCTTTGCCAAATTCTTTTAGACTTTTTGTTTGAAGCAATTTTCCTTAAGTGTATTTCTTTTAGACATTTCATTTTTGACTTTTTTGAAGGAATTATTTTGGACATTTTATCTAAAACAATTTTTTTGAAGGGGTCTTTGTTAGCTTTTTCAAAAGAATTATTTCAGACATTTGTTTGAAACAACTTTTTTGAAAGACACAACTTTTCTGACGAAATTGTTTCAAACATTTTGTCCAAAATAATTTTCCCAAAAAGGTCATCTTTAATTTTCTCGAAGGGGCATTTTCACAAGGTTGAAAGGAATTTTCTTGGAGAAATGATCACTTCAATTTTTTCGAAGGGTAATTTACAACTTTTTTGAAGGGCACTTTTGGAGCAAAGGACCGATACACTTTTTTTGAAAGGATCATTCTACAAGAAAGTGGACCTTTTCAAAAGCCCAAAGGATATATTCTTCAAGAAAAGTGTCCTACACATTTTTCTTGAAGGGTAATTTTTCCCTTTGAAAAAGGTCCATTTCAAAAAATCCAAAGGGTCATTTCAAAGCCGAAGGGTTAATTTTCACTTTCCAAAAAGGTAAAGGCACTTAAAAGATTTCTAAAGGATTTCCTTTGGGGAAAAATTCCAAAGGAAATTGCTTGATAGAAATTTTTTGAATATAAATGGCCATGAATAAATTTTTTAAATAAAAGATCATTTTGAAATGCTGAAGGAATTCCATGAGAGAATACATATAGGAAATAAATGTCTGAAGAAATACCCAAAATATGAAAACCCATAAAAAGTCAATTTTAAGCTACAAAAAATAGTCATTGGAATCAAGATCTTGGTGGGAACTCAAAGATGAAAAAGAGGTAACAGTTATAATAAAACATAATTGATGTTTCTATTCAACTATAATAAAACATAACTAATGCTTCTATTCAGTCGTAATAAATTATAATTGATGCATCTATTTAGTTGTAACTCTTGTAAATGTAACTACTTATCATCCAAGATGACACATGTCCAAGTGATTTCCCTTGATTTCTTGACTCCCTCCCATAGGATATATATATATATATATATATATATATATATATATATATATATATATATATATATATATATATATGCATTCTTTTGGCTTGTTTAGGATCTTTTGCTAGTTATTAGGGAAACTTTAGCTAGATTTGTACTTGAAGAAATCTTGAAAAGATATACAAGTGTGATTGCCTCTTAAATGCTATAATATTGAGTAATGATTGATTCATTGCTGGTCTGTTCTAGTGAAAGATTATCTTTTCTATCTTGTATTCTTAATGGTCTACCAATTTACTCCACTATATATGATCTAGATGAATCCCCTTTGTTCTTAATTTTTACAGCTACTTATAGCCCAACAAAATATCTACCATGAGTCTTTGCCATTTTTTTGGGGTTTAACTTCTTGTCCACAATTTTTGGATCTGAGAAACTACATGCCATTGAAGCCAAACAACTTAGGGATTTTTTGGTTAATTCTACTAATTGTCCCTATCATTATATTTCAATTATTGATTCTCATTTTTATTTAACATGTAGTCTCCCCAAACATGGACATGTGGAAGCTTTCATGGCCCTTTATATTCATTGAGACTCTTTCTCACTCTTTACTTAGCTTTTGGTTTTAATGACTCTTGGAGGTTTTACACTATTGAATCCATGGATCCTAACTGAGTCATTGATCCTTGTTCTATTATTTGCAAGTTACATGTGGAAGCCTTTCATAAGTTGAGAGGTCTTTGATATTTTCCTCGGATATTAAGGAGTGTAGTGGAAACACATGGATACCCTTTGTGTGCTTCATACTCTCCTGCTACCTTTTAACTCAAAATAAAACACCATTTACCTATGTGTCAGTCTCATGCTCAATAGATGCTTGTAAAAACTCTTTTTCCTTTGAGGGAATGTAAAAATGACAAGTGCCATTAATTCATGTTCATTTAAATCTCAAAAAAAATTTCTAAGCTTTATCAAAAGGGGACTCCATGAATCCTAGTCATTACCATTTGACTCACTACTAGGACCTTTCATTTTATAAAAAGGGACCACTATTGCACCATGTATTAGTTGAGTGCAAGATGAAGGATATTTTTCATTCCTTTGAGCAATAAATAACATCAAAATGACATATGGATACCCTCTATGCTCAACTCTATACTTAGGTTATTCTAACCCTAATACTTAGAATGTTATTATGGTACTCATCAAAAAGAAAACAAAAGTCCCAAGTAAAAAAAAAACTTTGTAGAAAATAATTCCACAGTTCATGGTGACTCACTAGGGGATTTATGCCTACATGGAAGAATCTTTATCCTTTTACAACCAAAAAGATGCCAAAAATTGTGGTTTCTATCACTGTTCCCTCAGAGATTTTATAGTGACGTCTAGTACCCAGTCTATTCTACCTCTATTAGGTACTCCCACTTTTTTAGAGCTTAAAAATATATAACTTGATGATTTACTTGTGGGAGAAGGATTGGAGACCTTGCACCATGGAATGAAATTGTTACTCTAGCTTGGTCATCAGATCCAAAATTGACTCCACCTTAATGACACCAAAAGAGTCATTCAAAGACTAAAAAATAGTCTGATCGTTTTGCTTCTCGACTAGTAGATTTTGTATTTGGTCTTCCATCAGGACAGTGGTGTCATTAGGGAAAGGGGAAGGGATTTATAACTGAACCAAACCTTCAATGTTCCCCTTCATTCCTTTGATCCCTTCCTTTAAGAGATTCAATAGATTATTACATTTCAAAGTGACTTTATTACAGATCAAAATCTCACTGACCTTCCCTATGATTGTCCTCCTATCAGTGACTCCAACTACCTGAAGGGCATCTTCTATTGCAACATATAATTTTTGAATCAACACCTATGATTCAAGAACATTAGATGAGACTAATAACTGGATCTTCTTGATAGAGGACTCCACCCTTATGCATAATTTTTTCTGCATCAGATATGAATTTGAGTGCATGCCTGAGCTAGTTAACATTAGTCAAGATCCTTTGGTAGCAAGAAACATAGAACTCCCTTACCATTTTGATAATACCTATTGCTTTAAGTTGTAGTGATAATTTTTGGGTCAACTAGGTGGCTTTATCCTCTACTACCTTGCACCTAACCTGCAAGCTTGTCTTTTTTCCCACTGTAGCACTTAGCCTCTATTGAAGTTGTGATGCATCTATTGCCTTATCACTACTTTGCTTCTCCAAGAGCCTCATCTCTTTCTCCAAAATGTAGATAGATGCCTTGATTGAATTAATCTCTTTTTAGAGTGTGGTTGTTTTTTCCTTTGAAGTCTTCAAAAATTCTTTGGATATTGACCCTTTTAGGTCCCTATTAATTTGGACAATTTCTTTGTCATTAACATTAAGCTCTAGGTTTAAGTGGCTTACTGTGTTTTGGGCTTGAGTTAAACCCAATTTTGATTTCTAGAGATGATCTAAGATTTTCAAATAAGATGTGGCTAATACAATAGTAGTCTCATTCATTAGCTCCACTTTATCTTGTGGCCTAAACTGAGTTAGGTCCATTGCCACTGCACTCATTGTATAATCCTTGAGCTACATTTACTTGAGTGGATTGATCATGTTAGAGACCATGTTGGTGATAGTGAGGGAATGTTGTTTTTGGTCATAAAAATATTGCATCTATTATTTGGCCATAGACTTCATCTCTTTTTACCTCTAATTTTCTTTTCTTGCGTCTCTAGCCTTCCTTGCCAAGTCAAATTAGGCATTGAATTCTAAGGGAGATACCATAATACCACCTATAAAAGGAGACCCATGGGGTAACCCATAAGTCATGTTGATGGACTGTTGGGGCTGATCTTGTGAGGGAGATGGGTTTATAAAAACCTTAGGAGAAAAGATTGGTAAACTCAACTTTTGAGAAGTGAGAGTGAAGAGAGAACCAGATGGCATTACAACTTGAGTAGGTATAGTTGAAAAGGCTGAGGGTGACAAGAAATGTGAAGAGGGTGGAATCAATAGATCCTAAGTTAAATATTGAGGTGGAGACATGTATGAGGTAATTTATACCTCTTTTTCTTTGTCTCCCTCTTAAAATGTTATTTTTCACTTCTTCTTCTCAGGGATCTCTAAGGGATCTTCTCTTACTATTTGGACTATTACCAGCTGAGATGAATCCAACACTTCTTATACAAAAGATGTTGCTTAAAGGGTATATGAAGGGGCTACCACTATAGGGGGTTATCAAGTAAGCTAGATCATCCTTTACTTTTCCACTCTACTGAGTGGAAGTGGCTAGGTTGAAGTAGTGTGTGCCATCATAGATGCCTCTACCTCTTGAGACTCATTTTGGGGCTCTAGTATATTGTTGGTATTTACAATAGAAACTGGAGAGGTATGAGACTCATCCTAAAGGGTCTCCCATTGGGTATCTATGGTTACAACCTCAAAATTTTGGGATAACTCACTAATCTCTTGCCTATACCTCTAGTAGGTGGCTATTTTTTCCTAACTCCAATCCATCCTAACTAAAGCCCATCTCAAACCCTTAGACATGACCTTTACTAAGTTGAAAGTCTTTGATAGTGTTTCTTTTCTAAGTGTAGAGATATCTTATAAGTGGTTCATGATTGTATCCCTTTTGGAATCATTCATTACCTTCTTGAGAATTGCATACCTTATTAAATCTAGCATATGAAATATTGATGTAGCAATGGTTCCTGAGTTGTGAGTCCTATGCAAGAAAACACCTTGTTTTGTCTTTAAGTAGTGGTTTTAGTCAATGGGGAGGATATCATACATTGGTGCATCACTGCTTATTTTTCATAGTCATTTTCCTTACTTTTTTCATACACAGTTGTGAGTCAAAAGAGATATTTAAAGGTGCATCAAGGGAACTAGCCCTTTATCTAGAGATTCATCTCAGCAAAATTGTCACCCACATCAAGAGAGATGTTTCCATTCTACCACTTGGATTAGGAGATCTGAGCATTTCCTCAAGGGTTCAAATCCAAGTGTCAAAACTAAGATTCACTTCTATAACTTCCTCAATAAGCTAAGGTGACTAATCCTAAAGATATGTTGGGGATGATGGTAATTCTTCCCTAGAAGCAAATTATTCTAGGATCTCTGTATCTAACTCTAAAAACTATTTTGGATCATTAGGATTAGGTTGGATTTCTTTCATATTTTGAGATGGATCATGGTCTTTGAATTCCTCTTCTTTGATCTGATTTAGTGATACTTGTTTCTCTCTAAAATATGTAAACTCATTTAAATTAATAGAGAATCATTTCTTATGTACTCCTGATGGCATAAAATCTCTTGTTTTTAGATATTGAATAATGGCCTCATCATTATAGAATATATAAAAATAAGATTCATTCTTCTAATCCTAGTCTATGAGTATGGGATAATGAAGGGAGACATTGATGGTGGAAATGGTGGTGTTAGGGAAGAGATTGGTGTTAGTCATGTCCTCGTAAAGACTATAGATGAAACTTTTTTTGACTTCTTCATCAGAGGTAGACTCCTCAAGAACTAAAGAAGTGTTTAAGACAATAGTGCTTAGTTTAATGCCCAGAGGTTTATTCCCCAATCCAAGATGATTTTGATATTATTTAACCCCTATAGGTTCAATCTTACCTTGCTCATCTCTTCCTAGTATTTTTAATTATAATTTATATTTTAAAGCATATTTTGAAGCAAAGGGTACTTTTAATTATGAAATTCTAAGGCCTCATCTTTAGGAATGAGCCATGAATCATTGGGATCTTCAAATTATTCTTCTAATAACATACCTGAACTAGTGAAGGTCATGGACCTGAACTGGTAAATAACAAACTAATTTTTCCTCATGGATGAGGACCCATATTTTCATGGGAAGAATGGTAAATTTCTAATATAAAGGGTTTTGTATTCATACTCCCCATAGCCCTTAGAATTCATCTTAAGATGAGTGATGTTTGGGGATTCATTTGAAGCAAGTGGTAGATCATTAGGGTGGATACACTTTGTAGCTTTGGGATTATAATGGGAATTATGAGTGTTGGGGTAATAGCAAGTAGGATTAGGTTGGTCCATTTGACAACTATGAAAGTGTTCTATTTCCCATGGGATGATAACCTCCATTTCTAAATGAGGGAATTTTAAGAATTGATGGAGGGTAGAGGGCACTCCTCTTATTTCATGAATCCATGGGCATCCCAAAAGTAAATTATATAGGAGATCAACATCCACATGAATCAAAATTTGGTGGACTATGGGTCCCACATCTATTAGAAGATAAATAGTGTCTACAGATGACCTTTCATTATCATCATATGTTTTGATCATTATAAAAATAGGCCCTAATGAAGACTTAGAGTACCCTAATTTCTTGACAAAGTCAAGATTTCAAAAATTCAAGGCAAACCCTCCATCTATAAGTACCCATGAGATCTTTTAATTGGCGATGGAAATTTCAATGAATAATAGATAGTTATGGTGAGGGCCTATAGGTGTCATATCCTAGGAACTAAAAGTAATCTATTGGGAAGGAGATAAATGACCCAAAAAATCCTAAAATTGACTTGTATAAATATCCCTAGGGACTTTTAATTCATTTATGACTTGATTGAGAATCTTTGGATGTGCCGATAATATCTTGAGAATATCCATGAGAGAGATTTGGGTCTGAGTCTTCTGAAACTACTGGATAATATCATATGGTTTTTTAGAAGAACTTGAGACCTTTTTAGGGATAGTGAAGTTTTGAGATGTGGATGTGGATAGATATTTTGGAGGTACTCCAGGAACTATAATCTTGCCATGTTATGCAGTAACTACATAGTTAGTTATTTCCCTATTAATTTTAAGGATGGTAGATGTGTAGGCTCTTGGGGGCCTTAGATTTTAATGGTATTAATGTATTGATATGGGATAGAATGATAATAATTTCTATTAGAGGTGAAGGTTTGACCCTATTCCTTTAGTGGTTTCTTTTGCCTTTTATCATGCTTAGATAAGGGGTCTTAGTATATGCCCAACTTTTAATTCTTGGATTGACTGGTTGGGCTCTCCCATTCTACTTCTATATCTCCTCTCTTAATTAAATCTTGGATAAAGTGCCTTAATTACATGCATTTATTAGTATCATGTCCCTTGAATCTATGATATTGTCAAAATTCATCTTCATAATACCAATCTAGTTGTGTCTTGCTATCATCCAATGGCCAAATTTTAGGGAGAGTAATTATATTAGTAGCAATTAATTTTTGTAAGACCATTTATTTTGGTACACCAGGACTAGTTAGAGACCTCTTTCCCATTCAAGGTTTTATTTTTCCCCTTGGTACCCTTATATTAGAGACATTTTTCTTTGTATTAGGAGGGGAAGATTTCTACATTATATGTATGTGTTTATAATCTGTTACACCATCCCCTACAACATTTTTATTCTTTTTGAAGACCTTAGGCTTACTTGAAAAGGTATTATCTTGGTTTTATCCTTGTTCATTTTGGGTGTATAATTTAATAGTCCCCTTTTTACTGAGTGATTTTTCAATTTGAATTACCTTTTTTATAATTTCATTGAAATATTTGACACACTGTAGCTTTAATTGGTATTTTAATTCAGCATTGAGATTGTTAATGAATATCTTGTCCAACTCCTTTTGAGGAACTATGTAATGGAATCAACTAGAAAGACTTCACCATTTTAGGAATGATGCTAATCTCTCCCCACTTCTTTGCTTAGTATTTTAAAGATCTAAAATGGAGATTTCAAGTTCAATATTGAAGGAGATATGTTACACAAACTTTTCTATTAACTCCCTAAAGCTAGATATAGGCCCTTTAGGTAGATGCATAAACCATTCTAATTTAGGTTCCATGAGGCTTTTTGGGAAGAGTATCAAAAGTTACACATCATCATAAGTGACTTCATGACATGTTACATAAAATTCATGGACATGGTCACATGGATCCCCTTTTCCCTTATATTTGCCAAATTTTAGAATCTCAAAGTGTGATGGGAAAGGTACTTATAGGATACTCATGTCCAAGGGAGACATACAAAATTATTTATATTTATATCTCATTACTTGGGTGTGAAGATTAATTTATTGTAGATTCTCTTTCATCATCCTCCACTCTTGAGAGAATAAGGGGTCCATTAGGAGATTTGAGGCTTATTCTTGCCTTGTTCTAGGTCTTGAGTGATTGGGATTGGTATTTGTAGCATGTTGCCTTGGTGAAGTGGGTCTTTGATTTTGAGCATGAAATTGGAGGATAGAAAATTAATTTGTTGAGTCAATTGGTATAAACATTCCTCCAAGGTGGATCTTATTCGCTTATCAGCCTCAATGTAGTTATTTTATGGGGGTTCTTATTATTCTTCAAGTTCTTGTTCATGATCCAAAAGATTATTTTCTTATTGTTATTGGTTAATGTTATTTTGATGAGGTGGGGTATTAGGTCTAGTGAATGGTGTATGATATGTTGTAAGAGGCTTGGATCAAAGGTAGAGGATAGTGTGCCCCCCATTCCAATGACTTGGGTAAGAATTTGATCATGATTATCATAGATGTATTGGTCAAATTTATCCCTAACCTCATCATTATGGAAGGGTCATATAATGCTCCTACTCTAGGATGCACAGTACAGTTTGAAATTAAATATTGATCATTCACTTCAAACCCTAAACATTATCATTATAATTGGTTTTTGATCCTTGTCTCATTTACCATACCAATTTTTGGGCACAATCTACCCTTGTAAATATTTAACTATATCCCTAAAGTCAGTTCTCTTAGGGTATCTTGTATATAATATTATATTCCTTTGAAAAACAACTTATTAAGTCTTTTTAGGGTTTTTGTGATATTTTAAATAATCTATTATTGTCAAATTATTTATAGTCATAATTGTCCAAAATCATTTGAATCATTTTATTAAGATATCCTTAGGAGTCAAAAATGTAAATACTTAACCTCCATTTTGTATTATTAAGTCAACATATTTATCATAATCCTTTACATTATCCTCTTAGGTAATAAATTTTGTACATGTGTATGTGTGTTATTTTATCACAAGTCCATATATATATCCATATAAAAATAGTGTCAACAGTTTATTAATACTTAATGGGTCATGTAAATATTTTTATCTTTCAAATGTGAGTAAAAAATATTGTTTATGTAGTCTTTATTGTATTTTTAAGTGATAAATTTTGTCCTTTTTGACAAAAGGGATTAATGATGGTCTTAAATGACTTCCCATCAAATAAATTAGGAAGGTCACTAAAAAAGAGTTCCCATGCACCTTGAGTCCAATATGACTGTGACTATCCTCGTGTCATGGATACACTTATACTCATAAGTACAAAATTAGATTGAATTTCCTACATCTCTAATGGTTTTAAGTCCCCCTCATTCCATCCCCCCAATTATTCCACTATCTTATCTATGAAAACCTAGCCTACTATCCAACACCTCCCACCTACCTCCTTTGGTGCAGGAGGATTTTACACAAAATTAATTTTTGAGACATATAATTCAATCAATGGATTATTTAATATCACATGTTATCAATCATTATATATAATTATACAATCATATCATAAATAATAAACACTAAACATCATCTACATCCAAACCATAACACATACTAGTCATCTATATCCATCTATCAAAAAACATATCATCCATACCTACTCATAATCATATGAACATAAAATCCAATCACATAATAAAAATCCATAACAAAAATATTAATATATCTATAACTAATAAGCACATGAACATAACTAAGTCCATCCATCATCAATAACATAATCACATCATCATATACAACATAAACACAATATAAACAATCTATAATGTCCATAAGAGTCCATGTCAAAATGTATAAATACAAAATGGGCCCCATGGGCATCAATGTACTACAATAAATACATGTCCATAATACAAAACCTAACTCACAAATATAAATCATGAATCATTATTATCCAGGTGGTCTCCTATCAAGGTTCTGCATGGACTGGGAGGAACTAGATAGCACTGATTCCTCATACAAATATATGAACTACTAAGCCTCTCATGTTAGTGACCCTATTTATCTCATCACCATCCCCATACCCATATGTTATAGTACCTATCACCCTTCTCCTTCACCTTCTCAACCACCTATAGCTCTACCTCTCTCTCCCTTAGCCTTGATTGAAGCTACCTAATTTTTCCCTGTAATGAAGTTATCTATGCATCCTAACTCTTAATATACCTTTGGAGTGAAGCTATATGTCCATCCTGAGCTTATCTCTAACCTAGCTTCACCTATAAGGCTATCACCTATCCCATCAAGGATGTAACTTATCTAAGTACCCTACCTATCTGATTATCCCTTTATATGATTTGTCCCTATATATATGCAACCATCCTATCCCACTCAATTGAGATACATGCAACATATGTATCTTAGGCCTATACCTCTCTCCTCATCCTATCTAATAATGCCTAATCATCTTATATCAAATATGGCCTAAATGGTCCTACATCATCTATACCTAATCTCCTCCCTACCTGATCCCCACCTCTAATTTGGTCTCTATCTTGACTCCCTAATCTCCCCCATAAATATCCATAAAATTTGGTCCTCCCTATGCATCCTAATGGATCTATACCTAGGGCTTGGGACTTTTTGCTCATCTCCTCCCTAACTAATCTCATGCCTATAGTAATCTCTATATAGCCCCCCTCCTCACCTTAATTAGTCATCTAAGTAGTATGAGGTTTTTTCTAGGCCCACAAATCTATATAAGTTGTAGTCACTCCTAAATTTGGTATAGGAGTCTAATAATCTAATATAATAGGGGAAATACTCTCATAATCCACTTGTTCTAATGCTTTGTTTACTAAATCCCCCCAGTACAACCTCTCCCTGTCACTATGAGAAAATAAATGCCCCTCTCCAAAAACATCATGTTTACTCCAAAACTACCACTACACTTGATCTGACCTATGTCTCTCAATAATGTAATCATGATGCCCAGTCAAATAGTACTTTGTAAACATAAACTAGGTCACATTCGCATCCTCAACCCATCCCTATTAGACTTATTTATATGGCATCTAGGTAATTTGATCAGCTCATAGACTATCAAATACCTATCTATAAAATCACATATCAATATCATAAGATATTTGTACTCTAAGAATAATGTACATTTTGAATACTAAAGGCTAATTAGGCTCCTTATTTTTATAAGACGCTTTTGGTATCTACATCACAATATGATCCCAACTCCATATATATAATAGTAGGGAGGGACATATGCCCATTGCTCCTCTATAGGCCCCCATATGTATCTCTTTATAAATATGGGCTAGTACCATCTAGCCCTATGTAAAAACTTGATAATCCTGAATGATATCTAATACCACATCCCCCAATCCTAGGTGTAACTAATAACTGATCTTATCTGATAAGAGTATGTCAATAACAAAACATATAATAACCAAAGTTAGATGTTAAGTTGGGTTAAATTGATTCGTTTAAGTTTTAGGGTTTAGTACTTAGGGTATAGTGTATATAGGGTTTATGTTTTAGGGTATAATGTCTAATTACAAAGGAAATTAGTGCCAAATTGAGTTTCTTAAACCTATTTATGATTACAAAATGTGATTTTGGGCTCAATGGGTCCCCATGTCATTATAAATTGAGCCAATCAATCAATTTGGGCAATGGGTGATGTTATTTGGGAAAAATTTAGCCATGTGAACCTAAATATTACTCTAAAAATGTTAATTGAGGAAAAATCAATTGGTTGAGGGTTTAGGGTCTAAAGTCTAATTGTAAAAGAAATTAAGGATAATTTGAGTTTTTTGAACCTATTTTTGACAATAAAATATGTTTTTGGGTTCGATTATCCACTATGTCATCACACATTAAGTGAATTAGTCAATTAGGGTAGTTAGTGGTGTGATTTAGACCAAATTGATCCCTATTAACCTAATTATTAGTCTAAATGATGGTAATTGGGGCTCACATGAAGTGTTTAAGGTTTTAAGAGTTTATAATTTAGGGTTTAGTGCTTTTATATGGATTAGGGTTTATGGATTAGGTTTTAAGGTTTAGGTTATAGGGTATAGGGTTTAGAGTTTAGGTTTTATGGCTTGGGGTTTAGGTCTTAATGTTTACAATTTTGTGTTTAGGGTTTATTATTTAGTGCTTAGGGTTTAATTTTTAGGGTTTAGGGTCTAAGTGCAAAGCTAAATGATGATAATTTAAGTTTTTGGAACCTATTTGTGAGCATAAAATGAATTTTGGGGTTTAATTAGACCCTTATCATCATAAATTGAGTGAATTAGTCAATTAGGGTAGTTAGTAATGCAATTTAGGCCAAATTTATCCTTTTGAGCCTAATTATTAGTTTAAATGATTGGTAATTAGGGATCAAATGATTGGTTTAGGGTTTTAAGAGTTTATAATTTAGGGTTTAGGGTTTTTAATGCTTAGGTTTTATGGAATAAGGTTTAAGGTTTAGAGTATAGGGTTTAAGGCTTAGGGCTTAGGGTTTATAATTTAGGGTCTATGATTTAGGATTTATGGTTTAGGAATTAGGGTTTAAGGTATAATGTATAAGGTTTAGGGTCTAACCATGAAGGCAATTGAGGATAATTTGAGTTGCTTAAATATATTTTAGTAAATAATATGATTTTGGGTTTGATTATCCCCCATGTCATCATAGATTGATTGAATTAGTCAATTAGAGTAGTTAGTGGTGCAATTTGGGTCAAATTTATCCTTGTCAACCTAATTCTTAGTATAAATGATGGTAATTAGGGCTTAAATGATTGGTTTAGGGTATTTAGGGCTTCAAGTTTAGGGATTATCATTTAAGGTTTAGAGTATAGGGTTTAGGGCTTAGGGTTTAAAATTTATGGTTTATGGTTTAAGGCTTAGGGTTTAGGGTTTAAGGTTTATGGTATAGGGTGTAGGGATTTAGGTCTAACTGTGAAGGTAATTGAGGATATTTTGAATTATTTGAATCTATTTATGAGCAAAAAATGTGTGTTTGGGTTTGATTATCCCCTATGTTATCATAAATTGAGTGAATTAGCCAATTAGGGTATTTATTGGTATTATTTAGGCCAAATTTATCCCTTTGAACCTAATTCTTAGTATAAATGATGGTAATTAGGGATCAAATGATTAGTTTAGGGTTTTAAGAGTTTATGATTTATGTTTTATGGTTTTTATGGATTTGGATTTAGGGATTAGGGTTTAAGTTTTAGGGTATAGGGTTTATGGTTTAGGGATTAGGGTTTATAGTTTAGGGCTTAGGGTTTGATTTTTATAGTATAGGGGTAGGGTTTAAGGTCTAGCCATGAAGGTGATAGAATATGATTTGAGTTGATTGAACCTATTTATGAGCACATAATGCATTTTTGTGTTTGATTATCCCCCATTTCATCATAAATAAAATGAATTAGTTAATTGGGGTAGTTATTGGTGAAATTTGGGCGAAATTTATCTCTTTGAACCTAATTCTTAAGATAAATTATGGTAATTAGGGCTCAAATGATTATTTTAGGGTTTTAAGAGTTTATTATTTATAGTTTAGGGTTTTTAAGGCTTTAGGTTTAGGTATTAGGGTTTAGGGTTTAGGGATTAGGGCTTAGGGTTTATAATTTGGGGTATAGGGTTTAGTGTTTAAGGTATAGGGTAGAGGGTGTAGTTATAAATATTTAGGTTTAGGGATATTTGTGCATACATATAATATCATGTATGTGAAATTACCACATTTATAATTTTGATACTACTAAAACTACAAAAAAGCATGTATGATCAACATCATTTTTTTCACATTTAGAGATTTATACCCTATATATAGTGCTATATTTCATTCTATGTGTTGCATGTCCATTTTTAATGCTTTGATTTATGTCCCCACCCTCAAAAGTAGAAAACTTTATCTACACATGGTTGACTAAAGAGTGAAGGCTTATTTTTTAATGATTTTTTCATTATCCCCACTTAGTAATACACTTAAATTAGGTTTAGGTTTTAATAATTAGATTATTGTCCCCACCCTCAAATGTTGAAAACTTTGTACCATCATGGGTGATGGCTTTTGTAATATCAAGAATAATAATTTAAAGTGCACAAGGTTGAAGGAATTAGAAGTGAAAATAGAAAATCAAAGGTAGTGAATGAAAAAACTTCATTCAAGTAAGTATATTATCCCTAATGAATAAAATGTCATAAATAATTGTTAAACAAATAATACTAGTATACCAAATTATAATGAAAGTCCACATTCAAATTTTACATTTTTAAATTATGGTGATGATGATACTATGAATGATGATGTAAATTACATGAATACACTAACTGGTGAAATTAAAAATAAGGAAAATAATATGGGAACACCATCAAATGAAGAAAATAATATGGAAACACCAAATCAATCAAATTTACCACTAAGAACACCTCTTAGGATTTTGAAAAGAAGACCCATGTATTTAATTTAAATTGATGAAATTTTTTTGAAACCAATGCCTAAAAAATGTTTGAATGCCATATACAAAGAAAATATGAAAAAATTTGGGACTTGCACTTCAAAAAATGAAATGAAACTCAAAGATGCCAATTATCTAGTACATTGATGAAAGTGTTTAACATGAGACCTACAATAAACACCCTAGGAATAAGAACATCTAATATTTATGGTGTAAATAAGGATTTTATTGAAAAAATACATAATGCATACCATCAAGTAGGTGTGAATAAATACACCAAAGATGGTAACACTACCCAACACGTTATTACAACTTCTTTGCTAAGTTGTCAAACAAAGAATAAATGATTTATTAGATAAAAAAATTTATCATTGCACATAAAAACACTAGTGAAATAAATTGGGAGATGTAGAAGACTTGATATTGTTATTAAGAATGACTTGAGGACATTGTCTAGTAGACTCCCATAGATAACACAAGTGCATCACCTAATATTAAAGATGTAGTGAAACTAATATTTGGTTCTCGTAATCATGAACCACATCCTAATTTTTTTGGATATGACTCAAGAATAATTATACTCTAAATTTGTTAAAAAATATCTATAGATTTATATTATTCAAAGTTATTTTTAAATGGCCAAACCCTTCTATGTGAAAATCAATCACACATGCACTGCTTGTTATTTTAGGAAACATGTTGAATTTTTGATGCATTATGATATTTTTCATCATGTTCTTTGAAATTTTCATACTAAAAACATTTTTCAAGAGTGTGGAGTGGAAGCCCTACCAAAATAAACAAGGAAACTTATTCCAACCATTTTTTAGAAAAACTAGATGGATAATTGTTTTATAACAGGGAATGCTTAGATGGAATTTGTAGCATTTGTGGTGGATTTAAAAAATTGAAAAAATATATTCATAAGGATAATACATGGAATTGGACAAGAATTGGTTGGTTTTAGTAAATATAAATCTATTATGTATCAATTAAAATATGTAAAGGAATATAAAAGGTGAGATCTTGTTATAAAACAAATACTTATTTCCAAATTTATAAACAAAATGATGGAGGAAATGTATATGAGTATGCAAGGCACACACAGAGAGATTGATGGCTAGATGGACAATTCAATTTAAGGATACATTCCCACTTGGTAATATTGTTTCAATAGTCAACTTTGAATATAATTACACATTATAACCAAAAATAGAGGTTTAGTCATAATACTACAATTCAACATAGGTTTCCCTTTTATGCATATAACATTCATTCATTCACCTAACAGTACATAACATGATCAAAAAATATTAAGGGAATACCACTTTATGCCAAAAATTATTTATCACATTCTTTAGAGTATGTGCAAAGTTGTTTTCATATGTTTTATGATAAGTTGAGAGAAAGGAATGTTACTTTCAATCAACATTATATTTATTCAGATAACTGCATAGATGTTCTACTGGCTAAGTAGGATGCATGTGACCACTAGTGTACAACATATTTGGAGTTTCACTAAAGTAAGCCATGTAAAAAGGGATCATGATGGTGTATTATAATGTGTCAAAAGATAACTTTTAAGAGAGGAGTTAAAGTCTAAATAGGTCATTGATTTGATAGATGTAAAAAATATATTTGAATGGTGTAATGAAAATATGGGTCATGGTGCTCAACAAAAGTCCATTATTTGTAGATATTTCTAGTTGATAGAGTATGAAAAATTGGAAAGTTATGAATATTGTATGATATTAATAGGATCAAGTGAGTTACATTCATTTCATATCTCAAATGGGGGTTCTTATATGTTTCATATGAGGCACACAACATGTTTTTGTTCTACATATATTGATTTTATTTGGAATGAGTGAAAGTCACAAGAATGGGTGGATGAATGCAGTTGTAAGCCTCTAATTCCAATTGAAACTTATCAAGTTACACTGACATTAAAACTTAGAGAGATGACATCATCACATGACTTTGACCATGTATCTAATCTAATGAAATAAGGTACCATATAATTAACATGTTTCATGTACTAAATTTGGTAAATATATCAACAAATCATATAATTAAATCATGTTTTGTTTTATGATGTAGGGCATGTCTATGTACTTATTATATATTAGGATAATGAGGAGGATACATAATATTACTTGTGTTGGTGTGTAGATAAAAAATATAAATTAACTCATGTGATCAGAGATGGAGAAAACGTTCATTGTCCCATTAGGTTTATGGTAGTTACTGGAAATTAGCTTTGATGTTATCCTATCAAAATTCCAAGGTATGGTTGTTTGAAGAGTATGAAGTACATAGGAAGATACTCCACTATTCAAATTTGGTTCTTGTAAAAATATTCAATTACACAAATATTGGGGTAGGCCATTAAAATAGACTCTATAGAAGGTTTGAAAATCTGATCATGAAGAAATTCTTGCTATTATAAAGAATAGAGTCGATCTTAGTGGTTCTTTAGATTGAAATCCAAATATGTCTTGACGTCTTAAATGTAAATGTGTTTACTTTTATCAAAATTTATTTATTTTTTAGGTATTGCATATAAATTTCATTTTAATTATATATTAAAAAAATTGTATGTTAGTGGTGTCAAATTATCTTCCACCTTCATGTGGTTGGCACCATTAGTGGAGAATTACATATTATTAGAGCTAAGAAAAATCTTTCAATTTATTTAGATGATTGACTATTTTACCTTATCTAGGGAAATATTATCCTAAGGTCAGAATGGGTGCCCTAAATCATAACCATGTGTACTTAAATGCCAATAATTTGGCCTTAGAGGTTTATCTCCACCCCCAACATGGTGTCAATACCACTATTCAACCATGAGGCCCCAGAGGCAAAGATATACCACTATAACTTGCATCTTACATCTAGGGAAATATCATCTTGAGGTTAGAATGGGTGCTTTATCTCCTAATCAGGTGTATTTGGATGCTAAAAATCTGTTACTAAAGTTTAATCTCTACCCTCAACATCATGGAGATGCTATTTTTTTAGTGAAAAGGCCTTAGAGATATACAGATCTTGAATTGTGGCTTGCATCTTGACAACATTTTTATCAATGTTGCTTAAGGCCAAAATTATTGCAAAATGGGTATCTATATGGATTATAAAGCCATAATAGTGGAAACACATGTAAACTTCACATCTGATGGTGTTAGAAGTGATGTATTTTGACATTGGGGTCCAAAAATGGAAATGTTGTCCTGAGGGTAGAATGGGTCTTTATATCCCAACTAGATGCACTTGGATGCCAAGAATCTAGTCCTATAGGTTAATAACCACCCTTGATGTGGTGGTGATGCCATTTTCAACCATGAGGCCTTAGAGATAGAGATTTCCAATAGCAGATTGCATCTTGCATTTAGGGAAATGTCGTCTTGAGGCCAAAATGGGTGATCCATCTCCTAACTGGGTGTAATCATATACAAATAATGCATTCCTAGAGGTTAATCACCACCCTCAACATGGTGGCAATGATAGTTTTATCTAGGAGGCCCAAAATATATCTCCAACTATGGCTTACATCTTAACAACATTTCTTTTCAATGTTACTTGAGGATGGAATTATTACAAAAAGGGTATCCACATAGATTCTGAGGCCTTGGACATGGGAACACATGTAAATTACACATCCTAAGGTGTTTTAAGTGATATATTTTTGAAGTATAGGTCCTAAAAATGGAAATTTCTATTGGAGGTAAAGACCTTGTCTCTTAACTACATAAAAGTTACATTTTAGGATAGATCAATGAATCCTCTACCATAAGTTCATAAATGATTTTTGATCTAAGGGATTTAGGGTGTAATTATAGTACTTATACATACATATGATTATTCTTTTATCTCATGGATATGATTTATAGTTTCTATTTTATGCCTATCCAAGGTTTAACTAAAAAATAACAATTTTACCTTATAACAAAATACCATCTTGAAGCCAAAATGGGTGCTCTGTCTCCTAACCAGACATACTCAAATGCCAATAATGTGGTCCTAGAAGTTAATTTACACCATTTACATAATGGTAATGCCAATTTTTATCCATGAGGCCCAAAGATAGAGATATCCAACTATGACTTATATCTTATGTTTAGGGAAATGTCATCTTGAGGCTAGAATGGATTATTTATCTCCTAATCGAGGGTACTCATATGCCAAGAATGAGGTATTAGATGTTAATTACCACCTATTACATTGGTGATGCCATTTTTCAACCATGAGGCCCTAGAGATAGATATCTCTAACTACATCTTATATCTTAACAACATTTTTTTTAATATTACTCGAGGCCAAAATTATTGGAAAAAAGGGTATCCATGTGGATTCTGAGGTTGTGGTAGTGGGAAAACATTTAAATTTCACATATCATTGTGTTTTAAGTGATGCATTTTGAATTAGATGTCTTGGAAGTAGAAATGTCTATTGGAGGCAAAGACCATGTCTCTTAACTACATAAAAGTTCCATTTTAGGACTAATCACTAGATCCTCTACCATGAGTTCATTGATGATTTACAATTTTAGAGATTTTAAGTGATATTATATGAATTTGGAATGCATGTGAAAATTATTTTTATTCATGGATATGACTTAAATTTTTTTTATGCATATCCAAAGTTTACCTTAAAAAAATAATTTTTCCTTATAGGAAAATGTCATCTTGAGGCTAGAACAAGTGCTCCATCTCCTAATTGGGCACACTCAAATGATAATAATGTATTTTTATAGGTTAATCTCTACCCTTGACATGGTGGCATGTTATTTTTCAGCCACAAGGCCCCAAAGATAGAGATCTCCAATTGTAGCTTGCATCTTGCATCTAGGGAAATGTCATCTTGAGTCTAGAATGGGTGCTCCATCTCCTAATTAGGCATATTAAAATGCCAATAATGTGATGATAGAGATTAATTACCACCCCAAACATGGTGGTAATGTCATTTTTCATCCATGAGGCCCCAAAGATAGATATCTCCAACTACAACTTATATTTTACATTTAGGGAAATGTCATCTTGAGGCCAAAATGGTTGCTCTATCTCATAACTAGGGGTATTCATATGCCAATAATGAGTTCCTAGAGGTTAATTTACACCCCTGATATGTTTTTTATGTCATTTCGTAGCCAGGAGGCCCTAGATATAAAATTCTCTAACTATGACTTGCATCTTGACAACATTTCTTTTCAATGTTGGTCAAGGCTAGAATTGTTACAAAAAAGGGTATCCACATGGGTTATAAGTTCATGGAAGTGGGAACGCATGTAAATTTTACATATTAATTTTTTTGAAGTGATTTATTTTGAAGCATATATCTTAAAAGTGAAAATTTATATTAAAGGCAAAGACCCTTTCTCTTAACTACATAAACATTCCATTTTAGGACTATTCACTGAATCCTTTACAATGAGTTCATCAGTGATTTGAGATCAAAGGTATATAGGTTTAAATTAGAGGAATTAAATAAACATGTGACCATTCTTTTTATTTTTGGATATGACTTATGGTTTTATTTTTATACCTATCTAAATTTTGCCTAAAAAACAACAATTTTGACTTATAGGGAAATGTTGTCTCGAGGCTGAAATGGGTACTCTGTGATGCAGGAGAATCTTGAAAAAAATCATTGTAATTATGAAATTTGTAAAATTATGGTTTTTATAGGATAGGAGAGGATAATTATTTGTTTTGGGTCTTGTCAAATATTTGTATGTCCCTTTTTAGGTAATTTAAGGACATTTCTAGTTTTCCCTCCAAAAAGCTATATTTGAAAATTTAAGTTGTTGAAAGGACATTTGGAGTGTTTATGCATGTTGAAAAAGTATTGAATATTTTATATAGGTACCTATGTTCAAAATGTTCTTTGAAATTATAATTAATGTAAATATATCCCACATATATTCTATAAACATGCCAATGTAGGAGAGGCTAAAAAATTAGTATATTTGGATAAGCTCTAAGATGATAGAGAGAATTTTGGTCTTGAAACAAGACCATACTAAACTTGTCCATGTTGTTCCAAGTTGATAGATTTTTAATCATAGGATGAGGAGTCAAATTAATTAAGGCAACCAAGATAAAGGCTTAACTTGAAAGGTGGATCTACAAGGGGCTTGTTGTTAAATAAAGGAAGGTCTATCAATAGTCTATAGAGGTCTTATGAATAAAGAAGATTTTTTGATTTGTGATGTATATTCAGACTATTTGAAGTGAAATTTCACATTTTATATGTTTTTTGGTCTTTTTTTATAGCCTTATGATGATTCTTAGCTATAATGGTGGTTTACAAACCTTGTTTGGTGAATATAGTCTCATAGATTGATACAGTATTATGTGCTTCTATATGCACGGTGATAAAATAATGACCGAGGAAGTAAAATAAATATTTAGGTAATATAATAATATATAAATAATTCTATAATCATATTCATATTTCATGATTGTTCCATACTTTAGATCTTGGGTATGAGCTTATATGACTATGTTACAGTTAAGTAACAAAGTTGTCATTTTTCATCATTTGAGTTTGTTCAAAGGAAAGTTATCATTGAATAAGGTTTATAGGGTTGGGTTAGAAATAAATAATTAATTATGTTTTTTAACTATTTTTTAAAGTCTTAAAACCAAATTTTTTAGCTCTTAGCCTTTATTCAGGTCTACATAGGGTTTTGAGAGAAAAATCTTCATAGCTCCAAAAGTAACCATTGGAATTGGTTAAAACTTGGTGGATGGTTAGGGTATGATTTTATAAAGGCTATAAAAGTTATTTTAAGTATTTAATAGATATAAATGAAAATATATAGAGGACTAAGTTTATGTAGGTGTATAGAAAGTCAAGGAAAAATAGGGTTGGAAGTATGGAAACTCACTTATCTAACAATTTATCTAAATCCATTGAAGTTTTTTGAGAAAAGGATATAAGTTATTTTATACTTTGTTTACAATCAAATAAATAATATTTAAATGTTTTTCAGGTATGCAGACCTATAAATAGGCTAAAATGGGTGTTTAGTTCATAAATATGAAATATCTCTCGAAAAATTCATTCAAGAGTATTTAAACTAAATAGATAGATATTATAAAACATATTAAAGGTATGAAAAATAGTCTCAATTCTTTTAGACATCTAAATAAAATATATATTCTTGTTTACTAGTCAATAGGCCTATGTTTCATGGACTAAACCATATTTTGATGGTTCTAAGAAAAGAGTATAGGTCTAAGTGAATAGGAAACTAAGATTAAAACCTTGTAATGTATGAATATAAATTGGTAAGTGAAGTTATAAATGTGTGCTCAACAACTTATGACCCATGTTTCTCAAGTGATGATCAACTATCTAGTTAGGAGATCTATATAACAAGGTAATAAGGTAGATTTCTATGAGTTTGTGTTTCTTGTTAGAAAATGATATATGAAGAAGGATGGAGGTTAAGTATGGAGTTAAAAAATATTATAAAGATTTAAAATAATATTTATAGAACTTAAGAACTTGACTAAGGTTAAAATCCATGATTAAGACCATGAACCATTAAAGAAACCATCATGTTAGCAAAGGTTCCTAAAGCATCAACACATGCTAAGGATGAGGATATCTATGAGATAATTCATGTGTATAGAGTAATTTTATAATAAAAAGATAGGAAGTTGGATGACAAAAACATAATAAGTATTAATTATTTTGTGTTATTGAGTAATTAAGAACAACTAGTATGGTATAAACTGAATAATGCATTAGAATAGCTTATATAGAAAATAACCAAAGCATTACACATAAGAATGCACACAATGAACATAATAAGAAATAACATAGGTAACCATAACTAGAAAATATCTATTGATCTATTCTAAGAGCAGAACCCCTTCTTAAAAATAAACATATATATAGATGTTTCCAGTCTATGATTATTCATCTTCTTCTCATACTTGGTGTCAAAAGTGGATTCTCTTAATATTATATCCTATTACAAGTCATGAATATAAGACAAAGTAAAATATATAATGATAAAATTAGTGCATAATACATTAATATCAAATAAATATCCTATACATATTTATAATTTATGTTCCTATACCAACACTTTCCTGAACTTAAAAGGTTATCTCATCCTAAGACAATGTCATAAGATATATGAGAATATACAAGTGACCAAAGTTTGAAGGAATGATAAGACAAGTAAGATTCATAGTAATCACTCAATACATCATTTTTGGTTATCACCTCTTACACACTACTTAGCTACCCTTTCAGGTTTTCAACTAAGTAGTGTAACATCTTACCACCATTTATAGGTTTTAAATAGGCTGACATAACCAGGTGACTTCCATTTATGGGTTATCAACAAACTTGGCCTTGATTGTCTTACTAAGTCATACCAAATACAAAATTTAATAAATTTGTACTTTATGCAGTACTTAACTTGATGGTGGTGGCATGGACATAGATCAAGTTTGACCAAAAGAGTCCTTAAACTAGGACTAAGTAGCCTTTCACAGTGTAATGATCTATAGGAGTTATGAAGGTGGCCTATACTTAGGTGTATTAACAATCTAGGAAAATAACTAATGAATGGAATTAGATCCATTTTGAATGCACTTCATTCTAGCATCACTTCTTATATAAACCATAATAGACTACATAAGGTAGCATAGAAGCTAATGATCTAATTGAGGTGTACATAGTTATGCTCAAGATTACCTTGGTGTTCACAAAACTTGTCTGAATCTTGGAGGCTAGCAAAGGAACTACATAAAAGTTGACTCTAGCAATTTAGAAGGTTATCACACACATTATCCTTGGCATTACTAGAGCACTCCATCCCTTTCATACCCAATTTTAGTGTGACTTTCCATGGTTTCTTTGGTGGTGGATGACTTTGAAAAGTCTACACTATAATTGGATAATGATGTATTTAATTATTGATTCCAATCCAATAAGCTGTGTGTGACCTATTAAGCTTGAAGTTCCATAACATCAAGAATTCCTTGGTATTCCTCCATAAAAGTCATGATAGTGGTAGCCTCAGCCTTGACATCTTATCCCAATGTTCCCACTACATAGAGTTTCTATGTTGCACACCAGTCCTTTATTAACTTAGAGATAAGTGTCCTAGATAAGCTTTATAGCTTCATGTAGTTGAGCCTTCAACTCAATGTTCTCAACTTTAGATTGATCAACCTCCTACTTCAAAGAGGCGGCCTTATGTGTAATGGACTCATAGAATGCCATAATGCCATCTAATTACTTCTTTAATGGTAATCTAGAAACATATAATGATGCTTCCTAATGGAGTGGGAATTCTTATAATATTCCCATGGTAGCTACAGGATTGGTTCATGGTAAGTAGAAGTGAGAAGGTGGTGTGGCAAGAACCCACAGTTGGAATGTCCCATATATAGACTCCTCCCAAAGGTAAAGTTAGTTTTTTCTCACTTATTGTAGCTATAAATGTATCTTCTTCTTTCTCTAGCTATTATAAACAACCTAGTTATTATATAGGGACTTCTTGTTATTGTACCATAGCATCTTATATAGTCTTCACTTGTTGCATAGTATCTTTATCTTATTTTCTCTTGGTGTCCTCTACTAATTTCCTATTGGTATCTTCCTCTGCAACTTTATTTTTTTCTTATTCCTCTTCCCGCAAATTTTATGCACACTCTTATTCATTTTTATATTCCTCAAGCACAACATCCTTATCTTATTTGGCCTAAGCATGAGCCTATGTTATTAGGTCATCATGTGCCTTGGTTGCACTTAATTTTTATTCATATACTTGAGCCTACTATTTTTACAAGGCTTCATCTTCTTCTTATTTATTATTCTTCATAGCTTCATCGACTTGCTATTAGGTGAGAGTATAATCCATTAGATCCTTCTTTACCTATACTAATATGTCTTTTTGTTGATTAACTTCCTCTACCTTGGCCTTGGTAGTGAATGTAGCCTCTTTATTCCTCTGCTATTCATCCTTCTTCTTCTAGTACACATCTTGTGCCTACTTTGCTACATTGATAGCTTCTTACACTTTTTTTGCCTCCTTGATAGCCTTTTGTCATTCATCCTCTACATCCTAGGCCTTTTGTGTGGCCTCAGCTTCTTTAGCTTGATAACGTGTGTGTTGAGATTTTTATTATTGGTCCTCTCCTTTTGGTGCATCTTTTGTTCTTGATGAACTCATCATCCAATTGTGTAAGATACTTCCTCCCATGAATATTTTTATTCTTCAGTTGTAGTCTAATCTAACATGAGCACTTTAGCCTCTAGGGCTTATTATAAAGGTGGTGAATCGCTTGGATATACCATATAACTAGAGATAGATGATTTTTTATGTCCCAAAATAACCAACCTACATTTGGGTGGTGGTGAATTCAAAGAAGGAGAAGGTTGTACTTCCTACATAATGGTTATCCTACCAAATGTGCATTATTCAAGGGTAGGATAAACCCTAGCCTATTGTCAAGTTTAGGGTCTACACACCATATACTCCTATGGACTTTATATCAATAGCACAAAGATGTCAATAAATATGAAAGTGGTAGAAGGTTATTACTATAAGAGGGTAGTCATTCTCTATACTTGTTCATCCTTTTCACACATAATATCAATAATAATACATGTAGGGCATGGTTGTAGTTACACCTAAAGACTTAGAGGGACCTTATTATGAACTTGAACTATGTGTAATACCATATATAAGAATAACTCTTTATCCTCATTCTCATAAAATTATATTTCCATATCTATAATCATGACCTGGTAGATCTCCTACTTGTTCATTACCATCTGAGGTAGGTCATAGGAGCTTATGATCTGAGGTTCTTTAGGGTCATTCAACTAGGTTGTGGTGTTCCTCATATTGCACTTTAATAGAGGTCATGGTGATTATTATATGGAGATATTTTTATTTCCTTTCTATTGTTGTGAGGTTATGGCTTCTATTTGTGGCTATACTGAAAGGACTACTATGTTAGGTGGTATGGCTTAGAGTGGTGTTGAACACCTAGATACATATTATTTTTGCTTGGTGACTTCAAATTGCATCATGGTGATGGTAATAAAATATGGAAGGGGTTCAAACTGTGACCTAAGAACCTTTTGAATGTGAATGAAAACACCTTTTAGGAGCAAAGTGATAATAACATGTTGTCCTAGGTATTGCATAACATTTTGTGGCACTCATAGATGTGTAGAAATTAGCTTTAAACACTCTTCCAACCATGTCTTAAATTTTCCATCCTGAGATAGGGAACCATGCTCAGGTGTACATATTAGATTGTAAAATTATTGTGTTAGCTAATAATCATTGTCAGGGTGAACCTCTCCTTTAGGGGACTTTTATTTGGTGAAATAGAGTAGAAAGATGAGAAAATAGTACTGGATGGTCTACTTAGAAGTAGTGTGGAACTTGTCAATATTTGTAATAAGATATTATAAAAAATATTTTATCCATTTAAAATAATCATTAAAAATGATCATGCAATGTAAAATATCAACCACTCCTTTGGGAATTTGCTTCACAGACTTGGTGGTCTACTAGAATCTCCTTATGATACACTTGACCAATATGCACACTAGCTTGTCTTAAATTTATTCAATTAGGATTCCTATGGATCCTTAGACATATAAGTCTCTTACCTCCTATAATTTAAGAGGCATTATTGTCTTTTATGGAGAAAGAGAATCACCCCATGCAAACATGACCAAATCTCAAACCATGGATTCGGTGTTGATGACTATAGTGGTGTCAGGGCCAAATGTAAATGTTGTCATCACTATAGTGACTTAATAGGATTTTTAAAATCTCCCCAAAATCACCAAAGTTAGGCATCCAAAGTAAATGCTCAACATCTATATTCTAGAATCTATGTGGGGTTACAAGATCAATTAGTTTCATAACATATATGGGATCTAGTTGAAATAGTTTTTGCTTTGCTATTCAAAGTTAATCAAATAACTTGAGATAAGTATACTTGGTTTGTCAAAGTGTAAGATCAATGGCATTGCTTCCTTATAAGAATATTTCAATTTATTTATGAGTTGTGAATGATCCATGGTAATGGAATATTCGAATTGAGAAACTTTTTGCTTTCCACACAATATAAATTGGATCGGCTCTAAAACTTCATCTCATAAACTTTTTGTAAAAATGAAATGTAGACTTAGTTTAAAACCTTGTGACTTCATATATTTAGTGCCTATTGTTTTCCATGTAAATGTTATGGTGAGTTTTCCCTTTGGTATTAATGTGAATTTTGATGTGGTAAATCTTATTTGATCTAGCATTTAAGGCAGATAGTCATTGGTGCATGCATCAAGATATGTCATTGTATTATTTGTTATCCATACTGGAGTATGAATAGATGATGTTATTTGACCACCAATTTGGTGAAGATTAGATCAATCAAACCTTCACTTTATCATTATCTTCTTAGGTATGATCATTATATAGCTAAGATCTTAGCTGATGTGACTTGAACATACATTTCTTGGACTTAATTACTTGTTCTCACTCCTACTGACATCAACAATAGTGTACCTAAATTCTTATATACACAAGAGGTGCACATGTTACTTCTTATCATGGTTAAAAAATTTAGCATAAAAATAATCTACAAATATACAAATATACACAAAAAAGAATAAACACACAAGAAACCATACATAAATGGGAAATCCTTATCTATTCGGTGCTACTCAACACCCACTCATTTGGTAGAAATATATCAATTAAGACTATTGGTGGTAGGGATTAATTCTATAGCCATCCATGTTCCCTAGCAAAATGATTCCCTACAGATCTCTCAAAACATCAGCTCCTTACTACAATATTTTGTGTATAACATAAGGCCCTTTTTACTTGATCTTTAATTTACTTGGGAATGCTATGAAGAGACTATCATATAACAAAGTTGGTTGGTCTTTGTGAAATTATTTATGGCACATGTTACTATCATGTCATGATTTTTGTCTCTAGTTATGAAATTCCTACATCTAATATGCACTAGATCGATACTCATCCATCTTATTCAATTTGATAACCCTGTTTGTGAGAGACTCATGATCCATTGGTCTCATAACCATTACAATGCATAGATTGGGTACCAAATCTTCCATTGACATTACTAATTCAAGCCCATAGACCAACTAAAATGGATTAAAAATTTTAGACATATTATAGTGTGTTTGATAGGCACAAAGAATCATAGGAATGTGATCTTCCCAATCATCCCTTTTGATATCATATATCTTTATCAGCATCTTGCCCAATGCTTTATTAGAATCCTTAGCTTATGGATAGTACATAGTGATTTTATGATGGGAAATCATGAATTATTCAGTAACGGCTTTGATAGTATTATTTAGGAAGTGTGTCCCTTAATCACTGATTAGCTTTATGGGGTATTCAGACCTTGTGATGATATTCTCTTAAAGGAAATTTGATGCATCCTTCACCCCACAGCCGGGTGTCATAGTAACTTCAACCCATTTGGTAAAGTAATCTATCACATTTATAGTATACAATGCTTTATTATATTTACTCAAAGGATTTATCTATCTTAAAAAATTGATGCCTCATTGTTCAAAAGGTTGTTCATCTTGTGAACTAGGAATTTGACTTTGAAGAGGAGATTAGTATTGTGTTAGTGACAAAATAAACAAAATAAATTGACAAAAAACACACTAAACTAACACCTTCATGCCTAATTACTAGGGTGAGCTTAATAATAGAAACAAATGAAAAACACAACTAAAAATTAAGGAAAAACAAGAATCCTTCACCTTCCTTGGATGCTTCAAATGCTTTGTAGTAGTGGCTTTCTTGGTTTGTGCTCATGAAGTCTTCATCAAAGGAGGAATGGCTATCTCCTCTTCTCCTTGGCACCTTATGGAATATAGCTTGGCTTGGCTTAGCATGGCTCATTAATTTGGCATTATAACACTAATTTGCATGAGGTTCTAAAGTCAATTTAGCATGGTAACTTTGCATATTCCAAGCATTTTTTTTCATATGGTAAGGCCTCCTATTTATATATTTTTGTAAATGGATAGAATAAACCTAAATTATCCATCTCAAGATTGAGATGTGTGGGTAAATATTAATCCAATTATGTAATTAAAATCCATAAATAGGATCATCAATATTTGGGATAGAGGGGAATTGAATAGGAATGGAAGGGCTTTGATGAGGTATGAGAGGCTTGAATCTTGATGTTTGTGGCATTTATGGCCTAGGGATGTCTTCCCAAGAAATGAGGTCACCTGATGATGTAGATATTCAATATTCATTTATAAAAACAAGTATTGAACAAGTTTACATGCAATTCTTAATTAGGCTCTAATTTGGTTTAACTAGCTCTTAAGCATGATTAAGCACTTTGTGTACAAATTACTCAAATTGATCAAAATGCCTTGTTATTGGTCCAAAATTTGACAAGATTGGAATTGGAAGTCAATGTCAGATGCATTATATCCATTATCCCATTTAAGATGTTACCAAAAACAAATAACAAAGGCATGTGTCTTGTGCAAGAGATTTGATGAGAAAGAGCAATCTAGAACACCCAAGTGTAAAATTGGCATTTTTACTTAGAATAATCTGATCAAAGTTAGCTGGTCCATAAATTTCACTACCTCAACTTTTGATACCCTATCCAAAATCAGCACTTGACTATATCAGGTTCAAAGTTTTTAATGTGCTTTAGTGTTTTAGGAAAAATTGTGTATTTTAGTAAGAATTAGTTAAAATGATAATTGGTGGCCAGATTTAGGTGTCCACACAGATAACAAAGTCTAAAAAGGCATTTCATTTTTTGGTATGGCTTACCCATTCATTGACATACATCACAATACTATGCTACTCTATGTGCATCTTAAAAAAGATTTGGCCACCATAATCCACTTTGTAATAGTTTATGTGCAGTAGCTTCTCTAATAAAATGACATCTTGCTATTTCTTAGTGTGCTTCCCATAAGAACTGTAGGCATTCATATTTTATAACTACCTTTCATAGTACTTCATCCTTCCTCAAATGATACAAAATCCCATCATAATAGTATATGACAAGGCTCTGGTGATAAACTAATTCTTGTCTCTTTCTTGGTAGTGCATAGGGAATACCCCTTATTTTAGAAAATTAGCAATTGCCTCAAAATTATTAGGTATTATAAAAACATGAAATAGACGGGTATTAGAAGAATCTTCCTATAGTTATTTTGGTTCTTCCCCATTCATGATGTGACTAAGATGATCCGACCCAACATTTTCTCTACCTAGCTTGATGTTGTTTTGAAATTGAAATTCTTAAAAGAGCATCAACCATCTTGAAATGCATCCTCCAATCATAGTGTTGACACAAGAAATTGCACCCTTTGGCAGGAGGCCGAGCTCCTACCTTCTCCTCACAACATGGAAACTCCCCTCTCGCCTGTGGGACTGGTGAAGCTAGAGGGGAGAGTCTCTAGATAAGGGCTAGCTCCCTTTGATGCATCATGTTGGTTCTAGGAAGTGTAAATACATACACACACACACACACACACACACACACACACACACACACACACACACACACACACACACACACACACACACACACACACACACACACACACACACACACACACATATATATATATATAAAATGAGGGGGGATGAAAAGGGAGAAAGATTGCAGGAAACAAACCTACTCTAAAAGAGGCGATGCACCAAAATAAAGTGACCTTCACACATCCACTCTTGAAATAAGACAAATGCATACGTACACTTCACACTTGGCAGAAGGGCCAGGCTACTAGAAACTAGCAGGGAGGCCTTAATGGAAAATACAAAAAAATAGAGATCACCAAAGGTGTTGTGGGACGCACACTTATGTAGTAATTTCCTCTATTTCACACTTCTCAAATACTACTCTTCTCCTGTCAACTGCAGAGATGGAAGCTTGTAGATAACAGGTATGCTGGTGTTGAACCTATGAGAGCATCAAGAAACAATGACTGAACACAAAACATACACTCAAGACATACTCGGATATATCTATCCAAAATGGAGGTAAAAATTTTGTTTATTGATTTAGGTGGAAATTTCAACAGGGCTGCACCTTGTAAAAATGTGGAAGATCCTTTTACAAATGATAAGGCTTTTAATATATAGGAGAAGTAAGGAGGCTCATTTGGCACTCCTTTTTTACAAGTGGCCCATGCATCCCTTCATTGGGAAGAGCAGACTGCCTAAAAGTAAATGATGTGTCGACCCTTGCTTTGACTTCATGCATCTTTTGATGTGGCTACACAGTTTTCCTCATTAATTGAGGCTGCATCTTGAAGGCACCTACATAGATTGTCTACTCATAAATATGAAATAGATAAAAGGGGTACATGTTTGGCTACTTGCATCCTTTAGTGATCAATTGTAGCCACTATGCCACCTATTGGAGTTACTTCTTAAATTGACACCTCCCTTCACCACTTGGATGACCTGTTTGCTCCATGCTTGGCACTTTGTCCTTTTCTTATCTTGTCTCTTCTAGCTCCTTCAGCCCTCAGGCTATCTTCTAGTAAGTCACTGCATTGCTGGGCCTTTTCCATGGTTAGCACTCCTTTGGTTCAAAAGCAAACAGCTAGTTCATTACATTAAATTTGATGGCCTTTGAGACGTCACCATCCTTGACAAAAGTCATCAGGTCTTTTCCTTTGAAGTGTGGCCTCTTTGAACCAAGCCGTTGAACCAAAATTAGTTTAACAGTTCAACCACTGCACGCCGATGCCTTTAAACCAAGCCATTTGAACTTGCCTTTGAGCCATGTGGTTAAACCATTCATTGCACTTTAACCACTGAACCAAGGCCGAAGCATTGAACTTTGCAGAAGCATTGAACCCATTGATGAACCAAGGCTGAAGAAATGATGCAACCAAAAATGAATTGGCCTTAAACAGCAGGGGGAAGTTGACCAATTTTATTTTGCCTCATTGAAAATCCTGTTAGACTCGTCCTCTGCTCCCTCTTGGCCTTCTTGAAGAATCGTGACTATTGTGATGTCTAAAATGGAATCACAAACTAATTGCTCATCCCACAGAACATCATCTCTCTATTTAAAGCTCTCTACTTCAAGGCCTTCCTCTAGGAAGACAAACCTCTCCTTTTCCACCTTGAAGATCAGGACCTCTAGATGTTTAAAGGTCTTCTCTTGATCCTCCTCCAACTTAGGCTCCTAAGCGTAGTCGACTTCATCATCAGAATAGCAAGGAAGTTCATCAAATAGAGGGGAAGAGAGCTCACCATGCTTTTGTTTCTCCTCATATTAGTGGAACATCTGCATAAATGCAAAACCTGCATCTTCTCCATTGCTGATAAGGTCTTCACAAGGAGCATCAATGATGATTCCACCTTCGTTGTCACTCATGAAAGCCTCTTGAAGAACTACAGCTTGGATTTTTTACTCCTTACCTACCTCTTAAAAAACAAGTTCATCCTTGAGAAGGGGTGAAGTGGGAAAAACACGTGGAAGAGGAGGTAGTCCTTGAGCTAGAATTGAATGATTCTCCTCCTTCCATTTGATCAACGCTTCATCAATATTAGGTATGGCCTGATATTTCTCTTAGAAGTGTGTAGATGGGGTGTGTTCAGACATGGAATGTGTTGTTTGGTTTGAGCCATCCATCACACATTGGCTGAGGAATTTCTCTCTGGATTCCAACTCCACAATTCTCCTAGCTAGATCCTCTTGGAAGAGCTTTTCCTGGAGGTCGTCAGCATAATCATTAGTAGGAGCAGTCTCATCTTCTTCAAGGTTTTGAGAAAAACCTTGTTTTTCCTCCTCCATTCTACCCCATGATTCTACTATTTTCCCCCAATTCAAGATCTCAGAATTGGAATTTTGCTCCTATGAACAGGCATCAACTTTGTTTTCTCCAAGGTCACAGGCCTCCTCTGCAAGGTCTATAAGTTTTAACTCTCTTTCAAGAAGCAGCTTCATCCTAGCCTCTAAATCTTCAATTTGCTGGCTAGGTTGTCCTAAAAGAGTATTTCTTGGAGGTCATCAGCATTATCCTCTTCAAAGCTCTAAGCTGGTCTCTGGCATTCCTTCCTCCAACTTGGAATCTGTGCATTATGCTGAAGGACTTAGGGAGGCTGAAGAATGCAAGGAAGAGACTGTAGAAGAGGGATGTGCTAGCTAGTGGTACTATTCTCAATGGGAGATTCACAATATAAGGAATTTAGAAGGTTTATCTCCATGGGAGGTTGTTCTGATGCCATTTGGTGTTGGAAATCTAGGCACATGGGATTGGGAGTAGATGTATTTGATAAGCTGGAAAGAGCAAGTGCAATATGATAGAAAGGATTTGGTGTAAAAGAGGGGGCCTTTTTCAAAATAAGAGGGGGCACGCAAGGCTGACTACCTTGCATAGATGGATTTCTCCATTTTTTTGCCTCCTCCTCCAAGAACTGCAAGGCATATGCTTGCCTAAACAAACACTCTTCTTTATACATCAACTCCTGCTGATACTCGTACTACTCTTCCATTCTGTCGATTTCCATTGTTTGCTTCTCAAACTCCAGTGCCACCTCCCTTAACGTTGTAGGACAAATAGGAGAGCTACTTGAGGGGATTGCATAAATATCTAGAGTCTGATTATATTCACATTAAGGAAAACAAAATCCATGATTCTTCATAAAAGGATTATACATATAAAAAATATTTTTGAATGGAACTAGGCTATGCTTAACTAGAAGATTTAACTCGGAGTTACCAGATGCTAAAAATACTCAATTTACTATAACAAGACCATCATCAATCCTGATACCTTACTACATTGTCAAACTGTGTCCCACCAGGCATGCCAAAACTGTTGATGCAAGAAATTGCACCCTTTGGTAGGAGGCCAAGCTCCTACCTTCTCCTCACAACATGGAAACTCCCCTCTCACCTATGGGGCTAGAAAAGCTAGAGGGGATAGTCTTTATATAAGGGATAGCTCCCTTTGATGCATCATGTTGGTTCTAGGAAGTTCAAATACATACACATATATAGATATAAAATGAGGGGGGATGAAAAGGGAGAAAGATTGTAGGAAACAAACCTACTCTAAAAGAGAAGATGCACCAAAATAAAGTGACCTTCACACATCCACTCTTTAAATTAGACAAATGCATATGTACACTTCACACTTGGCAGAAGGGATAGGCTACTAAAAACTGGTAGGGAGGCCTTAATGGAAAATACAAAAAAATAGAGATCACTAAAGGTGTTGTGGGACACACACTTATGTAGTTATTTCCTCTATTTTGCACTACTCAAATATTGCTCTTCTCTTATTAGATGTAGAGATGGAGCCTTATAGATAACAAGTATGCTGGTGTTGAACCTATGAGAGCATCAAGAAATAATGACTGAACACAAAACAAACACTCAAGACATACTCAGATATATCTATCCAAAATGGAGGTAAAAATTGCATTTATTGATTTAGGTGGAAATTTCAATAGGTTTGTGCCTTGTAAAAATGTGGAAGATCCTTTTACAAATGACAAGTCTTTCAATATATAAGAGAAGCAAGGAGGCTCATTTGGCACTCCTTTTTTACAAGTGGCCCATGTGTCCCTTCATTGGGAAGAGCAAGTTGCCTAAAAGTAAATGATGTGTCGACGCTTGCTTTGACTTCAGGCATCTTTTGACGTGGCTGTGCAATTTTCCTCATTAACTGAGGCTGCATCTTGAAGGCACCTATGTAGCTTGTTTGCTCATAAATATGAAATAGAGAAAAGGGGTACACGGTTGGCCGCTCACATCCTTTATTGATCAATTGCAGCCACTGTGCCACCTGCTGGAGTTACTTCTTGAACCAACACCTCCCTTCAACACTTGGACAACATGTTTGCTCCATGCTTGGCACTTTATCCTTTTCCTATCTTGTCTCTTCTGGCTCCTTTGTCCCTTGAGCTATCTTCTGGTAGGTCACTGCATTGCTGGGCCTTTTCCATGGTTAGCGCTCCTTTGGTTCGAAAGCAAATGGCTAGTTCGTTGCATTAAATTTGACGGCCTTTGGGACATCACCATCCTTGACAAAAGTCATCAGGTCTTTTCCTTTAAAGTGTGACCTCTTTGAACCAAGCTGTTCAACCAATATTTGTTCAATGATTCAACCACTGTGCACTGATGCCTTTGAACCAAGCCATTTGAACTTGCCTTTGAACCGTTCGGTTGAACCATTCATTGCACTTTAACCACTGAACCAAGGCCAAAGTGTTGAACTTAGCATTAAACTTTGCTGAAGCATTGAATGAGTTCATGAACCAAGGTTGATGAACTGATGCAACCAAAAATGAATTGGCCTTAAACAACAGGGGGGAAGTTGACCGATTTTTTGCTTGCGGGCAAAATTGGTCAACACATAGGCTTATTAACTAGGTAGTGAAGAGCTTGATGATCTGTGAAAACTTTAAATGGTGTCACAATAATATAATGTTGGAAGTTATATAGTGTGAACACTATATCCAATGCTTCTCTTTCAGTTGTCATGTAATTCTTTTCGACATTAGATAATTTTTTGCTTGCAAAATGTATGGCGTAGTCCAATCCACCATATTTTAGATACATAAGCATAACACTAATTGTGATACTAAAAGCATCAATATGCACATGAAGGGACTTACTCCAATCTAGAAAGACAAGGATAGGTGCAGTGACCAATCATTGCTTTAATTCTATGAAAGCTTCTTGACACTCGATAGTCCAGAAATACTTTATACCTTTATGTAGTAAATACTCCAATGGGGATGAAATGGTTGCATATATTTTGATAAACTTTTGATATTAACCTATGTGGATTATAAAGGATCACACTTTCATGGAGCTAACTAGTGGAGGCATGATAAGAATGATTAGAATTTTGTCCTGATCCACAAAAATTCCTTCACTACACACCACATGACCTAATAGGACACCAAAAGGTGTAAAAAATAAACATTTTTTCAAATATATGGAAATACACAAAGCTCAAAAATGTTCTAGAATAAAACACAACTTGGAAAAGTGTTCTTAAAATAAAGACAATAGTACCCAATCATATAGATATACTTATAGGAAAACATGAATGAAATCCTTAAACATAGTCACCATAACTCTATAAAAACATGCAGGTGTGTTCATGAGGCAAAAAGGCATTACCTTGTATGCAAAGGATCCCCATTCTATGGAAAAAATTGTTTTATCTCTATCTTCTTCTATGAAGGGTATTTGATGATAGACACTAAACCCATCCATGATAGAGTAAACTTCATGACTTGGGATAGATTTCAAAAATTATATGTGAAGGGAATCAAAAATAGATCATTCACACATGCATCATTCAAAATTTTATAGTCACCACATACTCTAATCTCCCCTATTTTATTATGTTTCATTACCATGGGACTAACCAAATCTACCTTCTCTATGAGATAGATTATACTTGCTTCCTACATTTTATGCAGTTCAACCTTCACTTTCAACTTCATGTTTGGATTCAACTTGTATGACTTTTTATTGATAAGTTATGCACACTCCTTGATTTTGTTATGTAATTCATCTAGGGAAGGATATACTCCTCTAAATTTAGAAAATTTTGTGGGAAGCACATCTTGATAATATTATAGGAGTTTCATAGCTTATAAAAATTTGGAATCATTCCAATAATCACCTATATGTGCCAATTTAGGAATCTCCTCACTTTTTATTTTTTCCAAATGCTTTTAAATAGGTTGAATATAAATCTTGCACTTCTCCTTAGCAACAAATTCTTCCAACCATCTTTGCCTTTCCTATTCTAGAATATGTATGTTGCATGACTTTTCTTCTTCAGTGGGTTCTACAACTAGATCCTATTAATGATGAAAATTATACCATCAATGAATCAACCCTTTTAGCTATCATGAAGGTTAAGTTAGAATCATACCAGTCTAATCATAGGTCTTCTAAAGGGTCATCTAAGATCTTAAATATGTGAGGGTGTTTTTATTATAAATTATGGGAAATAATCAACAAGTTATCAAGACAACTCATTTGAATATAAAAATCAGAAATCCATTTACCGAATCAAGAATCAATTGAGATAAGAATCTATAATCTATTCTATCTGATAGAGAAAACCTATTAGTTAGATAGTTTCTTAAAGAATAGAAACCTGAATCTATAATGTATATGTATATTTAATTAATATCTTCACTTGTTGCTTGTAATGGTTTATAAGTTAACCAAATATAGAAAAGATAGATCAAAGTAAGAAAGAGAGACTAACATGCAAACAAAAGGCCATCAAACTAAACAAATAATAACAAAACAAACATTTAAACCTATAGCAAAAAGAAATAAACCTAGAATAGAAAAGAAACTAATCTAAATAGAAAAGGGAATAAAACATAAAATTAATATAAGAAAACTCTAGGAAAATGGAAACTATAATAACAAAAATGAAACTAAAGGAAAGAACAAACTAAATTTCTAAAAAAAGAAACTCTAAAATTAAATTAGAAAACTATTTTAAATAAACTGACAAAATGTCAGGGAAACCTAGAACAATAAGCATGCTCTGATCCCTACTGAGTCAGGATCTTGCTCTACCAATTAGAACACATGTGATTACTTCTTGTATTAGCAACTAAACACGGAATTATACTAGAATCAATAAGTAACTAGAAATATGAAACAACACAGGAATATGAGAGACAATACACAATTGTATTAATAATCACTCAGAAGAATATACAATAAGAAAGATGCCACTTCTTCCTCCACCTCAAAGGTTCGCCACACCTCAAGACATTCTTCCCTCTCTCTCTTGGTCCCAACAATCAACTCCAATACAGAATTGATGTTCACCTCTCCAACCAGTCAGTAACACGCTGCCAGTTCACCAAGTACACAACCGTACTCCAAGTAGATATCATGCTCTCTACTGCTACCTGCAAATCACTAGACCTTACTCACCATGTAGATATCTCTACACCCCTGAAGAACCCTTGTCCTTGCCTCACCAAGTCCTTATGAATCTTCAACCAGTACCCTGGTGGATCAACTCCTTGACCTTGTAGACCTTGCAACTCTCCCTGATCATACACACACAACACCACTTTGAAACTAGGAGGAGCTACACTAGCTCTCTCTAAAAGCTCTATGGCTTTCTAGCACACTTTTACAATACAATCATGAGTCCATATATAGATCTCATCCAAACAATAATTAGACAATAATACAATAATTAAATCCACAGCTCTTAGTCTAAAAATAGCTCTAAACATGCAAACGCTTGGTTCGTCAACCAACTGCCTGTAATGTACTCACAGCTTGAATCACATGTGACCAACATCGGTCCCTGACTGCCTGGGGGTGCCGACGCCGGCCGATACATGACCGACGTCAGTTGCCTTCTGTCTCCCTCCTGCCATCGTTGGTTGTCCTGATCGATGCCAGTGTCTATGACACTCCGTAACTCTTCTACAACCTCCATAACTTCTCATGTTTGCATCCTGGTGAAGCTTTTAGCTCCACAACCTAACAATCTCCCACTTCGAGATAAATAGCTGCACCTATACCTATATTTGTAGCCCATCTAATCTATTCCCTGGTTTGTATCCCTCTTTAAGATCAATCCTAAAGACCAACCACCATACAACCTGTGATGTTATACCTGTCATTCAAGTAACCTGCCACATCTGAACCTACACATCCATGTAGTGAAGAACTTGACCCTGCATAACAAGAATCCCTGCTGCTAGTCCCACTGAACTACCCTCCAGTACTCCTTCCCTGAATTGGCTCCATACTTTTCGACAACCCCCACTGCTTGGGAAAACTCAGGTCTACAATAGACCTCATGTGATTTCAAACCCTGTTTCAAGCTAAGCTTGAACTATCCAGCCCTTGGTGTACTTTTTGATTCTACATCCTGCATAATGAACCTCATCAACACCATCTTCACATCAGCTCCCACTGGAGACCAAATCTCCATGTCTCTTATGCCAAAGAATTTCACTGCTCCAAATTCCTCATGACACACCTCTGAACTAACCTTACCTTTTAGCTCAGCAAATCCCTGTATGTACAAAACCTACTAGCAAACCATCCACATACAGTAACTGGATAATGTCGTGACTCATCATACACCTGGTAAGAACAAAACCATAATAGTTACACTGACATTGACTGAAGCCATGCTTAGTCATCCACCCGTCAAAACCTGTACCACTGTCCTGCAGCTTCTTCAAGACCTTATGCCTTGGCCTTCCATCTCTTTTATCCATCCACTCTCTTCTTTAACTCAGGAATCCATCCATCTCTCAGTGCTTTCTTCCAGCTGACAACTCTACCAACAAATACCTATTTGGTTTTTCTCCAAGGACTCACACTCCTCATCCATGCCAAGCTCCCACTATATCTGGACTCTACCTGCATTGCCTCTTCACATCTTCGTGGTTCTCGACCATCAGTAAGCAATATAAAGAAGGTGAACAATGAATATGAGGTTCACTTACCCTTTTTGACCTCCACATGAGTGTTTGAGACTTGTTGTCTGCCCAATATCCATTCCAGTGACTGATCTTAGCCATCTCCCAGTCTGCTCTCAACCGATGTCGGTTCCATGCACTGACCCTGACTGCCGATGTTATTTCCCTGGCCGACACCGGTATCCTTTCTGTCGATGTCAGTTTATTCATTACCGACGTCGGTCTTCTTGTTGCCAACGTTGGTTACTGTGTGACCAATGCCGATACCTGTGTTCGTCTGTGAGTGATAACTTTTTACCCGTGAGCTCTCCATGGATCAAAATCCTAATCAAATCAATCTTGCTTTGCTCAAAATAAATTAGTTCCCTCACCTGATCTCTATCTGTCATCTTCTCCATGGACACCAAGGATTTCTAGTTCTTTAGCTTGTCAAAAACATCTGTCTTCCACTTCAGAACCTGCATTCTCTTTCTACATATGTAACCAAGCCTACAAAGCCACATCTCTATAACAGAAGGTGAATCAGTAATATAAGTAGATAGATAAAGGATACCTACTTTCTTACCACCATCTAATTCAAGTGTATCCACTGTGAGAGTTACAGTACATCTCCCATCACCAAAATTTCCTGAAGAAATTAGACTCATCTCCAAGACTGGTACCTGCATGACTTCCTTCAACCACTGTGTGTCATCCATCTGCAATTTCAGCTTCACTTCCCCTTTGCCAATCATTTGACAAGGCTCTCCAGCTCCTAAACCTGGGGCTGTATGGAAAGAGGCAACATAATCTGTTATCCAAGATTCAACTTCATCCAAGAAACCTCCCAAAGCATCTTGTGTAACAACACCTGCAACATATACATCTTCAGTTCCTTCATGCTGATCTGCTACCAGCCAACAATATCTTTTTCTCTGCTCTTTCTTTCCATCAATCAGACCATTTGTGCTATTTAGTTTCTCCATTCGTAGCTTACTTCCTTCTACCATTGCTATACTCCCACTCAATCAGAAACCCCTGTGAGTAACCTGTAATCAACAAACACTACCAGATCTGAAACCACCTGTTAGTAACCCAACCTGGCTCTGATACCATGTGTCAGGGAAACCTAGAGCAATAAGCATGCTCTGATCCCTACTGAGTCAAGATCTTGCTCTACCAGTTAGAACACATGTGATTACTTCTTTTATTAGCAACTAAACACGGAATTATACCAGAATCAATAAGTAACTAGAAATATGAAACAACATAGGAATATGAGAGACAATACACAATTGTATTAATAATCACTCAGAAGAATATACAATAAGAAAGATGCCACTTCTTCCTCCACCTCAAAGGTTCGCCACACCTCAAGACCTTCTTCCCTCTCTCTCTTGGTCCCAACAATCAACTCCAATACAGAATTGATGTTCACCTCTCCAACTAGTCAGTAACACGCTGCCAGTTCACCAAGTACACAACCGTACTCCAAGTAGATCTCCTGCTCTCTGCTGCTACCTGCAAATCACTAGACCTTACTCACCATGTAGATATCTCTACACCCCTGAAGAACCCTTGTCCTTGCCTCACCAAGTACTTATGAATCTTCAATCAGTACCCCGGTGGATCAGCTCCTTGACCTTGCAGACCTTGCAACTCTCCCTGATCATACACACACAGCACCCCTTTGGAACTAGGAGGAGCTACACTAGCTCTCTCTAAAAGCTCTATGGCTTTCTAGCACACTTTTACAATACAATCATGAGTCCATATATAGATCTCATCCAAATAATAATTAGACAATAATACAATAATTAAACCCGCAACTCTCAGTCTAAAAATAGCTCTAAACATGCAAACGCTTGGTTCGTCAACCAACTACCCGTAATGTACTCGCAGCTCGAACCACAGGTGAACAACGTCGGTCCCTGACTACCTGGGGGTGCCGACGCCAGCCGATACATGACCGATGTCAGTTGCCTTCTGTCTCCCTCCTGCCGTCGTCAGTTGTCTTGACCGATGCCGGTGTCTATGACACTCCGCAACTCTTCTGCAACCTCCATAACTTCTCCTGTTTGCATCCTGGTGAATCTTTTAGCTCCACAACCTAACACAAAAGATAACTAAGACTAAAACTGAAGAAAAGGAAAAAGATAGTATACTTACAAAATAGATATGAAATATTAAACTAAAATGAAATAAACATGTAGTTATTAGACTAAGTAAAGAAAAACTAAGACTAAACAAAAAAATAAATTAAAATTAAGAATAGTCTACTAAATAAAGATTATAGTAAAATAATTGACAAGGTAGAAAATAAACTAAGATGAAGAAGGAACTATAATTCAAACTTAATCTAATATAAAACTGATAATAAAGGTTAAGAAACTTGAATAGATGAAGAACACAAAATCAAAGCTATCAATAAATTAAAATCTATCTTAATTGGAACTAAATAAGCTAAAACTAACAAAATACGATAAGATAAAATATAAATTCAAAAGAGAGTTATTAATCAAAGTAAACTAAAACAAAATTTAAATAAATCTATCACAATCAAAACAAAAAGGAAAAGTAAACAGAACTAGTTTAAGATTAAGAACAAAATAAACTAAACTATCTATAATAGAAAAGACAATAGATTAAACTATATGTAGTAAAGAAATCAGATTTAGAAGAAATTTGAAGGTTCTATTGATATTAAAAATTAGAGTTAATTAATTACAAATATGTGTGAGTCTCAAAATGAGAGTCATCTTAGCAGAAAAAGATAAAATTCAATGAGAAAACCAACATCCTTTCTCTACAAAACTTTGAAAGACAACTTTCCAATCGAATAGATCAATGGAATGTCATAGAACAACAAAATTATCATCATTATTTAGGTTGATTACTTGAAATATTTGCATAAGATTGCAAATAGAAATCATCAAAAGATATTAAATTTATTAAACTTTAGATAATCAGTAATAGATGATAAATATATCTAGATATACATGTGTTGCATAAGTGATTACTCAACTATCAGATAAAGTACCATTGGGTCTATCTACAAAAGTTGTACTATCTCAGGAAAGTTGCATAGAAAGAAGAGATAAATGACGGACTTCAGAAATACTTAAGTCTTCAATATGTGTTGTGCTTTTATCTTCAAATGAATGTTTAATCTCCTCTTATACCTTCAACTTTAGTTATTAAACAAATTATAACTAACTTTAGTTATTTATTGGTTAATGTTAACTAATTGACTTTTAATAAAGTCAATTAATTAACTAAATTTAGTTAAGGGTAGATTTAGTTAATACTTAAAAAGTATTAATTTGATCTAAGGTATTTAAAAATAATAGACCTGGGGTACTAAACCTTAATAGGTGGGGATGCATATTAATCAATGATATAGTAGGATACAAACTAATCATAAAATAATAAACTAAAAATGATAAATTATACTTATGTTTAAACCATAATGCATTTAATTAAACTTAAGCACATATAAATATGTCAAACACTCCAAAGTCACTGTATATACCCAATTTACCAAAATTATCAAGTCTGAAGTATCAAAATATCAAGCCTAAAATATCAATTTCAGCATGAAAAAGTTCAACACTAACATAAAATTATCCCTTAGATAACTAGTAATCTTCTAAATCAGCTAAAAATTCAATTATTTTTTTGTCTTACTAAAGTAGACAAACATTGTACTCCATCTCGATTGCAAGAAAAGGCAGCAATATAGTTCTTGAGTTAGATGTGCTATCATCAACTTCCATCTTGATTTTTATCAATCTGACCTCTCTAGGTGCTTCAAGCTCAGTATTTTTCATAGAAAAATTATTTTCAACATTCTAAACTAGAATGTCCATGGTTTTCCTCTTATTGACATATTCCAACCCTCCCAAACTCAAACTTTTAAACCTCAAAAGGGGCTCACTATGGGCACCTGACAAGTTCAAATTTCTACATTTCCCACCAAGATTTGCATTAGATGGGGTAGGTGTATCTCAAAGAGTGGCCATCTTTCTAAAATCCTTGGCATGAGTTATCTCAACTTTAAGCTGATTGCACTGATCAACATGTAACTTATTAGTGGGAAATGTCTTATCATTTGGTTTACCTCTAAAATTAGGGGGATGTAGTGGTAAGAAATGATGATCATTCTCTAGATGACGAGAAGAGCTACTTTGTGAGTGTGTATGGGCTCCAAATCTATTTCCATGAAAAACTCTATGACCTCTATAGCCTCTATTAATTAGATTAGTAGGCAAATAATGCAAGATATTCCAAAAATTTGGGTCATAAACATCAAAATGGATGGACATTATTATGCCCCTAGGAAACCTAGGCCCAAAATATCCAGCACAAAAACTAGCCCTATTAGAAATTCTACTATGACTTGATTGACTGCCACCTCTATTAAAGTTCTACCCCCATCCTCCATCATTATTACTCCTAGTTGGATGGTCCCACATAGACATACTAAATATCTAAAAATATAGCAGAAAAACTAGGTTTTGAAATAAAATACTAAAGTAAAACTATAAAAGAGTCTAAAATATGCACTATACTGGAACCATTATTCTATGTCTAAATTTAAACCACATTGATTTTCATGAGAAAAATAAATTTTTGATATCGATCCTTAGCCAATTTTGATATCAATATTTATCTTTAAATAAAAATTCAAACCCTCAATATTAAGATAAAATTTCAAATGTGACTTCATGTTTCCAAAACTTATAACCCATTCAAAATATCTACATATATAAATATTTAGATTTTTTCCATTTTCAAATATCACATCCGACTGATCAATCCTCAAATTGCAATGAAACAACTAAAATTCCCATATTTGTTTGAACATAATCTAAATTGAAATTAGACCAGTGTTCCAAAAGATCATTATTATACCCAACTTCATCATAAATAATGAATTGTAATTAACCATTCAAACACTGCTTATATCCACAATCATCAACATCAACAAGGATCATATAAAACTTATGAAAACTAATCAAAATGATGCAGACTATCAAAATTATGCAATAACATTTCACCAAACCCTGGCCACTTCATGATTTTGAAAATACTGAAAATATGGAAAACTAAATCACCATTTGTTTGCCATTTATATTGAAAAACACTTACACAATGTCAACAAAGAAAAACCCTAAGTTTGTAACCAATCTCAAACAAAAACATATGCATGTTTAACTATTATATAAATTTCAAAAATTGGAAATCAAAACCTTTGTATGTAACTAAAAAACATTTAAGTCCTTCCAATATTGTCATTATTTGAACTCAAAAGGATAACAACTATAAAATGAGAAAACTCTCCATATGCATGTCATGCATGAAACCCTAAACCAAATTTTAAGCATGATATAACTTCAACACTTTGTTTATAACTAGGCTATGATTTCTCATACTTAAGTAAATGAATCAAAATTTCATATATACCAAAAATGTAAATAATATGTTGTGTAAAAAAATTGAATACTGTTATAACAAAAGTTTCCTTTAAAATAGGTTTTGAACTAAAACATCAAAAGTACAAAACCCTTGACATATGAAAATTGACCTATTTATCCATTTTATACCATCTTCAAAAATTTAAACCCAAAACCTGAGTGCATGCAAATTCTTTAAAAACTCCATTCTAAATCACTTACAATTTATTCAAACATGTAGGGCTTTTCTCAAAATCATCATCTTTATGTATAAATGAATACATATTCATAATGTCTCCCATTTTCAAAATAATCAAACTTTCAACAAAACTCTCAACACATATTTATATATCTTTTTTTTATACCATTCTCAAAATACCAATAAAATAATTTCATTTGAAACTAAAAAGGAAATAGAACACCTTCTGCATGTGAATCTTTCAACTCTTATATAACTAAAACTTTTTCAACATGCAATGATCTAAGGATTCAAATAAAACTTATTGTATGCACATAGTTTCCAAATCATATAACTTGATATATATATATATATATATATATATATATATATATATATATATATATATATATATATATATATATATATATATATATATATATAAACATCAAACATCCCAAACAAATGACAACTAATGAATGCAAAAGACTCAGGGAAAATTAAATAGTTTCAATTTCCTTCAATCAAAAACTCTGAACTTATTTCCATGAAAATGAAAAATACCCAACTTATCCTTTTATTTAAACATCTTAATTTATCAACAAAATTCCTTTTAACCAAAAACCAATCAATATAACTTGACATACCTGGCTTCAAAGTTCAATTCCTTGACAAATAACTTTCTATGCCTTGCTCTGCAGCTCACCAAATTTCCTATCAAATCTTTACTTCCACTGAGAGCTTGAAAAATGAATGCATAGAATGAAGAAATCAAACTTTTTATTTTCCACTTTAGTAACTGTAACTATCTCAATGATGTGATAAGCTACCATTGGCTTACATTAACTCTATCATACTTAACAATTCTGCTAAACCACTTTGTCAATCCTGATAAATCTAGTAATAGACTATTCTTTTTAATAGACACTTGCTAAGTTTCATCAACTAAGGGGATTGGTTAGTCATAAATTCTCAATTACCACTAAATATCTGAATGATCTCAAATCACACAACCTTACTTAAATACAATTACTAACTCATCAACCTCAAAATCAAATTTGTCAAATGTTGTCCAACTCACTAAAGTCTAATTCATTACCCATCAAGGGGATCATAACACTTAAATATGAATTCAAAACTAGTGATTAACTAAGCTAAGTGACCAAGGGCTCCTTATTAATAGCTAGACTTATGACCAATTTTCATAATGCAAACTTTAAAAATGTAAACATATTTATCTTAGCATTAAAGAGTCATATTATACCGTGAGTATTAGAATAGATCCCTTTATGTAAATGCATGCAAATTTAAAATTTATAAATTTCTATGTACCCACGTTCTAGTAAAGTGAACTCCTTATAACAATTATACAAAATTGAAAATTGTATCTAACTTATACATCTTCAAGGTACCAAGAATGAGAAATATGAGCTAGAATTTTGATCATAAATTGAATATTCACCCAAATCTGAAAACAATCTAGGCATTAATATGCCAAATATGATTTTGTGACTTGTGTTTTGAGATCAATCAAAATAAACCATACTGAGCACCAATGAGCCACTTCCAACTAACCAACATATCAAATAGTGATAAACTAAATTATTCATACTAGAATTGAATTGCAATGTTTTTTGAAAAACCATATCACCATTTGCTATTGAATTATGAATCAAAATTCTTCATGAAGATCAAATCATCACTATATATCATCAAATAAATGAATAAGAACTAAAATTCAAACATAAACTAAAATTATCAAAGTGTGTTGGGTTTGATGAGCCAAATAACTAATCACATCTATAATCACATATGCATATTTTATTCATTTATCCACCATGATCTTCAAAACCACTTAAAACTTTAATAAAAACTATCAAAAAATCAATATAATTTCATAATCAAATATGCATCTACAAATACTATCAATCAATAGGGTCGCCAACACAGTCTTAGGCTTTATGACAAGGTCATCTCTATGATAGTAAGTATAAACTTTGAAAAATTTAGGGGGATGTAGAAAATAGGCATAACAAATCTTTCAATGGTTCTACTAGTTGTTCATGTTCAAACAAGTCATTCATATCAATATCCATTAGTATTTGAATCTTTAATTTCTTCCCATTCATCTTGTATTTAGTGGCACAGTTGCATAGGATATTGATCTTCCATCCTAACAACTTTATATATTTTTAGTGTTGTATTTAGATCATAGGTTGTCTTATTCTGCATAGTAGACTCTGTTGTGGTGCTTAAATCTTATACACACCCTGGCATAGGAAATATTTGATTTTTAGCAATGCATTATGAACCAGAGGATTCTCTTCTTCAAACAAAAAAGTTTTTATGAATTCACTCTATATCTATGCACAATGCTTTGTCTCCCTCCTACATTTTTTTATGCATATACCAATTTAATGGTAAAGGGACAAATGTATAATGAAATATATGAACCTAATACTTAGGTGCCACATGTTCTTTAGTCCAAACATTAACACATTTGCAGATATAGATTTTAGGGCACTTACCTTCCTAAAAATAAGGCTAACTAATTTTTATGACCTATAGTAGTTGAAATATTCTAATCATAATTTTACATGCATCATCCTAATTGATTTGATCATTTATATGAATTGTCCACCATGTTTTTGTAACTCCCTTAAAATCTTAATTCAAGGCACTAAATCACTAACTAATCATAGGTGCATAAACTTGTAGGCATAAAATGAATTGATTGATGTCTTATATTTCATAGTATGAAGGAAGTTATCTTTCAATGGCAAAGACCATTCTCATAGGATGGAGTTAATGATCACCACAACCCTAGATGAGTAGATGTGTATCTAAGTCTTTTCTTATAGATGAATCTACTTCCCAAGACAAGGTGCCTTCCGTAATTGACTCTATATAATCTTGCATATGATCATATGCTTGATATAGAAAATCAAATTTTGAGTAAGTGATTAAGCATACATGGACACACAATATTATATGATAAACTAAGATGTTAATGGATAATTAACTACTAGTTTGGGCTTTCATTTTTTAGATGTATTCAAATGTTGAATGAGTAAAGACTGCACCTAAGGTTTAATATGCTCAAAAAAATATTGCACTCGATTATGTGCAAAGCTTTTAGATTTTCTTCAGAGTTTACCTTCATCTAGATGGTTTCTTGTGAAAAATAAGGAGAGTCTAGTTCAATCATAATTATGTATGGTTTGTGTGCCTTATGTAAATGAATGACATCAATTTTATCTCCTTGACTCACCTCTAACTAATTTTTCATAGTATTGATAGTCATCTAACCATCATATGCCTATTTCTTGACAATCAGCATAGGGTAATGAGTTTTTTTCTCTTCATATTGATGACTTCAAAGTCACCTCATAGGCTTAGTTTTATGACTTTGATTTCCACATCTTCTAACTGGCCAATGGGTTCAAGTCTTCCATAGTATTCTGTGCTCAAAATCACTAGGCTATTAATCATGCTACCAAAATCAAAGGCAACATTTGGAATTTCATATCTTTCAACTTCAATGTTTATTTTCACATCTACATCCCATGGCTTCTTTGTTTTGACATACCAAACATTTTTTTCTATCTTTTTTTTCCCTCACTACACACACTCCAATAAATTATGTAGCAAGTTTTTGATGTTATAAGAAATGTCTTCATTATGCAGTGTATTTAGTAGCTTTAGTAAATTTGTTTGTTCAATAGAAACTCCCTCCTAGTGCATAATGTGCACAATATGACCATCCATTATGGCATATGTTGTTTCAGGATATCCTTCAGTAGTGTCATGGTGTTGAATATTTTTCAACATCTATGCATCTTCATACATGAGCCCTTTTATATAGTTGGGTCTAGGTATTTTTCTTTCCATGTTCCCTAGTCTTGATCCATTTTGAGAGGAGTCAGTCCTTTCTTTTCATGTTGGTGTCTTGTAACAATGTTCATAAATGCATTCTCCTTAGGATGCACATTTACCATGTTAACATTCTTGGCAGCCTTTTCCTTTCTTTACTTTTCCAAAACAAGATTGTCTTATGTCTCGTGTTACTCATATACCCTAAAATATTCATAGTAAGATTGTCTTTTGGGATTCAAAGGTCAATTTCATTACACATGATTATACTCTCCACATAAGTAATATTTCAAAAGAAGGAATTGATAATTATTTCCTTTACCAGCTTAGTAACCCCCTTTGTATCTACCTCTATATCTTCCTCTATTCAATCTATAACCTCCCTATTACTATGTTGTATTCTAGTGATGATGTTTCATCATTATCAAATTCCAAGGTGTTGAGTATTGGTATTGTGGTGATGGTAGTGTACAACCTAATTAATGAGGGGTCCATCCAACTAGACCTTGAGGCTAGTACTAAGGTGAACTAGGAATCCATTATAGGCCTACTTGGTTTACACAACCCTTATCAACCTCTAGGCCTAGAATCATCTACTTCATAGAGGACACTTGATGCACAATGAAAATGAATACATTATTTGTAGTATCTTATTTGAGCTCTTGTAAAGCCCTATAATTCTTTTCATCATGATTGTATAATTTACAAAAATTATAATATAAACCCTGTGGGATTTTGACATACTATTGTAAGAGATGGCACTGCATTGTTGTGTGCCCTACTACTCTATAGATTTCAAAAAACTCTATCTTGATCTTAGGATAATCATTACAATGATGTCTTTCTTTCCCACACTCCATGCACCATAGATTTAACTTAGGTTTATCTACTTTATGATATTATTCCATCCTCTTCATAAAATATTGTAATGTATTTTCAATCTTAGAACCCATTATAGGAGCTTCCCCATAATATTTAATTTATTCCATCAAAAGAGAAACAACATTAGCATCTAACTTAGTAACAGATTGGGTCTATGTTATAGCAAACCTAATCTTAGAATGTAATCCTTTGATAAACCTAATAGCTTTATCTTTATCTTCTAAAGGAAACTCCACCTTATTCATAAAATCTAATAACCTATGATCATAATCATAGATTGATTCTCATAACTTATGCCTAATCTCTTTTAGATCTTGAATAGTCTAACTTATACATTTATTGATTTTAAATTTAGTCAAGAGTCACTCCTTAACCTGTTATAGATTTGCCTAAGAAATATCTCTAGGGTATATAAATTCAAGGGATATTCCATTTAGTGTCATTATTAATTTTCACTTCTTTCTAGCCTCATTGTTAATAACCTTATCTTTTGATCTCATCTCACATGTTAGTAAGTATTGCACAGGGTCCACAGACCCACCATAAGTTATCAGGTTGATAAATGCTCTTAAAACATCAATATTATAAATTGGTGTCAAAAAGATTTGTTGTGTATATATTAAAGTGGGAGGATGAATTATGTTCAATCCTACCTATGCACTAAAAGGATTTACCAATGCACATGAGTGGATTTGTCTGTGCACTCTGCTTTTCTATATTTTTTTATTTTCTCTACTTGGTTTAAATGAACCCTACAGCCTTCAAAGCCTTACAAATTGAGGTTGTTTCAATTTTATTACGCTATCAATGCACTTATTATAAATAATAGACCTTTTCAATTACTATTTTCATATCCTTTTAGGTAAAAACTTTTCTTTGAATATAACAAATTGGGTTGTGGGCACCTGTGCTATTCTAATGAATGATTATTTCCTATGACTTTTTCTCCTTGTAAGTTTGAACTTGCAATTAATTTTTGACTTTGTTCTAATTCTTTGCTTAATAATTTATGTCTTTATTCTGATAATACTCATTATTTTATCTATGCCTTACCTTTATCATCTCAATGATCTACCTATAAACTATTCTCATCTTCATCTTCAAACATCTCTTCTTTCTCTCATTCTTCATCACTTCTTTCTTTATATCAACATTCATCTTATTTTTTCATCCTATCTTTCTTCAGCCTTCATTATCCATCTCTTTCTTCTCATTCATCACATCTTCCTACTCATTCTTCATCTATTTTACTATTACTCTTAACTCTACTCATAGTTACCTCGGTATTTTTTATTACTTTATTGATTATGTTGTCATAGCTCACATTCTAAATTTAGACTCTTCTTTTGACTCTTCTTCCCTCATGTCTCCATTCTAGATTCAAGTTCAAGTCTTATCTAATAATCATTCACTATCATGTCACACACACCATCATATGCCAAAAGTGACTAATCCATATTGGCTAGAGTAGGTACCATGGCCTTGTCCACCACCAACATCTTTTCTAGGATAGGTAGTCACTGTAAAAATTTCCCTTGAATTCCTCTGAAGAACAAGTCCTTTGTAGCTTCCAAAGCTATGTATCTATGTACTAAAAACTTAGTTATGTATCTATCTACTTTAGTAACAACCCAATGATCTATTGCTCTTATCTAGTTGGTTTTTAATTTATGCAATCAGTCTATATTTTCTTTAATCTAGATTATAGTTTCTTTTGTCTATGGCTTAAAGCAATAATATTCCAACTGTGTCAACTAGTTAGATAATAATTTAGGCATCTTCCACCAAATATTTTTTTAAATATATCCATAAATATGCTCTTGAATAATCTCCTATATGATAATACCAATCCTTTTTTATTCTTATTCTCCAAAATTACATATCCTTTAGTTTAACCATATCTCAATATCTCTTTACCTTGGTAAGCATCTTAGCTTAAATTCTTCCAAAAGGATTTCCATGCTCATTGCAACATTGTTCAAAGAGGTTTTTAAAGCATCATAACATGCTAAGGAGAAGGATAGATATGAGATACTTCATGTTAATATAGTAGTTTTATCATAAAAAGATAGGAAGTTAGATGACAAAAACATAAGAAACATTAATTATTCTACATTATTAAGGAATTAAGAGCAACTAATATGGTATAAATTGAATAATGCACTAGAATAATTTAGATAAAAAAAAATCAAAACATTACACATGAGAAGGCATGCAAGGAACATAATAAAAAATAACGCAAGTAACCATAACCATAAAATCTTTATTGATCTCTTCTAAAAAGTAGAATCCCTTGTTACAAACAAAAGTATATATAGACATTTCCATTGTATGATTGTTCATCTTCTTCTCATAATTGGTACCAAAAGTGGAGTCTCTTAATATTATATCCCATTACAAGTCATGAAGATAAGGCAAAATAAAATTTAAAATGACAAAATGAGTGCATAATGCATGAATATCAGAAAACTATCCTACACAGCTTTACAATCTGTGTTCTTCTACCAACACATAGGTCTAATTATAAAGACTTAATAAGAGTGTTTTATATTTTCTATATAAAGATCAGGGTGAATGACAAGTTAATATAAATATATTAAATATGGATGTATTTAAAAATTAAAGAGTATGAATAAAGTTATGGTAAAGTGAAGAGACTCTTGGAGAAGGTAATAGATCTAGATAAGCCATAAAGATGAGAACTTGAGAAGATAGACCTAATACAAGGTATGAAATAAAATAAGTGTAAGATTATTTACAAGAGTTGATGATAACATCTTCATTGGTATATGTATTAAAACTTACCAATAGATTATGGGTAAAAAAAAGTGTAATAAGGTTATAAAGCCTTAAATATATACCTAAAAGATCATATTTCGAGAGACTTAAAGAGTCTACTTGAAAAGAAATTTTGAGGTTTTAAGATTGTGACAAGTTTGAGAATACTTTTATTATGATTAGTTCACTTTTAAGACTTGTTATAACAAGTTTGGGACTAGAAACTAACCTATTGAAAATTTTTCCAACTTTCTATGATGATTTGAAACCATGAACAAACTTCAAACTTACCAAATACCCCTTGGAGATGACCATGTACCCCTATTTTTTCCTTATTAAGCTTGCACACCTTATGAATCATCATAAAATGCATTAAATAAAGTTTGAAATTATAAACATCACTTACTTACATGATTTGATGTAGGAGCATCACTACCTCAAATTAAACATATGAACTATTTTACAAGTTTAGAGTCTTTATTAGGTTGTTTTAGTCATTTTAGATCTCTAGGAAACATTTTGAAGTGTGAGTTTTGTGTCAAATTTGAGTCAAGGACCTTTTTGGAATTTCCCCACCAAAAGCTTGATTTGAATTTTTAAATTTCAAGTTTAAAGCTTAAGAGATATCCACCTTGTTCCATGAGGTCTCAAAGTTATAGTTTGTTGTCAGGTTGTAGTATGTGGTTAAAGGTTTTCTAAGACCCACATGATTCACATTATGAGTCATACTATTGAGTGAGCTTGAAGATAGGAAGTTGCAATGTACATAGGTAGTTATGGAATTTTGAGTCCTTATAGATGGATAGTTTCTTGGGAGTAGGTCCAAGTCATTCACTATATGAGAATAGAGAGATGGATTCAAAGATATAAAACAAAAGAAAACTCTCATAACTTGAGTAGTTAAGACTTTGTTCGAGGAAGGTTCTATTAGTAGACTTTTACAAATTTTGTATATTGCTTATATAATGAATGTGAAGATAGAGTAAGGAAGAGAATGTAAATAAGGAAAAGCTTTGATTTTCTTGATATATGGTGGTAAGTGGATTTCTATGTATTTTTTAATTCCTTTATATTCTAAGAAGTTTGTTTCCTAGTTTTGGATGAAAATGCAAGATAATTATATACCCTATCTAAAAATTAGGTTATATGTTTAAAGAACTAACTATGTAAACAATAAGAGGAAGAAGGTATCCTTAGAATATGTTTTAATAATGTGTTGTGAGATCAAAGGGATGAATATGTGTGTGTAAGGAGGACTAAGCATTAGCTTGATATACATTAGTATTGTGTAAAGTTTCCAATGATAAATACTAGACAAGTCTTATGTTATTGATATTATATTGAAATAATACTGAGCATGTATCCTCAAGGGAAGGACAAATTGTAAGTTGAAGATAAGAAATGGAATTTTAAACACTATCACCATTCTTGATAAACTTATATGAATTTGAATATTTTGGTCTTTCATTAATAGTACACTAGTTTTGTAGATGACTATGTTCAGTCACATGATATCCTTTTAGAAAATTTGAACTAGTTTAGAGTTATCTAAAAGGACTTTCATCATCTGAAAAAGGGTCAAAATAATTTTTTTCAAGATGAGAAGCCATTATATAGGTAAGAAACCATGTCAAGTTTATGTAAGAAACCATGTCAAGTTCACTAAATTACCACTTGTCTCTTTACATAAGCATACAGTCGGGTTACTTACACACAATCACCATAAATGGTGTATAAATAGTGAATAAAGAGAAGGTAATGAGGATATTTTGATTTTGATAGATGTATATGATGCAGGTAGAGGATAATCAACCATTTTTAAGTTTTAAAACTCTTTAGTAAGCTTGGAAATTAATTAATAACCTTCTCAGCCTGTAGAAACTCTACAAATCTAGTTTCTAGGGTTTTAGAACAAAATTTGACTTATGTGAGGATTTAACCAATGAAAATCATTAATTCATTATCATGAGGTAGTGTTGAAAGTCTATTCCTAGATTTTGAAATTTTGAAATTTATAGGGTATATAAAGATACATTTTTTAATCGATTATGTGTGTATGTGTTACACAGGCCTAAATAGGGGTCAACAAGTGTAAGAAGAAATAGGAGTTACTGGATAGATTTGTGGTTGTTAGGTTGTGGAGCTAAAAGCTTCACCAGGATGCAAACAAGAGGAGGTTGCTAAGGTGCAGAGCAATCAATGTCGGTCAGGCCAACTGACATCAGTCATATTCAGAGCACATGGCTACCGACATCGGTCAGGATCAGCCAACATCGGTCATCTCCAGGCAGACAGGCACCAATGTCAGTCGCCTGTGTGGTTTCAGAACTATCAGTTTCACAGACAGTTTGTTAACGAACCGGTTGTTTGCATGTAAAAGGCTAATTTTAGTCTTGAGATGTGGATCTAATTATTGTAATTGGATGTCTAATTATTGTTTGCATGGGATCTATATAATAGACTCATGGGCTGTATTGTAAAGTGTGCTAGTTGAGAGAGCAAGGTTAGCTCTTTCAGAGTGAAGAGAGCAAGGTGTGTTCCTCCTAGTTCCACAGGGGTGATGAGTGTGTATGATCAGGTTGGTCTGCAGGTGTGCAAGATCTGGTAGAAGATCCATCGGGGTACTGGTTTGGAGAATCATAAGGACTTGGTGAGGCAAGGACAAGGGTTCTTCAGGGTGTAGAGATATCTACATGGTAAGTAAGAGCATTGATTTGTAGGGGTGTGTGTGTGCGTAGTTTAGGTTTGCAGGTGTTGCAAAACCAAGTTGATCTACAGGTGACAACAAGATCAGGGAGATCAGCAACACAATAGGTAGCAATATCAAGGGAGATCTACTTGGAGTACGGTGTGTACTCGGTCGTGGAGTACGTGGAGTACTTGTGTACTGGCAGTAGTGATACTGACTAGTGGTACTGGTAGTAGTGATACTAACTGGTTGGAGGTGAACACCAACTCTGTGTTTGAGTTGTGTGTTGGGACCGTAATTGAGAGAGTGAGCTCTTGAAGAGATTTACTGTTTATGCCCTAGAGGTGTGGGAGCCCTAGAGGAGTGTAAAGAAGAAGACTGTGGCGTCTTCTTTGTTGTATTTCCTTCTGGAAGAGTATTAATACAATTCAGTATTGTCTCTCATATTCTGTGTTATTTCTAAATTCTAGTTACTTGTTACTTCTGGTTAAATTATGCATTTAGTTTCTTGTACATGGTAATCAATTGTGCTTCCGGGTCCTAACACAGTTGGTATCAGAGCTAAGGTTGTAGGGAGTAGGTTTGTGTTTGATTACATGCACTCTCAAGGGTTTCTAATTGAGTGGGAGTATAGCAATGGTAGAAGAAAGTACACTAAGAATGGAGGAATTGAAAAGCAAGAATGATCAATTACGGTGTTATGGAAAGAAAGAGTAGGTAAAGAAATATTGTTGGTTGGTAGAAGATCATCATGAAGGAACTAAAGAAGTAGATGTTGCAGGTGTTGTTGCACATGATGCTCTGGTATGTTCCTTGGATAAAGTAGAATCTTGTTTTATGGATTCTGTTGCCTCTTTCCATGCAGCCCCAAATAGAGGGGTTGGTGAGTCTTGTCAAAGTTTTGGCAAAGGGGAAGTGCAGCTAAAATTGCAGACGGCCAACACATGGGTGTTGAAAGAGGTCATGCAAGTCCCAGTCTTGAAGATTTGGCTAATTTCTTCATTAAAGTTGGGTGATGAGAGATGCACAGAAACTCTCACATCTGATACACTTGAATTAGCAGGTGGTAAAAAAGTAGGTATCCTTTATCTATCTACTTATATTACTAATTCTTCTTCTGTTGCAAAGATGTGGCTTTATAGGCTTGGTCACATGAGCAAGAAGGAGATGCATGTTCTTAAGAGGAAGTCAAATGTCTTTGACAAACTTAAGAACTAGAAAGCCTTGGCGTTCATGGAGGAGATGATAGATAGAGATCAGTGGAGAAGGCTGAGTAACTCTGAGTAGGGTATTTTGGACAGGGTTTTGATCCAAAGAGAGCTCGTGGGTAAAAATTCATCACTCACAGGAGAACACAGGTACCAGCATCAATCAAGAGGAACCGGCATTGAACAGATAGGTGCTAATGTCAGTCATGTTTAGACCAAAGCTGGTGGTGTCAGGCAGGGTAAGACTGACATCAGTTAGGGAAATGATGTCAGTGACAAGTAGACACCGATGTCGGTCAGAAAACCAGCATCGATAGTTAAGACAGTCGCATGGAACTGATGTTGGTCAGATGCAGACTGTGTGGTGACTGAGGTTGGTCACTAGAATGGATTTTGGGTGGATAACAAGCTATTAAGGAGTCTCAAATGCCCATATGGAAGACTAAAAGGGTAAGTAAGCCTCAAATTCATTATTCCTCTTCTTTATACTTGTTGCTCACTGCAGAGTAGGAAGGATCCAGGAAATAGTGGGAGGATGGCATGAATGAGGAATTTGATTCCTAAGATGCAGAACCAAATGGGAGATTTGGTAGGGTTGCCAACTAGAAAAATGCACTAAAAGATGAATGGATTCCTTGGTTAAAGAATAGAGAGAATGGATGCGTGAGATGAAAGGCCAGGTCATATGGTCTTGAGCAAGCTGCAGGATAGTGGTACAGGTTTGACAGGTGGATGACAAAGCATGACTTTAGTCAATGTCATTGTAACCATTGTGGTTTCTTTACCAGGTTAGATAATGGTCACGACATTATCCTATTACTGTATGTGGATGATGTGCTTGTTGCAGGTGCATACATTCAGGGTTTTGCTGAACTAAAGGTAAAGTTAGTTCAGTGGTATGTCATGAAGAATTTGGGAGAAGCAAAATTCTTTGGCATGAGTAATCCTAGAGATAGGGAAGATCACAAGTTGATGTTGTCACAGGATGATTATGTGAAGGTAGTGCAGGATGCAGAATGGCAAGTGTACCTATGGATGGATAGTTCACAGAATAGGGTCCCCAATCACATGATGAGGTTGAGTACATGTGCACTCCTTGATATTGCCCCAGCAGTGGGAGTTGTCAGCAGGTTTGTGGCCAATCCAGGAAAGAAGCACTGGAAAGTGGTTCAGTGGATTCTCAGGTATCTGAGAGGGACCAGTAGTAGGGATTCATGCTATGCAGGGTCAGGCACTTTAGATATGGTAGGGTACTTGGATGACAGGTGTTGCACCACAGGATGTGTGGTGGTTGGTCTTTAAGATTGAGATTGAAGAGGGATACAAGCCAAGAAATAGATTAGATGATGTACAGGTATAGGTATAGGTGTAGTTGTTTATCTCCAAGTGGGAGATTGTTAGGTTGTGGAGCTAAAAGCTTCACCAGGATGAAAATAGGAGGAGGTTGATGAGGTGCAGAGCAATTGACGTCGTTCAGACCAACTGACATCAGTCATATTCAGAGCACATGGCTGTCGACATCGGTCAGAATCGGCTGACGTCGGTCATCTCTAGGTAGATAGGGACCAACGTCAGTCACCTATGCAGTTTTGGAACTGTCAGTTTCATGGACAGTTTGTTAACGAACCGGTTGTTTGCATGTAAAAGGCTAATTTTAGTCTTGAGCTGTGGATCTAATTATTGTAATTGGATGTCTAATTATTGTTTGCATGGGATCTATATAATAGACTCATGGGCTGTATTGTAAAGTGTGATAGTTGAGAGAGCAAGGTTAGCTCCTTCAAAGTGAAGAGAGCAAGGTGTGTTCCTCCTAGTTCCATAGGGGTGCTGAGTGTGTATGATCAAGTTGGTCTACAGGTGTGCAAGATCTAGTAGAAGATCCACCGGGATATTGGTTTAGAGAATCATAAGGACTTGCTGAGGCAAGGACAAGGGTTATTCAAGGTGTAGAGAGATCTACATGTTAAGTAAGATCATTTATTTGTAGGGGTGTGTGTGTGTGTGGTCTAGGTTTGCAGGTGTTGCAAAACCAAGTTGATCTGTCGGTGGCAGCAAGATCAAGGAGATCAGCAACACAACAAGTAGCAATATCAGGTGAGATCTACTTGGAGTACAGTGTGTAATCAATCATGGAGTACATGGAGTACTTGTGTACTGGTAGTAGTGATACTGACTGGTGGCACTAGTAGTAGTGATACTAACTGGTTAGAGGTGAACACCAACTCTGTGTTTGAGTTGTGTGTTGGGACCGTAATTGAGAGAGTGAGCTCTTGAAGAGATTTACTATTTACACCCTAGAGGTGTGGGAGCCCTAGAGGAGTGTAAGGAAGAAGACTTTGGCATCTTCTTTTTTGTATTTCCTTCTGGAAGAGTATTAATACAATTGGGTATTGTCTCTCATATTCTGTGTTATTTCTGAATTCTAGTTACTTGTTACTTCTGGTTAAATTCCGCATTTAGTTGCTTGTACATGGTAATCAATTATGCTTCCGGGTCCTAACAGTGGTTTAAGGAGGAGATAAAATATCACCTATAAAGAACATAATAAATGATAGGGATCTGATTATTGATAGTAAAAGCCATAGTGAGTTTTGAACCAAGTTATTAAGCACATAAACATAGAAAGGTGGTAAAAATGTAAGTGTGTGCCAATGCAGTAAGAGTAAGTGAGTGAACAAGTCAAGGATTGCATGGTTAGTGTAGAACAAGTTTTTTAATATGGAGGAAGAAATAAAACCAAAAGGAAAAGTGATTAAAGATAGAGATGGAGATTCAAGAGTAAAACTAGATAATTCAAAGGCTATACTAGTTGGTATAGGCAGAGGTAATGTTGATGAAATAATTTCTTGTTTTCATATATTTGAGACTAATAGAAGAATACCTCTACATAATGATGGAAGATATGAAACCATACATTTAAGACTTAAAGGAAGGATTCCTCACTAATTTTATTCAAAACATATACAGAATCCTTCACACCTACACTACACACTCCTACCTCCCTTTTTTTTTCAAAGCTTGCCTTCATGGGATTTTATTCCTATTTCCACTATCTTACCTTTATGGTATGTATATTATCACCTTAAAACAATATTATAAATTAGATTTATTTAGATTCATGCACCTTGAGATACTGAATAACTTAATAATTCATGCCTTATATAGTCTTCCTCCTACATTGTACTTTCCTTGATTATTCTTAGGGTAGTTTTTTTAACCGAATTGAAGTTGAAAAACACATTTACAATAGATAAATATAATTTTAACACCTTTATGAAGGATTTAATAATTGGATTAATGAGAAAACATACTATTCTAAGATGACCTAGTAAGTATATCTAAGAGAGGTCTACTTTCATCATGATCACTTACCATAATTATGCATAAATTTCCCATACATTTCAAAAACATTCAAACAAGCTACAAGTTATATTTTTAATTCTCAATAAAAGGTTAAGGAATATAATAATGTGAACATGTAATAGAATATGTAATAAATTACAACAAAATCCAAAAGTTGAAATCAATTTGTATGTTTAATAAGTGAAATGTTGAAAAATATATGTATATATAATATCCATAAAATCCATATAAATTATTCATAAGTGTACTTACTACAAGTTGGTGGTCATGGTCAATTTTGGATTGAAGCTCAATAGGGTCAATCATAGGTTCACTTTGGTGAACATGAGTTTGAAATGGATTACCAATAGAATTTGGTGATGTACAAATGATAACAGAAGGGATGGCCCCCTATAAAAATTTATGTGTGTGTGTGTGTGTGTGTGTGTGTGTGTGTGTGTGTGTGTGTGTGTGTGTGTGTGTGTGTGTGTGTGTGTGTGTGTGTGTGTGTGTGTGTGTGTGTGTGTGTGTGTGTGTGTGTGCGTGTGTGTGTATTATGTATGTATATATAATAAAAATATAACATTAGCTCATAAAAATTAAATCCAATTGATTAAATCATTAAAATACAATAATAATATTTACAAATTAAATTGTCAATTGTACCATGTCATGCCTACTAATCATTTTAATAAGACCAAAATACATTGCCAAAGGAGTCTATATAGACAATTGTTTTGTGTGTTAGATATTTACACAAGTACAAAGGAAAATTACAAAACATACATATATATTTACACTTAAACATTACAAAAACTCTCATGTACCTTGATGAGTTGTTGTGCAGATTAAATTACAACAAAAACACCTACATTTGCTCCCTACTAAATAGATGGTGGAGTGTCTAGTGTGGTAATCAACTGAACAAATAAAATATCATTGTTAGTCACTTCATCATATATATCCAATACCATACATGTAAAATAAACCATAGCATTAATTAATATTTAAAAATCACCTTCATATAGGTGTAATAACAATAACACACATGCTCATGTGGCATCTAAAATTTTGTTGAAACATAAAAAAAATAATACACATTATTGATCTTTATATATGAAAAATAATTATCATATTTTAAATTGTATAAATATTTTACATTTAACAATTCTGACAATTTTTTGAAATAAGTAAAATATTGTAGATACTTGAGAATTTGTAGCCAATGTGTCTAGGAAAATTTAGATGGCTGAGATAGAGTGAGATCAATATCATCTAGGCCCATGGACTTACCACCATGAGTGGGCTACATGATATCCTCCTCCTTCTTAGGTCCAGTGCATATAGCACCACATAATCTATAATAATGATCTCATTGGGTAGAAGCACTAGATAAAGCCTCACCATGTCCACCCTCACTAATAGGAGTGTGAGAACCTTGGTTCATATCTTGAGCAAGGGCATCAGTAATAACCTTAAGTGCATGTAAATTATTGATCTCTATAGTATCCCTGACTTTATAGGGTAGGATCTCAGGAGTATGTGGTTTGTCAATATGTACTCTCATAAGTTGATTAGGTACATGATGTGCACCTAGCCTATCCTGCATAAATCAATTTCCTCTACCTTGGAACTCTAAGAAATAAAAATAGTTTATAACTTCATTAAGCACAAAATTATAATATAATTTTCTATTTGATCAAATTGTGAGTGCACCAATGGATTAGAATCTTTTGGCTATAAAATTTAGTGGTGCACCAATTTTTCCATAATTAAATAGGGAAAAAAATTGGGCTTTGGTTATGTGTTTATCTCTCATAATGGCTACAAATAATTTTTTGGAATAATATTCCTTACATCTATTTCTATACTCAACCCACATTACAATTTGACTAGTTAATGAGTTAATTTCACCTAATAATGCATGTAGTGTTTTTTCCAGATAAATTTTGTGGGGGTTATTTACATGGGGATATATTAATGTCCTCATAAAAGTCTTATGTTTGATATTATTTTTAATGATATGGGTTGCTAAATCCTCTTGAATACCTTGGGTGGGAATGAGGAACTACAGGAGGACTAGGAGGGTTTTGTGGGTGAGTAGGGATAGGAGAGTTTTGTGGGTTAAGAGGGATATGAGGGTTTTGGTGGGTAAGATGGGATGGAAGGGTTTAATGGGTTAAGAGAGATATGAGGGATAGGATTTTTAGGTTGTCATTCATTTCCACTTGGCATATTATCCTCTGCATGTGTTGAAAAACAAAAAATAAATAAACAATTTCAAGAAAAGTACAACAAATTTAACTAATTTTTTTCCAAACATTAAAACATGTTTGCATACATCTATTTCAGTGTGCCATTATAAAATTTAGGTTGTTGGAGAGTTTTTTAATTATTTTAGTATCACTATCAACCACGTATTTCCTCTTGTTGTCTCATTTTTATGGTTTACATTGATGCCAAATGAATGGCATCGATGCCTTTTTAGTTTTAAATCAAACAAAACTACATACATGGTTTTATTTATTTATAACTACATACATAGTTTTAATGTGTTATAAATATGTATGTATTTTTATTGCATTCAATCACATACCCAGTTTAGGATCGATAATCACTAAGCCTATTTTTCCATAACTGCATACATATTTTTTAAAAACATGTACATAAAACCATTTTGAACACTCCAAATGTGAATTTTTGTTCTATTTTTGGTCCTCCATCTCCATGCACTTACCCATGAGGTAGTTAGATTTGAATTTGTTAAGGAATTATATGATATTGATCCATATTTTAGAAATATAGTTCAAAAATGCAAGAATCTGTTAGTAGGTGAGACAGGTATTATTCATGATGAATATCTTATACAAGATGGTTCTCTTCAAGGGAAAACAACTATGTATTCCAATTGGGTCTTTAAGAGATAATATTATAAGATAATTGCATAGTGGTGGTTTAGATGGACATTTTTGTAAGGCTAAGATAATAGATTTGGTGTAGAATAAGCATTTTTGGCCAAATATGAAGAGAGATGTGGTAAGGTATGTTTCAATATGAATAATATGTCAAGTGGATAAAGGGCATGCACATAACATATAGTTGTACATGTCATTATCAGTTCCAAGAGGACCATGGACAAATTTGAGTATGGATTTCATGTTGGGATTTATAAACACACAAAGAGGTAATAATTTATTTTTTATTTTTTTAAATATGTTTTCTAACATGGTTCACTTTATTTCATGTAATAAAACCAATCACACCACTAGAGTTGTAGAATTATTTTGTAAAGATATTGTGATATTGCATGGTGTTCTAAAAACCATTACATCAGATAGGGATAATAAATTTATAAGTCATTTTTGGAGGAATCTATGGAATAATTTGGAATCTAATCTAAAATTTAGTAGTGAATATCACCCAAAAACATATGGATAGATAGAAGTTGTCAATAGGAGCTTGTGAACTTTGTTAAGATGTATAGTTGGAGAGAAGCACAAGCAATGGGGCATGGCTTTACCATAGGATGAGTTTGCATATAATAGTTTAGTGAAAAGAATGATATTAAAATCATCATTTAATATTATTTATGAGATAAATCATATCGGCCTCTTGGATTTGGTGTAATTACCAATTGTAGATTGAGTTAATTATGATGTAAAAGGATTTGTAGAGCATATACAATAATTACAAGAAGTGAGGAGAAATCTATAGGAGAGTAAGGAAAAGTATAATTTAGTAGTATATGTTATAATAATTTCATATTTATTTTAGGAAGAATATTTAATGATGGTTTACTTGAGGAAAGAGAGATTTCCAATAGACACATAAAACAAGTTAAAGTACAAGAAAATTAGACCATGTAGAATTATGAAGAAAATCAATGACAATGCTTATGAGGTAAGTTTACCACCAAATTTTGAAATATATTTGGTATTTAATGTTTTATATTTATATAAATTTCATAGATAATATGGTGAAGGGAATAAAATGAAGAAATAAATTGAAAGCAATAGGTACCAAATAAGAAGAAAGAAAAGATAACATAGGTTTTGAATAAGAAGACATTACACACAAGGCAAGAAAGTTATAAGTATTTGTTATAGTGGAAGGAATAAAATATGAAGAAAACACTTATATTTTAAAATGGGATATAAATTTTTTTGACAAGAATAAATTATAGGTTTTCAAATAGGGAAATTCACAGGGGATGAGTAGTTTTCAAGCATAGGAGAATGATGTGGAGACCAAAATTTTAGAGGCCATAAATTTTCATCCATAACTTAATTTGAGATCTCATTTGTAATAAATAAATTTATAAAAAACTTTAAAAAATCATAACCCATCCTATTCAATTACATATTTTTTCAAAAAAAATCAGTGGTCATATGTGACTAAGGGTCCAAAAATGTATTTTAGTATTTTTTTTTAGGATTTTTCTTTTTTTATAAATAGTTTATTTTTGTAATTAGACATGAAATTTAGCTTAAATTCATAAATTAGGTTAATTTTAGTATTTAGAGTATACATAGAGATTTTTATTCCCATCAAAGCTTGCATGCACAACTTCTAAAAATAACGGTCAAAAAATCACTAGAAGATGAAGGTTACTAAAGATATCAATTATTTTAAAAGTGCATGGGTCAGTTAGCTTTAGGAACCTTTTAATTTATTTATATTTTTAATTATACATGTCAACTCCAATTCTGAGTTGAGTTGTATTTAAAGACTGTTGTAATATTTTATTGATTTAATGAGAATCAACATAGAAGTTTGCATTCAAGCAATTTCTAAGTTTTTGGCCTATTGATATTTTGCTTAGCTACTTTGTATTTTCATCAATAACAATCGAATCCAAAATTTCTTATTTATTTAAAACCTCTTATGTTTTTATTTAGTGAATCATGAATAATCAGAATAGAATTTTCTCTTCTTCTTAAGAATTTTTTGGATAATTGTGTGTTTTGAAATTATTGTGTGATTTTGGATTCATCATGTTTTTTGGGTATTTATTCTTCTATGGATATACTAACCCATAATTTGGAATTAAGATCTAATATTCCTAAAATTATCAGTATATGAATAATTTAATTTGAGTATTCTTTGTCAAAGTTGAAATTCCTCATGAATAAACAAACTTATACATGTTTGGACCTCATATTGAATAAATGTCCATATGGATCCATGATAATCTTGAAAAATACAATGGTATCTTCTTAAAATTTCATGCTAGAAAGGGCACCTTAAAACAAAATTTTCTCCACATTCAAGTTCTATAAAAACACAAAAATTTGGATATACACTCATCCTATGGAATTTCATAGTAGGATTCCATCCAAGCAAACGTGTATTTAATTTCATTTTTTTAAAATTGATCTAAATATATCCTTAAGTAGGATGGTATTATCTTATTCAAACTCTTAGGACATCAAATTCAATCATCGAGATGCAAAATAAATAAAATGTAAATAATGAAGAAGTTTTGGTATCAAATTCTCTTTTGGATTAATCCATTTAAGTTTCAAATAATATATATTACTCTCTTCATGAATAACTTTGTTAATTTCTTAAGTTGAAGAACATTAATATGAAACCGAAGAAGAGGGAGTCTTTCAATGTCAAAATCCAACTTCTACAATAGAACCATAATTATAGCATACTAAAAAACTTAATCATTTTCATTTATCATCATTTTTAACTGCATCGATCTTTTTTTTCCACATTTTTTCTAGATTTCACATCTTTCCAAAACTCCATTTTTTTAAAAACCCTCTATAGGCCTAGATGTCTAGCCACAAACTCATCATTTTCAAAAGTTACATCATCCATGAGTATCCCCTTCCACTTCACCTTCAACATATGCACTACCTTGTTCTGAAACTTCCTAAATTCCTCCCTAACAATGCTTTCCATCTCTAACATAAGCTTCCTTCTTAATCAGTCATCAAAAATTATGTACGAGGTACAAAATACACCCCCATTTTCTTATTTAGAAATGACACATAAACACATCATGCAACCTTCCTTTTTTTTGGTATGTCTAGTGGATATAAAACTTCCCCCACCTTTGCATGCACTTGGAATTCCTCATAATATTTTGACTTAAAATTCTACGTAATTGTATCCTTCAATGTCTTCTATTTATACATTTTTTGTCATACAAGCACCATGCCCCCCATATAAAAATTATTCTTTATCCTATGTTGGTCAACTTGTTGATTCATCTTATTGGTGCTCACTACTATGTTATCTCTCAATAGTTGTAGAAATTTTGCCTTATATTATACAACGTCCTCTATTATTGGGACGTTTTCCATTTGAATTACCCAATCTAATGGTCATAGTTCCTCATAACCATACAAAGTCTTGAAAAGTGACATTTTCATAGTTTTTTGGTACATATTTTGTACCAATACTTAGCTAAATGTATCCATTATACCCAATTTATTTTCTTATCCCCTACATACATTCTGAGATAACCTTCAAAGTACTTTTTCACCACTTCGATTTTCCCATTTATTTAGGGGTGGTATGCAATGCTCATGTTAAATGTAATACTTGCATTATAAAACAAATCCTACCAAAAATGACTTTGAAAATTATGATTCCAATCATAAATAATATGTTTAGGGAATTTAATGTAGCTTAAACACATGATGAAAATACAATTTTTCAAACTGAGGACCATTTTTATTTTCCTTTCTTTTTAGAATCAAATGGTAAATATTTTTCAATCTATCTACCACGAAAACATTGATCTATAACCTTGAAGCTAGGAAGACCTATGATAAATTCCATTGAAAGCATTTCCCACTTTTGTTATGGAACCAAATATGGTTTTAGAATTCTAAGTGAAGGAACACTCTCTCTTTTATTCTTTTAGCATATATCACACTCAAAGGCTCTATAAATTTTATAATGTCAACATTCATTCCCTTCCAAAAAAGTTTCCTTTGATGTTTGTATATGTTTTATGGAACCTAACTTAGCCTATAGATGAAGATGTATGGCCATTATCTAGAACATTCTAAATAAGGATAGATTCACCCCTCAATTAAATGTGTACTTTGAAAAATATGATGCCATTATGAACTGACCAATCACTCCCTTTTTCCCCATATTCAAGTTATTTTATTTAACCCTAAAATATATATTATGAAATATAGGGTTAAAAGGGTAGAGATATCCTAGGGTACATGGATGTTAGACTATCTCTATGGTAGACCACTTAATTTGCAAACTTAGATAAACAATATTCTAAATTTAAATATGGAGATATGCTAAAAATAGAAAGTATAAATATGCTAGATATTAAAATGATAATGAAAATAAGATACTTGGTTCTGATGCTAATATAAATTTGGATCTAGAATAGGAAGGAAATAGATTAGATTAGTCATGTTATTTTAGAAATTATACTTTTGTGGCTTTAGACACTTGCATCATCTTAGAACAATTACATTGAGACTTATATCTAACCTAGATGTAGGTGCTTAGTATAGAATACCTATTATATTTAGATGCAACCACTTGGGATATTTTGTGTTTTGTGTCACTTTTGTTATGGTGTGCTCAGATCTAGCACATGGATTATCTTTCCTTATCAAATAGTAAATCCTTAACTCTTCATCTTCATATTAGTTGTGAGAAAAATGGGTTAGTGGGCACATAGATGTGAGATAACCCAAAATACCTCTCTATAAATGGGTGATTCTTACATATCCACTACTCTAAAGAGGTTCTCAAACTCATGTATTTATCCCTTATGTGTGGGCTTGTATATGCACAAGGATGAAATGTCTGATAGGTAAGTACATAGAGTGACCAAGTTTGTAACTTGGAAAATATGGATCATGGATGCTCCTTCAATACTTCAAACCTATAAATGTGTTTTCCTATGATTGACATATAAATAGGAAAAAATTTCTCACTTTAATTCTTGATTGAATGTTTTTGGTAAGTTGTCTTGTGATTCATTTGGTCTATACTAGGTTATGAATGAAAGAGGATTGATATTGTATATATACCAATCCCTTTGGAAAATATATCACATAAATAACTTATGTCAACCATAGGTATATGTTAAATTTGTAAATTAAATGCATTTAGGTCACTGAACATATTACATAACATATTTAGGTATTACAATTGGTTCACTTTATATATCATATTCACATGAATGCATTTAGGTATATGTTACATTTCCAAATTAAATGCATTTAGGTATAACTATGAATTTTTGGCCCATTTGTAAACCATGTAAGTGTGAAAAACATATTTACAAAACATTTCTTGACTATGATTTGAAATTAAAAACTTATGTAAATATGGAGAAAATGTTTCCAAAACATGCCCCCACTATATATCTAAAACTAAAAACTAGCGTAAATATAGAGAACATGGTTCTAAAAGATGCCCCAACTATAATATAAATATAAGAAAAATGTGGAAGTCATTCCTTTATGGAATTCCCCCGCTAATATAACACACCCCCCCTGAACGCCCCCCCCCCCCCCCCGCCCCCACATTTTGAGGTAAGGGAAGTAGAAACTTGTAGTTATCTTATTTCAATATGATATGATAACCATGTAAAATATCAATGTATCATGAAACATATAGGAGAAATATATATAGGTTGATATATCATTAAAATGTGCAAAATGTGATCACATAAATCCATAATATTCATGATATATATCATGAAAGCTTCTAGATAATAATAGTATAAAATTAACAAATTAATCAATCACACAAACAAGAGCACTCAAAATCAAATCAAAATATAGTGGTTCAAGGAGACCTCAAACAAGGGGCATATCAATGTTAAAGAGGAAAACAAAGGATTGAGGGTTGTAAATAATGGAGCATATTAAAATGCTACACAAAAAAGATAAGACACTCAAGTAATTTTTTATTGCTTGCACAACATATCCTAATTCTTCCAAAAATTAGGAAATCTCTTTTTTTTGTTTTTTTTCTACTTTTACATATTCTCATGATTCATTGGTCTCATCACTGTAACTTACCTTAGTGGTTCATCCCAGGTTGTATATTGAATAGGGACTAAAAACCAACACCATTGGAAATACCACATATGTGCAAGTCAATTTTATATTTTACACTTAACATAAAGTGGAGTTATGTCCTCCTAATTTTATTTTGAAGCATGGCTCTCATGACTCTCCCTGCTTTCTCAAATTATTCTTGTGGGGTTATAAATATATCACCAAGTGATAATGATTCCATTAGGTGATGGTAATGCCACTAAGCAATGGTGATGACATCGAATGATAACATCACTATCAGTCAATGAAGATGATGTTAATAGGCCACATCACCATCAGGTAGCTGCATTGCTATTAAGGGATGGTAATATCATCATGCGATTAAGATGCTATTGGTCAGCCTCATTATATTTGACCTACTTCTAGGTCAATGAGTGATCAATAATGGGGGCCATCAATCCCCTTAATTTAATAACATCAATCCAGGGATGGTGTCCAAAGGCTATATGTAATTGGAGAAAGAGATATTTGGCAAACAGCTCCTCTTATCATACTCCACACTTGTAGGAATTAAAAATCACACTTGGAAAAATCAAAGCACACATACAAAAAGTAAATTACTGAATTGAAAATAAATGACAAGAAAATAAAACACATGTAGGTTCACACAAATTATACAAAAATAAATGTTTATAACAACAAAAAAATAAAATAACAATTTGCAACAAAGTGATAATAACAAAAGAAATAAATAAAAATACATTTATCCATCTTCTATGGAATGAGTGGCTAGTTCATTCCTTAGAAGAGGATTTATTCAAAACATAAGTTTTAGAATGAACTACTCAGAATAATGGAAAGAGAAGTATCTTGATTGATTTAATTTAGGTGTGGAAGGTTGCATTTATAATCTTATGCTTCCAACCAACACCTTATTTAAGTGTAACAACCTAGATATCCTATCCTATCTCAATCTCCACAAAATATGGAGAGAGATATTTATTCTCAAAATGAAATCTATTATAGCATAATCTTGATCTCCACCAAATATGGAAAGAGCTATTTATTAGAATGAAATTACATAAATTTATATTTGAATACAATCCATAATGGAAAGTCTTTATATATAAATCTATACATAGAAAGGCTTCAAATGTAAAAAATTCTTTGTGATAGTTGAAATAGAATAACCAATCATTAGAATATATTTATAAATAATTTCCAAACAATTTTGTAGTATTTTTTTGTAAGTCTGTAGGAGTTTTATTGAAATCCATAGCAAACCTACTAAAATTTGTAGCTATCCTACTAAAATATGTAGTTGGTCTAATGTAATTTGTAGCTACTATGAGAGTCTATAGCAAGCTTGTATGAGTCTCTAATGCAATTTGTAGCTGCTATGGGAGTCTATAGTGATCATATAAGAGTTTATAATGTAATCCATAGTTGTTGTGGAAGTCTGTAATAAACCTATAGGAGTCTATGATGTAATCTATAGTTGCTTTAACTTAACCAAAATGTTGGATCTATTGTAGAAGATTTTGACACTACTCTAACATTTTTTTTGAATGGTTACTCTTCATAATTTGAATCATTCTTAGTTTAGTATGAATTGTGTATACACTCATTAACATTTTTTTCCTAATAATCATTAGTAATAGCTGAAAAATAGATAAAAATGAATTCTAAATACATAACCATGATATGTACTTGCTATTTTATTATAAATAAACCATAATTTTGGAGACTAAATTTATATCCACTTCTTATGTAAGAAAAAAGATGCTATTTTATAGATATAATGAGCCATATTATCATTTCATCAATCATGTTATAGTCAACAGATCCATTGACCATGTAAAAGCCATCAGATTAAAATTTCCAAGTGTTGTCTCTTATTTTGTCTTCATTCTTCTTCTATCACTTTTTAGAAGGTAACTTGATTTCTCTACCTTATGTAGGTGATGAATAGTGAAAAGGTGATGGTGGAAGAACAAAAGGAATCATACAACCACATTTTAGTGGCTATTGAACTTAATTAGGGTGGTTGCATATTGTCATAAGGTATTTGGTGCATTAAATATGATTGTTAGTGATAAAAGATCTATCTATTAGATCATTTTATCATTCTAAGGGTTGGTTTTTTATTCTTTTAGAGAGACCATAGAGCCAACAACAGTTATTTTTCATGTAATTTATTATTTTAGTAGCTTAATCTCTCCCTCATCTTGTAATATTGGTGTTACACTAGCAAGATTTAGATGTATTAATTGTAATTTTAGTGTTACACTAGCATTATTTGGAAGTAATTGATTGTAATCAACTTGAACATTGTTATTAACACAAAAATCTTGATTTATAGAATATTATTGGGGTTTATTGGTGATCTTTAAATATGAACGGTGGTCATTTTTCTTCCTCACATTTTATCACTCTCCTTAGACAATTACATCATTCCTATGGTGATTGTGGATCAATTGGTCACATGAGGGATTGATTTTCAGGTGTTACATTTAATCAATGACTTTTGTAATGTTAGGAATATGAAGAGCAACAAATTAGTTAGTTCCTTGTTAGTGAATCAAAAGATAATTCAACAAAAATAATTTAGTGGAAACTACACCACTCTTGTCTAAGTGCTATGGTGAGCCTTGCATAATGAAAAAAATACAAATAAGAGATAAAAACATATAAATATTTTACCTTCCTTATCAAAAGTAGTGTTCACTTATTGGCATAGAGGATGTTCTTAATTAGCTTATGAGATAAAGAGACTTTGATCAATGCATTCTCCTTCTTGGCATCACTTATCTAAGACCACATGTGGTTTGGCTTAGCTTGGTGTGAAGCTTCTTGAATCAATTTGGCATTATAACATTGCTTGAGGGTTTATTGAAATCATTCATGCAGAATAACCTTACACACAAAATCTTCTTTGGATGAGAGTGAGGGAACTTTATTTATAAGTATTAAAGCTAACTTTAACCTTAGGGATTTTAGGTATAGTTTTAACCTTGGTTGAGTCTAAAATAACCTAGGTTAAGTTTAAGTTAACCTTGGGTTGGGTCAAAGCAATTATGAAGGCTTGATAACTCATAGAAAATATTTATTGTGATTACAATTCATAGAAGATATTTATGAGGTTGTGACTCATCTTTTATTTTAATTTTAAGAATTAATAAAATAAATTACTAATTCCCTTGACATTGAACTCATCCTTATTGAAAAATTCTTTTTTTAAATGTAATTCCCTAATTCAACTTGGATTTTTTGTAAGAAATCTAATTGAGATTTGATTTTTAATTAATATTGCTTAGGTTTTTTGGCATTTATGAATTGTTTTAAATGTTTTACAATAATATATTGATAGGCCAAGAATGTCAATTTGCTAAGTCATAATTTGACTAGGTTTGAATCCAAGCTAGGTTATTTGTGCATACAGGGTAATACCCCAAATAAACAAGCCTAAACATGTTTATGGGAAATTATATCACTTATGAAGATTAATTTGGGAAATCCAAGTGATTTATAGGCTTAAATTGTGTCATTTTCTATAAATTGATATGTTACCCATTTTAGACATGAAAGTGGACAAAAATAAGTGTCTACAATTTTTCCCTATTTAAGAAGGTGTTTCGACACATGGACAGAGTAACATATTTTTAAAGAAATAAAAAGCCATTAAAAATAAATAAAAGATAATGATTGAGGAATGATGCTCCAAAAAAGGTTTTATAATCCTATGATTCCCCCTCAAGGGAGTGGCTGACACATATGATCAATGGATGATCCCTCAAAAATAATGAAGAATAAGAATTAAATTAACCCACGGATGAAATAAATCTAATTTAGATAATGTTTTCATGCATTAATTAAAATACTAATTTTCCCAAAGGTGGTTATAATTGGTAACAGAGGTTGAGACACTAATTTTCCCAAATGTAGTTATGATGAGTGGTATAGATATGTGCCCCAAGAGGGTAGATGGGTCAAAATAATGATTTTCTCAAAGGTGGTTATAATAATTTTGATGACTCAAATCAAATAATGATTTTTCCCTAGTAGGGCAAATTTGAACATGATAAATTAGGCATGGCCTAGTAAGGTAGATTGGCTAGTATAACTTAAGGATATAACCTATCACACAGGTTAAAGATGATTAGATTAAAATGTGGGTGTGATGGTCTAATAAATTTTCAAATACTAAAGAATCTATAAACAAACAGGCACATGAGGATGCATAAAGTGATGAAAAAGATGACTAGAAGAATAATGGTGGCTACGCTAACCCAAGATACATCATGTATCTATGTGTTGTTTACATAGTCCAAATGCAATGTAGTTCACCCAAAAGTAGGATAAAATAGAATGAGGAATAAAATAGAAAAATAAGAATTGATCAATGTGGATGATTCAGTTTTACCTACTAATACAAAGATGTTCATCCTTATTAGCATTAATATAACCAAAATGGTCAATTAGTTGGTTTGATCAAGGAGCAGGGGATAACTATTGATTATCCAAAATGGGGCCAATTAATCTCATGTAATTAACCCATAATCACATATTAATATTGAAATTTTACATAGGATAGGTATGAATTCAGGCTACCTACTAGTACAAAAATGCATGTTCTAACTAGTAGGGATTACTATTTATTTATGATTTAAATACTTTATGTTTGGGTGTTGTTTGGGATATGAAATTGTGATATCAGAGAAGTGCTTCCCACTACATTTATTGATAGGTATATTGGCCTAATTTTTTGTTAAAACATGTGATGGTATACACCATGATATAAACACTATGATGACATGGCCATAATGTACATAAGGACTAACTCTCGATCTAATAAATAATTGAAAACATTACACCAATGATAAAAACCATGATGAAAATATTGACATACTAGTATGGATATACTCTATTAAAATGCACAAGGAATAATCTAATGAATGTTTATAAACTGATTCAAGTAACAACAATGAAATCAAACAAATAGGTAAACAAACAAATAAACAACTAAGCAAATAAACACACATAAAGCTTGAAAATATAAGCAACAGAAAGAATCATGTCATTAACCAAGTCAATATATTCATGTGAAGGCTCTATGGAATGATAAATTTATTTTTTCCCCCAATAAATTCTATATGAAATGGGATGACATGCAAGGATAACATATACTAGTATAAGTTGCATGCTTTGGCTTTGCCCTGATGGGGTGAAAGCTATGTGCTTAGCCTAAAATTTTGAATTGGATGGTGCACCTAAGAAATCATACATGTAAATGGAAGGTTACACCCCCAATGGTATTTTAATGGATTAAAACCATAAATGGATTCACCCTAGTAGGGTGGATCAAAGATTGGTGACTAGGTTCAAGATAGGACAAATGTTTTTGGATTATGGGGCTTTATATCTCTCTAAGAGATTGTAAGTTGTTTTCAAATGTTTGTTTTTTAAATGTTTTTAATGTTTTTATAATTTTTAGGGTATATTAACTCATTATATATTAACAAGATAACACTTCCAAAATGGCAAGAGAGTGGGATAAACCAAGGGTGTAGTAATGTATCAATTTCAAATGTACAATGCACATAAAAGTGAGTCACAAAATGGTGAGAGCATTGGTTTAGGTTACTTGTAAAATGGAAAGAGCATGGTTTAGGTTTATTATAAAATGGTGAGAGCATTGGTTGAGATTTATCACAAAATTATGAGAGTGTGGGTTGAGGTTGACTGCAAAATGGTAAGAGCATTAGTTGAGGTTGTTCATAAAAATGTGAGAGAATTGGTTAAGGTTACTTGTAAAATGGTGAGATCATTGGTTGAGTTTGCTCATAAAATGGTGATAACATTGGCTGAAGTTGCTCAAAAAATGGTGAGAACATTGACCTATTTTACTCATAAAATGGTGAGAGTTTTTCTTAGGTTACTCATAAAACAAAGAGAGTGTTGGCTAAGGTTGCTCACAAAATAGTGAGAGCGTTAAAACTTAAATTCCTTGTAAAATGATGATAGAATTCAAAAAAAAGTGTTTGAGCTGATCTCAATGTAAATTGAGTGTTTCTTACATAGTCTTGAAGGACCTCAAGTCAATGTAGTTCTATCTTATAATGAAGAAGGTTGGGGAATGTTTCAAATGTTTTGGTGTTTTTAGTATCTCAAATCAATGGAGGATTATGAGATACATAATGGTCTAACTCAAAAAATTGTGAGATCATGGGAAAATGGGTGATTAAACTGACCTCAATGTAAATTAAGAATTGCCTGCATAGTCTTGAAAGACCTCAAGTCAATTTAGTTCAAAACTACAATGATAAATGTTTAGAAAAGTTTCCAATATGTTTGGGTTTTTGGTATCTCAACTCAATAGAGGGTTATGAGATATAAAATGTTTTAACTTAAAAAACAATGAGAGAATATGGAAAAATGGGTGAGTGATTTGACCTGAATGTAAATTGAGTGATACTTACATAGTATTGAAGTAACTAAAGTTAATTTAGTTCAAAATTATGGCAAGGTATGAAAGGACAGTAAGGCAAGGCAAATGCAAAGGAAAATGTCAAGGAAGATAAATGTCAATGCAAGGTAATTGAAATGGTATGACATAAATACAAGAGAGAGGAAAATGGAAAGGCAAGGCAAATGGAAAGGTCAAGGCAAAGGGAAAGGTAATGCAAATGGCAAGGAAATGAAAATGATAAGGCAAATTAAATGGCAAGATAGGGTAGGGTACGATTCTATTATTCCTAATGGTGTGGAGATGAACATCATGATTAGAATATAAAACATCTAGAATAGTTAATTATTTAAATAGCTATCCCACACCCCTTTTGAATAGCTGCTCTATCAAGAACTTACTACTAGTGTGGACTCCAATAATGCTATTGTGATCTTCATTGGCAATTGATTCTATTTCCTTTAAACTTTTAAACAAGATGTCTTTGTAGCCTCTATAAAGGAAAGTATGGCCATGGATGGTAAATAAGGATATGCATTAGATAAAAGGTCTAATTTGGTAATATGATACAATTCTAGAATGATTAAATAGATCATAGTGAAATGTATAATGGTTGGGAAACAAATAAAGATTGGGACTTTTAGGCACATACAATGTTATTGATTCTAGATTCAACATAATTTAGGTTATGGTGGGACCAAATAATTTGAATATTATTTCAATAAGACCACCATATTTTTATATTTTTTTGGTCTGAGATATGTTTCCATCTCATTATATTATAGATGAGAACTTATATTGATGTTGTCTTCAATAATGTCTTCATCAATCAATGAATAATTGTGCTCAACTATAGGTGCCTCAAAGAGTTTTTCACCAATAAATTTGTCTTGATTGTCCCATAACACCTTTGAGAAGGTTTCACTAAGGAACATTAACATTTTACTTTCATTGTCTTCTAGAACCTCAAATAAGTTTTCATAAGAAGATACTCAGTTTGGACTTTGATTACCTCCTAACACCTCTAAAAAGGTTTCAATAGGAGATTATTCTTCTTCTGCATGAATGTGGTCTTGGTCCCTCAATATTATATAATTGATATGTCTCCATGGATGTAGTTCAACAATGTGTGACTCTATCAGTCCCAATCAACACTTATAGGAGGTGGAATGTCAATATAATGGCTAGGTTGATTGGTGTTAATGGAATATGGAGTGGTAATGGAATGGTAAGAGGCAACAAAATCCTTTTAAAATATATTAGGATAACTTGTGTCAATTTTAAAGTAATCATCCTTGAAAATCATGGAGGGATCACAAATGTATTCAAATTTATCTACAAAGCATGTGTTACCAATGTCATAACATCCACTAATGTATTCTGATTCTAAAGCTGAGTCTAACTAAAAGGACTCTGAATCCAATGTTGAGACTAACATTGATTTTTCTTTTGATGCTAAATTTGGTATCAATTCAAAAATAAAACCTAAATTTAATTTTTCTTTTTCTTTTGGTATAGTGATAAAGATGTTATGTCTAATTTTTGGTATTGGATGAGTAATGGCCTATGGTTAAATAGTGGGTTCTTCAAAAATGGGATCATTTAAGAATGACTCCATAAATACTAGCTTGTCAAAGTGAGGATTCCATTTCTCAACAAAATGGAAATGGTGAACAAACAACTCCATAGATACTGGCTTGTTAAAGTGAGACTCATCAAAGATAAGGTAATGATCAAAGTAATGAATTGCCCAAATGTAGTTATAATCATTTTGGGGTGGCTCAATAAAGACTATCTTATCAAAGCGAGACTCCTCCACAAAATGTAAATAGTTAACACGTAACTCTGTATAGACTAATTTTTCAAATAAAGGCTCTTCAAAGAAATGGAAAGAGTCAAAGGTTGATTTAACACAAGTTAACTCATCACAAATATGTGCTTCAACAAAAAATCATGGATTGGTTGGTTGTCTTAACCTTAACTTATGTTGAGAATGTGTTCTAAGGTATGAATAAAATTTTCATTTATGTCATGAAAGTTTCATTGATGTCATTTTTATTTGTCATTTTTGTTCTTGATGTTGAGTTCATAAGTCATGTACTTGAGAGAACCTAGTGTGGAGGCGCTGGCTTGGTAGCATAATGAGTTGAGTAGTATGTGACTTGGGAGTTGATGGGTGATAGTGTGTGAGAAAGGTATGAGATAATTTTATATTATTATTATGTTTCAACAATATTAAAATAGGTTTTAATTTATGATCATTCTCTAAGTATGACTGACAGTTCAAGGCCTAGTGTGCAAACTTACCTAATGTGGCCTAATAAGGGGTCAAGATAATTTCCCAAGGCGTCATATATCTTGAGAGAATTGAAAAATGTGTGATAGGTTTTTTTAATTTTTTTTACCAATTTTGAGGCCATATCCTAAAGGATAAGGTATTAAAATTGGTGTTAAGGTTTTTTGTGTACACAGAATGGGGTGTTACAGACCCGAGAAGGAATTTCTTATGTTCATTGGCATGTGAAACATTTTCATGAGATCCTAACCAATTAATGGAATTTTCGGAAGTTTCCTATATATTATTTATTTTCATTAGTTTTGTATTTTAGGGATAATCCTTTATGAATGATTGCTAAGAACGGTAACTAGTTTAAACCCTTTTAAACCCCTCATAATGACTCGATAGGAAATATATTTTCATTTATGGGTCATAATGGTTTTTTTAACTAATTTTTATGTTTGTAACATGTAAATTAATCTTCCAAGTTTCTCCAAGTGGTTTTTTATTATCACAATAGTGAGTAGAAGCTACAAGAAACCCCTTATTTCTCAAAAATTTGATGTAGTAGATAGGGTTGACCAAGTCAAAGCATTTAAATAGATGGAGGATGATGTGTGAGAATATTAGTTTTTTCCCATGTAATTTTATACACAATCTTAAGACCTAAAATTTTATAAACTGATCATGTAATTTGGCCTAATGTTAAAAGGGTCTAATGAGCAAGATAGTGAGAAAACTAGGTAATAGTGAGAAAGAGATTAGAGATTCATTATAAAGGATTGGTAATTGATCCAAATGTATGGGGTAATTATTAAATACCTATAAATCATATCCCATTTGTTTATAAGTTTTTTTTTATGCACAAAAACATGTTAAAATTTGTTCTCAAAGTGATCCATCTAACACAGTGAAGTCTGTGTAGAGTGAAGATGTGATATTGGTTTGTAAGAGAAATATTGATATTAAAAATTATATTATATCTTATAAAATATTATATAAGTATGATTAAGGTTAATTTAAATCCATTTTAATATCATAAAAATATTCCCACAAGTTTTCTAAGATTTGATCTTCTTGATTGTGTTTTTGGTGTTACAGGCAGTTTTATGAGTGAGAATGTTGTTCCTAGGTCTTTTTGCTTAGATTTGATGGATAAAATGAACATTAAGTTGTTAATTAGGTATAATAATTTAATTTTAACACATTTATATTCATGATAATCTTAAGGCTTGTGTGCAGTTTTGAGTGAGCATATGAAATTGATCAGTTAGAGGTCTTTTTCCCTGTTTGATGAATTATAATGAACACAATTTTGAACCTGAGTTTTTTTATATTATATAAATTTTATTTATTATTATTATGTGAAAAATTTGAGTGTATGTTTCATATTTTTAAGACAAACTTTATAGTAGTAAGAAGGCTTAATGGAGAGTAGACCTAATTATGTGGTTCAAAGAGTGAAATGAGATAAATGGTGGTAGGGGACATAATTTGATATTATAAATATTATAATTAAATTTTTTATGATTTTTTTCATCCATTTTTGGAGGCTCAATGTGTTCCAAGGAGGCTTAAGTGAAATGTGTGCTTAGAGAAGGCCTAATTGCATTAGGTCTCTATTAGCCCTAATGGTGGTTTTGGCCCTTAAGGGTAATAACCAACCTATGTAATGATTTTTACACTTATGAAACATGTTTTTTTTTTATTAAAAAGTTTATCTAATTATTTTTAGGCTCTTTTCTAAAAAAATATGGGTAATATTAAGAGTCAAGTATAAAGAAAAGGTCTAATAGGACTAATTTGATTAGTTAGAATATTGAGAAGATGAGCGAATGATATAGAGTTTTTATAAAATATTTAAATGGATTAAATATCATTATATATGGGTTATGAATATTCCATTAATATATAACTATGTTTTTATAAGATAGATCAAGGTCATTTGACCTAATTCTGGCAAGGGAAGGGCTAGTAGAGTGAGAAGGCCTAACAGGGTATTTAAGATAGATACAAGAGTGAGAAGAGAAAATGAATAAGGTCACATTAATTTAGGTGATAAAAATGTGTTAAAAATTGATTATAGGTTCAATTTTTTTTTTTTTTTTGCTGAGTTACCTAGGGTTTTGGAGCCTCCTTGTAAGTGGGTGTTTGTTAAAGAACTAGTTTAGTTGGTGCTTCACTAGTGAGGGGTTGGTGCTCCTTGTGGGGTTAGTGCCTCACTAAAATTTTGATTCATTGATTATATAAATATATTAAAATATTTTAATCAATGGGTTTTATCCCCCATTAGGGTTTCCCATATATATCTTGTGTTCATGTTTTATATTTCCACTTCTTGCTCATATGAATGTTATTCATGCATCACCATATCTATATATTTGTTTGTTTGATTAATGAATAACATATGGAATTTAAATAATATTTTTCACACTAAATCACCCCATTTTATTGGTTATACCTCCAAAAAATTTATCATATCATGATCCCTTGTGTATACTTAACAATCTAACGGAGATCTTTGGAGCATAGGTATGGATTTTGATCATGAAAGTGTTTTCTATTATTGCAATGAGGATCTATCCACAATCATTGAAATATATTGTGATTTTTTTTCAAAAGATAAGAATCACATGGAATAATTCATCTATCTTAGAATGAAATTAAATACTTTAGAGGCACAAATTGAGGAAGATGTAATTAAGATAAGGACTTATCATAAGTTTGAGAAGAGTACGAGAAAGCTTAAAAATATTTTGGATAGTCAAAGATCCTTTTATGAAATGACAAGTCTTGGATTCAGAGAAGAAAAAAATAAGTTAAATAAGAGTCAATTTCCAAAATACATTGATAAGTTAAGGAGTGATGAAGCTAGTAGAATCAAGACCTATGTAGAAGTAGTCAAGTTAGAAGTCAATCATCAATAAGCCAAGAGGGATTTTTCTTCATAAAAGTATATAAAAATTAGTTATGTATCATCCTATGATAATTAAAATATAAATAGGGTTAAACAATCATAATATGTGAATTCCTTCATTGGTTATTATTTCTCTTGTGGTAAATTTGGACATAGATCTATTAACTGTAGATGGAGAAGTTGAATCATGTGTTATAATTGTAACTAAAAAGGACACATTGCAAGAGAATGTAAGATGAGATTTACAAGGAAAACCAATCATGTTGAGAATATATGGAGTCATGATACTAAATAATGGGTTAAGAAAGTAAACCATATGGGTAAATTGAAAGATAAGCAAGAATCTAGAGGAGAAGAATTTATGATAGCCCAAACTACTTTTCATACTCAAAATGAAGATTTGAATTGGTACATAGACAGTGGCTATTCAAGTCACATGATAGGAGATAAAATAAAATGCATCACTTTGAAGAAGAATTCCATAAGTTCACTAAGGTTTGGAGATAACGCATCTACTAATATAGTTGGTAAAGGTTCTTTGAGCTTGGGTAATGGGAAGTCTAAGATAGAAAATGTTTTACATATAGATGGCTTGAAACACAAATTATTAAGTGTAATTAAAATGTGAACTCAAGGACATACCCTAATGTTTCATCACAAAGTATGTGAGATAAGGAGATAAAAATAAGGAAGGTTGATTACCAAATCCAAGATAAATGAGAACAATCTTTATGTGCTAAATGAAATGACCAAAGAGAAGTGCATCATGAGCAAGGTAGATGAAAGTTGGAAATGACATAGGAGGTTAGGTCATATAAAATTTGACAATATATTCAAGATCAACCCCAAGGGATGTATGAATAATATGCCCAAAGTCTCTAAACCTACAAATTCTCTTTGCAAGTCATGTCAACATGATAAGGAGACTAGGAGGAGATTCAAATCTAAATAATATTCTACTACTAGATCTTTAGAACTAATTCATATTGATATATGTGGTCCTACAAGGATTCAAATTATTCAAGGTGATATCTACTTCATGGTTATTATAGATGACTTCATAAGAATGACTTGGGTATCATTCTTGAAGGATAATTTAGAAGCTCTAGGTAAGTTCAAAACCTTAAAAGCCTTGGTTTAAATGATATGAATGTGAAGATCAAGTGTCTTAAGTCTGAAAAAGGAGGAGATTTTTGGTCAAATGATTTTTATGAGTATTTTGAGGTCAATGGAATAAGAAGATAGTTCTTAGCTACTATAAAACCTCAACAAAATGGGGTGCTTGAAAGAAATAATATAATAGTTCAAGAAATGGTAAGTATCATGTTGAATGAGTCCAAGTTATCTAATGGATAATAGAGATAATATATGATACTATAGTTTACACTTTAAACAAAGGCTAGATTAGGAAAAATGGTGATAAAACTCCATATGAATTATAGAATGGTAGACTTACAAGTGTTGAACATTTAAAGGTCTTTGGGATTAAATGTTATATCAAGAGAGATGATGAGGACTTAGTCAAGTTTGACTCAAGGTATGATGAAGGCATTTTATTAGTATATTCATTAGTAATTGTTTCCTATAGATGTTATAATAAGAGGTTATAAAATATAGTGGAGAGCACAAATTTGAAGGTTGATGAGATAAGGAAATCATATTCTAATTCAAACAATGAAAAATGAAAAATAGAGATAGATAAATACGAATAATAAATTGAGGAAATAAAGGACTAAAAACGTCCTTATAGGTAGATTCAAAAGGATCATCATGAATCTTAGACCATTGGAAATAAAAGTGCAAGTATACAAATAGGGATAATAATGGTGAGTGATGTTAATCAAGAAAATACTGCCTTACTTTCAAATTTTGAACCTAAAAACTATGTAAAATCAAATGAAGATAAGTTTTGGTTAGATTAAATAAATTAGGAATAAAATAAAATTGAGAATAATGAAACTTGGGAGTTATTACCTTGGCCGAAAGGAAAAAATATCATTGGTATAGAATGGGTATTTAGGAATAAATTGAATGAGAATGGAGAGGTCACTAGAAATAATTCTAGACTTGTGTGCAAAGGATATGCTCAAGTAGGAGTGGACTTTGAGGAAACCTTTGCTCTTGTAGCAAGGTTAGAGGCCATTAGGAAGTTTATTGCTTATTCAGGTTTCAAAGGTTTTAAGGTATACCATTGGATGTCAAGTTAGCTTTCCTAAATGAGAACTTAGAAGAAGTATATATTCAACAACCTAAGGGTTTCCTATTGATTGGTAACAAGGACTATGTTTGTATGTTGAATAAGGACCTTTATGGTCTAAAAAAAACCCCTAGAGCTTGGTATGCTAGACTATACAAATACCTTTAGGACCAAGGTTTCAAAAGAGGAGTTGAAGATAGTAACATGTATATCAAGACTAAAATGATCATCAGTTGATAGTGGTAGTCTATGTGGATTATATCATATTAGGTGGAACTAATGAGAACATGACCAATTATTTTGCACAAGTGATAAAGTTAGAATTTGAAATGTCTATGCTTGGATAGATATCCTTATTTCTTGGACTTCAAATCAATCAATCCAAAAAAGGTATGTTCATTTCATAGGTCAAGTATATAAAATAGATGTTAAATAAATTTTAAATGGAAGAGTGTAAGGTTGTAAGTACACCTATGGTTACAAGATGCAAGCTAAACAAGGAGGATTAATCCTCAAGGGTCAATCAAACAAAACATAGATCCATGATTGGGAGTTTGTTTTATACTATTGCCTCTAGACCTAACATCATTCAAGTAGTAAGTATTATGGGAATATTTTAAGTATATCCGAAGGAAATTAATCTACAAGTAGTCAAGAGGATACTTAGGTATCTCAAAGGAACTTTGGAGTATGGTTTATGCTACCCAAGGAGAATTTTTTTATGATATAGTAGACTATACAGATGTAGATTGGGTTGGGAGTCTAGATGAAAGAAAGAACACTAGTGGAGGATCCTTCTTCTTAGGTAAGTGCCTAGTGTGATGGTTAAGCTAGAAAAAACCATCAATGTCTTTATCTACTTGTGAAACTAAGTACATTACAATAACTTCATGTTTTACTCAAGTATTTTGGATGAAACAAACCTTGAGAGACTAAAAGGTAGAGTTTGATGGTTTTAATCCTATTTTTTATGATAATAATAATGACATAAGTATTTCAAAGAATCATTTCATGAATTCAAGGACCAATCACATTCCTATCAAGTATAATTTCTTAAGAGAATAGGTGAGTGAATAAAGTATTAACCTTGAATTTATGTCTACCAAGGATCAGATTGGAGATATCTTGACTAAGTCAATTCTAAAGGACAATTTTGAACATTTGAGATAAGAATTAGCTGTGATTCATATTCCTAAAAGTCACTAATCAAGTAAAAATTATTAGGGGAAGCTAATAAGGAGGTGTTTTAGATCCAAAGAGTAGGAAAGAAGTGCACAAAATGTGAGGTTAAAATGGGAGTCATATCAGTTTGTCATGTCTAAGTTATGCAATGAGATAAGGGGAGAATTTTCATATGATAATTCATTCATGTATATTTAAGTGTTATTTCATATAGTGCTTTTTCATTAATGTCAAAGGGTGATATTGATATGCATTGGGTGAATGTATCCCAGTAAGAGAATCTTTTTTGAGTCTGTGACATCAATGAATGGTTGCCATCAATGACGAAGGGGGGGATTTTTTATAATGTTTTATAATTTATGCATAAATTTTTAATTGATGTCATGAAAGTTTCAGTGATTTACTTATGAGTTTTCATTTTTATTCTTGATATTGAATTCATAAGCCATGTACTTGAGAGAACCTAGTGAGGAAGTACAAGATTGGTAGCATAATGAGTTAAGTAGTATGAGACTTGGGAGTTGATGGGTGATATAGTGTGAGAGAGGTATGAGGTAACTTATCATTAGAGTGAGGTTTTTATAACAATACAAGAGGTTGTAAGGTATGATCATGGTCTAAGTATGACCGGCAGTTCAATTCCTAGTGTGCAAAATGACCTAATGTGGCCTAATGAGGGATCAATATCATTACCAATGTGAAACATATATTTATATAATTTAAATATGTGTTATAGGTTTTTTATGTTTATTTACAAAGTTTTAGGTCATAGCCAAAAGGATAAATCATGAAAATTGGTGTTTAGGTTTTTTGTGTGCATAGAATGGGGTGTTGTAAACCCAAGAAAGAATTTATTATGCTCATTGGCATGTGTAAAATTTTCATGAGATATTTATAAATTAATTTTAGTTTTTAAATTTTCCTATATTTAATTTCTTGGAATTTTTTTGTATTTTAGGGGCAATCCTTTATGAACAATCACTATGAAGGGAAACTAGTCAAAACCCTCTTAAAACCCTCATAATGACCCAATAGGAAAGATATCATTGGTTATGATTTAGAATGGTTTTTATGACCAATTTTTATGTTTTTAACATGTAAATTACTCTTATAAGTTTCCTCAAGTGGTTTTTTTTGTCATAGGAGTGAGTAAAAGCTACATTAAACCCCTTATTTCTTGAAATTTTAATGTCGAAGATAGGGTTGACCAAGTCAAATCATGTAAATGGATGGAGGATGATATGTGATACCTTTATTTTGTTCCCATGTAAGTTTATAATAAATTTTTAGACCTAAAATTTTATAAACTAGTCATGGAAGTTGGCTTATTGCTAAAAAGGCCTAATGAGCAAGACAATGAGAAAACTAGACAGTAGTAAGAAAGAGATTAGGGATTAGATGTATAAGATTAGGGATGGATACAAATGCATGGGGTAAATTTTAAATAAATGTAACTCATATTAAAAAAATTTATAATTTTTTATGATGCACACAAACATGTTAAAATTTGTTCTCAAAGTGATATGTCTAACATAGTGAAGTATGTGTAGAGTGAAGATGTGAGATTGGTTTGTAAGACCAATATTGATATTAAAAATTTTATTATATATTTTAAAATATGATATAAGGATTATTAATTTTAATTTAAACCAATTTTAATATCATAAAATTATTCCCATAGTTGTTCTAATACTTGATCTTCTTGACTATGTTTTTGGTGTTGCAAGAAGTTTCCTGTGTATGAGTGATAATGTTGTTCCTGAGTCTTTTTTCTTATATTTGATAAATAAAATGAAAAATAAGTTTTTATTTATATCTCATAGGTTAATTTTAACACATTTATATGAATGATAAAATTTTGTGATGATTTAAAAATTCAAATCCTTTTGACTGGGTTCTTAAGGCATATGTGCAATTCTAAGTGAGCATATGAAGTTGATCAATTAGAGATATTTTTCCCTATTTGATGAATTATAATGAAAATTATGTTATAATTTAGGTAATTTATATTATACCCATGTGATTTTTTAGTATGTTTATGAGTAAATTTTGAGTTTATGATTGATATTTGTAAGACAGACTTTCTGGCAGTAAGAAGGCCTAATGGCTAGTAGACCTAATTGTGTAGTTCAAAGAGTCAAATGAGATAAATGGTTTTGGGTACATAATTTTAGATTATAAAGGTTATAATTTAAATATTTATGAAGTTTTTCATCCATTTTTTAATTCTCAATGTGTTTTAAGAAGGCCTAATTGCATTAGGTCTTTATTAGGCCTAATGGTGGTTTTGGCCCTTAAGGGTAATGACTGACCTATGTAATCATTGTTACACTTATTAAATATATTTATTGATATATTTTAATGGTTAAAAATTTATATTTAGTTTATTTTCTAACCAATATGGGTAAGATCATGAGTCAAGTATAAATAAAAGGTCTAATAGGCCTAATTTGATTAGTTAGAATATTGAGCAGCTGAATGAATGATATAGAGTTTTTTAAAAAAAGGTAAATGGATGTAATATCATCAGATAATGGTGATGAATATTAAATGAATATATAAATATGTTTCTATAGGATATGATTAAGGTCATTTGACCTAATTATACCAAGGGAAGGGCTAGTTGAGCGAGAAGGCCTAACATGTTATTTGAGAGAGATAGAAGAGTGAGAAGAGACAAATAAGGAGGTCATATTAAATTGGGTTATAAATATGTGTTCAACTATGATAATATGTCCAAGGTATCTAAGTTGGTTTTGAGTTACCTTGGGGGTTGGTCCTCCTTTCAAGTTGGTGATTGTTAAAGAACTAGTTGAGTTGGTGATTGACTAGTGAGGGGTTGGAGCTCCTTGTGGGGTTGGTGCCTCACTAAAATTTTGATTCATTGATTATAGGACTATATTCCAAGATATGCATTAGTGGGTTTTATCTCTAATGATATTTTCCAATATATATCTTTTATTCATGTGTTATGTTTCCACTTCTTGCTCATATAAATGATTGTTTATGCATTACCATATCTCTAGATTTGTTTGTTTCATTAATGAATGATATATGGAATTGAAAAAAGAGTTTACACACTGATTCAACCACCCCTATAAGTTTTTATACATCCAAAATCTTACACTTGGTTGTAAAATTTCATATTTGGACACCTTATGGTCTTTAAATGATGGATCTTGGATAGGTAATGATTGGTTTTATTGTAGCTCAAAAATTGGCTTGTATTTCATAAAGTGGGGGAGGTTAAAAATGGATGAATAAATACATATGGATCAATAATTATATATTTGTAAATATTCTCACATAATATGGGCTAAACAAAGACTGGTTATGGGTTTATGATGGTAATTATGATACATCTATTTCAAATTGTGTACTCTTGTTGAGATAATGATCTACTAGATTTAGAAAGACCTAAAATGGTAATCCTTGGGTGTTGTGGATCTTTGTTGCTAATGTAAGCTAAATTATGAGGGCCTAGAATGGTAATCCTTAGGCACTATAGATCTTTGTTGATAATATAAGATAAAAGAGGAGGGCCTGGAATGGTAATCCTTGGGTGTTGTGGAGTTTCATTACTAATGTAGGCCAAAGGAAGAGGGCATAGAATGTTAATCCTTGGGAATTTTAGAGCTTGGTTAATTACACGGGCCAAAGGAGGGCCTACAATGGTAATCCTTGGACAATACAAAGATTGGTTTCTAATTCAAGCCAAGGGAGGAGGACTTAGAATAGTAATCCTTAAGCACTACCAACCTTGGTTTCTAACATAGGATAAAAGATGATTATAGGTATAATTAGGGGTGCAAGTACCATTATCATTGAAAAGGAAAAATTAATACCTCAATTGGCCCAAATAACTGTGATCTCAACATATGATAATTATCATGGCTTCAGTTGGTAATTAGCCCAAAGGGTGATTTTGGTCTATGAAAATGATCTTGAGATTTTTCTTGGTTACAAAATGAACTTGGTCTAGGTTAAGGTTTAAAAGTGGAATTGGTATAGGAATAGGTTTTGGTTTGAAACAAAATGGGACCTAGAATAGGTACTTCATTGTAGTTCAAAATGGTTTGAATTAACATGGACTTGGAATTGGTTTAGGTTGGTTTTGGCTTGATTGGAATGGTCTAAAAGGGGTCAAAAATGACCCCTGATTGGATTAGAATGTGGGTTCAAAAAAAATCCTAATTTGGCATGATTTGTCAAGTTGGTTGAAATAGTTGATGTTTAAAAAAAGGTCTGGCTTTGAACATGGTCAATTCATACATGGAACTTGGTATTAGTTTAGGTCTAAGCATGAAATTAGAATTAAAAATAAACATGGACTAGACATTTGAAAACAAATTTGATCTAGGCACATGATATAAGTCATGACACAAACAAACTTGGGCTAAGATTTAAAAAAAAACTTGATCGAGGCATGAAAAATAGGTTTTGACACAAATAAACTTGGTTTAGGCATTTAAAAACAAACTCTCAAGTCTAAAAATCCCTATTTAAAATAAATGACAAACTTAGTCTTGAGAGAAGGTATTTTAAAAATGAAACTAAAAATATATCCAAGTTACACAATCTAAAGACATAAAGGTGAACCACTCAAGCCCAAGTTGTAGACAAGTCTCCAACATAAACCCATTGTTTTAGATTTGAGCTTCTAAAGATAGATTCAAAATGATATTTTTAAAATACTTGGATTTTTACATGAACAATGGTCTAGGCTTAAATGGGCAACATAACCACACATTTTAAAAACAAAATTTATGAATGATTTTAGAGTCAGTTTCAAATAAGGCAAGTGCATTAGAATAATGTGAGAAACATAACAATGTTCCTTCAAATAATTGGTATAAACAAAGGTTTTGGAATAAAATCCAAGATAAATGTTTGAAACAAAATTGGTAGTGTAACAACACTCTGCTGAACAAGTGGTAAACAATATTTTTGGAATAAAATCCAAGGAAATTTTTTGAAATAAAATGGGTAGTGTAACTATGCTCATTCAAACAAGTGGTATAAATAAAGGTGTTTTTTGAGAAACTCCAAGGCAAATGTTTGTAATAATAGTCTGTAAAACAAGTGGTAAATAATGGTTTTGAAATAAAATATAAGGCAAATGTTTGAAACAAAATGAGCATCATAATGACACTCCTTCAAACAAGTGATATAAAAAAAGTTGATTTTTACTTAAAGTCCAAGGAAAATGTTTAAAACAAAATTGGTAGCATAACATCTATTAATTCAAATTTTTGTACAATACATGAAGGTTTTTACTCATTTGATTAAAAAAAAATTATACCTAAAGACACATTCTAGTAAAAGAAAAAAGGAAAAAAACACTAAGTATACGTCTTATCCCTAAAAATAAAAAGGTGTGCATAGCTTCTACTAAAGTTTCCACTGAGTATACCAATGCTCAAAAGGAATTAAGTGTTAATCCAAAAAATAAATACCACGTGTAGGTAGAGTTTCTAATCCGCCCTCTGTCTCTCAATCATTGGTATGTGGCATGAACTTAGAATGCCAAGCACTCGACATTTGGAAAGATATTCTATGATAAAGTGGGGTTGACTAAAATTGACAATTTTTTAAGTGATCTAAATGGTCCAAAATGTGGCTAACAAAAGGGCATATTGCATCAATTGGATTCAATTTCACTAACTATGAAAAGGTATATTCCTTTACATAATGAATTTAGTCTTGTACTACTTACTGAAGTTTGATGTTTGGCGTGAACTAATCTGAGTTTTTATTAGGATCAATAAGTTAATCACTTAGCCATTATTCAATCGCAGTATCATGTACCCAGTTTATATACCCACCATCGATTAGAGTTGGTAATATGTTTAGACATGAAACCCCATATCGATGCACCCCTAAATAAATTATGAGGAGGTGATGAACACTTGCCCACAAGCCAATGAAGAAAAATAAACAAATGAAAATTGGAAGAACTTTAGAGGTCATTTTTGGGTCACCCAAGTCACTCAGATCTTGGGGAGAACATACAAAAAATTTATTCCAACTCAAAAAAAGGCAATAAACAAGGTACTTTTGATCACCTAAATTCCCTAAAGGGGATGGGGGATAACATACATGCAAAGCTCTGTTGGGAATCTAGAACAACAAACATGCTCTGATACCACTTGTTGGGAGAGGCTGTACACCGGAAGCATGCAATTTGATTACTAATACCAAGCAACTTAATATGCGGAAATTAACCAGATTCACCAAGTAACTAGAATTCAGAATAACACAGCATATGAGAGACAATACCAAATTGTATTAACACTTTATACAGAAAATAATACAATAAAGAAGATGCCACTTCTTCTCCACCACCTTACAGAGGTTTCCCACGCCTCAAGTGAACAGTAATTCTTCTCCCCAAAGCTCTCCCTCTCACAGGTCCCAACACCCAACTCAAATACAGAGTTGGTGTTCACCTCCCCGTGCTTCACGCACACCACAAGTGCTCCACGCACTCCACAAGCACTCCACGTGCTCCACAAGTACTCAAGGTACTTCAAGTAGATCTCCCATGAATCTGCAACAACCTGCAATTCAACAGACCATACTTATGGAAGGAACTCCCTTGCCTTCCTCTTGCTCTATCTGAGTACACACCTGTACTCCAAGTAGATCCTGCCTGATACTGCTCCCTGTAGTGTTGCTGTCTGTATGACCTTGCACACTTGCAAATCAAGCAATGGTTCCAATCACCTGTGAACCTCGACCTTGCACACACATACACCTGCAGATCAACGATCTTACTTATTGAAGAACCCAGCTGGCTCTCCAATCCAGCACCAACACACCTGGTACTGTGGCACTAGGAGGAACGCACCATAGCTCTACCTCACACACAGAAGGAGCTTATAATTATGCTCTCTTACTCCCTAGCACACTTTTACAATACAACCATGAGTCTATTATATAGATCTCATCCAAACAATGATTAGACATCTAATTACCATAATTAGATCCGCAGCTATGAGTCTAAAATTAGCGCTCATCATGCAAACTCTTGGTTCGTTAGTTCACTGCCCGTAAATAGCTCGCAGTCAAACCACACAGGCGACCGACGCCGGTTCCTGTCCGCCTGGAGGTGACCGACGTCGGCTGATATATGACCGACGTCGGTTGCTTCTCTGTGCTATCCCGCCGACGTCGGCTGATCAGACCGACCCCAACTTCTTCTGTAACTCAGCAACCTTCAGCAACCTCCTCTCCTGTTTGCATCAGTGAAGCTTTTAGCTCCACAATCCTAACAATCTCCCACTTGGAGATAAACAGCTGCACTGTACCTGTACCTGTACTCCATCTAATCTGTTTCCTGGTTTGTATCCCTCTTCAAGCTCCCACTTGAAGACAACCCACCACACATCCCGTGGTGTACCACCTGTCATCCGAGTAACCTGCCACATCCGAACCTACAACACCTGTAGTGAAGTCCTGACCCTGCATAGCAACACCTGCTGCCGGTCCCTCTCAGAAAACCTGAGAACCCACTTCCCTGAATTGGCTCCTAACTCTCTGACAGCTCCCACTGCATGGGAATACTCAGGTCTATACCAGACCTCATGTGATTTCGGACACTGTACCTGTCCAGCCCTTAGTGTGCTCCGGCTCTGCATCCCAAACCTCGCCAACACCTGATTCACATCAGCTCCCACTCAAGACAAAATCAACCTGTGATCTCCATGCCTCCCATGTCAAAGAATTCCGCTGCTCCAAACTCCTCATGACATGCCACTGAACTAATCTTACCCTTAGCTCAGCAAAACCCTGTATGTACACCCCTGCTAGCTAGCATACAATCCACATACAGCAACAGAATGATGTCGCGACTCATCATCCCCCTGGTAAGCCAAATCACAATAGATACCCTGACATTGACTGAAGCCATGCTCTGTCCTCCACCTGTCAAAACCTGTACCACTGTCCTGCAGCTCCACAAGACCATATAACTAGGTCTTCCGTCTCATGTATCCGTTCTCTCTATTCTTCTACTAAGGTATCCATTCGTCTCTGTGCTTTTATACCTTCTTGCATCTCTACCAAGACACACCTGTCTGGTTCTCCTCCAAGGAATCACATCCTCATCCATGCCAAGCTCACACCTGTTTCCTGGATCCTTCCTGCTCTACAATCAGCAACAAGTATGAAGAAGAGGAACAACGAATTTGAGGGCCTACTTACGCCTTCAGTCCTCCGTATGGGTGTTTGAGACTCCTTGATAGCTTGCTGTCCACCCAAAATCCGTTACAGTGACCGACCTCGATCACCCCACAGTCTGCATCCGACCGACGTCGGTTTCATGCGTCTGTACCTGAATACCAACCTGCCTGCGCTGGTGTCCCTGCTGCCGACGTCGGTCCTGATAACCGACATCGGTCTTACATACTGCCGACGTCGGTCCCATGACCGACATCGGTCTTACCCTGCCTGACATCGCCGGCTTCGGTCTGCACATGACCGACATCGGCACCTGTCTGTTCGACGCCGGTTCCTCTTGACCGACATCGGTATCTGTGTTTGCCTGTGAGTGATGACTTTTTACCCGCGAGCTTCTTTGAATCAAAACCCATGTCCAAACTGCCCTGCTCAGAAGTATCCAGCCACATCCACTGGGTTCTGTCTGCCATCTCCTCCATAAACACCAAGGCTTTCCAGTTCTTAAGCCTGTCAAATATATCTGTCTTCCGCTTAAGAACATGCATCTCCTTCCTGCTCATGTGACCAAGCCTACGAAGCCACGTCTCTGCAACAAAAGAAGAATCAGTAATATAAACAAGTAGATAAAGGATACCTGTTTTCTTACCACCAGCTAATTCAAGTGCATCCGCTGTGAGAGTTCTTGTGCATCTCTCATCACCCAATCTTTCTGAAGAAATTAGCCATATCTCCAAACCTGGGACCTGCATGACATTCATCAACACCTGTGTGTTGGCCGCCTGCAATTTCAGCTTCACTTTGCCTTTGCCAACAATCTGACAAGGCGTACCAGCTCCTCTACCTGGAACTGCATGGAAAGAGGTAACCGAATCTTTTATCCAAGATTCAACTTTATCCAAGAAACCTGCAAGAACATCCTGTGCAACAAAACCTGCTACATCTGTATCTTTAGTTTCTTCATGCTGATCTGTTACCAACCAACAATAATCTTTTACCTGCTCTTTCTTTCCATAGGACCGTGAGTGACCATCTGTGCTTTTCAACTCCTCCATTCTTAGCTTACTTTGATCTGCAGTTGCTCTACTCCCACTCGATCAGAAACCCCTGAGAGTGACCTGTAACCAAACACAAAACCTGCTTCCTCCAACCTCAGCTCAGATACCACTTGTTGGTATCAAGCTCAAGAACCTACAACCAAGGCTCTGATACCACTTGTTGGGAATCTAGAACAACAAACATGCTCTGATACCACTTGTTGGGAGAGGCTGTACACCGGAAGCATGCAATTTGATTACTAATACCAAGCAACTTAATATGCGGAAATTAACCAGATTCACCAAGTAACTAGAATTCAGAATAACACAGCATATGAGAGACAATACCAAATTGTATTAACACTTTATACAGAAAAGAATACAATAAAGAAGATGCCACTTCTTCTCCACCACCTTACAGAGGTTTCCCACGCCTCAAGTGAACAGTAATTCTTCTCCCCAAAGCTCTCCCTCTCACAGGTCCCAACACCCAACTCAAATACAGAGTTGGTGTTCACCTCCCCGTGCTTCACGCACACCACAAGTGCTCCACGCACTCCACAAGCACTCCACGTGCTCCACAAGTACTCAAGGTACTTCAAGTAGATCTCCCATGAATCTGCAACAACCTGCAATTCAATAGACCATACTTATGGAAGGAACTCCCTTGCCTTCCTCTTGCTCTATCCGAGTACACACCTGTACTCCAAGTAGATCCTGCCTGATACTGCTCCCTGTAGTGTTGCTGTCTGTATGACCTTGCACACCTGCAAATCAAGCAATGGTTCCAATCACCTGTGAACCTCGACCTTGCACACACATACACCTGCAGATCAACGATCTTACTTATTGAAGAACCCAGCTGGCTCTCCAATCCAGCACCAACACACCTGGTACTGTGGCACTAGGAGGAACGCACCATAGCTCTACCTCACACACAGAAGGAGCTTATAATTATGCTCTCTTACTCCCTAGCACACTTTTACAATACAACCATGAGTCTATTATATAGATCTCATCCAAACAATGATTAGACATCTAATTACCATAATTAGATCCGCAGCTATGAGTCTAAAATTAGCGCTCATCATGCAAACTCTTGGTTCGTTAGTTCACTGCCCGTAAATAGCTCGCAGTCGAACCACACAGGCGACCGACGCCGGTCCCTGTCCGCCTGGAGGTGACCGACGTCGGCCGATATATGACCGACGTCGGTTGCTTCTCTGTGCTATCCCGCCGACGTCGGCTTATCAGACCGACCCCAACTTCTTCTGCAACTCAGCAACCTTCAGCAACCTCCTCTCCTGTTTGCATCAGTGAAGCTTTTAGCTCCACAATCCTAACAAGCTCATTATGCCACAAATAAATTAATCTAATAAATTTGAACTAAAAAACAAAAAACAAACAAAAATAGAAAAAATATCTTAAGATCTCTTCTCTAAAGTGAATGTTCATTTTAAAATCACCAAACAAGATGTGAATGAAGTTTTTTCCCCCTTGGCCTTGTTTTCTCTTGTGTAATTGAAATACAAGAAGACAATTTATGTTAGGTTAATTTTAAGCACTAAAATGAAAGTGTGTATAAAAATTTAGAAGTGTTTAGACATCTCTTCCTCCATTAGGTTCCTAAAAAAATGTTATGGGGTTCTCTTATTTTTATAAAAAAAATCCAACCAACAAACAACTTTCATTTTCAACTCTTGGGTTTTGGTTTACATAGAGTGAATTCATCGATTCTGAAATAGAGTGAAGTCATTGATTTATTATGGAATAAAATAGATAGAAATAGGTATATAAAAGTCACAATTATACAAGGGTGAAGTTACCAATTAGTCTAGGCAAACTCATTGATTAGGCCTTAAAATAGGGTAAAGTCATTAAAATCACTAGAAAATATACTTGGTGAAGCTGCTGGTATATATGATCAAAGTCATTTAAATTTATCAATGTTACCACTTACACATACATTGATTTAACATAGGTCAATGTCATCGATATCACCACATATCAATGTCTCCATTTTCAGTGAAGTCACCAATGCAAAGTCACTAATTTCTACAAAACACATGATCACAAAATAGAGGATAAAATAGGAAAAGTCATCGATTAACAGGGTGAAGTCGCTAACTAGTGACAAAATAAAATGATGGGAATTTTAAACATAAAACTAAAAACTTGAAGATGTAAGTGATGTTTTTATGAATTTAAGGTTCAATATAATTCATATGGTCTTTATAGGATGCATGGTCCCACCAAGTGTTCCATTATTTAATGTTAGTAATATAAAGATTAAAACAAAATAGTTCGTTGTTAGTGAATCAAAAGATAATTCAACAAAAATAATGCAATTTAAACTAATCCACTTTTGCCTAAGTACTAGGGTGAGCTTAACATAATGAACAAAACTACAAATAAGAGATATAAAAACACAACTATGTTACCTCTCTTGTCAAAATTAGTGTTTTATTATTGGCATAGAGTATGTTCTTATTTTGTTTGTGGACTAAAGAGACTTTGATCAATTAATTCTCCTTGTTGGCAGTACTTCTCTAAGACCACGTGTGACTTTGCTTGGCTTCACTTGGCTTGGTGTGAAGCTTCTTGAATCAATTTGGCATTATAACATTGATTTAGGGTTTTTTGAAAGCATTCATGTAGAAAAACCTTACACACAAAAGCTTATTTAGATGAGAGTGAGGGAACTTGTATTTATAGATATTAAAACTAACTCTAACTCTAGGGAAGTTAGATTTAGTTTCAACCTTGGTTGAGTATAAACTATCCTAGGTTGAGTTAAGGTTAATCATGGGTTGGTTCAAAGCAATTATAAAGGCTTGTCAACTCATAAAAGATATTTATTGCCATCACAACTAATATAAGATATTTATGAGGTTGTGACTCACCTTTTCTTTGAATTTTAAGAATTAATAAAATAAATTACTAATTCCCTTGACTTTAACCTCATCCTTATTGAAAAATACCTTTTTTTAGAAAATGTAATTAATTAATTCAACTTGGAATTTCTACTTAAGCAATATAATTGAGATTTTATTTTTATATAATCTTGATTAGGTTTTTTGGCATTTATGAATTTTTTTAAATATTTTGCATTAGTATATTGACAGGCAAAGAATGTCAATTTTCTAGGTCATAATTTGAATAGGGTTGAATCTAAGATAGGTTATTGGTGCATATAGGGTAATACCCCAAATAAGCAAGACTTGACACATTTTTGGAAAATTTTATCCCTTACATGGATTAATTTGGGCAATTTAGGTGATTTATAGGCTTAAATTATGTCATTTTCTATAAATCGATCTATTATCTAGTTTAGACACTAAAGTGGCCAAAAATAAGTGTCTAAAAATTTAAATTTGCTTTGCTTATCATATAATTTTATTTTATTTCCTCTCCCTTGTATTTTATTTCTTTTTTATTAGTTGGTTAGATTAGGAAACTAAGAATGCAATCAACATAAGCATATATCTTAATTATAATTTTTTTTATCTAGCATATAGAAGGAAACAGGTCTATGTAAATGTAACATTGAAGCACATAGAACCAATGTGATAACATGTAGGCTTAAGATTCATGATAAATATCATGGAAACATCTATATATTAAAAATACAAGCTCAACAAACAAATAATGACACATATAAGAGCACTAAAAATTAAGTCAAAAAGCAATGGCCCAAGTAGACTTCAAACAAGAGGCATGTTTAAATGTTATGAAATAAACTAGGTATGAATTAATCAAATGTCCACAAAATCAAAGTATGACATATTTAAATGTCTAAGAAATCAATCACAGGCACAAGGGCCACATACAATGGAACATATTTAGATGCTCAAAAAAGCAAGGCAATAGTAAGGCAAAACACTCAAGGAAGTGTGTAAATCCATAAGTAACCAACATAAACATGTCATAGTGGCCCATGGATCAAATTTTTTAGCATAAAATTCAAGTGTATAGCATATAAATTATCTTATATAAGATAGACACATAAATAATAGGCATGTGTAAGTACATATGTGAGATCAAATATGATAGTGTAGAGTGATCATCAAATCATATAACTTGTGTATATCAAGATCATAGAATATGGATGCCCCCAACATCCTAATGAGATGAGTAGAGGGAAGGCCCAACACCCATGTGTGTATCATGTATCTATTTATGTCTGTAGATATGGGTATATAGTATTAAATGATATGTTAGTCCTCAACATAAAACTAACACATAAATTCTAAGGAGCCAATAAAACATATAGGTGCCAAAACTATTTTTGGATTTTCTTCATGTTTTTTTTATTATTTTTTATGATGAAGAAAGCTCGTCCTATAATTCCATGCAATGGATGGTCATAGATGTCTCCCCCCATTGTAAACCTTATAACCTCAAATTAGATCTCTTACATTGTTTGCATCATGATTGGCTAGGTTGAAAAGGGACAAAGCATGTTCCTCCGCATGTTTTTCATGTGTAGTAAGAGATTTAATTCTATCTTTGGAAATACATATTAATTTTCATTCATGAGGAAAAGAAATGCATTGTTGATTTTGGTCAATTTTTGCTCCCATTTGGTATATCCAAAGAGTTCCAAGTATAAATGCATATGGAGATTTGGCAGGGATAAACCAAACCCATGTTTGAATTACTTTAGGACCACAAGAAATTGGTATTGTTATGTTTCCCAAGGGATCTTCCCAAGTGACCTTATTTTTTAAATCTTATAAGTTAAAACTGAGCTGCTAAAAATGTGTTATGTTGCAAGTGGTTTTGGTTTGTGTAGGATCAATATAATTATCCCAACAATAAGAACCACCCATGTATAAGGTAAGGGTTAAATCCTAGTGATATGTACAATTTTTTATTCTATATAGTTAAGGATTTGGAATAGGATGAGGTCTTTGTATCCTTTATTAAGTAAATTTTGGAAAACACTCATATAAATATTAGGAATTCCACTTTTTTTCTCATGATACTCATTTGGTAATTTATCTCCTTTGTTTATTTAAGTGATGATACTTTAGTACATTGAATGAGTAAAAGTGGTTAATGAACCCTTTGGTAAGTTATAAAACAAATTTTGAGCCTCATTAGAAATGCTCATATGGAATACCTTTAATAATAGTTTGTCATTATTTGTCTATTGATCAAAAGAATGTACATAATTTATCATATGTGCAAATGGATTTATATTGTGCCAAAATATAGGTATTTATGGTAATTCAAAACTATGTGGATAAGGATATTCAAGTATAAATTGTGTAAGAGGTTGATTATTGAATAAGGTAACATTTGCATTAGAATGATGGAAAGCTAGTTGCACTTGAAGTATATAAACATCTTTTTAAATATTCTTAATAGTGCTCATTATAGACATAAGATAATCTATGGGAATGGTGGTATTTGAGATAGGTTTTATCATTGATTCAAATCCACCCTTGATTTTTGATGTAGGTATATGAGTATCATCATTGTCATGGATAAGTGCAAGTTTGGAATCCTTAAATTTAGGATGTTTTGGTAATTGTTCTTTTTTTATGTGCATCTATGTGCACCTAAATATGTGGTACCTTATTTGTATTTATAAATGGAGGATCCATTATATTTGACTCACCTACTTCATAAGTGTGTATATGCTCAAGAGGAATGAACTGTTTAAGTGGTATCACTGTAGGAATGCCTTTGGTTTCAGATCATATCTTGAAAATTTTGAAAGGTTTACCATTGGAAGGCGTCATGATAAATTCACATCATGCCTGAATTTTGCACATCTAAGAAGTGTAGATGGGACAAATTACATTGAATGTATCCAAGGTCAACCCAAAAGTATATTATAATGGCATTATTGAGACATTAATTGAAAAATAGTTGTAATAGTTTTGAGTGCCAATGTCACATCTAATATAATTTGACCAATTTGAGGGATATGAAAAATATCAAACCCTTTCATACGCATAGATGAATTTTGAGTTAAATTGGTGTTAATACCCATGGTGGTTAAGAAATTGATACTAAAAATTTTGAGTCCCCATTATCAATGATCACCCTTTTGATACCCTTATTTTGTATCATCACTTGTATAAACAAAGGTAACTCTTGATCAATAATATCTTTAGATGGTAAATTAGTTAGATCAAAGGTAATAAGTTTGGAATTGTTTTTGATATCTTTCATGATATGTGTAAAATAAGTAGGCTCAATATAGTTTGGAACTTGAGTCTCATGAAATGTCTCATTAAAATGTTAGAAAGTGTATTTCTCAATTAGGCATGTTGGCATCTAGATACTAGATATATAGCATTACAAGAGGACTTATAGAGGTATGTAAAATGTTATCTCTATTGTAACACTCTCTCATTATATGCATGGATTTACTTAATAGCTTTGACTATAAAAGAAACTTAGAAAACCATAGCAACCATAAGGTATTAGGCCATGAAATAATTTAGAAATCTGCCCATGGAAAATATGATTGAAATATTTATCAATCATGGATCAACAATATCAAAATAAATTATAAAACCCTAGATAGCCTAAGGTTTGATGCTTAAAGCTCAAGTTCACCAAAAATTTAACCCTAAATTGGATGTGGATCATATTTAGTGGTTAGGTTTAATGATATAGAAATGATAGGGCATAAGAGTGAATTTTGGATCTACAATATACTAATTAAAGTGCTAAACTTAGATGTACCATATGCTAAATTTGTAAAGCTAAGATAGACTATTAATAGAAAGTACAACTATGTTAGATATACAAATGACATAAAATAAAGTAGTTAGATATTATTGGTGATAACACAATGTTGGATCTAGAACATGAAAAAAGTAGAAAAGAGTATATTTTTGGATCAATCATTAGATTTTAGATCTATTACCTATTTCTCTCTAGACACTTACATCAACCTTGGATAGTTGCATCAATGTTAGTTTCTGATCTTGATGTTAGTGTCCTATATGGAATACTCAATGAAACAAGATGTGACTACCTAGATGATTCTATGTTTGGATTTATCTTCACTATGATGCATTCATATTTGGGTCATGGACTATTATTCTTGTGAAATGGTAAAACCTTGTATTTTCATCTTCAATGTGACCTTGTAAAAAAAGGGTCAATGGGCACACAGTGTCAAGTTAACCCATAATGACCCCACTATCAAAGGGTGCTACTTATATAGCCAATATTATAGATGAGGGCCTTAGACTCATGTAATTATCCCCTATATTTTTTCTTGTGTGTAAATCATGTAATGTGTATAAATAAATATAACAATGACCTAGCTTATAACTTTGAAAATATGACATTATTAGAGGTACAATCACTGAGAGTGGGAGGTGAATCAGTGAGCCCAAATAATCCAAAATTATTTTCGGTCCTTTAAAACTCTTAATCAATTACCACAAACATTCATGAAGCATACACATCATTCATAGCTATGAACAAGAGAGATAATGCAAGATCAAGCACATAACACATGACATATGTGGAAAACCTTCTTGGGGTAGAAAACCCATTGGAACTTGTAATTGGAATATCATCCTATAATAAAAATAACCAATTTATACCAACTAAAAATTATCAAAGAACTACCATCCCTTATTTTAGTGAGACTAAAATCCCATAAGGTGCTATTACACTTGTCTAACTGAGCTACCACAACAACTAGAATTTTAGCAAGTTTCATCTTGTAGGGAGGATACAACCTCCTAGATGTTGAGAAACCACAATAATAATTATGAATAGAACATCTCTTGAGCACTGATTACCTACCAATCTAATGTATATATAAATTATATCAACTTTTTTTAACTCTAGACACTCAATGCATCTAAATCCACCTTTTGGATCACTCTTCAATCCTCAGCAACAACTCTATCACCACATCAAAAACATGACCAAATGGTCATACACATATTACACACTTTGATCTATCTCTCAAATCATACAAAAAACTAACACAAACACCATCTATCATTTGTTCATTCTTAAGAGATCCAAAACATCATTTTGGATCACTATAGACCTCTTCTCTCATCCTCAACCTGAAAGCGCACTATTATGACATCATAAATATAACCTATAGATCATATACACAATCCTAAATATTATCTACTCAATAACCCATCCACTAGGCATAATTACTCTCCTTCTTTTCTCAACCTTTCTCTCTAAACCACACACACAAACCTCTCTTAAATGTAGAAACCATCATCTTTGGTTTCACTATTTATAGATAATTCATGATTATAAACACCTTGGTTGTACATTAGGAATGCCTCAAATCTTAATGATTATAACATAAAAAGGCATATATCAACACAATCCACATAGGTTGGTCATATAATCTATGGGTCACCCTTAAGCAACTACACATTTTAGTTAGGCCCTTGTACCCTTTATAGGTCTCATAGAGACCTATTCACCCATTTAGCACTTCATAGAGAAAAATGAGAAAATAATACCACCTTAAAATACATGGGTCCACTCCTTATTTCCCCTTTGACATATTCAAATGATTATAGTCATCTTTTCTCACCTTTATGTATTTTCAATCTACTGACACAGTAGTATTGTATACAGGAACACCATGAACGAACACACAAATAACTTATTAGAAATTATTAATACTCAAGATAGATTAATCACACCTAAAAAATAGAACATATATCATCCTTATGAAGTCTAAAACACTCCATAATATCTAATTCATCATGATATATCGAAATAACATCAAAACAAGCTCGAATAATCTTCTCGGGTCACTTGCAAGACATAGTCAAACACACAGTCAACTTTGGAGATTAATATATATTTTTTTACATAAATTCATATATTATATAAAGGTTATTTATATTCACCATGGATTCCTCTATAAATTTTATTTTAACTCCATTAATCAATTCATCCTGGATCAAAAGTTATAGGCAAAATATAGAGCACTGGTTTTTCCCTTTGTAAATTTGAATATTCAAATGCCAACGGTCACAATTAAAATTTGAACACCTTGTCTTAATCTCATGTCCTCACATATAAAATTAAAAATTCACCATTTATAGTATTAATTAGCTTTACCTTTACCTTTTATCACTCATCATTGGATATTCATCTTAACTATTTGACTTAATGCACTCCGTGGATCTCCTGTACGTAGCTCAGTTTTTATCTATGTTAAACATTGGACACCTTTAAATCATCTCGCTCAATACACACCATTTGTATGTATATGTAATAACATCTTATCACTATTATATATTATAATAATCCTGATATTTACCTCTACTCAACATTAAATTTCAAACACTTATCCTCATCTTGTTGCTTCCTAACATCTTGGAACAAACACACTTTGTTGATCCTTTTGTAAGGATCTCAATATTTAAATTCATTAACCAATGAAAATTTTGACTAATTTGATTCAAAATAAACCATATATATTCACTATATAATCACCCATGAGCTATTATATCTCCATATGGTCCTGATCTTTAACATCATGCAAAATAGACTATGGGGACCATTGTAATCTGCTTGGAAGGCCAACTTTGGACCTTAATAACTTTTGATGTGATAAGTTAAATGATATAAAACTTGGACCATATTATCTTCTCACATAATATAATTCAAACATATATAAATATACTCTTTAAACCCTAGTGTGTGAAAGATATAATGCCATTAATTTTCTCACTTAGATTTTTCTACCACAAAGTCAACTATGTCAAAAACTGCTTGGGAGGCCAACTTTGAACATGCATATATTTTGTGGTGCTTCATTGCATGACCTTAAATTTAGCACATAAAAACTAGGAATAAAAATAAACAAACCAATATGACCATTTCATCTTGAAACCTCCACACATGTGAATTTTTATGTCATTAACATGCTTACTCAACTCTGCTTGAGCCCCTTTGTAGATTTGGCTAAGTATGAGAACTTAGTGAATTTTGTCTAAGAAGTTAACTTTGCATCCACATATCTTATACTTCACTTCATTTCATGACTTGAGACTTGGACCATAGTAACTTGGGACTAATGTGATCACAACCATATGACCAACTCCACCTGATTCATCCACATGTGTGAATGATAACAGCATGAATCTTCTCACTTAGATTTCTCTACCATTGGACCAAAATGTCTAGATGAAAAATATGGATTACTAGATGAATTTAACTCATGCACACAATCACTCAAAGAATTAAAAAATTCTTATAGGACCTCTTTCACATTCTCAAATCACCACACTCATCTTGGAACATCTCTAACCATGCCAAAACTAAAGATGAAACAAGCCTTCTTCAAGCATACTAGGACAAACACATTATACAATTTATCATTATCACTTAGACTATCAATTCGCTTCATCCACTCACCTGGAAACCTCCATGACATCACCATGAAATCATTTACAACTCTCTAATAATCACCCCCTTTTTCATTGATGTTAACAACCATCATATATCAATATACAGGTCACCTTCCTTATCTCTCTTTAAGCACTCCCAAAATAGGAAATTTCTCACCCTTTGACACAATGAAAAATTAAACCAACTGATCTTGAAGACCTAAAAATAATACCAATAGGATAATACCATCTTATAAATATAGTACAAACTCCCCCTTACCTTGAGCCTACATCTTCTTGCCTTAACAACTTCCTCTTGCTCCATGGCAACACTCTCTTCAACTAAGCACTGCAACCAATGAATAAAAAACATACAAAAGAAATAAAATATGATGTAACTCACCAAGAAGCATATTATAAGGACTCCCCTTAATATATCTAATCCATTTCACCTCTTGAGCATCTTCAGATCTCTACACACCATACAGAACCACCACACAGGCTTAAAAGCCTTCTATCTCAAGAAACTATAAGAACCATAAACAAAACTTCATGACACTCAAAAAATAGTATACATGATATAAAATAAAATAAAAACTCTCCTTAAAACACTCATGCCTTCCTATTTTGGATAAATTGAATAAAAAGCACTCTTCTTCTTACAAGGCATGTCTAGTCTCCTTATAGCCCTACCTGAAACTTAAAATTCCCACAAATTTTAGTAGACACACTATCAAGACATAAAACATCATAGCTAGATCACTCTAATATTCCCCCTCAATAACACCAATTCACATCACCTAACTTATCCTTTACAACATCCTTCCTTCACAAACTTACTAGCCAATTAGGCCTCCATCTTGAAAAAACATGAATAATTTGAAAACCACAAACCTTCAAATCTTTGTGAAGCTTGATTTTAAAACTCATTTGGCCCATTCAACCTATTAATAAGCCTTATACTTAAAATCATAAGGCAAACCACTTTTCTAGCATAGCTCAAAACCTTAGAATCTTAAAATAAAGAGAGTCAACAAACTTCCTTCTAGTCAATGCCTGTCTCTAAAACTTATCGCACACTTGGAGAAAACCATTGAAAACTTTTGTACCAAGATTTGAGCTTCCATAAATTTAGGGAACCCTTACTTATTATACCATGGATTTTAGCCTAAAATAAGATAGATAAACCCAAGAGTACACAAAAACCTCCAAAAAATACAAATAGGATCATCAAGAAATAGAACCACCTAGAACATATCACAAACAAGTGCACATACCTTTATGAGCACCAAAATCTTCTTAAAGTTTCATTAATCTCATTATTCCACCTAAAAACACCCATTCTGATCTTGAAAACATTGTATATAAAGTAAAAATACCTTATGACATCATTCTGACCTCATCAAGGCACTTTTCCCATCTTGACACACAAACTCCAATTGGAAACACTCATCTCTTGCCTTCTAGAACCTTTTGAATCACACCACAAAAACACTTGATTCTCCACTGAAAGGAGTCTCTTAAGAAGCATAGATAGACCTCCTATACACCATAACTCTCTAAAATAAAGTGAAGCTAGGAGTGGCCCACATCTCCTTAATAACCACTAGAATCCTTTTATAGTTATAAGACTTATTGTTGTTGTTCTCCTTAGTATATATTTTGACAACTTGTTCCTTTTATACACCACTCACTTTCTTTTCTATGATAGGATATATAATATTTGAAGCAACTATGGAATCTTGAAATACCTTTAACACTAAAGTAGCTTCTTTGCATTGTAGAATATCACCTTTAGACCTTAAAAATATAGGAACAAAGATTGAAACCTTCTCATACATAGCAAGGTTCTCATTAGCATCCAAACACACCTTAGAACTAGCCTCAACTAGAACCTTAGTCTTCTCCTTGAGCTTGGTTTCTTCATTCAAAATATGAGCAGATAATGAGAGCCCCTGGCACTCTTCAACTTTTGAAGCATTCTCTACCATAGTAAATAGATTGCTTAGACATGTCAACTCATCATGACTTATACTTAACACCTTTGTTTTTCATGAGTTAACTTGCCTTCTTTTTTACACTCTAGGATCCTGATTAAATCTATTTTATCTTGTAGGCCTTTACTTTTAGAATCTATCAATGTGACCTCTTTGTTGATAGTTGAAGCACACTATACCACTTGCAAGAAGCTTATCCTACCTTTTGTGATTAGAATAAAATCTTGAAACATGTCCATTCTTTTGATAATTAAAACACACTACTCCTTTTGAAGAGGATTCACCTTTTAACTGATGACCCCATCATAGTTCCATGCAAACTCATTTCTAACAGGTCTCTTGCATTCTCTAGTTTTATGCCCAAATTGATTACATGTGTAAAAGTAATCATTGAAACTTTCATACCTCAAGTCATTTGGTTATCTGATCTAATTTGTCTTAATTCTACCAACACCTTCATTCCTTGTCTAATGATTTATCTTCAAATTATGATTGTCCTTATTCACATTAGGGTTCACCTTATGCATATTAGTCTTCACCTTATCTTAAGTTACATTAATTTATTATTATTCATATCCAAGACCAGGTATATCACTAGTATGCTTTTGACCACTGAATATTGTCTATATAACTTGAGTTCTTTTCATATCTCACAAATGACTTCACCTTACTATATGTTTTCTCCAACTCGGATTTCAATGACTTGGTTTCAATTACATACCTTAAACATTCATCTTATTTAGATTTCAATTTTTTAGATATGATTTCCAATTGACAACTAAGATGCTTGACCATATCTTCATGTTCCTTGGCATCTTCATTCTTTCTTTCTTGAAATACACTAAATTGATCCTCATAATCCTTGATTTGAGACTTCATCTTCTTTTTAATATTATTCTTAATCTTTAGTTCTTTGGTAGCATTCATCAATTAAATCTCACAGTCCACCTCATCTTTATCATCATTTGAATCACTCCAAGTACACTCCTAATATGAGCAACTTTCTTCCTCAGCCATGAAGATATCTTCATCTTCAATAGGACCATAATTTTCATGATCATACTCTGAGTCACTATCTTCTCTCTCATTTGATGAGCTGCAATCTTATTTATTATAGAGACTCTTCTTATTCTTGAAGGACTTCTTGTTTTCAAACCTTATAAATCCTTTCTTTCTCTTATCATACTTGTATGTCTTCTTGTCTTTATCCTGGCCATTACCATGCTCTTCATCATAATTATTCTTATGCTTATGAGGGAACTTGTTAGCAAAATGTCCTATCTCTCCATAATTAAAGCAATTGAAGGGTAGTTTACCCTTATACTTTATTGAACATATTTTCAATTTCTTTGTAAACAAAGCAATTAGTTCATCCTCATCAATATCAAAAATGTCATCCTCCTTAGATTTATTACCTTGGAAATTATTCTTAGGATTCATCTCTATCTTGAATTTTGCTTCATTCTTTGGTGGTATATCATCATTTACTCTCATCTCATATGCAATAAGAATACCATGTAGTTCATCCATCTTCAACTGAGTAAGATCACAACTTTATTCTACAACAAATACTTTGGGATCAAACTTGAGGGATAGAGACCTTAATACATTTTAAATTATAGTAACCTCTTCAAGGTTGTCTCCAAGACCTCTAATGATGTTCACAATCTTATCAACTCTCTACAAAAATGGTGCGATATAATCTTCTTCCTTCATCTTGAGACTCTCCAATTATCTTTGATGAGTTTGCAACTTTGCCAACTTAACCTTTGAATCTACTTCATATATTTTCTTCAATTTATCCCATAATTATTTGGTAGATGTACAATGGATTACCTTGGTGTATTTAGTCTCTAAAATACAACAATTTATAGCATTCATTTCCTTATAATTATTCTCAAACAACTTTTTATCGCAACACTGGATAGAGGAATAGTAGGTGCAGAATAACCATCCACAATAGATTGCCAAATGTCAAACCCTAGAGACATGATGTAGGTCCTCATCTTTACAATTTAAAAATCATAATTATATCTATTTAACATTAATGTTTTCTTAGTAAATAAACCTCCTTGATGACTACCCATATTGTACCTTGGATCACCTTCATGCTGTCAAGCCTTTACCAAAGGACTTACTTTGATACCAAATGTTAGAGGTACAATCACTAAAATGGGTGGTGAATCCATGAACCTAGATAATATAAATTTAATTTAAATCCTTTTAAACTCTTAATCAATTACCATAAACATTCATGAAGCATACACATCATTCATATCGATGAACAAGAGAGACAATGCAATATCAAGCACATAACACATGACATATGTGGGAAACCCTCTTGGGGGAGAAAACCCACTATAAACTATAATTATAATATTATCCTATAATAATAAGAACCAATTTATAATAGATATAACTAATTAAGTAACTATCATCCCTTATTTTAATGATATTACAATCCCACAAGGTGTTACTACACCTATCTAGCTGAACTACCCCAACAGCTAAACTTTTATCAAGTTTCACCTTGCAAGGAGGATACAACCCCCTATATCTTGAGAAACCATAAAAACACCTATGAATAGAACATCTCTTTAACATTTATTACCTACAAATCTGATGGAGATACCAAGTATATCAAGTTTCTTCAACTCTGCACACTCAATACATCTAAAGCCACCTTTTGGATCACTCCTCAGCAACAACTTTGTCACCACATCAACAACATGACTAAATGGTCATACACATATTCCAAACTCTAATCTATATATCAAATAAGCCAAAAATATCATATAGACACCATCTATCATTCACTCACTCTCAATACATCTAAAACATCATTTTGGATCACTCTAGACCTCTTCACTTATCCTTAACCTACAAGAGCACTATTCTAGCATCAAAAATATGACCTATAGGTCATACACATAGTCCTCAATCTACTCTATTCAACAACCCATCAACTAATCACACTTACTCTCTTTCACCTCTCAACCCTTCACTTTAAACCACACACATAAGCCTCTCTTAAATATAGAAACCATCATCTTTGGTTTCATTATTTACAAAACATTCATGATTATCAAAATCTTGGTTAGCCATTAGGCATGTCTTATCCCTTAAGGATTTTAACATACAATTACATGGATCAACATAATCTACATAGGTTGTTCATAGTATCTATGGGTCACCCTTAAAGAACCACACCTTTCAATTAGGCCCTTGTAGCCCTTATAGGTCTCATGGAGACATATTGACCCATTTAGCACTTCATCAAGAAAAAAAAACATAGGACCACTTTCAAATAAATGGCTCCACTCCTTATGTCCCTTTAGACATCCTCAAATGATTATAGTCATCTCTTCTCACTTCTGCATATGCTCAATCTACTCACATAATAGCCTTATATACATGAACACCATGAATGAACACATAGATAACTTATTATCAATTTTTCATACTCAAGATAGATTAATCACACCTATAAATAACACATAGATTATCCTCATGAAGTTTAAAACACTCCCCAATATCTAACTCATCGTGAGATATCAAAATAACATCAAAACAAGCTCGAATAATCTTTTCATATCACTTACAAGACACAGTTAAACCACAATCAACTTTAGAGCTTAATACATTTATTATACATACATTTAGATCTTCTAACTAGGTTATTTAAATGTTCCATGAAGTCTTATATAAATTTTTTTTACTCCATCAATAATTTTGTTTTGGATCAAAATTCATATGCAAAATATAGAGCACTAGTTTTTCCCTTTGTAAATTTAAATATTCAAATGCCAATGGTCATAGTTAAACTATGAACACCTTATCCTCATATCATGTCTTCATATCTAAGATTAAACATGCATAATCAATCTTCCTTGAAATATCTCAACCTTTACCTTTTATGGCTCCTCATTGTATCTTCATCTTGACTATTTGACTTAATGCATTATGTCAATCTTTTAGATGTAACTTGGTCTTTATTTGTGTTAAAAATTAGACACCTTGAAATCATCTCACTCAATATGCACCATTGATCTATATATGTATTAACATATACTCACCATTATATTTTAGAAGAATCCTAATCTTTACCTCTTCTCAATGTTAAACTTTGAACACTTGTCCTCATCTCACTACTTCCTGACATCTTGGAATAAACACAATTCATTGATCCTTTTGTAAGGAGCTTGATCTTTAACTTCATTAACCAAAAAATACTTTGACTCATTTAACTCAACATTCACCATATATATTTACTTTATGATCACCCATAAGCCATTTTATATCTATCTGGTCTTGATCTTTCACATCAAGCAAAGTAGACGAAGTGTAGGGACCATTGTTATCTGCCTAGAAGGCCAACTTTGGACCTTAATAAATTTTGTTGTGCTAAGTCACATGATATTAAACTTGGACCATATGATCTACTCACATAGGAGAATCCAACCATATGTTAATATTCTCTTTTAACCCTTGTGCATGTGAGATATAATGCCATTAATCTTCTCACTCATATTTTTTTGCCATAGAGGCAACTATGTCAAAAACTACTTAAGAAGCCAACTTTGAACATGCATATGTTTTATTGTGCTTAATCACATGACCTAAAATTTGACACATAATAACTAGGTACAAAAATAAACAAACCCATATGACCATTTCCTTCTAACACATCCATGCCTGTGAATGTTGACATCATCAACATGCTTACTCAGCTCTGCTAGAGCCCCTTTGCAAATTTGGCTAAGTATGGGATCTTAGTGAATTTAATATGAGAAGTCAACTTTTCATCTACATATCTTATACTATGCTTCATTGCATGAATTTAGACTTGTACCATAATAACTTGGGGCTAATGTGATCACAACCATATGACCAACTCCCCCTAACTCATCCACACATGTGAATGACAACACCATCAATTTTCTACTCATATTTCTCTACCACTCGACAAAAATGTTTAGATGAAAAATATGGATGACTAGATGAATTCCAATCATGCACACAAGAACTCAAAGCATATAAAACTTCTTATAGGACCTATTTCACATTTTAAAATCACCATACTCATCTTGAAACATCTCTGACCATGCCAAAATTGAAGATCAACCAAGCCTTCTTCAAGCATACTACGAAAATCACATTATACACTTTGTCATTTTCACTTAAACTATCAAGGCACTTAATCCACTCACTTGAACACCTCTATGACAGAATAATGACATCATCGACAACTCTCTAACACTTATGACTACTCTTTTAGTACTTTAGACTTGTAGTTGGGTTGTTCCATTGACTGATATCATAATAGGGTATAATAGGAAAGCTTTTGGTAATTTAAGTGCTTCTTGGGTGCTTTTTTGGTTGGATTAATAGGTAAAGAATTAATGAGGGTTTATATTATATTTATACCAATCCTATTGGGAGATAAATTTTATTAAAACACTTAGGCCAATTATTATGATACATTTCATTTGTAAATTAGATTACTTTTAGGGCATTGGATACTTGCATCAGGTCAAGATAGTAATGTTGATTATACTACCTAACCTAAACATTAGTTTCTAGGAAGAAGGACAACATGCACAAGCTCAGAACTTCTAGAGGTGTAAGATAAGTCCATTTTTAGCATTATAAAAAAGATGGGATTTCTTTGTCATCAATATAAGGCTAGTTAGACTAAGAGATAGGCCAAAGGGCACAAGATAAAGTAGGTATGAAGCTTGCATAAATAAGGCATGTATATAACTAAGAGGAACAACCATGGTCATATGAGTTTTCCAAGTGTACAAGAATAAGGTGCTACATAATCACACAAAATCATCTATAGAGGCTTGAGATTTATTGGTGAACTAGTAATATTTAACAATGTTGATTATGTATATTAGGAACCTAAAGGGGTTATCCAATTTATTAGTGAAAAAAATCAAAATAAACTTTAATAACTAGTATCTCAAATCTAATCCATAGGTTCAACTATATGGAAAATAAGTAATAAATGCATATTATAAGATAAAAATAATATTTGTACCTCCTTAGAATATTTTATTGAGAACTGGTCTAAATAGGTTGAGCTCAACTTATAGATGTATAAGTATTTGTCAGTGATTGATTCCTCATGCAGGCAGCATCTCTCCTTATCTACACTTTATTTTAGCTTGGGATTTGATTTAGTAAGAGAATGGGTTGAATGATGACCTTGATATTTGGCAAATCTTCACTGCCTTAGTTGACCATTATGAGAGAGTGTGTATACCTTTTCATTTATATACTTGGAAATGTTGTGAATTTAAAGAGATGATATAAAAATTATGTAAAGAGAGATGAATACAAGAGAGAATTTTAATTTCATAATAATAGTAATATTCTTCTCTATTCTGATTAATTAAATCATTTTGAGATATTACATATTTATAGGAATATGATTCCTATAATTTCTCCATTATTTTCTAGCCCATAATCTCTCAAATTAAGTAAACTCTTATATTTATTGTTATAACTTATTAATAATATATGTCAACAACTATAATATTCTAACCTAAAAACATAATATTTTTATACAATAATATTCTGATTAACCAATTACTAACCAAATTACTATTTACCTCTCGATAAATACCTATTGATAAATGCTCAAACTCACTAATGTAAAAGTTAATTGCAAACATTCCCCCCATAGTTTTTATATGGTACAAAAACATTCACACTCTTATTTGTATTATGTTCACCCATTGTAGCATGCCCTATTTAGCTCATGACCTTGATATAAGGAGAGCCTCATTCCCCCATGGTTTTATAGGTTTACCACAAACCTTGAAATGAATAGGAACACCATCTACCTCTAATAATTGGTATGAATAGAACTGTATGTGTAGACACCATAATTACATCACACACTTGTGTGACTAGCTATGTCAAAACTTCCATTGATCCCCTTTTAATAATTAACCTTCTTAACCCATGTTTTTACCTTAAAATATTTTATTAAGTTAATTAAAACCCACTTATGCCACCTCACCTGGCCACCTCATCCTAAGACTAATTCTTACCCTCTGAGTCACCTTGAGACTTAGTCTCTTAATCCTAACTACCTATGACTTGTTCTCACCCCTAACATAGATTTATAACTAATTACATTCTTCATAACCTTGCATTTTTTTCATTTTCTAATGAACACCACACTTAACCAGAGAAAAATTTAAATGGTCTAAAAATATCCCTTTTACCTATTCTCATACCACCGATGTCAGTCAACCCTCAGCCGATGTCGGTGGGATCACTGACGTCGATTAATTAAGTAAAATTCTAAGTTGGTATTTGGGTCAGAAAATCAATAATTCATGCTTAGGATTTTGGCAATCAGAGCATCTTACATCACTTTTGACATCCAAGCTTACCATTACTCTACATAAATTAATCTCGATCAGGAATTGATACACTGCATAGAGCTTGAACTCTTGAGGACCAACAACACATGATTGTCTTGTCTATTCATGCATTGGTTCACCAAGCCTCATTAAAGTCATTTATTTGGTAGTCACAGTTCACCCATTTCACTAGTTACGTATATCTCAATGTTTTGTAAGTCTTTAAATAGTAATTTTATAATTGCTTTACATTATATTATTTATTATTTCATGAACCCTAACTCCTTCTATGGAGGAGTTGTAGAGCTCCCTACCCACTTATCTCTACCCTAGCATACCAACCCTCTATTTAGACTCAATTGAGTCTTACCCACTTCCTTACAACTCTTCCCAACCTCACAACCTAACCATATTCCCATTCTCCCTCCTAGAAAATCCTTTTCTAACTCATTCTAATACTACTACCCCAACCAACATCAGTGACTCCAACTAATATCAATGATATTAACTAACATCAGCCCTTTAACCAACATCAATTACTGTGTTTCTAAACTAGCAACCTCAAAATCACCTAACAACCTTCCCAAAACATAGACCTAACTTATCAGCCTATACTATATTATCTTCTACTACACTCAGACCTACATGGTAAATATAAATCTCTCTCTCTCTCTCTCTCTCTCTCTCTCTCTCTCTCTCTCTCTCTCTCTCTCTCTCTCTCTCTCTCTCTCTCTCTCTCTCTCTCTCTCTCTCTCTCTAATTGCATTTATTTTAAACTTTATTTTAAAATAGTAGACTATCATCCCAAGGAAGTTTCATGCTTTATAGAACAAACATGTAGCTTGGCAGTCTGCTCATATCTCCACTACCAACTATTTTATGTAGTGTTTTCTTATCTACAGGTGTCTTCTTCCATAGCCAAAGAGGGGAATCTACAAAGTCTATAATGGTACACACTTATCCAAGTTTTAATCACTTATCCCTAACTCTCTCTCTTTTTTATTTCTCTCTCTCTCTTTGAATATAAAATAAGCTTAAAATGTAGTAAAAAGGTATGCCACCACGTACTCTTAGATATGCATACTACTGACACAATCTTGTTACACATGAGCACTATTTGTGAAGGAATGCATCCTGCATTTATTTTATCTGACCATAATAGATGTGTCATTGAGGGTCATCTCCATAAAGAAGTAAGGTAGTTGTGAAATCTCTATAGTAGTTGCTCTCCTAACTATTGCCAAAACATTTTTTAACTCTTATGGTTTTTGGATCTACTACAAACCATTTCAAGATCCATGAATTGGCTTACATTAGCACTTTCTATCCTTTCATAATGTTTTCACCTCAAGGAATCATGTTTGGAATTTGCACACAAATTACATATCCTAAATAGGCATATTCTTTTGTTCTTATTTTGAAAACACATAGAGGAAATGAAAAACACACCACAAAAAATGTCAACACATCATTAATATGGCCCTATCATTGGTGACTGATGAGAGTTCATTGAAAGACCTCCATCCTTTGTGTATCCTCTATCTTCTAGTAGATGAAGTGGATCACTTAGCTTGTATGTAGATGTAGCTCAAATTTAATTTTTTGAGGAGAGATCCACCCCCATAAGTCTAACACTTTTGACATTTGACTCATGACATCATGTATAAGCAATAATGCATCCGTACACAAATAATATCTTTGACTTATTTTCTTATTTTGACTCTTTTGATATTTCAATGACATAAAATAGACTATATGACACTAATGACCTATTATCTTTTGAATAAACTAGACTTCTAATTAAAAACACTTTAGACTCACTAATAAACTCAAAAATATAACACATTTGATATAAATAATTATATCAAACCAAGATTTTTTTAAAAACATGAAAACAAGCCACTAATTACATAATATAACATTTAAACAATGTTATAAACACCATGTAATAAAAACTTAAGGATTTATAAACCCTAAATACCTAAGTTTTCCACAACTTAACTTTATAGACATAAAAAACAATAATTTAACTATATCTAACCAAATTTTAACAAATAAAAACATATACTAAGACGTAGATTCACAAGATTCACATTTTATTTCTCATGCACAAATTTTATCGATCAAATATCATGTGATCTAATTGCTTATGGAATGGAACAATGATAGAGAGTGTAGGGTTGATATGGATGTTGAATTGGCACTAACCCTTCATGCAAAAATATTGTACTTGATTGGAAATTTAAACTCTAAGTTGTATTTCTATCGTCAATGAAAATCTATAGAAATATTTTACCAAACAATAGGTAAAATTTGTAAATCGATGGTGAGCTGATTGAGGTATCTAATGTGATTTGATCTTGATGCTTACTTGCTATCCAATACACAATTATTAGATTATCAATGCAAGGAAAATAGCATTTCATTAATACAAAGTGGCATAGTTTTTTGAAGACTTCAATGCAATGTTAGAAGCAATCACTACCAAGCTTTTGAAGGTCTATTTGATGTAGTAAAGATAGTACACTACTAATTTTATAGAAGCTAGTAAAGGTTTCAATGTTGTTTGAGGAGTTGTATTTGCATCCTTGAGATTCTTTATATTCAAAAATCAAGATCTAAATTATATAAAGATATATCAAATAAATTCAAACATATATATCTGTAAAATTTCAAATTAATTGAATTTAATAATAGTGGCTTCCTATAATCGGGCAAACTATATGTTTGTGGATTAAAGTGTGAAGCTTGATTAGACTTTGACAATATTCATCATATGATGTTGATAAGATAAATCAATAATTACAATATAATTTTGAAATATTAATAGCAAACTTGTCACCTTTTGAAAAAAAATAGTCATATTAACTTTGACAGGTAGCGATAAAAATCTTTGATTCAGTATTGATGCACAACCTAGCCACTATATAGTTTGTAAATGAAAATAAATAATCTAAATTAATATATACAAATGACACACAAGAATATTTTGGTCATGAATCAAGGTAATGTATAGATGAAGGGTTTCCCCTACCAATCTATTAATTTTCCATTAAATTACAACCTATTTTGATACCACTAGTGTGAATTCAAAGAGCTGATATAAAAATTATGTCATGAGAAGCCAAATACATAGAGAGAATTTTAAATTCACAATAATAATATTATACTCTATCATGATTATTTAAATCATTCCAAGAAATTACATATTTATAAGAATATGATTCCTATAATTTCTACATTATTTTCTGACCCAAAATCTCTCAAATTAAGCACACTCCTATATAGATATATTGTTATAACTTAATAACAATATATCTCAATGACTATAATATTATAACCTAATATCATAATTTTGTTATACAAAAATATTTTAATTAAGCAATTATTAATTACTAATTCTTAACCAAATTACTATTTACCTCTTGATAAATACCAACCTGTAAATACTCAAACTCACTAATGCAAAAGCTAATTCCCAACAAGAAAATGATGGTGGATTGTCCATCTTGAGATGAAGATCAAGGGCACAATATTAGTCCTTCATTCTCAAAAATGTTAAATATGGAGTGTGGAATAAAATGGATGGATTATATGATATAAATGTAAGAGATTAAAATCATGACCCCTTTATGTGTGTAATTATTTATGGTTATTTTAGCATAGCCATAAACTGTAGGTTTTTAAGGTCCTTATTAGGGTGTCTAAAAGCCTCTCCTAAAAGGATATTTGTGATAAATACCCCAAAAGTCTCTTCTACCTAGTCTAGGCATAATGATCTTCACATAGTGGCTCATTGTGACCATTACAATTCAAGGTGGATGTGATAGTACTAGAGTATCTTAGATAAATTGTTTTATTATTTTTGGGACTATTGGAGTTTTATTCCTATTTAATAAATAGTCCTGAGTAGGGAAAATTAGTAAATAATATTCCTAATTATGGCTACTAATTTTTGAAATTGAACTACAATTTGATCTTTCTAAAAATAGTAAGAAAGTAAGTATAAATGTAACTTAGCTTATTCTAAATGAATCAGACTGAGATACGATATGATACTAGAGGAATAAGACTAGGAAACTATCAAAAACTAGATCTTGAGGTTTGTTTCTAGATTAGATAGGAGCGTCAAAAGTGGGACACCCTAATGTATAGCATTGTAGTCCTTTTCTAGTTTTATTATCCAGGTGGTCTAAGCTTTTTCTATTTGATAGGCCTGTGTTACCCTATCAATGAAATATCGAATCTTAGAAGCCTATGGAGCTTGATGTGTATCTATTTTAAATCTTTAAAACCCAAGGATCTCTTTTTTCTTGAACTTTAATGTAAACTTGGAAAAGATAGAGAATGGGTAGTGTGTAAAGGATAAGTTGGATACACTTGACACCCTGTGTGTGTGCATGCTACCTACATACCAATATTTTGAGGAGGGATCAAGTTAATTTAGTTCTCCCTTTGAAGTGCTTAGTGTAATTATGTATGATAAATTCAACTAGATGCAAAATTGGAATGTAGTTCTCCCTTTGATTAAGCTTGAAATGGTCTTGGAAGGCTGTATGCAGAGAATAGGGAAGAGTGCTTGAGTGTACTTGCTTATAAGTAAGTAGGAATACCTATGGACTAGATATCATTAACCATGCTTAAGTTATCCAATTTCATATTTTATATGACTACATAAATAATTTTGAATGTGGAGCTTACTACCATAAGAAATCAATAAATAGAATAAACATGAAAATATAACTAATTTAAAATATGTGCTAATTACATATATAATTCAATAATGTAAGAACAATAATAAACAAGAGCATGCAATCAAAATAAACATGTAATTATAGATTAAAACTCAAGATCTACTCTACAAACTAAATAAACAAGATTCATAAATAAAAATAAAAGAGAAAGGGAAAAGAGAGAAAAACCCTAATATTATGAAGAAAAATATGTATATTTTGATTTGATTTCAAGCATCCATGAAATAGAACCCTCACCTGGACAGTGTATGCAAAACCATCAATAAAGTTAATTCACGATCCCAATGAAGGAGAAAGTGAGAAGAAATAATAACACCACTGCCATATTACATGTGTTGGTAATTCTAACAAATCTCCACAACTTCTATTGATTGATAATATATTGAGTAGCACAATGTTGGAATGACTACAACCTTCAAATGTAAATTTCACCAATAAAATAATAGGGGAACAAAGAGAGGGAGAGATTACACTAAAAAGAAAATTAAAACTGACTAACTCAATATTTATCTAAGGAGGAATGAAAATTCCCATGCCTTGTGTATCCAAAATTCACTATTTTATAGCAAATACAATCTCTAAAAGGGTATCCTTGTGGAGTTTTCAAATCTAAAATTTCCTATTCAACCACCTTTTTCTTCAAGTGAATGTCAATTAAGTCTTGTCCCACATGTCCCTTTTGGATATATGCCTATATCCATGTTATGGGTGACTTTTTAAATTTTATTTGACCTATGTTGAGTCATAAATGGCTAACATTTATGGCCAAATATTCTCTCCCAAATACAACCCTTCTTAAATTATATTTTTAATTTGTTTTGGGAGACACACCCATGTGGTTGGGTAGGAATATATGGGTTGAAATGATACTTTTTGAAAATTAGTGGAGAGTGGACTTTATAATATTCCCACTTACTCATGGATGGTCCATGCACTGCATGATTACATTCAACCCAAACTAAAAAATAATTATTCTTTTACAACCCACTAATAAATCTCTAAAGTGGTCAAAATCACCTTTACTACCCAATAACCCAATAAGGTTAGGTATGGATCCAAAAATGACATGAAAAATAAAGTTTTATTATCATTAACACTATCCAAAAGGTATTCCCAATGAAATTTTCAAAATTTCTATGTTGTGGAATGTGGGCCTCCAAAATGATGTTGACCTCCTTCATCCAAATGGATGAGTTGTCCCTTTCCCTCCAAAATATCTCCATGTCACCTTTCAAATCACTTTATGCCTACAATAAAAAATAAAATTTTATTAAAATTTATCAATTAAAATATCTAAGTCATAAGTTTTCACATAAATATAAAAATTTATAAATTAAAAGTTTTAATGCATAAAAAAATTCAAATTTAACAATTAAAAGTTTTTGTGCATATAAATGTGAAAAACTTAGCACAAGAAGTGTTTTACATGAGATTTAACAAGTGTAATGAAAACATAAAATATTCATTTTTATACCAAGTGTAAAATATAAAAATTTCTCACATAGACATGGTCTACCAAATGGAGGTGGTTACAGGAGCAAAACCTATAAAAAAAAAAAGAGGTTCCATGATTTCATTGATGAAATTAGGGTGTGCTACGCAAGCAACAATATCAAGTTGTAAGAACTTGACTAGAGTGTGTAATTAAAGCATAAGACATGTCATAACCTTTGCTTTATTGCACATTTTGCCTTATTATGCCATCCATTTGTGAGGAAATATTCTAATTTTGATTTTAGAGATAATTCCAAATCCATGGATTTTCTTATTATATGAATGATTAGACTTGATTGAGTTAGATTAATAAATAATTCAAGGAATAGTGACTTTAGTAAGGTTGAAAGTGTTAGTAGAATATATAATTATAATTTACATTAAGTGTCCAATTTTAAGTCTCTAAATGTTTTCCCTATTTAAGAAGGTGTTACAAGACACTAGGCATAGTAACATCATTTCAAAGAATGAAAAAGTTGTTAATAAGAAATGTGATAATTATTTAGGAATGATGTGTTCTCATTTATTGAATATTGTTAAATTTTATAAATATGAGTTCACTAGGAATCCCCAAACAATGTTTGGGAATGGCCATGATTCCTTCTTAAAGGAGTGGCTAAAAAAATAATATTAATGGATAGGCCCTTAAAAAGAAGAAAATGCACAAGAAAAAAAGTGAAATTAACCCATGGATGAGATTAATCCATATGAGCCAATGATTGCACATGTTGTTTTCCACTAATGAATATAAAAATAGAATTTAATTGGCCCCAAGATAGGGGAAGTGGGAAGTATAAATCCCATAAAAAGTGGCACGTTTTGACCTAACCCAAAAAGGGTAAAAGTTGTGGGCTTAAAATTAGAAAAAAGACTAAATGATGGAACTGGCCCCAAAGAGGGTAGTCTTGGTTGATCATAACAATGTGCCCTAACAGGGATGATTTAATCATTAATTTAATGAGTTACTCCAGTAGGATAGATTTGATCTTTGATTGGTCTAAATGGTTTTCCCTAGTAGGGTGGATTTGATCAGTGCTCAAAATGATGTTCCCCAGTAGGGCAGATTTGCATTTTGACAAATGATGATTAAGAAATTGATTGATTAGTTGGAAAGAATAGATTAAGGGTATAATATATTTCATAGATTAATAATTAGTGGGTGAAAACATAGCTGAAATGGTATAATGAATTTTCAACTAATGAAAATGCCACAAAAAACCACGCACATGAGAATGCTCAAAGATAATAAAATAGATTATGAAGAATAATGACTAAAGAATGATGTGATTAGATTGGAATAATATGAATAGTAATAACAATGAAACAAGGATGGCCAATCTCACCTCAAAAACTAAATGTAACTAATCATTTCCTACATAGTCCAAAGGGACCTCAGTAATTATTATATAAATTAAGAAGAAATGATTATGAATTTTTGTATACGCTCAAATGTGTCATGAGTAGCATATAACCTAGTCATGTGGTCTAGTGATTATGTTATATTGGTATACAAGGTGAATTATTATTTTGATATCATTGATTAGACATCCAATACTTGATTTTTCATGTAGCACTTAATGTGTGCACCATCATCGTGATATAAAACACCATGATGACTTGGTGCTAATGCACATAAGAACTAACTCTCGATCTAATAAACAACTAAAAAAATGAACCAATTATAAAATCCCTGATGGTAATGTTGATGTATGTTACTATATGGACTCAAGTATAATTACATAATATGAAGCACCATAATGATGAGTCTAGTGGCTCAATGGAGTGAGTCAAGGAAACAATAGAAAAAAGAAACAAATAATCAAAAAATCAAACACATGAACAAAATTGAAAATAAAATATATGAAATAAGATTAGGAAATAGGCTAGCTTCTTTATTAGTATCAAAACTTAAAAAAATTCAAAAAACTATCATATTAGGCCAATTATCTCGATTGGGCAATGTTATTAAAGTGAAGAAACTAAAAAAAATGCATAACAAAATGATTATACCTTACCAAGGTGACTTTTCTTCATGGACGGTCCATAAGTGTGTTTGTGCCCAGTTATGGAGCTCAAGATATTTGAGTGTGGTTGGGCAAGTGCCTCTAACATCTCCTCATGCATCATTTATATTGGATTTGTGTATGCAAATTGAAAAAAATAATTGAAGCTTTAGCATAAATTATGCATTATATCTTTATACTAGAAAGTTTCATTATAGTCTATGGCGTCTCTTGCATTTATAGGCTTGGTAAATAATTTATGGCCTTTGGATCAAAAATGAGATGAATGACCAAAAATGATTTCAATTTTGGAGTGAAAATCAATTAATATTTTAAAAATAGGGAGCAATAATATGCATGGCTAGCCTTAACCCAGAGATTTATCTTTATTAATGCCTAGTGGATGACACCCCTTTTGATGATGTCATGGTGATGTCATGGCCCTAATATTTAAATTTTCATTTTCCAAGATAAGATATTCATTAATTTTTCATGGATTTTTTACTTAAGCATTTGATTAGATTTGCTTAGTTAAGTGACTCTGATTAGGTTTTTTTCAATTCTTGGAATTTGATAAGTTATCTTGAACTATTGGTCAAAAATGTCAATTTTCTAGGTCACAATTTAGTCAGAGATGAATTGGAACAAGATGATGATTGTATACATGGTAATTACCTAATTAAGGATATATTGATGTGAATCAAAAATTTCACATGACATGTCTAGATGAATTAGAGAGTTTCAGTGGTTTTGGTCTAGTTTGTGCATTACTATGGGAAGTCATTCAAACTTGCAATTTTGACACGATAGTGGTGAGAATTGGATGTTACATTTTTACCTTATTTGAAAGGGCATGGTGAGTAATTTATTCAAATCATTAGATTTTTAAAGAATAAAAAAGTCACTTAAAATGTTCACAATTAGAATAAATAATTTCATTCCTACTTTCATTAATTTTAATTGATTTACAGAAAAATGGGTTTATGAAAATGCCCTAAATAATATTTGGGAGGCCCAAAATGTGCCCTCAAGGGTGGGGAGAAAAAAATTAACTATTAATCCCTTAAAGAGAATAAAAAAACATGAGATTTAGTAATAGAGGCATGAAAATGGAGTAATTAAAAGAAAATGGTTCAAAAAATGGATAAATGATGTAAAAATGAGCCTCCCAAGAAGAAGAATTGATCACAATAGGGGTACGGGTAAAAATTCAAAATTTAGGTTATAAATTGACCCTTGGGGGGTGAAAATCATTCATTTTCACCTTCCACTACTAAAATTTGAAACTCTAGTTTTTGTGCACAAGAGAAGCAAAAAAAATGTTGAATATCCCTCACCATAGGCACCTAGGCAAGCGAGTGAGAGAATACCAATGACCACTAGGGAGTCGAACATTAGTAAGTACCTTTTATTTTCTTCAAATTTGGCATTTATTGTATTTTTTAGGCCTTATAAAACCTTTAAAAGGTGATTTCAATATTTTTGAGAAGATGAAAATGAAAAAATCACCCATGGAAATAATGATATTACCAACCTAATGATGAATTTTAGAGTGAAATGATGAAGTCACCAAAATTCATGAAAATCACCAAAATAATGATATGCCCTTTTGTTTAAAATCACATAAATGGTGGTATATATGGTTAAATGGTAGAAATTCTTGGTCAATAAAACTATGTAATAAAATGGTGAATTCACCCATAATAATGATGTCATCCTACGAATTGATGTGAATGACCTGTAAAATGGTGAATTTGCAAAATATTGAGTGAAATGGTGAAAATTCACTTTGGAATGACGAAAACACCCTACAAAATGGTAAGATAATCAAGGAAAATGGTGAGATCACCCAAAATAGGCAATGATATAGTATAAATGACAAAATAAGCTACAATAATATAATCCTAAGGATAAAATAATGGTGAATAGCTAAGTGATTGACTTATTTTGATTTGGTTCTGTGATATGCAAGAGTGATTAGGTGTCATGATAGTGTGAGTGACAATCACAAGTATTACACCATGTTGGGCTCCTCACAGATGAGTTATAAGAATTATAGAGGCCATCAACCTATGACACATGTTTTGGATGCTAATTAATGACCAAGCATATTTATCAATGTTAGCATAGTGATGGCACTCTAAGAATTTTACCTTCCACCTACATACATGTGAGGCCATAGTCATGTTGGAGGATGTATGGTGGATATTGTAGGTACATATATAGGGTTAGAGGACCTACTATATGTCATAGGGTAGGTAGGTTATTTTGGACGCCTTGATTGGTTTGATGGACATATCACTTGTTCAGAGGTCCATTGATATTGATACACTAGAGGACCTAACATGGCCTCTAGTTTTTGTTCTTAGAAAAATAGAAATAGGACACCTTATGGTAGTGTCACCACATATATATGCATTATTACCTAGAGAGGTTATCATTTTGATGGTTCTTTTTATCAACTTCTTATTTCTTGATAAGAGTGGGTAGTTATTCCATATTATCCTTATAGGGTTGATTCAAGACATGATTGATTATACATGTTTTACATGGGGACCAATTATATTGACCCAATTATACCATGAACTATAAATGATTAAGGGTTGGGCATGAGAGCACATAGTTATAAAGCATCCTATTGGTTAGAGGTTTTAATAGGGACCTAAAGATTGATTATCCTATGGTTGGTTTCATATGAAAATGGGTCTATGAGGCCACATAGATGACTTTTATTTTTATTGATAGGCCATTGATGAGATTGTAGATGGAAACTTTATCAAACATTTGTATATGTATATTTAGTTTGGTTGGTTACAGGATGGACATGTCATGAGATATATGTTATCATCTTATTATATTACTAGGTGGCATGATTTCATTGTGGAGAGGTATAGGCCTAACTAATTATAGTGATTGTTAAGTCTCTAGTAGGATGTGGCTAATGGGTCATATTTCTTTGTGTATGTGGTTAAAGAGATTACTTTTTGGTGGATACCTATGATGAGATCCCATGTGATCACTAATTTTGATATGGTATATCCTATTGATTTGGCCTATGTAGGTATAGCATCCAATGTGGGTATGACTAACACTTACATGACTTGGTGGGTAGGTTTTAGACTGATTCGATTGACTAAACACCAGGCCCAATATCCTAGATATCATAAGAGACTAGTGAGATATAGGTAAGCCCCTTCATAGGGGTAGCTACAAGAATAAACTTAGGGTCAAGGAAAGGCTCATGCATAGTAGAGATACCTCAGGCTATCCCATTATAGATTATTTAGGTTCTTATGTAGTGGCATGTGAAACAAGTTGTTAAAACTTTGGTTTACGATGTGGCATAAATAATTTATTTGATTATATATTTGGGCTCTGATGTTGAGGATAGTCAAGGTGAAGATGGGTATGGGGATGGGGTTGGGTGATAGGGTCACCTGGTAGACACATAAATGGTTAAGGAAATAGGTCTTGACTTAGGCTAGGGCATAGGTACAAGTACATGTGAGGTAGGGACCTTAGGTATAGGAACAAGGGAGTTAGGGACCTCTGACATAGGCACACAAAAGGAAAGGACCTATGGAACTACTAGGTCAACCAAGGTTTAAGCTTTGATTGATAAGATCCATCACAATATTACAATGATATTAGCTAAAATGGTTGGCCGAGAGAAGTATGTAGCTAAGCTATGGAGTGATTTGGTGATAGCTCAAGGTGAGACTACCAAACTATTGTATATCATTATTGAACAAGATTATAATATTATAGTGTTGATGGGATAGGTTTACCAGCTAATAATCATCTAGGGGAAGCTCACTATATGGGATGTTGATCTAGTTATAGTAGTGAGTGAGTGAGATAGGGCTCACATAGAATAGGATAGAGTAGACCATGATATCCAAATCTTTGGGATGAGCTAGTGGAGGCTCAATGGATTGTGATTGATCAGGGCTTGTAAAATTCACTTCAAGATGTGATCCTGGGTAAGGATGATTCCCTTTACATGAAGGATAAGACCCTTCATGCAAATATGAGGTGGATTATTATCAAAATTTGTATTATTCAATGGTTCTAACAAAGGTCAAGGCACATTCTTATAGGGAGTGCACATATACTCAAAAGATTGATCGTACTTCTATATCTCATCATAATATAGCCTTAGACTGGTGGAATAGTCGGCACCATAAAAAGGAGTGATGGGTCAACCATTACCTCTGCCACCTCTAGGCACATGCCATAGTTTTGATTAGAGTCCTCTTAGGGACAGAGATAAATATAGCTAAGATTGTACTTTTAGCTCATATATTTTTGTTGTATTTGAGATGTATATATTTTCTTAATGTATAAAACCTTGATTTAGATATATATGTGACATTCATTTTTCCTCATGTATATTGTACATGGACTTTTAATATTATTTTGTGATGCTCTTTTTATTTTTCACTATTGCAATATTAGATGTAGATTATGTGATCAAAATACGAATATTGATGTATATTTTTCTTCCATGATTTTTTTTCTCTGCTTTGATATCCACTTGTGTTTATCTCATGGATATGCATGCAGTAGGAATATATGGTATATGCTTAGTGTAGGATATGCATATCCCTAGTTAGCATATAGATAGACATGTGGGTCTCAAATTGTGTTTATGTGATGTGGTGAATGAAATGACATTGTGGGACTACATTAGGTATGTTTATAGTGCATTAACATATGTATTTCAACTTCACATCACTATGAAATATCTTGAGCACTTGGTATTTAATTTTAAAAATGAGATTATGAATCATAAGTATAGATAACCTATGCTAACATTATATGTCAATTGAATATAGAATGATTCAAATGTGAATATTTTCAACTCAAGGGAGTGATATAATAAAAAAACCTAAGTTGAAAACATAACATATTTGAACATAAAACACAACATAAAATAAAACAAGTTAAAATACATGTAAACAACTTAAATGTAAGATATGAAATATCAAGACTTAATTGTAAACAAAATGGACCAAATACAAACAAATAATTAAAAATAGATTAAACATAAAATCCAACTAACTTAAAATCATGATATAAGTCATCAAAACTTAAGTGGAAACAAAATGTACGAAACACAAAAAAATAATAAATCAAATAATCCATATAAATAAATAGGCAAACAAACATGCAATAACATATAAAAATATTTAAGTTACTAATAAATTATGCGCATGTAATGAATAAGTTATTATGCTTTGTATATTGTGCTCCTAGGCTAAGGGGGAAATGGATTGATTTTAGTAATAGGGGGAATAAAAGAGGAGGGAAGGGGTAGACCAGATGACTCTAAATACCCCAAGACAAGTGAACGCATGTATTCTTATGGACTTCAGTCCAAATGTAGTTCTCCCAGGGATGTGGGATAGAATAAACGTGATGTAAGTAAGTATATGATTATATAGAGAAAATAGGAAAGGTATACTTTAAAAATGGTGAGACCATTGAGTAAAGTAGTTGCTCATAAAATGATGAGAGTGTGAAGAAATTGGTGGAATATGAAAATGGAATTAGAAATGAAAAGGGTATAAGTATGAACGGTAAAAAAGGGTGGAAACAACTATTGGAAATAAAGAATGCTTGAGTTGACCTGAGATGCCCCACACATCCAAGTGTTACCTACATATTTTGAGTGGACCTTAGGCTGATGTATTTCTCCTAAAAATGGGAGTAAAATGAATGGTATGGTGATGAGTATCTAAAATGAATTGGACTATATAATAGGTTTAGTCAAAAAAAAATTGGGGCTTTATATCTCACATGGAAATTATAAGACAATTTTCAAGATTTTATTATTTTTAGGGTTTATACATAGGTCTTTTCAATTTTTATGGGTTTTAAGAATAAGTAAAGTAATTAATATGTTAAAATGTAAAATGAAACATCTATTAAAGGACATTTATAGGTAGAGGCTCAAATAATAGCTAAACCAAATTCAACAATAACTACCTTAAACTAATAGCAGAACACAAGGCACTAGGGGATACCACATAATAACAAGAATGGAATAGGAATGGCACATGATGAGAAAATAATATTAGGAGAAGAAATTATAGGAATTTTAAAGGAACTATCAATCAAGTAATACCATTTTTGACATAGCCTAAAACACTTGTCTACAAAGAAGTTGGTGATGGTGATCACTTTTAAGTGCCTTTAAAACTATATTCATTGGATCTACATGCAACACTTGTTATCTATAATCAAGATCATGATCAGTAATAAGAAAATAAGAGAAATGAATAAATAATGGTATAGGGAATGGTATAGTCAAAGGAATATAAATGGTCTAGGGAATGGTAATGTAAAATAAATAGGTGAAATGGGTACCCCCAAGAAAGAACTCTAATAGATAATGATTCAAATTAGTTAAGAATAATAAAATTTAAGATGCATGATATTCAAAGGTTCTTTGATGTCTTTCCCATTTGGTTAAACCAATCTATATACCCTAGAACCATAATTTGTAGTAAAAACAAAGGGAGTTGTCCAATTAGCTTCAAACTTACCTTTTTTCTTGCATTCTGCATTGGTGTTCTTTTGATTCTCTTTCAACACCAAATCATCAACTTCAAATTATCTGTAGAGAATATGTCATTTGTATCTATGACACAACTAATTTTTATAGTCTCATAAATTTTCCAATGTTGCTTGTTAGTTCTCATCTAATAGGTCTAAATATTATAATCTATACACTCTATATTCTTCATCATCAATAATATTCTCTAAATAAAAGAGGTCAACTTGATCTCGATAGGAATAATTACCTAAGAGATAAATACTAAGGAGTAAGGTGTGTATTCTATAGGAATACGATTATTGGTATGAAAAGCCCATAAGGAAGGGAATAATTACATATTTTAATCACATCCAACATCATTGAAAATCTTCTTCAGTATTTTAACAATGGTTTTATTTAATGCCTCAACTTGTTGTTTACATTGAGGATAAAATGACATGGACTTTTTATGCTTGATTTATAATTTGATATAGAGGGATTTGACATCTAAAATTTTTAATGGTCCATCATTATCAAATATAATGTGTTGGAGGTACAATCACTAAGAGCGGGGGTGAATCAGTGATGCAAGATATTTCAAACTTCAATTTTAATCATTTTAAATTCTTAATCAATGACCACAAGCATTCATAAAGCATACAATATGTTCATAATGATGAATAATAAATATGATGCAAGATCACACACATAACACAAGATCTATGTGGGAAACCCTTTTGGGGAATAAAACCCACTCTCAAGCCTACAAACACATGGATTACTTGTCTTATAATATGATCACAAATAAGAGACCTTTTATTGAAGCACCCACTTCACAAGGATCACCCACCCCTAAGTATGAATAATCACCCAATTGTTCTATATGTTGAGCACCTACACAACACCTTATGAAATCAATAGCTACAAAACTTTGATTGCCTTTCAATTTGATTGGAGAAATAACGTATAACTCTTCTCTTTCAACTCATCACACATGCTCAAAATTGCTCATATAAACAATTCATCCAAACACCCTTTTGTATCACTCTAGGATTCTTTATTCATCCTCAATTTTATCTATACTTCACTCCATCCACTAAGCACACTCACTCTAATCTCTTTCCTTTGTCTCTATCTTTTGCTCTCTTAGTGCATTCACATCAAAGTCTAGAAACCATTGCCTTGGTCTCCAATCTTTATAGAGTATTCATGAATATCAAGTTCTAGGTCAACCATAATTCTTGCCTTAACCCTTAAGAATTATATCATGCTAACACATAGCTCAAATTCATTGTCACAAGTTAGCCATAGAATATATGGGTATTACTTAAGTAGTTATGTCTTTCAATTAGGCCTTAGTAGCCCTTATAGGTCTCATGGAGACTTATTACCCTATTTAGCAATTCATCAAGAAAATAAATAACATAGTATATTTTTTAAATACATGGGTCCACTCCATATGAACTATAATACATATTTAAATGAATACTCCCACCAAAATCCTCTTTTGCTAAAACATAAATTGCTTAAACAAAATTTTATACAGACAAGCACCATGAATGAACATTTAGTAAACTTTAGAGATCAATAACTTAGACTATATAGATATTTAAACATTATAAAAAATTTATCTAAATGTGCATTTAATTATTCTTCAAAATTATCTTTTAATCCATCAAAAATTTCTTCCTAAATCAAAATATATAGCTCAAAAACTACAGACTAGTTTTCCTTCATTAATTTGAATATTCAAATTCCAACAGTCACTATGTAAAAACTAAACATTAGACACTTTGACCTCATCTCATTCTCTTTAGAAAATTTGAAAAAATAAACATCATCTATCTCCTCAATAATATCCTAATCTTTACCTTGCAATGCTCACCATTGATCTTAGATCCCTACTTCCATGATTGTGCCACTTGGCAACTCTACGTGCCCCTTACGTACCTAAAAGTCAATCTTCCAATGAAATTTTGTCACTTAGTAGACCCACATGCCATCTTTAATATTTGACTCAATATTATTTGTTATATCATAATATTCATGAACACATGCTCACCATTGATCTCTATCTTACAAGTTTCATGCTCGCCATTATATCTATTGCTCAAACTCCATGATTGTGACACATGTCACTAACATGTGCAATATTGACTATTTGACTTGAATTATGACATTTTAACCTTATTAAGTCAGATTAAATTCTCATCATTATATCTATGATATAATTAAATGCTCATTTTAGATCTTTGATAATGCAAATTTGGCTAAGTATGGGAACTTAGTGAACTCTACTTAAGAAGCCAACTTTGTACCTTAATAACTTTTGCTACGCTCAATGTCTAGACCTAAAATTTGAACCATATGATCACCTTTCATAGGGGAATAGACATATGTATCAAAATTATCTAAAAATCTTCATATATGTGAAATATGACATCATCAAACTACTTACTCAACTTTATCTATCAAGATGACTACTTGAACTTAGACCTTCATATGATTTTTATAATTAATTTCATTCACTTACATAAGCACTCTAAAAACTCATAACATCCCATAGGTTCTCTAAAACATTTCCATACCATCAATTTTTTAATTAAGTAAACACTCTCCAAACCATCAATCTGATCACTTTGTCATTAATGCATTATTGAATCATGCTCTCTTTGACATCATTGATAACCTAACATCAATGACCATGGTCAACATAATGGTGGAAGTAATGCCAGAGTGGTATATGATTTAATAGTATATAAACTTATATATCTACTTTATATTTATGTATGTGAGGGGTATGACCTCTATCCACTTAGTGAAAAAAAAATTAGCAATTAGAATGTGTTTGTGGTCATCATAGGAAGTGGCATTGATTTTTCCTATGAGATTGAGTCCCCAAGTAGAAAATAACCATGGTGTAGTGGTTGGTTGGAGTGGTAAATAAGGATCATGGATTAAATCATTATTCCATCAACAATCATCACACATTTTGACATGTTGATAAGCATCTATCTCCATTGTTGGCCAATAAGACCTAGTTTGAAGGAGTTTCTTGGCAAAGGACTAGACCACTAGTGTGGGCCCTGTCAGTTCCTTTGTGTTGTCCTTCAATTATAATTTGGATTATCATGAATATAAATAAATAAGTATAAGTATATCATATCCCCTATGATAGAGTGTATTTCTAATTAAGGTATATTGGGTGGTTTTATGGATTAAGTATTTATGTTTGATTCGTGATAGGTTTAGAAGAAGAATTTGGTCTTGATGGTAGGTATACAGGTCTTGGTAATAAGGGATAATAGGACCAAAATTATCACATTCCATCTTAGAATCTAGGAGAATATGTGTTAGCTAAATAAGTTTCTCAATGATAAATTGGTACTCTCTAACACTACTAGCCTTTATTGTCATAGACCTGATATTTGCCATGGCATCAACTGATCGGTTATTATCCTTTGGCATTTTCTCAAACTAAAGAGTTTTAAAATGAGTCTTTAATTTTTCAACCATAATCTTATAAGATACAATATTCTCATTCATATTTTGGTATTGATCTATATCTTAATTAATGACCAACTGGGAATCCCCATGTACCATTAAATGTTGAATAGTCCATTATATGTCTAGATGGAGTCCTACAATGAGTGCTTCATACTCATCCATATTTTTCATGTAGTATAAACCAATATAAAATTCCTTAATAATGAGATACCCTTGTCGCATAATGAATAAAATACTATCCCTTGATCCATGATATGTGAATGAGCCATCAAAATATAATGTCCAATGTTTGGAATCAATAGCTACTACTTCTGGAGTTAAAATTGACTCATCTATGAAATTAAAGCTGAGTGGTTAAGTATCTAATATAGGGGCTTCATCAAGTTTAGATTTCCAATTTTTCTATGTGGCTTGTCATAGTTACCTTAAATAATCAATATTTGATCAGATCGATCTTGGCGATGATAATGGTCTTGTTAGTCAACATGTAATGATGCAACTCTTGTAAATTGAATGCCATTACCAAAAAAAAAATTCAATTATTTTATATTTTATCTCATATTTTGTGAGTGTCCTAATTAAATAATAGACTACATGTTATTTTTCATGCTCATCATGTTGAGCTAAAAGTGCCCCTAGTGCATGCTCTATCACCGATATGTAAAGTAGTAATGGTCTACCTATCATAGGTGGCATAAATACTGGTAGTTTGGCCAAGTAATTATTAAATTATTCAAATTTATGGTAGAAACTAGCATCCCACTAAAATTTTATATATTTATTCAAAACTTGAGTAAAATAATGGCATATGTCTGCTAATTAGGAAATAAACCAATGAATGGACTAAATTTTCCCTGTAGGATGCATAGATATTTTAGAGTAGGAGGCATTTATATAATTAAATTGACTTTATCAAGATCATATTTAATGCCTTAATATGAAATAATAAATCCTAGCAATTTTTTTTAAATTACACCAAAGGTGCACTTCTTAGGATTAAGGCACACCTTGTATTCACAAAGTCTCAAAAATTCTTTATATAACTTTAAGATGTCCTATACATGTCTTGGATTTGGTGATAATGGCATCCATTTAGCCTTCAATAATGTATTACATCATGTCATGTAAGATGATATTCATAACACATTGATAGGTTTCCCCAACATTATTCAAGGCAAATGGCATGACTTGATAATAAAATGTTCTCCATAGAGTGGTGAACATTGTCTTGTGTTGGTCCTTGGGTACAAGCATGATTTGGTTGTATCCTGATAATACATCCATGAGGAAAAACATCTCATAGATTGATGTTGAGTTTACTATAATGTTTATGTTTATAAAAGGGAAATCATCCTTAGGAAATGCATTTTTAATATCTCTAAAGTCATTGACAAGCAAATTCCTTGGGGCTTTTTGTTGACCAAAATAATGTTTGAAATCCATAGAGTAATCCAATGGTCAAATGAATATGGTTCCAAATATTTTATCTAACTCTTTTTTAACAAGTATAAAAATGTGTATATGGATTTTTCATAGATTTTATTTGATTAGATTGGCACCTATATGTATAATAATTTGATACACTACTAGAGATGGGTCTAAACCTAGCATGACAAAATAGGACTAGGAAAATATATCAATGATGTCTTTGAGGATAGTTATAATTAAATTCCATTCTTTAGTAGTGAGGGAAGTGCCTGAGTAAATTATTTTAGGGTTTTCATAGTTCTATATGTTTACATCAGTTGTATATTCTACAAGGAGTGTAGAACCATCTTCAAGAATAATAGGCACATATGGAAACTAGTCTTTTTCAGCTACTTATGAGTCATAAGACTCACCCATGTAAGAAGCATCAGAATCTACCATTTATGGTAGTGGCCAATTGATGAATTACTCTAGAAAGTCATGTACCAATTATGTGAATATTTTGTGCTCTTACTCACTGATGTCAAACCCAACTAAAATTCTTGGACTTGGAGGACACTGAGTTTCTTAAGGAGATGAGTGAACTTCCCCATCCAAGGGAACCTAAAACAATTTTTCACCGATGGACTTATCTTTATCTTTATTTTTTACCTAGTTTAAAGGTGTCTCAAAGAGGTTTTCACCAGAGGATCTTGATGTTCTACTTTTTTATGACCAAGGAAGTTCACCTACTCTCCAAAGTAGGTGGTAGGGTCCAATGTGAAATAAAAGCCTTATTTATGATCACCATATTGTAATCTATCTCTTAGGCCCATGGATTCACTTATGGACTCTTTATTCTAGAATTCATCCAATGGTATAATCTATTCTTGTTGGTCCTAATCAATTAGGTTTAGATGGTGGAGGTAAATAGGATAAGTGGTTGTAATGGTAAGGCATTAGTATCAAAGAGGTCTATATTAAAAATCTGATAATAGGCACGATAATGGGATGATGTGTTATTTATAAGAGTATTTTCATTATTGAATGAAGTTATTAGGTTGAATTCATTGTTCACAATCACTATTCATAGTGATATGGTATGCAAGTTATGTGGAATGAAGGTGATGTGGCATGTAGGTGATGTGACATGTAGGTGATGTGTCATTTGGTTGATGTGGTAGGTAGGTGATGTGGCACAGCCCATGGAGGGTCTTTGATGTGATTATATTGATGTGATAAGAGTGGGGCATAACACTTCACTAAGGGACATGTTTCTATCTTTGGTGAGCCACATGAGTTTTGTCTTGAGTGTAAATGGCAATGGTTGGTAATGGGGCATTTATTGGTGTCTCCATAATTTAAGTGTGTGTTAAAATTTAAAAGGTGATTATAACACCTTTTTGACTATTGTGTGCACATAGGAAGAAAAATACAAGTTGTTATTGTTGTAGATTATCCTCACATGTGGAGTATGGCTTAATATTTAGAGTCACATGGAGGTGGCTTGGATATTGTCTAATTTGGATGATCCACTTTGTTGAACCTTACATATGAATACAAAATTTATTTATTGATGACTATTCACCCACTAAAGTATGGTACATTTTTTAGGCCACCCATGATTTTTTCTATCCCTCTCTCTTCTTTATTATTATGTTATGAATGCATGAGCTATCCTTTATATTTATTATCCAATGGATCACTCTTGGATCCTTATAATCTTGGCTTAGGATGATTGGAGTTAATTCTTGGAACTCACCTTGAATGCTTTTATTTTAAGCATTGTAGGCTTGGTTGTAAACATGGTAATCCCTTAGAGGTTGAAATCTAGAGGCTTGTTAGCTAAGATTTGTTTGTGATTTATTTGTAAGCATTGGATGTTTTAATTGTAAGCATTTTGAAGGAGATGTTTTTTTTAGCTTAGAGTCTTGAGCCTAGAAGTATTTGTATGCTTGGCTCACTTGGATGGTTTAGTTGTTATCATCATGCTTAGAGGTTGTAAGATATAATCCTATATATTGTTGGCTCACCTGAGTACTTTGTTTTTAAGCACCAGAAGGAGTTTCTAAAGGAAGCTAATTATAGAAGAGATTTTTTGATATAGTTGAAGTATTGCATCTATAATTTCCCCATGGTTTTTTCCTTCCTAGTTTTGCATGATTTCCATGTATATCTTGTACAATGTGTTCTCTTGTGTCTATGTGTTTTGTATCTTGTTTCTATTCTAAATTTATTTACTTGCACGTGTTTAGGATGGTTTTTTTTCTAACAAGTGGTACCATATCTTAGTCTCTAAAAATTGGTACCTAAGCCATAGATCTTAACAAGTGGTATCAAAGCCATAATGCCTTTGAAAAACTCTAGTTTGAGTGTTTTTTTTGCAAGTCTGGTTGTGTGTAATTGGGATCTATAGGAAGAGAGACCATGTTCAAGATGGAAAAAAAGAAGGTTTTTATGGAAGGAATTTCTATCTGTGGAAGGTGGAGAGTGGAGGATTAATTTAACAAACTTTATCATAAGGTAAGCAATCAACACAGTGTTCCTGAATAAGAAATTGTACAAATTGAGGAATAAGCTAGTCTCCATTGGTGTGTAGATGGAGGATGATGACAAGGAATTCACCTTGTTGTGTTTATAAATTGTGAAGGGGTATAGGTTATGGTATCCTATTAACCACATGATTTTTAGCCAAGATGTTGAAAAATACATGGAAAGGAGGAGGTATAAAGAAACATAAAATTATACCTATTGAAGAAGTTTAGGATAGAGGAGAATATCACTGGATACCTAAGGTTCACAAAAGGAAAAGGCTAGTGTTGAACCATAAAACTTAGAAATGTGTTGAGTTAAGTATATGCAATGGTTTTGGTGTAGTAGAAGCAAGTTTCTAGGAGGGTTTTGATGTAGTCAAAGTGAGTATCTAGGGAGACCAATGCATGGATTATCTCCATAGATATATGATTTGGTTTGGCATGCAGTAGAGAAAGATGCATTAGATTGTGTAATTGAAAACTCAGTAGGTGTAGTGATGCACTAAGTAGTATAATTACTTCCCAATAAATTTTGATAGGTGTCATATTAAGCATGGTGGGTAGATAAAGGCTATGTGTTGAAGTTGGGTATATACTTCAAGGATTTATTCTCTCCTATTTTTAACTACTATCAAGAGTGTTTCTTGCACTTGTGGTTATTCATAACTAAAGTAGGTAGTTGTGAAAAACATCATTCATACATGGTGGTATCTAAATAAGAGATGGATTATCACAAGGGATATGATGATGAGGAAAATAGGTGATCATTTTTAGATTAAATAGTGTATGGATTGAATAACACACATTTATGGAGTACATTAATTTCAATATCTTCATAGAGAGCCAAGGTTTTAGCAGATGTTACTACTATGGGTTGATGACTAGTTAGTTATAGGCCCAAACATGATGGAGGTGAATGTTTTGTTGGCTTAGTTATCTAGGGTGTTTGAGATGAAGGTAGGAGTGTATACACCCTATTTTGTCCACAACTAGCTTCCATCTAGACTTCATATTGATTTCAACCAAACAATGCAAAATTAAGCCTACAAATCATTAAACATCCCAATTTCATCTACAAATCAAACATTAGTGCTCAGAATCATGTTGAGGCATTCCTATTTATGGTATTACCTTGTACACAATAGTAACCTCTCATAAATTCATCTCCAGTCACCTTGTCACCTAGCAACTGGCAGTTTGCCCTTTGGACCCATTAAGTGGGGCACTTGAACAATTCCTAAACTGATAAAATTCAAGCAAAATGAATTAACTAATCAAACCAAATTAAATGATTAAGTGAATTTTCCATGTGTAATTAGTGAAAAAAACTAAAATTAATAATTAATAATTTTGAGGTCATAATGACATCATCATCCTCAATGAAAAGGAATTCAATATATTTCCCTAAATACAATAGATTTGAAAATGGAGAGCCATGCCTAATTAATGAGAACTATATCCCAAATATTAATTACATGTCCCCTCTTTAACTCAACCAAAGTTACCCTTAACTCATTTAGGGTTAGTTTAAAATCAACCATGGTTAATTCTAACCTAACTACACGTGGGTTAGAGTTAATTTTGGAGGCTATAAATACAAGGCCTCATCCATTGATCCATAGGCTCTCTTAGTGTAAAGTTATTATTCTCAAATACATTTAAATATTTCATTATTTTAGTGTTACCATGTCCATTTTCTATGACAAACCAAGCCTAAGCTAGCCGACATTACCAAGGTGATAAGGAGAGGTGGAGTAATGGAGCTTCATTGATAAAGATTTCTTGATTCACATAGATGAGCACATCAATCAATGGCCAAATCACAACACTTCCTCTCATGGAAGGTGAAATCTCTTGTTTTTATTTAATTTTTATTAGTTACTGGTGTAGTTATCTAGCTTCTTGAGTTTTAAGGCTAGAGGTGTAAGTTTTTAATGTGTTTATTTTGATTTGATTTCTTGACTAACATAATACTAATCTCCCCTCTACATAAATTTCCTTGTTCACATATTTTATGAACAAAATTTTCACCCTTTAGAAGATAATTCAATACTTCCAAATTTGGAATAACATGGAAATAGTCATAAAATATGGGTGGCCTAAACTTGGATTGAATCTCTAGGTTAAAGGGCTACCTCCCTTACTATATCACTTAGGCTCATCTACTAATCTAACAACCTTCTATGAAAAGAAAGAGAAACCTACTCTAATGGATGTGATGCACCAAATAAGTTTGACCACAAACAACTAATTTCATATGTACTTCAACCATAAGACTAACCTACAATAAACACTACTCCTAATCTACCTCTCTACATCAGCATTTCCTATGGAGGTTATGAAACATGTTTGGGCTAGCAAGACTAGTCAAGAGGTCATGAAATGACACTAATTAAAATATAACTCACTCAACCTTCACACATCACTTAGACACTTCACAAGACCATCAAATAAGTTTCAAACTAATTATGAATGCAAAAAAAGGATAAATATGCCAATGAAGCAAAGTTAATCACTTGATAAAATCTACTAGTCATGCACACACATTGAAAACTAGTCAAAGGAAGAGGTAAAACTAGGATTTATCATTGAAAAAATAATTTTAAATGGGTACGGATTTATCATACCCAGGTGGAAGATACAAACATAGCTTATTAGGACTGAATATAATATAAAAAGTGAGAGAAGAGAGAGGAAAGGGTATAGGATAGATAGAGTGACAAGTGTCCAAAAGATATTTACAACAAGAAATTAGTCTTAAATAGATATATCAAGTCTCCAAATACAATTTTTTATCTCTTTAATATTTTCTTCTCCTCCAAGTGGTTTGGAAGTCTCAAACCTTACTTGACACCTTGTTTTTGTTTTTGAAAATTACCCCTTCTCTTGGATTGTGATGGAAAAGGGGCACAATTGATCACTAATTACTCTTTAACTATATATTAACCTGATCTTTGACACTTTCCACTTATTTAGGATTCTTCATATCGGATGTTAAAATGATGATTAAAACTCATAATTGTCTTGAAGCCCACTTGACCTTACTATCCCTATCTTTCTTGTAAGTATCAATTATTTGAGTTAATATTCACCAAGGAAATATATCTCCATGGATATCATATTAAAATCATATTAGACCTATAAAAACTCATTTTGAGTCATAAAACTCTCTCTAAGACTCCATTTTGCACCAAAAACTCTCATTTGGCCTTATTCTTTGTATCCCTGAAAACGTGTAAACCTCCTTGTGTATAATAATATAAAGATGATATTAGATAATTAAAGATAGTTTTGAGGACCCAATATCCCCTTACATCTCCATGCCAAATTTTAATACCAAAATCTTATTGAAAATGTCTTTTTTTTTCTTTTATCTTTCCTCAAGTAGGCTGTAATTAGGCCTCATTGCCTAGAAACTGAGTTTTGGCCAAAAAACAATCCCACACATTTGAAACTTATAGGAAGTGTTTTATTCACTTTACCCATTCTAATTACATTCTCCAAGACACTTTTTATCTCCTAAGACACTATATAGATATGTGGACCATGAAATGGTCAAAAACCCTAGTCTAGGTGCTTGTACATGTTTGAGAGGTGAGTAAGGTGGTTGCCCAAGATATTTTTAGGTTATAATGCTTGGAAATGATTTTTTGAGACCTTAAAAATCATTATAAAACTTCATCCATTGAAATTAGGTCTCTTGAAGTACTTTATAAGCCTTTAGATAGGCTTTTTAACTTGTAAACTAGTGCATACCTCTCTCCTTGACCCACTTACCAACTTTCGGAGCTCATTAAACTTATTACGAGGACTAAAAATAATTTTTTATGATTTTATAACCTTATTAAATTCATTTTTTTAATTTTATCTTGGTGTGGAGATCATTTCATACCTTGTACCCTCAAAAACACACCTATAACCATTCATTTATAACCATTTCATATAATTGTACTTTCATACTTGTTATCCAATGGCCTAAAATGGTAATAATGAGACCTATAAATATCACCAATGTTAATTTTAATTTTAATAAATCCATTATGAGGAATTTTAATGCCTCTTTCTTCCATCAGGTCAAAATTGGCTTTCTAAATAACCTAAAAGTGTCTTAGGTCTTAAAGAAGGTTCATAGAACACAATATATAGATGAACATCCAAATACCATGAATTTTTAGTATAAATAGATTTATTATTATGTTTAATATCTCAGTTAACCATGAACTTCTTCATGTAAGATATAAGCAAATGTTGGTGTCACTTGGGTGGCTGAACATGCATTCGTGAGGTCTACAAGTGAGTTTTAGTTACCAAAAGGAATAACATTAATTGATTTGAGTTATAGATACCTAAATGAGGTATTTTACACCCCTATCAATGTATTCATGTGGTCAAATAAATTTCATATTCCTCCTAAATATCTTTTAACCTACTACTTCATGCATTGAGGGTTTGAAGGCTAACCTTTGGATTTGACCCTAGTTACTATGTTTGCTCCTTTTATTCTCTATTGAATGAGTTGAAACTTCATAATATGTATCAATTAAGTTATAAATTCCTTATATCTTTATTTCACCCCCATCAAACAAAATCTTTACAGTTTAGCACAAATACGCCTGTGTGTTTGTTTAGGCTTAGGCAGATTTTATCCACTTGATCTTGTCTTCATTAACCTTTAAGGTTATATTTAATTCATGTGGAGTCTTAATATAAATATTTTATCATTCCCATTCACCTTTATTATTTTTACAGACCTCATTTTTAACCAAACCAAGTAGGCACCCTCTCACTCTCTCATGTCTACTCAAGACATGCCTATAGGTGGTCATTTTGAGTATGTTTAGAGGGTTAGAGTGAGTCTCTTTGGTCATTTATCTAATAATTTTAGATCTCATTTTATCCCAATTACCCCTTATAACCTTGTACATTTAACTACCCAAACTGCAACACCATTATCATGCAGTGTATCCTCTTTTCAAGCTTGAAACTAGATTGAATTACTTAAGTAAAATTTGTAGGTTACATTTAGAGTTTTAATTGCCTTTTGAAGGTATACCCTTACTCTATTAAATTTTTAAACTTGGAGATCCTTAAAAAATATTTATGAAAACTCAAACATCTTTTATATTCTCTACCTATAAATTCATATCTTATTCCAATGCATATTCTACATACTCTCTCTCAATGTCTTCACACAAGCTTGACTGTACTATCCTAAATATGTGACTGCATTTTGATTATTTACAAGAATAGAGATTTGTATTATCTCCACTAAAAATATTTTATACTCTTCAAGGCTTTATTAGGATTCATGACTTCTATCTCTAATTGCTTTCATTGTGTATGTTCTTTCAAACTTGAAAATCAACATGGAACCTTAAGAAGTTCTAAGTATTATAGGATCTATATGGTTGAGGGAATTAAGTATGATAGTTGGATATAGAGGGTGATTATTCAACTCAATTTTATATTTTCAATTAACTTAAATACATTCTCCATTTTTTTCAACCCTTCAAGTTGTTTAAATTGGACTAATATGTCTATAGGTTACCATTTATCCCTATTAGGTATTGGGTCTTGTGTCCACACTTAGTCTATTGGCATTAAAAATTTTCAAGCATGGAAACACCATAATATATTCATGATTCAAGTCTTCAATTCCAACTTTAATTCACATTTCAATCATGTTTCATGGAATACAGACCTAAAATTCTATAAACCTATAGGTTTGTATTCCTAGACTCTATGCCTTTGATTGATGCAAGTCTTAACCTCTTAAATCCTAAGAACATGTCTATATTACCTTATTACATTTATTATGATGGTTAAGACTCCCATACAATCCTAATGATGCAATATAATCCCCTTTAAACCATTTTTCTATAGATAGACCAATGACAATCTCAAACTAAGACCATTATATATTGTTTAGAGGAAGTGATGATTAGAATGAAGTAATGGAGACATTAATGAACTTGTAATTGCATTGATAATAGTTTAAAAATGATAATATACATTCATTTCATCCTTTCAAATGTTTAAAACTCTAGATCAAAAAATAAATATGACAGTCAACTTTAAAAACTATGCAAAAGAGTAGTTTTCTTGCCAAATGGCCTCCCACACATGCCAACCTAGTGGATGAAAGTGTGTAATGTCTATTCATACCTTCTATGTTATGCCCTTAACCATTAGAGTGTCTAGGGATATGTGTGGCTGACTTGTGGATTACATACCTCTTTTATTTACTTGTTACTTTTATCTATGTTCTTAGATAGGTCAGCCTATGGAATAGCCTTAGCTTAGTAGACTATATATAAGAGGTAGTGGTTTAGTCTTTAATCATCATGTGAAGTATTCTGTTATTAGTGCATTATTTTGGATGTCTCCCCCTCAAAGTGGCTTTGGTATATCATCTAGTATTATGTTTTATTTTCAATTATCATTGTGTAATCTTTCATATTTTCTTATTCTATGCAATATAAAATCATTCTGTGTGAATATATAAGTAATTTCATTACAAGTGGTATCAAAACTTTGATTTTGGAAAGTTTCTTGTGGTTTTTTTTTGAATCTGGTGAGGCATGGCTTCTATGAGTAGTGAAAGTGAAAAAACATAACTTGCAATCTGGGAAGAATTACTTTTTTCTATCAGCATAGTATTGCTTGAATCACCTTTTTTTTTAAATATATATTTTAAAAAATTCTAGAATTTTTTTCCCCTTGCACACTTGCAGTCATTGGATTTGTGTCAGTGAGATGATCAAAATGGTATATTCTATTGGTACACTTTTTTGGTATCAAAAATTTTACTCTAGTGTGTAAAGGTAATCATTAGATTCATCTTGACAAGGTGATCACAATGGTACCATTTCCTGGTACACCTTTTTGGGGGGGTCAAAACCCTCCTAGGGTTTGTTTATGGTATAGGTCCTTCAACTCGAGGAAGGAAAGTGGCACTAAAAACTCCTCAGACTCCTTTTGTCTATGACATGTAATTTGGAACTTTAGATCTAATGATTTCTCAGCTTCAAGAGGACATAAAAAACATATGAGACATGATGACTTTGTTACAATCCAATCTGATGTTTCAAGGATGCACTGAGAGATTAATAGATTTCATAGTGAATTGTAGTATATCACTACATAATTGGCTACCCTCGCATCTTATTTTCATCCTAACAACCCTTCACTTCAACATCTAAATCCTCCTCTAAACAAATCCCATACTGGTATTAAATCAATGTTGCCAATAGTGGGCATGCATAAGTTTGATGGTAAATATCCTCCTAATTAGATTAACCAAATTGATAATTTATTTGAGTTTCATCAAACCCCTTGTTCTCAAAGGGTGATGGTGGTATCCATGTATATGAAACTTGAGCAATTCATTTAATATCATTGGTTGTGTGTTCAAAAGAAAAAGATTTGTGCTCCTATTATATGGACTATTTTTACTGAGGAGTTGACAACTCATTATCAGAATAATCTCTCTGAGAACTATTTTAGCTAATTAGCCAAGCTATAACAAATAGGATCTGTGAAGGATTATATTCAACAACTTTAAAATCTTTCTTTACAGGTGGAAAATATCACTGAGATAAATTGGATGGATCTATTTTTGGGTGGATTCAAAGATAGCATCCAATACAAGGTTTGCATGTTTGTCCCAACATATATCTTAGAAGTTATCCCTAAGGCATACATGATAGAAGAAAAAGAGATGGTCAAATAGAAAACTTTCACTACTGGTCATGATCATTACTTTCTAGCACCATCATTTACACAGCCCACCAGATTAACACAATGTTAAATTGAGGAGAAGTGAGACAAAGGGTTGTGCTATGGTTGTGATAGAAAATGGAGAAAAGACCATCATTTTGATGAAAAGAAGTTATTTTACATTGAAGGTGCCAATGATGATGAAGATGATGTAGAAGTACATGGAGGAATCTGAAGACTCTTAGCCTATTATTTCATGTCATGCCCTATCCTACTCCCTAAACTCTTAAGGTGATGGGTTTTCTTAAGAAATAAAAGGTCACTATATTGATTATAGGATCACACACAACTTCATCCATAGTAAATTGGTTGCTCATTTGAACTATTTCATTTATGTAGATCCATAATTTTAGGTTATGATTTTAGATGGTGGTATTGTCAGTTATTCAAGAAAATGTCATAGTATTAAGTTGGCCATGGGTGATTACTTATTGGATTCTCCTATGTTTGTTATTCTGATGGGTGGAGTTGATATTATTTTAAGAGTCTAGTGGCTCACCACTTTGGGTACTATTGAGATGAATTTTCAAGAATTATTCATGCATTTTCATTCTAAATAAAGAAAATTTCAGCTAATAGGATTAAAGGCTAAATCTCTCCAACTTATTAGCTCCCATCAAATGACAAAGATTCTACGTAAGGGTGCTGAGGGATTTTTAGCTCACTTTTTTTCTATAGAAGTAAATCCAACTTAACCATCTCCACCTCTTGATTTGTAACAAATAATTGATGCTCATTCCATTATTTTTGGATACATGCCAAAATGACTTCCACCTAGCCACATGCATGATCATGGTATCACACTTATTCCAGGTAGTACATCACCCAATAGCAGGCCATACAGGTATCCCTATACCCAAAAAAGTGAAACTAAAAAGATGGTACAATAAATTTCAAATACAATAATCATTCACCATAGCCAAAGTGAATACTCTTCACCAGTTGTCATGGTGAGAAAGAATGATATCATTTAGAGGATGTGCCTTGACTATAGAGAACTTAACAAGTACACTATCAAAGATAAGTTTCTAATTCCTATCATTGATGATTTGCTTGATGAATTGAATGGTGCTCTTTATTTTACCAAGTTAGATCTGTGTTATGGATATCATCAAATTAGGATTCATGATGAAGACATACCCAAAACTACTTTTAGGACTCGTGAGAGCCATTATGAGTTTTTGGTTATGCCTTTTGCCCTAACAAATGCACCATCTACTTTTTAGAGTTTGATGAATACTATTTTTAAGCTATTTTTGAGGAATTTTTTTTGGTATTCTTTGATGATATCCTCATTTATAGTAAAAATTAGGTAGACCATTTGCAACATGTGAAATAGGTACTCTCCATTTTGGAGCAAAATTGATTGTATGCCAAACCTTCCAAATGTACTTTTGGGGCTGGTGATGTTGAATAATTGGGTCATTTGGTTTCTTATGAAGAAGTAAAAGTGGATCCTAAAAAAATCCAAGCAATGGTAGATTGGCCAATTCCTAAGACACTCAAGCAACTTCAAGGATTTTTGGGGCTTATTGGTTACTATCACAAATTTGTCAAAAATTATGGTAGTATTATAGCCCCACTTACCTCTTTATTAAATAATAACTCCTTTTAGTGGACTAATGTAGCTACCCAAGCATTTGAATAATTAAAATTGGCTATGTGCACTACTCCAGTATTGGTCACTCCTAATTTTTCTAAGACTTTTGTGGTTGAATGTGATACATCTAGGTATGGTATGGGTGTTGTACTCATGCAAGAAGGTAGACCACTAGCATTTGAAATTCATCAACTCAAGGGTAAAAATCAGCACAAACCCATATATGAGAAGGAAATGATGGCCATTTTGCATGTAGTCAAACAATGGAAACCTTATTTGATGGGTCATCACTTTTAGGAAAAAATTGATCATGATAGTCTTAGATATTTTTTAGAATAAAGGTTGTCATTTGAAGAACAACAAAAATGGGTAACTAATATGCTAGGATATTATTTTGAAATAGTCTAAAAAAAATTCAAGGACAATGTGGTGGTAGATGCACTATCTAAAAAAGATGAATCAATTGAGGCATTACTATGTGCCATAACCATTTTGCAACCAAATTGGCTAGAGGAAGCACGATCAAAATGGGAACATGATAGTACTGCTCATGATTTGATTCAAAATCTTTAGCAAGGTTTAGATGGATTTTAAAAATTCACATGGAAATTTAATGTATTATGGTACAAAAATAGATTGTACCTATGTAATAATTCTCTTCTTAAACAAAAAATCTTTCAAGAACTTCATGCAACTCCAATTGGGGGTCATTCAGGATTTTTGAAAACCTATCACAGGATCAAGAAGGATTTTTTTTAGGAAGTTATTATGGGAGATATCCAAAAATATGTGGTTGAATGTATGATCTGTCAACAAAGCAAAGGTGAAACCATCAAAACTCTAGGTATTTTACAGCCTTTATCTATCCCTAGCCAACATTAGGAAGAGGTATCTATGGATTTCATTAAAGGGTTACCAAGATCTAATGGTCAAAATGTTATCATGGTTTTTGTATATCATCTTAGTAGCACATTATCACAACAAGGTTGTGCAAGTGCATCCATTACCAAATTTCCACCACTTTAGAAAATTAAATTTTTTCATTGAGCCACAATAGAGCCAATTAGTACCTCTCCAAGAGCCACCATTCAAAGACCAAGATTTGTCTAGATCTGATATTTTTCAACTAATTTTAATCCAAGACTAAGAGAACCAACCAATCCATGATAGCAATGTATAAAAACCTATTTGTGATGAGTTAACCTATGTTGAGTCACTTTTTTCCAATTACTTTATTTTTAAGGAGCCTTACTTTGACAAGCTAGTCTTTGTGGAGTTGCATATTGACCCTTTTCCTTTGGTTGAGGAGTCTCACTTTGACAAGCTAGTCTTTATTGAGTTACCCCATAATGATTATAACCACCTTTAGTCAAATCATTATCTCAACCACTTCCCTATTTCTAAGGAGCCTCACTTTGATGATATAGTCTATGTGAAGTTGATTGTTGACCATTTTTCATTTGTTAATAAACTTCACTTTGATGAGCCAATCTCTATGGAGTCCTTAACTAAGCCTATTTATAAAGAGACCATTATTCAACCCTAGTCCATTACTCATCCAATACCGAGATTCAACATGTCATATTTGATGTAACATCAAAAGAAGAATCAATACTGAAGTTAGGTTATATTCTTGAAATGATATCAAATTTAGCATTAAAATCAGAATCAACATCAGTCTCAACATCAAATTCAGAGTCCCTTGAGTCAGACTTAGCTTCAGAATCAGAATACCTTTATGGATATGACAACATTGGTTACACATGCCTTATAGATCAATTTTAATACATTTGTGATCCTTCCAAAATTTTTGAGGATGATTACTTTAGCATTGACATAATTTATCTTAGTATCTTCAATGAGGATTGTGATGCCTCTTCCAATTTCATTATCACTCCACATGACATTAAAATCTACAAACATAGAAATTATATTGACATTTCATCTCCCACAAGTGTTGATTATAACCAATAGAATCACACCTTGTTGAATTATATACATGGTGGCATATCGATTACAAAATATCATGGGGACCAAGACCAAATTCACGTAGAAGAAGAATAGTTTCCTAGTGAAACTTTTTTGGAGGCGTTGGGGGAAAATCAAAATCTAAACTCAACATCTTCTAGTGAAACCTTGTTTGAGGTGCTAGAAGACAATCAAAGTCAAATGTCAACATTCCTTAGTTAAATGTTCTTAGAGGTGCTATGTGATAATCAAGATGACTTTATTGGTGAAAACATATTTGAGGCACCAATACATGAGCACAACAGTTCTTCACTACTTGATGAAGACATTATTAAAGATAATATTAGTACAACTTCCATTATACAACATAATCAAATGACAACATCTCTCAAGTCCAAATAAAAAACAAATATAATGGTCCTATTGAGAGTATATTCAAAAGTCCTCAGCCCCACCACAACCAAAATTATGTCAACTCTAGAATCAACAACATTGTGTATGCCAAAAAAATAATGATCTTCATTTGTTACCCAACCATTATACATTCCATTATGACCCACCTCTTCATTTCCAAATTAGAAATTTAATCCTTATTTACCATCCTTGAACACACTTTCCTTTATAGAGACTATGAAGACATATTGTCTGTAATTTTGGAGGAAATAGAATCAATGACCAATAAAGATCATAAAAACATAATTAGAGTCCAAAATAGCAGCACATTCTTGATAAAGTATCTATTTAGAAGGGGTGTGTGCTATAAATTTACATAATTGATGATTCTAGTTGTATCATATGCTAATCAAGATGAGCATCTCCACATTAATAGGAAAAATAGAAACATTTACCTTAACAAAACTATTTACCTTGCCTTTTCCATTTTCCATTCACCTTGTTGTTATTTAATACCCTACCGTTTATGTTACCTTGTCACTTGGGGGTAACCCTATTACCATTATAGCCAATTATCATAATATCACCTTAATTTTACCATACTATGTATTAATTCTCTTATACCTTCACTATCAGATGAAATTATTTTATATTCCCTCCCCATCCTTTTGACCTTGGTTTTGATCCATTGGTTCATTGGAGACCTTTAGTGAGAGGATTCAGAGGAATTTTAGCAGTTGATTCAGTATTCTAGATAGAGGCAATATCTTGGACCAGTATGATAGCGGTTTGGAAATTGCATTCATCATTTTCCTCATGTTCTTCCTCATTTTTAGTGCTACTAATTATAACCACCTTTGGTAAAATTAGTTTCATCAAGCCATGTCATTGTTCCCTAATTATAACTATATGTCGGTCAATTAAGAGTAACACCTTTAACATGTATTTATCACATCACCTTGCCATTTCTGTGATATACTATGTCATTTGCCTAATTCATGAACTTGTTTCTACCTAGTTAGATTCCTCCACTATAAGGCAAAATTACAGTGACTTGAGGTCCCATTCTGGTACTATGTAGGTAGCACTCTATTTACATTGAGTTCATCTCAAACTCCCTTTTTCCATGCTCTCTCCATTTTGAAATCAATTTAAGTTTTAATGCTCTCACCATTTTATGAGCATCCTAAGCCACACTCTCACCATTTTGTGAGTTGGACCATTTAATCTCTCATAATTCTCACTTGAGTTGAGATACTTCAAAAATTCCAAAAAAACATTGTAAAAGACCAAGAAAATCTTAAAATTCACAAAATCATGAAAATTGGCTTAGAATCTCCACATGAGATATCAAGCCATAAAAAAAAATTATGTTGGGCCATCTTATCTATTCAATTTATTTATAGACCACCTTGGTCTTTTTCCTCCCATTTTTGAGAGAACGGTATTGGCCTAAGGTCTGCATAGACTATGTAGGCATAACTTGGATACATGGGGTATCTCATGTTAGCTTGGCCACACCTTCCTTTCTTTTTTGACCACTTATTCACCTTATAGATCCTGAGACTTCTAGATATTTCATGAGTAACTACTTGTCATTTAGTTTCCCCATCTTTATGGGCCGTAGCCATACACTCTCACCAGTTTTTAGGTTCACATTATGAGAAGTTTATATTCAAATTTAATACACTACCAACCACTTAGCTTCATCTTATCCTCTCACCATTTTATGACTTATTTACGCTCTCACCATTTTATGAGCTCATTCTTAGCCTCAGATGTCGTAAGCATTATGAAACTACTTCATGTGTGAATGTTTATCTATTATCTTTTAGTGTGATTTTAGCCTAAACCATACTAAAGAACTTTTGTGCTTTATTTTGTGTTGACATTTTCATGATTACAAAATGTCATCCCCTCTTTTATCATGCACTCACTATTTTGTGAAAACATTATGATATTTCTCTACAAGTCAATCATGTTTCTTTATCATCAATTTTATTCTATCCCATATCTTGGGAGAATTACATTTGGATTGAAGTTCATTTTAGATCTTGCATCCATGAAACTATGTAGGTAGTGTCTACTTGCCTAGTGCATTTGGAGTCATCTCATATACCCCTTCCTTTTCTTTTATTACCCCCATTTTGTTTGCTTATTTTATTATCACTTATAATCTAGGGGAAGTGTTTATCATTTTGTTTGTGTCATTATTTCTTTCTACCCTAGGGGAAACCTTGTGCCAATTGTTCTTTCCTTATTATACTTGCATCATTATTGTCTACCTTAAGGGTCCCCATCCTGACCAACATAAGACTTCTATTACACATACATGAACAATTTATTTTCTATTTGCACTAACATTATGATTAACCATTGTTTGTGTTTGTTTAATTTTGTTTTGATTATTTTGTTCATTGTTTTATTTATTGGTGTTTTATTTTGTTATGTTTGTTTTTTTTGTTGTGCCTTGACTTAGTATATATGTGTTCATTGGGTTATTCCTTGTGAATTACACTTAAGTCCATCCATATTCATACATCAACATTGTGATCATCATTTTTATAATTGTTACATTACTTTCACTTGTCTATTAGATTATGTGTCAGTACTTATGTATATTATGGCTAGGTCATCATGGTGTTTTATAACATGGTGCATACCATCACTTGATACAATAAAAATTATTCCAATTGATCTTCCAATAAATTGTGTCATGATACTTCTCCTTGTTTACCTAACAAATTCTTGACATATCCAAACATTACACAAATGTAGATTAATTAAATCACAAATGAATTTTAATCCCTTCTAGTTCAGATGTGATCTACATCTTAGCAAGTAGCCCAAATTCATGCTTATACTCTGTATTAGCTTACTCTTACTCTATGAGTATGAATTTAGTATGTAAACCCCATTTTTTGATTTGATATATTATCCCAAACTGCAGTGTCAATGATTATAACCACCTTTGGTAAAATCATTGAATTTTTCTCTATCTGGATGTTTCTATTTATAAATACCTTTGAAAAAATAATTATCATTTTTCCACCCTAATAGGGAATGTTTTTATTATGGTAATGATTATAAATACCTTTGGTTAAATCATTATCTCTATCTACCCAACTATGAAATTTTTCACTATGTTGATGATTATAACCTCCTTTAGGAAAATCATTATTTGCACTATGTCGATGATTAGAACTACCTTTGGGAAAATTATTGTTTTCACTATATTGATAATTCTAACCGCCTTTGGTAAAATCATCTCCTCTTTACCTTCCCTACCAGGGCACCTCAATGTGCCATGAATTATAACCACCTTTGGTCAAATAATTATTTCCACCCCCTTTACCTCTAAGTCCCATTGTTTCCTTCTTTTTGGGGGAATGATTGTTGACCTTATTTTCTACCCATTCCCTTGAGGGGGCATCCAAGAATCATCCATCACCTTAAGGGGCATTAGGAATTAACAACTTTTTCATTCTTTGAGAAGACATTACTATGCCTATATCTTGCAATACCTTCCCTAACAATAGCAAACTACAAACACCCCATTCTGGACACAACTGGCTTCTAATCAAACTTCAAATTAATTTCTACCAAATAATGCAAAATTAAGCCTAAGAATCACTAAACTTCCCAATTTAATTTTCACATCAAAAATTAGTGATCACAATCATGTTAAGGCATCCCTATTTAGGGTATTACCCTATACACAATAGTAACCTCTTACAGATTCATCTCTAGTCACCTTATGACCTAGCAACTTATAGTTTGGCCTTTGGACCCATTAAGCAGGGCACTTGAACAATTCCTAAAGTAATAGAATACTAAGCATAATGAATTAACTAATCAAACCAAATTAAGTGCTTGAGTGAATTTTCCATGTGTAATTAGTGAAAACAAATTTTATAAAAAAGAAAATTCAATCAATATGAGGTCATGATGACATCATCTTCCTCAAAGTTAAGGAATTCAAAATATCTCCCTAAATGCAATAAATTCAAAAATTTAGAGCCATGCCTAATTAATGGGATATCTATACCCAATATTCATTACATGTCTCCTCCTTAACTCAACTAGGGTTAGCCTTAAATCACCTAGGGTTAGTTCTAAATCAATCATGGTTAATTCTAACCTAACTACACTTGGGTTAGAGTTAACTTTGGAGGCTATAATACAAGGTCTCACCCATTGATCCATAAGTTTTGTCAGTGTAAAGTTATTATTCTCAAATATATATGAAAATATTTCATTATTTTTGTTTTAACATGCCCATTTTCTAAGCCAAGCCAAGCCTAATCCAACCAACATTACCAAAGTGATAAGGAAAGGTGGAGCAATGGAGTTTCATTGACAAAGATTTCTCGATTCACATAGTCGAGTGCATCAATCAATGGACAAATCACAACATTTTCTCTCATGAAAGGTTAAATATCTTATTTTTATTTCATCTTCATTATTTACTTGTGAACTTATCTAGCTCCTTGAGTGTCAAGGCTAGAGGTGTAAGTTTTTAGTGTGTTTGTTTTGATTTGATTTCTTGACTAACATGATGCTAATCTCCCCTCTATGTCAATTTCCTTGTTCACAAGGAGTAGCAAACCAAGGATGAAAATGCATAGGGATGAGAAATCAATAAATTTCTTATGTTGATAAGATAGTGTAGCAATTCAGTATGTAGATTGTAAAACTAGTCAATACCCCACTTCTTACACATTTTGAGTTGTCTTTTGAGAAATACCATAGAATAGAGAAGGAAGATACATGATTGTCCTATGTATTGTATACATTACGAGTAGGAAGCCTCATATATGCCATGGTGTGTACTAAAATAGATATTTCCCTAGTAGTAAGAGTAGTGAGATGGTTCATGGTAGAATGTTAGATGGAGGATTGGTCTATGGTGAAGTGGAGAGTCACTTTAGGTGTTGTAATATGTCATGGAAGAATAGATGTTGACAAATCCAGTCAAGGTAGAGAAGTTTTAGTAGTGAAAAAAACTTCTACTAGGAATTTTTTGATAGGGCATCAGTGGGCATGGATGGCAGTTGGATGGAATAATACTTAGGTATGATAAATCCTATGTATATTGACTTCAAGTGAGAGATTGTTGGGTGTGAAGTCACTATTCATAGTCACTATTTATGGTGATGTGGCATGTAAATAATGTGGTATGTAAATGATTTGGTAGGTAGACAACATGGCATGGCCCATAGAAGGTCTTTGATGTGATCAAGTTGATGTGATAGGAGTAGGTCATAACACTCATTTAAGGGACATGTTTTTATCTTGGATGAGTCACATGATTTTTGCCTTGAGTGTAAATAACAAGGTTTGATAATGGGGTGAATTGTTTTGTGTCTCCATGATTCATGTGTGTGGTGAAATTCAAAAGGTGAATGCAACACATTTTTAAATCTTGTGTGCACATGAAAATAAGAAGACAAGTTAATATTATTGTTGATTGTACTCACATGTGGAGTGGGGTGCAATATTTGGAGTCACATGAAAGTGGCTTGGATCTTGTCTAAAGTGGATGATCCACTTTATTGACACTTTCATATGAATACAAACTTTATTTGTTGATCATTATTCACCCACTGAAGTGTGGTGTATTTTTTTTGGCAACCCATGAGTTTCTCTCTCCCTCTCTCTTATTTATTATAATGTTATAAATGCATGAGCTCTCATTAATATTTATGTGTAACCATTGGATGCTTTGGTTGTAAGCATCATGAAATAGTTATTTATTTTAGCTTAGATGTTTGAGCTTGGAATGATTTTTATGCTTGGCTCATTTTGATGCTTTGGTTTCTAGTATCATAGTTGGAGGTTGTATCCTATAAGGCTATATATGTTTGGCTCACTTGAGTGCTTTATTTGTAAGCATAGGAAGTAGTTTCTAGAGGAAGATAATTATAGAAGATATTTAGTATTGATGTAATTGAAGTTTGGAAGTTACCATTGCCCCATGGTTTTTTTGAGATAGGAATTTGACTCAATAGAGGATGGTTAGTATCGTGTTAGTCTCAAAATGAAAACAAAATGAAAGAAACACATTAACTAGCATAACATCTCTAGGCCTAGACACTAGGGAGATCTTAGTTAACAAAAATGAATAAAACACACAACTAAAATTCAAAAGAAACCTTCTTTTACCTTCCTTGCATGCTCTAAAATACTTGTTGTAGTGGCTTGCTTGGTTTGTGCTCATGAAGTCTTCATCAAAGGAGGCTTGTCTATCTCCTCTCCTCCTTGGCACCTTGTAGCTTTAGCTTGGCTTGGATTAGAATCAATTTGGCATGGTAACACTAATTTCAATGTCTTGTAGAATTATTTTTTCATTATAACTATGCACCAATATAGCTTAAAAATGATGTTCATGGCCTCTCTATTTATAGATTTTTGCAAATGGCTAGAATCAACTTGAATCATCCATCTCAAGATTGAGATGTGTGGCTAAGGATTAATCCAAATATGCAATTAAAATGTATAAATAGGCTCATCAATATTTGGGATAAAGGAGCAATCAAGAGTCATGGAGGGCATTGATGAGTCATGGGAGGCATGAATCCTGATATTTGTGGCATTTATGGCCTAGGGATGTCTTCCTAGGAAATGAAGTCACCTGATGATGCAGATATTCAATATTTATTTCCAAAACTAAGTATTTAACAAGTTTCCATGGAATTATTAATTAGGCTCTAACTTGGTTTAACTATATCTTAAGCATGATTAAGCACTTTGTGCACAAATTACTCAAATTGATCAAAATACCTTGTTATTTGTCTAAATTTTGATTAGATTAGAATTGGGAGTAATGCCAGATGTGTTGGACCTATTATCCTATTTAGGATGTTACCAACACAAAATAACAAAGGCACATGTCTTGTGCAAGATATTTAATATAAAATAGCAATCCAGAGCACCTAGGTGCAAAATTGGCATTTTGACTCATAATCTTCTGATAAAAGTTAGTTGGCCCATAAATTGCATTACCCCGTTTAATGATACTCTATCCATAATCAATGCTTGAATATATCAATTTCAACTCATTTAATGTTTTTTAGTATTTTTAGGCCAAATTGTGCATTTTAGTGGAAATTGATCAAAAGCCTATTCAGAAGTTATTGGTGGCCAGTTTTAGGTGTCTACAATTTTTCCCTTACTAGTTTTTTAGGGTTTCCATGTATATCTTGTGTAGTGTGTTCTCTCTTGTCTATGTGTTTTATAGCTTATTTTCATTCCACATTTTTTTACTTGCACATGTTTAAGGTGTTTTTTTCCTAACATGTGGTACCAGATCTTAGGCTCTAACAATTGGTACTTGAGCCATGGATCCTAACATAAGTGGTATCACTCTCACAATTTATGGGGTCACCCCAAAGCAGTGTGAATCCAAGACCTCAATTTCCTAAATGTGTTATCATGGGCATAGGTTTAAGAATTCCTTGTGATTTTATCCCCAAAACTTTTCCTTGATATTCCTAATTGTCCATTATCATATTGGGAATGGGATATTTAGTGTTTTGATAGCACATGGAAAAGTCCTCACCATACAACCAATCTCCTTCAAAATAGGTGGCCCTATCTTGATTTGGTGAAGTTTATTTTACAAATGAGTAGCTACTACAGATTAGAATTGGATTTATTTTACTAGATCATGTTGGGCCTATCAGGGATAGGTTTGGGACTTCCATAGGATTTTAGGGATTTGGGCAATTTACTAACATGGAAAACATATTGAATGTGATATATAGTAATGTCAGTCTCTTCAACAGTAAAGTGATCAAAAATTGATTAATGGGATGGATTAGAGGAGGTGGAAATGAGGTCACTAGGGTTAATATAATTAGACTTTAGAGATTAAATAGCATTTCCTTTATTTTTATTGCCTACATACTCAGTACTAGGACAATAATTGTAGTTCCCATACTCAACCTCTAGGTTTTTGAAATATAAGTATGGATGTAAATTACCAAGAATAATGACCTGTAATATTGAATGAGGGAATTTAAGGCACTAGTGCAAGGTAGAAGGAATATTTCATACTTTTTGGATCTAAGGACAACCAAGAAATATATTATAGGGAAGCTTAATGTCAATGACATGGTACCTGGTGCCATGGGTGATGGGCCCAACAATAATAGGAAAACAAATTGTGCCCAAAGATTCTATTTCTACATTGTCATAAGCTTTGATTATAATATTATCCAAACTATATATCCCCATTTGTGTATCCCAAAGTTTGGATTAACTTCAATGACACTATGTTTAACCATGAACCATTGTCTTTGAGAACCTATTTGACTTTGTGGTAGTAAATGATGGCTTCAATGTACATAAGATTATTTTGAAGGGAACCAAGGGATGACATATCACTTTGATCAAATGTGAGTTATTGACCTAGGAACATATGTCCCACTAGTGCTTGAAATTGGGCTAGATTAATTTCATTAGGTACTTTAGATTATTGGATAAAGTCATTTAATATGGTATAATGAACTTTAGATGTATGAAAGAGGTCTGAGATATAAATATGCATAGGCATTTTGCTTAGTTTTCAACAATATTATATAGCTTCTCAGTAGAAAGGTGAGTTATTTTGGATTTTAGTATGGTTGTTTCCTAATCATAATTAGAATTGCCATTAGATGGTGGAAAAATGCCTTGAAGAATGGCTCTTGGACATCTAGTTATGACTATGTAATTTTTAGTTGGGAAAGAGTTACTTAAATTATAAAAATTAGGTGGTGGTATAAGAATAATGATTCTCGATGGTCGAGGTGCAATCAAATTTCTCTATCCTATGCTAAAATTATATTTGATCAAAGGATGTGGTCATAATATAAAATGGATAACACTCTGATGAGTTTTATATTATTTATAAGGAATGACTTTGATAATAATGATGTAGTTATTTGTAACATGCCCTACAATATCACCATAGTATAGTACACTTTGATAGACAACTTGGTTAATTTAGATATCATGATCCTAATTATGGTTAGCCTAGTTCTGATTTTGGCCTTATCCTTGGTTCTAATTATTTCATTATTATTTATCATTGTGCTTAGTAAAAGGGATCTTAATGATTCCCATCCCCTGATTGGTGTTGGGTTCTCTTTTCTCCAACTCAATTTCTCTATCTTCAAGCAAATCTTTAATTACATGCCTCAATTGTAGGCACCTATAGATTGAATGATAGACCATGTGATGGTAATCATAGTACCCATTATCATGATACCATTTTGGCTTAATTCCAACCTTTTCAAAAAGGTTTTAGATTAGGTAAAATAATAATATTATATGTCACTAATTTTTGGAGCACAACATCAATGGGTTCCTCTAGGTCACTAAAAAATTTGTCATTGTAGTTATCCTCATCATGGGGGAACTCTTTACATTGTGAGATAAATATTAGGTGGGGTATTTTGGATAGGTGGTGGATACACTACTTTTACATGTCTTGCCTCTATAACCCCATTTTTTACCATGTTCTTTTTTTTTACGAAGGTCTTCAGCTTTTTAGTTATGTTGATCTGAATTGGCACTTGATTTTGGGTTGTCACTTGGCTTTGGTTTGGCACTTGGGTTTGATAATATAAATTGAAAATACCTTTTTATATTAGTGATTTTTTAATTTTCAGTTCTTTTTCAATTACTTATTTAAATGTGTTAGCATAAATAAGTCTCATATTGTGCACAACTTTGGCATTAAGTTTTATATGAAAATACCAACTATTTTTTTATCTAGAAAATTAAGTAAAAAATAAATAGTTAGGGATATCCACCTTTATAAATATTTTTCCTCCTCACTACTTAGCATTGCATAAATCTACTATTGTTAGCTCATTCTCTATGTTCTAGGATAAGTGGTTGACAATTTTCTCAAGAAATCATTGAAAGTGATTATCGACCCTTTTTGTAGTTTCAGAAGCCACTCTAAAACTTGTCCACCCAAACATCATGGAAATAAGTGAAGCAAATATTTATTGTTGTATACTACTCTTCACATGTAGTGAAGAAAGACTACAAATGTTCTCTTGGGTCATCATTCCCTTTATATTTTTTGAATTTTGACATTTTAAAATGATGTGGGAAAGGTACCTAGATAAATCTAATATAAAATGGATAAGGTCATATGTCATTAAATGCTATATTTATTAGGTGCTTGGATACCTACTTGAAGTCTTGATACTATTTCCTTTATTGTATTCCATTCCTAGATATTGGTATAATTTTGTGAAGAAGAGAAATTACTTTGTTGTGTTTGATGGCCTTGGTTGGTAGAAGTGTAAGTAGGAGTGGCTCTTCTTGACATGGTTCTATAAGCGATATTCAACCTATAACCTATATTCAGAGATTGACAAGGGATTTGTTGTTGGTTCAGATTCATTTTATAATAGGTAACATGTTAGTTTTGAGGAAATTATTGTTGAAAATTTTAAGGGATTTATTGTTGGTTCAGAGGAATTAGTTATTGGTTTTGAGGAACTTATTATTGGTTCATAAGAATATATTGTTATTGGAAATTAGAAGAAGCAATCAATGTGTGTTGGGAACTTCCCAACACTTTTTAAGGTGGTGGGTTATTGGCAACTTTTTTATTGTAAATTATTGGTCACTTGTTGTGTTCGGATTGGTACTTGTGTTTGGATCGGCACTTGTTACTCATTGTTGGGCACTTATTTCACATTGGAAAGGATCTCTTGGTGGTTAAAAAATGTATGATGCATATTAATTGGAACTTATTACATAGAATTTATTGGAATGACATGCTCAATCAAATCCAATGGGTCTATATTAGATTTATCATTATTTATGGGTTATTGTGGTTTCTCAAGCAATTGCTTTTGCTATATAAATATGGCATTATTAAATGATGTTTTTGTGAAAGAAGTAATTAAGTCAATACTAAGTTGATCAGCATATCATTGGCTAATTTTTTGTATGGTAGAAGCAATGATTTATCTATGTTGGGATGGGTCAAAAAGTGTTCCCTTCCCTTTACTGGATGATGCAATGGTTGGTATTGTACTTTCAATAACGGGTTAACTTTGGATAATAGCCACTTCTTGAGTTAATTTTTCATTGTAAATAAGACTATGTAATTAGTACATGGGAAAGTAAAGTAGGAGATTGCCTCCAGATTATAATAGTATTAGAAGTTATTCATCCTTATCTTCCATGATTCATTTTTTTGAATTGACCTTGACTAGTTCTAATAATGGGAGGGAGGTTTTCGAACACTCTAGGGTGGTCCTCATTATCTTCACTCTACTTATAATTTTTAAGGTATCTTGAGAGATCATATAATTATTCCTCAAAGCTAGGGCCATAAGAGGCCCCACTTCACATGTAAGTAGGCATGTTTGAATTGGTATTTGTATAGAGAATGGTTTGGTCCTTTTTAGGTTTTTAACACAATTTTTTTGAAATTTGGAATAATATAAAATGGTTTCAAATCTAAAATTTATTTACATGAGAAAATTGATGTTTGGATCCAAAATAAAACTAGAATAATATTTAATGGTCTTGGAACATAGAATTATGACTTGAAAAGAGAGCAATCGTGGTTGGTCCTTGATCTTAACTTTGGAATTCAACAGGAAACAAAGGTCAAATGGTTTGGAATCTAGAGAGTTGATTTGGCACAAGAAAATATAATTCTAAACCAAAATTGGAATGGGAAGTGTTAGAAATTTCTAGTAATGAGATGTCCAAGATCAAATACTGGAATATCAAACACATAAATTTGTTGCAATAAATGAAATCACACAACAAGAATAGAGATAGATTGTATTCAAATAAAGAGGTGTAAAAACCATTATACTAGCTCGAAGCTCATAGATCTCATAACTATCCAAGTTATCTTAGTTCACAACTAAGTATCTCAACACTCCATTACACTACATAGATGGCATGAAGGCCAAGAAGATCACACTCCTATAATCTATAATCTTCAATCTATAATGCATAATTGGCTCATGAATGCCTTGGAGGATATGTACTTATATAGGTAGAGGAGAGGCACTATCCACATCCATTTGGTAATGAGATCACAATTTAGTTTCTAGGTAAATAGTAAACCCATGTGCAACATACCAAGTCCCACATGTCAACATTGGTTATTAAATGAATATTGCAACCATGTTGACTACAAATAAGCATGTTCATGTGTAAATATGACCACAATATCACACCTAAGTGACCTAATTATTCCAACTAATAAATCTTAATATATGTGTATGAAAACCATATAATGGATAAAAAACCTACACCAACACCCCCTTTAAGTGTAACTTAGGTGGTAGAATATTTGGGTCCCGATAACAAGGCCTTGATAGGTACCTAAGTATATATAAATTCCCTATCAGAATATAGAGATGTATCCCCCCATAAGAATAGAGAGATGTCTCCCCCCAATAAGAATCAACAATAATCCCCATAAGTATTGGAAATAAACCCCTCAATTTTACAAGTACAATGTATGCTTGAATATTGGATGTCAAACTCAACCAAAAAAGTATCCATGAGTAATCTGTATGAACAAACTTGTTTATACATTGAGGGGAAATTACCTCTTGCTAGATCAGATTTCACCCATTGGTCCTCAACACTCAAAAGTATTTTATAATAGGGTGCAATGTGAGGGTCTAGGGGCAACAGCCCCTAATGGGCTCCCTATCATGATGCAAGGCAAGGAGTCCCTTGATGCCAAACATAATTTTAAGCTTGTGTGGCCCTTATAATTATTCAAAATCCACCAATTTTAACAAAAATTGGCCTCCCCCAATAGACATCAGTTACCACCAAAAATGCATCTGGGAGAATGATAAGAGTAATAATGGGTCAAATACAATATGTTGTTTTCAAAAGAAGTAAAGAAAAATTTCCTCCACCATATAAAATATTACAATTTGGAGGGGGTGGGGGGCTTTTACTTTTCCTTTTTTTATTTTAGAAAAAAATGAAAAAACTAATTTGAAAAAAATAAAGGTGTGAGTGGGAGTTGAACCTTTGACCTCCCACCACACTATGTTCTTACAAAAACATCCCCACCAACTAGCCTATAAGCACTTCATGAATAAAAACACATTAATTAATATTTAAAAATTATAATAATTGACTTTTTTTAAAATTTTAATCATGGAGGATGCATTTATATGTCATGGGCTATGCATAGATAAATGTGAATGGCATGGGAGGCTTGTGGAATGACTTTGAATATAGATCCTAATTTGACCAAATCTCCCAAGAATACCATTAATCCCTATGTATCCCATGAAATCTAATTATTTTTCACAAGCTGAGGTAGGGCATCCACTATTTTTAATGATGCATGGAGATTTGACTAGCAAGAACTAGCTTAGAAGGGTTGTGAGAGATGACTGAGATGATTCAACCAAGCATGTTATGGTGTTAAACTCAAAGGAGGAATATGTAGATGGAATGAGGAATATTTCTATGTCATGGGTTGAAAATCTTGAAAATGTTGCCCAAACCCCAACTTGATTGCCTAAAGCCATGGCTTTGACCAAAAGGATCAGTTTTACAAATTTCCACAAGCTAATATTAGCATGTAGGGTCATGATCAGATATTTTTCCTATCAAGGAGATCATCTTGAGACATCCTATAGGTCTCCATGTAGTAGTACTACAAAGCACTTGTCAAACAAACTAAAGATCTATCGAGCTGAGTGAGAAATCTGATTAAGACATGTCAAGAGGAGAGGTAAGCTATAACTCTAGATTGGTGGCTATAAAGACTAGCTATAAAACACTAAAAAAAAAACACTTCCACTTGCCATGGCCATGGAAGGCTTGTTAAAACATACATGAATAACATGTAAGGGTATTTATTATGAGGCGTTGATTTTAGTTTGAATCTAAATTATTGGAGGGTGTCAAAAAACTAAACACCAAAAAATGATATGTAGGATCAAGATAAAAACTTAATGATTGAATGCCCTTTTACATATCTACAATCAAAATTATATGCCAATACACAAGAAAATACATGAAAATGCTAATATTGTAAGAGAATAAACTACTCAATATTTCAAAAAACAAAATAAAAATTATGTTTGTTTACTATCTCCACTCTAATACCATGTTAGAATCATCTACTAATGAAACATCCAATATTGAATACTAAAAGATCAAACATACAACTTTGTTGTAATGAATGCAATCCCATGAGCATAATAGAGATAGATTACATTCAGCATTATATTATCTCAAAGCTCATAACTCTCACAATTATCTATGTTATCTCAGCTCATAACTAAGTCTCTCAACACTCCATTATATCACATAGATGGGATGAAGGCCAAGTAGCTCACTCTCTTATAGTCTACAATCTAATATCCTCAATTAATAATGCATAATTAGCTCATGAATACCTTAGAGGATATCTCCTTGTATAGGTAGAGGAGAGGCACTAATCCACATCCATCTGGAAATGATAATACAACTTAGTTTTTAGGTGAATAATAAACTCATGTGCAACATGCCAAGCCCCACATGTCAACATTGGTTGCCAAATGAATAGTGCAACCATGTTGACTACAAATAAGCATGTGCATGTGAAATTATGACCCCATTATTATACCTAAGTGACATAATAATTCCAACTAATCAAGCTTAATATGTATGTGTAGGAAAACCATATAATGGATCAAAAACCTACACCAATAGGTAGTGTAAAGATATCAAATGAGATAATGATATGTTTAAATTGGTACACATACCACTAAAAAATGTCTAAGGATGGTTTTAGAACAATTGTGAAGTGTAACATCCTAGTGTATAGATGTGTAAGGATGTGTTTAGACTTTGTTTGCTTCTTAGACATTAGTGTACTCATAAATGGTGTTTGTGAATACAACATAGGTTTTAACAAAATTCTCAAGAAATCTTGTAGACGATGGCATGGATTTATGGTACATCATTGAGTCCTTTTGATATAATTTCCTTTGAGAGGATAAAATTTAAGGTTTCATTAAATAAACTATTGAATTATTTGTAGGTTTTTTAATCCCTCTTCTCTCAAATGTTTTTAATAAAATATATTCTTTGGGGGAAGTTACTTTTTCACCCCTACATCAGTGAGTATGTTGAGTTAAATGAGGTTTCTAATCTAGGTTTTTTATTATAAAATAATATGGTCCCATTATACCTTGTGGTGTGTGGGTGATTTAGAATAATATGTTAGTTAGATATGAGATCTTGCAAGCCATTCACTAAAGGTTCTAGTCCCTTCATGACCACTTCAACCATTAGGGTATCAATGAAAGGTTACTGGTGCAATCAAGTTCTGATATACCACTAGCTAAGATAACGCTAGCTTAACCCCAATTTATATACCCTATTAGATAACAAGGTTGGTACAATGCTAGTATATTAATTCCTAGGTCAACACACCCATAAATACCAATGGTAAGGATATTAAATCCACCCCATAAATTCAAAAAATAAAAAATAGGCAAATTACATTTTGTTTACGATTCTCAAGACCCCACAAATAGGCAAGAGAAGAGCATACTTTAAAAATAAAATGTTTAGGTAAGGCAAATAAAAAAGTAAACCAATGTATTTTTGTTCACCCAAGATCCATAAAGGGGGCAAGGGGAGAACATATGTATAATGGGTTTATGCAAATAAATATGTAAAGGAAAAATCACTTAAGCTAAAAATGGAAAGCATGCACTCTTAGGAACTAAGTAAAAAGTGTTTGTTCATTTTTAAACTCCAAATATAACCGTGATTGAAGTTTACCTTTTTTAATTGGAAAATCAATTTGAAAAGATGTCAAACTTGAAACAAATATAATTAGGAAATTAAACAATAGTTCTATCCACCCAAGGAAATTGATTTCAAAAGTTTTAATATCTCAAGAATTCCACACAGGTTGGCTTTATCATTTAGTAGCATGAGTTCATCATTTAAAAAGGTGATTTCATTAATATGTAAATAGATAGAGAATAACTTTGGCAAATTTACTGATTAATAGGATGACTTCACCATTTGTCTGATGATTTCATCGATCTTAGTAAATAAAAATAGAAAACATAGTTTACCTCTTTAGCAATTTATCCATTTGTCTATGGACTTCTCTAATTTAAAGTCAAGTTTTTTTATTTATAGGTCGTGTTTGTTGTTTTCTAAAAATCATGGGGAAATATATAGAAATGAATTCATTTATCCTTCGACCTTATCTCTATATAGGTCCAAATCACCATTTAACATGGTGAGTTTATCAATCATATTAAGACACACAAAGTAGACAAAGAGTGATAAAAATATTTTCACCAATCTGTAGGTTGATTTCTCCAATTACAGGAGTGATTTCACCAATCCATAGGGTGACTTCATCATTTATAAAAACATGGAACATAAGAAATGAGAGGAAAAATGGGAAAATGAATGCCCATTAGTGATCAAATTCAATAATTAGAAGAGTATGAAGCTTTCCAAAGAGATTTGTGGGGTGTGAAAAATTTTGAAATAGGATTAAGAAAAAGGTTAGCTTTTTTACTGGTATCAAAACTTAAGAAAATTCATAAAACTAACATATTAGGCCTATTACCTTGGTTGGGCAATGTCAATAAAGTGAAGAAACTAAACAAAAAGTATAAAAAATGTTTATACCTTCCCAAAGTGACTTCTCCTCATAGATGGTCCACAAACATGTTTGTGCCCAGTTATGGAGATTAAGATCTTTGGAAATATGGTTGGGAAAGTGCTTATAACATATCATGCACCATTTAGATTGGATTTGTGTATTCAAATTGAAGATAAATAGTTAAAGCTTTAGCATAAATTTTGCATTATATCTTTGCACTATAAAGCTTCATTTTTGTTCATGGTGGCTCTTAAATTTATAGGATTGGCAAATCAATTATGGCCTTTGGATAAAAAATGAGATGAATGGATATATATGAGTTCAATTTTGGAGGGACAAGAAATTAATATTTTGAAAAGAGGGAGCAATTAATAGGCATGGCTATCCTTAATCCAAAAATTTATCTCCATTGGTGCTTGGTGGATGACACCCCTTTAGATAATGTTATGGGTGATGTCATGGCCTTGATATTTGAATTTCAATTTTCCAAAATAAGATATTCATTAATTTATCATAGATTTTTCACTTAAGCATTTTATTGGATTTTCTTAGCTAAGTGACTATGATTTGGCTTTTTACAATTCTTAAAATTTGATAAGTTGTCTTGCATTATTGGTAAAAAATGTCAATTTGTTAGGGCATAATCTGACTGGTGATGAATTGGAAGAAGATGATAATTGCATACAGGTTAATTCTCCAATTAGAGACATATTACTACAAATTAAAAATTACACATGATATGTGTAGATGAATTAGAGTGTTTCAGTGATTTTAGTCTAATTTGTGCATTATTGCAGGAAGTCATTTAGACTTGTAATTTTGACATGGAAGTGGTGAGAATTGGATGTATACAAAATTAAAACAAATTATCTTTTTGTTAAACCAAGTCAAAATCCACTTATGAAGGCTCGATGAGATAAATAATTAAAAGGTGTTGTAGATACCAAAATTATGTCATACACACATGTGTAACTCCCTATGTCAAAACCCCCCTTAAGTTCATTTCAATAATAAAAATTAATCTCTCTAACCCATGATTTTACCTCTCACACAATTAATTTAAAATAATTAATTAAGTTAATTAAAAACCCCCTTTGACACCTTACCTGGCCACCTCACCCTATGAATAATTCCCACCTAATGAGTCACCTTAAGACCTAGTCCTCTCATCCTAACTACCCAAGACTTATTCCCACTTCTAAACTAAGTTCCTAATCAACTACCACCTTCCTAACCTCTTATTTTTACCATTTTATAATGGGTGTCACACTTGACATGAATAATAACAGAAAATAGTCCAAAAATAGTAAGGTTTACCTATTCTAGGGCCACTTACATCGGTCAATCCATGGCCAACATTAATGGGATCACCGATGTTGACAATATAAGCCAAACTCCAACATAAAGTTTAGGTTAGCAAAAATTAAGAAAATTGATTCTTACTTACATTCAAGCTTTAGGCATTCTATTTTGACATCCTGGCTTAAATTCATCTTGCATAAGTCAATCACAATCAACAACTGAGCACTTGAGGACCAACAACACCCACTTGTTCTCTCTATTCAGGAATTTAGGTTCAGATTCCCTAATAGGGACCATCAATCTAGCACTTATCATTCAATAAACAATATAGCTAAGTACATCACTTATTTTTTAGGTCTTTCAAATATTTATTTTGTTATCACTTTATATCTACTGTGCATTGCTTTACGCACTTCTAACCAAACCCCTATGAGGGAGTGACAAAGCTTACTCACTTATTTCCCCTTAACTTGACACACCAAACCTCTAACCAAATCTACCCAAGCCATAATCTCTCTCTCATAACTCTCTCAACCTCCCAGACCTAATCCAAACCATTTCCTAGACCCAAAAAAGCCTTCTGCAAACTCCTAAACAATTATTTCCCCTATCGACCTCAATAGCATAATTGACATCGATCACTTCACTACCGACCTCAATAGTTTAACTGATATCAATCACTCCCCTATCAATTTCAGTGACTGTGGGTTCCCTAACCTCTTCAAAACCTACCTAAACAAATTCTAAAATACAAATAGAGTACATCACCTACACCCTATCATTCTCTGTTGCATATAGGTTGTTAATAATGGTAATCTTATCTCTCTTTCACTCTCTCTTTACCTCTCTTTTAGTTATTTGTTATTCTTTTATCTCTCAAAAGTGGACTATCATCTCTAAAAAAGTTTCAAACTTCTTAGAATAAGTGTGTAGCTTGGGAGCCTACTCAGTTAACTACTAACAAATATCTTGTGGTAGTGCTTTATTACTTGCAAGTAGTCCTCCTCAGCCAAATAGGAGTACTCACAAGATCTGGACATGGTGCACAAACCAAATTTGGGTTCATTATAATCACTTATCCCCATCATTCTTTCTATTTTCCTTTAGACTTAAAATAATCAAAATTTAGTGAAACATTTATGGCACACCTGATGGGACCCTAGAGTTTTCCTTGGGTTCATTTCTTATTTTAAGCATTCATATAGGTGAATTATAGTGAAAATTTAATTCCTTGCACTTCCTCCTCTTTTCTCTTAAAATAAAAATTCAATGTCTTTTTTTCTATTTAAAAAGCATTAAACTAAAATTTTCTCTTTTCTCTTTGCCTCTAAAAGCAATTTATCATTTTATTTTACAAAAAAAAGGAATCTCTTCTTTACTTCTTACATACATATTAGGATAGTGAATTTCATACTCTTTTCCTATTTCATCTTTGTTTTCATTCGAATCTAAACATTTCAAATTTGGGTTTAAAACTTACTACATTTCATTGTTTGATTGTTGCCTATTAGCTCACCTAGTTAAGTACAATAATTTTGAATAAATTGTAGTTCACTTATGTTACACAGCCAAATCACATTCACATAAACTAACTTGAGAAAAGGCTCATCAAGATTTCATCACCTAGTGGATTACCTTACCCTACCTAGCTATCCTACTTAGATTTTACCACCAAGGGGAGAACCCACTTCATTCTTTGATAGAGTATAATCTCTAGATAGAAGGTATATTTTGTCTAAGTGGCATGGCTTAGCTCCAGGTTTATGAAGTGTGGAGCGCAAGTTCCTATAACAATGCATGTACCTAGTCTAACACAAATTTCCTCTTGAGCACTAAAACTAAACTAAAACTAGCTCTAGATTGATTTCTAGTACCTTCGATAACCAAATTTTCTTCTCACTATCTGATTAAGGCATAAGCCAACATGAGACTAAAAATTAATCTCTAGGACTTAATATTTGATGGTTGTATGTTCTTTTTCTAATTTTATATTAGCTTCTATATTTTGGAGTTGGTAAGGATGTTTTCCTATTGATTCACAAAATCAATACTATTTCTAATACTCAGTTTGTATAACCTATTATCTCAAGTTTTTTGAGTGTTCTTCATTCTTACACATACCTTTTACATCCACTATTTTACCTAGTGTCAACTTCTAGTTTCTTAAGACATCAAATTTTTCATCTCCCAACATATCATAGTGATCGACATCAATTAACACTACTGGTATCAGTAGATTTTACCTACTAACATCGGTTATTCCACTGACATCGATGAAATTTTCCTACCAATATCAATCAATCAACTGACATCAATGACTATGTAATCTCATCTACTCAAAATAGCAAGCTGAAATACCCCATTTACCTACACTCAAATCTAGGTTTTCCTAATTATGCTTCTAATATAGGGAAGTAAGACTATTTATACTTCCTCTTGCGTGGTATTGACATGAGCTCAATCCAAAATTATTTCTAATGACACAAGTCAGTAATCACTTCCACCTTTTCCTTTCACTTATAATTCTATCATGGATCATACTTTAGATATAGAGCATACTCTCAACCCCAACCAAATTCCCATTATGCCTAAGGGAGATCAATATTTTTCTAAATTTCTTGATCGTAATATGGCAGCCCTTTAGCATTACTTTGCTATGAGCTGAACTTATAATTCTTCAGGTGACCCAATCTATGCTATGCTAACCTCTCTAATGGAGAAAACCTTAGTTTCAGTTGCTTCCACTATTTTCCCCATAATTACCCAAACCACCACTTCGATGAGTAACCCAACTATAAATAATGTCCAAAGTGTAGCATCTCCAATTGCCCAATCCCACCTAAACCTTGGTGTGACTTCCCTACTTTCACAACCACAATTAGTTCAGTCAAGTCACACCACATTCTATAATTTAGTGGTACGTATTTCATCTACCCTCACACCTATAATTACTTGAGTTACAACTCGCCCTTCATCTAGTCTAGCCATGCTAATAATCCAACCTGCAATAACAATAACCAACCAAGGCATAGTCTCTAACCCAATGGGACAAGCCCCTTTTCTTTTTACACCTTAGCCTGTGACTCATTATCCTTATGTTGCTCTAGCACAACCTCAACAATCTATGTCATATGCTCCCTCTGCTTCCTATCAGCTTCCATATAACCTATGAGGTATTCCCCAAACTAATCCCCCTCTAGACCTCATTAAGATTCTGATGGACAAGATGTCTAATCTAGAGACATCTATTTTTGGTTCAAAGAATGTGTTATCTTATGATCAGATATGTAGTGTGTTAGGAGTGTGGACCTAAAAGCTTCACCAAGGAGCATACACAAACAGGTTCGGGTCTACACATACACCGGCGTCGGTCAGGAGCGACCGACGTCGGTCAGTTGCAGTTACAGAGGCACCGACGTCGGTAGTATGGTCGGCCGGCGACGGTCACAGGCGAACAGGCAGGAACCGACGTCGGTTACCTGCGTGTCCAGAAAGCGATTTCCGAGGACAGAAGCGAGTGTTTGCATGATGAGTTTGAGTTGTAGACTCAAGCTCGCGTCTCTATTGTTAGCAATATTATTTTTAGAGCCCTTGTTGAAGAGGCTTAACTATTTGTTGTAAGAGCATGCTCAAGTTTCCTATTTCTATATGTAGGAGAGATCTTCTAAGCTATTGTATGATGAGAGAGTGTAATTGAGTATGAGTAGAACATTGTGAATGTTTGAAGGACTGTACTTGAGAGAGAGCTCTTGAGGAATAGAGATCTTGTGTGCATCCGAGAGAGGTGTGGAAGAACAAAGTTCTTCATTTGTATTCCTATTGTAAAGAGTTTTTAATACAAGTTTTCAGGGTGTTTTCTTATATATCTTGTTCTGTGCTATTTATCATTTCAGTTACTTATCTATCTGTTTATTTCCGCATTCATTGCTTTCATAAGTGTAATCCATTGTTGGTTGATCCCCAACAAGTGGTATCAGAGCTCAGGTTCACTAACAGGTGGTTCAGATCTGTGTAGTGTGTTCGGATTACAGGTTGCTCACAGGGATTTCTGTTTGAGTGGGAGAAGCAATGGCAGAAGAAAGTAAGTTGAGAATGGAAAAGTTTAATGGCAAGAACTATCAGCACTGGAGAATGCAGATAGAGGACTATCTGTATCAGAAGGATCTTTACTTACCGTTAGGTGGGATAGCAAAGAAGCCCAAGGACATGGAGGATGAAGAATGGGAAGTTCTTGACAGAAAGGCTCTTGGGTCTATAAGACTGAGTCTGGCCTCCACTGTGATATCCAATTTGTCACAAGCAAAAACTACGGTAGAGTTAATGACCACGTTAGCAAATTTGTATGAAAAACCCTCCGCTTCAAACAAGGTATATTTGATGAAGCAATTATTTAATTTGCATATGCAAGAAGGTGGATCTGTTTCTAATCACCTGAATGATTTCCATGGTATTGTTAATCAGTTAAGTTCTGTTAATATTGTATTTGAAGATGAAATAAAGGCTCTTTTGATATTATGTTCTTTGCCTGAAAGCTGGCATGGCTTGGTAATAGCAGTTTCTAATACTGCTTCTGCTTCGAATATTTTAAAAGTAGAGGATGTGGTTAGTGTTATTTTGAATGAGGAAATTCGCAGGAAAAGCACAGAAGAGACTTCTGGGACATCTGGGAACACTTTAAATCTCGAGAGCAGAGGAAGGCAAAAAGAAAGGAGCAAGAGGAGATCAAGATCTAAGTCTAAGGGAAGAGGCAGATCCAAATCCAGGAATGGCAGAAGGCCACAATGCTGGAACTGTGGAAAGTTGGGGCACATAAGCAGAGATTGCTGGTCAAAGCCTAAGGAGGACAATCAGCATGAAGGAAAGGAAGAGACAAAGGTTGCAGGTATTGCACAGGATGCTCTTATTTTCTCTTTGCATAATAACATAGAATCTTGGGTATTAGATTCTGGTGCATCTTTCCATGCTACCCCTAACAGAGAATATTTCAGTGACTATGTCCATGGAGATTTTGGAATAGTGTACTTAGGGGATGATGAGCCTTGTAAGATTATTGGCAAAGGTAAAGTGCAGCTAAAGATGCAGAATGGCAACACATGGGTGTTGAGGGATGTGATGCATGTTCCTAGTTTGAAGAGAAATCTGATTTCTGCAGGTAAGCTAGGTGATGAGGGTTGTACAGTAACTCTCACAGCAGATTCTTGGAAAGTGACCAAGGGTGCACTTGTTATGGCCAGAGGTAAGAGAGAAGGTACTCTCTATTTGTGTAATTGTATTACTAACAAATCTCCTTCAGTTTTATCTACTTCAGATGTGGATGCTAAATTGTGGCACTCAAGGCTTGGCCACATGAGTGAGAAGGGGATGTCTATCCTTAAGTCTAAAGGTATGCTTTCAAATTTGAAAAGTATGGATCTATAATTTTGTGAGCATTGTGTGTTTGGAAAACAGAAAAGGGTTAGTTTTCTAACGACTGGGTCTACTAAGAAAAGGCAGAAGTTGCAGCTTGTTCACACAGACGTGTGGGGACCGGCTCATGTAGCCTCTATTGGCGGATCACAGTACTATGTTACATTCATAGATGACGCCACAAGAAAGGTATGGATCTACTGTATTAAAAAGAAATCTGATGTTTTTGAGACTTTCAAGATTTGGAAAGCCATGGTTGAGAATGAAACAGGCAAAAGATTAAAGTGCTTGAGATCTGATAATGGTGGTGAGTTCTGCAGTCTTAAGTTCAAATTGTATTGTTACATAAATGGGATCCGTAGGCAAAGGACGGTTCCAAGGACACCTCAGCAGAATGGTATTGCTGAAAGGATGAACAGGACTATTATGGAGCGTGCAAGATGTATGAGATTGCATGCAGGGTTGCCCCTAGAGTTTTGGGCAGAAGCAGTTGACACCGCAGTGTACCTGATCAACAGAGGACCCTCTACAGCTCTGGATGGTGGAATTCCAGAAGAGGCATGGACAGGTAAAAAGGTTGATCTCTCATATCTCAAAGTTTTTGGTTGTGAAGCCTTTGTGCACGTAGATAAGGAAAATAGAAAGAAGCTTGAAGCTAAGTCTACGAGGTGCACGTTTATAGGCTATGGCTCAGATGATTTTGGTTTCAGATTTTGGAATCTAGGAACTAACAAGGTAATTAGGAGCCGTGATGTTGTTTTCAATGAAAGAGTGATGTACAGTGATCAGATAAGGAAGCTAGATCAAGCTGGGCAGAGTAATAATGAGTTGGATGAAGTTATGGTCCAAAATGAGCTCGCAGGAAAAAGAAATAATCACTTACAGGAAAACACAGAGACCGACGTCGGCAGGTTTGGAACCGGCGTCGACAGTACAGAAACCAATGTCGGTCATACAGAGACCGACGTCGGTAGACTAGGCACCAGCGTCGGCCAGGAAGAATCGGCGTCGGCCAGTAACAGGTCTACAGGTGGCCGAGGTCGGTCACTGTCAGAAAATTTGGGTGGACAGATTGTTGAAAACGAGTCCAAGACACCAATCAGGAGGTCTGAAAGGGTAAGTAAGCCTCCAATTAGATATTCTCCTTCTTTATATTATTTATTGCTAACTGATGGTGGAGAACCAGAAAGTTTTGAAGAAGCTTTACAGGTGGAGTCCAGGAGTAAGTGGGAGCATGGCATGGTTGAGGAGATGGAGTCCTTAAGAGAGAACCAAACATGGGATTTGGTTGAATTGCCAGCTGGTAAGAGAACACTGAAGAACAGGTGGACTTACAGGTTGAAGGAAGGTGAAGATGGACAGATGAGGTATAAGGCCAGATTGGTTGTAAAAGGATTTGCACAAAAGCCAGGTATTGACTTTGGTGAGATTTTTTCTCCAGTTGTTAAGATGACTTCTATAAGGGTTGTATTGTCTTTGGTTGCTTTTGAGGATTTGCATCTTGAGCAGCTAGATGTTAAAACAGCATTTCTTCATGGAGATTTAGATGAGGAAATTTACATGGAACAGCCAGAAGGTTTCGAGGTCAAGGGTAAGGAGAAACTAGTGTGCAGGTTGAAGAAAAGCTTGTATGGCCTCAAGCAAGCTCCAAGGCAATGGTACTTGAAATTTGACAGGTTTATGACTGAGCATGGCTACAGTAGATGTCAATCAGACCATTGTGTATATTTTAAGAGATTTGATAATAGTAGATACATTATTCTATTGTTGTATGTAGATGACATGCTGGTTGCAGGGTCTCACATGCAGGATATCTCAGAGCTTAAGGTGAAGTTAGCTCAAACGTTTGCTATGAAGGATTTGGGAGCAGCTAAGAAAATCCTTGGCATGAGCATTAAGAGAGACAGAGAAAATCACAGGTTGATATTGTCTCAAGAAGATTATGTGGACAAGGTGTTGAAACGGTTCAACATGCAGGATGCGAAACCGGTAAGCACACCTTTGGCAGGACATTTCAAGTTAAGTAAAGAACAATGTCCCAATTCACATGATGAGGTAGAGTACATGAATAAGGTTCCATATTCTTCCGCGGTAGGAAGTTTGATGTATGCAATGGTGTGTACTAGACCGGATATTGCCCAAGCAGTGGGAGTAGTAAGCAGGTATATGGCCAATCCAGGAAAGGAACATTGGAAAGCAGTACAATGGATCCTTAGATATCTGAGAGGAACTAGCAGTAGACACTTATGCTATGGAGGTTCAGATACTTCTCTACATGGCTATGTAGATTCAGATATGGCAGGGGATTTGGATGGCAGGAGGAGCACCACAGGTTATGTTTTTACTGTAGGTGGAACGGCAGTTAGTTGGATTTCTAAGTTGCAGAAGGTTGTAGCCTTGTCAACTACAGAAGCAGAATATATTGCAGCTACAGAAGCTAACAAGGAGATGATATGGATGACACGGTTCATGGAAGAGCTTGGAAGGGAGCATGGGAGCTGCAGATTGCATAGTGACAGTCAGAGTGCAATCCATTTGGCTAAGAACTCAGCTTTTCATTCTAGAACCAAGCACATACAGCTAAGGTACCACTTCATACGGCAGGTATTGGAAGATGGTGAGTTGAAGCTGGAGAAGATCCATACAGACAAGAATCCTGCTGATATGCTAACAAAGCCGGTTACTAAAGAGAAGTTGAATCTTCATTCAACTTTTGTTGGTCTTCATGATTGAGTTGAAGATGGAGGAGCTAGAAGATGTTGCTGTATAGGTACTGGTGCAGCTGGTTTATCTCCAAGTGGGAGATTGTTAGGAGTGTGGAGCTAAAAGCTTCACCAAGGACCATACACAAACAGGTTCGGGTCTACACATACGCCGGCGTCAGTCAGGAGCGACCGACGTCGGTCAGTTGCAGTTACAGAGGTGCCGACGTCGGCAGTATGGTCGGCCGGCGACGGTCACAGGCGAACAGGCAGGAACCGACGTCGGTTACCTGCGTGTCCAGAAAGCGATTTCCGAGGACAGAAGCGAGTGTTTGCATGATGAGTTTGAGTTGTAGACTCAAGCTCGCGTCTCTATTGTTAGCAATATTATTTTTAGAGCCCTTGTTGAAGAGGCTTAACTGTTTGTTGTAAGAGCATGCTCAAGTTTCCTATTTCTATATGTAGGAGAGATCTTCTAAGCTATTGTATGATGAGAGAGTGTAATTGAGTATGAGTAGAACATTGTGAATGTTTGAAGGACTGTACTTGAGAGAGAGCTCTTGAGGAATAGAGATCTAGTGAGAGATCTTGTGTGCATCCGAGAGAGGTGTGGAAGAACAAAGTTCTTCATTTGTATTCCTATTGTAAAGAGTTTTTAATACAAGTTTTCAGGGTGTTTTCTTGTATATCTTGTTCTGTGTTATTTATCATTTCAGTTACTTATCTATCTGTTTATTTCCGCATTCATTGCTTTCATAAGTGTAATCCATTGTTGGTTGATCCCCAACATAGTGAACCAATCCATCCTTCTATGCCTATTCACCCTTATCAAATCCAATGGGAACTCTTTAAATTTACTCGATTCTAGAGTAAAGAGGACCCACAACAGAAGTTGTGAGCATTTAGACATGCTTATTATTAAATAAGGCATGATGATGCATTACTACTTTGCACTTTCCCTATGAATCTTTTAGGTGCTACCTTGGATTGGTATATATCTATACCTCAACACTCCCTTTTCTCATTTGCCCAACTCGCACAAATATTCCTAGTCCATTTCTCTATTAATGTTTCTAAGAAAGTTTCTATAACAGACCTATATTCTATCAGACAAGTTGATGATGATTCTATTGTAGATTTTGTCACTTATTGGAAAAGCTTGATTAATCAGCTCTCCTTCTCCATAACCCAACTTGAGCTTATTCACCTCTTCTCAAGGGCATGTGCTAAGCTCATCTCATCCACACTCTAGGTAAAAACTTTTCACTCATTTTAAGCTTTGAGTACAAAAAGATGTTAAGCTCCCTAGATCTCACCAATCCCTTCTTCAACCCTCAACTTTACTATCCATTTTGGGACCGCACCCCTCTACTTTAGTTAGAATATCACCTAATAAAGCCAAACAAAAGGATAAGCTACCTCCACTCCTACCTTTGCCATCTGGTAGGCCTCTCACATCTAACACTAAGAAGTGATAGCAAAACATGTAATGCATCTGTCACCAAATAAAGCACCTTGTAAAATTATCTTTTTAGCATTGAAACACAAGAAAGTGTCCACTCTTATTAGCACAACAAGTGCAAACCCACTTATAGGCTCTCAAAGATTTTTCCTATGTCAATTATTGCAATCTTCCATAATAACTCTTCCTCCCATTAATCCTTATAGTCCTCTTGGAATGAATCCATTTTGGTTTAATGATTCACAAGTGTGTTTATATCATCATTCACCTAGACACAATACTGAGAGTTGTAAAGCCCTCATAGTGGTTATTCAACAACACTTTGATGTCAACACTCTCTTCAATGATACTACTATTAACCATCTTGTTATTCCACCTTTGGCATCTACAATTCCTCTTACCATTCCACCTAAATTCAAACCCAAAGATGTCAGCATAACCCCTTTATCACTTCCTTCACTAACATTTCAAATCAATACAATTAATGTGACCATGCGGTCACAAAACCAAACTGATAAAGCTAAAAAGAAGGCAATTTTTCCTTGGGCTCATCCTTTTTCCAAAGATATTCCACCTCCAAATCCTAAGATTTTCATCTTGGGTGTTCCTAAAACAACATATTTGGATGTTATTCAAAGCTCAATGGTGAAATAGCTTCACCAAACTCCTATGAAAATGTCTTTATATGAGTTAATCCAAAACTCATCCCAACACCATCAAGCTTTGATTAGTGCTTTGAAAGCAATTAAGGTATAATCAGATGATCCCTAACCTCTTGTAGCTTTGTTTGGCTCCCTTAATTCCATCTCCCTAATTTCTTTTAGTGATTCAAAAATTTCACTTTAATATCCTGAAGATCATGATTCTACCCTTTTTATTACCACATATATTGATCAAACTCATGTCAAGAGAGTTATGATTGATGGGGGAGCTAGTATTAGTATTATTTCTACCCACGCCTAAAAATAGCTAGCCATTTCTAACAATTGCATGTCTCAAATTGATGCGGTACTCCACTCCTTTAATGATACTACAACAACTACGGTGGGTACTATTATCTTACATATCCATGTAGGTACCCACAATATTCTCAAGATCTTCTATGTTGTGGAAGGAGATTTCTAATATAACATACTACATGGATGACCTTGGATATGTGTTATGGCATGTGTACCCTCAACTTTGCACTGTTATGTCAAGTTTGAACATGATGGACAAGTTCATGCTATACCCACTGACCCACCTTTGTTTAAAACATGAAACATGACTTATCGTCCCAATGATGTTCTCATTCCATTGAAAACATCAGCTTCCTTGCATGATACTTTTGAAGCTTCTACAATCTCCAATCTCATGGTTACACAAATATCGACAACACAAATTCTTGACAAAGATCCTATGAAAGAAACCTTTCAATGTTTTTCACTTGACGAATATCATTTATTGACACTCAATATTTTCTCTATGCCAAAAGAGTATGTAAATATTCACATGAACCCAAATTATGATCCCCATATTGGGATGGTCATCCCTTATGGGCCCCCTAACCTTCGAACCAATTTCACATATGGGGGAATTGATCAAGCTCCCACTATCAGCAATCCATCCTATTCACCATAACCATTTACTTATGACATCTCTTTCCTAAGTAACATTAGTTTCACTCATACCTATCTCTATAGGTGTGCCTAGAAAGGATTTGGTTTGGGTCGTTATGAGCAAGGTGTCCATATGCCTATTAAATATCCTACTAACAACACCATTGAAAATGCCAAAAAGAGGCATGGAATGGGATATGCCGAACCAACTAAACTCATTAAGACTTCTAATGAACCAATTGTCAAAGAACTAGTCTCTCCTTCTCCACCATTATTGATTAAATCAGATATATCTATACCTCCTAGATTTTTTTTCAATAAATGTCATCCATTTGGGGCATCTCACCTATTTTTAGGGTAAGGAAACAAGGTCCCTTCCTCTCATCCATATTGAAATAATTGATGAAGACTCTCCCACTATTAACACTATCCAATGTCATGATGATGATGCAATTCTCACCTACATGGGTGTAGATGATTCCTATATCCAAATATCATTCCCATCTGAAACACAAGCTATGTTAAATGAATCAGTCATTGATAGCAACCTGCCCTCTAACGATAACCCTCACATCCTCAAGATTGGCCAATCTTTAGATTCCTCTGAGCAAGCTGATTATGACACATTTCTTAATGACCATAGTAAAACCTTTGCTTGGTCTTATAATGAAATTTTTGGTATTGACCCCTCTATCATCACCCATAACATTGTCACCAATCAAGATGCTAAACCTATTAAGTAGAAGCTTCACAAGATGTATCCTCATATTGATCTCTTTGTCAAAAAAGAGCTCCAATGCCTCCTTTATATAAACTTTATCCAACCCATCGACTATCCACATTGGATTTCCAATATTTATCCTGTCATAAAAGTGATTGAGGAAATCCACATTTACACTAATTATCATGATTTAAACCTTGCATGTCTAAAAGATTATTTCTCATTGCCAAGTATTGACCAACTTGTTGATCTAAAGATCGGCCATGAGAAGCTATCACTTATGGATGGATTCTCTAGATATAATCAAATCCTAGTCACTCCTAAGGATCAATACAAGATAACCTTTATTACCCCATGGGGGAATTTTTGTTATCAGGTCATGCCTTTTGGCCTAAAGAACACTGGTGTAACTTACCAACGTGCTATGACTTACATTTTCCATGATCTCTTAGACAAAATTATGAAGATTATGTGGATGAATTAATTGAAAAATCTAAACTTCATGAGGATCACTTGATAATTATCAAAATTATTTTTTCTCATCTCCTCCAATATAATATTTGACTAAACCCAAATAAATATGTCTTTCATGTTCTTTTTTTATAAACTCTTAGGTTTTATCATTTCTCTCTAAGGTATCGAGGTCGATCCTGCTAAAGTTAGAGAAATCTTAGAGATGCCTCCACCTACTAATATCGAGAAATTCTATAGCCTGTAAGACAAACTTCAGTCAATTCACCACTTCATCTCTTAGTTGTCAGATTATTGCCAACCCTTTCACCATCTCCTTAAAAAGGATGTCTCCTTCCATTAGAATACAGATTTCCAAGAGGCTTTTGATGCACTTAAATAATATATCATTCCCCCACTAGTTCTTATTCCACCTAATTAAAATCAACCTTTATACCTATACATCTATGAAATAGACCATTCTGTAGGTGTTATGATTGCACATCAAGATGAACAATATTGAGAGTAGGCAGTTTATTACATAAGCTACACACTTATTGATTATGAGACTCGATATACCCATACTAAAAGACTTTGCCTTGCATTGGTATTTTCTACCTCTAAGCTTCACCATTATCTCCTAAATTACAAAACCTATATGGTCACCCATACTAATCCCCTCAAATACATGCATTTCAAACAATATCACAACCAATGTGTAGCTCAGTGGCTCATGCTTCTTGCCAAATTTGACTTCTAATTAATTTAGCAAAAGTATATTAAAGGGCAAACAAATGTTGACCAATTAGTTGTTGCCCCTTTACCTAACAATCAACCTTTAAACCTTGAATTATTTGACAAATCCATTACAGTGCTCTCCACCGATGACATCTCCTATCAAATGATGATGTTCTTTGATGGATCTAAATGTCAACATGGTGGGGGTGTAAGGGTCATTCTTATTCCTATAGATGGCAAGCCTATGCCTTTGTCATTTAAACTAGATTTTGAATGCACTAACAATATGGTTGAATATGAGGCTTTAATTCTAGGACATCAAATAGCTCTCTTCTTGGGTATCAAATCCATAACTATTTTTAGTGATTCTCAGCTAGTGGTTAGTCAGGTTAATGGTTCCTACCTATGAAAAAACAAAATTTTGTAGTGGTATAAACATCATGTAGATACACTCTTAGGATCATTTGACTCTTTTATTTTAAAAACTATTCCTCGATCTAAAAATAAGTTTGTTGACATGATGGCTTCACTTGCCTCACACATATCCTCTTCATCCTCCTCTTTTTAAATCTATGTCATACTACATCGCTTAACATTACCCTCCTATGTCTTAGATAAAATCCTCTTTTTTAGAAATGTAATAGCCAACCTACATGACTTATTATAAAAATAACTCATAGATTATCTTTCCTTCTTTATTACCCCTTCTGATCTCTCCAATAATGCAAAATAAGCCTTCATAAAACATGCTACTCATTACACCATACTAGGGGGACTTATCTACAAATGATGTTTTGATGGTCTTCTCTTTAGATGCCTCACTATTAATAATACTCCCTTTGCTATTAATGAAGTCCATGATGGGATTTGTGGTGGGCATTTCAATGGTCACATAGTTTCCAAACATATCCTTCAACTTGGCCATTATTGACCCACACTTCATCAATACTATGTTGATTATGTTTGGCATTGCGTCAAGTGTTAATAGCATGCTAACCTCCTTCACGTTCCTAGTCATGCATTATAAGTCACCAAAGACTTTTGGCCCTTATCCTAATGGGGATTAGATTTAATCAAAGAGATTAACCCTCATTCATCCCTCCATCATCATTCTATTATTACTACCACTGAATACTTCACCAAGTGGGTCAAGGCCATCCCTCTCATCTCCACTAAAGTTGAAAAAAAATTTGACTTCATCAACCATCACATCATCTATCATTTTGGTGTCCCTCATAAGATTATAACAGATAATGACAAGTCTTTTAAAAACAAGACTATTTAAAGTCTTTGTGATACATTTGGAATCAAATTAATTTTTTCATCACCATACTATCCACAAGCTAATGGACAGGCAAAAGCTTCTAACAAAACATTGACCAAAATTCTATTGAAGGTAGTTAATGATACAGGTAAGGATTAACACACACACATTCCTTTTCCTTTATGGGCTTACCACACTAGTATTTCAACTCCTACATGTGCTACACCTTTTTCATTAGTATATGGGATGGAGGTTGTTTTGCCTCTTGAGGTCTAGATTCCTTCTCTTCACATTTCACTACAAGACATACTTACTAATGATGATTTTCACCAAGAACATTTGGATCAACTTGAATTTCTTGATGAGCACCATCTCATATCCCTTAACCACCTCTAAATCTATCAAGAGTGTATCAAACACACTTATAAAAAAAATATCAAAGAGCAAGATTTCAATGTAGGAGATCTCATCTTAAAATAGAATCAACACATGAAAAACATGGAGAAAAGCAAATAGGATAAGTTTGTTCCTAATTGGCTTGGACCTTATATCATAACTCACAAGTACATCTTAGGAAATTATTGTTTGTCTTCTCTTGAAGGAAGGCCATAACCCAAGCCTTTAAATGCTTCACACTTACAACCATTATTATATTAAACAAGCATCACTTTACCTCATATTTAACTTGAGCTCATCCCTTGAGCATCCCTATTACATTCATTTCCCTTCCTCTTCACCCCTACTCCTATATACTTAGTTAACTTACATAGTCATATGGTTTTGCCCCCAAAGTGGAAAACTCCTAAGCCTCTATAGTCTTGTCCATGACTAAAAAAAATGGGATATTTGAAAAATTTATAAGTCTCAAGTCATGAATTTTAATGTAGACTACTCCCTTGAAGGACAGCTACATCATTTCCCTTTATTACTATCAATAGACTGCTCCCTTGAAGGACAGCTATAAAAAATTAAAAACAAACGCTTAGACCACTCCTTTGAAGGATGGCTAAGCCAAGATTTGTTTTCAAAGGGAAAAACAAATGAAAAAGGCTTCTCATAGCTTTATATGACCTTAACCCATACAAAATCCCATTATAGGCTTCTCGCATTGATCAACTTACACACCAAAAAAAAATCTTTAAGTCATGGACTTGCCTATATTAGCTCTCGAGTCACCCACAAAAGGGTCATATCATCTCTACTTTGTAGGTTATGCTACCCAAACATTTTACCTCATTTTACCCTTTTTCCCCTCATACTCTTTTAAGGGACTGTGAAGCTCACTTAATATAAGGTAAACACAATGCTTCTCTAAAAAACACAATGGTTCAAAGATATAAGGCATGAAAGAGGATCATTTTCTTGAGCTTATTTATGTTCTAATTATGGTCTTTGCTAATGCACAAGCATTCTGACTCTTTATTTTCCCATCCACATCACATATTCATCTCTCTATTTGAGATGTAGAAATAATATCATAGCAACACTAACAAATCCTACTCAATTTATTTTACACATACACCATCACAAATATGGAAAAATGTTGAAATAAACTAACATAACCAATTTATTCATTTTAAGCATACACCATCATGAAATATGGAAAAATTCTAAGATAAAACTAACCAACCAACTATGCATATACTATCACATATATGGGAAGGCTAGTCTAACTCAACTAATATGATCAGCATTAACATCAAATTAACATAGCATAAAATAATCATCATCCATATCAACATCCTAATCACAATAAACACATCTCAACATAGCAATAAATAAACATATCGGTGTGTGTGTGTGTGTGTGTGTGTGTGTGTGTGTGTGTGTGTGTGTGTGTGTGTGTGTGTGTGTGAGAGAGAGAGAGAGAGAGAGAGAGAGAGAGAGAGAGAGAGAGAGAGAGAGAGAGAGAGAGAGAGAGAGAGAGAGAGAGAGAGAGAGAGAGAGAGAGAGAGAGAGAGAGAGAGAGATCAAAATAATCATCATCTACATCATCATAAAATCATATCTCTCTCTCTCAAAATATACATCTCACATCTTCAGCTCACAAGCTAGTATACATATAATAAATATAATCAAAACTAGAAAAACTCTTACACTCAGGGTCCTCAATACTCTCCATGTGATCATGGGAAAGCAGTGTCATCACCACTCTCCACCCATCTACATCTGCATGAGCTAGAAACCATGGCACATAACATCAACCTCTCCTACTTTATAAACTCTAAATATCTCTAAATATATGGGAACTCTCTAATCACCCTCTCATAGTAGGCAATCTCATCTAGGGCAATCAAATATCTCACTAGAGATATTGTCTGTGGAAGTCCCATAGCACTTGACGATGTCCCAGCCTATATTGATCCCTATGATGGTGGAGGAGGAGGAGCAACCTGACCTACTACTCTTAAACTACCGCTCTTTATCATCACTATAGTCACTTAACCCTGTAAAACAATAACCTAGCCTTGTAGTGCCACAACTTGGCCCTGCAAAGCCCCAATCTGACCTTATAATGTCACCACCTACCCTTGTAAGGCTAAAACCTATGCCTAGGTTGTCTTTCAAGCCTGCACTACTACATCTTGGGCATGTACCACTACATCCCTCTTTCTCACAAACCCTTATAAATATGGTGGTGGCCTCCTGACCACCATCATCGGATGTAACCCCATCCACCAAGCTATATAGGCCATTATGCACCCTAGGTCTCCAACACCTGGCCCTATTGGTAGCTCCTCAAAATCTAGCCCATCTATCTCTTGAGGTAATGATAGGGGTGCCTCTATGTAATCCCTCCTATATCAAGGGAAGGTAGGTGGAATATCTTGTAATAGACCAAACTACCTCCTGACCCAAGCCATGGGTACTATCTCTAACTCACCAGCTCATCTACCCTTGACACATAGTGAGCTCTACAAACCCACAAGCTATTGTGTTTATCCTCTAAAAATTGGGTATGTTAGATATGGTCTCTACAAAATATATATAGGGATCAAGCCCTCAATCATCCATCGATAATAGGTAATGTCTCACACCACACTGTCTACTCAAGTCTGTGCCACACCCCCTCTCCACCATCTAAACTCAACCCCGAAGCCATCTAGGATCATGGTAGGTAACCCCAATGGTCATTTCACCATGATGTGCTCATACGCCCAATAGTGTAATATATGGTCAACACACAAACTATATCACTATCATAGCCTCAATCCCTATAGCTCGTTGTATAATTATGCCAAAAATACTAGGCCCCAAAAAAAATTGGTCCACTACTCAACCATCTATGAAAACACACTTGTTAATGCAATCAAAAATCTACCACTATTTACATACAGTAAAACATATACCATGATCTTGATCATCATCAGGATGCTCAGATGATGTTGTTCCTCATCAGCCATATAGAGTGGCTTGTATATGAAACTCATAGAATGGTAAGTCACCTCACTAACATGCTCTCCATATAATGTGACCATGTGTATATCATGCTTCTCTCTTGAGCATATGAAAAGCTCCTCACCCTAGAATGGTAGCCATAAAATCCTACAAACATCCTCCTAAGTCACTATCAACTCTCTAGTTAGAAGATGGAAGGTATTAGTGGTGTGAACCCACCTCTCAATCAATGCTATCATTAGGGACACATCCCAAGTGACTCGATAGTACCATCACACTCTTCCTAGCCCCATAGCTACCATATACTTCCACTCATCTAGAGTGACATCCCTCCTCATACATGTTAACAACCTTGATATATGATCTCATAATGTTAGATCCATCCTCACCTGCATCTATACACACATAACTCAAGTCACATACTTTTTAATATATTATATCACCACCTTTTTCCCTTCTCTTTAGGAGAAATACATTGGTCTAAGGCCCTAAAATAGGATATGTAGGTATTACTCGATTGACATGAGGTTTTTTTAGGTTAGCTCAACCATATACCCACCTCACTAACTACCTTAGGCTTCACTACCTCTCTCTCTACCCTAGGCTTCACTGCCTCTCTCTCTACTATAGGCCTACCTTTTCTATCACAACTCTAGGCCTCATGACCTATATCCTTGACTATTGACATTATGACCTATCTTTTAAGCCCTAAACCTCTTGATGTATTTCAACATACCTTTTTACCCATTTCCCATATCACACCATTTTAGATATTTTTCCTAGGCTCTAGGAAAACTACATTAGCCTAAGGTCCTAAACTAGGCTATGTAGGTAGCACTCAGTTAACATATGGTCTTCTAAAGTTGGCTTAGCCATTAGGCTAGTTGACTACTTCTATTGGGGATCCACACTCACCCTTTCTCTTATTTTTATACTTTTTTCTACTATCACTAACATTGACATTAATACATTATAATGTTAATACTTTATAGGCCTAAGCATCAATCAACATCGACAGGCACCTACTGGCCTTGGTCTCATGTCGACTGATGTTGATGGACCACATCATTGTTGGTGATTGGTTCAGCCCTAGGTTTGAGTGACCAAAACCCATAATTACCTAATTTCACCTTAAAACTACCTAAACAACCCCCAAAATATCCTAACCTACACTATTTTCTACACCTCTACTAACATTTTCTACACCCCCTCCTCTAATTAGGCTAAAAACAAAAAATACCCAAGTCAAATTTCAAACCAATTAGCAGAGACTCTTACCTCATCTCTCCATATCCTCTTGGCTAGCACAGCTAGCTTCTATGGTTGTGTGCCTCATGTTAGGTCCCCTCCTTGCTCTACCATCTCAGTCACTTTCAAGCTCTATTTTTTTCTTTCCAATCATAAAGTTGTAAATGAGTTTGGTCAGCTACCAAACCCCCTTTTGTGAGGTTTGGTCAGCCACCAATAATGGCATTCTTGACTTAAGCTACTAACATCAGTGCTTACACATACTGACATCGATAATGTTACCCTAGTTTGCTAACATCGACAATTAATATTATTGATATTGGCAATATCACCGACATCGACACCATTCTAATATTTTTTTCCCCAACAAAGTAACCCACAACTTTTTGAATTTTGCCAATACATTGGGGTAACTAGAGATCACATATATCTCCCCAACTATTATAAATTCCATTGGATTTTACTTACATCTTCACCCATAATGACTTTTCTTGGAGATCATTAATATCTCCTCACTCATTGACCCCTTTACACCAACCTTGCATTGCTTATCTTGACCAGTTATGTTATTCTACTATAGTTGGATATTATGTACATGCATGTATATTAAGTGTTGTAGATGGAAACCAAGCTCATCCTATCACCTTTTTCCCTTTTTTTGTTTCTCAGGGGCACTTCCTACCTAAAATATATGGGACACATTGACCATTAGAGCTACAACTTTGATTGTTTTGACCTATCAGCTATCACTTACAAGTTGTGTTTTGGTTACTTCTATCCGAGTCCTTCTTAACCTTACCTATTCTTGACTTTGTTGACTATAGCTCATTTTATTATACACATATGGATTGATACTCAATTCTCCATCATTCACACAATTACCTTTTTATCAAACTAGTACCCAATTCTGATTTCTCCTCAATTGATTCCTATTTTGAGGGGGGATACCTCATCCAATACTTGGAGCATCTAACTCCTATTTTTGTCTTGTAACATGTTATTACAAATTACAAGATAAAAATTGGAAAATATATACACCAAAATTACATCACACACATGTGTATAATTCCCTATGTCGAAACCCCCCTTAAGCCCATTTCAATAATAATAATAATTAATCTTCCTAACCCATGTTTTTACCCTTTACACATTTAATTAATTTAAAATACTTAATTAATTTAATTAAAAACCTCCTTTGACACCTTACCTAGCCACCTCATCCTATGACTAATTCCCACCTAATGAGTCACCTCAAGACCTAGTCCTCTCATCCTAACCTACCCAAGACTTATTTCCACTTCCAAACTAAATTCTTAATCAACTACCTCCTTCCTAACCTCTTATTTTTATCATTTTATAATGGGTGTCACACTTGGCATGAAAAACAATAAAAAATAGGCCAAAAATAGTAAGGTTTACCTATTCTAGGGCCACCGACCTTGGTCAACCCATGACTGATGTCAATGGGATCATTGACATCGATAATATAAGCCAAACTCTAACCTGAATTTCAAGTCAGTAAAAATTTAAAAAAATGATTCTTACTCCCATTCAAGCTCTGGGCATTCTATTTTCAACATCTTGGATTATATTCATCTTGTGTAAGTTAATTATGATCAACAACTGAGCTCTTGAGGACCAATAGCACCTGCTTGTTCTCTTTGATTAGGCATTCAAGTTTGAACTCCCTGATAGGGACTATCAATCTAGCACTTATCATTCAGTGACCACTATAGCTAAGTACATCACTTATTTTTTAGGTCTTTCAAATATTTATTCTACCATCACTTTATATCTACTATGCATTGCTTTATGCACTTCTGATTGAACCCTTGTGAGGGAGTTATAAAGCTTCCTCACTTGTTTCCCCTTAACCTGACACACCAAACCTATAACCAGATCTACCCAAGCTATAATCTCTCTCTCTTAACTCTCCCAACCTCCTAGACCTGATCCAAACCATTTCCCAAACTTGAAAAATCCTTTTACAAGCTCCTAAACAATTATTTCCCCTACTGACCTCGATGGCCTAATCGACATCGATCACCTCACTACCAACCTCAATAGTATAACTAATATCAGTCACTCCCCTACTGATGTCAATGACTATGGGTTCACTAACCTCTTCAAAACCTACCCAAACAACTTCTAAAATATAAATAGAGTACATCACCTACACCCTATCACTATCTACTACATAAAGGTTGTTAATAATGGTAGTCTTATCTCTCTTTCACTCTCTCTTTACCTCTATTTTAGTTATTTATTATTATTTTATCTCTCAAAAGTGTAATATCATCTCTAAAGAAGTTTCACACTTCCTAGAACAAGTACGTAGCTTGGCAGCCCACTCATTTAAATACTAACAAACATCTTGTGGTAGTGCTTTCTTACTTACAGGTAGTTCTCCCCAACCAAAGAGGATTGATCACAACATTCGAATATGGTACACAAACCAAATATAGGCTCTTTCTAATCACTTATCCCATCATTCTTTATGTTTTCATTTAGACTTAAAATAATCAAAATTTAGTGAAATAGGTGCCCCAAGTAAGGATATATGCAATGGAAAGACACACCTTAAGTTGGATGAAATGATTGGAGCCAATAATGAGTTTGACCCAGTAGAGAAGATTTGGGAAAGACACATTAAAGCAATGGTTTAGGAACTAAAATGATTGGATTAAGGATTTTTTTGACTAGATATAGGACAAGATAAAAGTTTTCTTATTTTGTGGCTTTATATATCTCATGGATATTAGAATCCTGTTTTAATTTTTAGGGCTTGTTAGAATGTTTAAAATGTTCTTAAGTTTTGGTATCAAAACCCAATGGAGGATTAAGAGATGCAAAATGTTTTTACTTGAAAAATTATGATATCATGGATTAAGTTTCTATAAAAATAGTGAGAGCATGTCTTAGGTTGCTCGTAAAATAGTAAAAGTGTGGATTAGGTTACCTGTAAAATGGTAAGTATGGATTAAAATCTTCATAAAATGGTGAGATCATGGAAAAGGGGTGATAAAGATGACCTCAAAAACTGAGCATTACCTACATATTCTAAATGGACCTCATGTCAATGTATTTCAACCTTACTGGGGGATATTATTAGTCAACAATAGGTTGAGGTAGGAAAAATGACAAAGCAATATTAATCGATAATGTTGGATAATAACAGATGATAATGAGGGAAATGACTAAGAGTTTTCAAGGACCATCTAATGTGGGTAATAGGCCAAAAGGTTTCCAAAATTATGTCTCAATATCCTTCCACTTCTTTAATAAGGTAAATATGAGAAGACTAATGGTCACAATAAGATAGAGTGACCTGAAATAGGATTAAATGGCTAAACTAGATTGAATGGAAATGGTCAATATGGATTGAATATAGTGGTATAAAATATAAATATGGATTCCCCAAGTGTTTATGTACTTACAGACAATAAATTATTTATGCATGATTCTAAAAACTTTGTTTTCATCATAATACTTGTCTAAGGTGCCACAAACATGGTTTTCACCATTGGATGAATTATTTCTCTTTCTCTTTTTGCTTATGTATTTTTTATTATTATTTTTTTGGATTTTATATCATCTCAACTCAATAGAGGATTATGAGATGCATAATATGAACGTTTTGTTTCCTAACCAATACCTACTCAAAATGGTAACTCATTTTGAATCCTGTTATTGATATGAATGAGATGGTCATTATTGCAACGTTTATTTGGTATTGATCAATCTTCCTTAAAACCTATAGATAAGATGTATTCATAGTCTCTTGGAAAAATAGTACTCCCAGGAAGGGTAATGAAGTGTGGGCATGGGATAAATGGTTTAATTAGATAATGTAATATAGGTCTTGAATGGATAATAGGATCAAAATAAAATGTATAATGGTTGATGGACAAATGAAGATTGGGATTTTATATCACACACATTATTATTGATTATGAATTCAACTTAATTTTGGTTATGGTAGGACTAAAATTGAATTAAATAACTTCTTCATCAATCAATGAGGAACTAATTGGCTTAGTTATTGGCACCTCAAAGATTTTTTCACTAAAAACATCTTGATTATTCTGACTTAGATTTTCCAATATCACCTTAAACAAGGTTTCACTAAGGGATGTTGATAATTAATTTTTATTATCCATTAGTGCCTTAAGAAAGGTTTCATTAAGTATTCTACTTTTTTATTTTGATTATCATCTATCACCTCAAATAAGGTTTCACTAGAAGATGTTGAGTTTAGACTTTGATTATCCCCTAGAGCCTCAAACAAAGTTTCACTAGGAGATTATTATTGATGGAGGTGCCTAAACCTACAACCTATTATCTCATAAACTTAGTTTTGATTCTTGATTTCAATGACCTCTGGTTCCTAATCTGAATTCTATCATGTTGGTACATTCTTATATTTTTTACCTCTTGATCAAATTCTCTCTCTCTTAATGCTCAATATCCATTTTCATGCATGTATAGAATTCATCTTTCTCTTGAAGATCTATATCAATATTATCCATACTCTCTTTGATTGGATACATCACCATCATCATCTCATACTAATATTCAAAACTTACACACTCCATTCTTTCTTAAAGCTTGCCTCGTCTCATATAGATTTATAGACTCAAAAGGTCTAATACTTGTTTCCAAGGATCTAGTATTCATAATAATATTCATATGACCATCCAATTTCTCATCTATATCTCCTTCATACCTCCAGTCATCTTTCTCAATATCCAAGCTAGAACTCTTAATCAATATCATTTTCTCTCTCTTTAGGTCTCTTAGCTTGTAACCCTCATAAAGCACAAACCTCCTAGGTTTAACCACTCTATAAGGGATGAATACAAACTAAGGATATTTTTTTTATTCCTTTTATCCTTATTCAACTCCACCAAAATAATCAAGTCTCAACTCTTAAGGTAGACCCCTTATCTCAATGTCTCTTTCACCTAATTAGGCCTCTTAAGCCCTCATGCAAGCACATAATTCAAGAATTTGTACCATGTCATACTATAAAAACTAAAAAATGACATAATATTATTTACCATGAAAAATAACATATGATGATAAATTTTCATCAATTTTCAAGGGCAGAAACAAAAGTTATAGCACTTTCCAATTTCAAAACCCTAACTAGTCATACCATACGCCTGTATAGGCCGAGAGCATAATAAAAGGGTTTAAATGAGTTTTATGACACTTAAATCCAAAATAATAATTTTTAAAGTTATTCCAAAACTTTCTTCACCTCCTCTAATGGTTATTTTCCCTTGAACACACACTAAAAACTACCAACAAGCACTTTAGCAACATTATATGTTCTCAACATGGACTATGTGTGAACATTTTTTACTTCTTACTCTTTCCGAGGAAGTTTAAAAATAAAAATTGATTGATTTAATATCCTAAAAATTTACCCTATTTTTTATAATATCAATCATTCAATAATTACATAGACAAATCTCAAAACTACATCATCTTCTTACCCTTCTTGATTATGCATAACCCAACATTTGCTCACAACTAAGACTATGTTATAAATAATGGAAGTTATAGTTGAATTTCAGAATTATAAATGGAATAATTAATTTTATATTGTATATTAAAAAAATTTACAACTTATCTAATCATATCAATCTCTTAAACACCATATTATACTCCCACAAACCCATTTACAGCATGTTGAAGACTCTTTTCTTGACTATGTCAATTTATATGAAGAATTTGCATTTGAGGCTGAGATATGAGTTTATAATAACATTAAAATAATTAAAAAAATAAATACCATACCATTATTAAACTCCCAACCCTTTAAACACCTGAAAATACTCCAAAAACTACCTAATTCTCTTGGTAATCTTGATTGTGACACAAAACAAAGCATAAAGAACTGTGTTGAAATTTTTACCATAAGATTAGTATCAAGAGCACATTATTGTTTTGATAAATAAAAATTAATATATATTATATATTACTTATCTCATTAAGCTCAACATTCATTCATCAAATCATTCTTTTATTGATTGATCACTTTCATATATAAAAACTATATACAAACTTGACAAGGTAGACATTATTCTTGTAAAGCTTGATCTCTCTTTATTTTTATCATTTATCTAGCTATAAATCATTAAAAAATCCATTCCTATGTTAACCTAATATATTCTCATCATTTTCAATATGAATTTATATCTCCCTATATTACTAAACATGCAATATAAACTTCTAAATCTTAGTAGCCCATGTTGAAGGGTAGTTACAAATAATTTTTCTTGAATTTGCATTGTTATATCATTTCAAGAAAATTAAGATACATATTATCACTCACTTAGGACCATATAGGACCATTTAAAAACATTAATTAACCTTTACATATGTCATAATACTCAAACATTGCTCTAAATCATAGTTCACAATTCACATTTTTAAACTTAGGATTTCGGCAAGAAAACTTAAAAAGGACCATAATCACTCAAATTCAAGACATATAATCACTCAAATACCTAATAATAATCCCCATAAGACATATAAAACCTCAATAGATCAAATATGGCCATTGAAACATGTAGAAAACATACAAACACCTTTCTTACATGGTGATGCTCTACATCGAACTCCCCAAGTGGGATAAATTTGAGCTCCTAATCAAATGTGGTGGGTCCAACTTATTTATTGTTTTTAAATTATTTTTATGATGGTCTTATAATCTCATCTTTATGATTCTCCTTTTGTCTTTTTATTTTCTTCTCATATGGTTCTTGTTTATTCATTCTCTTGCCTTGGATTATTTCCTTTCCAACTTATCTTCTACCTCTATGAAGTACTTGACCTATTGTGACTCCTTGTTCACCTTATATTCTATTTTATATATTTTTTATTTATGTTCTTCACACTTTTACTCTGATGGATGGTTATCATGCTTTAATATTGATTCTAATCTATAGCTTTATTTTTCATTATTATTTCTTGGTTCAAGGACTCTTGGTTGGTTTATCTTCTAATTTACTTTCCAAAACTTCATATCTAACTTCCTAGACATTTGGGCATGCCAATGGCAACCTTCATCATCAAAAAAACACTTATTTTAATTCCCTACTTTTTCTTTATTCACTTCTTTAGCTGCAATCTTGATATCCTCTGCACACTCTTGCTTGTCATTAACTGGTAAATTTATTTCCTCGTCTTTACTTGGTTGAAACCAAACTTGTTCATATCCTCTATTTATATAAAACTATTGGTTGCTTATTTATTCACCTTCTTCTTTCATCATCAGATTTTTAGCATCCTATTTTATCTTCTATCTTGCAGTAGCCACTATCTATTCATACCATTCATCTATCTTCTTCTTATCTTGCTTTTAGCTCTCAAGGTTATCTCTATCCTTATAAAACTTAGATATTCCTTCATTTTATTCACTTACAAACATACAAAAATAATTAATTTTAAAACTTGGAGTCTCATATGCCTTTTTTGTTGCCTCAAATATTGGTAATCTTTCTTCTAACTACTCCTCATCTAGTGCTTAATCCTCTTATTATTTCCTAATAGTTGGTCCTTCTTTTGGATAAGAAATAAATAATTCTTAAACATCCTTCATAATCACTTCATCTTTACCAAGGTGTTGATCACCTTATTTTCCCTACATATCAACCTGTTCATTCATCCAAAATTGCTCAATCTCTCTCTTAATTTACTTATAGAGAAATCTTTTCTTTTATTTCTCTTCCATTGTGTTTCTCCTCTTTATTATCTTAATAATTAGCCTTATAGGCTACTAAAAAAATTTATTTTCTATAATCTAACTATACTAGTTCTCTTTTTTATGCATTTACTCTACCATGAGCATCACCTTCTCTATAATTTCTAGACTCTGCCTCAAATCTTTCACTTCCTCTTCAAGAATTAACTCTTTATTTATCTTATTCTATTTCATATTCTCTTTATGATAACCCTCATCATATATGCTCTTCATTTTTATGCTCTCATATTTCATCTCTTTATTTCTTTCTTCTATCTTCTTTGCACTTCACTTAGGTACACTATTAGTCTTCACTAGAGACTTCCTCTTTCCTTGTATTCACTTGGGTATTTTCTCTTCTTTTTCTTGATATTTTGTTATCTCTCTTCAAGGTCTACTCAAACTTCTTAACTCTCTTACTATATTCCTACAACCTTCATTAACATCTTACATTAAAAAAAAAAATTAACAAATTTAAATAACAACTTATAATCATATAAAATGTAAAATTGGATGACTTAGGCATGGATATTAGCACCCAACCTATAGGTCTTCTTTCTTTCTCACTCAACCCTTCATGACTAGACTTTCACTAATTCCTAGTCACTTGTAGCTTCTCAAACTTAGCTTTTTGAGACCCAAGCAACACTCTCATACCTAGATCCATCCCCCTAAGGTTCATCCTCCTTGGACAATAACAACCAATCTAGATAAGATCACTAAAATTTATGGGTGTCTTATTTTAGATGTTGTTGTCCAAGTTAATTTTCACCTCTAACTGTCAAGTTTTCTTGATTCCTTATCTTTTCCCCTATCAGCCTAATACAAGCTCATCTAACCCATGATCATCATTTTCCCTATAAAACTCCATTAAATGTCCATTTAGAAGGGTGGGTACTCATTCACAAGAGAGAAACAAGAATACAAATAGGTACACTCAAGAAATCTTCCCTATTCTCTACATACAACCTTTCAAAACCAATTCAAGCCTATTCAAGCACTCATATCAGCCCCTAGTCATCCAAATTACATTCTAGTTTTGAATTATAGTTGAATACATCACACAATTGCACCAAGAACTTCAAATATGAGAAATACATTAGTTTTATCCCTCTTTAGAGTATTGGTATGTAGGCAGCGTTCCCACACACGGGGTGTGAAGTGCATCCAATGTATCCTTTACACACAAACCCCTTCTCTCTTTCCCAATTTTGTTATTAAAGTTCAAGTACCAAAAGATCCTAATGGTTTTAAAGATTAAATTAGACACATAATGAGATCTACATAGAATTAGGCTTTGATATTTCACTAACATGGTGTTACAAGCCTACTAGAAAAAACCTGGAAGAGCCAGACCACTAGGACAACACTGAAAGTGGACAAATCTAAAAAGTGGACTATAATTCCAAATAATAGGGTGTCCTAAGTTTTATTCTCCTATCCAATATAGAAATAGAGTTATGGGTCTTGTTTTCCATCCTTTCACAATAATTTATAGATCTTGAATCATCCATTTCGACCCAAAATAAGCTACGTTTGATTTCTCTACATTTCCTACTATTTTTAGAAAAGATAAAATACATATCTATTTTGCACAAATAAATAGGTTAATAAAAGCATATTTATTGATTGATTTACATTTACTCAAACCTTTATTTGCTTAGAAATTAAATATATAATTCCCAAAAAGAATAAAATATTTGGTGAACTTGACTTCAAATTTTCACACAAAAACCATAGAAACCCTAGAGCTAATTATTTCTGATTTTTTGAAATTTTTTCCTAATTTTTTTCTAATTTTAAAAATAAAAAAACTACAAATGAATTGAAATATTTTTAATAAATTCACTCAAACCCTAGTTTGCACATACTAGGCCCTATTTACATACAAACACCTTCAAACCACTAGGAAAAATATATTTATAATTTTAGAAATATTTTCATATTTTTCCTAAATTTTTCAAGCTAAATTATACAAATTCATAACAAATTTTTCAAATTATCATAATAATTTTGAAAAAAAATCTTTTCAACCCCTAGTTGCATCAACTAGTTCCCAGTTGTTTTTCCATGTTTTTTCCAATCATTTTCTACATTTTTAGTTGAAAACCTAACTTAGAAAATCAATTTCAAATTCAAAAGTTCATAGTATTTTACAACTAATCTTCCTAAAAAATCCTTGGTTTCATATACTAGTTCCTATTGGTTTCTTGAGGTATTACCTTACATCTATAATCAACTTACAAAAATATTGTTCATTTATTTACAAAATTTTCTTACATGTCTTGAAAATAACAAGGAAACTATATTGGGCCCTATCATGTACATGAATGATAAATTCTATCATATGTTATTACAAAGCTTCATCCTTTGCATTTCATGTTTACGTTTCATTATATGGGATGATATTACAAAATTCATAGCCAAAAATGCACAAAATGTCAAAATTATGTTTGCATATTCTCTTTTTCTCATGAGAAATAATTTTCAAATCTATCTTGCTAAACATGTTAGAAATGTCATGCTACAACTCAAAATTTCTATATATTAGTGAAAAATTCCATGATCTCTACCCTTTTTTCTCTGTCTTGCATATGAAAAAAATTCAAGCTTATTATGATAAACACATTAGAAATGTCATAATTCATGTCAACATTCTTTATGTATCAAAGCACCATTCCATTTTCTCTATTCCATGTTTTCTATCTCTCATGTAGAATGTTGTTTATAATCATATTACTATATAATTTAGAAATCTACTTACATGCATTTTAACCTATATTCATAGTTTCTACCTAGATGTATATGCCTCTTTGGCTACTCTTGTTTCAATGTCATATCTAATGTAGAGGAAAGAAATCCCTTCTCCTCCTCTCACTCAAGAGAATGATAGCTACTTTCCCTCTACCCAGATCCATGTTATCACCCCTAAAAAATGTGAGGTAGCCTATATTATTATTCGTAATGCATACATTCAGCCCATAGCTTCTTCACATCCTCTTCAACATATGTGCTTCCATGTTCAATTGAAAGAAACTAAGGTTTACACTTATGAGACTCTAAGGAATCAAATCACCAGCATGAGCAATCTACTTTTAGATTTACAAACATAGAATCAACTATTACATGAAAATATCACAACATTGGAAAATCATATTACAATATAAAAGCTTCAAGGGCACCCTAGTTCCAATCATGTATATGCACCTTCACTTAGTCAATTGGTTGCAAGCAGTGTTACATATCAAAACCAAAAATCACAACAGAAAAAGCAACTAGTTAAGAACAAATATCTAATTTTCATATCACAACCTATAATAAGCACTATAGAGAATAGTAGTAGAGCACCATTACACTTTGATTCAAAGTAGGATAGCCCATATGATATATTATTAGCACTGCTAGGTAGAAGGTTAATCACATTACCTTTTACTCATCGACAGGATCCACATCTCCTACATAGGTAACCACATCGACCCTTTTACAACTACCATCATATATGTGGACATAGAGATAATGATTGTTATGGACTCTGAAATTACATTAATAAATGTATTGATAATGACATCATAGCATTCACACAGGGGACACCAAGATCTCCTCCATCATGGAACTGTAGACCTCATTCCTCCACAATTGAGTCCTCCCAAGACATTCCTTGACAAGAATCATCGATTACTCATCCTAAGAGTAATGTGGTTTATCAAATAGCTCCTTATATGAGATATCTAATCCCACCTTCTTAGAGGATTTGGAGACTAGTACAATGAGATCAACTTACATACATTAGTGTAGTTTGAGGTGTATATAGTGCAATTCCATACACATATCCATCACAGTCATAGGCTTCAAAGATATATTCACTATGAGTGAGTTTTCTAGGACCTATTTCAAGCATCAACCCATTATTATTATTAAATAATGAGCCATTATCATATGTTTTAGCTCCATATCAATCTATTGCCTAGTTATATACATCACAGAGTACCACTTTAGTGAAATATTCACTACATGCAAGTTTTATAGGACTTATTTCACATACTAACCTATTAGATTGGTTTTAAATAAGCCACCTTGATACAGTACACCATGATAGGGAGTATCCCATGAGACTCATCCATTAGTATCATTGTCTTTTACCTGATTTTACATAACTTATTTTAAATAAAATACAAACAGTTCAAAATACAAAAATACTCAAATATTTTTTAAAAAACACCAAAAACATTTTGATTGTATGCATCATCCATGATTTACATTACTACTATCATCATAGAAATTACATTTACTATTTCATGTTATTATATGTCAATTTTATACATTATCATGCTTCATTTGATCTTCTTTGAGTGTGTGTAGTGACATACAGCTACTTGATTGCTTCATTCTACCCATAGAAGCGGCATTCCTACTTCTACATTTGAGACATACATTGTTATCCATACCTATTAGGGGAATCTTATACATGACTACACAATCTAGGTTATGTCATTCCTACACCACACACTCTGAGTTATCATGTTGATGTATATTATATTATAGCTTACACAGAATACTATATCAACATGTCATTAGTATATAGCACTTATGTATTTCTTAGCATATACCTAGTCTTGTACTACACATGTTTTGCATACTCTCACATTTTCTTTTATCAATTAGATGTGATTGTCTCTTTCTAGTTATTACATGTTTTCTCTACTTGCTTAGCATAGCTTGTGTGATAACATTTTAAATTTTACCTTGTCTCCTACTTGTGCCTTAGGACATTTGCTAATGTCCTTTGCTTTTTTTTCATGTGTGTGCCTTCAGACATTTTCCAATGTCCTTTGTTTATACTCCTCTATGTGCCTATGGCCTGTGTGTCAATTTTTATTATTTCACTTGTATGTGTATGAGGCATTTGAACATGACTTCAATGTTTATTTCTAGTTTGAGTGACATATGCCTATGTCCTCTATTTGCATGGCCCCTTGGACTATCTAGCATGATTCTTGCTTATTTTCTTATTGCTTGTCAAATGTGTGAAATGCCATGATCCATATCATGTATTTTTCTTTGCTTTCTTTGATGCCATGATGGACATCATGCTTCATCCCTAACAACTAACAACTAACATCCCTCCAGCTAATAGATAATATCTAACATTACTAGTCTAGTTTAGTATCATGCACATGCTTTCACATTGTTATATCTATCTAGGCATACCCCTATTGATCTAACAATCTCTCTATACAAACATTGTTATATCTTGAAATATATTGTCAAACATCAAATGTTATATCATATATCTTTTTAGAATTAACACACCTGTAGGACTCTTTTCTTTTGAGGGTAGTCATTGCAGGTTCATCATTCCTACCTTCAGAAGAATGGGCATCAAATAGGGGATTTATCATAGAGATAAAACCTCCTATCAATCAAAATAGTGGTATTTAAAATAGTCAGCATTAAATCTAGAGGTCAAACTAGCCAAATTAGATCATAAAAATAGGATTAATCTCATATCAGCAATCAATTTTCACACTAAATAATAGCACCAAAAATGGATATTATCACTAGAAATGGGATAATATCACCAAAAATAGGGGTGTCCATAGTTTTGTGCTCATATTTAGGTAGGAAAACACTTAGGGTTTCCAAAAATAGGCAAAATTTTTAGTTCAAGGATAGTTTTTTCACATCTAGATCAGGTAGATTCAGTAATTTATGTATAGTTTTCTCAGATATAAGGGGTTATCATGCACGACATGATGGTTATCAATTTTTATTCAGATTGAGTAGTTGGCATAACTTTCAAATCAAAATCCATGTTTTAGACATTAGTGACTAGGGGTAATGTGTGTGGTATATTGATCTTTTGTTTTTGAGTTTAGTTTATTCCAGGCATTTTCAATAGTTGTGTGCCTTACTCCATCTACAGGTGGTTGGTATCAAATTTGATTTAAAATTTCATACAAGTTTATCTTTTTGAGTACCTGAATTCTTGAGTTGGATTTTATATAAGACTAGTACATTAGTTTTGGAATGGCTTTTATACAAGCCTAATCTCCATCTTTTGAAATGGCTAAGAGTGGCCTAATTTCTAGCTCACATTCAGCTATCCATGTTATAGTTTCAAATCTTTAGCACATTCATGGGTTCCATAAGCCATCTCATATAACATCTATTCTATACTGGTATCACTTCATAGATTCATTTCATGAGGTGATAATGGATCTAAAGGGCCATCTTTTGCATTCTTGAGCCATATTTTAGGGAATTGAGCACTTAGATCCATTCATGATATTACTCTTGATTTAGCATATACTCAACACAATCCAACATCATAATACATTTTGTATTGGTTAGCATACTTGATGTGATGTATTCATTCCTCTCTCTTCATTTACTCAATTTTTTTTGCGTTCTTATTTTAGATATAGTGTATCTAGTAAGAACTAATCTACTTCATGTTTTTTTATTTGCAGATTCACACATCACAACATGTTCTCTATGCACATCTAGCATCACACAGCTTCATGAGCTTCTCCCTTATAGTTAAGTTTAAATTTGATTTCTATTTCTCCTTTATCCCAGTATTTCACTTTGTTACATCATTAGAATAAAGGGGGGGGGGGGGAATTTAATCATATAAAATGCAAAATTAGATGAATTAGGCATGGCTAATAACACCCAACCTATATGTCCTCTTTCTTACTCACTCAACCCTTCTCACCTAGACTTTCATTGATTCCCAATCACTTATAGCTTCCTAGACATAGCTTTTTGAGACCCAAACAACACTTTTAAACCCAGATCTATTCCCCTAGGGCTCATCCTCCTTAGGCAATAGCACCTAATTTGGATAGCAGCACCAAAATTTAGGGGTGTCTTATTTCTAGCATTATTGTCTAAGTTCATTTTCACCCCTAACAATTAGGTTTTATTGATTCCTTATCTTTTCCCTTGTCAGCCTACTACAAGCTCATCTAAACAATGATCATTAGTTTCCCTATAAAATTCCATTCAATGTCCATTTAGAAGAGTGGACACTCATTCATAAGAGAGAAGCAAGAATATAAGCAAGTACACACAATCACTTTTCCCTATTCTCTACATACAACCTTCCAAAACTAATTCAAGCCTATTCAAGCACTCATACCAATCCCTATTCATCTAAATTACATTCTATTTTTGCATTATAGTTGCATACATCACACAATTACACCAAGCACTTCAAATGGGAGAACTACATTACTTGATCCCTCTTCAGAGTATTAGTATGTAGGTAGCTACCCACACATGGGGTGTGAAGTACATCTAGTGTATCCTTTACACACTAATCCCTTCTCTCTTTCCCAAGTTTATTATTAAAGTTCAAATACCAAGAGATCCTAAGGGTTTTGAATATTAATATAGACACATAATGAGCTCTGTGTTAAGGTGTGGAGCCTAAAAGCTTCACCAAGGAGCGCATTACCAAAGTTGCAAGTTTACACAGTCACCGACATCGGTCAGGAGCGAATGACATCGGTCATGAGCAGTTGAAGAGATGCTGGCATCGGCAAGGATCGGTCGATGTCAGTCAGGTGTAAGCAAGCAGGAAACGGCATCGATTACCTGTGCGTCTAGAGAGCAATTTTCGAGGACAGAACCGAGTGTTTGCATGATGAGATTAAGTTGTAGTCTTAAGTCCACATCTTTATTATTAGCAAGACTATTTTTAGAGTCCTTGTTCAAGAGGCTTAATTGTTGGTTGTAATTGCATGCTCAAGTTTCCTAATTTTATATGTAGGAAAGATCTTCTTAGCTTATTGTAGTAGAACATTGTGAATGTTGAAGAATAGTACAGAATTGTATAGGTGAATCATTCCAGGTTGTTGGAATTGATTGTACTTGAGAGATAGAGCTCTTAAGGGAAAGAGATCTAGAGAGAGATCTTGTACATCTGAGAGAGGTGTGGAAGAAAGAAGTTTCTTCAATTGTATTCCTTCTGTAAAGAGTTTAATACAAATTTTCAAGGTGGTTTCTTGTATCTCTTGTTCTTTGCTATTTATCATTCTAGTTACTTATCTATCTGATTTAATTTTGTAGTTTATTGCTTTCATAAGTGTAATCATATTGTTGGTTGATCCCCAAAAAGTGGTATCAGAGCTCAGGTTCACTAACAGGTGGTTCAGATCTGTGTAGTGTGTATTGATTACAGGTTGCTCACAGGGGTTTCTGTAGGGATTTCTATTTGAGTGGGAGAAGCAATGGTAGAAGAAAGTAAACTGAGAATGGAGAAATTTAATGGCAAAAATTATCAACATTAGAGAATGCAGATAGAGGACTATCTGTATCAGAAAGATTTATACTTACCATTAGGTGGGATTGCAAAGAAGCCCACAGACATGGATGATGAAGAATGAGAAGTTCTTGATAGAAAGGCTCTGGGGTCTATAAGACTGAGTCTAGCATATACTGTGATATCTAATTTATCACAAGCAAAAACAACGATAGAGTTGATGACTACTTTAGCAAATTTGTATGAAAAACCCTCAGCTTCTAATAAGGTATATCTTATGAAGCAGTTATTTAATTTGCGTATGCAGGAAGGTGGATCTGTATCTAATCACCTGAATGATTTCCATGGTATTGTTAATCAATTAAGTTCAGTCAATATTGTATTTGATGATGAAATTAAAGCTCTTTTGATATTATGTTCTTTGCCTGAAAGCTGGCATAGCTTGGTAATGGCAGTTTCTAATACTGCATCTACTTCAAATATTTTAAAAGTAGAGGATGTTGTTAGTGTTATCTTTAATGAGGAAATTCGCAGGACAAGCACAGAGGAAGCATCAAGGAATGCTTTAAATTTTGAGAGCAAGGGAAGGCAAAAAGAGAAGATCAAGAGGAGATCAAGATCTTAGTCTAAGGTGAGAGGTAGATCCAAATCTAGAAATGGCAGGAGGCCACAATGCTGGAATTGTGGGAAGATGGGGCACATAAGTAGAGATTGTTGGTCAAAGCCTAAGGAGGACAATCAGCACGAAGGAAAGGAAGAAGCAAAGGTTGCAGGTATTGCACAAGATGCTTTAATATTCTCTTTGCATAATAATATAGAATCTTGGGTTTTAGATTCTGGTGCATCTTTTCATGCTACCCCTAATAGAGAATATTTTAGTGACTATATCCATGGAGATTTTGGAATAGTGTATTTAGGGGATGATGAGCCTTGTAAAATTATTGGCAAAGGTAAAGTGCAGCTGAAAATGCAGAATGGCAACACATGGGTGTTGAGAGATGTTATGCATGTTCCTAGCTTGAAGAGGAATTTGATTTCTACAGGAAAGTTAGGGGATGAGGGTTGTATAGTAACTCTCACAGCTAAATCTTGGAAGGTGACCAAGGGTGCACTTGTTATGGCCAGAGGTAAGAGAGTTGGTACTCTCTATTTATGTAATTGTGTTACTAATATTTCTTCTTCTGTATTATCTACTTCAGATGTGGATGCTAAATTGTGGCACTCAAGGCTTGGCCACATGAGTGAGAAGGGGATGTCAATTCTTAAGTCTAAAGGTAATCTTTCAGATTTGAAAAATATAGATCTGGAATTTTGTGAGCATTGTGTGTTTGGAAAATAGAAGAGGGTGAGTTTTTTTAAGACTGGGTCTACAAAGAAGAGGCATAAGTTGCAGCTTGTTCACATAGACGTGTGGGGACCAGCTCAAGTAGCTTCTATTGGAGGATAACAGTACTATGTTACGTTCATAGATGATGCTACAATAAAGGTATGGATCTATTGTATTAAGAAGAAATCTGATGTATTTAAAACTTTTAAGATTTGGAAAGCTATGGTTGAGAATGAAACAGGCAGAAGATTGAAGTGCCTGAGATCTGAAAATGGTGGTGAGTTTTTTAGCTTTAAGTTTAGAGATTATTGTTATATGCATGGAATCTACAGGAAAAGGACAATTCCAAGGACACCTCAGCAGAATGGAATTGCTAAAAGGATGAACAGAATAATCATGGAGCGTGCAAGATGTATGAGATTGCATGCTAGTTTGCCCTTAGATTTTTGGGTAGAAGCGGTGGATACTGTAGTGTACCTGATTAATAGAGGACCCTCTACAACTCTGGATGGTGGAATTCCAGAAGAGGCATGGACAGGTAAAAAGGTAGATCTCTCATATCTTAAAGTTTTTGGTTGTGAAGCCTTTGTGCACGTAGATAAGGAAAATAGAAAGAAGCTGGATGCTAAGTCTATGAGGTGCACATTTATTGGCTATGGCTCAGATGATTTTGGTTTCAGATTTTGGAATCTAGGAACTAACAAGGTAATTAGGAGCCGTGATATTGTTTTCAATGAAAAAGTGATGTATAGTGATCAGCTAAAGAAGCTGAATCAATCTGGGCAGAGCAATGGAGAATTGGATGAGGTGATAGTCCAAAATGAGCTCGTGGGAAAAAGAAATAATCACTTGCAGGAAAACACAGAGACCGACGTCGGCAGGGTAGGAACCAACGTTGGCAGAACAGAAACCCATGTCGGTCATATAGAGACCGACGTCAGCAGGACAAGCACCGACGTCAGTCAGGAAGAACCGGTGTCAGCCAGTAACAAGTCTGGAGGTGACCGAGGTCGGTCACTATCAGAGAATTTGGGCAGACAGCGTGTTGTGAATGAGTCTCAGACGCCCATCAGGAGGTCATAAAGGGTAAGTAAGCCTCCAATTAGATATTCCCCTTCATTATTCTATTTATTGCTAACTGATGGTGGAGAACCAGAGAGTTTTGAAGAAGCATTACAGGTGGAGTCCAAGAGTCAGTGGGAGCATGGCATGGTTGAGGAAATGGAGTCCTTGAAAGAGAACCAAACATGGGATTTGGTTGAGTTGCCATCTGGTAAGAGGACACTAAAGAACAGATGGACCTACAGGTTTAAGGAAGGTGAGAATGGATAGATGAGATATAAGGCTAGGTTGGTAGTGAAAGGATTTGCACAAAAGCCAGGTATTGATTTTGGTGAGATTTTTTCTCCTATTGTTAAAATGACTTTTATACAGGTTGTATTATCTTTAGTTGCTATTGAGGATTTGCATCTTGAGCAGCTAGATGTTAAGATAGCATTTCTTCATGGAGATTTGGATGAGTAAATATACATGGAACAACTGGAAGGATTTGAGGTCAAGGGTAAGGAGAAGTTAGTGTGCAGATTGAAGAAAAGCTTGTATGGCCTCAAGCAAGCTCCTAGACAGTGGTATTTGAAATTTGACAGGTTTATGACTGAGCATGGCCACCGTAGGTGTCAATCTGACCATTGTGTGTATTTTAAGAGATTGGATAATGGTAGATATATTATTCTATTGTTGTATGTAGATGATATGCTGGTTACAAGATCACACATGTAGGATATCTCTGAGCTTAAGGTGAAATTAGCTCAAACGTTTGTCATGAAGGATTTGGGAGCAGCAAAGAAAATCCTTGGCATGAGCATTAAGAGAGATAGGAAAAATCACAGGTTGATTTTGTCTCAAGAGGATTATGTGGACAAGGTGTTGAAACGGTTCAATATGTAGGATGTTAAACCGGTAAGCACACCTTTGGCTGGACATTTTAAGTTGAGTAAAGAACAATGTCCTAATTCACATGATGAGGTAGAGTACATGAGTAAAGTTCCATATTCTTCCATAGTAGGGAGTTTAATGTATGCTATGGTGTGTACTAGACTAGATATTGCCCAAGCAGTGGGAGTTGTAAGTAAGTATATGGCCAATCCAGGAAAGGAACACTGGAAAGCAGTTCAGTGGATCCTTAGATATCTGAGAGGAACTAGCAGTAGGCATTTATGCTATGGAGGTTCAGATACTTCTCTACATGGTTATGTAGATTCAGATATGGCAGGTGATTTGGATGGCAGGAGGAGCACCACAGGATATGTTTTCACTATTGGTGGAATGGCGGTTAGCTGGATATCAAAGTTGCAAAAGGTTGTTGCCTTGTCAACTATAGAAGCAGAGTATATTGCAGCCACAGAGGCTAGAAAAGAGATGATATGGATGACATGGTTCATGGAAGAGCTTGGAAAGGAGCAAGAGAGTTGCAGACTATACAGTGATAGTCAGAGTGCTATTCATTTGGCTAAGAATTCAGCCTTTCATTCAAGAACCAAGCATATACAGCTTAGGTACCACTTCATAAGACAGATATTGGAGGACAGTGAGTTGAAGCTGGAGAAGATCCATACAGATAGGAATCCTACTGATATGTTAACCAAGCCGATTACAAAGGAGAAGTTGAATCTTCATTCAAATTCTATTGGTATTCATGATTGAGTTGAAGATGGAGGAGCTAGAAGATGTTGATGTACAGGTACTGGTGCAACTGTTTATCTCCAAGTGGGAGATTGTTAAGGTGTGGAGCCTAAAAGCTTCACCAAGGAGCACATTACCAAAGTTGCAGGTTTACATAGTCACTGGCGTCAGTCAGGAGCGACCGACGTCGGTCAGGAGTAGTTGAAGAGACACCGGTGTCGGCAGGGATCGGCTAACGTCGATCAGGTGCAAGCAGGCAGGAACCAGTGTCGGTTACCTGTGCGTCCAGAGAGCGATTTCCAAGGACAGAACCGAGTGTTTGCATGATGAGATTAAGTTGTAGTCTTAAGTCCGCATCTCTATTATTAGCAAGACTATTTTTAGAGCCCTTGTTCAAGAGGCTTAACTGTTGGTTGTAAGTGCATGCTCAAGTTTCCTAATTCTATATGTAGGAAAGATCTTCTTAGCTTATTGTAGTAGAACATTATGAATTTTGAAGAACAGTATAGAATTGTATAGGTGAATCATTCCAGGTTGTTGGAATTGATTGTACTTGAGAGAGAGAGCTCTTGAGGGAAAGAGATCTAGAGAGAGATCTTGTACATCTAAGAGAGGTGTGTAAGAAAGAATTTTATTCAATTGTATTCCTTCTGTAAAGAGTTTAATACAAGTTTTCAGGGTGGTTTCTTGTATCTCTTGTTCTTTGCTATTTATCATTCTAGTTACTTATCTATTTGATTTAATTCCGTGGTTTATTGCTTTCATAAGTGTAATCATATTGTTGGTTGATCCCCAACACTCCGCATAGAATAAAGCTTTGATATTACACTTCTAGGGTGTTACAATCCTACTGAATAAAACCTAGAAAAGTGAGACCAACAAAATAATAGCATCAGAAGTGGACAATAGCACCATAAGTGGACAACACCTTTGAAAAGTATAATACATCACCAAGTAGTAGGGTATCCTAAGTTTGGCACTCTTGTCCAATCTAGAAATAAAGTTCTAGGTCATTTTTTTGATAGTTTGTCATCCCTACACAGTAATTTCTAGATCTTGAATCATCTATTTAAACCTAAAATAGGCTAAGTTTGATTTCTCTACATTTCCTATTATTTTTAGAAAATATAAAATACATATCTATTTTTCATAAATTAGTAAGTTAATAAAATCATATTTATTTACTGATTTACATTTACTCAAACCTTTATTTTCTTAGTAATTAAACACCTAATTCCAAAAAATAATAAAACACAACCTTTAATCATTCAAAAACATAGACTTAATCCAAGAGCTTACCCACTCTGATACAACTTGATGAAGGATTAAGCCTACAACCACTTACCTCATAAACTTGTCTTTGATTCCTAATTTTAATGACTTTAATGACTTCTAGTTCTTAATTTGGATTTTTATCTTACTGGTACATTCCTTACTTTTTTGACCTCTCTTAATCAAATTCTCTCTTTCTTGAGACTTAATAGCCTTTTTTATGCATGTCTAGAATTATTATTACTCTTAAAGATCTATTATTATTTAAACATTATATATACTTTCTCTCTGATCTAATATATCACCATCATCATTATCATCTCAAACCAATCTTCAAAACTTTCACACTCCATTCTTTCTTAAATCTTGCCTCTTCTCATATAGACTCAGACTCAAAAATTCTAATACTTGTTTCCAAGGCTCTGTCTTCATAATAAGATTCATATAACCATCTACTTGCTAATTTATATCTCCTTCACACCTCCATTCATCTTTCTCAATATTCAAGCTATTTCTCTCAATCAATATCATTTTATCTCTCCTTAGGTCTCTTAGCTTGTATCCCTCCTAAAACACAAAACTCATAGTTTGACCACTATGCAAGGTATATAGATAAACTAAGGGAATTTTTAATACCCTTTATCCTTATTCATCTCAACCAAAAATTTCAACTCTCAACTCGTAAGATATACCCCTTATCTCAACACCTCCTTCATATAATTAGGCCTCTTTTGCCCTCATGCATACACATAGTTAAATAATCCATACCAAACCATATTATACCAACTTAAAACTATAATAATACTCTTTATAATCTCAAATAACATATGATCACAAATTTTCATCAATTTCTAAGGGTGAAAACAAAATTTATAGCACGTTCCAATTTTAAAACCCTCGTTAGTCATACCATAGGCCTGTGTAGGCCGAGAGAACAATAAAAGGGTTTAAATGAGTTATATGACACTTAAATAAAAAATAATACCTATAAAAGTTATACCCAAACTTTATTCACCTCCTCTAATGGTTTTTTCCCTTAAACACTCACTAAACACTACCAATATGCACTTTAGCAGAATTATGTGTTCTCAACTTAGACTATGTGTGAACATTATTTACTTATTGCTCTTTACAAGGAAGTTTGAATCTCCAAATGGATTGAGTTAATATCCTAAAACTTTCCACTTTTTTTATAATATCAATCCTTTAATAAACACATAGACAAATCTCAAAACTACATCTTCTAACCTTTCTTAATTGTGCATAACCCAAAATTTGCTCACAACTAAGACTATGTTATAAAAAATAGAAGTTAGAGTTGAATATGTTCCTTATAAATTAAATAATTAATTTTATATGTTCTATTACACTTTTTAAAAAACTTATTCAATCATCTCATGTTTTGAACAAACCAAATTATACTCCCACAAACCCATTTACAACATGTTGAAGACTCTTTTCTTGACTGTGTCAATTTATATGAAGAATTTGCATTTGAGGCTGAGATATAATTTTATAATAACATTAAAGGAGTAACACATTAATAAAATATCATTTATTAAACTCATAACACTTCAAACACCTGAATAGACTCTTAAAACTACCTAACTCTCTTACTGATCTTGACCATGACATAAAATAGAGCATAAAAGACAGTGTTTTTTAATTTGTACTAGAATATTAGTATCAAGAACACATTATTGTTTTGAGAAATAAAAAATAATATATAATATATATTAATTATCTCATTAAACTCACCATGTATTCATCAAATCACTCCTTTTTTTATTGATCACTTTAATATATAAAAACTATGCACATACTTGGCAAGGTAGACAGGGTTCTTTTAAAGGTTGATATCTCTTTCTTTTTCTCAGTTATCTACCTATGTATCCTTATAAATACTCTCTTATATAAACCTAATATATTATTCTCCTTTTAAACATGTATTTATATCTCCTTATATTACTAAACATGTAAGACAAACTTCCAAATCTTGGCATCCCACATTGAAGGGTAGTTACAATTGATGTTTATTGAATTTGCACTATTATATCATGTCAAGCACATTAATACACCTATTTTCACCCACTTAGGACCTTATATGACCCTTTTAAAACATTAATAAACCTTTTCATACCTCATAAGACTCAAACATTACTCTAAATAATAGTTCACAAATTCAAATTTTCAAACTTATGATTTTGGTGGGAACACTTCAAAAGGACCATAATCACTTAAATTAAAACATATAAGGACTAAAATACCTCATAATTATCCTTATAATACCTATAACACCACATAAAACCAAATATTCTCATTTAAACACTTAACAAACTACCACCTTTCTTACATGGTGATGTTCTACATCATTTCTTGTGCTTGGATATTTTCTTGCTTCCTCAAATAATTTTCCACTAAAATGTTTCCATGGATGAAGTTCAACAATGTGTGATTTTGTTGATCCCAATCAATGTTTTTGGGAGGTTTCATATTAATATAATGGATATGTTTGTTAATGCTAAACGTATGGGTAATGTAAATAGAATGTTAAAAGGTAGTATAGTCCTTGTAGAGGCTACTAGGAGAACTTGTGTTGATGCCAAAAAAAAGTGTCCTAAAAAATGGTGGAAGGATAAAAAATTATTTTCAATATGATATGCCAAAAAAATATAAGCTAATATCACAACATCCATTAATATATTTTGATTTTAAATTTTATTCTGGCTCAAGAGTATTTGAATCTATTTTTTAGGCTAATGGTGATTATGCTTCTAATGCTAAATTTGATATTGGTTCTAGAATAGAACCCAATTCATATATTGGTTATGAAATAAAACCTAATTATAATGTTGAAGTAGCCACAAAAAGGGCATGTTGAATTTTATTTTTCACAAGTACCTTGTTCACCTTTCTCATGTAAATAAAGGTTTTTATGACAAATAAATGTTTGGAAATGGGGAACTTTTTCCAATGGTTGAAAGTTTGGAAAGGGTTAAATAATAATTAGCTCTTCAAAGATGGGTCATGTGTCAAATAGAGGTCCTTTGTTAAATATATGTGGGTCATCAATGGTTCAAATTTGATCAAATATGGGTGATTCGATAAAAATGATGACAAAGATTTGATTATCTTGATCTTGATTTTAAAGTGGATGTATTTGATCATGTTTGAGAAGGGGACCATGACATATCTCACTTGAGTAGTTATTATACTTGGGCACATTTAGCTTATCAATAGATAAGGGCCCTTGAAGAGGCAATAGAATAATAGGTCTATAATGTTGGCTTTGAGTGGCTTGATTTTTTGGTACTGTGAGAGGTGTCTCATTGGGAACTCCAATCAAATAACGTAAGTTCTTTACTAGAAATCAAGTTGAAAGTTTGACACTGAGATTTAATAATCTCACAAGGTTTTCGTCTTTGTTGTAAAAAAACGTGTCATTAAATTATTCTTGTCCATATTTTGCATTAGATGGCACATTTTATTGATTTTACTCATGATCGGCACTTAATGGCATATTTGTAAGGTTAAATTGAGAGAGTTTTTCCAACACTTTTTTACTAAAGACTAGAGATGTTAGAACATGTTTAGGATAATGAGATTCCATGACTTGGATTAACCTTAGACCAATGCCCCCAAGAAAATATACATGCTATGGGAATTGGATTGGGAGGAATTGGCCCCAAAAAGGGTGGTCTTGGTCATAATTAAAATGGGTCCAAAGAGGATAGGAATGACTTGGTATTTGAAATTAGCCCAAAGAGGGTAGTCTTAGCTTGGTATTTGAAATTGTCCCAGAGAGGGTGGTATTGGTCTAGACAAATAGCCTGAAGAGGGTAATTTTGGCCTTGTATTTTAAATTCACCCAAAGGGAGTAGTATTGGTCTAGAGAAATATTCCAAAAAGGGTGGTTTTGGCTTGGTATTTGAAATTAGCCCAAAGAAGGTAGTATTGGTTCAGAGAAATAGCCCAAAGAGGATGGTCTTGGCTTAGTATTTGAAATTATCCTAAAGAGGTTGGTATTGGTTAAGAGAAATAACCTAAAGAGGGTGGTCTTGGTATTTTATAGAATTGGGTTGGACCCAAAAAGAGAAAAATATATCTAATTAGAATGGATTGCCCTAAGTAGGGTGGATTGACATAGATTATAATTGGACAAATGGTATTAATTTAATTGGCCCCAAATAAATTAATACCATTTGTCCAATTATAATATATGTCAATCATTTGTTTAATTGGCCCCAAATAGGGTGAACTAACATAGATTATCCAAATGCCTTGAATAGGGTAAATTGGCATAAAATAGAATTGTTCTAAATGGTATTGATTAAATTTACCCCAAATAAGGTTGGTTGGATTGGATATGATTCAAATGAAAGAAAGGATGGATGTCATGACTTCATCATTTCTAACTAATAGGTATGGGAGATTGAATGCAAAGACAAGATGTGGTTTTGAATTAGAATGCGATTTATTTTTGGGATAGTTAGATTTGGATAAAATATACTTTATTTGGCATTGAAATGTGGTGTTGGGTATGAAGCCAATATTCATAGTCACTATTCACAAACACTATTCATAGTAACTATTCATGGTAACATAGCATGTAGGTTATATGGAATGTAGATTATGTCACATGTGGTATGCAAGTATTACATAGTGGTGTGGTCTAAAAGTAATATAGATGATGTGGCATGATGGTGATGTGGCATGCAAGTGATGTGGCAAGAAGGTGATGTGACATAGGCTCATGTAGGGTATTTTGATGTGATCAGGATGATGTAATAGGTTTAGGGCACAACATTCCACTAGAGGACATTAGTTTTGTCATTGGTGAATCACATGAGTTTGTTATGTGGTGTAAAATACAAGAGGTCATCTATGGGTCAAATTTATAAGGGGACCTATGATTCACATCTATGAGAAAGTCAAAAGGTGATTACAACACCTCTTAGATTTGTGTGTGCACATGGATTAAGAAGGCAATATGATCATTATTAGTGATTGACCTTATGGGGTGAAATAATTGAAGTCACATGGGGTGTTTTGGATCTTCTATAAATAGGAGCATCCACTTTGTTGACTCTTGGAAATGAAGACAAGATGAAAACTATTGGTGTTTAGACTCACTTGTGGAAGTGGGGCATAGATTTTAGAGCCACATGGAGGTGGCCCATGATTTTTTATTAATATGGATCTAATTTTGTGGACTTTTGCACATGGAGACAAACTTGTATTTGATCATTTTATACCCACTCATGTGTGGCACATTTTTGGAGTCAACATAAAGTTTATCCCTCTCTCTTCTCTCTCATTATAAAATGTTATAACGCATTATGTTCTCCTTTGTATTTTTTATCATTCCAATCCAATCCCTTTGATGGATTCTTATTGAGGATCCATGCAAGACTTAGGCTTGCATTTTAGAGGTTAAATCCATGAGCTCACCTTGTATCCTTTGGTTGTAAGCATGGTATGCTTTATTTGTAAGCATGACAATCCTTTGGGTTAAATCCTAGATGCATGTTAGCTCGACTCATGTTTGGAGATTGAGGTTGATGCTTTGGATCTCACCTAAGATGATATGTATATTATATTGGATGGAGTTTCATGTTGAATCTTGGAGGTTAGAACCTAAAAGGCTTGGTTGTAAGCTTGGCTCAATTGAGTGCTTGGTTATTAGCACTAGAAAGGAGTTACTGAGAGGATGCTTTTGTAAAGAGTTTTGATAATACAATATGAAGTTTGGAAGCTATAATTTCTCCATTCTTTTTCCCTTTTTAGTTTTATAAGGGTTTCAACATATATCTTATGTAATGTGTTATCCCCTATGTTGTGTTTTATTATATCTTGTTTTTTACTTTTACATTAATTCTTGCACATTTTTAAGATTATGTTTTGGTTCCTAACAAGTGGTATCAAAGCTAGGTTTTAACTATTGGTACCTGACCCATGCATGAATGTGTTATATCCCAAAATGTGGATCAAGATGAACTAGATCATAATTGGAATGGTTTGGTACATAGTTGGTTTGGTATGTGGTTCAAGATGAACATAATTTGAATTTTGATCAGTTTGGTACATGGAATTGACCTTGTTAGACATTGAATGTTCAATTAGGTCTGTCAATGTACAATGTTCAAATGTAATAGTTCAATAAAAATTTATTCATTTAATTATATAAATAAGAGAGGTATGTGAATCAAATTTCTATTGAATAGTGTACACAAATCTTACTACATTAAAGGCTTTCATAAGTTTTATTTTCATTTGGATGTTTAGTTTGAAAGGCCATTTGATTTTATTATAAAATTTGGCCTAGGACTTGAAAAAGTTTTCTTTGGATTTTTTATTTATTAAAAACTTAATTTTATATTTGGAATGTTGGTTTGGTTTTAAAAGTGTGAAAATCTTGGATAGGAGTTGGATTTAAACAATGTTTGACCAACATTGATTTTGATCATTGAAATTCAATTAAACTTGATTTGATTTGGAAATTTGATTGAATTTGAACTTTGGAAGAAGAGTTGAATGGCCTTTGAATTTTGGAAAAGGTCTTATTTGATTTGACTTGTATTGACTTAGTAAACCATGATTGGATTTGGACTTGAATTAGATTAAAATTGAAAATCCTTAAATTTGTATTGGAATTAGACTTGTAATTTGGTTTAAGTATGAAACAAAATATATGGAAAAATGATAATGGTTTATACAATAATTTGGATTTTGGTTTTGGATTGGTTTGAAATTGGTAATTTTGATTATGATTAGGCCTTGGTTCAATTTTGGAAACCTAAAGGAATGGTTTGAACAAGAAAGATAGGTATTGGGACCAAGTTTGACATGTCACTTTTATCAACCCAAAATTTTTGCAAAGTAACACCTCATTGTATGAGTATAAAAATGGGTTGGATTTGGACTTCATTGGTTTAAATTATTTTCAAGTATAAATAAGGTTTTGACACAATAATCAAGCAACAACACAAAAGATTTACAAGGAAATTTTAGTAACTAATGTGGGTTTTCAGCTCATTTATTGAAATTTTGAAATACTCACTTTAAGAGAGGATTATAAAATTTAAATGTTCATTAAATAAATTATTAAAATTATTGGTGGTATTTTAACTCCACCCTTCTCTCAAAAGTTTTTTATGATCAAGGCAATCTTTAGGGGATTTTAACTTTACACCCTTGTGTCAATGAATGATTCATTGTAAAAGAGGCATATAAGAAGCAATCCAAGATTGTGCCATTCATGAGAGGGTCTTGTACCTTCATGACCACTTTGGCCATAGGGGTTTTAGTGAAGTGTTACTGGATTTGGGGTTTGCACATAATTTTACTTGGCTTTCTATATGGTCCCTACATATCACACATTATATAGGAAAAAATATGTCAATAATCAAGATTACTCATTTCGAGGGTACCACATCTTAGCCTAGGATATGGGAAAGAAATCCTTGGGGTTACTTCCCTCACACAAAAATGTACAAGCATAAATCTATGCCTTCATGATGGAAATGCTCCTCGATTTGTATACCCCATCAGATAAACATGGTTTGGTATAATTATAGGATGTGACTTCCTAGGTCAATGCACTCCTAAAGACTTATAGGAAGGCAATGAACTCCACCCCACACAGTCAAGATTAAAATAGGGTAAAAGGAAAATATGAACCTTGCATTTCTAAGTCACCCAAAAGGGGTGAGCATACATTCAATAGAACCCCACAAAATAATCAAGAAAAAATCAAAACTTGTAAGAAAGTAAATAACATGAAAATGAACAAGTTTTTTTATAACCCAATTAAAATGTGAATTCATTTTAATGCCCAAATAAAAATGTGAAGTAAGATTGATTTGTTTAACTCAAAATACCAATTCTTTGGCTAAGGTCTTGCAACACAAATGATTAGAAGTTTGATAAATGTGGTTTTCAGTCAAAAAGGAGCTTGAAAGAGAGTTTTTTTAAGTCTCAACCTTGTTACAAAATAATTTCAAAAATCCATAGTTTGATTTCATTATTCAATCCTTCTATTTTGCTAATACACATATACATAGAACATAGAAAAGTTAGAAAATGATTTTGCTTTGCCAAAAATTATTTTACTACCAGGATCAATGATTTTATTATTTTAACCTATGTAGAAAAATAGATAGAGAATATAGTAAAATGATTGTGTTACTAGGTTCAATGATTTCATTGTTTTGACCTATGTTGAAAAACAGACATAAAATACAATAAAATGATTTTACTACTAGGGTCGATGATTTCACCATTTTGACCTATGTTAAAAAACAAATAGAAAATATATTCAAATTATTTAGCTACTGGGTATAGTGATTTCGCTAATGTCAAATATGATTTGATAATTTTGCTACAGTGAAATAATTTTTTCTATAGATGCTTCTAATTTCGTAATTAGGGCCTATAGGGATAGAAAACAATCAGAATAAAAAAATACCATAGGGATAATTTTTTGAATACATTAGATGATTTTATTGTTAAGGCCAATGATTTCAAAATTATGTAGAGAAACATAGTCAGAATAGAAAAGGCATCAAAATAATTTCATAGATTTAAAATGATTTCACCATAATAAAATATATTTTATTGAAATTACTTGTAATTTTTATATTGGTCAGAAAATAGTAAAAATAGTATTAAGATAATTTTGCCACTACTACAAATAGTTTACTGATGAAGGTTTCAATTTCATAATATGGATGATTTCACCACTACATATTATGATTTCATTGAATATCATCCATAATTCTTAGTTTGGACAATTTTTCCATTGCATATGATGATTTTGCTGAAGAATGTGTTGAATTTGTAGTTATGCAGTAATGAATTCATTATTTGGTCTAGAATGGAATAAAGATAATTTTTAAGAAAAAAGAGTGAGTTAGCTTATTTTTAAGGCTAATTTTGGTAATTAGAATAACGTAAATGGTCTAGAATATATTTTGGGCACATTAAATATTTCAAGTCCCACCAAGCATGTCATTATGTAGATCACGAATCCAAGAGAGGTTAGCCAATTTGTTAGTGGGAAAAAAAACTTGAAGAACTAACATCTCAAGCCTAGTCTTTAGATTGAGCTACATGAAAAACAAACTATAAAGACATATTAAAAGATAAAAATAATGTTTATACCTCCTAATAATATTTTCTTTAGAATTGGTGTAAAGAGGTTTAGCTCAACTTATAGATGTAGAAATATTTGTTAATGCTTAATTCCTCATGTGGGTAGCATCTCACCTTGTCTACACTTGATTTTAGATTTAGATTGGCTTTGGCATGAGAATGGATTGAATTATGGCCTTGATATTTAGTAGAGCTTGACTACCTTAGTTGACCATTTTGAATGAGTGTGTAAACCCTTTTATTTATATACTTTAAAAATGATGGTTGATCATCCATATTTAAATGAAGATCAAGGGCCCAAGATTAGTCTTCAATTCTCATAAATGAGATAGATGGAGTGTGGAAGGAAAGGTATGGATTATGTCATATAAATGTAAGAGATCAAAATCATGGCCCATTTGTGTGTGTAAGTCAAGTGTAAGAACTTGTCTTGAGTGTTCAAGTAAACTATAAGACATGTCATAACCTTTGTTTGCTTTCACACTTTACTTTATGATGTCATCCATTTATAAGGCAATATTCTAATTTAGAATTTAGTAAAATATAATAATTTTAAATCCATGGATTTTCATATTAGAAGAATTATTAGACCCTATTAAGTGGAATTAATCAATAATTAGAGGAATAACAACTTTGGTAACGTTGAAAGTGTTAATAGAAGACATAATTAGAATTGACATGAAGTGTTCAATTTTAAGTGTCTATGGTTTCCATGTGGGAATCATCTCTTCTTGTCCTCTTGATGTTTTGTCTTGGTTTGGTATGATAATGTTGAAGATCTAGTGTGATTTTAGCATGGTAAGTATACTTCAAATAGAGCTCATCTATAATGGAGGTGAAGGCATCAATTTATAGACTTTTGGTATGATTTTGAACCATTGATCTAAGATCAATATCAATGGTAGAGAATGAACCCTCAAATTCATGATTACATCCATGGAGCATATAATAAACCCAAATTAACACCTTTTTGGAGTGTGTAAGAGATTTGGAAATAAAGTGCAGTCATTGATCCTATTGGAGTGTGTAAGAGGTGTAAAAGGAAGAGTGTGTAAGATTGGCGTAAGATATTTCTTCCACTCCTTCTCTTTCCCATTGACTTCCTTAAGTTACATCACCAATGTGATGTAATATAGCACTTTTGATTTTAGGAATATAGATAATTCTAAATTCATGGAATATTACATTAAAGGAATGATTAGGGTAATTAATCAAGGTGATTAATTGGTAATTGTAATAATGATGTAGTTGTAATTATCTTTTATCAATCAAATATCCATTTGACTATCCTATAATAACATTTACAAAGAGCCAGTTTATTTTAGAATGTGTTCAATCATATAAATAATGTGATATAATCCATTACCCCAATCAGGGATGTGTCACTATAATTTTGAATTAAAACAATAGTTGTGTAGGTAAATTGGGTTAAATTAATATTTATGATCAAATCTACGTGTGATTGCAGAAAGTCACTCTTGAGTGTAGTTTAGACATGAAAGTGATTAAAATTAAGTGTCTAAACTTAGAGCCTATTCTAACACCAACTAAAAGTACCTTATAGTTATTATGTCATTCTTTCCACCTAGTAATTTAATGTGGCATGTTTCTCAATTCCATCTACCATCATCTTTCACCATCACATCACAACTTTCTATCATGAATCACTATTATAATTTACTTCCATTGCCTTCCCCCATGATCTATGTTGTGTTTACTTGGTCTACATGGTCGTGTGTATGTATCCTAATGTTTTTTCATTTATCACATGTTAGTAAAATTTATGACAACTTATGCGTATCATGCTAGTAATATATTTGGGTCATGCACACAGGTTATTAATTTGGATTAAACACACCAATCCTCATAAATTATCATTTTTGGGTCTTCGTTTAATGTGCACTCATGTGCATTAGTCCTTTGGGCCATAACCTATTTTCAATGGTAAATAATGCACAAATTGTTAGGAACTTGGAGTACAATTGATTACTTTTGTATATAAGCAACTAAACACGGAATTGAACCAGAAGTAATAAGTAACTAGAAATCAAAAATAGTAAATAAGAGGAGATATGAGAAACAATCAATCTCTATTAAACTCTTCTAGAATACAATGAATAAATCACACTCTTCCCACACCTCTTGGGTGTACAGTATTTCTCTCAAGAGTTCTCTCTCTCGCAACCAATACAATAGATCTTCTTGATCTTACACCTTGCAGATCTAATTGATCTTACTTACAACTTCTTAATTACAATACATGCCCTATGGGTCTCTTAAATAGGATCCAAGACATACAATAATTAGAAACATAAACCCAAGACTTAAATTAGTCTTTACATGCAAACACTCAGACCTCCTTAAATTAGAACAAGTCTAATTTTGGAAATGCATGCAAATGCATGCACACACAGGTGATCGACGTCAGTTGTTGTCGATATACATATGACCGACGTTGGTCGATCCCTGACTGATGTCGATAGCTTCTGGTCCATGTCTGACTGATGTCGGTGATACAACTAATGTCGGTTACTCTGTAACTGATGCTGGTTACTGGTTAAGTCTAGCAACCTCTACAAGAGCTCAACAGTGAAGCTTTTAGCTCCACAACTTAACAATCTCCCACTTGGAGATAAATAGTTGCACCTGAACCTGTACAAAAACATCCTCTATCTTGTTTCTCCATCTTCAAGTTCAATCTTGAAGACCAAAAAAATTTGAATGAAGATTCAACTTCTCCTTTGTTACCGACTTTGTTAACATATCAACAGAGTTCTTATCCATATGGATCTTTTTTGGCTTCAATTGTCCATCCTCCAATACTTGTCGAATGAAGTGGTACCTAAGCTGTATATGTTTGGTTCTTGAATGAAAGGTTGAATTCCTTGCTAAATGAATTGCACTTTGACTATCACTATACAATCTATAACTCTCTTGCTCCTTTCCCAACTCTTTCATGAACCGTGTCATCCATATCATTTCCTTGCTAGTCTTTGTGACTGCAATGTATTATGCCTTTGTAGTAGACAGGGCAACTACCTTTTGCAACTTTGAAATTTAGCTAACTGTCATTCCTCCAACAGTGAACACATATCCTGTGGTGCTTCTCCTGCCATCCAAGTCACCTGCCATATCTGAATCTACATACCCATGTAGAGAAGTGTTTGACCCTCCATAGCATAAATGCCTACTATTGGTCCCTCTAAGATATCTGAGAATCCACTGAACTGATTTCCATTGCTCCTTTCTTGGATTGGCCATAAACTTGCTGACAACTCCCACTGCTTGGGCAATATCAGGTCTAGTACATACCATAGCATACATCAAGCTCCCAACTGTTGAAGCATATGGAACTTTGCGATTGTACCCAACCTCATCATGTGATTTAGGACACTGTTCTTTGCTCATCTTGAAGTGTCCAGCCATAGGTGTGCTTACCGATTTTGCATCCTGCATATAGAACCTCTCCAACACCTTATTCACATAATCCTCTTGAGACAAAATCAACCTGTGATTTTTCCTGTCTCTCTTAATACTCATGCCAAGGATTTTATTTGCTACTCCTAAATCCTTCATGGCAAATGTGTGAGCTAATTTTACCTTTAGCTCAGTAATTTCCTACATGTGTGAACCTGCAACAAGCATATCATCTACATACAGTAATAGGATAATATAATGACCATTATCCAATTTGGTAAAATAAACACAATGGTCAGATTGACATTTACTAAAGCCACGCTCTGTCATAAACCTGTCAAACCTTAGATACCATTGTCTTGGAGCTTGCTTAAGACCATATAAGCTTTTCTTCAACCTGCACACAAGTTTCTCCTTACCTGTGACCTCAAAACCTTCTGGTTGTTCCATATATATATCTTTTCATCCAAATCTCCATGAAGAAATGTTATCTTAACATCAAGCTGCTCAATATGCAAATCCTCAATAGAAACTAAAGACAATATAGTCCAAATACAAGTCATCTTTACTACAGGTGAAAAGATTTCACCAAAGTCAATACGTGGTTTCTGTGTAAATCCCTTTACTACTAACCTGGCCTTGTGTCTCATATGTCCATTCTCTCCTTCCTTTAACCTGTATACCCATTTGTTTTTCAGTGCTTTCTTTCCATCTGGAAACTCAACCAAATCCCATGTTTGGTTCTCTTCCAAGGAGTCAATTTCCTCATTCATGCCATGCTCTCACTATTTCATGGATTCTACCTGTATTGCCTCATCAAAACTTTCTGGTTCTCCACCATCAGTGAGCAATACATAGTATAAAGAAGGGGAATAATGAATTGGAGGTTTACTTACCCTTATAGTCCTCCTTATGGGCATTTGAGACTCATTTATAGCTTGTTGTTCGCCCAAATTTCATTTTGTCAGTGATCGATCTCGGTCATCTCTCTGTCTGCACTTGACCGACATTAGTTCTACCTAATCGATGTTAGTTCCTACCTAATCAATGTTGGTTACTATCTGACTGATGTCAGTTCTTATCTGATTGACGTCGATTACTACCTAATTAATGTTGTTACCTATGTTTTCTTGTGACTGATGATTTTTACCCACGAGCTCATTTTGGATCATTACCTCATCCAAATCAAGATTGCCCTACTCAGAATTATTCATCCTCTTAAGCTGATCACTGTACATCACCTTCTCATTGAAAAATACATCACGGCTTCTGATAATTTTGTTAGTTTCTAAATTCCACAACCGGAATCCAAAATCTCCAAAGCCATAACCAATGAAAGTGCACCGCATAGATTTAGCATCCAGCTGCTTTCTATTTTCTTTATCAACGTGTACAAAAGCTTTAGAACCAAAAACTATGAGAATTGAAAGATCTACCTTTTTACTTTTCCAAGCCTCTTTTGGAATTCCACCATCTAGAGTATTAGAAGGTCCTCTGTTAATTAGGTAAACTGCAATATCCATAGCTTCTACCCAAAACTTTAAGGGCAAACTAACATACAACCTCATACTCTGTGCATGATCCATTATTGTTCTATTCATCCTTTCAGCAACTCTATTTTGCTGAGGTGTCCTTGGAACCATCCTTTCCCTGTGTATTCCTCTCATAGAATAGTAACTATTGAATTTATTACTGTAGTACTCACCACCATTGTCAGATCTAAGGCACTTCAATCTCAAACCTATTTCATTCTCAACCAAAGCTTTCTATTTCTTAAATGTGTCAAAAACATCATATTTCCTTTTTATGCAATAAACCCATACCTTTCTTGTAGCATCATCAATGAAAGAAACATAATATTGTGATCTTCCAATAGAAGCTACCTGAGCTGGTCCCCACACGTCTGTGTGAACAAGCTCCAACCTGTACTTCTTTGTTGACCTAGTCTTGATAAACCTTACTTTCTTCTATTTCCCAAAAATACAGTGCTCATAGAAATTTAGATGTTTCTAACTCATTTTCACCTTTTACATTCAGAAGAAATAAGAAACTAAGTTAAATGGTCAGGGGTTAGATGATACCCAGATTAAGTTTCACACCGTATCCAGATGATTGAAGGAGCTCCTCTTTGGCTGTGGAGGACGACACCTGTAGAGAGAAAGAGACTCAAACAAAGAAAATGTTAGATATATGGTGGACTTCCAAGCAAAGCTCAGTCCCATAAGTATAAAGACTTCTTTGAGGGATAACAGTCCACTTATTTGATAAAAGAGTGCTGCTAGAAAGAGAAATAATGAAAGGCTAAAGAAGAGAAATAGATAACGCATACCTAATTCCTGCAATCTACCTCTCACAATCACTGACACCAGTTAATCTGCCATCGTCAGTTGGTCAATGTTGCCGACGTCAGTAGGGGCAAAGGGCCTTGATGCCGATGTCGATAGGGGCAATGGGCCTTGGATGGGTTTTAAGGTATGTCTGTGGTCAACAAAATGGTCTAAGAGATTCAAAAGGGTTGTGCAGGGATGCAAGACAGTGGATAGAGTCTTAGAAAGGACAAAGGTAGGGGGACAGGTTGTCAAAATGGGTCAGGATAAAGGGAAGGCTTTTTACCCTCTCCAAGAAGAAAGCCATATTTGGTCTTCACAGTACTCAGAAATAGCCAATGGACTGATCACCAATGCATTCTAAAAATACTGAAATATAAACTAGAATAATACTTAGCTCTTGGTGGAGAACTAGAAGTGCAGAAGACTTGTTCCCATTATGGCTAATGTAGGACTTCATACAACCTTCTAATCCAATGTCTGGAGTGAATTCTGTAGAGTTTCCTAGCTTGAAGAGTGATGATAGAATCTGATGCCTCATCCCAAAGCCTACCTTTGATATGCAAAGAGTCGAGGAGTAAGAGAAATCAGATTTGGGCCAGAGAATTAGCATTCAGGGGTCCAGCCGAGGTTAGAATTTAGTTTTAAGTAATCAACATTGGCAATTTTGCCGACGTCGGTCGATGATTGACCGACGTTGACAGCTAGAGAATGGGTAAAAAGGCTATTTTTAGCCTTTTTCCCATTCCTCCATCTGCCAAGTTCAGTTGTCATTGGTGAACGGTCCAAAGATGGATTTGATAGGTGCAAGAGTTAGTGGCAGAGTTGAAATAGGTCTTAGGTAATTATGATTGATCATAGGGTGATAAATGGTCTAAGGGCGAGGTATCCAAGGTGAGGTGTTATTAATTTAAAATAATTAGTTTATTTTAAATTAATAAAGGTGTGCAAGGGACCAAGGGGAGTTGACACTATTTTAGTGTCTACATTTGCCCTTTTTTGTCTTGTTGGTTGTTCTGACGAATTGTAAGATAAAAATAGGAGTAAGTTGCCCCAGGTATGGGATGAGGTGTAGGTTGCCCCAAGTATGAGATGAGCTATTCCCCCTCAAAGTGGGAGTTGAGGGAAGGTAACCTGATATCGGGTGCCGATTTGATAGGCAGTGGATGGGTATGGTGAAGTTGGAGTGTGAATGTTGTAATAGTTGAGATTGTGCATATACCACTTCACATGATAGATAGGTCAAATTTTCACAGTCAAAGGTTGAGGAGTGCTAAAATTGAAATAACCGGTCTCTAGCATTTTAGTCGTAGCTGATTGGGTTAAATGATTAAAGCTGTAGCTCTAATGGTCATTGTGTTCCAAGTATCCCGAGCTCAGGAAGTGCTCCTGGAAAACACGAAAATGTCACACATATCAGGGATCAACTGGAGCATGGTCTGACAATACGTGTGAGGGTCATAATATGGGTTGCATACAATTTGCTAATTATTCATGAGTTAGCATATATGCAATCAAAACAACCAAGGCATAGTTGTCTCAAAAGTGGTCGTGGGCTGAGGAGATAGTCATGATCTCCAAGGTCATCGGTCAAGTTAGGCTGAGATATAAGTCATCTAAAGTGTAGTTTTTTGTGGATGGGGAGATGTATGCGATCTCTAATGTGCCCCATGAGAAGTCTAGGTAACTCATTTAGTGTCAGGGCTGGTTGCTTGGTCATGATTTTGGGTTGGTATAGATAGTTGGTCCATTAGATGGATGGACGAAGGAATGTGGCTGAGCTAACCCCAGAAGACCCCATGTCAACTGAGTGCTACCTACATAGCCCCTGTTTGAAGGGCCTCAGGCCAATGTAGTTCTCCCAAAAGGGAAGAAGAGTCAAAGAGGTCGATAATTAGTTTGGGCATCTAAATGGTTTAGCACTTCCCATATGTCTGATGGTGCATGCTTGAAATGATGAGTGTATGATGATGTTACAGCCTTTTCCATATTATGTGATGGTGTATTCTGTAACATAGGTTATGTGGTTTTTCATCCCTAGCAAGTTTCCATATTGGTGATGGATGTATGCTAAAAATGAAATGAGTTTATTTATGCTTTAGCACTGTTTGTATTGGTGATGATATATGCTTGACATAAATTGTGTTTGGTTGTTAGTTTCCATGTGTATTGTTTTCCATAGAAACTAGTGTGAATGGGCTATGACAATTTACATAACACAAATTGATATTTGCATTAAATAAATCATGAGGTTATGCTAATAGTTAGAAAATGTTTTGGTTTGGTTTGGTTAGAAAATGATTTGGTTGTATGAGACAAAGGTATGTAAGAAGTGAAAGGTGTTTTTCCCTTTCATTGACAAGGACCATAATGGTAACATAGATAGGGTTGGTGCAAACAAAAGCCCCGTTCATGCATTATATCATTAACCATTGTTTGTGTTATAGAAGTATTCAAATCACTTGATGTTAAGTGAGCTCAAAATCCCTTGGGTATGTTGGGGTAATAGGTTTGATTATGTGAGATGTGAGGATAGCGTAACCCTTTTTAGCAAGGATAACTTTGCCCCTTTTATAGGTGACCCTGAGAATGACTATAGGCAAGTCCATGACTTAATAGTTTGTCAGTCAATTTTTATTTTATTTTTTTTGGTAGACTGATCAATGCGGGAAGTCTACGTGGGGATGTTGTTTTTTTTTGATGTGAAGTTGATCGATGCGGGAAGCTTCTGAGAGAGTGTTATTTGTAGCAAGATTTGGGCATAGCCATCCTTCGAGGGATTGGTCTATATTTTGCTTTGTATGGTTGAATGTCTTTGAATAGTTGTCCTTCAAGGGAGCAGTCTATCAATTATATTAATTATGCAGCTGTCCTTCGAGGGAGCAGTCTACATTTATAGTTTTATGACCTTTGAATAGGCATCCTAGTTTTATATGTTTTGTGGACTGAATTTTTAGTCATGGACTAGCCTATAGAGGTTTAAGGGTTTCCCTTTTAGTAGGACAAAGTATTAATGTAAAAAGGATTAACTAATGTTTGTAGGAAGAAAAGGGGTTGAAAGGAATAAGAATGAGGATGACAGGGATTTCTCAAGAGACGAGCTCAAGTTAAATATCAAGTGAATGAGTACTTGATTGACAGTAGAATGATCACAGATGCAAGGCATTAAGGGGCTCAAGTTCTAGCTAGCCTTCAAGAGAAGACAGATGATAAGTCCCTGATCCATACTTGTGCATTATGATATAAGGTCCGATCCAATTAGGAGCAAACTTGCCTCGTTTACTTCTTTCCATATTGGTCACTTGTTGGTTTTCTTTAAGGAAGAGATCCCCAATTTTGAAATCTCGCTCTTTCATATTTTTGTTATAGGCACATTTGATACAATTTTGGTAGATATGGAGATGGTTGAGAGCAACAAGATGACGTTCATCGAGTAACTCAAGTTGAGCTAACCGATCTTGATGAAAGTCATCATTAGAAAGTATGTCATGCAAAGAGATGTGTAGAGAAGGGATTTGTACTTCAAGAGGCAAAACTGCCTCTGTTCCATACACTAAAGAGAAAGGTGTAGCACCCGTAGGGGTTTGAATGCTAGTGCGGTAGGCCCACAAAGTGAAGGGAATGTGAATGTGTCAATCCCTTCCAGTGTCATTGACCACCTTCACTAGGATTTTGGTTAAGATTTTGTTAGAAGCCTCTGCCTGTCCATTGGCTTGTGGGTAATAAGGTGAGGAGAAGCTGAGTTTGATGCCAAAAGAGTCGCAAAGTTTTTGAATGGTTTTATTTTTGAAAGATTTACCATTATCGGTGATGATTTTGTGAGGTACACCGAAATGATAGATGATGTGGTGGTTGATGAAGTTGACAATTTTGTCAGCTTTAGTAGAGATGAGGGGAACAGCTTCCACCCATTTAGTGAAGTATTCGATTGCGGTGATATTAGATTGATGTCAGAGAGATGAATGAGGGTTAATCTCACCGATTAGATCCAAACCCCATTATGAAAAGGGCCAGAAATCCTTAGTGACTTGTAAAGCGTGGCTAGGGACATGAAGTAAGTTAGCGTGTTGTTGGCATTTGATACAACGTTGAATGTAATCACTGTAGTCTTGATGAAGAGTAGGCCAATAATATCCCAGGTGAAGGATGCGCTTGGCAACTGAGTAATGAGGGTTAATCTTGCCGATTAGATCTAAACCCCATTGTGAAAAGGGCTAGAAATCCTTAGCGACTTGTAAAGCATGGCTAGGGATGTGAAGTAAGTTAGCGTGTTGTTGGCATTTGATACAATGCCAAACATAATCGCTAAAGTCTTGATGAAGAGTAGGCCAATAATAGCCCAGGCAAAGGATTCACTTGGCAACTGAGTTACCATTGAAATGTCTAGCACAAATCCCATCAGGAACTTGTTTGATGGCATGAGATGTTTCAATGGAGGTTAGGCATCGAAGAAGGAGTTCATCGAAACCTCTTTTGTATAGAAGACCCCCTAGCATGGTATATCAAGCCGTGCTCTTAAATAAATCCCATCGTGCATTGCTAGAGAGATCAGGAGGGATGATAGAATAAGTTAAGTAGTCCACAAATTGTTTATACCAAACATCCTCTTGACTAGAGTCGATATTATCGACAAAGTTGATGTCAGTGGAAATATATGAAGGCAATGCCAAACGATATACTGTGACATAAATTTTTGAAGAAGAAGATGAAGATGGTATGCGTGAGGTAAGAGAGGCCATAGTGTTAGCAAATTTATTCGTAGAGCGAGGAACAGTTTACAAGAGATAATGGTTGAAACACTCTAGTAATGTGTCAACACAATGTTTATACTGTTGCAAAACTTTGTTTTTGCAAAGGTATGAACTGTTAATCTGATTAACGACTAGTTTTGAGTCACCAAAGATGTTGATTGTCTTGATGCCTAAGGAAATGGTAGTTTGAAGTCCCAAAATTAAGGCTTCATATTCAGCCATGTTGTTGGTACATTCAAAGTCAAGTTTGAAAGATAGGGGCATGGGCTCACCCTTGTAAGGAATGAGAATGACCCCCGCACCTCCATCGAGTTGACATTTGGATCCATCAAAGAACATTGTCATTTGATAGAATATGTCATCAGTGGAAAGTGTGGCGATAGATTCATCAGGGAATTCACAGTGAGAGGGTTGGTTGTCAAGTAGAGGGCCATCCGCTAGTTGGTCAGTGATTGTTTGCCCCTTCATAGATTTCTTTTGGATGAATTCCAAATCAAACTCAGCAAGAAGCATGAGCCAATGAGCCATACATTGGTTATGGTATGGCTTCGAATGCATGTATTTGAGAGGGTCGATATGAGTGATGACGTAAGTTTTGTGATTGAGGAGATAATGATGAAGTTTGGAGGCAGTAAAGACTAATTCCAAGCAAAGTTTTTCGGTATGAGTATACCGAGTTTCATAGTCAATGAGTGTTCGGCTTATATAATAAAATGCCTGCTCCTGATGTTGTTCGTCTCAATGTGCGATCATGGCACCTAGAGAATGATTTGTTGCTGAGATGTAAAGATAGAAAATTTGGCATGGTGGAGAGACAAGATAACATTTAAGAGCCTCAAAAATCTCTTGGAAATTCTTATCCCAATTAAAGGAGACATCCTTCTTGAGGAGGTGATGAAAGGGTTGACATCGATCAAAAAGTTGCGAGATGAAGCGACAAATAGATTGAAGCTTCCATTGTAGGTTGCGAAGTTGTTTTAGATTGGTAGGTGGCGGCATCTCAAGTATAGCTCAAATCTTAGTGGATTCAATCTCAATGCCATGAAGAGAAATGATGAAGCCTAAAAGCTTCCCTGAGAGAACCCCAAAGACACATTTCTTGGGGTTTAGTCAAATGTTGTACTAGAGGAGGCAAGTGAAGATTATTTTAAGGATGGTTAAATGGTCACGATGAAGTTTAGATTTGCCTAGTAGGTCATCCACATAGTCCTCCATGATTTTGTGGAGGAGATCGTTAAAGATGTAAGTCATGGTGTGTTGATATGTGGCGCCTGCGTTCTTTAGGCCAAAAGGCATGACCCTATAGAAAAAAGTCCCCCATGGGGTAATGAAGGTAGTTTTGTGTTGATCTTCTAGCGCAATCAAGATTTGGTTATATCTTGAAAACCCATCCATGAGTGATAGCATCTCATGACTGGCCGTAAGATCAACAAGTTGGTCGATGTTGGGTAGAGGAAAATCATCCTTTGGGCAAGCCAAGTTAAGGTTACGATAGTCAGTACAGATTCGAATCCCTCCAGTTGCTTTGGTGACAGAGATGATATTTGACACCCATTCTGGATAATCAATGGGTTGGATAAAGGAGATGGAGAAAAGACGTTGAAGCTCCTCTTTAACAAGGAGTGCAACTCAAGGATCTATCTTGTGAAGCTTTTGCCTGACAGGCTTAGCCTCTAGGTTTGTGACAATGTTATGAATGACAATGTTAGGGTCGATGCCAGGCATATCGCTATAGGTCCAAGCAAAGGCTTTGCTATGATCTGAAAGGAATTTGGTATAGTTAATTTGTTCCTGGGCATCCAAAGATTGACCAATCTTTAAAACGTGAGCAACATCAGAAGATGGAAGGTTAATGTCAATGGTTGATTCATTTAACATAACCTGTGTTTCCGAAGGAAGTGATCATTGAATGAAGGAGTCATCCGCACCCATGTAGGTGAGAATGGCATCATCATCTACGCATTGGATAGTGTTGATGGTAGTAGATTCATCATCTATCATGTTTGGATAAATGAGAGGGAGAGACCTGGATACCCCACCTAGTTGATAGGTTAGGGGTTCTGAGCGAATGGCATTTATGCAAAAAAAAAACTAGGAGGGATGGAAACCACTGACTTCATAGGTGAAGATGGGGGAATAGGTGAGTTTGGAGGTGATTGTTCTATGATAGGTTCAGGGTGAAGGTTTTTAAAAGTTTTAGTAGGTTCTTCAAAACCCAGGCCATGTCACTTCTTGGCATTCTTTATGGCCTCATCATTTGGTGGTCCGACAGGCTGGTGAGAGCCTTGTTTTTAGCACCCAAAGCCAAAGCCCTTCCATGCACACCTATAAAGATAGGTGTGAGCAAAGTTTGGGTTGCCAAGAAAGGAGAAATCAGACGTAAATAGTTGGGGTGATGAAAGAGGATTCCCATTAGTGGGAGCTCGATCTAGCCCTCCATAGATGAGATTTGTTTGAAGATTGGGAGGACCATAAGAGATGACCATTCTGATACGATGGTCATAACTAGGATTATGATGAAGTTTTCCATACTCTTGAGGAGTCTGAAACATGTCCAAGGTGAGTAAATGATACTCCCCAAGTGAAAGACGTTGGAAGGTATCTTCCATAGGGTCTTTTGTTGTCACTTGAGGAGGTGGTGTAGGTGTAACCACCGTTTGCATACTTGTTGAAGCTTCTGCAGGTGGAGGTGGTGTTTGGGTCAATGTTTTTAAAGAAATGAGAACATCATTGGGTCGATAAGTTGTGTTGCATGTCTTGAAAGGGGAGGGGTCTATGGGAATGACATGGACTCAACTGTCATGTTCAAATTTGACACAATGGTGTAATGTAGAAGGGACACAAGCCATGGCACGGATCTAAGGTCATCCTAATAACATGTTGTATTAGAACTCCCCTTCGATGATGTAGAAGAGTTTTGGGATTGTTCGTGGGCCAACATGAATATGTAAGATGACGGTGCCAATGGTAGTGGCAGTGGAGTCATTAAAAGATTGAAGAATTTCATCAGTCTTTGACATACAATTCTTTGGGAGGGCTAATTGGTCATAGGCATGGGTGGAAATGATATTGATGCTGGCACCCCCATCAATCGTAACTCGTTTAACGTGAGTTTGATCAACATAGGCTGTGATGAAAAAGGCATCATCCTGATCTTCCAAGTTGGAGGTAGGAATTTTAGAATCACTAAAGGTAATAGAGGTGACGGTGGGTAATGATTGGACTAAGGCAGCTAGTGGTTGGGGGCCCTCGGGTTAGACCTCCACTGACTGTAAAGCTTTGATTAAATCTTGACAATGTTGTGGAGAGATTTGAATGAGGTCATATAAATTCATCTTCACGAGAGTTTGGTGAAGTTGTTTCACCATAGAATCACGGATTGCCTCTGAAGAAGTGGGTTGGGATGTACCCAAGATAGATATCTTGGGTTTGGGTGGTTGAGCAAGTTTGACAAATGGGTAGGTCCAAGGAATAGAAACTTTCTCTTTTGCTTTATCCTTTAAAGTTTTTGACCTAGTGGCCACATTGATGGTGTTAATCTCAAATAAAGGGGGTGAAGGAGGTAAAGGGACCATAGTTTGATGATGGGATCCTGATGAAGGTGAAGAGGTTTGAGAGACATGAGACAGTGTTGGATATTTGTTTATAGTATCCTCAACAAGAAGGGTGTCTTTTTCCAAGTAATGGCGAATGACAACCTTGAGGGCACAATAATTTTTAGTGTCATGCCCAGGTGACCGATGATATAGACAGATTTTAGTGTCATCGAACCAAGACAGTTTTGGTCCAAGAGGTTGAAATGGTTTTATAGGTGGAAGAGTGATGTTAGAAGTTTGCAAAAGTCAGTGTAGTATCAAAGCATACAAACCCACTAATGGGTCTGTGCTTGTTTATGCACTAGGTATTGATGATTTTTGTTTTGGAGTTGTTGAGGGAGATTTCTATACCACCTTTTTGATTGGTGGTGTGGCCACTCGTGTAGATGACACTTTTTTTGGGAGAGGTGCCAAATTTTTCAGAGGAGGTATGTTTTTGGTAGGTAAAGGGAGCAAGGGAGGCAATTTTTTTTTGTTAGGTGTTGGATTAGGGAGTACTCCTATTAAGGTAGAAGGGTGTGGGCCCAAAATAGAGGGCAATGGTGATGGTGGGGGAGGAGTTCTCTGACGTGGTTTACTTTCCTTCTGTAGTTTGGTTTGAGGACCACTATTGTGTGAGGCAAGGTTCAAGTCTACCTTCACTTATGGATGAGTGAGGTTCAGTATGGGGTGAACACCAAGAGATTTAACCTATTTTGGTATGGTAGTCACTTGTGAGTGTTTAGGTTCAGATGTGGATGTTTGAGCTTTTGAAGTTTTGGAAGTAGAATCCTGATCCTTGTCGGAGACTCTGGGATAATTTGTTGTGGATGAGTTGACGGTACGAGATGAAGTACGATGTGTAAGATAAGGAGTTTTAAGTCACTCCCACAATGCCTCATGCTCTAAGTTACATGAATGGAAAAATCCTAAGTTCTCAGCCAATCGAGAGAATGGTTTAGAAGATGTTGGATGAGGCTTTGGTTTTTTAGAAGATGTGGGTGGTTGTGAGACCGAAAATGTGTTAGATGCAGCGATCTCGGGTCAAAGGCATGAGAGAGCCATTACTAGATCCTCTTCGATTGAATTAGGTGAAGAGACAAGTTCTTCTCTTGGTGGAGAAGGAATTGGAGAATGTGACTCCTCAAGAGGATAGAGGGAAGGGATGCTCGTGCCTTCTACTTGTGGTTGAAGAGAAGGAAAGGTATGATCCTCCATAGGTAATAGGAAGAATGAGGGCGGGGCTAGTAGTGTTAGTATCATCAAAGCATCCTCCAATATAAGAGAGGTCAATGGAGAACTAATAGGAGAAGAAGGTTCTTCCACCTGTGGAGGAGAAATAGTAGAAGAAGGCTCTTCTACCTGTGGTGGACAAATAGGAGAAGAAGGCTCTTCTACCTATGGTGGACAAATAGGAGAAGAAGGCTCTTTTACCTGTGGTGGACAAATAGGAGAAGAAGGCTCTTCTACCTGTGATGGACAAATAGGTTGACTAAACTCTTCAGACTATGGGAGAGGTTGGTTATGCATAAAAGGAGAGACCGTGTTGATCGTGTGTATATTATGCTCTTGGGAGTCATCGGCCATGGTCTGTACATTGTTTTGGCTAGGGGGATGGTTAGGGAATGGTTGCCTAAAGATGTCTATGTTTTGGTTAGGTGGCACGTTTGGGTTATCCAAGACAAGATCCCCCTTATCTAACATATCCTGAATAACATTCTTGAGAGTTTTGCAATTGTCTTTGTCATGACCTTTGACACGATGGTAATTACAGAAGTCATTCTCCCTATACCATGCTGGGATGGCTCGCGAGGGATTAAATTGAGGTGGTGGTCAAATTTGGGGGAGGTTGAGGACTCCCTGCTTGACTAGTTTATCCAACATGGAAGCGTATGATTCTCCTATTGGAGTGTATTGACATTGTACGTATCATTGTTGGAATTTTCGTGTAAGGCTTTGTGATGTGGAGGGTTCGGATTGGTTAGTTGTGGTAGATGACGATGATCTAAGTACCACAACATTTGTTGATCCCTTGGATTTGTAATTGGAAGAAGAAGATTTGGATGAAGGGTCATTTGATCTTGCATTATTATTTTTACTACGCAGTTTGACTTTATTTTCTTTGATAGCATGGAGTTCAAGCTTCCTAGCCATGGTGAAAGATTCATCAAATGTGTGGAATGTTTAGACCTGCAAAGTAGATGAGATGTGTTTGGCACATGCTTGTGAAAAGAGCTCAATGAGATCAGGTTGAGGTAAAGAAAAGGAGATTTGGTTGATTAAACTTCTCCATCAAGCAATGAAATTAGTTATTGATTCATCATCGAATTGTCTAATATAATATAGGTCTATGATAGAGACCTTTTTAGTGATGTTGATTGAAAAGTGGTCAATAAATAGTTGAGCTAGTTGAGTGAAGGTAAAAAGAGAATAACTGGTACTAGAACTATACCAATCAAGGGTGGTGCCAGAAAGCAACATGGGAAATGTGTGTAGTAATAACGCACATCATGTGCTATAAGGTAACAAGTGTGTCTAAACGCTCGTAGATGTTGTTGTGGGTCCTCCTTACTCTGAAAGTGAGTAAACTTGGGAAGTTCCCACTGACTATGATATGGTCAGATTGGGACCAAAGAATGAATAGGTTCATTACAGATTTGTTCATATGAGAGAACATTTCTCAAACCCAAAACGGATGTCTCAAGATTAGACACCTTATCCATCAACATCTTGATTAGATCGGTTGATGTATTTACAGGTGGGGTAGCCCCTAGGTTGTAAGGCATTTGGAAGGTGTTAGGCAGAGCATATGACATAGTTGGTTGCACTTGTATAGGCACAACATATTGGTAACTAGTCATAGGGACTGATGTTGAAGTCAAGGGTGGTTGTGTCATAAAGCTAGAAAGCACAACTTGAATTGATGTCACCAAAGGTGGTTGGATGGTGGCAACACTAGCCAAAGGATAAGTAGTCATTCTTGTATTTATGGGTGCAAGAGTAGGTGGGATGGTGACAATTAAGTTCTGGAATGGTGTAGAACTTTGTTGAATGGTTTGTGGTTGAGGGGGTACAGAAATCCCAATGGAGGTAGGTCCAGAAATAGAAGGAGAGGCCACACTTTAAAGATTGGTCATGGTCGGGTTGTTAGTTGAGGCAATGGCCTGGGTGACCATGGGTTGGGTTACGGAGGCTGTTGATATGATTGTCGTTTGAACTAAAGAAGTTGGCATCCCATAAATTGGGTTGCCTGAAGGATCTCGCATTTGAATTATCGCGAGATAGTGCTGAAGAGCCTTGACATTGAGGTCAAGGAACCTTTCAAAGTCTTGGTCCCCTTCGAGAACAATAGGGGGTTGAGTTGGGGTTGGTTGGATAGGAGTACGTTCAGTTTTTGAATTATACTTCATTTGGGGACTTGATATAGAAGGTGAAGGTGGGAGTGGTTGTTGCCTTGCGTGGTCAACAAGAGTTTTGGTTTGACTATGTGTTAAAACCATTCAAGGCAAAATAGATTCAGGTTCTAAAAACTATATGTTTCAGCCTTGAAAAACTAGAATTTGTTTTTAACAACAAAAAGGTCAGGTTTTTAGCTGGTTATTTGAGAAGAAAATTTTGTGACAGTGACCGATGTCAGTAAAAAAAATTGATGTCGATGAATAAGTTGCCGATGTCAGTCAGATAACCGATGCCGGTGAAGATCAGTTGCCGACATCGGTGGAAAAACTGATGTCGATTACTATGTATTTCTAGAAACTTAGAAAACTTAAAGTTTTTGGAGGAAAGAAGAAAGTTTTGAGTTGTTTTTGGAGCTCAGAATAATGCATCCTTACCAGCTCAAAAAACCAAATTAAAATAGAAAAGTAGATGAAGGCAAGCAGCCTCTAAACGTTAAATTCCTAAGAATAAATTTTAGATTCGTGTTGGCTTATGCCTTAAAAGACTGTGTTTGAGAATTGGGCTTTTGGAATGGGTCCTAAAGAAGAAGTCTAAGGTTGGTTTCAGGTTAGTTTTGGTGCTCAAATATCTGTGTTAGGTTTCGTATATGGCCTGATGCTAGGAGCTTGCTTCCCTCACTTCACGAGCCCAGAGCCAAGCTGGGTCGATTAGCCAATATATACTTCACCTAGAGTTTATACTCTGCCAGAAAATAGAGTGGGTCCTCGTCTTGGTGGTGAAATCCAAGTAGGATCGCCATTTAGGGTAAGGTATCCACTAGGTGATGAAATCCTAGTTGGGCCTTGTCTCAGGTATATTTAGATGTTTGATTGTGAATGTGGTCAGGTTGTGTAACATATGTGCACTATGATTTATTCATAATGCATTTAATTACTAGATGAGCTAAAAATGCATTCAAGCAGGAATGAAATGCAATAGATTTTTAACCCAAATTGAAATGTTTTGTTCAGATGCAAACAAGTGAGGAAAAGGTTTAGAGTATGAATTTTCACTACCCTAAGATGCAAGGAAAAAGTGACAAGAAGAAAAAGAAAGAAGTTCTTTTTAACTTGTGCTTATGATTTCTTTTCGAAATAAAAAGATAGAAGAAGAGAAATTTTCCTAATGCACCTATATGAAAGTTTGCCTTTTAAAAGAAATGAACCCAAGGAAAACTTTAGGGTCCCACCGGGCGTGCCAGAATGTTTCTAACTCATTTTCACTTTTTAAATTCAGAAGAAATAAGAAACTAAAGTTAAATAGTTAGGGGTTAGATGATACCCGGATTAAGTTGTGCACCATATCCAGATGATTGAAGGAGATCCTCTTTGGCTGTGGAAGATGACACCTATAGAGAGAAAGAGACTCAAACAAAGAAAATGTTAGATAGATATATGGTGGACTGCCAAGCAAAGCTCGGTCCCAGAAGTACAAAGACTTCCTTGAGGGATGATAGTCCACTTATTTGACAAAAGAGTGTTGCTAGAAAGAGAAATAATGAAAGGCTAAAGAAGAAAAATAGATAACGTGTACCTGATTCTTGTAATCTACCTCTCACAGTCACTGACACTGGTTAGTCTGCCATCATCAGTTGGTCAATGTTGTTGACGTCAGTTAGGCTGTCAATGTCGATAGGGGAAATGGGCCTTGATGCCAATGTTGGTAGGGGCAATGGGCCTTGGATAGGTTTCAAGGTATATCTGTGGTCAATAGAATGGTTTGGGAGATTCAAAAGGGTTGTGCAGGGATGCAGGACAGTGGACAGAGTCTTAGGAAGGACAAAGGTAGGGGGACAAGATGTCAAAATGGGTCAGGATAAAGAGAAGGCTTTTCAGCCTCTCCAGGAAGAAAGCCAGATTTGGTCTCAATAGTACTCAAAAATAGCCAATGGACTAATCACCAATGCATTCTAAAAATACTAAAATATAAACCAGAAGAATACTTAGCTCTTGGTGGAGAACCAGAAGTGCAAAAGACTTGTTCTCGTTATGGTTGATGTAGGAGACTTCGTACAACCTTCTAATCCAATGTCTAGAGTGAATTTTTCAGATTTTCTTAGCCTGAAGAGTGATGATAAAATTTGATGCCTCATCCCAAAGCCTGCCTTTGATATGCAAAGAGTCGAGGAGTAAGAGAAGTCAGATTTGGGCCAGAGAATTAGCATTCGGGGGTCCAGCCGAGGTTACAATTTAGTTTTAAGTAACTGACGTTAGTGATTCTACCAGTGTCGGTCAACGGTTGACCAATGTTGGTGGCTAGAGAATAGGTAAAAAGGCTATTTTTAGCCTTTTGCCCGTTCTTCCATCTGCCAAGTTCAGTTGTCATTGGTGAACGGTCCAAAGATGGATTTAATAGGTGCAAGAGTTAGTGGGAGAGTTGAAATAGGTCTTAGGTAATTATGATTAGTCATAGGGTGATAAATGGTCTAAGGGAGAGGTATCCAAGCTGAGGTGTTATTAATTTAAAATAATTAGTTTATTTTAAATTAATAAAGGTGTGCAAGGGGAGTTGACACTATTTTGGTGTCTACACTAGATCTATGCTTTTCAAATCTAAAAGATTACCTTTTGACTTAAGAACATTCATTCCCTTCTCACTCATCTGACCAAGCCTGTAGTGCCACATCTTTACATCTACATCTAAAGTAGATAGAATAGAGGGAGAATAATCAATAACACAAGTAGATAGATAAAGTATACCTACTCTCTTACCTCTTGCTAATATAAGTGCACCCTTGGAAACTTTCCAAGATTCAGCTGTGAGAGTTACTGTGCAACCCTCATCACCCAACTTTCTTGTAGAAATCAAGTTCCTCTTCAAGATGGGTACATGCATGACATCTTTCAACACCCATGTGTTGCCATTCTACAATTTCAGCTGCACTTTTCCTTTTCTAACAATTTGACAAGGCTCACCATCCCCTAAATAAACTTTTCCAAAGTCTCCATGGACATAATCATTTAAAAATTCTCTATTTGGGGTTGCATGAAGAAGAACCAGAATCTAAAACCCATAATTTTACTTGACTATCCAAAGAAAATATAAGAGCATCCTGTGCAACAATACCTACAACATTTGCTTTCTTATTACCTTCTTTTTGATTTTCTTTGCTAGCCTTCAACCAGCAATCTTTCTTTGCATGTCCTTTCTTTCCACAATTCTAGTAGGTTATTCTGCTAGTTCTGGATTTGGATCTCCTTCCCATCTTTGACCAATTTCCCATGCTTGCCCTTCTCTCTTTGCCTTCTCCTACTTTTAATACTTAAAGCATTACCTAATGTTTCACCTGTGCTTTTCCTGCAAATTTCTTCATTCAAGATTACACTAACAACATCTTCAACTTTCAAGATATTTGAAGCAGATGCAGTATTACTTACCACCATTACCAAGCTGTGCCAGCTTTTAGGTAAAGAACATAAGATCAAGAGAGCCTTAACTTCATCATCAAAAACTATTTTGACTGAATTTAACCGATTTACAATTTCATGGAAATCATTAAGATGACTATATACAGATCCACCTTCCTCCATTTCCAAACTAAATAATTGCTTCATAAGATATACCTTATTTAAAGCTGAGGGTTTTTCATATAAGTTTTCCAGAGTATCCATTAACTCTACCGTTGTCTTTCCCTGTGATAAGTTAGAAATTACAGAAGATGCCAGGCTCAACCTTACAGATCCAAGAGCCTTTCTATCAAGAACATTCAATTCTTCATCTTGCATATCTGTGGGCTTACTAGAAACCCCACCCAATGGTAAAAATAGATCTTTTTGATACAAATAATCCTCTATCTACATCCTCCATAATTGATAATTCTTGCCATTGAATTTCTCCATTCTTAGCTTACTTTCTTCTACCATTGCTTTGCTCCCACTCAAACAGAAACCCTGTGAGTGAACTTGTAATCAACAACCACTAACCTGATCTAATACAACCTGTTAGTGAACCCAATGCTCTGATACCACTTGTTAGGATCTTGGAGTACAATTGATTACTTTTGTATATAAGCAACTAAACATGGAATTGAACCAGAAGCAATAAGTAACTAGAAATCAGAAATAGCAAATAAGAGGAGATATGAGAAACAACCAATCTCTATTAAACTCTTCCAGAATACAATGAAGAAATCACACTCTTCCCACACCTCTTGGGTGTACAGTATTTCTCTCAAGAATTCTCTCTCCCTCAACCAATACAATAGATCTTCTTGATCTTACACCTTGCAGATCTAATTGATCTTACTTACAACTTCTTAATTACAATACATGCCCCATGGGTCTCTTAAATAGGATCCAAGGCATACAATAATTAGAAACACAGACCCAAGGCTTAAATTAGTCTTTGCATGCAAACACTTAGACCTCCTTAAATTAGAACAAGTCTAATTTTGGAAATGCATGCAAACGCATGCACACACAGGTGACCAATGTCAGTAGCTTCTAGTCCATGCCTAACTGATGTCAGTGATACTTCCAATGTCGGTTACTCTGTAATAGATGCCGATTACTGGTTAAGTCTAGCAACCTCCACAAGAGCTCAACAGTGAAGCTTTTAGCTCCACAACTTAACACAAATCATATGTGCACATAAGTAACTCCCTTATTAGAGTTTAAATAACTCTAGTGGATAAAAATAATAATAATACTAGATAATAGCCAACTAATTTTGATGTGAACATTTCAACACCCTTCCTTAGGATAAATTTAGGGAGATAAAACATAACAAATATGGGTATCATATTCTAGGCCTAATAAGGTACCCATGTACAATAAATTAAAAAACTAAGGAAAGAATAACTTCATGTTGAATCCCCTATGGAAAACATAATTCACCCCAAGTTATGCTCATAAATTAATTTAATTAAGTGTTTTCAAGGGTTTAGTATGGATTCTATAACCTACTCAATGGTAGACATGAACTCTAAAAAAATAACTCCATCTTGAATAAGTTGTAAAATTAAGTGCATATGTATCTCAATGTGATTTTTTCATTAATTATCAATAAGGTTTCATAAAATTGTAATTTCATCTTGGTTATCACACCAAATAATAGTGTGACTATGTTGTGGTAAGACAAAGTTGCCTAGGAACTATTTAAGCCAAAGTGCACCTTAACTAGCTTTGATAACACCTCAATATTCAGCCTCAGTGAAGGAAAATGTAACAGTTATCCACTTTTTAAAATCCCATGCAACTGGACTGAAACCAAGGTTTTAGATAAAACCATAAGTGTACTTTCAAGTATCAACTTGTATTTCCCAATATAAGTATACATATCCAATAATGTAAGAAATCCCTGTGGTGTGTAGTGAATCCCAAAGTGTGTAGTACCTTAATGTATTGAAAAAAATGCTTGGATTATTCCCAATAACTTTCATGAGTTTCATGGGAGAAAAAAGAGATGATTTTCCCATCTAAAGTGAAATTAGGTTGAATGTGAGATAGGTAAAAAACAATGCCCACTAGTTATCGATAAAATGTTGGATCAATTAGATGAGTCATTATTATAGAAAAGGGTCATAAAGTTGTCTTAGTTCTTGGCTTATTACAACCAGGTGCTAGCATCAAATATTCCTTTTACACTCAACATTTGAACACTCAGCTATGTCAGTATCAATCTGCATAAGGCACAGGCCTTATTCACTCACCTAAAGTGCAATTGAGAAGGAATTGGGGCCCACATTAGGCTAGTTGTGCCATGGTGCATGACTTCAATTAGGATTTAGGTAGATCCATAGGCACAAGCCTTTCATGGACTAATCCTAGTGGCCTATAGATGAAAACCTTTTATGGACTAATCTTAGTATCATATAGGCACTTAAATGATCAAAAGGCATCTTTCACTCAAACTACTCATACTAGACACATGTTCCTAACAAGGATGGGAATACTTGGCATAGACTTTATACTTAATCTTTATGCAAGTTATAAATTATGTCATTAACATTTGCAAGGATTTCATTAATGATGCAAACTAGAAGAACACATGACCATTACTTAACATAAATGAATTTAAATTATGACATTAAAATAATTTATCATTTCAATAAAATATATATAATATAGACACATTATGTGTTAACATACAAAGCCTTTATCATTAATTATAGTTTAAAACTAGAGTATACAGTTCATAACATTCATAATAGAGTATATACTACTTAATGACCCAGAAGCTCATAGATGAGCTTGGGTGCTTACAAATGGAGCCTTTATGGCATCCATACTACTCATAAGTCTAATGGTTACCAAAGCAATGTATATAGATAAACTTCATTTCATTAGATATCCACTATGATTCTCTATCTCGATCCCTCTATGTCAACTAGTTTGAGCTCATTGAAAAGCATTCAGGAGCATCTTCACTAGGGTGGAGGTGCATGATGAATGTTGAGATAGAGCTTGGTCATCATGCCTATTGGTTATATAACCTCATGAATTCTACATTTCATTTACCACATTCACCAATCCTAAAAGATGCCTAAAAAATCCTAGAGATAGTTATCCAGCTTCTAGCTAGCACAAGGTACATGCTGCAACATCTAGTTGGTGTCAAAATGACAAAATGCTAACCACTATGAAAAATGATTACTTCATTATGATGTGGATATTGTGTTGGCACAAATCATTTACTTAATGAAATAAGGGACCCAACATTACCCCATATAAAAAAAATTGTCCATCCTCAGACTAGGTCATCAAGATCTTGGGAGCATAGATTTCAAGCACATTCTCCTTAAGTTCAGTGATAAAGTCTTCAAAGCCCTTAATAATAAGATTCATTTCCTTTCAGCTCCATATATCTTAGTGGAAGTATCAGTGAGTGTGGGAACATCCATTTTATCTAACACCTTTCAAAATGCCTCAACATTGGCCTTTGCCTTTTCCACACTTCCATCTAAGATTATTCCTTACTCACAGGCTTTAGTTTGTAGAGTGTAGAAGAGTGCTTCTAGGTTTTTCTCTTGATCCTTAATTTGGTTGTCGATCACATTGAAATTTCCCATTATTTTTTCTTGCTCTAACCTACTTATTGAGTACATTTATGCCATTAGATTCTCCTTCTCCTCCTTTGCCTACTTTAGGCATGCATTTATGACTAAGGCTTGATTAGAGAATCTTATGAAGATGGCATCTATTACATCTACACCCTCTTGTAATTTATCAAAGATGTATTCTACCTATTTGAGCTTATCGGTTATTTATTTCTATAGTGTGATGCTAGGATCTTCTTCTTCTTACATCAGCTCAAGTTTCAAACTTAGGAGCATCTGTTCCACCAACACACAATTTTTTTCAACCTCTAAAAGGTTTGAATCATCAAAGCTAACCAGAAGGGATGGTCCATTCATCTTTATGCACTCACAAAGTTTTTTTAGCTTAAATTTGGTGGCCTAAATTTCATCTTTGGCTTCTTTGTGGAGATTTTTCCATTTTCTCACCCTACCATCTATGATGATGTTCTAACGTGCAACTTCAATGGCCATTCTAATCAGTGTATTCCTAGATCAGATTGGGTTCATGGTGTGAGATTTAATAAAGAGGGATTCCTACCCCTCATCAAGATCCTCTAATATTTAAGTATCCATTCTAATCACCTCAAATTGAGGCTCATCCATATAGTGATCAAACATAAACAAGAGTTATTTATACCTCCTAAGCATGGTAGCTTGGGGGACATAGTGTCATACATATAAATTTCTTCATCCACCCATCCCTTCTGTACCTTCTCCTTAATGCTCAAATCTTTCTCATCTTTCTTGAAGATGACCATCTCTATTTGTACTTCCTCTTATTCATTGTCACCACCACTCTCTTCAACATTCTCCTTATAGGACTTCACCTATTTGATCCTTAGGGGTTTCTTCCTCAGACTTTTCCCCCTTGTCTACTTCTTCATCCTAGGGTTTGTCAATACTCACCTATAGGTAAATTCCTTTAGTGCAGCACCACCTTATTATTTTTGGCATTTTGCAATCTCTATTTGTTTTTCTAAGGTGTATCACCTCCTTTTTTTAGGCACCCCTTCACTACTCGAGCATGCTTCTTATGTAGTTTCTTCTACCATCCTAGTGGGATCACTTGATGTTTTCCTAATCATTTCAACTACTAGTCTTGTTCTTGTGGGAATATTCATGGCCCTTTTCTCTAACTTGTCCAATTCCTTTTCCTTGGCTAGTCTCTACTTCTCATCAAATGTCAATGCCTTACTGATGTCCTCCTCATTCAACCCTATCTTCTTCCAAACCCTTCTCTTATCCTCTTATATTTATGGAGGTGGTGTGTAAGGTTCTTCACTAGATGAGGGGCTTACCATATCCTCTATTTCCTCAAGTTTAGTGATCATGCCATTTTTTAGGGCTTCTTGTATATCCCTAGCTCTTAGCTCTTCTTCCCTTATTCTATCTATAGGATATATGTCCCTTCTCTATATTCTTTAGTATTCTCCTCTATTCCAAGCAAGAGGGTTGCCTCTTTCTCTATCTCCACAAGAGTTATAATAGGGAATGCAATGGGTCCCTTGGTATTTTTTTGTATTTCTTACTAGAGGAAGCACTCTCTTACACAAATATCACACACTTTTTAGGGGTTAGATGAGTAATTTTCTCTTTAAAGACTATTTTTAATTGAATGTGTTCCATGATCTCTTCAATTTTATCCCCCCATTTCTTTTGGAGAGTCTTCTCCTATATCTTTGGCATAACCTTACCTTCATAATCAACTAGGAGAGGGCAATCATCATCCTTTATAGGATCATCACCCTTCTTGCATAGCTTCATTTCTTAGTAGACATTGAAGATCATTCTATTTATTATCTCTCTGGAGGGGATGGATGTCTATCCTATCAGAGTCATCTTCCTCATCTTTGGTGGCCTTAGATCTGGGGAGCATAATTGGTGCCACATCCTGCTCTTGTTTTGATCCAAAGTCTTGACTAAGATATCTAGCTATTGTGCATTAGAAATTCTTCTTATAATTACCATGAAATACTTGGTGGAAAATACATAAGGAAATTGGATCCCCCTTGATAGGTTCCCATCCATGAGTTCTAGGTGAACCACACAAAAGTGCTACATCATTGAAAATGTTACCATTCCCATTAATTATTAGGGAAGCTCTTGAGGAATGCACCACTCAATCCCAAAGGCTTATAAATACCTATCACACCACCCTTTCACCATTGTCTTATATTTTTATGAGAATTTGGATGGGTAAATGAAGTATTGGTACTTTATCACAAGGGAATCATGGTTAGGTAGGAACACCCATAGGTTATCATCATCACCATCTAGCACACCTATCTCCTCCATCACTACCAAGATTAGCATATACCCCCACCTAAAATTTTCACATGCTTGATGACACTCTTGCGCATTCTTGACAATCTCCTTAACAATGAACTTATAGATGTTGAATTTTACCCCTTGCATCATATGGTGGGTGATGCACAATAAGTTCTTGTTAATATCAAACCATTATCCACCAGGGCATAGTTTTTAGCTAACCAAGTGCACCACTTCCCTCATGCTATAAATTTGGATGACCTTGATGGGGAGCATGAATCCTGACTTGTAGTAACCCAAGAGATTCATGACCATTTCATCCTCCATCATTTCATGTATATCTTCTCCTACACTAGGTAGTCTCATGATTTTACTAATGAGGCAAGTCAATATCCTCATGCACCCTATTACAAAGTATAATCGGTCACCATGGACTCATGAGAAGATGAATTACACCAATTATTATATCTTTCCAAAGTTTGGTAGCTCAAATAATTATTTTGCACCTATGGTCACCAATTTATCTTTGATGGAAACATTGAATAGTGCAACACCTACCTTTATCTTCTTCTTAGTGTTTATATCTAATTTTCACTTTTTCTTAAGTGTGAAAAGAAGAAACTAGTTAAGAAGGGTGTGTATAATAATACCTATTGAATGCACACATGATGAATCCAAATTTTGTGAGAACTCTTTTATGGCTAGGGAAGAATGACCTGCAATAAGAAATCACTACCACAAAACTTTTTGGTTAGACAAGTAGTTAGGTGGATTCCCTAGCGCAAGCTAGATTCTAGAAGTGAAAGATTTTTAGGAGGTTGTCAATCCACATAATTTTAAAACTTAAGTTGAAATGACAAAAGAAATATATTTGCCTTAAATTACTATTAAATTGAAATAAATATATATCAAATGAAAGCAAATTAATTGAGAAAACTAAATGCGTTGCTTAGATGGCTAAAATAAATCAACTAGTTTAAATAATGCTAATGTTGAAAATTAGTTAAAATAAAGTTGTGGTTTTTAGTTTGAATTGATTTGATAAAGGTCAAAATAATGATTTGATAAAGTTCAAAATTATTGTTTGATGGATTGAAGGTAATTATAGGAAGATGGGTGGTGCTAGAGGTAGGCACTCCTATTGTGAGGGAGTGATTAGTAAGATATACAAGGGAAATGGGAGTTTGGGTCAGTGGGTTAGTTTTGAGGGAGTTATTGGTTAATGATAATGTTTGGGAAACTATAGGTTGATTATTTCCCATGGTAGTGGAGGTATTCCCCATGAGATGGAGAGGAATGCCATAAGGTGGATCTATAGGTGGGGTCAAAACTAGGATTTAGTGAGATGTGGTTCTTAGTTAGTGTTGTAAGGTTACATGGTTATGGATTAGGAAAGAAATAAATTACAAATATTCTGAGAGTACTTGATTAGGACTTCTTGGAGAGTAAACAAAGTCTACGATTTTAGAAGTGTGTTTTATGGATGAAGAGGTAGAATTTGGTGATGGTTGATTTGGTGGTGGATTTTGTTCCTTGAGGTCTTTTTACTGTTGGAGAGTGAGAACCATACGAGAAGGTAAGAAAAGGATGATATGTTCTCACACATAAAATAAAGATAAATTAAAAAATACTCAAAGTAAATAATGTATTCACTAATATTGTGTTAAATCTTAGGATTATTTTTGATCTTCTTTTGGCTTATGCCTTAGAAAAGCATGAAGAAGAAATTAGTTTGAATAGGTCCTAAACAAGGTAGTCTATGTTTGGTTTTAGGTTATGTTTAGGAACTCAAGAAGAAGTCTATATTAGATTTAGTAAGTGGCTTGGTGTTTTTGGCTTGCTCCCCTCATTTCACGATTCTACTACCAGTGCGGGTGCTTAGCCAATATATATCGATTACTAAAGTTTATACTCAACCAAAGAGTTGAGTTGGTTATCCCCTCGATGATTAAATCCAAGTAAAATAACCAAGAAAGGGTAAGGTGATCCACTAGGTGATGAAATATTAATCTAGATTTGTCTCAAGTTATTTTTATGTTTTTTTTATGCAAGTGATTTGGTTGTATAACATTTGTGAACTATGGTTAATTTGCTTTGCTTAATTAATCTAGGTGAATTAGAAATAAGTAAGAAAACAATAGATGTAAGGTTTATTTTAAAGATAAAATAAAATTTTAGATTTCTTTAAATTCATACAAAATCTATAAATTCAATTCCTAATCCTAGGATGATTTCTCTTTTAAAATGCAAGGAAAATAGACTTTAACTTTTTTAAAACAAAAATGCAACTAAAACTTGTGTTTTTATTTTTTATTAAGAAAGAATGAAAGCTTAATTTTCCTAAAATACAACTAAATTAATTTGAATAATGTAATTATAAATGTCCTAAAACATCTATGAATCGAAAAAAACTCAAGGGTCTCATCGGGCATGCCAAAATGTTTCTATCTAATTTTTGCTTTTTCTTAACTGTGAAAAGAAGAAATTAGTTAAAGAGGGTGTGTAGAAGAATCATTTTTTAATGCACACATATTTAATATATAATTTATGATAACTCTTCTTTGGCTAAGTAATAATTACCTGAAATAAGAAATCACTACCACAAAACTTGTTGGTTAGACAAGTAGTTGGGAGGATTGCCTAGTATGAGCTAGATCCTAGAAATGAAAGCTTTCAAGGAGGTTGTCAATCTACTTGCTTTTAAAACTTAAGTTAGAATGATAAAATAAATATATTTACCTTAAATTACTATAAAAATTAAATAAAATATATTAAATGACAATAAATTAATTGAGAAAACTAAATGCTCTGCTTAGATGGCTAAAATAAAGTAACTAGTTTAAATAATGCTAATGCTGAAAATCGGTTAAAACAAAGTTGTGTTTTTTGGTTTGGATTGATTTGATAAGTATAAAAAAAAATATTTGGTATGGGTTAGTAAATGGTTGGGATGGTGAATGGAAATATGTTCAAGAAAACAAGAGGGATAAATGGTCAAAAAAAGGGCCAAGAGGGAAAAGGAATGGTCAAAATGAGGCCAAGAAGGCAAAGGAGTAAAGGGTGATCGAGAGGGCAAAGAGATATGGGTAAGAGGATAAAATGACAAGAGGGTAAGAAAGGAAGAAATTAAAATAAGAAGGCCAAAGGGAAATGAATAAATAAATTAATATAGCTAAATAACAAGATTACCTATATTCTTGAAGATGTTTGTTGATGAACATTGGCTTGTTGAAGATCCTTGATGATTAGAGTTTCATTGCTTCATGATCTTTTTTTCTAATATGTGGATGAACTCCAAAATTAAAACCTTCTTCAAAAACTTACAACAAGATGTTAATAACAAAATACTAACTTCCCACTTAACCTTGGGTGAAATAAAGGGGGGGTATTTATAGCATTTATTGTGAAGAATCATGTCAAAAGATAAATAGTAGAAGTATGGTGCCATTTTCCATGTGGTGCATGAATGAGTCAAATATGAGATTTTTGGGGATTCCCATTTGGGTTGGTGAGTCTCCCACCTTGCACTTGAATCCAATTTTTAATGGGAGTCATGCACATGGGTTTAAATGAGACCAAATACTTTTCACCACCGTTACTTGTCTTCATTTAATCACTTAAAGAGATGGCACACAAAATGTGGCACCATTTTCCATTGGGTACATGAATTAGTTAAAATGAGGTTGGTGAGGATTCTCATTTGGGTTGATAAGTCTCTTATTTGGGTTAAAAAGTCAAAATGGTTGCCCTTTATCTTTCCCAATGCACTAACTAGGTAGGTATCTCATTTTGAAGGCTACTTTCATGTGTGAAGGCAAAATACATGTTAAATGATGGTCCCTTAAGGGGAAATTTTCCATATTTCAAGTGTGACCTTGCAATGCTTAAATGAGGTCATTAAGCACCTTGGGAAAGGGTCCTAGGTGGGGTATGATGTCCTATATCAATCCACCTCACTTTTAATCCATGTCACTTGTCATGTCAGTTGCCATGTCATCATGAATAGTGATAGTGGGTTCACGGTGAATAATGATAGTGAATAGTACTTTTGATTAGTACTTCCAAATATTAATTTTGAGTAGTAATATATGAATAGGAGAATAGTGATTTGGTTAGGTTAAGAGGGGTTAGTTAAGGATTAAGAAGGTTTAGGAGGTTTTTAGGGGGTCTCAAGGCATTTAGTCATTGAAAACTATGAGTGTGCAGTTTTATAGTGTTTATATTTTGGCCTTTCTTATTATGCATCTTTGAATTAACAAGCTAAAAAAAATGAATCACTTGGTCAAAGGTCAGAGTGCTCCAAGTATGGGAGGAGGTTTTTCCCCTCAAATTAAAAGTCAATGAGGAAAGGCTAAATCAGGTACAAGTTTGATAAGCAATTTGTGGGAAGGCACTAGGTGGTGCCATAAGGTACATGGGCATGTGAAATACCAATGGGTGTACAAAACATGACTAAGTGCATGATTCAAGACTGCACAAAGAATAAAAGCTACCAATGTTGGTAAGAATAAGGTTGGTTCCAAAGATAAATGACAAGGTAATCAGTCCCCAGTGTTGGTCATAGTTGATCAGGTAAGTCTTATTAAGACTCTTAGATAGGGTCAGTGTCATTTACAGGTATCCAGGGTATAAAGTGTTCTTGAATAACAACATAAATGGTCTAGTTGTGTATAAGGTGGTACAAATTCAAATGTTTAACATGGACAAATTGGTTTGTATAGTCAAAAGAACAAAGGCAAGGTCGTCACAAACTATGCAATATGTTGAGTCAAAAGGGGCCAACACTGAGGTGGGCATGGGAAAGTGGGTTGCTTAGTTGGAATGGTGTGGTCGAGTAGACTACATATGCCCTAGGCAAGTGGATGCTACCTACATATTTCTATGGACATAATGTCCAAAATGAACTTTAAGCCTAATGTAGTTCTTTTGAGATGGGGAGTGTTGGTTAACTGGGTTACCCAAATTTGATATCATGTAGGTAGGTCTAGTTAAAGGATGTTAGAGAAAGGGAAGTGCCAAAGGGTGGAAAATATGGGTATAAAATATTTTTTTGATTGGTTTGGTTAAAATAGTGAATGAGATTACCTAAGATGTAATTAGATGATTACTTCAACTATGTAAAAGGAATTTGTAGCCATGGATAAGCAAGTTCAAGCATGAAATTTATGCCACCATTTTTTAAAAAGGGAGAAATATGCTTTACCAAGATTTAGAAAATCTGACACTACTAGAATTGTTGTGATAACCTGGCAGGTTCTTTCATCACCATCCAAATAAGCTGACATTGTGCACACTCCAAAATAATGTCATTAATAAGATCTGTAAAGGTATTATTTAATGATTTGGGGAAGCAAAGTAGTAGTGTGGGTAAATGAGAAGTGGCAAATATTTGGACACTTGACCCTTGAGCTAGTGGGGCCCCAAAATAAGTAAACATTGAGTTTTGAGGGAATTTAGAGAAATACTTTGAGGGGTTTTAGAAAATGGAATGAGGTGAATAATAATATTATTAATTAAATGATGGATCAAAAGGAAAATAAAAGATAGAAATGGAAAATTTAGAGGTAAAATAGAAGAAGAATATATGAAGATAGACAGATTAGGGAGTTGAAAAGGAAGGTGGGATAAAGAGGTCCAAGGAGAAAATAGTGTGGTTAAAGAGGTGACTAATATAAGAGCTTATTGGGTGGACTACAATAAAAAAATTAGGGTGATTATGGTGCATATGAGGATGTAGGCTAGGTAGGGAGAATCAAGGGAAATTATGGGTTGGGATGTAGGTTGCATGAGAGGGTATGGCTAGCATCCACACGTGTGTACCCCAAATCATTTGGTTGAAGGTGGTTTTAGTTTTGATTCTAATATCTCTGAAGGTCAGGATAAAAGGGGTTTGAAATAGGAAAGACTATAGGGGGTGGGAAAGGAATCTTCATCTCGATGGCTTAGCAGGGCTTAGGCTTTTTGGTTGGTTATATGAGCCTACAGGCCTAGCCAATTGTGTTATAGAGTTGTAGGATCAGTATATATCTCATAGTAAACCAAAGTTAAATGGAAGACATTCGAGGTTTTAGCATGTTAGACGTTGTGATCATATATGAGCAAAATGGACAGAGGGTTAAAAAGGGGAAAAGGTGATAGGTAGGGTGAAGGGAGTAGCTAGACAAGAACAAAAAAAAGGATCTATGCTCAACATGCAAAGGAATTAAAGGAAGAAAGGGATGCACTTGAAGTAACAAACGTAACCAAATTTCATGCATTAAAGCAAGGGCATAGAGGACATGAGGAAGTAGTAAAAGTGGTACAATGGGTGACCACACTCTAAGGAGATGGAGGTTAAATGGGAGAAAATAAGAGATATCCAACAAGAGATGAGGTGAAGGCAGACCAGGAGAGGGATGAAGAGATAGGTAGAGAAAATAATGAGGTCACAAATAAATATGAAGATGGAAAAGGATAGAAGGATCCATACATGGACATATAATAGGAAAAAAAAGGAAGGTCAGGAATAACAAGGAATATCATCAAGGGAGATGAAAAAAATTAAATAAAATGGAGAAAAGAGAAAAAATAAGAGGTAAAATATGGAGGGGATGAGGGATGCACTAAAAAATGACATATTGGAGAATTGAAAAGGATGGGGAGAGAAGTGTAACAATCATGAAGGGTAAGGGGAGGATGGGAATTATGGGAGGCCATGAAGGGTTTGAAAATAAGTCTAAAAATAGACCAAGGAGAAAATAATTTGATGATGAAAATGAAAAACAAGGCAATAAATGGAAGAAAGGAAATAAGAGGAAAAAGGATTGAAATGAGGACACAAAAAAGATGATAGGAGAGTGAAGAATTAGGTGGTATCTTAACCAAGTAAGAATGGATGATGATAGGTAATGAAGCAAAACATATGGTGGTTTTGGAGGTGAGAATGGGATGACAAATGGGAAATGGTTTAAGAAAAACAAGGGGAAGTGAAGGATGCATGGGTAAGAAGGTGAAGAGAGAAGGTACGCATCAATCAGCTTGTTAAAATAAATTGACAAGTTGAATGGGTGATTAGAAGATATTGTCAAGCCAAAAAGTGGTAAGGTGGTGAATAAATAATGAAATGGAATGAGATGAAGATAAAGGATGAAGATCAGGAATGATAAAAAGAAAAAAGAAGAATTGAATTAGAGATACAAAGCAAGGATACTCACATAGATTCAAAAGACAAGTGAGTACCAAGATGGAAAGAGGAAAAGGGGAATTCAAAAGGCAAAAGTCAAGAACTGAGAAGAAGAAAAGGGGAAATTACATAAGGCTTCTCAAAGGATAAATACCTAGGGAGAAATTAGTTGTGGAGGAAAAAAACAAGACAGAAAAGCTGAAAGGATGGAAAAAAACCAAATAAGAAGAATGTAAAATGGGTATGGTGGAAAGAGTGGTGAAATGATAGAGAATGGTGGTACACGTAAAGAAAAAGTATAGAAATAAAAGAAAAAATATATATTTCAAGATGCATAGTATGATGTAGAATTCATGAGGGAATGAGACTAATGAAGAGGGCGTGAAAAATTGCTAAGGACAAGGGAAAATGATGAGGATGGAAAAAGAAGACAAAGGAGATAGGGGAAATTTTGGTAAAAAGTGGAGAGAGAGGCAAAAAATTCAAAAAGTGGGGGGGGGGGGGGAAGTGAGTCATGAAGCATGCACAAGGAAAGGTTTTAGGGGGAAATGAATCAGAGTAGGTGTTGACTTTATGGGGGATAAGAGGGGCCAATGAGGAAAGCTATCAATACTTGTGTTAAAAGAGATTAACATGCTAGAAAAGTGGTTAAAATAGATTGACAAGCTAAAGGGAGGGAGGTGGTGAGGAGAGAGGTGGAGGGGTGGAGGAAAAGATATTAGGTGAGCAAGGCAAATAAAGTAAAGGATGTGGCTGAGCTGACCCCAGTAAGTGAGTGTTGCCTACAGAGTCCAAAAAGACCTCAGGCCAATGTATTTCTCCTAGCAATGGGGGAAAAACTTAAGAGGAAGTATTAGATGGTGTTAAAACACAAGGATACTATGAAAAATCCAAAGCTTTCTTGATATAGGACACCCTAGGAAAAAGGGCATTGTTAGCAATAGAAGTTAATGAGAAGAAAAAAGGGAGGGTAAGTAGTTTTTAGTGGCCAAACTGCCCCTAGAATTCAAGCAGTGCCTACATAGTCAATGGACATCAGGCCATTATAGTTCAATAAGGTTTGGGTGAGTGGTGTTTAAATTAGCTACCCCAATTTGATGGATCACATGGGTTGGTTTGGGTTGATGGAGAAGGTTTTGGAAAATAGTGATTTTGGGTTTTGGTGAAGGTGACGATGAAAGTGCATAGTGTAGATTGGTGAATAGTTACCATAATGATCCCACATTTAGTAGGATAAGAGACACAGATGGGTAAGGTAGGATAAATAAGAAGGGAACACAAATGCTAAGCACCATAAATAATATTTAATGGAGCTAATCCATAGAAAAGGTGCCTTTGTGAAGAAGTTGCACCTTATAAAATTATGTGAGGGTATAAGCTTAGAGATAGCATCTACCATTACAAGTTGAGTTTTAGGAGGTGGACTTCTATTAGGATCTGTATAGTTGATTTGGCAAAGGTCCATCACTGCTACAAGCTAAGTTTTAAGGACAATAGCAAAGTGACAACCTAGAAATAATTTATTTTATGGCTAGTTAGATTATACAAGTAAGGATGTTAGCAGCATGGTGAGCAATAGAGGATGGACCTTGCCTGACCCAAAAGCTACATGGGTAGGCTAGACAAATGATGGCCATGTCTGTATCCTCTATCCTAGTTCCTTGGAACTGATGACTTAGGTTTATACTTAGAAGAGGTCTTGGTAGCAGGGAGCTACGTGGTCTAGGATATTGGTTATATAGTTGGAGAAGGAGACTGCTCCCCTATCATAGATAAACTCCTAGCTAGCACAAAAAAAAAGACTACCATGTTCAAGCAGGCACTGCCAATGGTTGGGGTCTAACATTCAAATCATATAGCAATGGGTTGGTAGTAATAAGAAGGTAGAGAGGACAAGAAGGTGAATGTATTGTCATGAATTCATAGTAGCCTACTTTTGATGGAAGATTTTATATAGTGACAAACATTTGGGAGTTACCACCACTAAAAAAATGGTAGTTGTGAAGGCATGATCATTACAGTGACCCATGGTTAGATGTCAATTTACGTCAATTAGGATAAAGGTGAAAATGATGTGAATGACCACTAGGCCTACAAGGATCATAATATGACAAAGCAAGGAAAGACATCGAATACATATTAGATGATAAGGACAACAAAAAGATATCATGATGGTGCATAATGGATTTATCAAGATGACCAATCATATCGAGGGTGACGTGTCCATATGAAAAGGTAAGTACACATGACATTTTCAAGTGGGAATAATATTCAAGGGAATTAATGACGTCATATGACCTTCCCAGTTAGTGGAATGGAGAATCATGTTAGTGAGGAAGAATGGCCAGGTATTCTATTTAAATAATCATTATAAGAATGAATGTTTATCATTGATTTATTTGGTTTTGTAGGTCATAGAGCGTGTAGAGAAATACACAAGGTTAAATATTGAAAATAATGGGAACAATGGTGGAGATAATCAACAACCCCCGTGACCCAAAATAATCAATATGGTGAATGTGTAGATCTATCAGATATTATAACATGTAATGGTGATAATAGAAGTACTATTAGATCAACAACAATAGGAAAGCCACCCACAAGCTAAGCTTGAGCCTAAATTCTTACCTCCACAGCCATGAAGAAGGTAAGAATTTCACTGCACATGATGTAGGGTTAGAGAACATGATTATCAGCCTGTCTATGGAGGAATCCTCACTATCCAAGGGGATGTGCACTGAGTAAACAATTGGTGGTACCTATGCGAGCACAATAACCAAAGTAAAGGGATGTAATGGCTGCAATAGGTGAGTAGGGTGAAAGACCTAGAGAAAAAAATGTGGGAGAGGAGAACAGAGTATACTCTTTATTAGTTGTTGAAATAAGGAATGCTATGAATGCTAGTTTAGGGAGTAAAAAAAGTATAAGGATCATTGAACATAAATATAGAGTCACCATATAATCATTGTAATGCTTAGGTAGGAAAATAATGTATGCATGCAATTTAGGAAATGTGTGGATAGTCTGATAAATTTATATGTGTCGTGCAACTCCTCACACCCTAAATAAAATATTGCATAGTTTGTTTTAAACATGTATAAAATACATTAGATGTCACTGATCTAATGTTATCATGCTTAAGGTTGTGTGGATACTTATGAATGTTATGGTTATGTTTATGAGTGATATCATTGTGATTTTTGTATTCTCACTTAATTTTAAAAATAATGATTATTGTTGTTGCAACACTAGATGGTAAAAGTCATGATGAAAACATCAACCAAGAATAGTAAGATAAAAATAGGGCACAATGCTTTATTTTTGACAAGGAATAAAAATAGACCTAAAGTGGAATTGGATTAATGAATATAAGCCCTTCAAATGTTATGCATGAATGGTCATTGGTTGATAAAAAATGTTTCTTGATCACAGGGTGTCAAGTAAGCTCTAAATCCCTTGATTTACAAATAGTCTAAAGGGAAGATGGGTGATAGGTGGTGTGAAGGGTAATGGGTGATATGTATGATAACCTCATGTGAATTAGTTTTTCCCTTTTATAAGTGACCTAAAAATAGTAACAAATAATTCCATGTCATATTCTCGATGTAGACTGATCAATGTGGGAAGTCTATATGTGAAAACTGATTACAGATTCCAACTTATTATGCTGCTTGAGAGCCAATTGCAGCTTTAAAATTTGTTTTGATAGTGGGTATTTTGATTTATTATTATCTATGGGAAGCTGATCAATGTGGGATATTCCAAGACATTACTCTGCTTTTGACAAAGTTGACTTAGCCATCCTTCAAAGGAGTGCTCCAAGCTTATTGGCTTTGTTTAATGCTCTTGATAGTTGTCCTTTAAGGGAGCAATCTACCTTACATTTGGAAATTTTGATTTTGATTTTGGGTAGTTGTCCTTTCAAGGAATAATCTACAATGCTTAAGATATTGACCCAAGTATTATTTTGGTATCCAAATTATGTCTGGATGCAATGTCTTTAGACATGGACAAGTCTAATTAGGTTTAGAAGTTTACATTTATGAGGGCAAAACTTTAACATAAGAAGGTCAATGATATGTGAAAGGGTGTGGTTTTGATACAAAATTACTATGGGATTCCATCTTGTTATAAATGAAAAGTATCCATGAGAACCATGCTATGGGTAGAGCTGTGGTACCCACATTTAGGATTAGGCTGACTATGATGGTTAATTGCATAGTTCTATGTTATAATAAATTCTCCTCAAAAGGAGAAAATAAAGATGGGTGAAGGTTAAAATATCATAATCAAGGGATGAGCTTAAGTTAGACAAAAGGAGTGAGCTTGATCCTTCTTTAACAAAAAAATGGATGCAGATGTGAGGCATTGAGGGGCTTAGGTTCTAGTTTGCCTTCGAGAGAGGATAAATGATAAGATCCTAATCTATACTTATGGGTAATGATGTAGGGTCCAAGCCAATTAAAAGTAAACTTGCCTCATTTACTCTTTTCCATGTTGGTTTTCCTTTAGGATGAGGTCTTTGATATTGAATTATTATTGTTTGAGGTACTTGTTATAAGCATGTTTGATATGCTCTTGATAGATATGAAGTGGGTGAGGATTGCTAAATGGCACTCATCAAGTAGCTCAAGTTGATCTAAATGGTACTAATGAAAATCTTCCTAAAAAATAAGCTCTTGCAAAGATATGTGAAAAGTGGGGATTTGGACTTTAAGAGGCAAGACTACCTCTATTCCAAATACTAAAGAGAAAGGGGTAGTACCCATAGAGGTTCAAATTCTAGTATGATAGGCTCATAAAGTGAATGGGATGTGCAAGTGCCAATCCTGACCTAAAAAATTGATAGCTTTGGTGAGCATTTTGTTAAGGATTTTGTTAGAGGCTTTCGCTTGTCCATTTTCTTGTGGACAATAAGGTGAGGAAAAGCTTAACTCGATCTAAATGCATCACATAGCCCTTGGACCTACTTGTTTTTAAAACATTTACAATTATCAATGATGATCTTATGAGGAACATTGAAGTGGTAGATGATATGATGGTTGATAAAGTTGATAATCTTCTCTACTTTGGTCAAGATAACAGGGATAGCTTCCACCCACTTGGTGAAATATTCAGTGGTTGTGATGATAGAGCTATGCCATTGTGAATAATGGGGGTTAATTTCCCCAATGAGATTAAGCCCCCATTGAGAGAAAGGCCAAAAGTCCTTACATACCTGGAGGATATTAGCTAGCACATGATGTAAATTAGTGTGTTATTAATATTTTAAACATTTTTTTACATAATCACAATAGTCTTGGTTGAGGGTAGGCCAATAGTAGCCAAGGTGAAGTATATATTCAGCGACCTCTAGGCCATTAAAGTATCCCCCACATATCCCATCATGTGTTTCCTTGATGGCATGGGAAGCTTCATGACTACATAGGCAATAAAAAAGGATACTGTTAGAAATACATTTGTAAAGGATTCCCACTAGGATGGTGTAATGAGAGGTACTCTGAACAAAGGCTCTTCAAGCATTCCTAAAGAGGTTAGGAGGAACAATGCCTAAGTTAAAGTAGTTAAGAGTTTGGGGATACTAAATGTCAAGTGAGGATTCCTCTACACTATAAATGATAGGGAGATAAAATTGGTTATAGGAGGGAGTGGTAAAATGATGAATGGTGATAAATATTTTGAAATTGGAAGGTTGAGAAGGGATCTAGGAAGCAAGGCAAGCAATCGTATCTACAAATTTGTTGGTAGATTGAGGAATATATTGGACCATGTAATGTTTGAATGATGTTATGAGTTTGTCATCTAAAAGTTTATATTTTTGTAAGACATCATACTTACATTGATAGGATCTATTGAACTAGTTGACACGATCTAAGAATCACCAAAGACATGGATTATCTTAATCCCCAAGGCTAGAGTAGTTTGGAGACCTATAAGTAGGGCTTCATACTCAATCATATTATTGGTACATTCAAATTCAAGTTTGAAGGAAAGAGGAAGGGGTTTGCCATTGAGAGGAATGAGGATAACTCTAGCACCCCTTTTTTTATCACTTCAAGCCATTGAAGAACATGGTCATTTGGTAGGTTATGCCCTCCTCTTGAAAAATAGTCATGATAGCTTCATCTGAAAAGGCAAGAGGAGGTGGTTGGTTGTTTGGTAAAGGAGCTTTAACCAATTGCTTAGGAATGACCTACCCTTTAATTGATTTCTATTGGATAAATTCAAGGTTAAATTAACCTAAGAGCATGAGTACCTATCCATGCACTAATTTTGGTATGGTTTAGAGTGCATGTACTTGAGTGAGTCGGTATTAGTGATGACATAGGTTTTATGGTTAAGAAGGTAGTGGCAGAGTTTGGTGGCTATGAAGGTCAATGCTAAGTAGAGTTTCTCGATATGTATATACTAATTCTCATATTCTAAAAGTATGCGGATAATGTAGTATATGGCTTACTCTTTGTGTTGTTCATCTCAGTGAGCTAACATCACCCCTACAAAATGGTAAATGGTAGAGATATATAAGTAAAAAGGGTGGTCATCCTTAGGAGGGGTTAGAATAGGTGGTGATAAAAGGTAATATTTGATAGAATCAAAGGTATTTTGACAATCACCATTCCATTTGAAAGAGACATCCTTCTTTGTAAGGTGATAGAAAGGATGGCACCAGTCTAAAGGTTTAGAAATGAAATGACAAATGGATCAAATTTTTCCTTGCAAGCTATGGAGTTACTTAAGGTTGGTTGGAGGAGACATGTCCAAAATTGCTTTGACTTTAGCAGCATCTAATTCTATTCCATGAAGAGAGATGATAAATCTAAGAAGCTTTCCTAAAAGGACCCCAAAAATACATTTCTTGGGATTAAGGCAAAAATGATAATGGATGAGGTGTTCAAATATGATTGTAAGAATAGCCAAGTGATCTATTCAAAGTTTGGATTTCTCAACAAGGTCATCCACATATTCTTCTACAATCTTATGGATGATATCATGGAGAATATAAGTCATGGAACATTGGTAGGTTTCACCAGTGTTCTTTAACCTGAAAGGCATGAATCTATAGCAAAAGGTCCCCTAAGGGGTGGTAAAGGTGGTTTTATGTTGATCTTCAGGAACAATCAAGATATGATTATAACCTAAAAACCCATCAATGAGAGATAACATCTCTTGGCCAGTTGTGAGATCAACAAGCTGGTCAGTGCTAAGTAGAGGAAAGTCATCCTTAGGGCAGGTGAGGTTAAGGTCATGAAAGTCCACACAAATGTAGAGACCCCTAGTGACTTTGGTGATAGGTACAATATTTGATACTTATTAAGGGTAGTCAATGGGTTGAATGAAGTTTATAGAGAGAAGATACTAAAGATCTTCTTTGATGATAAGGGCTATGTGAGGATACATGAGTCAAAGTTTTTATTTAACAATATTGGCATCATGATGAGTGGCTATGTTATGGGTAACAATGGTCAGGTCAATCCTAGGCATATCACTATAATACCAAGAAAATGATATGTTATGGTCTTACTAGAAGTTCCTTTGTATTTAGTGATTGGCCCAATTCAAAAATGCAGGGGTTATCCAGGGTGCCCAAGTTGATATCCATGGTAGATTCATTTCACATGGTTCAGGCTTCAGGAGGAAGGGATTTTTGGATAGAAGAATATCTTATACTAAGGTAGGTAAGAATGGAATCATCATCTTGATTTTTGATGGTGTTGATGGTAGAAGAATCATTTTCTACCATTTCAGGGTGCACAAGTGGAAAGACTTTGGTTTGGCCACCCTTTTAGTAGATGAGAGGGCCCAAACTAACAGTATTGACTAGAAAAAAAATTTAGGGGGATGATCTCAGGACCTTTAGGTAGGAAAAGTGGTTGGGTTTGTGAGGATGGGATATATTCCTCCATGGTGGAAATCGGCTTTGGTAAATTGGTGGGTTTTTTAGGTGGTTCATACCCAAGGCTAAATTACTCATGAGTTTTCAAAGTTTTGATATGGGGTAACTCATGAGGCCCTTATTCATAAAGACTAAGGAAATCGGCTTTGGTAAATTGGTGGGTTTTTTAGGTGGTTCATACCCAAGGCTAAATTACTCATGAGTTTTCAAAGTTTTGATATGGGGTAACTCATGAGGCCCTTATTCATAAAGACTAAGGCTAAATCCTTTCCAAGCACATATATGAAGATATTACTTAGTGAACTATGGTTTATTAATATAAGAAATGTTAGAGGTAAATGATTGGATGGATGAAGTAGTGGTAGGGGCTAGAAGTGGTTGATTAACTCCCTCATAAATCAAAATTTTTTGATGGTTAGGGAGCCTGAAGGGGACAATGGTTCACATGTTAGGGTCATAAGAAGGGTCATGTCTGAGATTCCCATATTTTTGAGGAGTAGAGAAGGCATCCAAGTTTAAGAGTCTATATTCCCCAAGGGAAATATGTTGGAATGTGATTTCCATGGGGTTTTCTACAAGAATTTTGGAAAAAAGATAGATGAGATAGTAGAAGCTTCATCAATATTTGGTGTGGAAGTGTCATAAGTTTTCATTAGTGGGGTTGTGTCATTAGTAGATGGTTGTGAGTTGAATGAAGGAGGAAGGATGACATCATTAGGTTGATATGTCATATTTCAAGATGTGAAAATACTAGGGTCAGCCTAGATAGTCACAACTTGCCCTTCAATCTTAAATTTGACACATCGATGTAAGGTGGAAGGGACACAATGCATGGAATGAATCCAAGGGTGCTTGAGTAAAACATTGTATTAGAATTCTCCTTCCACAACATAAAAAAGTTTAGGAAAGGTACGAGGCCCTACACAGATATGAAGGACAACTATACCCAAGGTAGTAGTCATGGTATCATTAAAATAATGAAGGAACATTACGCTTTCAAACATTATGTTCATGGGTAAGTGCAGTTGGTCCTAGGAATGGGAAGAGATAATATTGACATTGGCTCCTCCATCAATAGTCACCCTTTTGATGTGGGTTTGATTAATGTATTTCATAATGAAGATGAGGGGATCGGGATCCTCCAAATGAATAGAGGGTATTTCTAAATCCTTGAAGGTGACAAGGTTGGAAGTTTGAAGGGTCCCAAAAAAGGTAGCAAGAGGTTTAGGGTCATTGGTTTGGACCTCGATAGATTACAAGGATTTTATGAATGCTTAGCAGTGATGGGGAGGGGTAGATACTAACTCATTTAAGCTCATTTTTATTGGAGTTTGGTAAAGCTACTTGATGATAGCTTTCTAAATGGATATTGTATATGGGTTAGGGTATGGAGGGTTAGATGGAGAGGCACCTAAGATAGACACCTTGGGTTTTTTCAAAGATAGAGATGGTTGGGTATTGTTTTCTTGGGAGTTTAGATAGGGGTAATTCTAAGGAATGGTTGCCTTAGCCTTCATGTTATTCTTCTATTGGGCTTGATATCAGGTAACCATGTGAATGGTATGGATAAGGGGATTTTCTATATTTTGTAGTTGCTTTGGATCCTCTTCTTTACTTTTGGGTGAGACTAAAGATTGGATGGGTTCAGTTGGTGGTTTGATTGGTAATGGGGATGAAGGAGGTTTATCTGATAATAGATCATCATCTTCATATAGGTTATGAACAAGTCCTTGGAGAGCTTTACAATTTTCTATGTCATGTCTTGGTTTTCTATGGTATACACATATCAAGTTATCATTGAACCAAGAGGGTTTGGTACATGAAGGGTCAAAGGGTTTGATGGGTGGTAAACTCAAGGAAGAAGTTTACAATAACCATTGGAGAATGGTTAAGTAAGATTCAACTAAAGGTTGTAAAGGTTTAATAGTTTTTATTTTGGGTGGTGAAGTAGAACGTTGTGTGGATGTAGAGTTGGTGGTAGGTGTCTTGGGTAAAGTGGCATTCTTGGTTGATAGTTTTAGTTTAGGCAAGATGGTTGACAAGTTGGAGGCAGAGGACGTCAAGATAGGTAACTTAGGAATTGTTGGTATAGTGAGGAAAGGTGTCTTAGAAAGCAAGTATGAAGGTGTGACCAATAAAGGTGGTGAGGTTTTAGTAAAAATGATGGACTTCATGTTCAAGGTAGAGGGATGAGGACCCAAAATGGAGGGAAAGGTTGAGGGAGGTAAAATTTAGGGTTTTAGGCCTTTTAGTGGTTTTACTTCTTTGGTTGTTTTAGTTGCTGGTTTTGGAGGGGATTTGGTCACTTTAGTTGTCTTGGTGGGTTTAGGTGTTTGAGGGTCAATTAATTTGGAGGAAGTTTTGTTTGGTTAGGTGGAGGTTTTAGTTGGTTTATAAGGGATAGATTGGTCTACCAAAAAAGGGGTTATAAGTTCTAGTTTTGTTCCCTTACCTTTGTCTTGACCTCTAATAGAAGGTTCTAAAATTGGAGGTTGGGTGGACGAATTCATCTTCTCTTGTGAAATAGCTTCCAAAAAGGGGGTGGATGGTTCTAAAATAGGAGAGGTAATTGTGTTATCCTCTAATGGAGGTGTGGGTATGGTGGCTTCCTTTGTTTGGGTGTTTAAAGGAATAAACGTAGTTTTTTCCTTCCATTAAGCGAATGGGGAAAGAATTGGTTAAGGTAATGTTTTCTTCAACAATGGGATTACTGGTAACCACATTAATAGTATGTGCCTCATGAGATGGGTCTAGTTTATTATCATGGTAAGGGGTAGAAGGAGCATGATTAGGTAAAGGCTTGTGGAATATGTGAAGGCCTTGGTTTGGTGGTGTATTAGGATTGTCCAACGTAAGTTATCCCTTGTCAATGAAGGATTGAACAAGGTATTTGAAGGTACTGCATCTATTGATGGCATGCCCTATAACTTAGTGAAAGGCACAGTGGTAATTCTCATTATACCAACCTAGTATGGGATGAGAAGCATCAAACTATTAGGGTGGTTTAATTGGTGAAAGTTGGATAATATTGGCTTTTATTAAGTTTTCCAAAATAGAAGGATAAGGATCCCTAGTTGGAGTTAATTTCTTATGATGATTCCAATTTTGGTTCCTTTGGTCTTGGTCTAAATAATTAGAGGAGTCAAAGGTTTGGTTCCTTGGGTTTTATTGGTTGGTAGATGGAGGTGGTGCAGCTTTGAGGATAATGGCTTTGGTGATTGCTTTGTTTTTAGTATTGGGATTGGTTTGGTTGTTTAGTTTAGAAGAAAAGAGCTCATTAGGTTTATAAGTTGGATTCTTGCTTTTAAAATTTAACCTTATTTCATGAATGGCTCTATTCTCTGGTTTATGAGCCATGGTAAAAGCTTCATCAAAGGTTTGAAAGCTTTGGACATGTAATGTGGATGAAATATGTTTTGCACATGCCCAGGTGAAGAGCTCTATAATCTCAAGTTGAGGTAATGAAAAATAAATTTGGTTGATTAGGATCCTCTAATGAGACACAAAATTGATAATAGATTCATCTTCACATTATCGAATGGAGTATAGGTTTTTAATAGAAACTTTATTGAATATATTGATCGAAAAGTGATCCAAAAAGTTTTGGGGTAATTGGGTGAAAGAGAGGATGGAATGTTTGGGTATGGGACTATACCAATCCAATGTTGGTCTAAATAATGACATAGCAAAGGTATGGGGGAGAAGAGCATCATCATGGGCAATCAAGTAGAATGAATGCCTAAATGCTCTTAAATTTTGTTGAGGGTCTTCCTTACTATTAGACTTGGTAAATTTTGGAAGTTCTCATTGGGCTGAGTAAGTTTTGATGGGGACTGAAGGGTGAATAGTTTCATTACAAATTTGATCATAAGATAGGAAATTATGGGCTCTAGAGATGGATGACTGAAGGTTATTCATCTTATCCATGAACAACTTCATGAAATCTACTTGAGGTTGTTAGGATGTGTAGTTATATGGTATGTTTTGTTGAGGTTGGGCAATGTGTGAATAACTAGTAGATGGTTGAGATGACTCCATGTATTGGTATGTGGTCTTTAGAGGTTAGGTGAAGATTAATATTAGTATGTGGATGTTAATGGTTGGGTAGAGGTGGGTGGTTGTGTAGCAGGCATATGTCCTTGTGGGTTATGGAGATACCTAAAGGTCACTTTTTGGGTAGGAGTGGTAGTTGGGTTAGTGGCCAATGGAAAGGTGGTGACCCTTTCGCTAATTGGTGGTAACATGAAGGGTATGGACACTACAAGGCTTAGAATTGGAGTAGTGTTTGATGGATTATAGTAAACTAGAGGAAGATGGGTGGAACTAGAGGTAGGCACACCTATTGTGATTAGTAGGAGGCATAAGGGCAATGGTAGTTTGGGTTGATGGGTTAGTTTTGAGGGAGTTTTTGGTTGATGATAACATTCGGGAAACTATAGGTTGAGTATTTACCATGGTAGTGGAGGTATTCCCCATGAGATGGAGAGGCATGGCATAAGGTGGATTTAAGGGTGGGGTCAAAATTGAGATTTGGTAAGACGTGGTTCTTAGGTAGTGTTGTAAGGTTACATGGTTTTTGTTTAGGAAAGTGGAAAAATGTGTATCTCCTATAACTACCCAAGTAGGAATTATTAGAGAACAAGGGGAGTCTACAAGTTTTAAAGTGTGTTCCATGGCTGAAGAGGTGGAAGTTGGTGATGGTCGATTTGGTGGTGGGTTTTGTTCCTCGAGGTCCCTTTGTTGTTGGTGAGTGAGAACCATACAAGAAGGTAAGAAAAAGATGATACATTCTCACACCTCAAACAAAGAGAAATAAAAAAAAGACTCGAGGAAGACAATTAATTCACTAAGAGTGAGTTAAATCTTAAGATTCTTTTTTATCTCTCTTTTGGCTTATGCCTTAGAAAAGCGTGAAGAGGAGATTGGCTTGAATAGGTCCTAAACAAGGTAGTCTATGTTTGGTTTCAGTTTATATTTAGGTGCTCAAGAAGAAGTCTTTATTAGATCAATTACATGGCTTTGTGCTTGGGGGTTACTCTCCTCAGTTTATGATCCCATAGCTAGTGTGGGCACTTAGCCAATAAATATTGATTATCAAAGTTTATACTCAACTAGAGAGCTGAGTTGGTTATCCCCTCAATGGTTAAATCCAAGTAAGATAATCGATAAAGGGTAAGGTGATCCACTTGGTGATGAAATCCTAGTCAAGCCTTATCTCAAGTGAGTTTTATGTTTTTTTTTGTGCAAGTGATTTGGTTGTGTAACACTTATGAATTACGATTAATTTGCTTTGCTTGATTAATCTAAGTGAATTACAAACAAGTAAGCAAACAATGGATGCAAGTTTTATTTTAAAGACAAAATAAAATTTAAAATGTCTTTAAATGCATACAAAATATCTAAATGAAACTCCTAATCTTAGGATTATTTCTCTTTAAAAATGCAAGGAAAATAGACTTTAACTTTTTTTAAAACAAAAATGCAACTAAAACTTGTGTTTTTTGTTTTTTATTAACAAATAAAGAAAGCTTAATTTTCCTAGAATGCAACTAAATAACTTTTACTAATGTAATTATAAATATCATAAAACATTTATGAACCCAAGAAAACTCAAGAGTCTCATCGGGCATGCCAAAATGTTTCTATCTAATTTTCACTTTTTCTTAAGTGTGAAAAGAAGAAACTACTTAAGAAAGGTGTGTAGAAGAATACCTATTGAATGTGCACATGTTGAATCCAGACTTTGTAAGAACTCTTCTTTATCCTAAAAATAATGACCTATAATAAGAAAGCACTACCACAAAACTTGTTGGTTAGACAAGTAGTTGGGTGGATTACTTAGCGTGATTTAGATCTTAGAAGCGAAAACTTTCTAGGAGGCTGTCAATCCACCTTATTTTACCACTTAAGTTGAAATGATAAAAGAAATATATTTGCCTTAAGTGATTGTAAAACTAAAATACAATACAATAAATGACATCAAATTAATTTATAAAACTAAATTATTTGCTTAGATGGCTAAAATAAAGCAACTAGTTTAAATAATGCTAATGTTGAAAATCGGTTAAAATAAAGTTGTGGTTTTTGGTTTGGATTGATTTGATAAAGGTAAAAATAATGATTTGGATGGGGTTGGGAAATGGTTGGGATGGTGAAGGGAAATATGTTCAATAAAATAAGAGGAATAAATGGTCAAAAAGAGGGCCAAGGGGGCAAAGGGGTAAATGGTCAAAATGAGGCCGAGAAGGCAAAGGGGTAAAGGATGATCAAGAGGGAAAAGAGATATGGGTAAGAGGATAAAATGAAAATAGGGTAAGGAAGGATGGAAGTGAAAGAAGAAGGTCAAATGGAAAGGATTAAATAAATTAATATAGTTAAACAACAAGATTACCTCAATGCTTGAAGATGTTTGTGTAGACACCGAAATCGTGTCTATCCCTTGGTCATCCTCCCCCTTTGGTCTCCTTGGTCCACCCCCTAAAAACATTCCTAACCCACATACTTATTAATTTAAAATAAATTAACTATTTTAAATTAATGGCCCCCTTGACACATCACCCCATGCCAAAACTTAATTACTTAAACCCCCATTTTAACCCTCCCATCAACCTCTCACGTTCCTTTAATCCGCCTTGAACTATTTTCTAATGACAGTTAGCCCCAGCAGTTGGAAGAACGGAGAAAAAGACTAAAAATAGCCTCTTTTCCCATTCTTCAGCCGCCGACGTTAGTCATTATTCGGCCAACATCAGTGGTTTTTCCAGCGTTGGTTCCCTTTAAAACTACATTTTCTATTTCCGTTGCCCGTCTCTTGCAAACATGAATTCTCTCGCTCATGCTTCCCAGCATTCTTGCTTCTCGATTTCTTGCAGGTATCAGTGTTTTGACAACACCTTCCAGGCTTAAAGGATCAATACCAGTCATCCCACACCAGGTTGAAGGTTGCACGACATTCTTTCCCATCAGTGACAACGGACACAGCTTCTGCACTTCTACATCTTCTCCCACAGTTAAGTATTTGCACTAGTTTTATATTTTTGTCTCTTTTAAATACATTAGCAATCAGATTACTATACATTTCTAAGCATTCTTGACACAACCCAGTCTATTTTTCTCAGAGAGGCTGAAAAGCCTCCTCTCACCTTTATCTCTCTTTTTGCCCCTGTCATCCATTTGGTCCCTTTTTAGCCACACTCTCTGCCTTGCAAACCTAGCACAAGCCACTAAAGACTCCCACAGACACCCCAAATTACTTCACTGACCACAAACAGCCCTGAGACTTGTCCAAAGCCATATTATCAACCCAGACCTAACTTTCAACCAGACTAGCCTTGACTTCCTTCCCAGAGATGCTGAGAGGCCCTTCTCCTACCCATACCCCTTTTCTGGCAACACATCCCTGTCCTTCATCTAGTCCTTCTTTCAGGCCACACTCTACAAACCCTGTACAGACTCTCAGAGTACCACAGACTATCCCATCAACCACAGACTGACCTAAGACTCGTCAAAAGCCTCGTTGCCCCGACTGACGTTAGCACCAGGCCCATTGCCCCTACCGACATCAGTAGACTAACCGACGCTGGAGACCTTAACCAACCGACGTCGGTAGAACCACTGACGTCAACAACTATAGAAGATAGATTGCTACATACAGGTACACATTTATATCTATTTCTTTTGTTCAGTCTTTTATCATTTCTTTTTCTAGCCACATTCTATTCTTTATCAATTAGTGGACTGACACCCTTCCAGGAAGTCTTTGTACTTCTAGGATCAAGCATTGCTTGGCAGTCCACTACCTACCTATCTAACAATTTTCTTGTTTGAGTCTCTTTCTTTTGTAGGTGTCATCCTCCACAGCCAAAGAGGAGCCCCTTCAGTCGTCTGGATAACGGTGCATAGACCTCATCCGGGTAACATCTAACCCTAGACCATTACTTTAGTTTCTTACTTCTTTTGAATGTAGAAAAGTGAAAACTTGTTTGAAACAATTTGTTGATGAAGATTGGCTTGTTGAAGATCCTTGATGATTTTAGCAGAGTTTTGTTTCTTCGTGCACTTTTCCTCCAAGATCTGGATGACTTCCAAAATATTAAAATCCTTCAAAAACCTACAACAAGATGTTAATAACAAAATACTAACTTCTCAATTAACCTTGGGTGAAGGAGATAGGGGCTTTTTATAGCATTTATTATGAAGAATCATGTCAAAAGAGGAATAATAGAAGTATGGAACCATTTTCCATGTGATGCATGAATGAGTCAAAGATGAGCTTGGTGGAGATTCCCATTTGGGTTGGTGATTCTCCCACATTGCACATAAATCCAATTTTGAATGGGAATCATGCACATGGGTTTAAATGAGACCAAAGACTTTTCACCACCCTTACTTGTCTTCATTCAAGAAATTAAAGAGATGGCACATAAAATGTGGCACAATTTTCCATGTGGTGCATGAATTATTCAAAAATGAGGTTGGTGGGGATTCTCATTTGGGTTGGTGAGTCTCCCATTTGGTTTAAAAAGTGAAAAATGGGTGCCCTTTGTCTTTTCCAAAGCATTAAAGAGGTAGGTATCTCATATTGAAGGATACTTTCATGTGTGAAGGAAACATACATGTTTAATGATGGCCCCTTAAGGGCAAATTCACCATATTTCAAGGGGGGGCCTTGTGATGCTTAAATGAGATCATTAAGCACCTTGAAAAAGGGTCCCGGGTGGGGTATGATGGCCTGTATCAAGCCACCTCACTTCTAAGCCATGTCACTTTCCATGTCATATGCCATGTCACTTTCCATGTCACATGCCATATCACTTGCCATGTCATCATGAATAGTGAGGGTAGGTCCCATAATGAATAGTGATAGTGAATAGTAATTTTGAATGGTACTTTTAAATAGTAATTTTAAATAATACTATATGAATAGGATAATAGTGATTTGGTTATGTTAAAAGGGGTTGGTTAAGGATTAAGAAAGTTTAGGGGGTTTTTATGGGGTCTTGAGGCATTTAGTCATTGAAAAATATAAGTGTGTAGTTTTCTTGTGTCTACACCCAGTGTCCACCATTCAATCTTGGTTCAACTCTTGTACATTGTTCCCTATCTAGTGGTTGCAATATTTCAACTTACACATATGAATAAATGACACCCACTTCTCCCCCATCATGACCTATAGGGGGAATTTAATATCTTTTTAGGTGAGTTTCATGCTCACTTCTGGATCTACCTCTGTGATGCTTACACCTTCCACCATTTGTGCCTCTCATTTCATGGTGGATACTTTTTTCACCTCTGATGATTTCTTTGCATCCTTATATGCCTAAATTAGTCCTTTGTATTGTCTCTTTTTTCCCATTATAAACTAGCTACTATTGAAATATGGCTGGTTAATCTTTTTTAATCATAAAATTTTACTTGGTGCTTTTTCACAGTCATGAGAAATGTAACTATGTGTTCGGATTTCAAGCTTCCTACACCATTAATAGCAACCTAGTCATTATACAACACTTATATTTTCCTATTCTCTATCAATTTCACTCCACTCACCTCCTTCTTAATTCAAAGAAGAATGTAATCTTCTCTTTGTTCAATCATTCTTATTTGGGGGTTTGTGGATGACTGGTTTTCTCTAGTAGCGTTCTCTAGTTTGAGTGGCTTAGGCTCTATTTGGCTCTGTTATGAATTCTTTCAAAGGTATGTAACCTATTGAAGTATATCATTCACCTCTTTATACTTTTTTTTAGCTACGTCACCAATGGTTGGTCATTAATGACTAGTGGCATATGGATTTCTTGAAATCTACTAAACCCATGAAATCCAATAAAATCCACTACCAAATACTCATTTATTGTGGATCTTTGTGCTCATGCTACTGTAGCATTTACTTTACTAATGTTTTATTTAATTAAGTGATAGGTAGTTCAAACAATCACTTCTTGTTGACCATTAGGTGGGTACCATCTATCTCAATGGTCATTCTGTTGCACTTGGTTCAACTTGGCATGACCTTCACCCTTCTTATGGCAACCTAGGTGTAGCACTTCACATGCACATGATTCAGCCTCTGCAATTCCATCTTTTCTTATTATTTCACTTCCTTTCAAGCATGCCTCTCTTTCTTAGTCAATTTCTTTGTTCTTTCATGTCTCTTGGTTCAAATTTCCCTACCCCAAAAAAATCATGGCACTGGTCCTCCAGTGCTTCATTCTCTCCTCTTGATTCCTTGTGCATGAATATCTCATGTGCCTTCTTTCATCAACTTGTACTTATAACTTTTTGAACTTGGTAAACTTCACATGTCCAAAAACTTAGGTGTTTAGCCTCAGGTGCTTATAAAGTGACCATACTCGGCTCATTTGACTAGATTTATGTGTGTAAGTGTTAGAAGAGTTCTCTTACGGGCCTAAAAGTGCCATGCTTATTCACTCAACACAAATTAAAAAAAAACATAAGAAAATATTTGGCTTGCACCAAATTTTATTATGGTCAAGACCAAATAACCAACTTATGACTAGGAAGTCAGTGTCTAATGGCACAAGCACCATCCTAGTGACTGTATAGCTTAAATTTATTGTCATTGAAATGCCTAGGGAGCATTTTACCTATCAACATATACATATTACATGTGTCAGTCTCTAATATATTATGGATTACATAAGGTCCCATCCACCTAATATGTATCTTACCTAGGTGCTTGAGGTATTTAGATTCATATAGAAAAAATAGTACACCTTTTGTAAATACTTTGTGATTGATGTGCTTGTCATGCCATAGATTTTGGCATACTTTTTCTATCAACTAGATCTATTTTACTTGGGCACATATCTTTTCCAAGCACTCCAAGTCTTTCAAGCATGCGCTTAAAGACTCTTGGTCATCTAATTGACCAATTGGCATGATGCATAATATGGGCACTATAAATTTTATAGGTATAATGGCCTCTATTCTAAACACCAATTAAAATGGTGTAGCCTTGTTTAGGTGCTTATATGTAGTGAGATAGGCCCACAATACTGCTAACACATGATCATCCCAATATTTGTGACTAATATCACATATCTTTGTGAGGCAAATTCCTAATATTTTATTGAATGCCTCAGTGGTGCTATTCTCTTGGGGATGGTAAGGTGTCATTTTATGGTATGCCACCATATATTCAATCAGTAAGATTTGAAAGGTTTCATTAATGAAGTGTGCACCATGGTCGCTAATAAATCTAAATAGGCATCCATAGTGACTGATGATATTCTACAAAATAAACCTCACTATGATGGAAGTTATACAATCTTTGGTTGGTGCTACTTCAACCCACTTGGTGAAGTAATCTATGGCAGCTAAAATATATCATGTGCATGTGTGCCTCATAGCTAGATTAATAGGCCCAACAAATTCAATGGCCCATTTTTCAAATGGTTCCTAGCTAATGATGGGGATGAGAGGCATCTCATCCTAGTGGTTTAAATTTATTTTTCATTAGTATATGTCACAAGCTTTGGCACATTCTTTTTCATCTTGAAATAAAGTTGGCCACCATAATCTTGATTGTAGTACCTTACATGTCATAACATATCTAGCATAATGGACTCCATCAATCCCTTCATGTGCCTCTTAAAATATTGAGTCTCATTTGTGTTCTAAGACAAATTAGTGTAGGACCTCATTATGGCTCAACCTATACAATTCTCACTAATGAGTTGAAAAGGGGTGACACAAACTGTGAGTTAATTCTTCTTCTTAGTCATCATCGTCTGAGCCATAGATTTGGAGGTCAAAAATATGGTGATCTTTTCCAAGTATTTGAAGATGAACTAGACTCTATAAAGCTATGTGTCAGGCATATCATCTTTAATAGGCACTTTTTCATCACCAGAGTTGATGCGGGATAGATGGTTTAGGCCCAAGTTTTGTTTTCCAAGTTTCACTACAACAGAGAACTAGAATTCTTGAAACAAAATAATCCATTGACAAATGTGCCCATATAGAATGAGCTTAGTCACTAGGGTCATAAGCACCTCATGATTAGTAAATAATATGAAGGGGGTTGCCAAAAAATATTATCATAACTTCATGGTAAGTATCTTATTCTTAGTTATGGTGTATTTCTATTCTACCTTGGTTAGTTTTCTACTTGCGAAGGAAATAGGATTATCTATTTTTCCCCCACCTAGTTGCATGAGAATGGTGTTGATCATAGAACCAGATGCATCAATTTGAACATATAAGGGATTCACCCAATAAATAAATTTTAATATTGGTGCACTTTCTAGTTTGAAATTCAAGGTCTCAAACACATCTTCCTACACTACACCCTAATAGAATGGTCCATCCTTTCTCAAGATCTCTTTTAGCGTCATTGCAATCTTGGCATAGTTCCTTATGAACTTCTTATAATACCCATAATATCCAAAAAAAACATAGATGTCTTTCCACATTGATGGAGTTTATAGCTAAAACATGATTACAATCTTTTTTGGATCAATGATTAAACCATCTTTGCAGATGTTGTGCTCGAGCAAAGTGCCAAATGACATTGTGAAAACACACTTCTTAAGGCTCAAAAAAATTTCCAACTACCTATACCTTTTAAACATAAGGTGAAAGTTGTCATATTGGTGCTTTACTAACCCATACATAGTCCAGTAATCTAAGTATACTTAGATGAACTTGTGAATGAAGTCTTTGAAAGTGTTGATCACCACTCGAGAGAATGTGGCTGGTGCATTCTTCAGTCCAAAGGGCATCACATTGTATGCAAAACAACCCCATTCTATCAAAAAGGTGGTTATAGGCTTGTCCTCCTCCTCAATATATAATTTATGATATCTTTAGAACCCATTGTTAAAGGTGTATATCTCATAAACTGTGATGTCATCCAATACTTCATCAATGAATAGAGTTGGAAAGGGGTCAGTTACGTAGGTAGTGTTCAACAATCTTTAGTTGACACAAATTCATATGCACCTATCCTTTTTTATGTTGATGACCATAGTTCTAACCCATTCAAATTCATATATAGGGTAGATGATGCATATGGCTATAATGTCATTGATCTCTATCTTGACTTTGGCATAAATATTTGGGTCCATCCTCTAAGGTCTCTTCTTCACAATCTTGCACTGTCAACTAGCTTGATGTTCATCTTCTTGAGGGATGGGTGTGTATCTTTCATATCTTTGTAGTTCTAAGGGAACAAATCTTAGAATTCCTTCAATTGGTCCATAATATGTGCCAAATCTATGTCAGACCAATAGGTGCCCAAAGTGGCAATCTTTGGTTCCCATTCTAAACTAATATCTACCTTTAAAGTTTTTTATGGTGTACAATAGGGTTTATTCTTCTCCTGGTATGAATCCTAAACTTGTCTTCTACCCTCAGTTGTTTCTATTTAAATATGGGTAGGGTCTTCTTATTCTAGGGTAATCTCCTCAACTTGGTGTATTAACTTCCTTTTTCCTATCAAATTCTTCCAATTTTGCACCTTTCATGTGTTATCATCATCATCACTAGAGTCACTATTGATAGTTTGCTCTTTAAATAAGGTTGTGAGCGCTACCCATTTCTCATTGAACATGCCTTTTATGTGTTCCTCCAATATTGTATTGTCCTCAAAAATTGACATTTGAACTACCTGTAGTGGCTCAATCAATTCAAGGTTTTGTGAAGAAAAGGAGGTGTGAACAAACTTCTCCTTAAGTGCATCCCAGTTGGTTGTCTCATGGTACATCTTATTGATTATGTACCATGCCTGCACCTAAGTGTTCAAGGTCTTATATAAGGCATGAACCCATAAATTTATTGGGGCATTTTCTTCATGGATAGTCCCTATTTCTTCATAAATATGCACATATGCTATAGGATAAAATTCATCAGAGTAGGTGAAGATGTCTAGGTCCTCATTACTCTTTTTGAATTTAGTGAAAATGGTTCTCTATACATCTTGTAAAGTTATCAATCTAGGCTTTTGTAATACCCAATAATGAGCGGTAATGTTATTTAATGTATACACTAGTATGACTATTTTATCTACTTCTTTTGGTACGCATGACATGAGATCATGGATATAGTCTTCCACTGGATTACTCCTTTCATATCTTGGGAGGTTTTAAGTTTGACCTTACTAAGGTGAAACACTATTATTCCCATTTTTTTGGTGGAAAGGACCAATCCTTTAAAGGCTTGATCAATTTAGACCCAGCCTATCTTTAAAGATTTTGGTGCATTTACATGCACCAAGTGGCATTGTTGACCAGTGGTCTCATATTCTTCCTAAACCCATAAATTTCAAGTAACATTGGTGGTATCGGAGGTTGATTTTCCATATTCCTAAGAGAGGACTCCTTGATAATTTGGGTTTAGAGTCTCGATGCCCTATGCCATGATATTATAGATGTGGTTGATCTCATCCTCGATGTCCACACTCTTGACATAAGGGGTCCTTGGTCATTTGAGAGGGGTATAACTACCCTCTCCTTTCCATTCTCAAATGTCATGTGATGCCTTTTTAAGTGTATATCTACACTATATTCATAACACCATGGCCTTCCTAGAAGTTCTAGATACTTGTCCTTCTCTGCTAACTCGATCACTTCAAAGTCAGTGCAAAATTTGACACCCATGATATCTACAATTGCACTCTTCAAAATTATGATAGGTTGGACCTAGGTCTTATTGGACATGAAGAGTATATGAGGGGAAGGTATTAAGGCTGCCCTACCCATTTTATCCTAGGCATTCTTGGTCAAGATTTTGACCTCAATGCCTATGTCTAAAAGGACCTCACAGATAGAACATCCATCAATAGTGGCATCCACCAGGAGTACTTGGCCATATTTAACATTTTATGTATGAAAAAATTCTCATTCCCTCTCCATGCATGGTATGGTGACCTTAACTCATTTATGACCCACATGCTCCAAGAGCAAGTTCTTCAATAGGGGCAACATTACCTCTATTTGTAAGAAGCACATGATCTTAGTTAATTATTGTATTTCAATATCTTGTCTATCTTACTTCTTATGAGAGGTATCAACTTGCAATTTTAGTTTTCACATTATTTGGATCTCCCCTTGCAATTTTTAGATGACACTCATAGCCTACTATAACACGTCTTTCTAGCATGTTAGGTCTGGGTATGGTATAGATTTAGGTTTAGGCTATGTTATGCACTTATTGTGACCCTTATCCCTATATTCTAGGCATAATTAAAACACTAGCATAACTGGAGACTGAGTGGTGAGTCCACTACAAGTAGTCATTTGCACCTTGATTGTCTTTGTCCATTTTTTTATCTTTTGCTCATGTCTAATCATTCATGTGCCTTTGTCTATGTTAGGCCTACCTTGGGTCAACTTTTTAAATAGGTCAGGGCATTCTTTGACCTTATGGTACCCTCAATAATACCCACATATAAGATGTGTAAGGCAGTCACACTGGTAATGCTCGCTTGAGCCATACTTATAACATGAGAATGGTGGGAACCTTTCACCATAATATCCTCCACCTCACCCTCTAGTGCCTCATTGCATTTTAAACCTATGTTTTATTAGTTATATCCCTCATTACCTTTTTTATCTTGCCCTTTGATGGCTAAGGTGGCCTATTGTACACCTATTTTCATGTTCTCATGCATTTGTCAATCACCTACCAATAAACAGTGGTATGAGTGTTGGCATCGCATAATTGACAATAGATGGTTGTGTTGACTTGGTTGGCACATTGAAACAAGGAGTAGTTTTGGATGTCATTCACCTCTCGATAGACTTCATATCTTAGAATTAGGGTGCTCATATTCCTTCATGAGTAGCTAGTCCTATTATGGCCCTCTAATTCATAGTCAGTACACCATAGTCCACTTCAAGTGTCATGTGATGAGCTAATGGTAAGTTTATAGAGTAGGAAGGCCATAGATGCAATTTTTTCCTCCATAAATGGGTTGATCTTGGTATCTACAATTTTAACTTCCTTGGCTCTAAGCATAGATTCAAGCACTTCTCGAGGGACTATAAAAGTCTTAATGGAAAGCACTCTTCAAAATGGCACGATTAACCCTCCAATGAACCATTGTGCATGCTAATAAGGATGAATATCATATGAGAGATTTAATAGGAGAGTTTTAAATCTTGCATATTATAGGTGCACACTCTATAAGAGTCCTTGGGTAATTTATTTTAGCACAGTGATGCTTTATTGTTCAAACTCTAGAATGTTAAATTCCTTCAAGAATGTATCCTTTAGGGTATCATAGTCAACCATGGCCTGGTTAGGATCAAATTTCCTATACCAGGTGTGGGCATGATCAAGTAAAGTGGTCATAAACTAGGTAACCTTGTGCTTTTATTGGGTTATACCCCATACACACCACTATAGTTCACACTTCAACACATGTTCTATGGCATTCTCCATGCTATGATACTCTAAAAAGTGGATATCCATCTTGTAGTAGATTTGTTATAGGGGGTAACTAGAATTTGAGGTGCTTATCCCCTTGATATCTATCTTGGTGTTGGTCCTTCAATGCCTCCAACCATAGGATTAGGCACTGGTCCCATCATTACTACTAACATAATTGATGTCATTGGTGTTGTGTTACTTGTTTATGGTGTTGGACCACTTCCTATAGGTTATTTCCCACTTTACATTTCTGATATTAGCTGAGTTAGTATGCTCATGTTCAAGTTTTATTATGGTAAACTAGCACCCAATGGTCTAGAGGTAGTTGTGTTCACTTCCTTACATGAAATAATTTGTTCAATTACAAAGTTTCACTCTAAGTCTATAAAACATCTAAGATCTAAGTCATCAATAGGGTGAATTATTACTTATATACTTTCTTCAAGTGGGGGATTCAATGTGTGAACATACATCATACGTTCAAAGGGGGTAGGTACATCAAGCATATATATAGTCACCAAATCCTGTAAGAACCTAGTGAATTGTACACATATCAAGTGTTGAGCTCATCCATAACTTCATTATATTTCTCATCCTCATGTTGTTATATTTGAAGAGATCCTTCCCCATGCCCTTCCCACTCACTATGAGTTCTCTTGGTACTTCTAGGTTCTAGATCTTCCATCAGTCAACATCATCTCTTATTGTAGGTCTATCTTCTAAGCTTTCAAATGTCAATTTTCTTGTCCCCTTCCATTATGACTCATGTACACATCCCATTTTCCCCCTTTACACTACCCATATCCAAAAGGACTTTAGCCTTCCGTTCCCAAAGTTTCAAAACTATAATTCACCATTAAATTTTTTTTCACTATGTCAAATTCCTTCACAAACATTCCCCCAAGGTCATGCAAAAAATTATACTTTGATTACGTAGGGAAAAAATACGTTGAAACTATAAACTCAAGTATGTAGCTATTTAGAGCTCCTTGCCACCATTTATCCACTATTCTAGTCCAAGTAGCATCTAGGGTCTCAAGCCTCTCTAGGACCTCCTTTGTCCATTCATATCACTGTCCATATATTATTCTTCTGTGGGTTGAATATGCAACTAACCACCTATACACATGCTTAGGTAATTCATATAAAAAGACCTTATACAAAGCATCATATAGGTTTTTATGAACCCATTTTCTTGGCTTTTGTCCTTGACATGTTGGATGCTTCAGTGTAAAGCTATCTTTCACCTATTATATTTAGAGCTTGATGTTTTTGAGGGAAATTCAGTACATTATTCTATGGTACCATCATAGCAACAAAATTCAACATGGGTCCTGATAATGAAACCAAAATGTTATAGAAAAGGGGCACAAATTTGTCTTAGTCAGTTCTTACTTTATTACAACTAGGTGCTAGCATGGGATATTCCCTTTTTGCTCATCATTTAAAAATTCAACTACATTAGCATTAATTCACATAAGGCACAAACCTTATGCACTCACCTGAAGCATAACTGAGAAGGAATAGGGGCTTTTGTTAGGATAGCTATGCCATAGTTCAAGACTTCAATTAAGGGACTTGACAATTCAAAGAAAGCTTTAGGTAGATCCATAAGTGCAATCCTTTCATAGAATAATCCTAGTGGCCTATCGGCACAAACATTTTTTTGGACTAATCCTAGTGTCATATAGGCACTTGAAGGGTCAAAAGGCATCTTTCACTCAAACTAATCATACTAGACATGCGCTCCTAACAAAGATGGGAATACTTGGTGCAAACTCTATACTTAATCTTTATGAAAGTTACAGATGATATCATTAACATTTGTAGGGACTCCATTAATGATGTAAACAATAAGCATGCATTAACATTCCTTAACATAAATGAATTTAAAGTATGACATTACAATCATTTCTCATTCCAATAGTAATGAAAAATTATATATAATCCAAGAACATTATGTGTTAACGCAACAACCTTCATCATTAATTATAGTTCAAAACCAGAGTATAGAATTCATAACATTCATAACAAATTATATACTACTTAATGACCCAGAGGCTCATAGACAAGCTTGGGTACTTAAAATGGAGTCTTCATGGAATTCATACTACTCTTAAGTCTAATGGTTGTCAAAACAATGTATAAAGAGTTACTTCATTTTTTCATAGCTTCACAGTAATTTTTAATCTCTATCCCTCTACTTCAATTGGTTTGAGCTCCTTAAAAATCTTGTAGGAGTATCTTCACCATGTTAAAATGTGTACATTGAGTGTTGAGCTAGAGCTTGGTCATCATACATGCCATCTCTATAACCTTACATACTCTACATTGTAGTTACCACATATTACCAATCCTAAAAGATGCCCTAGAAATCTAGGAGATAGTTAACGACCTGCCATCTAGTGCAAGGTATGTGTTGCAAACTCTATTTGGCATCAAAATGCCAAAACGTTAACCACTATGCAAAATGATTCCTTTGCACTGATGTGGATGTCACTTTGGTATGAATCCTTTACTTAATGAAATAAGGGGCCCAATAGTCATAAAACTAGTAGATAAAATAACACCTAACTGAAATGGAATGGGAACATGATTTTAATCAACCATGATAAATTGATTAATCAAGTAAGAACATACTTATCCTTTCCAAAGGACGTCCATTCAAAAAAATAGTGAATTTAAAGGCCAATAAAATAGTGCAAAAGTCCTAAAAATGTCATGTCAAATTTCTCCATCAACTTATGCTTGATATCCCAAATCATGGGGTCCAAATTGGCTATAAGAATGAGATCATCATCATCATATATAACCAGTATCAGAAGATTATCCCTATGTTTCTAGATGTAGACATTAGGTTTGGATGAATAATGGGTGAAACCATAACTAATCATAAAATTATCCATATTATCATACCAAGCTCAAGGATCTTATTTGACATTGTAGAGTGAACTACAAATCCTACATATAAGTAAATAACCATGCACAAATATTGGTGGGTGTTCCGTATATATCTCCACTTGAATATACCCATGCATTAAATCACTCTTCACATCCATCTGGTATACCTACCAATAATGTACAGTAGCAAGGGAAAATACAAGATGAATAAAATCCATCTTATCAATGGGGGAAAAGATTCCAAAGTTATCAACTCCTTAAGCATGTGAAAATCCTTTCAATTATCAACTAAACGATCTAATTCATATTTATTTTTATATACCCATTTACAATGCACAAGTTTTCTTCCCTTAGGAACAGGCATCAAATCCCACTATGATTATTTATGAGTGAATAATATTCCTCTTGCATAGTAACACCCTATTTTAGTTTACCTGTTAACTCAGAAAATAAAGCTAGATCATTGTAAATAGCATGATTTAAAATAGAAACATAATATGTTTGAGATATAGTATGTCGAAGAGTTGAAAGATCAATAACTAAATAACTATTTATTTTTAAATTAGAATGACCCCACTTAGGCATAGTTGAGAAGTATGTAGATTAGGTGCATCATTTATGTCATCAAAAAAATTAGGAATTAGGTCTTCAGAATCATATGGATGAGGAGAAATGAAAAATTGAGAATAAATAGATGAAGGCTCTAATGTTGAACAACCTTCATTGAATCTGACATCCCTAAAAAGGACATGTTATTATAGGTTTTTCACCTCATGTAGGTTTTACTAAAATAATTTAAATCCATCTTTCTTAGGTGGATATTAGGTCTTTTAGGGTGATTTATGGGGTCATTTAGTTTCACACCCACATGTGTAAATTATGGTCAAATGGGTTGGTAAGGATGCCTTGTCATTCACCAACCAATGTTGTCTTATTTCTAGTACATGGGTTTACTATTCATTTGTAAATTGACCTATGTTCACATTACTAAATGGATGTGGATTTATGCCTCTCCTTAGACTATTTATAGGCATGTCCTCTTTTGTGTTGTGTGGTGGAGATCCATAGCTCTTGTAGTGTAACATTTGGAGTCTTAAGCCATTTATTGCATAGTAAGTTAATAGAAATTCTTATATATTGTTATTCCAAAGAACTTGTTAAGCCTAAAGCTTGGGTGCATGTCAATTGGTGATTTTAATCTTTCATTCTTCCATTTTATTAAAACATCTATTTGTAATATTTTCTTTGTTTGATTTCATTTACTAGCAGTGATGTGGTGGCGTGCATGTGCTTAACTTGTGCCTATCACAACCATGTGCATTCATTGATTTGGCGATCCTGGCTAAAATTCTAATAGGACATCATGAGTGATATGATCAATAAGGAATTAAGCTTTAGAATTATTATAATGCCAAAAAATAAGAGGGATTTGATTTTCTTCTCAATATAATTGTGTTTGTCATCAAGAAAAAATGCACATGCCTTACTTCCAAACACATAAAATACATATACATTAGGGTTGATTCCAGACCAAACTTCTTTAGGTATCATATTCCACATAGCCTTATGGGGTATGTGGTTCTGGGTATGATTTGCACTATTAAATGCTTTAGCCTAATATTGAGGAGTCATATCCTTGGACCAAATCATATGTTTTACCATCTCCTTAAAATTTTGATTCTTTCCCTTGGCTACACCATTCTATTGAGGAGTATAGGGCACCATAAATTAGTAAAATATTTCATGATTGGTATAAAATGCCTCGAAGGTGTTACTAACATACTCCCTCCCATTCTCAGTGTAGATATTCTTTAGTGAATAAATTATTTATTCTCCATAAAATACTTAAAGTCTTTGAAGTTCTCAAGTACTTCACTTTTTTACTTGATAAAATCTACCCAAGTTCTTATGTAAAATTCATCAATGAGAGTGAGTACATATTTTAAGTCAAAAAGAGAGTGAGTAGGAAAAGTCATAAGATCAGAATACACCAATTAAGTGGATTTTTTACTTGAGATTCCTTCGCATTCGGAAAGGGGTCCCGATGTTTTTTTCTAAGTATGCATCCATGACAAGAATCATCAATAGAAGATACCTTAAGAAGGCCTATCAACAAATTTTGTGTACTCATATTTTTAAAATGACTATAGTTGAGGTGGCCAAATCTTTCATGCCATAACTTGATCATTGTACCAATATGAGCAACAAATAAGAACTTGCATTGTGTTCAAATCTCTCAAAAGTGTAGAGATATGAACCACAATCAAATATAACTTGACAAGTGTCATCTAACTCAACCAATATTCAATTGGTGTCTTATCAACTAGGGCTGGTGTCCAAAGCTATCTACAATAAGGTATGGGATGGTAGATCTAGAAGTTTGCTTATGGGGGTGCTTGTTGATCCTATTCTAACTTTGACTAAACTAATTGATTCACACTTTTGTTGAAAAAGAAAGAAATCAAATCAATCCACTCTTTTGCTAGAAGTAAAAGATCACACTCCTATTTTACGTTTACAAGGAAAGTAAATTCACACTTCTACTTATAAAAATAAATTTGCTTCACACTTCTGCTGCAAAAGAAAACATACATTGCATAGAAAAGAAATGAGATAAGAAAATGCTCTTTTTAAACTATGAATTTGTTTTGATGTTTTTATAAATAATTAAAAATAGTAACAAAATTCTAACTAATAAAATAGAACAAAAATACCATACACAGTTCTTGGTTCCAAGGAGAGTGGGCCCTTACTCCTCTCAGACTCAGGAACAAAAATTAATCAGTGCTGGAAACTTGGAGTATTAATTCATAGAAATAAAATAATTACAGTTTGATTGAAACCTGTATGCTTCTAAAAAATCTAGTTATTGATTCTCTATTTTCTTTATATCTTATCTCTCCTCTCTCTTTTCATAGTCAAAAGTCTTACACTTTATACTAATACAATAAACTCAAAATAAGATGCAAAATAATAGGACTCCTGGTCGATTCCTTCATCCAAAGATAGGAGATTGGATTTCCAAGAGATCTAATTATTTCGATGAAATAAATATCCTATCCTATAATAGTCCTAAAATCTGATTATATACAAATATATCAAAATCAAGTCCTTAAAAATAGCAGGTAGTTATTTTTATTATTTGATTCCAGTTGGAATGGTTCTTTCTTATCCTATTTGGTCTCCAGCTTCCCATTATCCTTACAGAATTCTCAAAATTGACCCTGCAGAGTCCGTAGAAATGAGCATGTGGAGTCCATAGAAATAGGCCTGTGGAGTCCATAGAAATAAGCCTATAGAGTCCATAGAAACAAGCATGTAGGTTCTATAGAAACAAGACTGTAGAGTCCATAGAAACAAGCTTAGAGCCCATAGAAACAAGCCTGTAGAGTTTGTAGAAACAAGCCTGCAGAGTCTGTAGTTCTGTTGGATGGAGAACAAAATGGAAGGTTCACTATAAATCACCTGTGTCTTCTTCCTAAGCATTCTTCACAAAAAATATCACTAAAACATTTTATTTATTAGACATTAATGACAAAGTAAAGGTTCAATCTTTGGTTTAATATAAACAAGGCAAATATCTATTTTCCATGTAATAGCTGTCTAAGAATCTCAGATTTGTATAAGATAATATCCTTCGAGAGATGATTTGAAGGAAATAACATGTCAATAATGAGCCATATTTTGAGCTCATAATCTCCCCCAAGCTTTACTTTTTTCAAGTCCCATTACAAACATTTAGTGGCATTCATAGCTCTAGCTTCTACTTTCTAAACTCTGACTCAAATTAGATTCATCAAATTCATTTGTTATGTGTCTATCTAAATTGATGGTAAATCCATGATGTATTTTAATCATTTGTTTCTATATACTAAATTTCTCTTCTGATTTTGAAGCCCAACTCTACCATCTTGGAATAGGTATGATCAGCAAAGGGGGTCTATATCTCATGCCAATCCATTTCTATTCTCCCCTAGAGTTGATTACCTCTATTAAATTTTCTAGAATTGAGAATGCTCTCCTCATACTCCATCTTAAGTTATTTGAGGACATGACCTCTCACCTTTTAAGAGGCACTGAAAGTTGGTCTCATCTATTTACACTTGTAGCCATTACTGAATCAAAATTTTGTCTTGAAAACAAATCAAAATAAATAGTACAATCATATATAGCCTATAAATAATGTGTTTTAACCTCAGCATTTAACAAAGCATAGTTAAAATTTTTTTTGATCAATCTGGGAATAGGAAAGGCTGGTCTAATGCATAATCCTATAGTCTTAGCATGATTTGTATAGTCCTCAAATCTACCTTTCCATGTTATCTAATTTTTTAATGTAGAATGTAATGATCTCAGTTAAACTTCTCCTACATGAAGATTTATCAAAAACTTACCATGAATCAAGTCATGCAAATAAAACTCATAAAGCAAATCCTACTGATCAAGTTCAACATTATAAAAAATTTCCAAAAATGTTGTTGGCTAAAAAAATTTGTAAGGAAGATGATATGAGATCCATAAAATCTACCATCTATAAAATTGTTCAAATAAAAATAAACTGTATGCGGGAGAAGGATTCCTACATGCCAAAAGAGTTTCTCCTAATTTACATGCATCCTACAAAATTTTTTGTAACTCTTAGACTTTAGCCTATAATTCTTTATTTTCATTTTCTAAGAGTTTGTTTGAAGAAGTTGCATCTTTGTTTTTTTGTTTAAGTAAAGAATATTCTTCATCAATTTGATGTAGTATTTACAAGGAAGGAATACCTAGATCACTTGTTTGATAACCATGGTCAATAGATACTTTGGGAGGAGGAAGTGCAACAGTAGGTGCTTCAAAAGAGTTTACCAAATTCTACAATCTCCTATTTTCCTTCTTTAGACTTTATACATATATCCAAAGTCCAATATGTTCATCTTCATGTTCTTTTATGATTTCCTCTAATCTGTGAATTTTTGTTGCATGATCAGTAGATATTGTTTCTAATTTCTACACCAAAGATGAGTTAAGATGATCCTTATTTTGTAATTGACTGATCAAGTTATCAATGTCAGCTATTTATTGTTGTTCAAGAGCTTGAACTTGAGAAAGTGACAAAATTAGTTGCATAATAGGATCATTTAGATTTGATGATTTGCCTTTCTCATTGGTACATATAGTTTTCCCTTTATCCATTGTAGTTTCAATTGGAACAAGTGGTTCTTCCACCATACTTAATTCCTCTACCGTGTGTGCCTCTTCCTCTAGATTTGGCTCCTCCATTATGATTAGAGTTTTCTTTTCAGAAGGAGTTTCTTCAATATCTGCAGGTGCAGGAATATTCTGATGTATGGGGGAATGAGACATCATTTCAAGACTATCTAAAATATTTGTAACTTCTTGTTCATCTTCTTCTATTAAAATGATCCTTCTCTTTCTTTTAGTTACTCTTTGAGCTAAACTTGGTTGAATTTCCTTCTCAACCACCAAACCCGTGGTTATCTCAAGTTTTGTAGCAACCCTCCGTCTCAATTTTCTTCTTTCTGTCAAAGAAACTAGTTATACTACAGACTCATGAGGTTCTTGTGGAGACCTTGAAATTTCAAGGTTTTGAGACCTTGTGATTGTTCTTGAAGAAGAAGAAGGGATTTCTATGCAGATTACAGTCTAAGATTGTTTTCTTGGTGTTGTTTTCTTATCTGATGTGGTAGATGGAGATGAGTGTTCTTGTGGTACATTTGGGGTTTCTTATGCAGGCAAATCTAGAATTTATTATGCTATACTATTCTAAATTTCCTCCCAGACCTCTTGACCTTGCTGAAGGAAATGATGCTGGATAATAAGCTGAATAAGGCCATGATGCCTAAGAGCAGCAGTAGGGGTTGTAGACATAACTTACAGATCACCATATAAGAAAGATGGGAGGTTAATTTTATACTGAGGATTTTGTCTCTTATGCTTAAGATGTATTAACATTTTCATGGCATCTCTCCCTAAAAGACTGTGTTTCCCTTCACAAATAATATATTTAAGTACCCACTTGACCACAGATTTCTAAGGTTCAGGAAGTGAATTTATTTTAATCCCTTTTGATTTTCCCTTGGAATCTACTAGACATGAAGTTTCGATCTATTTATTACCATTAAACTAACTAATTAAATCACTAAATGAAACTCTGCTTGTAGCTCTCATTCCTTCTTTTGGAACTTGTATAATTTGGCTTATGATTTGAGTTGTAATAGGAATAACAATGCCTTTCACAATTGAAAATTTAGGGGTGAGATTGGTAATGAATTCACTTACCATTGTTTCATCGAAACACTGGAGCTTTTCAATGAAAGGTAGCTAGCCATTGGCTCTAAACATTGCTATAGAAGCCTTGTCTTTATGAAACTTTTCTAGATCCTTCGGCTCTGATCTTGTCTTCTATCCCATTTCTATGTGAAATCACAGTCAGCTTGGTTCCTTTAGCTCTAATTAAGGTGTAGACTAGTATTTTGTTAAAGTCGGTAGGCAACAGGCCCTAAGGATCTACTTCTATTTAACTTTGTAGAAAGTAAATGGTTCATTTGAAATGCTACAGCTGCATGAGTCCGTAGTGTGGTATGATGATTTGATACAGTTAGGTGTTGCACATTTCTACAGAGTATGCCAACCATTTTGTCTGATTAATAAAAGTTATGTAAAATGATGACATGTCACATTGATGGTGATAGTGATTCATTACTTCATTTAAAACCCCTTTTTATGACATTCCATCATTGTGATACTTGATTACTCAATTGATGATATCAAAGATACACACTTATCCATACACCTTTGGCAGCTTAGTTGCATGTTTTTTTCATGATTGACATGTGTCATTCCATTTTGGAAGATTTAAATTTAGGTCATCTCTAGAGAATAGGGTCTTAATAAAATCGAAGATAATTAGTTAACCTAAACATAGATAAATAAAATATATGTCTTACTTTAACCTTAGATGTTATCCTTTGCTCACCACGTGTTCTACACAAATAGTTTTGCATGGATTAGTTTATTGCATGGAGATGACTAATCATAGTGTCATGATGAGATTTTCTTATAATTTTTTGTTTTCTTCCCTTTGGCTAGCTATTACTAGTTTTCTATCCAAAGCCCTTTTTTTGCAATGCATAGCCAGTTAGTAAGCTGGTTTTCTGGGCATGCATTGTCAATAGCATCCCTAGAAGGATTTTCACTACTGATTGATTTTTTTTTTTTTTGGATTATCAAGGAGCATGTTCACTGGAAGAAGTATAGCTTTCTAGAATAGCTACTTGATCCTTTACTTTTTGAATAAATTTGTCTTTATTGAAAGGTTTTTTATAGAGATTCAATCTTTGTCCATTGACTAATAGAGCTCTTTTGCTATCATCAATAGGTATCAACTTAACATAGCCATTTTCATAGACCTTTTCAATATCATAAAGTCCCAACCATCTTGTTTGTAGTTTTCCCTTGAACTATTGAAATTTATAATCAAACAATAGTTCCCAATCTCCTTTCTAAAACTTTCATTACTTGATTTGTACATCATGCCAAACTTTTCATTGATGTTGTACTAGTTCAGTTCTTTGTAGTGCTTCCATCCTCATTTTATCAAGTTGATTAAATTGTAGGAGTCTTTCTTTCTATATTTCTTCTAATTCAATTCCTACTTCTACAGCTATTTTCAAAGTTTGTAATTCAAATTCAACAGAGAATAAAGGCTTCTTACCATAAACCAATTCATAAGGTGAAAATCTAGATGTTGTTTTCCAAGTAGTATTATAGGCCCAAATAGATTATGATACTTTATTTGCCCAATCTTTTCTGCCGGTATTAACAACTTTGGTTAAAATGGTTTCCCATTCTCTGTTGGTGACTTCAACTTATCCATTTACTTGTGGATGGTATGGAGATGTTTTTATGTGCTATGTTTGATACACTTACATGAAATGCTTTATCATATTTGACATGAACTGAGGTCCTTGATCAGAGAATATCTCTCTTGGAGCACCAAATCGTTGCATGATTTTAAAATATAAAAAATCAGCTACCATCTCCTCTCTTACATGAGTTAATGCTTCCACTTCTGCCCACTTGGTCACGTAGTCTGTACATACTAAGAGATATTATTTTCCTCTAGAAGAAGGATCCACTAGACCAATAAAATCAATTTTCCATTTCTCAAATGGTTCTAAAATCAATTGAAGATGAGGGTGCAGAGGAATCTCAGTTGAAAGAGTAGGTTGTCCAATTCACTAACAAGTATCACAGTGTCTAACATATCTTTTTACTTGCTGATGAAGATGAGGCCAATAATATCTTGCTCTCAAGATTTTATGTATGGTTCCTTGAGATAAGTAACGGCCTCCTCCTAGTTCATCATGACAAGCTTAGATGATATCATAAGCTTCACCATTTGTCACACACTTGTGAAACACATGATTAGGTCCAAGTTTAAATAACATTCCATTAATCCATTTAAAAGAAAAACTTTCTTTGATTAAACATTTTTTTTTTAGGAAAAGTGTAGAGGAAACTTCCCTGTGGCAAGGTAATTGGCTATATCAGCAAACCACAGAGATTGTGCTAAAATAGCAAATAATTGTTCATTTAGAAAGTTATCTTCCACTGGTTCTTCTTCCCCTGTAGTGTTCATTCTTGATAAGAAATTAGCAACCATGTTAGACTTCCCAGGTTTGTCTATAATAGTAACATCAAATTCTTGTAAGAGCAATAGCCATCTAATAATCCTACCTCTCATAATTGGTTTGTTGGTAAGATATCTAATAGCTGAATGGTCTGTATAGACAAATACCTTGTAGCATGTTATGTAGTGTCTGAATTTATTGATTGCATAAATTACAGCTAAGAATTCCTTCTCAGTTGTGGTTTAATTTTTTTTAGCAGGTGTCATGTTTTTGCTAATATAATATATAGCATACATGTTACCCTCTTCATCCTTTTTATCCAAGAACTACTCCTAGTGTTGTATTGAAAGCATCTGTGTATATATGGAATGGCTTAGTCCAATCTGGTCCTCTCAATACTAGAGCAGTAAGAAGTTTAGCTTTGATGGTCTCAAAGTCCTGCTGGAAACTATCACTCCATTTGAATGTACTATATTTTATAAGCAAGGCAAACATAGGGGCAGCTATTTGACTATATTTATCTATGAAGCATCTGTAGTAACCAGCATGTCCCAAAAAACTCTTAACTTCAATTTGTGTTTGTGGAATGGGTAAGTTGGAAATTATTTCAACTTTTTTTGGATCTACTTGAATGCCTTTTGAAAAAATATGATGTCCTAGGACTATTCCTTCATCCATCATCAACAAACATTTCTCATAGCTCAAAGATAATTGATGTTCCTCACATCTGATCAATACTCTTTCCAAGGTGGTAAAAGCTTCATAATTTTTACCATAAATAGTGAAATCATCCATATATACCTCAACACAATCATTTGTAAGGTCAAAGAATATCACCATAACTGCTCTTTGGAAGGTTTTTGGAGCATTACAGAGTCCAAATGGAAGTACTCGATAAGTGAAAGTTCCCCAAGGGTAGGTAAACATGGTTTTATCTTGATCTTCAACTGCTACCATTATTTTGTTATACCCATTGAACCCATCTAGGAAAGAAAAATATTTCTTTCCTACCAAGTTATCAAGAACTTGATCGATGAAAGGTAAAGAAAAGTAATCTCTTAATGTTGTTATTGACGCATAAAATTACGCTAGGTCTTAGCCAATCAACAATGGGAAGTTTCAAGTTGTGGGACAATGTGGCTTGAAACAACCTCCAAATTTTAAAGAAGCTGGTCTCTTCTGTTGGTATTAAATGTTGGGAAAAGGGATAGGAGACTAAAAAAAATGCAAAATGCAGGAATTAAAACCTAACTATGGTGATGCGCCTAAGTGTAATCCTAATCCTAACCTAAGCACAGTGAGACTATTATATGATTCTATTACATTTAAGAGCAGACAAGTGCATGATCAATGTAAAAGATTGGAATAACAAAAACAGAGGCTCAAAATAGGGGAGTCTTTTGCTGAGATACAGGAATTGTCAACAAAGGCATAGTGTTCAATCTTCTTAATAGGATCCTTCACTCACATAAGAGGTGTAGAAGTCACGCACAGTTATGTAGAACTCCAGACTCTAGAAAACAAGACAAAAGCAAATAACATTTCCAATCACAACACTAGAAAATCTACAAAATAGACTAATTTGAAAATGACACAAATAACACCAACCAATACATGGAGCTTGAATTTCATTAATTCATTTAGCCACATAAAGGGCATAGAAACATGCATGATTACATCAACTTTACAAGTTAAGAAAATTAAGACAAGAGCAAATGATATTACTAGTCAAAATTACAAGAAGTCTAAGCTATGAGAAATCCCCCCTTCTTATTTTACAATCCTACTTATATATCCCTAGATGTCTCCTTTGATCACTTTCTTTCCCACATAATTCCACTCCGTCCCTCACTCGCAAGAGACAAAACAGATGATGCATTCAATGCCTTGGATGTATTCTAGTCCTATCAAGGACTGCCCTAACAATGGTATGGCAATCCCTATCTAGTATCTTTCTTTGTGCCTAAAATACCTCATTCCTTCACCTCTTTGGCCGCTCAACTATCTACTCTACCTCTGTTGTTAGGGGACAAATAGACGACATCTTCAATGCTTATAAGCCCCCAAAAAAATCTAACCAATGCACTGTTCTATCTATCAAGAATAACATTTGCCTATTTACCCTCCATCTCGCTATAGCAGATAGATGGACATGAGGATACTTAGTGGATTTATGAAATTTCTCTTCTTTTGATATAGAGGGCACCAGAGGGTGACACTTGGCTGCTTGCACTTTCTTTATATTTTGTTGAGGAATGCTCTGCTTTCGACACCTGTCACAGCCTGCTTCATCGATACTTCACAGCTCTATTGAAACAAAACTTAGTGCATTCTTTGCCTTGACAACCCTTAAGAAAAGAAAGATGCATGTGGCAGTCTTCACTTGTTGACACTCGGTGCTCCCATAGTCCTTTGGAATATCATTCAGGTCCCACCACCATCTTTATTTAGTAATTAGGTTCGAAGGTGGTCTCTCGGAGGTTGACACATGACAACCTCTACTGCTCCTGGGAAGATATGTGGCATCTTCTACTTCTCCTTCTGGGGTATATGGTGCCTCCTCCTTTCTTTAGGGATGGAGTAGAGAGAGACCCATGAGGTGACACTTGGCCGCTTGCGCTACACTCAGTACTTAAGCAAAATGAACTAATGCCTTTATGCATTGAATGAAAGCATTGGACCAAAGTCTTTTTGGATGATGACACATGGTGGCTTCTGCTTCTTCTTCAAAAGGTAATTCAGGGCCTCTGCAACTGCCATCTGGTGCTTTACACTTGCTATTCTGCTTGGTTCATTGAAATTCCTTGCCAAAAGGTGGAATGAAACATGGGTGCCTCTATGAGACTCAGATGCTGACATGTGGTATATTTTGCTTAGATTTTATTAGGTACGTGGCACATTCTATGGCCTTCCCAAAAGTTACAAAAGGGAATTTAGAGAATGCCAGCTGTCCATCTTTGTCTCCCAAAAATTGGCACGTGGTGACTTCTGCTTGATTTCAATACTTAGGCCAAAATTGAAGTGAAAAGAACAAAAGAGGCAAACAAGGACCATGCTCTAAGGATGACACTTGACAGCTTCCGTTGCACTTTGACACTTAGGAAAAATGAACCCATCCTCTACTTATAAACTCTGCGGCTTCATCCAAGATGCGCAAGAACCAAAATTGTAGTGCTCAGACCAAAAATAAATTGAATACGACGTAGAGTAAGAAATTACTCTACAGTTATTGGTGACCACTGAGACTTTTGAGCCTACTCAAAAAGAATTTGACTCCCACTCAATCAAAATTTATAGCTTCAAAAGAGCTGTCTGGAAGATAGACCACTCATGGTCGAATAATCCTTTCTTACTCTGTAACTCATCAAAAGCCAGGTCCAAGCTAATGAGATCTTTGTGTGAGAAGGTTTTCAGGACCTATGTAGTGGCTTTCAGCTTGGATTCTAGCTAAAAAATAGGAGTCAAAACAGTCTTGACCTCTGATGCTGAGGAATCATCCTGCAAGCTCTAGAAAACTGTCTGATCCCTTTATTTAGCCAGTAGTAATGGTTGAAGTTGATCAGCCATCAGGATCATCCTTGCGTCTAGAAATGGGGAAGGCAAGCCTAGTTACACCAAATCTTCAATGTGTTGTCTCATCTCACTGATGCCTTCCTTCATGACATCGAGACAACTTCTACAACTATTGGCTATGACATTGCGACTGAGCTCTTCATTGATCTGTTTCACGGTAGCCATTCTGTCAGGGATCCCCGTAGCTACCAATATCACATCCCTTGAGCTCTAGAGCTTCTCCAATAATGAATGAGAGTCTACAACTCTCTGGGAGATCATGGCTAGAATGCTCTGTACTAGATTTTCTACCCTTTCACACAGTTGCTGTGCATTGTGTAGGAAGGTGAAAAGTGGCATGAGCTGGATAATCTCAGAAGAGATCCTTGCCCACGCTGACTCATAGAGTTCCTTCACCAACTGTGTGACTCTAACACCTCTTGGCCTATTGGCCAGCTTAATCGCCAGTTGTGCCATCCTCTGTTGCTCTACCTAAAACTGGGCTTGAAAAGCCGCAGCCTTATTCTATTCATCTAGTAGCCCTTATTGTGATTGGGTAACCTGTAGTTGGAGTCCTTCAACTCTTCCCTATAATGTTGCATTTTCTCATCTCAGAGCTATAGCCACATCCTTGGCAAGTGCAATCTCCATGTTTAATGAATCATTTTGGGCCTAAATTTCCCATTGAGTCTAGAGGGAAACAGTATCTTGCAACTATTTTTGCAGACTGGCTATCTCATTGTCTTTCTTGTTTATTTGTTCAGCCAAACTATTATAGTTTGCCTTATCCTGGGCCAAATCGGCCTCCATCTTCTATAGTCTCCTTGATTTCTTCAAGTAATCCTCTATGACCACAAAAGTGCATTCAGTCAGCAACTCGACTCTGTCTTGAGGCCTGAACAAGGACATATCAATGGCCACTGCATTCATGGTGTAGTCTTTTGGCTGCATTTGCTCACTCGGCCTGGCAATGTTGGGTGACAAATGGGTCACCGTCAGCTTCTATTGAATGGGGTCAAATTGCAACCTCAAATGTGGGACTACCAATGCTTTATTTTATTTACTCTTCTTCTCCAATCGAGCTTCTCTTGCCCTCCTAGCAGCATCAGCCTACATCTAGAAGGTGGAAGGGGAGTAATATGTCCCCCTACAAAAGGAAATCCTTGTGGCAGACCGTATTGGAGAGCCATTGGCTGGGTAGGGGTTAGTTGTAGGGGCATATTTCTAGGAATGGAAGGGGGAAAATGGGGTAATGTGAGGGCATGAGGCACTGATGATGGGGTGGCTTACGAGATGGGGATGGCAGCAGTGGCAAGGTGTGTCACTTGACTGGGTGGAGGCGTTATGCCAGTGAGGTGAGGGATAGATTAAGATGGTAGAGGAGGAGAAATGCTTACCTAAGGAGAAGTCATAGTGCCCCGCACTAGGTGTTATGAAGGCTCCTCTTCCTCCTCTATGTCTAATTGGAACTATACCCTCCTCCTTTTTCTAGGTGTCTCCACCTCTGGCTGTGTTTGTCTCCCTTTCACCTCTGTGGTTCCCAGTGGCACATGTGGAGAACTAGGGACTTCAATTACTCCCGCCTGAGGGGTGGCCCTTGGTGGTGATGATACCATGCTTCTTTATTGTCCTGTGGCCTCTACAACTTACTTTGAAGCCTACAAAGGTTGGCTTGGTCCCCGCTTTAGCCTAATGCCCTTCCCCAAGTGTTGGCGTTGGGCTTGTTTCTGAGTTAGAAATAGGGGATGGATTCCATTCATCCCAAAGTTCTTCCCACCTTTCATCTGAGTCCACGCCTCCAAAGGTGTGGGTGGTCTAGGAGATTTCTTGCTTATATCTCTAATAGGCTTTAATTTTCTCTACATCCCATCCTTTGTTCCTCAGCGTCCTTCTCAAACCAGAGGTAATCCTAGCCCTAGGATCATACTCCCTTTGTTTATCATAGAAGGTCTCCCATGGCCTATTCGGTGGGAGAGGTAGGTCTGTAAACTCAACATAGAGACCATGGGTATCTTCCACAGGATTTTTCCTGGTTTCCCAATAGGGGCAGCTTTCATGCATGATCCTGGCTCCAATTCTATTCATCTTCACTATGGAGGCTATGTAATCAGCTAGGTCATAAACCCACTTGTCCTCGATCAATAGGAAGCCCAGGGAGGTCAGCTTCCTCAGCAGCATAGTCTCAGCCTCTTTAGCTTCTAGGCTTACATTTCCTACCATCCATGGGAGATTATACATCCTCCTTTTCTTCTTCTCAGATCTGTATTCATTGTCAACCACTGACACCTACCTGGCGATTTCTAGGAATGCTAATCAAAGGGTCAAAAATTTTGGTAGCAATATTGGCTCCACACAAAATCCATGGACCCTCAAGGTCATGTGATGGGCCCCAAAATAGTAATCACATGGGATGGGACAACTAACCAAGAGGTTCGTGACACTTGGGAATAACCTGTTTATAACAGGTTCAGGGATGAGGCAATGAAGAACAAGGATGATGAATAATTCCCAAAAATCATATGTGTCATTGGTTTTTGATAAAATATGTGTCCATGCAGACACAGGGATGGTCCTTTGGGGATCAAAGGCTGGGTCATATAGGTTTAGGCTCATAAATTGGGAGAAGAGGTCAGGGTTCTGGTGCAGAATGAGGTGGAACAAAAAGGAGGAATACCTGAATATCCCTTTTGACCTGAATTGGGTCAGCTACTCGACCATCAAGAAGGTGAGGTGTTTAGAGAAGTCAAGATTATACTCCTGCATCTTGTTAACTATTTTTAGCCTGAAGAGAATGGCCATTTGATCTGTATATATTACTACATCATCCTTCATGCTGAAGATAAGAGCCATCATCGACAGTGCATCTTTGTTGGTGGGCATGAACTAATTCCTTAAAGTGGGGAGCGTAGGCACTGTTGTGTCACCATCATCCATTTGTAGCTCAGACCTCAAAAACCTGGTTTGAGTGTTGACGTTCACCCACATCCTCTGCATCCTATCGATGGTGGGTAAGGTGGTAGTATCATCGTATCACAGGGAAAGCATGTCCCTAATAGCTTGAGGGGTGAGTTGCAGGATGAAGTGGCCTTGTTGGATGGATCTAGATTGTGGGTTGAGCAAGTTCATGCACAATTTGATTGTGTTTGGGAATGGGTGCACAACTAGGACGATGAAGTGAGCTAGTTGTGAGATCTAGATTTTCATCTCAAATGTCTCATATTGCCTTGACCTAGCTCTTTATAGGCACCTTTGGTGTGCCCCTTCTCAGATATTCTTGCTAGTGGCTCTTTGCAGAATCGGGTCCACAATTCCATCTGCATAGTCCCTTACTTCGGATGGGTCGCTGGTCTGACCAACTCCCTAAACTCTTGTTCTCAGGTAGCTTCTTGGTGGCTGTGCAGGAGCTGCAACATATGATTTCCTTGTCAGTAATCTGTCAAGATATCTAGGTGCTCTTTTTCCTTATTGGGATGATGATACTCCTGCCATCTCTATGTTTCTTGTATGATACCCTGGTATGAACTTTTCTTGAGATAAAAACACATTAATTGAAAACAATTTTCACTGGGCGCTAACAATCGCAATGAGCAAGATATTTTCGTAGGAGTGCTTGAAAGTTGTAAACTTTAAAATTTGCTAAGGGGGTATTTATTGGCCTATCAAGTCCCAAATGGCATTAATTTTGGGTGACCGTTAGCAAATCCTACTAAATCTTTGGGAAACAATGAGGCAGACATGTTATGCGGCGCAAGGTACCTTGGAGATCTCTAAGATTTAGGGAAGTATTTATTGTGGCAAAATTTAAAGAATTAAAGAATTCCTAAGACACCGACTCTACGTTTAAAATGCTTATTTTTAAAAGAAGAGTGTGAAAGAAATAACTGAAAAGAGCAATGCAGGAATGGAAACTACCTAACTACATTAATTACAAATCCCTATTCCCTCTAGGATCAAAAACAAACTCTCCAATGACTTCTTTTTGACAAGCCAACCAGTGTTGCCATACCAACAGTGGTAACGGGTATACCTTTGATGGGATGTCCTCTGCGCTGGCCACATGAATTTGTCTGCATTTAGGGTAGTTTGAGCAAAATGTGTATTCGACACCTATGAACTCTTCTTGTCCTTGAAGGCCCGTTGAATACTAGTTTTTCATGTTGTCAGGGGTCATCAAGAAATCATTGGCCATTGGTTTTTTGCTATGTGTCTTTTGATATCCATTATCTTTTGGCGTGTTCCCTCTAGATTCTAGCTTTATTTCATCAGTATGCTCTTTGATGATTTTATCCTCTTGAAAGGATAAATCTAAAAATTGGCATTCCTTCAGCATACTCAGCTGAGTTTCGATGTTGTCTCCTCCACATCTGGTCGATCTATAGCCTTCTTGAATGATAGTGTCACCTACCTCAATGGCTTGATCAAGGGAGTGTCCATATTCCTCCATATCTTCTTGTAGGGTGAGGAAAAAGTCAGAAATGATCTCCTCCTCATCTGAAGTGAAAGAAAAAGCTTGCAGCTTATCTTCTTGCTCAACAAAAGGGGAATCTATGTTGATTTCCTCCGTATCTGTTCTTATGGAATTCTCTTGACTAGCCATGAATTGAGCATATTCCTCTGTGTACTCAGCTGCTTCCTTCAAAATATACTCTTCTTCAAAAAATAATGAAGGCTGTGATGAAAAACAAGAAGCCTCTTGAGGAAGGGTGGGAGGGGCTTGAGAGGAAAGTGAGTGATTGAGATTTTCTTCCCTTGTTGCTATCATAGGTTCTGCATTATTGGGGAAGTGATCTTGATGGGCTTGACCCTGTTCATGAGTGAGGGCGGCGTAGGAATATACAGGTTGACAAACTTGATAAAGTTGTCTCTCAAGGATGCTCAGCTTTTCTTCTAGAAATGCAATCAACCCACACACCTCTAACATCTCATATGTGAGCTCTTGCCAGTTTGCCCTTTCTATGGGATTCCACTCACTCTTGATTAGGTCTATTGCTTCCCTCACTTGATGGATGATATGACAAGGAACCTCTTGGCCATATCCCCTTCTACTGTCAAGCTCTAACACATATTTTTTGAATCCCAGCAATGTTTTTTTTAAGGTGAAAATTAGGTCAAGTTGAGCATGATATGTGGCATATTGGGGAAACTGGTCATAATATTGGTATAGCTCATAACCATCTGCATCCTTGTTACTTAACATGACTCCAGGAGAAGCTTATCCTTGATTAAATATATAAGGAGGATAATAAGACTCATAGCTATGAGTAACTGAATTATACATACCAAAAGAGATTTCTAATGATACCGATTGATCGGTTGATGACTCAGAGTCATTGTTGGTGTTGCTAAAAAACCTCCAAAGGCTAATTGGCTAAAGAACCACCAAAATTATTCAACTCCTTGAAAGATCAATCCCACCGGGCGTGCCAGAAACTGTTGATGGCATAAAATTGTGCTAGGTCTTAGCCAATCAATAATGGGAAGTTTCAAGTTATGGGACAATGCGGCTTGAAACAACCTCTAGATTTTAAAGAAGCTGGTCTCTTCTGTTGGTATTAAATGTTGGGAAAAGGGATAGGAGACTAAACAAAAATGCAAAGTGCAGGAATTAAAACCTAACTATGGCTATGCGCCTAAGTGTAATCCTAATCCTAACCTGAGCACAGTGAGACTATTATATGATTCTATTACATTTAAGAGCAGACAAGTGCATGATCAATGTAAAAGATTGGAATAATAGAAATAGAGGCTCAAAATAGGGGAGTCTTTTGCTGAGATACAGGAATTGTCAACAAAGGCATAGTGTTCAATCTTCTTAATAGGATCCTTCACTCACATAAGAGGTACAAAAGTCACGCACAGTTATGTAGAACTCTAGACTCCAGAAAACAAGACAAAAGCAAATAACATTTCCAATCACAACACTAGAAAATCTACAAAATAGACTAATTTGCAAATGACACAAATAATACCAACCAAGACATGGAGCTTGAATTTCCTTAATTCATTTAGCTGCATAAAGGGCATAGAAACATGCATGATTACATTAACTTTACAAGTTAAAAAAATTAAGACAAGAACAAATGATATTACTAGTCAAAATTACAAGAAGTCTAAGCTATGAGTGTTTCAAACTGTTTTCACTTTTCTACATTCAAAGGAAGTAAGAAACTAAGATAGAATGGTCTAGGGTTAGATGATACCCAGATGAGGTCTACGCACCGTTATCCAGATGTTGAGAGAAATCCTCTTTGGTTGTGGAGGATGACACCTATAGGAGAAAGAGACTCAAACACAGAGGTTGTTAGATAGCTAGAAAGTGGACTGCCAAGCAAAAGCTTGGTCTTAAAAGTGCAAAAACTTCTTGGGGGATGACAGTCCACTGATTGTTACAGAGAATAATGTTGCTTAAAATAAATGAAATATTGAAATACTAAACAAAATAAAGTAGAGATAGATGCATACCTAAGTTGGGCAATCTATTTTCCACAGTCGCCGACGTCGATGGTTCTGTCAGCATCGGTTAGTCAGGTTGCCGACGTCAGTTAGTCTGCCGATGTCGATAGGGGAAATGGTCCTGATAGCTGGCGTCGGTTGGGGTAATGAGACTTGGGACAAGGTCTAGATGGGTTCTTGGTCGATAGAATGGTCAGCAGAACGGTCTGTGGTAGTCTGAGAGTTTGTGTAGGGTGGTAAGACAGTAGATAGAGTCTTTAGGAGGGACTAAGGCAGAGGATATGTTGTCAAAAAAAGGGGTAAAGGGAAGGAGAAAGGCCTCTCAGCCTCTCGAGGAAGAAGTTTAGTCAGGTCTGGTCTGGTTGATGGCTGGGTCTAGTCTGGTCTACAATACTTAGAAATACCAGAATAGAGACTAATTACTAGTGCTTTCCAAAATACTGAAATATAAGAACAGAAGAAATACTTACCTCCTGCTTGGTGCAGAGCCAGAGGTGTTGGAGATGCTTGTCCCTATTGTGTCTATAGCCAGAAAAGCATTGGTTGAAGTCTGATGATTGATTTCAAAGAGTCCCTGTTGATGTCTAAGAGAGCCAAGAGAGAGAGGTCGAAGTCTGGACGTAAGAGGATTTTTGCATTCAGAGGAAGAAGATTCGAGATTCTTGATTAGCCAACTAGTGATTATCCTGAGCGAGAGGTAGAACTTGGTTTAAGTAAACTGACGTCGGTGATCCCGCCAGCGTCAGCTGACATTTGACCGACGTCGGCAGGTGGAGAATGAGTAAAAGGGCTAACAAGCCCATTCTCCATCCGCCAAGTGCATAATCCATTGGAAAATTGTCAAAGGTCAGGCTAAATACGCATGAGAGTTGGTTAGGCAGTTGGAAAGGAGTAAGAATAGGTCTTGGGTGAGTCACTTAGTCTTAAGGTGAGTCATAAGGTGGGAAATGGTCCAAGGTGAGGTGTCCTAGGCGAGGTGTTATGGGTGATGTGTCAAAGGGGGGTTATTAATTCAAAATAAGTTATTATTTTAAATAAATAAGTGTTTAAGAGGGGATCAAAGGGGACTAAGGGAGAGATGACCAAGGGTTAGACATGATTTTGGTGTCTACATTTGCCCTTTTTTGTCTTGTTGGTTGTTCTGACGAACTGCAACACAAAAATAGGAGTTGATTGCCCCAGGTATGGGATGAGATTGTTTCTGTCTTGTTAGTTGTTCTGGTGAACTGCAAGACAAAAAATGAATGTAGGTTGCCCCAATTATGGGATGAGGTATTCCCCCTCAAAGCGGGAGTTGAGGGAAGGAAACCTGAAATTGGGAGCTGATTTGATAGATAGTGGATGGATATGGTGAAGTTTGAGTGTGAATGCTGTAAAAGTTGAGATTGTGGGCATACCACTTCACGAGACGGTTAGGTTAAATTATTGCAGGTCAAGGTCAAGGAGTGATAAAATCAAAATAACCAGGCCCTAGCATTTAGTCGTAGCTGATTGGGTTATTTGATCTAAGTTGTAGCTCCAATGGTCGTCGTGTGCGAAGTATCTCGGGCTCAGGAAGTGCTCTTGGAAAACACAAAAAAGGTCACAAGTAGTGGGGATCAACTGGAGCATGATCCAATACTTTTGGGGGTCATGGACAATTTTTCTAACCATTCATGAGGTAGCATACATACAATCAAAACAGCCAAGGCAGGGTTGTCTCGAAAGTGGTCATGGTCAGAGGAGATAGGTGCGATCTCCAAGGTCGTTGGTCGAGTCAAGGTTGAGATATAAGTAATCTCAAGTGATGGGTGTTGATAGATGGTCCATTAGATGGATGGATGAAGGAATGGCTGAGCTAACCTTAGAAGACCCCATGTCAACTGAGTGTTGCCTACATAGCCCCTGTTTGAAGGGCCTCAGGCCGATGTAGTTCTCCCAAGAGGGAGGAAAAGGGTCAAAGTGGTTGATGTGTTTGGTTTGGTCATGATAATGAGGTATCACTTCCCATATGTCTGAGGGTACATGCTTGAAATAATGAGGGGAAAGATGATGTTACAGCCTGTTCCATTTTGTGTAATGGTGTATTCTGTAACATTAGTCAGGGTTTTTCATCCCTAGCCATTGTCCATATTAAGTAATGGATGTATGCTAAAAATGAAATGGGTCTATTTATGCTTCAGCAAGTAAGGTTTATGCTTAACATAAATTGTGTGGTCAATCGTTTCCATGTGTATTGGTGTCCATAGAAACTAGTGTGAATAAGTTATGATAATGTGAGTGGTCTAAAAAAGTTTAGGTTGTGTTGGATGGCAAATGATTTGGTTGAATGTGACCAAAGGTAAGGAGGAAGTGAAAGGCATTTTTGCCCTTTCATTGACAAGGGCCATAATGATAACATAGGTAGGTGTTTTTAGAAACAAAAGCCCTGTTCATGCATTACGTGATTGACCATTGGTTGTGTTAGAGAGGTAATTGAATCACTTTGACATTAAAATGAGCTCGAAATCCCTTGAGTAGGTGATGTGAGATGTGAGGAGAGGGTAACCCTTTTTCATAGGGATAACTTTGCCCCTTTTTATAGGAGACCCTGAGACGACGAAAAGCCAAGTCCATGACCCAATGTTTTTTTGTTTTTTTTTTTTTTTTTTTTTGAGCAGACTGATCAATGCGGGAAGTCTACATAGAGATGTCATTTTGTTTTGTGGTCATTTGTGAAGCTGATTGATGCGGGAAGCTTCTGAGAAAGTGTTGTTTGTAGAAAGAGTTTAGTCATATCCATCCTTCGAGAGAGTAGTCTATATTTTTGCTTTATATATATATATGAGGGCTTTGAATAGTTGTCCTTCAAGGGAGCAGTCTATTAGCTACAGCAATGATGGTACAGCTATCCTTCGAGGGAGCAGTCTGCCTTAGAGTTTATGACCTTTGATATTTTGACATCAATTTATTTTTTTGATAGAATTTTGAGTCATGGACAAGACTATAGAAGTTCAAGGGCTCCCTTTTATTAGGACAAAGCATTCATACTTTATAAAAGGGTTACATAGGGCTTACTTTAGGGAAACAGGGTTGAAAGAAATGAGGATTAAGAGGACAGGGGTTGATCAAGGGATGAGCTCAAGTTAAATGTCAAGTGAGCGAGTACTCGACTAATAGTAGAATGGTTACAGATACAAGGCATTAAGGGGCTCAGGTTCGGGTCGGCCTTCAAGAGAAGACAGACGATAAGTCCCTGATCCATACTTGTGTGTGATGATGTAAGGTTCGAGCCAATTAGGAGCAAATTTGCCTCATTTACTCTGTTCCATATTGGTCACGTGTTGGTTCACTTTGAGGATGAGGTCTCTGATGTTAAAATCTCATTCTCTCAGATTTTTGTTATAAGCACATTTAATGCAATTTTGATAGACATGGAGATGGTTGAGGGCAGCAAGACGACGTTCATCGAGTAACTCAAGTTGAGTTAATCGATCTTGATGAAAGTCATCATTAGAAAGAATGTCATGCAGAGAGATGTAAAGAGATGGGATCTGTACTTTGAGAGGTAGGATAGCCTCTGTTTCGTACACTAGAGAGAAAGGGGTAGCACCCGTAGAGGTTCGAATGCTAGTACGGTAGGCCCACAAAGTGAAGGGATAGTGAATGTGCCAATCCCTTCCAGTGTCGTTGACCACCTTCATGAGAATTTTAGTTAAGATTTTGTTGGAAGCCTTGGCCTGCCCATTTGCTTGTGGGTAGTAAGGTGAAGAAAAGTTGAGTTTGATGCCAAAGGAGTCACAAAGTTTCTGGACAGTTTTGTTTTTGAATGACTTGCCGTTATCGATGATGATTTTGTGAGGTACACCGAAACAACAGATGATGTGGGTGTTGATGAAGTCAAAAAATTTGTCAGCTTTTGTGGAGATGAGAGGAATAGCTTCCACCCATTTTGTGAAATACTCGGTGGCAGTGATGATGGACTGATGACGAAGAGACGAATGAGGGTTAATCTCGCTGATGAGATCTAAGCCCCATTGTGAAAAAGGCCAAAAATCTTGAGCAACTTGTAGAGCGTGGCTTAGGAGGTGAAGTAAGTTAGCATGCTGCTGGCACTTGATACAATGCCAAACATAGTCGCTACAGTCTTGATGAAGAGTGGGCCAATAATAGCCCAAGCGAAGGATGCACTTGGCAACCAAATTACCACTAAAGTGTCTGCCACAAATCCCATTGTGGACCTATTTAATAGAATGAGCTGCTTCAGTGGAGGTTAGACAGTGAAGAAGAAGGTCATCAAAACCTCTTTTATAGAGAAGAGCCCCTAGCATGGTATAGCGAGCTGTGCGTTTGATGAAAGCCCACTGTGCATTGCTAGAGAGGTTGGGAGGAATGATAGAATGAGCCAAGTAGTCCACAAGTTGTTTATACCACACATCCTGTGGACTAGAGTCTATGGTGTTGATGAGGTTGATGTTAGTGGAAATGTATGAAGGCAATGGCACATGATGTACCATGACGTAAATTCTTGATGAGGATGATGAAGAGGGAATATGCGAGGCGAGAGAAGCCATGGTGTCAGCAAACTTATTCGTAGATCGAGGAACAGTCTGTAAGAGGTAATGGTCGAAAGATGCTAGAAGGGTGTCAACACGGTGCTTATACCTTTGCAAAATTTCATTTTTACAAAGAAATGAACCACTGATTTGATTGACGACAAGTTTTGAGCCACCAAAGATGTTGATGGTCTTGATGCTTAAAGAAAGGGCGGTTTGAAGTCCCAAAATTAAGGCTTCGTATTCAACCATATTATTGGTACATTCAAAGTCAAGTTTGCAAGACAGGGGCATGGGCTCACCCTCGTGTGGGATGAGGATGACCCCCGCACCCCCACTGATTTGACATTTGGAGCCGTCGAAGAACATCGTCATTTGGTAGAATGTGTCATTAGTCAAGAGAGTGGCGATAGATTCATCGGGAAACTCACACTGAGAAGGTTGATTGTCAGGAAGAGGGGCATCTGCCAGTTGGTCAGCGATTGTTTTCCCCTTTATGGATTTCTACTGGATGAATTCCAAGTCAAACTCAGCAAGAAGCATGAGCCAACGAGCCATATGCTAGTTTTGGTATGGCTTGGAATGCATGTATTTAAGAGGGTCAGTGTGAGTGATGACAAAGGTTTTGTGATTGAGAAGATAATGACGGAGCTTGGTAGCGGCAAAGACTAACGCCAAATAGAGTTTCTCGATATGAGTATACCAAGTTTCATAGTCAACAAGTGTTCGGCTTATATAGTAGACTGCTTGCTCACGGTGTTGCTCGTCTCGGTGCGCGATCATGGCACCTAACGAATGGTTGATTGCTGAGATGTAGAGGTAGAAGGGTTGGTCATCTTTAGGTGGAATAAGGACTGGTGGAGAGACTAGATAGCATTTAAGGGCTTCAAAAGCCTCTTAACAGTCCTTATCCCATTTAAAGGAGATGTCTTTCTTGAGGAGATGATGAAAGGGTTGACAGTGGTCGAAAAGCTACGAGATGAAGTGACGAATGGATTGGAGCTTCCCTTGCAGACTACAAAGTTGCTTGAGATTGGTCGGAGGTGGCATCTCGAGTATAGCCCAAATTTTAGTGGGATCTATCTCAATGCCACGGAGAGAAACGATGAACCCCAGGAGCTTCCCTAAGAGGACCCCAAAGACGCATTTCTTGGGGTTAAGGCAGACATTGTATTGAAGAAGGCGAGCGAAGATGATATTGAGGATGGTCAAATGGTCACGATGAAGCTTAGACTTGCCAAGCAGGTCATCCACATAGTCCTCCATGATTTTTTGGAGGAGATCATGAAAAATGTAAGTCATGGCACATTGATATGTCCTGCATTCTTGAGGCTAAAAGGCATGACTCGATAGCAGAAAGTCCCCCATGGGGTGATGAAGGTAGTCTTGTGTTGATCTTTTAGTGCAATCAGGATTTGGTTATATCCTAAAAACCCATCCATGAGTGATAGCATCTCATGACCGGCCGTAAGATCAACAAGTTGGTCAATGTTGGGAAGAGGAAAATTGTCTTTGGGGCAGGCCAGGTTGAGGTCGCGATAGTCCATGCAGATTCAGATCCCCCCAATTGTTTTGGTGACAGGGACAATGTTAGATACCCACCATGGATAATCAATGGGTTGGATGAAAGAGACAGAGAGAAGACGCTGAAGCTCCTCTTTGACAAGGAGCGTGACTTGAGGATGCATCTTGTGAAGCTTTTGCCTAACAGGCTTAGCCTCTGGGTTTGTGACAATGTTATGAGTGGCAATGTTAGGGTCGATACTAGGCATGTCACCATAGGTCCAGGCAAAGGCTTTGTTATTTTCTGAAAGAAATGTGGTATAGTCAATCTGCTCCTGGCGTCCAAAGATTGACCAATTTTTAAGACGTGAGGAACATCAGAAGATGGAAGGTTAATGTCAATGGTTGATTCATTTAACATAACATGTGTTTCAAAAGGGAGGGAGCGCTGAATGAAAGAGTCATCGGCACCCATGTAGGTGAGAATGGCATCGTCGTCTATGCAGTGGATAGTGTTTATGGTTGCCGATTCATCGTCTATCATGTTGGGATAAACGAGAGGGAGAGACCTGGAGACCCTGTTGAGTTGATAGGTTAGGGGTTCCAAGCAGATGGTGTTTATGCAAAAAAAAAAACTAGGAGGGATAGAAACCACTAACTCCGTAGGTGAGGATGGGGGAATAGGTGAGCTTGGTGGAGATTGGTCTATGATGGGTTTGGGACAAAGGTTTGTAGAAGCCTCGGTGGTTCTTAGAAACCCAGACCATATCATTTCTTGGCATTGTCATCATTGGGTGGTTCGATGGGCTGATGGGAGCCTTGTTTATAGCGCCCAAAGCCAAAACCCTTCTATGCACACCTATAAAGGTAGGTATGAGCAAAGGTGGGGTTTCCAAGAAAGGAGAAGTCAGATGTGAATGGTTGAGGTGAGGAGAAAGGATTCCCGTCAGTAGGAGCTCGATCTAGCCCCCCACAGATGAGATTGGTTCAAAGGTTAGGAGGACCATAAGGGATGACCATTCTGATCTAATGGTCATAGCTTGGACTGTGATGAAGCTATCCATACTCTTACGAAGTCTAAAACATGTCTAGGGTAAGTAAGCGATATTCCCCAAGTGAAAGTCATTAGAAGATATCTTCCATGGGGTCCTTGGTTGTCGCTTGAGAAGGTGATGTGAGGGTGACCGCCATTTACGTACTGGTTAAAGCTTCTGCGGATGGAGGCGATGTTTGGGTTGGTGTCTTGAGAGGAATGAGAACGTCATTTGGTCGATAGGTTGTGTTACAAGTCTTGAAAGGGGATGGGTCGGCAGGAATAACATGGACTTGTCCGTCGTGTTCAAATTTGACACAACGGTGAAGTGTAGAAGGGATGCAAGCCATGGCGTGGATCTAGGGTCATCCTAATAGCATGTTATATTGGAATTCTCCATCGATGATGTAGAAGAGCTCCGGGACTGTGCACGGGCCAATGCAAATATGGAGGATAATGGTGCCAATAGTGGTAGCAGTGGTGTCATTAAAGGATCGAAGGATTGCATCAGTTTTTGATACACAATTCTTGGGGAGAGCCAACTGATCATAAGCATGGGTAGAAATGATATTAATGCTGGTGCCCCCGTCAATCATAACTCACTTAATGCAGGTGCAATCAACATAGGTTGTGATGAAAAGAGCAGCATCTTGATCTTTTGAGGTAGAGGTAGGAATTTCAGAATCGCTGAAAGTGATAGAGGCGACGAGGGATAAAGAATGGACTAAGGCAGCTAGTGGTTGGGGGTTTTCGGGTTGGATCTCTACTACTTGTAAGGCTCTGATTAGAGCTTGACAATGCTGGGGTGAGCTTTGGATGAGGTCATACAAGGTCATCTTCACGGGCATTTGGTGAAGCTGTTTTAACGTAGAGTCATGGATTGCCCCTGAAGAAGAGGGTTGGGATGCACCCAGGATGGAAATCTTTGGCTTTGGTGGTTGAGGTGGCTGGACAAAAGGGTAGGTCCAAGGAATAGCAGCTTTTTCTTTTGCCTTATCCTTTTGTGACCTAGTGGTTATGTGGATGGCATTAATTTTGAAGAGAGGGAGCGAATGAGGTGAAGAGACCATAGTCTGTTGATGAGATGTCGATGACGATGAAGGGGTTTGAGAGATATGAGAGGGTGTCGGAGGTATGTCGATAGTGTCCTCAAGAAGAAGGGTGTCTTTTTCTATGTATTGGTGAATGACAACCTTGAGGGCACAGCAGTTCTTGGTATCATGTCCTAACATGCAATGATATAGACAAATCTTAGTGTCATCAAACAAGGATGGCTTTGACCCGAGAGGTTGGAATGGTTTGATATGCAGAAGGGTTATGCTAGAGGTTTGTAAAATTTGGTGCAATATCAAAGCGTATGAACCCACTAAGGGGTCCGTGCTTGTTGATGCATGAGGTGTCGATGACTTTTGCTTGGGGGGTGTTGAAGGAGGCTTTCGTATTACCTTTTGGGTTGGTGGTGTGGGTACATGTGTAGATGACACTCTCTTTGTGAGAGGTGCCGAATTTTTCAGAGGAGGTAAGCTTGTGGTAGGTAAAGGAAGTAGTGGAGGTAACTTGTTTTGGTTAGGGGTTGGAGTAGAGAGCACTCCTATTAGAGTAGAGGGATGAGGGCCCAAAATGGAGGGAAAAGGTGATGGTGATGGTGGAGTAAGAGTTCACCGCCATGGTTTAGCAGCCATCTTTGGTTTGGTTTAAGGAATACTATTGGGCGAGGCAAGGTTCAAGTCTACCTTCACTTGCGGGTGAGTGAGGTTAGGGACGGGGCGAACACTGAGTGACTTGGTTGGTTTTGATGTAGTGGGTGAGGGTTTATGTTCTGATGTGGATGGTTGAGGTTTTGAAGGTTTAGAAGTAGAAGTTTGGTTTGCATTGGGGGATTTTGTCACAAGAGGGTTGGCGACACAAGATGAGACGGGAAAGGCAGGATGAGGAGCTTTGAGTTGCTCCTATAATGCCTGATGTTCCAATTTCCTCAATTAGAGAAGTCCTAGTTTCTCCACTAATCGAGAGAATGGTTTGGAAGATGTCAGATGAGGCTTTGGTCCTTTAGAAGATGTGGATGGTTGCAAGGTCGAAAATGCATTAGGTGCAGCAGTCTCAGACCCAAGGCATGAGGGAGTCATAACTAGATTGTCTTTGGTCGGAGAAAGTGGAGAGACAGGGTCTTCTCTTGGTGGAGAAGGAACTGGAGAATGTGACTCCTCAAGAGGATAAAGGGCAAGGATGATTGTGCCTTCTACTTGCGATTGAGGAGTAGGAAGGGTAGGGTCCTCCATTGGTAGAAGGAAGGATGAAGGTGAGGCTAGTATGGTCAAGGCGTCCTCCAATATAAGGGAAGTTGATGGAGAACTAACAAGAGAAGAGGGTTCGTCCACGTGTGATGGACTGATGGGCAGACTAACCTCTTGAGATAGTGAGAGAGGTTGGTCAGGTATGAGAGGCGAGACCATGTTGACTGTGCATATATTATGTTCTTGGGAGTCATTAGTCATGGTCTGCACATTATTTTGGCTAGGAGGATGGTTAGGAAAGGGTTGTTTAAAGATGTCTATGCTTTGATTGGGTGGCACATTTGGGTTGTCTAAGACAAGGTCACCTTTATCAAGCATGTCTTGAATGATGTTTTTGAGAGTTTTACAGTTACCCGTGTCATGGCCTTTGACACGGTGGTAATTGCAGAAGTCGTTCTCCCTATACCACGTAGGGATAGCGCATGAGGGATCGAATTGAGGAGGCAGTCATATTTGGGGGAGATTGAGGACTCCCTATTTGACAAGTTTATCCAATACAAATGCGTATGATTCTCCTAGTGGAGTATACTGACGCTGCACATATCTTTGCTGGAATTGTTTGGTGATGTAGTCTGATGTGGAAGGCTGAGATTGGTTATTTGTTGAAGAAGATGTTATAATGACTATAGCATTTGTTGATGCCATAGATTTGGAATTATAAGAAGAAGGTTTAGAGGAAGAGTCATTAGACTTGGTGTTGGGGTTTTTACTCCACAACTTGACTTTGTTTTCCTCGACGGCACATAGTTCAAGCTTTCTAGCCATCGTGAAAGCTTCATCAAAGATGCAGAATGTTTGGACCCAGAGAGTGGAGGAAATATGCTTAGCACACACCTGAGATGGGAGTTTGATGAGCTCCGGTTTGGGTAAAGAAAAGGAGAGCTGAATGATTAGGCCTCTCCAGCGGGCAACAAAATTGGCTATGGATTCGTCATCAAACTGTCGGATGGAGTATAGGTCTGTGATGGAGACCTTTTTGGTGATGTTGATAGAAAAGTGGTCAAGGAAAAGTTGGGCTAGTTGGGTGAATGTGAAAAGAGAGTGTCTGGTGAGAGAGCTGTACCAGTTGAGAGCAGCACCAACAAGCGACATGGGGAATGTGCATAGCAGTAACGCATCATCATGTGCTATCAGGTAACAAGCATGTCTAAATGCTCATAGGTGTTGATGTGGGTCTTCCTTACTCTAGAAACAAGTAAACTTAGGAAGTTCCCACTAACTGGGATATGGCCGGATCAGGACTGAGGGATGAATGGGTTCATTGCAAATTTGGTCATATGACAGGACATTTCTTGAGCCTGAAACAGAGGTCTCAAGATTAGACATTTTGTCCATCAGCATTTTGATAAGATCAACTAACAGATTTGCGGGTGGGGTGCCCCCTAGGTTTTAAGGCACTTAGAAGGTGCTAAAGGGGCGTATGACATAGTTGGTTACGCTTGTATAGGCGCAACATATTGATAACTAGTCATAGGGATAGAAGTGGAGACCAAGGGGGGTTGTGTCGTGAAGGTAGAAGGCATGACTAGGCTTGATGTTGCTAGAGGTGGTTGAATTGTAGCAACATTAGCTAATGGATGAGTGGCCACCCTGGTGTTGATGGGGGCGAGAGTAGGCAGGATGGAGACAACTAGATTTTGGAAAGGGGTAGAGATTTGTTGAATAGTCTGCAATTGATGGGGGGTCGAAACCCCAATGAAAGTGGGCCTGGAGATAGAAGGAGAAGCCACATTTTGAAATTTAGTCATGGGCTAGTTATTAGTCGAGGCGACGGCTTGGGTGTTTATGGGCTAGATGACAGAGGCAGTGGATATGGCCACCGTCTCAACTAAGGAGGTTGGCATCCCATAAATTGGGTTTCTTGAAGAGTCTCGTGTTTGGCTTCTCTCGAGATAATGTTGAAAGGCCTTGACATTGAGGTCAAGGAACCTTTCGAAGTCTTGGTCCCCCTCAAGGACAATGGGAGGTTGAGTCAGGGTCGATTGGGTAGGAGTTCATTCGGTCTCTGAATGATACTCCATTAGAGGACTGGTTATGGAAGGCGAAGGCAAGAGTGGTTGTTGCCTCGCGTGGTCAACAAGGGTCTTGGTTTGACTACGTGTCAAAACCATTCAAGGCAAGAAAGGGTCAGGTTTTAGAAACTATGTTTTTCTATCTCAAAAAACCAGAATGGGTATTGGACATTAAGAAAGTCAAATTTTAAGCTTGTTATTTGATAAGAGGATTTTGGATAGTGACTGACGTCGGTTAAAAAAAATTGATGCCAGTGAAATAGGTTGCCGATGTCGGTCAAATAATCGATGCCGACAAAGAAAGGTTGTCGACATCGGTGGTAAAACCGATGTTGATTACTGTGTTTTCTAGAAACACAAAAAATTTGAGAGTTTTTGGAAGAAAGAAGAAAACGTCCTCACTAGCTCAAAAAATCAGATAGAAACAGAAAAGAAGATGAAGACAAGCAGACCCTAAACATTAAATCCTAAGAATAAACTTTTAGAATCTTGTTGGCTTATGCCTTAGAGTGTGTTTGGGAAGTTGGCTTGTAGAACGGGTCCTAGAAGAAGCAGTCTAAGGTTGGTTTCAGGTTAGTTTCAGTGCTCAAGATCTGTATTAGGTTCCGTACGTGGCCTGGTGCTAGGAGCTTGCTCCCCTCACTTCACGAACCCAGAGCCAAGCTGGGCCGCTTAGCCAGTATATACTTCCCCTAGAGTTTATCCTCTACCAGAAAACAGAGTGGGCTTTCCCCTTGGTAGTGAAGTCCAAGTGGGATTGCCGGGAAGGGTAAGGTATCCGCTAGGTGATGAAATCCTAGTCGGACCTTGTCTCAAGTGAGTTTAGATGTTTGATTTTGTGCAAGTGATTTGGTTGTGTAACATAAGTGGACTACAATTAATTCATGATGTGGTTTAATTACTAGATGTGTGGACTAAATATGCATGCAATCAGAAATGAAATGCAATTGATTTTAAGCCCAAATAGAAATGTGTGTTCGTATGCAGACAAGTGAGAAAGGGTTGAAGAGTATGATTTTGACTAGTCTAAGATGCAAGAAAGAAAGAAGGGTTCTTTTTAACTTTGCTAATAATGTCCTTTGGAAGAGATAGAGGAAAAAGATGCAAGAGAGACCTAATGCACCTATACAAAAAGTTTGCTTAGAATAAAAAAGTATGAACCCAAGGAGAATTCCTAGGGTCCCACCGGGTGTGCCAGAATGTTTCAAACTATTTTTGATTTTCTACATTCAAAGGAAGTAAGAAACTAAGATAGAATGGTCTAAGGTTAGATGATACCCAGATGAGGTTTGTGCACTGTTATCCAGACGTTGAGAGAACTCCTCTTTGGTTGTGGAGGATGACACCTATAGGAGAAAGAGACTCAAACACAGAGGTTGTTAGATAGCTAGAAAGTGGACTGGCAAGCAAAATCTTGGTCCTAGAAGTGTAAAGACTTCTTGGGGGGATGACAGTCCACTGATTATTGTAGAGAATAATGTTGCTTAAAAGAAATGAAATATTGAAAGACTGAACAAAAGAAAGTAGAGATAGATGCATACCTAAGTTGGGAAATCTATTTTCCACAGTCGCCGACGTCGATGGTTCTACCGGCATCAGTTATTTGGGTTGCCGACATCGGTTAGTCTGTCAACGTCGGTAGGGGAAATGGTCCTGGTTGCCAGTGTCGGTCAGGGTAATGAGACTTGGGACAAGGTCTAGACGAGTTCTTGGTTGATAGAATGGTCAGCAGAATGATTTGTGGTAGTTTTAGAGTTTGTGTAGGGTGGTAAGACAGTAGATAGAGTCTTTAGGAGGGACTAAGGCAGAGGATATGTTGTCAAAAAAAGGGGTAAAGGGAAGGAGAAAGGCCTCTCAACCTCTCCGAGAAGAAGTTTAGTCAGGTCTGGTCTAGTTGATGGCCGGGTCTAGTCTGGTCTACAATACTTAGAAATACCAGAATAGAGACTAGTTACTAGTGCTTTCCAAAATACTGAAATATAAGAACAGAAGAAATACTTACCTCCTGCTTGGTGTAGAGCTAGAGGTGTTGGAGACGCTTGTCCTTGTTGTGTCTGTAGCTAGAAAAGTATTGGTTGAAGTCTGATGATTGATTTAAGAGAGTCCCCGTTGATGTCCAAGAGAGCTAAGAGAGATAGGTCGAATTCTGGGCACAAGAGGATTTTTGCATTCAGAGGAAGAAGATTCGAGATTCGTGATTAGCCGACTAGTGATTAGCCTGAGCGAGAGGTAGAACTCAGTTTAGGTAAACTGACGTTGGTGATCTCATCAGTGTCGATTGACATTTGACTGACGTCGGTGGGTGGAGAACGAGTAAAAGAGCTAACAAGCCCATTCTCCATCCGCCAAGTGTATAATCCGTTGGAGAATTGTCAAAGGTCAGGCTAAATATGCACGAGAGTTGGTTAGGTGGTTGGAAAGGAGTAAGAATAGGTCTTGGGTGAGTCACTTAGTCTTAAGGTGAGTCATAGGGTGGGAAATGGTCCAAGGCGAGGTGTCCTAGGTGAGGTGTTATGGGTGATGTGTCAAAGGGGGGGTTATTAATTCAAAATAAGTTATTATTTTAAATAAATAAGTGTTTAGGAGGGGATCAAAGGGGACTAAGGGAGAGATGACCAAGGGTTAGACACGATTTCAGTGTCTACAATGAGAAATCCCCCCTTCCTATTTTATAATCCTACTTATATATCCCTGGATGTCTCCTTTGATCACTTTCTTTCCGGTGCAATTCCACTCCATCTTTCACTCACAAGAGACAAAACAGACGGCACATTCAATGCCTTGGATGCATTCTAATCCTATCAAGGACTGCCCTAACTATGGTATGGCAATCCCTATCTAGTACCTCTCTTTGTGCCTAAAATCCCTCGTTTCTTCACCTCTTTGGCCGCTCAACTATCTACTCTGCCTCTATTGTTAGGGGACAAACAGACAGGGTCTTCAATGCTTGTAAGCCCCCTAAAAAAATCTACCTGTTGCACTATTCTATCTATCTGGAATAACTTCCACCTATTTTCCCTCCATCTCACTGTAGTAGATAGATGGACATGAGGATACTTAGTCGATTTATGAAATTTCTCTTCTTTTGATATAAAGGGCACCAGAGGGTGACACTTGGCCGCTTGCACTTTATATTTCATTGAGGAATGCTCTACTTTCAACACCTATTGCAGCTTGCTTCATCAATTATTTATGGCTCTATTGAAACAAAACTTAGTGCATTCTTTGCCTTGACAACCCTTAAGAAAGGATAGATGCACGTGGCAGTCTTCACTTGTTGACACTCGGCACTCCCATAGTCCTTTGGAATATCATCCGGGTCCCACCACCATCTTTATTTAGTAATTATGTTCAAATGTGGTCTCTCAGAGGTTGACACATGGTGACCTCCACTACTCTTAGAAAGATAAGTGGCATCTTCCACTTCTCCTTCTGGGGTATATGGTGCCTTCCGCTTTCTTTAGGGATGGAGTAGAGAGGGACCTAGGGGTGACACTTGGTTGCTTGCACTGCACTCAGTACTTAAGCAAAATGAACTAGTGCCTTTATGCATTGAATGAAAGCATTGGACCAAAGTCTTTCTGGATGATGACACATGGTGGCTTCTGCTTCTTCTTCAAAAGGTAATTCAGGGTCTCTGCAACTGCCATCTGGCACTTTACGCTTGCTATGCTGCTTGGTTCATTGAAAGTCCTTGGCAAAAGGTGGAATGAAACACGGGTGCCTTTATGAGACTCAAATGCTGACATGTGGTGCATTCCACTTAGATGTTATTAGGTATGTGGCACATTCTGCGGCCTTCCCAAAAGTTATAAAAGGGTGTTTGGAGAATGCCAGCTATCCATCTTTGTCTTCCAAAAATCAACACGTGGTGACATTCACTTGATTTCAATACTTAGGCCAAAATTGAAATGAAAAGAACAAAAGAGGCAAACAAAGACCGTGCACTGAGGATGACACTTGGCAGGTTCCGCTGCACTTCGACACTTAGGCAAAATGAACCCGTCCTCTACTTCTAAACTCTATGGCTTCATCCAAGATGTGCAAGAACCAAAATTGTAGTGCTCATACCAAAAATAAATTGAATATGACGTAGAGTAAGAAATTACTCTACAGTTGCTTTGTTTAGTTCTCTATAATCCACAAATACTCTTAAATTTCTATTTTTATTGGGCATAATTACCAGAGGTGACACCCACTGGCTATCTGAGATGGGGTAAATAAACCCAACTTCCAGCAACTTTTAGATTTCTGCTTTGACTATTTCCTTTAATGCTGGGTTTATTCTTCTTTGTGGCTGTCTGACTGGTTTGATAGATTCTATGTAAATGTGATGAGTACATATGCTAGGTTGAATTCATTTCATGTATGTATAATCCCAAGCAAAATCCTTTGCATGTCTTTCCAATACTTCAAAGAGTTGATCTTCCTCTTCATTTATCAACCAACTATTGATGTTCAAAATATTTCTAAGTAATACCATGATAGGTTTTATACTTGGATAGTTGGATTATATTTTATAAAACTCACTAATTAATGATTTCATAGGACATGGATGAGGAAGTAACTTATGAAACATAGTTACATTATCAACAAACTCTTTTTCAAGAGGAATCAGTCTTGCTAAGGAACAATGAAATGTATCTAAAAAAGGAGTTTGTTGTCGTTCTGCTGATTTCCACACACTTTCCTGAATCAATCTATGATCATGTGATGAAGAAGTACTAGCAGAAGTAGAAGTGGAGGTTTTAGAATTTTCCATCTGACCTAGAAATCCTAAACTAAGGTAGTTTATAGCTTTCAGACTGGCAGAGTCCATAGTTTCTGGACTGGCAGAGTTCGTAGATTCTGGGTATATGTCTTCATTCAATTCTTCCAAGTATTTTTTAACTATGATCATGTCTAAGGATGGAATGTTATTTAATGTTTTGTCTGATTCATCCACCTAAAGTTATTGTATGGAATTTGTTGATGGTTTTGTAGGGGGATACAAGGAGATGCATTTGGATTTTAACCCATTAGAAATGGTCATGTCTCCTGACCTGCAATCGATCAATGTTGTTACAGTAGCCAACCATGGTCTACCTAAGATTATAGGATATCCTAGATTCTTTATTTTGGGTTGAAAGACCATGAAATCTACTGGATATTCTCAAGATTCTATTAACACTTCAACATTTTCTATAGTTCCCTTTGGTTTTGTTATCGATTGGTCTACCATTTGAAGAATGGTAGTTGTAGATTGCATTTTCATAAGAGATAATGCATGGAGAGTATCAGTTGTCATGACATTGATTGTTGCTCCCAAATCTACCAAGACGTTAGGAATTTATTTTCCTCTGATTGTGACTGTGATCACTGGGCTTCCTAGATCTACATATTTTAGAACTAATAGTTTTCCTGCTAATAAATCAATAACTTTTCCATCAACATGAATGGTTCTAGGATATTTTACCTTCCTCTTAGGTGTCTTAATACAAAAGTTTTTGATGATCTTATTTAATTCAGGTATATCCCTAATAGCTTGTAGAAGGGGTACCTCAATATTGATCGTTTGCAACTCATGGACCAAGTTTGAGTCTGATTTAATATTAGTGTCTCTTAATCTTTCAGGAAAAGGAACTATTGGTGTAGTAGTGTTTCCTTTGTTTACTTTAAGGTTCATTTTGATTTCAGATTCTCCAGTGCTTAATTGAGATGATTTTGTCTTTTCATTTTCATCAGGTATCTTTGAAATGAGTATTGGAAGTTTTTGTATAGTTTTTATTGATCTCAAATGTATGTTTGAACACCCAATAGCTCTAACATTGATTGTTTCTTCCTGTTCATTAACATAAACAGGTGCTAGTTGTTTATTTTTTGGATTTGCTATTGGTTGTGCAAGCATTGAGGGTTGATTGATTTATCCTTGTAGTTGAATAACTAGGGGTGGCATTATGGTTTGTTGTTGAATTGGTCTTCTTAGTTGGGTGAATTGTGACTATGGGTTCCACTGCTAATTCATTGTTGATATGGCTATGGCATCCAATGCTGTTGTGGTACCCATTATTGATGTGGTTGTGGCACCATCCATGGAGGTGTTGGCATATAATCTTGTCCTACCCATGGATTTTGAATTGATAGAATTTGGGGTTGATTCCAAGATGGTGAAGGAACTGAAACATTCCATGGTGTCATCCATGGATTAACTGGGTTTCTTGCATTAAACTGTCTTTGAGCCTAGTTTTGTGGGGCAAAGTTTTGTCTTTGAATATAATTTACTTCTTTAGTGGACTAGACTTGGGTTTTCATTTGGTTCTTTAAAATAGGTAGAAGGGTGCAATATTTGGTATCATGATCTATTGCATCAAAGATTCCACATAATGAAATATTGGTTATATCTAGGGGGTAGTCTCTAAGGGCATATTTCTATCTGCACTTAGGACAGTAGATTGCTAAAGTCTCTATTGTATTTGCCTTAGCTTGAAGGCCATCCAAAGTACTATTTAGTGTAACCAAAATATATGTTTTGAGATTAGCAAATTCTTCCATTAATTTACCCACTTCATTAGATTTCCCCAATTTTCCTTTCCTGATTCTAGATTTTATTCGAGAATAATTGGTACAAAGATCAGAAATCTGATCAAAAGCCAACTTATTTATATCTCCTCTACCCATCAGATTTAAGGCATCTCTAGTGTCTTCATCCAATCCTTTTAAGTAAACCAATTTTTGAATGTCTTCAGTGAGTGGATAATTACTTTATTTATGAGTGAACATGAATCTATCAAAATAATCCTTTAAAGATTCATCCTCATTCTATTTGATTTTTAAGAAATCTTCTTTTCTTTCTCGCACTCGACAGTAATCTTGGTATTTGTTCAAGAATTTGGTTTCCATGTCATCCCATGTTCTAATAGAATTTCCAAGTAAACCCATGAACCATCTCATAGCTTCATCTTTAGGTGTAGAGGGAAATAGTTTTAATTTCTGGCTATCAGTTGTGTAATCATAGGTTTGACATAGCACCTTAAACCCAAACAAGAATTGATTAAGATCTTCTGTAGATCGTCCCCAAAAATTTGGTAGATTAGCTAATGAAATATTTTTCATGGGAGTTTGATAATTAGGATCTGTAACAATAGGAAAGGATAAAGTCCTTGGTTTTGCGAATTATTGATTTTGTTGGAGAGCCATTTCTTCCTTTGATGATATTTCAAAGCTAGGATGATCTTCCCACTGAATGTTTGTGGTCTCAGCTCTAGGTTGTTCCAAGTTCTCAGAATTTTATTCATCTATGGATCTCTTTAATGCTTCTTCTAATTCTTTGGCAATCTCTAAATAATCTCTTCTTTTAAGAGATTTATCTTGAGGAATTTGTCCTATGGGAGTTGCGTGTGGCAATGGCTTAGTTCCTATCCCAGTTTTAGAAGATTCTTGCAAATAGGTTTCACTTGTATCTTCTAGTTCACTACTCAGAGATGTTAAAGGAGTGTCCACTTGTGTTCTTGGTAGAAAATTTTGAATAAATCATCCTTTAGAATCTCCAGGATGGTACATCAATTTATTATTTGTTTTTGGGATTTTTATGATTTTTACAAAAAAAAATGTTTTTACTCTAAATCAATAATTATTACCTTACTAACACCTTGTGTTCTTCGGCAATGGCACCAAAAATGATGAGTGTCATATAACTCCTCATTTAACCAATATTCAATTTGTGTCTTATCAACTAGGGCTGGTGTCCAAAGCTATCTGCAGTAAGGTATGGGATGGTAGATCTAGAAGTCTGCTTATGGGGGTGCTTGTTGATTCTATTCTAACTTTGACTAAACTACTTGATTCACACTTTTGCTGAAAAAGAAAAAAATCAAATCAATTCACTCTTTTATTAGAAGTAAAATATCACACTCCTATTTTACGTTTGTAGGGAAAGTAAATTCACACTTCTACTTACAAAAATAAATTTTCTTCACACTTTTACTGCAAAAGAAAACATACTTTGCGTAGAAAAAAATGAGATAATAAAATGCTCTTTTTAAAATATGAATTTGTTTTGATGTTTTTATAAATAATTGCAAATAGTAAAAATATTCTAACTAATAAAATAGAACATAAATACCGTACACAATTCCTGGTTTCAAGGAGAGTGGGCCCTTGCTCCTCTCAGACTCAGGAACAAAGATTAATCAGTGCTAGAAACTTGGAGTATTAATTCATAGAAATGAAATAATTACAATCTGATTAAAACCTGTATGCTTCTAAAAAATCTAGTTCTTGATTCTCTATTTTCTTTATATCTTCTGTCTCCTCTCTCTTTTCATAGTCAAAAGTCTTACACTTTATACTAATACAATCAACTCAAAATAGGATGCAAAAGAATAGGACTCCTAGTTGATTCCTTCATCTAAAGATAGGAGATTGGATTTCCAAGAGATCCAATTACTTTGATGAAATAAATATCTTATCTTATAATAGTTCTAAAATATGATTATATACAAATCTATCAAAAACAAGTCCTTCAAAATAGCAGGCGGTTATTTTCCTTATTTGATTCTAGCTGGAATGGTTCTTTCTTATCCTATCTAGTCTCTAACTTCCCATTGTCCTTATAGTATTCTCAGAATTGACCCTATAGAGTCCATAGAAATGAGCCTATAGAGTTTGTAGAAATAAGCCTATGGAGTTTGTAGAAACAAGCCTGCAGAGTCCGTAGTTATACTGGATGGAGATCAAAATGGAATGTTCACTATACATCGCCTGTGTCTTCTTCATAAGCATTCTTCACACAAAATATCGCTAAAACATGCTATGTATTAGACATTAATGACAAAGTAAAGGTTCAGTCTTTGGTTTAATAGAAACAAGACAAATATCTATTTTCTATGTAATAGCTATATAAGAATTTCATATTTGTATAAGATAATATACTTCGAGAGATGATTTGAAGGAAATAACATGTCAATAATGAGCCATATTTTGAGCTCATCATAACTATTGAAACTAAATCATGTGGATCTTTCAATTCTATGAACTAGGAATTTGACTCAAGAGATGATGGCTAATATTGTGTTAGTCCCAAAATGAAAAAAAAAATGAAATAAACACACTATCATAACATCTCTATGCCTAGTTACTAGGGGGAGCTTAGTTAACAAAAATGAAAACACAACTAAATCATGAAATAAAGACCTTCCTTCACCTTCTTTGGATGCTCCAAAAGTCTTGTTGTAGTGGCGTGCTTGGTTTATGCTCATGAAGTTTGCATCAATGGAAGCTTGGCTACCTCCATCTCTCCTTGGCACCTTGTGTGGATTTGGCTTGGCTCAATATTTGGGCACTATAACACTAATTTTCATGAATCTTGGAAACAATTCAGCATTATAACTTTGGCATATGAGAGCTTAAATATGAATATGCAAGGCCTCTTATTTATAGATTTTCAAAAATGGTTAGAATCAACCTGAACAATCCATCTTAAGATGGAGATGTGTGGATAACCAACCTAAACCATCCATTAATCTAATTTCCTAATTAAAATTTATAAATAGGCTCATCAATATTTGGGATAGAAGTGAATTGAATAGGCATGGAGGGTCTTAGTGAGGCATGGGGTGGCTTAATCCTAATATTTTATGCATTTATGGCTTAGGGATGTCTTTCTATGAAATGATGTCATTTGATGATATAGATATTCAATATTCATTTCCAAAAATAAAATATTCAACAAGTTTCATGGAATTATTAATTAGGCTCATGATTTGGTTTAATTAGCTCTTAAGTATGATTAATCACTTTGATGTAAACCTTGGCTCTTTGTGCACAAATTACTCAAATTGATCAGAATGTCATATTATTAGCTCAAAATTTTACTGGATTAGAATTGGAATTTGATGTTAGATGTGTTAGAACTGTATTCCCATTTAGGATGTTGTCAGCACTAAATAACAAAGGCACATGTCTTGTGTAATAAATTTGATATAAAGAAGCAATCCAGAGCACCTGGGTTTGAAAATGCCATTTTAACTTGAAATGATCTGATCAAAATTAGCTAGCCCATAAATTGCATTACCCTATTTAGTGATACTTTGGCTAAAATTGGCACTTGAATATGTCAATTTGAACTCATTTAATATGTTTTAGTATTTTTAAACCAAATTGTGCATTGTGGTATAAATTGGTCAAAAGTCTGATTGATGGTCATTGGTGGCTAGATTTAAGTGTCTACAGTATGCCCCTATTTGAGAAGATATTTCAAACCATAGGTAAAGTAATGTCTTCTCAAATAATTAGTAAAGGCCTGTATGCCAAAAAGAAGATGATGATTGAAGAAAGAGCTCCAAATGGTTTTTGGGAAGCCTAGGATGATGCCCCCTCAAGGGAGTGGTCATCACATATGTCGATGGATGTTCCTCGAATAGAAGCAAGAAGAAAGGTGGGATTAACCTATAGGTGAGATTAATCCAAATGATAAAATGTTTGCATGCATTGATTAAAAGATATTGATTTGTTCAAAGGTGGTTATAATCTGGAATAAAAGTTGAAATAATGATTTGCCCATAGGCAGTTATAATCATTAAGGGGACCTATATTATTTTATAAAGATGATTGTGCTCCAGTTAGGGCTGATTAATATGCATAACTCAAAGATATAACCTATAATATAGATTAAAGATGAGTAGATGTAACATAATGAAATAAATGAATAGAAGAATAAGATTGATCAATAGAAATAATTTAGTTGTATCTTCCAATGAGAAGATACTCATCCTTATTAGAAATAATAAAACTAGAATGGTCAATGGATTGATTTGATCAAGATGGGATAGGAATATTTGCTAAGGTTTTGAGGAGAAAATTTTGTGGCTCTATTTATTTTAGACCTTTTGTAGCTAATTTTCCTATAGCATGTGGCAGTAAATCATGAACTAGAATCAAAGAAATGGCTTCTCAAAATGGAGCTTTGTGATTTAAAATAATCTGATGCTTTTGCCAAACAATTCAGAGAATTGGCATATGAAAGTAAGAGCTTTTCTTCCACTGAGATTAAGATCAAATTTCTGCATGCTTTGCCTTATAATCTTATTGATAAGGTAATTGCTTATATGGATCTTAAGAGTCTTACCATCGAAGACCTCTCTCTCTCAGATGTAATTGATTTTGCTAAGCAACAAGCTATGTGTTTAGTCTCTAAGGCTAAAACTAACCAAAATCTCACCAAGCATCAAGCATCCCAGATTGCTCCGGCATTCCCTGAAACAATTGCTTTTGGCTATCTTCCATTTGTACAGCCTCACAAACAACAAAATCAATGTCGCAAGAATCTTTCTTTTTAGCGTCACTCTTTTCCTTGCAAGAACTCCTATGTTCCTCTTCACCATTTCCTCAAGAAATGTTGTACTCCTCATCCTCCGTCCAAACAGCCTATTTGCTACATTTGTTGCAAACCTAGCTATATTGCTCCTCAGTGTAATTACAAAAGTCTTGCAGTTAAAGTTGTTTTCACTTCCAATGTAGCAGCATGGTGGGATATTATTGATTCTGATGAAGATCTTTACCTACAAGATGACATCTATGAACCAATTCTAGATGATCTCCCTGAAGAAGACTCAAAAGATAATGAAGATGCAGAGATAAAAGGGCCTATGACAATTTTAAAATGGCCAGGAACTTGATGTAATGACTTTCCCAAAGAATTTTACAAAGCAGAGAAACTCAAAAGTCTTAACAAGAAATTCTTACAGACAATTTGAGTAGAAGATAATTTGAGCTTGGCTATGATACCATTCTTTTATCGTCAGTAGACGCCTCCTTTCACAATTCTTTGTTTTAGAAAAGTCATGATAGTAGACAGGGGCCGAATGGATACAGCTTCACTCTATTAATAAAATAAAACTTTAAAAACATTTGTTTAATTTTTGATTCTCAAGATCCTTCAAAAGGGGCAAGAGAAGAGCATACTCTTGAAACAAGGCTACTAGATTTCTAAAACTTAGAAATTTTTTGATGAAAACTCTATGGAGGAGAGGCTTATTTATAGTATTTTGGGAGGTCCTACCTAGAATCTTTGCCAAAGTGGTGTCATGTCCCATCATACTTTATAGCATAAAAGTTAAGCTACAGTGAGATGTTGTTGGAGGCACTGGATGAAGACGTCTGGCTTTGTGGGTCCAACATTGCTTTCGCTTTAGTTAACAGGTCGCTTTCACTGATTGGTTAAAAAAGACACCTTATCTAGAATGTGCTAGAAAGATGCCAATGGTGGGGTCTATCTTCGCATGCATGATGGTGAGGATTGATGTAGAAGTAAGATTCCCAATCTAGCTATCATCTGATGATTATATGGACAACTGTATCTTGTTTGTGATCTTCTTCATGTATACGATGAGGACCATATCTTGCCACCCATCTGTAAAGGTGTTCATTATGTGACAACCTAATTTTTACCATCCAAGTCCATAGAGGATGCTTTAATAATTTAGTGAATTGGTGAAAAAGGAATTCACTATTTAATCTTTTTATTATTATCACACCAGTGTTCTGATGATAATTTGCTTGGATAATTGTTGTGAAAGACATTTGCAAATTCTGCCCTACTGCATAAGATATTCTTGAGTACCTTGGATGCAACCCTTCATGAATGATTTGTTCTTCACAAGAATGTTTAAAGATGTAAATCCTTGATTATAAATTCTGGTTAAATTGAAGCCAGGAGTGGGTTGGTGCATTAGTGTAGCAGTTGGATTTCTACTGAGCCTATTTGATGTTGTATTGTCAGTACCTCTAATGTGCTCTACTGAGAAGTTAAATTGATTGAAAAAAGCTTGCCATCTACATTATTTACCATGACCATATTTTTGACCATGATCCTTTTCTCTAAAGGTCAAAAATCTAGTACAATCGATTTTTACAATGAAATGGGGCAAGTGCAGTAGTTTTAACATAAACTTCTCTAAACATTTCTTTACAGCATAGATTTCTTTATCAAAATAAATCTTTTTAAGCACATCAGTAATAATTCTTTATTGTTATGTACACAAACAAGTACTCCTCCCCAAGCAGTATCAGAGGCATCAGTATAAACTATCATTTGATTAGATTTTGGGTTATGCAAATCAGGAAGTAAAAAAACTTTAGATTTGATTTTATGGATGGCAATTGTATGTTCTTCCTTCCAATTGTAAGCTTTCTTTTTTTGGAGAAGTTCTTGGAGTAGAAACCTGTCTTCACCAGAGTTAGGATAAAAGCTATTTAGATAGTTTAATAATCCCAAAAAAATCTTGGAGTTTAGGTTTATCCAAAATGTCTAGAAAACTGATGACCTTTTCTTTGATATTTGGTTAAATTTGTAGTTTCGAATCTTGGATCACCATTCCAAGAAAGTTGCATTCATTTTTGCATAACTAAATTTTTGTCTCTGCTAGAACAATTCCTACATTTTGTGCCAATTCAAAGAATCTGGAGAGATGAGTAAAATGGTCAGTAAGAGAATTACTAAAAATTAGTATGTCATCAATATATAAACACATAAAATTAGAAGTGCCTTAAAATATCTTATCCATATGGGCCTGGTAGAATGTTGGGGCATTCATCAAGCCGAAAGGCATCACTGTCCACTGGAAATGGCCAAAAGGGTAGTTGAATGCTATCTTTTCTTTATCAGCTTCTTTGACTTTGATTTGATAAAATCCAGATTTGCAGTTGTACTGGAAGAATTATTTACATGTTGCTACCTTCTCCAATAGATAGCTTTTATCCTAACTCTGGTGAAGACAGGTTTCTCAACAATAGGTAGGGGTCAAATGGCTATGGCTTCACTATATTAATAAATCAATTTTTACAAACACTTGTTTGAATTTATGATTCTCATGATCCTTCAAAAAGGGCAAGAGAAGAGCATACTCTTGAAACAAGGCTACTAGATTTCTAAAACTTATAAATTTTTTGATGAAAACTCTATGGAGGAGAGGCTTATTTATAGTATTTTGGGAGGTCTTGCCTAGAATCTTTGCCAAGACGGTATCATGTCCCATCATACTTTACAACATAAAATTTAAGTTACAATGAGATGCTATTAGAGGCATTGGATGAGGATGAATGGCTTTGTGGATCCAACATTACTTCCATTTTAGTTAACTGGTCATTTTCACTGATTGGTTGGAAAAGACACCTTATCTAGAATGTGTTGGAAAGATGCCAATGGTGGGTTCCATCTTCGCATGCATGATGGCGAGGATTGATGTAGAAGTAAGATTCCTATTCTAGTTTTCTTTTGATGATCGTATGGACAACTATATCTTATTAATGATCTTCTTCTTCTACAGTGAGGACCGTATCTTGCCACCCATCTGTAAAGGTGATCATTGTGTGAGGACCTAATTTTTACCATCTAAGTCCATAGAGGATGCTCTAATAATTTAGTGAACTGGTGAAAAAGGAATTCACTATTTAATCTTTGGAATATGATCACACCAGTGTTCTGATGATGGTTTGGTTGGATGGTTGCTGTGAAAGACATTTGTAAATATTGTCCTGCTGCATAAGATATTCTCAAGTACCTTGGATGCAACCCTTCATGAAGGATTTGTTATTGAACAAGAATATTTAAATATGTAAATCCTTGATTATAAATCCTCGTTAGGTTGAAGCTAGGAGTGGGTTGGTGCATTAGTGTAGCAGGTGGATTTCTACTGAGCCAATCTACTTTTGTATTGTTAGTACCTCTAATGTACTCTACTGAGAAGTTAAACTGATTGAAAAAAAAATCTTTCCATCTAAAGTATTTATCGTGACCATCTTTCTAACCATGATCTTTTTCTCTGAAGGTCAGAAATCTAGTATAATCAATTTTTACAATGAAATGGGGCAAGTGTAATAGTTTTAATATAAACTTCTCTAAACACTTTTTTACAGCATAGATTTCTTTATCAGAAGAAATCTATTTAAGCACATCGGTACTGAATACTCCACTGGAGAATTCACAAATAAATTCTTTATTGTTATGTACACAAACAAGTACTCCTCCCCATGCAGTATCATAAACATTAGTGTAAACTATCATTTGGTCAAATTTTGAGATATATAAATCAGGAAGTAAGACAACTTTAGATTTGATTTTTTAGATAGCAGCTGTATGTTCTTCCTTCCATTTGTAGGCTTTCTTTTTTTGGAGAAGTTCTTGAAGCAGAAATCTGTCTTCACCAGAGTTAGGATAAAAGCTATTATATATTTTAATAATCCCAAAAAATCTTAAAGCTTAGGTTTATCTAGAATGTCTAGAAAATTGATGACCTTTTCTTTGATATGTGGTTGAATTTGTAGTTTTGAATCTTGGATCACCATTCTAAGAAATTTGCATTCAGTTTTGCATAGCTGAATTTTTGTCTCTACTAGAACAATTCCTGCATTTTGTGCCAATTCAAAGAATCTGGAGAGATGAGTAAAATGGTTATTAAAATAATTACTAAAAATTAGTTTGTCGTCAATATATACACACAAAAAGTTAGAAGTGCCTTGAAATATCTTATCCATATGGGCCTAGTAGAATGCTGGGGCATTCATCAAGTCGAAAGCCATCACTGTCCACTAGAAATGGCCAAAAGGGTAGCTAAATGTTGTCTTTTCTTTGTCAGCTTCTTTGACTCTAATTTGATAAAAGTTAGATTTGCAGTCGAACTAGGAGAAGTATTTACATGTTGTTACCTTCTCCAACAGATAGCTTTTATCTATAATAGGATATGGAAATGGTTGGGTAATGGCATTTAATGGTCTATAATTAATGACCATTCTTTTCTTTCCTCTCTTCTGCTTAGAATGTTTGTTAACCATAAATGCATAACAGCAGTAAGGAGAAGTAGATTTTTCAATAAAACCATTACTTTTCAGTTCTTTGATCTGGAGTTCCATATCATTATAATCCTGTGCTAGTATTGGGATTCTTTTCCCAATCTTCATATGTTTACCTTCAATGATTTTTATGTCCATCTCAGCCATAGACTTTAACCAAAATTGTTGAGGGTTATCAAAATAGATAGTGGTTTTGATCTTTTCTCCTATTTCTTAGATTTCAGTAGGGATTATTATCTCAGGTGTTTGAGTCATCGAACTAGGAAATTGTTCAGTGGCATGAATGAGACATGGAATCTTAAGCCTTTCATTTTCTATAGTAAACATGATACTCTTTATGGTTGAGCCATAAGGTGAGTATCTGTCTATAAAGGCACCACCTAATAAGATATCTATAGGCATCCTATCTAGGGCAAATAAATTAGATTGGAAGATTTTATCTTGTATTTAAAGGGTTTGTTGATGTTTATATTTATTGCAAATGAAACTATTCCCTTGGACATCAAGGCTCTTGTAAGCCACGGTGTCATCCAATGTCTTCTAGTCATGGATGAGTTGAGATTTGGCAAAAGAGAGAGAAGCTCTTGTATCAATTTGGGCATCTACAAGTCTGCCATTAATTTTTAGAGTAATAAACTGGGCAAACTTTCCATTAATCAGCTGTGTTAGATAGGTTGGTTGTGGAATTTCTAAGGGAGGAATGTTTGTACATACCAATTTTTGTCTCCTTAGATCTTGAACAAGAGGTTGTTCAAGGTAGATGTCTTCTAATTTTTGTTATGCTTCTTCTTCTTAGATATTACTGCAGTCACCTAGACAGTAGTCTTGATCTGAGTAGAAAGAACTTTCTACTTCTTCATCCTCTTCCTTTTCTTTTGTGGGCAGCAAAATGTCCCACTGTGGCTCTATCTTTGGTGCTAGTATTTCTCTTTGAGAATCTATGCTAGTGAACTTGTTTTTGATCCAAGAGGTGCTTGGCTTGAAAGAGCTCTAGAATTGCAAAGGAGGATGCTGAGGCCTTTGCAATGTTAGAGGTATTTGAGGCATTGAGGGTTGTCTCCCTCTAGTTGATCCTTCTCCTCTAGAGTATCCTCGTGTTTTTGGCTTGGTGTCTCATTCTGGTACATCATGGTGATGGCGAGACCAGTTACCATGTGCTTTATATGATAGTTGTGAATTATCATGGTGCCGAGGTTGGTACTATGGGCATTGCATGTTGGTGAGTGGTTGTTCCAAGTCATTAGCTAATGACTCGAGATCATCTACATCTTCATTAACTTCTAAGTCTTCTTTGGAGAGATTATCTAGAATTAGTTTATAGATGTCATCCTGTAGGTAAATATCTTCATCAGAATCAATGATATCCCACCACGCTATTGCATTAGAAGTGAAAATAGCTTTGACTACAAGATTTTTGCAATTGCATTGAGGAGCAATATGGCTAGGTTTGTGACAAATGTAGCAAATAAGTTGTTTGAACAGAGGATGAGGAGTGTGAAGTTTCTTGAGGAAATGGTGAAGAGGAGCATAGGAGTGCTTGCGAGGAAAAGAGTGATGCCAGAAAGAAAAATGTTTGTGATGTTACTTTTTTATTTATGAGGATGTACAAATGGTTGATAGCCAAAAGGGGCTATTTCAGGGAATGCTAGAGTAATCTGGGATGCATGATGCTTCATGATCTTTTGGATAGTTTTAGCCTTAGAGACTAAACACATAGCTTGTTGCTTAGCAAAATCAATTACATCTGAGAGAGAGAGGTCTTCGATGGTAAGACTCTTAAGATTCATATAAGTAATTACCTTATCAATAAGATTATAAGGCAAAGCATGCAAAAAATTGATCTTAATCTCAGTGGAAGAAAAGCTCTTACTTTCATATGCCAATTCTTTGAATTGTTTGGCAAAAGCATCGAATTGTTTTAAATCACAAAGCTCCATTTTGAGAAGTCATTTCTTTGATTCCAGTTCATGATTTGCGACTAGAGGTGCAAACTCATTAATGAGTAAGTGAAATAAAGTGGCTAGAGGATTACGTTGGTTATCGACTCTTTCAAACTATTTTGCTTTAGTCATTGAATCCCACCATTGATTTACAATACCCTAGAATAATTTAGAAGCAAAATTAGTAGTACCTGCTGGATCTAAATGAGAATTAATGGTGATAACTCTCATGGAGTTTCACCATGCTAAAATCTCATTTAAAGCATTTAAAAAATCATCAATATTGAGGTACCAAGGCTCTAATTGAACATGTGTCCTTTGCATGAGAGAAGTATTGGGGTGTTTTTTGTTGGGCTTAAAATTGGGACCGAGATCTACTCTTTAGGTTAATTGGCTAACAGAGGATTTTACCTATTGATCCTATTTAGAAAGCCATTTAAGACTTTCATCTAAAGCTACTAACTTAGAATCAATGGAAGATAATTGACTTTGTAAATTTGTATAAAGAGTATTAATATTATCTTCAAGAATAGCTAGTTTGTCTATACTATTTTTAATGTACAGAATGTCTTTGCAAAGATCATCAAAATTCTCTTACAGATGAGAGTTGAACCTTGAAATATAATTTATGTGTTTAAAATCATTAGAAGGTTCAATATCTCCTTGATAATCAGCATAAAAATATTGTACTATACCTGTAGGCTACTTATGGATTCCTTTATGAGGTGGCCATCTTTCGCCTTTATACAGAGTCAGTTTATTTTCAGTATAAAATTCTAAACTATCTTCTCTTGGAAGATTCATCATTGTACAAGGTAATTGATCTTTTAGATCAAGTCCTTGGTTAATTTCTTCAACTTCAATTAGAATGTGACCTATTTTTACAGTTTTGTAAGAAGAAGAGGTTGATGGTCTAGAAGGAGAAAAAATGGAAGAATTTATAGACAAAGATCTAGGAAGAATATTAACAGTTCTACCATCACTTTTATGTACGAAGGCTTGACTTTCCATTTTGGGCTTCAAAAAGGGCAAGAGAAGAGCATAATATTGAAACAAGGCTACTAGATTTCTAAAACTTATAAATTTTTTAATGAAAATTCTATGGAGGAGAGGCTTATTTATAGTATTTTGGGAGGTCCTGCCTGGAATCTTTGCCAAGGTAGTGTCATGTCCCATCATAATTTACAAAATAAAAGTTAAGCTACAGTGAGATGCTATTGGAGGTTCTGGATGAGGACGTCTGGCTTTGTGGGTCCAACATTGCTTACACTTCAGTTAACAGGTCATTTTCACTGATTGGTTGGAAAAGACACCTTATCTGAAATGTGTTGGAAAGATGACAATGGTGGGGTCTAGCTTCGCATGCATGATGGCAAGGATTGATGTAGAAGTAAGATTCCCAATCCAGCTATCTTCTAATGATCATATGGACAATTGTATCTTGTTCATGATCTTCTTCTTCATGTATATGATGAGGACCATATCTTGCCACCCATCTGTAAAGGTGTTCATTGTGTGAGGACCTGATTTTTACAGTCCAAGTCCATAGAGGACACTTTAATAATTCAGTGAACTGGTGAAAAAGGAATTCACTATGTAATCTTTTGATTATTATCACACCAGTGTTCTAATGATGGTTTGCTTAGATGGTTGTTGCGAAAGACATTTGCAAATCCTGCCCTGCTGCATGACATATTCTTGAGTACCTTGGATGCAACCCTTCACAAAGGATTTGTTCTTGGACAAGAATGTTTAAAGATGCAAATCCTTGATTATAAAATCTTAGTTAAATTGAAGCCAGGAGTGGGCTGGTACATTAGTCTAGCAGGTGGATTTCTACTGAGCCAATCTGTTGTTGTATTGTTAGTACCTCTAATGTGCTCTACTGAGAAGTTAAAGTGATTGAAAAAAGCTTGCCATATATAGTATTTACCGTGACCATCTTTCTGACCATGATCCTTTTCTCTGAAGGTCAAAAATCTAGTATAATCAATTTTTACAATAAAATGGGGCAAGTGTAGTAGTTTTAACATAAATTTCTCTAAACATTTCTTTATAGCATAATTTTTTTTATTAAAAGAAATCCATTTAAGCACATCAGTAATAAATACTCCACTGGAGAATTCATAGACAAATTCTTTATTATTATGTACACAAACAAGTACTCCTCCCCATGCAGTATCAGAAACATCAGTGTAAACTATCATTTGGTCAAATTTTGGGATATATAAATCAAGAAGTAAGACAACTTTAGATTTGATTTTTTGGATAGTGTTTGTATGTTCTTCCTTCCATTTGTAGGCTTTCTTTTTCTGGAGAAGTTCTTGAAGCAGAAATCTATCTTCACTAGAGTTAGGATAAAAGCTATTTAGATAGTTTAATAATCCCAAAAAAACTTGGAGTTTAGGTTTATCCAGAATGTCTTGAAAATTGATGACCTTATCTTTGATATGTGGCTAAATTTGTAGTTTCAAATCTTAGATCACCATTCCAAGAAAATTGCATTCAATTTTGCATAATTGAATTTTTGTCTCTGCTAGAACAATTCCTACATTTTGTGCTAATTCAAAGAATCTGGAGAGATGAGTAAAATGGTCAGTAAGAAAATTACTAAAAATCAGTATGTCATCATTATATACACATAGAAAGTTAGAAGTGCCTTGAAATATCTTATCCATATGGGCCTGGTAAAATTTTGGGGCATTCATCAAGCTAAAAGGCATCACTGTCCACTAAAAATGGCCAAAAGGGTAGTTGAACGCTGTCTTTTCTTTGTCAGCTTCTTTGACTCTAATTTGATAAAAGCTAGATTTGCAGTCAAACTAGGAGAAGTATTTACATGTTGTTACCTTCTCCAACAGATAGCTTTTATCTGGAATAGGCTATGGAAATGGTTGGGTAATGGCATTTAATGGTCTATAATTGATGACCATTCTCTTTTTTCCTCTCTTCTGCTCAGAATATTTGTTAACCATAAATGCATAACAGCAATAAGGAGAAGTAGATTTTTCAATAAAACCATTACTTTCCAGTTCTTTGATCTGGAGTTCCATATCATTATAATCATGTGCTAGTATTGGGATTTTTTTCCCAATCTTCATATGTTTACCTTCGATGATTTTAATAACCATCTCAGGGATAGACTTTAACCAAAATTGTTGAGGGTTATAAGAACAGATAGTAGTTTTGATCTTTTCACCTATGTCTTGGATTTTAGCAAGGATTATTATCTCAGGTGTTTGAGTCATCTAACTAGGAAATTATTCAGTGGCATAAATGAGATGTGAAATTCTAAGCCTTTCATTTTCTATAGTAAACATGATACTCTTTTTGGTTGAACCACAAGGTGAGTATCTATCTATACAGGCACCACCTAATAGTATATCTACAAGCATCCTATCTAGGGCAAAGAAATCAGCATGGAAGATTTTATCTTGTATCTGAAGGGATTTTTGATGTTTATATTTATTACAAATGAAACTATTCCCTTGGACATCTAGGCTCTTGTAATCCATGGTGTCATCTAATGTCTTCCAGTCATGGATGAGTTGAGATTTGGCAAAAGAGAGAGTAGCTCATGTATCAATTTGGTCATCTACAAGTCTACCATTAATTTTTAGAGTAACAAACTGGGCAAACTTTCTATTAATCAGTTGTGTTAGATAGGTTGGTTGTGGAATTTCTAAGGGAGGAATGCTTGTACATCCCAATTTTTGTCTCCCTGAATCTTGAACAAGAAGTTTTTTAAGGTAGATGTCTTTTGCTTCTTGCTCTACTTCTTCTTCTTAGAGATTACTACATTCACCTAGATAGTAATCTTGATCTGAGTAGAAAGAACTTTCTACTTCTTCATCCTCTTCCTTTTCTTCTATGGGTAGAAAATGTCCCATTGTGGCTCTATCTTTGGTGTTGGTATTTCTCTTGGAGAATCTGTGCTGGTGAACTTGTTTTTGATCCAAGAGGTGCTTGGCTTGAAAGAGCTCTGGAATTACAAAGGAAGATGCTGAGGCCTTTGCAATATTTGAGGTATTCGAGGCATTGAGGGCTATCCCCCTCTGGTTGATCCTTCTCCTCTAGAGTATCCTTGTGTTCTTGGCTTGGTGTCTTGTTCTGGTACTTCATGGTGATGGCAAGACCAGTTACCATGTGCTTCATATGACAGCTATGAATTATCATGGTGTCAAGGTCAGTACCATGGGTGTTGCATGTTGGTGAGTGATTTTTCCAATTCATTGGCTAATGACTCGAGGGCATCTGCATCTTCATTGTCTTCTGAGTCTTCTTTAGGGAGATCATCTAGAATTGGTTCATAGATGTCATCATGTTGGTAAAGATCTTCATCAAAATCAATGATATCCCACCACGCTGCTGCATTGGAAGTGAAAATAGCTTTGACTGCAAGATTTTTGCAATTGCACTAAGGAGAAATATGGCCAAGTTTGTGACAAATGTAGCAAATAGGGTGTTTGGACGAAGGACAAGGAGTGTGATGTTTCTTGAGGAAATGGTGAGGAGGAGCATAAGAGTGCTTGTGAGGAAAAGAGCAACGCCAAAAAGAAATATGCTTACGATGTTGCTTTTTTTATTTGTGAGGCTGTACAAATGGCCAACATCTAAAAGGGGTTATTTCAGGGAATGCTAGAGCAATCTAGGATGCTTGATGCTTGGTGATCTTTTGGATAGTTTTAGCCTTGAAGACTAAACACATAGCTTGTTGCTTAGCAAAATAAATTACATCTGAGAGAGAGAGGTCTTCGATGGTAAGACTCTTAAGATCCATATAAGCAATTACCTTATCAATAAGATTATAAGGCAAAGCATGCAAAAATTTGATCTTAATCTCAGTGGAATAAAAGCTCTTACTTTCATATGCCAATTCTCTGAATTGTTTGGCAAAAGCATCAAATTATTTTAAATCACAAAGCTCCATTTTGAGAAGCCATTTCTTTGATTCCAGTTCATGATTTACGACTAGAGGTGAAAACTCGTTAATGAGTAAGTGAAATAAAGTGGCTAGAGGATCAAGCTGGTTATGGACTCTTTCAAATTGTTCTACTTCATTCATTGAATCCCACCATTGATTTATAATACCCCAAAAGAATTTAGAAGCAAAATTAGTAGTACCTGTTGGATCTAAATGAGAATTAATGTTGATAACTCTCATGGAGTTTCAGCAAGGATTTAACAAATAATCAATATTGAGGTACCAAGGCTATAATTGAACATGTGTCCTTTGCATGAGATTAGTATTGGGGTGTTTTTTGTTGGGCTTAAAATTGGGACCGAGATCTACTATGTAGGTTAATTGGCTAACAGAGGATTCTACCTGTTGATCCTATTTAGAGAGCCATTCAAGACTTTCATCTAAAGCTACTAACTTAGAATCAATGGAAGATAATTGACTTTGTAAATTTTTACAAAGAGTATTAGTATTATCTTCAAGAATAATTAATTTATCTATACTATTTTTAATATACAGAACGTCTTTGCAGAGATCATCAAAATTCTCTTATAGATGAGAGTTGAACCTTGAAATATAATTCCTATTTTTAAACTCATTAGAAGGTTCAGTATCTCCTTGATAAGTAGCAAAAAAATATTGTATTGTACCTATAAGCTGCTTATGGATTCATTTATGAGGTGGCCATCTTCCACCTTTATACAAAGTCACATTATTTTCAGTATAAAATTCTAAACTATCTTCTCTTGGAAGATTCATCATTGTACAAGGTAATTGATCTTTTAGATCAAGCCCTTGGTTAATTTCTTCATATTCAATCAAAATGTGACCCATTTTTACAGCTCTACGAGAAGAAGAGGTTGATGGTCTGAAAGGAGAAAGAACGGAAGAATTTACAGACAAAGATCTAGGAAGAATATTAACAGTTCTACCATCACTTTTTTGTACTGAGGCTTGACTTTCCATTTTGGGAGAAAAATTTTTCAACTAATCAAGTTTCCAATCAAAAGGTATCTCAATTGACTCTATATGACCTTTCTAAAGTTTAAAAGTACCACTTAGTTGTCTAGCATATGGTAGATTTTCAAGGATCTTTTGATGGTTCGTATTAGTCATACTGTATACTACACAAATTTTAATGGAGGCATACTTAAATTCACCAAACATATTAAGACCAAAAAGGGAGGTGAATAAACTCCAACAATCTAAAGAACCAAACTTAACTTCTTTACATCATTTGTCATGGAATGTGATGAGAGGTTAAGACAGAACTCAAAACAAATGACTTCATCATTTAAACAACCAAGACTTGATAGTTGATAGGCATGTCGAAAGCTTACTTGGCGTATATCACATAGTGTTAGATATATTATAGGTTTAACATTGCTAGGAATCAATGGATTTATATGGATTCTTATAAGACCAAAATGTACAAATTTTACATCTTCATGTGCCCTGATATAATTGATTTCAAGTTCAGGTAATAAAGATAATAAATTTGTTTAGAAATTTTTCTTGGTCTTATAACAAAGGGTGAGTTTGACAGATTTGATTCTGGGCTTAACAAATGACAAATAGGTGGACTTATACATAAATTTGGATTTCAAAAGCTTGGATTTCTTATATACCTGTGAAGCTTTAATAGCTAAGGGTTTGTATGGGCTATTTTCTTTTTTGAGTTTTTCTTCAGTGATCTCAATATCAGGATAATCAGATAATTGTTCTAGGACAAAAGGAGGGAGTTCATACATTCCTTCTAATTCAGATTCATTCATGATTTCTATTATGGATGATGTCTGGGATTTACCAAATTACATGGTAGGAGATAGAGATTCTGGTAAGCGAGAAAATTCTGGTAAGGGAAATAAAGATGTAGAGATAAAAGGACCTATGACAATTTTAAAATGGCCAGGAACTCGATGCAATGACTTTCCCAAAGAATTTTACAAAGTAGAGAAACTCAAAAGTCTTAACAAGAAATTCTTACAGATAATTCCAATAGAAGATAATTTGAACTTGGCTCTGATACCAATCTTTTCTCATCAATAGACGCCTCCTTCATTCACAATTCTTTGTTGTAGAAAACTCGTGACAGTAGGCAGGGGTTGAATGGCTATGGCTTCACTCTATTAATAAAATCAGACTTTACAAACACTTGTTTAATTTTTGATTCTTAGCCATGAAGTTTTATTCAAAATATGCATAAGGACTGACTCCTGATCTAATAAATACTCAAAAATAATACACTAATGATAAAAACCATGATGATAATATTAATGTATGAATATGTATGGACTCAAGAATAATGCGCATAAGGAATCACCCAATGAACACATATAGACTGAGTCAAGGCAATAGTACTAAAAGCAAACAAATAGGCAAGCAAATAAATGAATAAACAAATAGAAAAAAATAAATTAATAAACAACCTAAAATTAATAAAAAAACAAAAAACCTAAAAACAAAAGTAAAAGAAAGCATCCTAACAATGAGCATGCCCTAGTAAGGTGGATCGAGGATAACTGACTAGGCTTAGACAGGACAAATGTTTTTGGATTTTTGAGATGTTATGAATGTTTTTAGATTTTTGAGGTATCTTAACTCATTAAATAATGAAAAGATACCTACTCACAAAATTGAAAGAGCATTTGGCTTAGGTTTCTTACAAACTAGTGAGAGTGTATGAAAAGGGTGACTAAGGTGACCTCAACATGAATTGAGCATGACCTATATAGTCTTGAAATAACCTCACATCATAGTAATTCCATCCACACAAAAGGTGGGGAAAAACCAACTAGGTCCCAACAAGTTCTCAAATTTGATAAATGGCTAGTCAAATGAAAATAATAATGGCAAGGTGATGTGGCAATGCATGATAAACAAGTATTACCCCTAGTTTTCCCATAGGTGATTATAACTAAGATACAACAGATCAGATCAATGATAATAATTTAGCCATAGGTGGTTATAATTAGTATCAAGATTGGTAAAACATTAATTTTCCCATAGGTGGTTATAATTAGGCTCACATAAACTAACTTGATATTGGATGGGAGATGAAATATATCTTGCCAGATCAACTGTCACACTATTTTCATAGACTATCATTTAAACATGGATTTGATTGATTATTGAAACTTGATTAGAATCCCCTCACAAAAAGTGCAAGAAGAACCAAAGGAACCAAGACCAAAATAGGATTGGGTAGGATGACTAAAAATAGGCTTTGGTCTAGATAGGAATGATCTGGTAAAATGGAATGGCATTGCTAAGGATAATGATGGTTTGAAAAATGGTAAGAGGGTTTCCCCCAAGTGGTAAAGTGATTGGTTGGGATATATGACAATGGCAAAAGGATATGTAACAATGGCAATGGAAAATGAAATAGTATTGTACATGTTTTGTTTTGGCCTAGGTATGATAAATGGCATATGATTCTATTATTCTTGTTGAAGTGGAGATGCACATCTTGATCATCAAATGATACAAATAGAATAATCAATCATGTTAATTTCTATCACACACCTCATCTGAATAGTTTATTTGTCAAGAACTACCTACAAATTTGGTTGTAAAGAATGCTTTTGTGATCTTTATTGGTCATTGATTCTGATTCCTTTAAACATCGAGACAAGGTATCTTTGTAGCCTCTACAAAGGAAAGTATGACCATGGATGGTAAATCAGGATAAATAATTGATGATAGGTTTATTTTTGAAATGGAATGGTAGATGATAAGGGAATTTGTAACGGTTGGGAAATCAATGAAAATCATGAATTTTAATCACATGTAATGTTGTTGATGTTGGATTTGACATAACTTTGGATGTGGCAAGGCTGAAGACTTTTTCTCTCGATAAGACCACTAGATTTTTTTGTTGTTTAGGCTTGACAGTAGCTACCATCTGATTAGGCTATAGATTGAAAGCTATTTTGATTTGATCTTTGATATTGTCTTCATCAAGTAGTAAAGAACTTTTGTGCTCAGCTATTAGCACCTTAATGAGGTTTTCACCAATAAAGTTGTCTTGATTGTCCCATAGCACCTCCAAGAAGGTTTCACTAATAAACATTGGCTTTTAACTTTTATTTTATTCTATCGCTTCCAAAATAGTTTCACTAGAGGATGCTAAGTTTGAACTTTGCATGTCCCCTAGCACCTTCAAAAATGTTTCACTAAGAGAGTGCTCTTCTACTACATAAATGTGTTCTTGGCCTCCTTGATCTTCTTCAACTACTATGTCACCATGGATACAGTTCAACAAAGTGTGATTCTATCAGTCCCAATCGACACTTATGCGAGATGGAATGTCAATAATATGGCTATTTTGGTTGATGGTAATGGCATATGGAATTCTAATGGAATGGGGAGAGGCTACATAATCTTCATAGAAGATACTAGGATAACTCATGTCGAAACTGAAGTACTCATCCTTAAAAACTGCAAAAGGATCACAAATTTATTCAAATTGATCTATGAGGCATGTGTAACCAATATTGTAACAGTCATGAATGTATTCCATTTCTGAAACTAATTTTGAATCAATGGACCTTGAATTTGATGTTGAGATTGATGTTGATTCTAATTATGATGCTAAATATAATGTCAGTTTAAAAATAGAACCTGACTCTAACTCTGATTCTTCATCTGATGGGTACTCTATTACAATGATGTCTTGTTGAATATTTAGTATTGGATAAGTAATAGTTTGTGATGGCATAATGGGCTCCACAAAAATTATTTTTTTAGAGTGGGACTCCTCTATGATGGGAAAAAGGTCAAGAGACAACTCCTTAGAGATTGGCTTATCAATAGGAGGCTCTTGAAAATAGGCATATGGTTAAGGTAATGATTTACCTAAAAGTGGTTATAATCATTAAGAAGTGACTTAGTAAATATTGGCTCATTAGAGTGAGACTCCTCGATAACTAGTATAGGATCAATAGGTGATTCATCATAGGTCAAATTATCAAAAGTGGTCGGTTCAAAAAAAATATCTCAGATTAGTTGGTTTTCTTGGCCTTGGTTTCCAATGAGTTAGATAATACAAGTTTTAAACACATCTTAATATTCAAATGATTGTATGGGTTAAGTTTTTGATTGGACTAGTACTGAAAAAAGAATGGCTTATGGTTAGATAATGGTAGGGCATCATGGATCTTGATTACTCCCATGAGCCAAAAGATAAAGTCTTGACATGGTAACAATAGAGAGGTATGGGGCTTGATTTCTTGCACAAGCTAAAGAACAAGGTCCTAGAATGATGAAGGGGTGTTGTGGAGGTTGATTTCTTGCACAATCCAAAGGATAAGGTCCTATTATATAAATGGTATGGCATTGTGGAGCCTGATTGCTCACACAAGCCAAAGGATGAGGTCCTAGAATAGTAATGGTATGCCTTGGATATTATGGAGCTTGGTAGCTTATATAATCTAAAGGATGGTTAAGGGTAGCTGATGATCGGATAACAAAATGACATCATGGAACTTGATTACTTGCATAAGTTAAAATGTCTAAGTCCTCCTGATAAACCATATCATCCCAATCTTGAGTTGGATCATAAGTTGGTTCTTGACTATGTTCCATGTATTGATTATCATAAAGAAGGTATTGATATGTATCCCAATAAAAATTATCTATAATTGGGTCTTCAAAGTCCTCCTCATAAGCCTCTTTATACCAATTGGTAATGTGATTTGGATTTTGTGGATTTTGACTATGTTCCTCATATGGAGTATTGTAGGGAGAGTAATAAAACTCCTTACAAAATCTTTGTTTGTAAGGGTTCCTAGTGGGATTTTATGTGGCCATTATATCATAAATTGGATTGTACATGACTTTACCATAAGTGTCACTAGACATATCCGTATAAATGATGAAAGATTTGAAACAAAAATGCTTAGAGTTCTGCAAACTCTAAAAAATTATGTCTAAAGGACAAATGGTTCAAACTTGGTCTAACTTGGTCAAAATTATGTTATATCTCCAATGTGGTCTAAAAGTGGAGTTGTATCTCCAAAATGATTTGTGCTAAGATTTGGCATAAAATAGTCTAACATCAAATGTCTAATGTCAAATTTCATATGCATAAAAGGTCAAGTATCTCAATAAAAACCAACATGTCAAAAGTCTAGGTCAAAGTGTTCCAAATAAGGTTTAAACTAGGAAAGGAAAAAGAGTCATTAGGTCTTTTATCCAAATGTAAAGTCAAAAGCTAGGCTCAAATAGGCTATGCTAGGACTTTTGGCCAAATGGTGTCAAAATCTAGACTTGAAACAAAGGCATGATGTGATTGGATTTAATCTAACAAGTTTGGAAACAACTTTGACATAGACCTGACACACGGAATCAAACATAAACATGATTAGTTGGCATAAGGCATAAGACAAAAAGATATTTGAAGAAAGGCTATGTTCTCCCAAATAAAGGTACAAATAATGATGAGAATAGGCTTTGAAAAAACAAACCATCAATAGTTTTCAAATTTGGGTAATCGATTAACCAAAGTTATGCAACCCAAAATAAAAAGATCCATGTATCAACCCCATGAATTGAGGCCAAAATAGAAATCAATAAATATTTCAATCTAAACTTGACAAGGATAATTAAAAACTCAATGTTGAAAACTAGGATTTGACCAAACAAGGTAGACAAGATTGGACAACATGACAGAGCATAAACGAGGTCAAATGGTTGATGTGACATGGTTTGAAACAAACAATTTTTGGTGCAATAGTAAACAAGTCTTTGAAATAAATTGAGTAGCCTAATAGTGTAATCATGCTCACATGATGTGATCAATGATATGTTTCAAAGACTTAAAGGCTCAAACTTGATAATGATGTGGGCAGCATAACAGTACCCATCTCAAACAAGTAACACACACACAAACATGTTTAGTAAAAATTTCAAGGCACAAGTGTGTTGTAAAATGAATAACATAACACCTCTTTAGATCAAAGAGTTATGTATAAAAAAATTGATTTTGACATGGTTTAGAAACAAACAAACAAGTTTTAGTCTCAAAACATATCAAGAAATAAAGAAAAAGTGATAAAATTACATTAAGTATAATCACCCTAATCTTAGCAAGGGTGTGGCAATGAGGGGTGGAATAAACTAGCAAGTTTTCAAACATTTCTAGGGGGATCAATTACACAATGAATTTCACATCACGATGAAAAATAAAAGAATGTAATTGGGTGTTCATGGTACTTAGCTTATTGTAAAAAGGTCTTGCCCTTTTTGCAACCACTGCATCCATCGCTTGCTCAGTGTAGTGCGATATCTAAAGTGCAGATACGTCCCATGTGCAACTCTAACACTAGAAGGTGGTTTAGTTGCTCAAACCTCTAATCCTAATGGAATTGGATGAATTCAATGCTAGGAGATGAAACCCTAGGTCAAAGCTTCCCTATAGAACTTGTGTGAGGTGATGAAGTCCCCCTTACAAGCCAAGATGTAATGAAATAAAAGACATAAGAAAATAGTTTAGGGTCATTTTTAAGATCACCCAAACTATTGTGATTTTTTGGGGAGTGATTTAGATACATTATTTCTATGCCTTGGACTAGGCATCTTTGTAATAAGGACAACAATTTTGATTCCAAGGGTTCCCTAAAGGGGACAAATGGAAGAGCATACATGCAATGTCCCTCTTCTTGATAATCAATTCTAATTAACAACTATAGAAGATAAAATTTGACAAGTGAATTCAATTTTAAACACTAAATTGAAAAATTGGGTGGTGTTATTTTGACCCCTTGGTCTTAAGTTGTAACTTTTGAAAGCCTAATTATCAAAAGCATTCACTTAAGCATTTAAAAAAATTATTATGCACCAAAATAAGGGTCTTAATTCATTTTAAAGCATGTAAAAGATGTATGTTGACCAAATTTGACTTTTGGTAAAATTTAAGTCAACCCCATACATTTTTTAAACTTTTTAGAAGTTTATTCATGTCCTTAAGGGTGTCTTTTTGATTTAGATGTTCACTTATCCCTAGCCTAGCTTTGGTCCAAAGTCTAGCCCTTTGTACTAGTCAAGTCAATGAAAGTCAACCCTAGTCAAATAGGCTAAAACCTGGTAAAATGCATAAAATATGTTTTTCTAATCCTAATGTGGTTGTAAATGTGATTTAGGACCTTTCCAAGTCATCTAATTGTATTTATCATATTCAATATGCAAAAAATGCCTTATGGGCCCAATTTTGAGCTAAGAAAGAGCACTTGTATAAATGGATAAAGTGATCAACTTGTCACCAAGTGGTGTTTAACGTGGTAGATATCATATAATGTTATATTCAGGTGTGTGATAGTCCAAGATTTAGTTATTGTCAGAAAATGGGAGTTTCTCCTTATTTATATGCCTTTTTGGGCACTTGTATGGTCCCCATGATCTGATCTCTAGCTAAAAACAGGGGTGGGGTGTCTCTTCACCTCCCCACACCCATTTCCACATTTTAATTTCAATTATAATTCAAAAATATGTATCTGTAACTTATTTTTCTTCCATTTCCTCTTGGCATGTAAACGAAAGTCAACTTCAAGCACTCACTATGGGCCATACAGTTTGAGTTGGAGGAAATACTCGTAGGGGTGGATAGTACCCTAAGTCTAATTCACATCCATAATAGTATTTTGTTTTTTTTTTCCTCCTCATTTATGAATAAATGTTAACACTCTAGGTAGCCTTTTTTGGGTTTAAAACTATGAGGGGGGTCATTGTTTCTAGTTATCTCAATTCTCTTGTTTTGGTCTGATGAGTTCATGTTTTAAAAATGTTTATACATGTTTTCCAAGGAATTATTTCAGTTTATCCATTATTCATTTGGTTTCAAAGGCATCAAGCATACAAGAAAGCCTTTTTTAGGCTTATTTCCCACTTTGGATCAATATACTACCTATTTCCCAAAAGGTGAACCTACAGGTGCTATTGAGAAGTTATCCACATCAACATGAGGGAATGAGATGTGTGATAAATCTTTTGGAATCATGAACATATGTGTGGTGAAATATGCCTTCTTATGAGGCCTAAACTATGCATCTTCTCCACTGTTTTCCCTCACTACCCACTTCAACACATTCCAACCTATAAGAGGTCATGGACAGGAGATAGGGGAGCATTGAAGAATGTGAGGTGGTCTTAAAGATCCCTTATCAAGGCCTATATATTTACTTCACCATAATATACCTTGCTTCCTCATTAAAAGTATTGGAAAAGATGGAGTTGTTACGCAAGGGAAGTGACTGAGTTTTGATCTCTCAGTCCCTAAATGGACCAAACAAAGGTCCTTAAGGTTTTTGGGGATAGTACATAAATGGTGTTTCAATGCCACTAATTATTTGGCCTATTAGTCCTATCTACAAAAAATCCACTTAACATTTTTTAGGTCACTAGAAAAAGAATGAGATGGTTTTTGAGACCCTCAAATGTTGCTAATAAACCACTGAAAGTAGACAGTGTTGTCTATAGGATTTGGAAAGAAGTTGACACTACACTATGCATGAAGGACTCTAGAACTACTCTTGAAAGGGAAATAGTTCTAAAGTCTACAACAATGAGTCCTAATCACTTAGGTCATGAATAAGACTTCTATTATATGAAATGACCTTCCAGGATTATCCCCTATCCGTACATAGGGCATAGTATACAGTGAAGGCAATGTTTCAATGATTAACATAAAGAGATGGTGTTGAGGCTTCCTAGGAAGGAACTAGGTCCTATTTTGAGTGATATAAAGATATATTCAATATCAACGACCCCTATACACTCATAGCATGCTCTAAATAACTCTTGAATAACCTATAGGCTTGGATTATGCACCTACAATCAGAGGTATTGAGAAATTGGTCTCAATCAATAATAAGGTGGCTTTTGAGATCAAATGAGGAATATAAGTGGGTGAAAGGATTTAATATGATGCTAAAAAGATAAATAAATGATTGTATATGCTTTTTAGGTTAAACACCCACCTTGTAAACCTACAAGCAGGGCAAAATATGCACTTACAGTCTTATAAGAAAGAGTGAACATAGTCAGCTCATGAAAGTATATAAGAAGATTGAGGACTTTAGACAAGAAGAGTGAAGGTTCTGCCTCTTAAATGGATAAAATGACCCTTCTAACCTTTAATAACATGATACTTAACTAAACCTAATGTGTTCATTATGGTTGTCTCAGTCCTCAACAGGGAATGACAAGAGTGAAAGGTGAAGGATTGAAATGCTAAGTATGGAGCAAAGAAGGAGGAGAAAGGTTAAAATAATGAAGGATGTTTCATTAGAATAAAATTAATGTTTCATAATTCCTATAACACTCACCACATGCCCAAATACCTTTTCACTTATACAGAGTATGTCTCAGTCTGTACAGGCAGGTTAGAAGACCCTTGGCTCAAAGGGGAAACAAGTGTTTTCACTAACAAGAGGGGTATAAGATAGTTAAAAAAGATACATAAGCTTTAAATAAGGATTATAACCATGTTTTAGCAACCTATGAGCATGAAATTTGTTTGTATTTAGCAGCGATAGGGATATTTGAGCAAAAACATGCAAAAAAAAGGGTTTTTTACCCTTTTTTTGGGAAGATTGAGATGATTAGACCCCATAAACATACAATAAAACAAAAAGATTTGGTAAATTTGGTAATTATAAAAAAATTTAGTTCAAAAAATATTTAATTTTTTCATAAAAATAAGCTTAATACTCTTTGTTTTGTCTCAGAGCAAAGACAGTCTCTTCATGCATAAGAATGACATTTTTTGGAAAAAGTGTTAAATAGTGAACCAAATGTCAATATAATTAGTTGGAAAGGTTTTAATAGTTGGGAAAAACATAGGAGATCACAAAAAACCATCCTATAATGTTTTAATTCCAATGATATGGTTTGGACAAGAAGGTCTGCAGGCAAACCTAGTAGAGAAGCATGCAAACCCAACCCCAAATGAGATGTCATTCCAAGTTATAATATTATATAAGAAATATAGTATTTTTTATGATTCTTATTGGGGTATATATGATGTTTTCATGTTTTAATAATGAATTTAAAATACAAATTATCATCTTTTGTTTCACAAAGTGCAAATAAGCATGTTGGCAAGGCATAGGTCTTGTCCTAAAATAGGGGTCATCTCTATTTTGGGATCTTAGTGAGATATCCCAAGGATTGGAACATGTTTATAGGTTTTATAGGTCTGATATATAGAGGCGAGGAATATTTTTTTTGACAAGGAAACTCCACAAGAATCCATCTCTAATCCCAGACATACTGAAACCCTCACAGGAAGCATGAAAGTAATTTGAAGGTCAACTTCCATCACTCATATCTTTCATTAATGTTTACATATGACCTTGGGACATTTATATAAGCTATATAAGGTCCTTGAAGATCCATTAGTGGCATTTTTAAAGTATTTTCAATGTTTAACCTTTATGAACAAAGGTTAAGAGTCCAGGCCACTCAAAACCCTTTCAAAATCCTTACAGTAACTTGATTGAGGAGATGAAGAATTTTGAGCATCCAAATGCAAGTAAATGTACATGAAACAACCTATATGATGTATATTACTCTTTATATATTCTACACATGTGATTCATTTTGAAGGTGTATGAAATAGGCTAAAATAAGGCTTATTTTGACCATTTAGTGTGGTGTGCAGACTATAAGAGGAGTTAGAATATGAAACAAAGTTTGGGATTAATATTTACACTTGGGATAACTTCAAAAATTAATTTAATCTCATGAATTATCCCCTAAGTTCCCCAACCAGGCTCTTACTTTCAGCCTGTCTAGTGAACCAACTAGTGAACACTTAAAGAAAGTGGTGAAAAACAACTAGGGAAGCTTTTTAAAGGTTTTTTATTGAAAATGATGATAGAAGCACCTTAAAAAAATATCATTCCCTATTTTTCATGGATTATTTTTTAAATTTGGTATTTTTTGAATGCTAAGTGTAGAAGGTGCATGGAAAAGAGTCATTTTGAAACTACCAAGGATGATTTTGCATGTCCACAAGAATAGGGATGGTTAAGGATCAATAAAATTCATGTGGGGACTTATTTATAACCCCTCTTTCTTAGAAAAACCATCATACCTGACCACATATAGAGATAAGGTAGTTTTGGAAGGTAAACCATGAAGGTAGTTTCCTATGCCAAAATTGCAAGTTTTGTGCCACTTTTCACCATTCTTATGACTTATTTTGGATAATTTGACCTATATGACATGGCATATCTCACCCCACATCTCTTTCACGTGTAAATTTAATTGATTATTTCAAGGTGACACATGTCCAAGTGACCCTTGGACTTCCTTTGCTTGTTCCTTCTCTCAAAAGCTATAAATATGCATTCTCTTGGTTATTTTGAGAAACCTCCATTGGTTGATGGGGAAACTCTAGAAAAATTTGTACTTGAAATACTCTTGAATAAATATACAAGTGTTATTTCCACTCACATGTTTTACTATTGATTAATGACTTGAATCTTGTTGGTCTAGTCTAGTAAAAGATTGTCTTTTCTAGCTTGTACTCTTGATGGTCTACCAATTTGTAAAAAGGAGATTGTTGTAGGTATTTGATAGTATTATTTTATAAGTGTACAGGTATCTTAAAATTGGTTTGTGACTATATCCCTCTTTTTAATCATTAATTTCCCTCCTTAAAATCACATATCTTCTTGAATCTAGCATATAAAATCTTGATATAGCAATGAAACCTAGGTTATGAGTTTTGTGTGATAGATGCTTTATTGTCTTTAAGTAGTAGTTTTCAGTCAAGTGAGAGGAAATTATACATTGTTACATCACCCTTTTATTTTCTTAATTGTTTTTTTGAATCCCTTTCCATCTCCAAGTTACTAAGTTAGAGAGAGAGCTTTAAAGGTGCATCAAGGGGAGCTAACCCCTCATCTAGAGATTCATTTCTCAATATTGTCACCCATAGCAAGAGAAATTTCTCCATGGTGCCAATTTGATGAGGATAATTATGCATCTCCTCAAGGATGCTAATCCAAGTGTCAATAATGTCTAAATATCATGTTTTAAGAAATTCAAAGTCCATCGATTACCTGTCTACCCTTAAGGCATCACCCCAAAAGCAAATGTGTTAGATTAGAAACATTTAAAGAGATTTTTAAAATTTTGTGAAAAATCTATGTAACTTGAAGCTAAACTAATATCAAATTTTAAAAATTTTGAATAAAAATGTGGTTTGTACAAAAATCATCAAAAACAGAGTTCATATGACCCCAAACCAAGCATTTTAAAATGGCCTATTACCTCTTGGGACTATGTTTTTTTAAAACACAGTGATCAATAATGGTTATACCTAACCATCGATGGTTTCACCTAACCATCAATGGTTAAAAATGACTGTCAATGGTTTACTCAATCATGGGGGGGTTCCTTTAACCATTGGTGGTTACCTGTGTAAAACTGTGAAGGTAAAAATCTAGCTAAACCAAGTTAGAAAATGACTTAGAAAGAGTTTTAAGCATCCAAATTGAAATTTTAAAGTTGCCTCATTCTCTCCTTCATACGTGGGATGCATCTAGTCCCACCAGGTATGCTATTATATGGACTAATAATTTTACTCAAGAGAGGATGGTTAGTATTGTGTTAATACTAAAATGAAAAACAAATTGAAATAAACACACTAGCATAACATCTCTAGGCCTAGTTACTAGGGGGAGCTTAGTTAACAAAACAAAAATGGAAAACACAACTAAAACATGAAAGAAAGACCTTCATTCACCTTCCTTGGATGCTCTAAAATGCTTGTTGTAGTGGCTTTCTTAGTTTACGCTCATGATGTCTGCATCAATGGAAGCTTGGCTACCTCCATCTCTCCTTGGCACCTTGTGTGGCTTTGGCTTGGCTCAATATTTGGGCATTATAACAATAATTTGCATGAAGCTTGGGAGTCAATTTAACATTATAACATTGGCATATGAGAGCTTAAATCAATAGGCAAGGCCTCTTATTTATATACTTTCAAAAATGGTGAGAATTAACTTGAACCATCCATCTCAAGATGGAGATATGTGGCTAAGAATTAATCTAATATTGTAATTAAAATTTATAAATAGTCTCATCAATATTTGGGATAGAGGGGTATTGAATAGGCATGGAGGGTATTAATGAGGCATGGTGATCTATAAATAGGCACTTATTTCCATGAAAAAATTGTTTACCTTGGATCCTTAAGTCAAATTACATAACTTCTCGAAAACACTCAAGGAAATAGAATTTAATTTGACTTTTTAATATATATTTGTCTCAAACTTCAAAGTGCTCAATTTTCCATTAATATTTCATATTTGACTAATTATGCATTCAATAATGATTAATAAATAAAATTAATCAAAATGAGGAAAAAGAATGCACAAATAGAATCAACTCATGACAACCAGTTGATAACAGAGTTCAGCAATGCCTATATCTCTAGGTTTGCTTATAATACGAACTGATCCATTTCTTTGAAAAGTGAGTACATAAATAACCCTAAAAATGTTAAATTTATATTGTAAGACTCATACAAATTGGCAATAGACCTTTAAAAAGTCCCAAAACCCATAGACAGACCTTCTACCTTACTTTCGTCAATGCAATCTCGCAATCCTATGGATTTTAGTCAAAAAGTCTTGAAAATGGACTTATAAAATGGCATTAACAAATCCAAAATAGGTTCTTCAACAAACCATTGAAATTGTCTCAGAGTCTAGGACATTTCCCTAGTTTACACTGAGAGCTAATAATGCGTCCAAAAGCCTCAAAAATGAGGAAGAGCATAAACTAGTCTTGTTTACCTTAGCTTTTTGGCTAAATCTGATGCCTTCAATTATCATGTCATAGATTTATATATTTTTTTAGGCCAATGGACATATCATTTGGGCCTTACCCTTTTACCAAATAGGTCACAGGTTCAAAAATCCATTGACATCATTTTTGGTGGAATTCAAAACAAAAATCCCACATTGTCCATGGAAACACCATCATGAGTCTTTAAATAGATTCTCTCCTTCATGAAATATTGGTCTTCGGATAGTTTTGGTCTATCTAGGGCATTTTTTATAAGCTCTAGCTTCATGCCAATTTAGTGGGCAATGGTTTTAACCCATCGTGCTCCGTGCTAAGCTTAGGATGTCGTTTCCTCGATCTGATGTGCCAAACTTAGCATGTTGATGTGGTTTTGACCCAACTTAGCAACCATGATCCACTTATGACTAAACATTGTGTTGAACCTAGGATTTTTTGTGTTTCATGGACCTATTTATGTTAAATATAATCCTAGATAATGTTATGTTCAATTTGACCCATTTAGGTTAAAATATGGAACCTAGATCATGTTTTGTGGAAATTATATCCTGTTCATGCTCAATTTAGCCCATCTAGGTCAATTTGGCATCTAGGATGAATTGTAATTTCTAACCCAATTTGGGTCTTCACCCTAACTTGGGTCTTTGCTTCTCAACTTGGGCTCAGCACTCTAACTTGTTTCATCATCCCAACTCAGGCTCGAGTTGACATTGAGCAGTAAATAAAAAAAAATTGACTATAGAGAAATGAAGTGGTGGTAAGCCACATGGTGGCTTGAGGACCCACCATGTGGACCATTTATAATTTGACACTTATTGATGTCCAATTAGATGCTCAATATATCTATCAATGATAGGGTCCCTTTTCAAGACAAAAGTAGACACCATCAGCTACGGTCCCTATAGCCAACCTATTTTTTTATGTCATCTACATACGCCTAACAAAGATTAAGTATAGAGACCAATATTTTTCCTCACACAAACTCATTTCCATGTGTCATAATATAATTGTTTCATTTGGTGAGCTAGGATTATGCCACATCATGTTGTGTCACCTTTTACCCTATTGATCTAGAAACTTTAATGCACGATATCTTGCACATATGAGCTCAAAATTGACCCATTAAAATTACACCAAAAATCTCTTGATGAGTTATACATCGTGCCAATGATTAATTTATACTTTGATAAAAAATTTCTCAGAGTTTATGTGGATCCTCTTGGATCAATCCTCCCAATTAAGAGGGCTTTTGGTCCACCAAAAGTTGGTACCCAAACTTGATCTTTTGAAATGCTAGTCAGTTTTGAATAATTTCAGTGGGTCTTTATCAGTCTACTCAAGTTCTATAACTACGATTATAATACTTGGAAAAAATGATTGATAATATATTTTTTAAATCATCTACTGCTACACGGTCATCAATATCCTTTACATAAAACTAGGATGTGATGACTTCCTCTACTGCATGGCTTCATAAGAACCTCTACATAGAAGCCTAGTGATCTCATATGATGTCGCTAAATGGTCCTCTACAACATATCAAGTATAGAACCCAAATCATAGCATAGAGATAATAGTGGAAAACTATTATTCATAACTCAAAATTGTAAATGGCCTAAAACAAGGCATGAGTTATATTGAATCCTGCAACTACCAATAAGGTCACAATAGATCAAATTGTTTGCCCACTGTCACATCCGGTAAGTGGTGAATTGTCAAACACTGCAACAATCACCAATGCAACTACAAAATAAGTTTTTCAATGTAAAAAATATATAATATTGGTTATGACCATGTCATAATACATTTCCCCAATGGGTCTTATCATGCATCTAATCATAAATATTCCATACATAGATGCATTCTGAAATAGCAGTTAAGTATGAAATTGAACATTATCAAATTCCATCAACCTATGTAACTAATGTCAAATCTCATAAGCTTATCAATGAGTTAAATTCATTAAAAATTCAACAAGAAACTCATAAATCTAACACTAGAGATTCCAAAAATAGAGCTTTCCATAACATAAGTGTGAGAATTAAAAACTTTGCATGATAAACCTATCTCAAAGTGTTCCCACTATAGTAGCTCCAAAAATGCATATATCAAAGCATGGGTAAAATTCCTTTGTCAACATACAACAAGCATCCCAAAAATTATTTTGTAACATAAATGCATTCTCAATCCACTAATCATGATAGCATGAAATTAAAAAATTGTTTACTAACCCTTTTTATCAGATTCTCATGTTTAGGGTGTTCAATTTCCTTAGTGGATTTATTGACATTTGCATGGGTTGATTGAACAAAAACTCCATTAATTACCTTATCAACAGGTCTATAAACCATCTTCTTCTTACCATTACCAGGATGGTGGGATGGTTGAAGTTTCCAACACTTTTTAACCCGATGTCCATTCACATGACAATGAGTGCAAATATCCCTCTTCTTAGGTGAGGTCACCATTTTTCCATTTCTCACTTTACTAGTATGAGAATGGTCTTTAGCACCTGCAAGTTGCTTTAATAAAGCTTGTCTTTTCCAATAATATGCAGCACAATAGTTATTCAATCCACAAAACATACAAGGAAAAGAGTGCAACATCTTCTAAATATCAAAACCAAATTTCTTAAATGGAAAAATTGAATCAAAAATCTTAGAATTCACATTCTTATTGGTGTTTTTTATAGTGTAAGAACAAGCAGGTGGAATCTCAATACCTCTTTTACCTAATTTCTTACACTGCTCATTATTCCTTCACATGGAGAAATTTTGTTGTGCTAGTGGCCTCGAATCTTGGTTGTTAAAAGCTTATTCTCTTTCAATAATGGAGGAACTTTCTCCAGCATCCACTTTCTCATTAGTGTAACCCAATCCTACATAATGAGATCTATGCTATACTTCTATTGGGTTAGAAATACCTTAGCCATTATTACCAAGACCCCTTCCATCAAATCCCATTTTCATTAGTAGTTTAGATTCAATGCCCTTAGTGTGTTTCTTAAAACTACCGAAAGCAATATCTAAAACTTCTAAAAATGAATGAAAAGAATTACCAAATAAATAACTTATAGTGCACTCATTAGTCATAGTGTCTGCATCTATAGTGAAAGGTAATTGGTAAAGACCGTGTCTTTCTTCACTTTGCATCTGTGCCAAGAGCTCATCCTTGGCTTGCAGCTCTAATTTTAAGTGGGCATTCTCCTCTTCTGAGGAGTAAAAATGAGCTCTCAAGAAATCATTCTCTTCCTAGATCTATCAATTAGTTACTTCAAGATCATTAAGCCTCTCTCTTTTCAAGGCTTTGCCCATGGCTTCCTATTCTTTATAAATAACCTAATTCCATAACTACAAATGGAATATTAATAGGCCCAAAAAGTTTGCAATAATACTAGAAACCAAACTAAAAACAACTGATATCAATCCACACAATTAGAAGCTAACCCAACATACTAACTACTCTGATACCAAACTTGTTCCATAAATTGGCACTTATTTCCATGCAAAAATTGTTTACCTTGGATCCTTTAGTCAAATTACATAATTTCCTAAAAACACTCAAGAAACAAAATTGAATTTGACCTTTTAATATATATTTGTCTCAAACCCCAAAGTGCTCAATTTTTCGTTAATATGTCATATTTGACTAATTATGCATTCAATAATGATTAATAAATAAAATTAATCAAAATGTGAAAAAACAATGCACAAATAGAATCAACTCATGACAAACACTTGATAACAAAGTTTGACAATGCCTACGTCTCTGGGTTTGCTTATAGTATGAACCAATCTATTTATTTGAAAAGTGAGTACATGACCAAACCTCACAATTGTCAAATGGATACTCTAAGATTGCATACAAATTGGCAACAGACCTTCAGAAAGTCTCATAACCCATGGACAGACCTTCTACCTTACTGTCATTAATGCAATCTTACAATCATCTGAATTTTAGCCAAAAAGTCTCAAAAATGGACTTATAAAATGGCCTTAAAAAATCCAAAATAGGTTCTTCAACATATCATTGAAATCCTCTCGGAGTCTAGGGCATTTCCCTAGTTTACATCAAGAGCTAATAATGCCTCCAAAGGCCTCAAAAATGAGGAAGAGCACAAACTAGTCTTATTTACCTTAGCTCTTTAGTTAAATCTGATGCCTTCAATTATCATGTCACAACTTTATATAGCCGTTTAGGCCTGTAGACGTAGTGTTTGGGCCTTATCCTTTTATCAGATAGGTCATGGGTTCAAAAACCTATTGACATCATTTTTGGTGGAATCCAAAATAAAAATCCCACATTGTCTGTGGAAATGCCATCATGAGTCTTTAAATAGATTCTCTCCTTCATGGAAGATTGGTCTTTGAACCATTTTTGTCTATCCAAGGCATTATTGATAAGCTCAAGCTTCATGGTAGTTTAGTGGGTAGTGGGTTTGACCCATTATGCTCTATGTTAAGCTTAGGATGTGGCTTCCTTGATCTGATGTGCCAAACTTAGTATGTTGATGTGGTTTTGACCCAACTCAGGCAATGAACTATGTTGGGATTTAGACGTTGGGATCAACCCAACTTGGTAAACACAATCCACTTATGTCTCATCATTGCATTAAACCTGAGTTTAATTGTGTTTTATGGACCCATCCATGTTAAATATAATCTCAGACCGTGTCATGTTCAATTTGACCCATTCAAGTTTAAATATGGAACCTGAATCATGTTCCATGGTAATTATATCCTACTCAAGCTTAATTCAACCCATTTGGGTCGAGTTGGTATCTAGGGTGAATTGGGCTTTCCAACCCAATTCAGGTCTTCACCCCAACTTGGGTCTCTACTTCTCAACTCAAGCTCGACACACCAACTTAGGTCAGCATCTCAACTCAGGCTCAAGTTGAAATTGAGAAGTAATCAATTTTTTTATGACTATGGAGAAATGAAGTGGTGGTAAGCCATGTGGTGGCTTGAGGACCCACCATGTGGACCATTTGTAATTTCACACTTGTTGACATCCAACTAGATTATCCATAGCTCTATTGGTGGCAGGGTCCCCTTCCGAGACAAAAGTGAACTCCATCAGCTATGGTCCCTATTGCCAACCTATTTTTTTATGCCATCTACATACACCTGATAAAGACAAAGTATAGAGACCAATGTTTTTTCCCACACAAACTCATTTCCATGTGTCATAATACAATTGGTTCATTTGGTGAGCTAGGATTATGCCACATCACCTTGTGTCACCTTTTGCTTTATTGATCTGCAAACTTCAATGCATGATATCTTGCCATATGGGCTCAAAATTGACCCATTCAAATTATGCCAAAAATATCTCTATGAGCTCTACATCATGTCAATCATCAACTTACAATTTGATAACTTTTATCTCAAAGTGTATGTGGATCCTCCTAGATCACATGGGGTGGCTTAATATTGATATTTTATGCATTTATGGCTTAGGGATGTCTTTCCAAGAAATGATGTCATTTGATGATGCAGATATTCGATATTCATTTCTAAAAATAAATTATTCAACAAGTTCCATGGAATTCTTAATTAGGCTCATGATTTGGTTTAATTATCTCCTAATCATGATTAAGCACTTTTATGCAAAACTTGGCTCTTTGTGCAAAAATTACTCAAATTGGTCAGAATGTCATATTATTGGCTCAAAATTTGACTAGATTGGAATTAGAAGTTGATGTTAGATGCATTAGAAATGTATTCCCATTTAATATGTTGTCAATACCAAATAACAAAAGCACATGTCTTGTGCAAGAAATTTGATAGAAAAGAGCAATCTAGAGTACCCAACTGTGAAAATGCCATTTTGACTTGAAATGATCTGATCAAAGTTAGTTAGCCTATAAATTGCATTACCCCATTTAGTGATACTTTGGCCAAAATTAGCACTTGAATATGTCTATTTCAACTCATTTAATGTGTTTTGGTGTTTTTAATACAAATTGTACATTGTGGTATAAATTGGTCAAAAGTCTGATTGATGGTCATTGGTGGCCAGATTTAGGTGTCTACAATTACAACATTGTGTGGATAAAATTCTATAATCTTCCTAGTGCCTGAATTATAAATTATGTTATACAAATAATAAATTAGAAGAAATTTTAGGAATTAAAAGTACATCAATGATGCACCCATCCTACATCTAAATTGTGCTAGATTCTAAAATGCTAACTCTAAATAGTTTCCAACTTCAATCTGATAAGTGGTGTAATTAGAAATAAATGATAGAATATCACAAGAATTAGTGAGATGATGCAAAACACCATAATCAAGAATCAACCTATTATGTGATGTAGATAATGCCCTTGCATAAATTAATTTCTCCTTACCTGATGAAGGAGTTGAAGAAGACAGAAGTAATAAAAATGTATTGGTGTTTATCATTGCTTCTAACGCTGCCATTTTATTAAAACATCTAAACTTAAAATGATTTTTCACACCATAAAATCCACAAGCATCATATGTTTTATTATGTCTAAATTTTTTTTTAGGCTTAAAATACTTAGAAGACTGAGAGGTAGATTCTAAAAATTTATTTAAGGGTATTTTATTTGGTGTAGATTTACATTTTCCTTTATAAGAGATAACAAAAATTGCATGACTCTAACTATGAAGAGCATCAAGGGAAGCCAACTTAGTTTTCTCTTTAGTTATTTTTCATAAAATAGCTCAAAATTAGGCCATTAGAATTGATCACTAATGACATCCATCATAGAATAAAAATTAGAATCAAAGAACTAAAAAGACACTTTAGTTTTGATAGAATCAAGAAAATAGCCTCTTTATCAATCTTACCTCTTACACCAACCTTTAATTTTGATCTAGTGGACTTAAATATTGGAAGAGATTATTCAATAGTGGGAAAGTTAGAGGGTGAAAAATAAGATAATTTAGCATCAAGTTGAAACATTTTGAACTCATTTACCTTTACAAACAATTTTTAAAATTGATCTTAGGATTCCTTCAAGGACTTGACATTAGTAATGTGGAACAAAAAATTATTTGATACATTGATACCAATCATACCAATGGCCTCATCTTGTTTTCATGCATACACTTCCTTGTCCTTCTCCAAAGTGAATGTTGAAATTATATAATTACAGCTTCAAAACATGATAATTAGAGGTTTTGAGGGGCTTGAAAAGATGGGTATCCATTATCGAAGCTGAGGAGGATAAGAACCTTGACATATGATTTCTAATAATTCCCCAAGAAGAAAATAACTCCCTCCTTTATAAATATTCAACAAAACAATTACATCAATTACAGTATACATATTTTCATAAAAAACATGACCCCCATTTACAATTTAACCTATGTCGATGAACATCCCCTTTCACCTACCATTTTTCCTTTAAATTTTCACCACCTTCACTCTTTTATAATAGTATTTCATTCCCCCTAGCACCCCCACACCCCAACTCTAAAATATTACCTTAAAGGAAATTTTTATCAAAAAAAACATATAAGATGTGAATAAGGGTTTGACCCATTGACCTCCCTCAAATTTATATATTTTAAAAATACATCACACCATTTGTGTAATGTCATACTTTAAACACACACTTGGGCATATATCTCATAAAATTTCAAACAAATTGAAATTTGGTTTAAAAAATAAAGAACTCAAGGCTTTTAGGGTTGACAACTTAACCATAACTTAGGTCATTGTTACAAATTTAAACCACCACTTGGAGAGAGTTTATTCACTTTGATTTGGTTATTCCTTAAGAGGTTTGAAATAATTATGAAGCACCATTGGATAAATTGTAATATAGGTCATGATCTCATGGATCCTACCAGGGGAGTTTGAACTACCATTATGATCCAAGTTGAGATTGAAGGATTGGTTGTGGAGACTGTTGGGTGGATCAAGATATGAGATGACTATGTCAACGTTGAGAGATGGGCGAGTTGAGGTATGGGTCTCTTCAAGTCCAAACATCCATGGTGTCAATTAAGAGGATTCACCGAGTGAGAGTCATTGTTGTATGGTTGACATAAGTCAAAGTGTTGGAATGCCATCAGTTGGGGATCAAATGATCAGAGGGAGGTCGATTTGGATGGAGAGAGGGAAGATTTGAAGTTTTTCAATGCACTAAACACCATTCAATTAGGATCCAATGCTGGACAAACTAAAATTTATTTGTCAATTTAAATCTGAGTCAATTGTGTCAAGGCCAAGATGAGCATAAGTGGATCTAAGGATCCAATGTAATATGGATCTTACCAATATCGATGCTCACTCTATAATGTAACAAGATATATACTAGAAACTTTAGATGCAAGCTTAGTGCAAGTCGATGTAGAAAATTCTAGATAACTTGGTGTAGGACCTGAGCCAAGATTGATAGCACTACCAATAAATGTTGGGTAAGTAGTGTTCTATGTAGACTGATCTAGGTTGAAAATCATAAATGCCTAACTTGGTGTAGAACTAAATTAATATATGTAATGTCAAACATATCAATATAGGTTCAATGGAGTTTGAAGCCTTTCAATATATGCTACGGATCCTAACTATTTTCAAATTCAATCAACATAATATAATACCCCATAAACAACTTTAATACCAAAATAAGACTGCGATATATTCATAGTGAAAAACCACAATTTCAGTGTTTAAAATATAGATTTGAGGTCAACAAAATTTGAATCAAATTTTCAATATTTTCTTGATGAACATGGGTAAAATCAAAGGACTCTATAGCTGAGAAACCTTCAATTGTGTAAAGTTTTAAAACCACTATAACACAATTTATAACCTAAGGAAAGAAGAGAGAGAGAGAGAGAGAGATAGAGAGAGAGAGAGAGAGAGAGAGAGAGAGAGAGAGAGAGAGAGAGAACATTTTTAGAGAAGAAGCCTAGTGCCACCACCTTGTTACCACTTTCTAATCACCAAGATCTCGATTGGGTAAGATGAGAGCATATAGTGGATAGAAGTAGAAAACCCTAAACCACTAAAAATTGATTTGAAAAAATGGCCTTAGAAATAGCTTTGATACTAGATTTAGGAACATGCTTGCACATAAATTAATATAACAACAAAAAATAATCAATATACACTATGGAAATAGAATAATGATATTGTATTAAAAATGATAGAATTTCATTACAAATTACCATGGGCCTCTTTAAGGGGCAACCTCCTTTGAGAACAACTCATTACAAAATATTCAATAGATAATCTTTCCTCTTACATAACCTTCCATTTAAGTTTTTCTACTCAAGACAACTACTACCTTCCATACATGTGGGATAATTACAAATATCAAATAGGATGACTTAAAAAACATATGTGTCTAAACATTTTATTAATAACACCTAATATAAACTATAAGAGTTAGGACGAAGGGGTCCTAACAATATATATGCAACAACTTTAAACTCTCTAGAATTTTCAAGGGGTTATTAAATCCAAAACAACCATTACTACCACATTTTGAAGATAGAGATTTCAATTTTCCAAAACCACACTTCCTAGATCGTGACTACATACAAAACCCACAAACAAAAACATATTAGAGTGACAAACCATATAAAACTACAAATTGTAAATGTTCTTCTCTGTGAGGAGTGTTTCACTCCTTCAATCGATATAATTAGACTAATGTAAAATAACTATAATTAATATTTATTGTACAATGCAATCAATTTTATGAAAAAAAATACTCTTCAAAACATCTAGAAAGAAAATTTTCTGACATTTTTTTGACAAAACCTAAAAATCATATACCCACCTTATGTACAACAATGATGAAGTGAAGGTTTGTTTTCCATACATTAGGGTTCTTTACTTTTTTCATCACCCTAGTGGGATGACCATTGAATCTTTGGGTTCAATCACTCATTATACATATATATTATTTTAATTAATAAATATGCAATAACTTTCTAATTTATTTAAAATTTAATAAACCCTTCCATCAAAAGTTGGATAATCAATGGCCATGATGCACCGATACAATCGCACGAAAGGTCAATTCATATTTGTTGTAAATATTTGATGCGCCACATTATATGAAAATAATTTATAAGTGAACTAGATCACCACAATGGTGTGTTTGAGGGGCATAAAACCACACCCCATAATGGAACCAACTCATTTCTAACCAATTTAATGTGGAAAGTGAGTGGGCATATTCATTTGATGGCCTACATGTGTTGTTATGGTAATTGAAGTTTCTCCCCCTCTTTTCTCTCTCACTATAAAATGTTATAAAGCATTATGTTCTACTTTGTATTCGTTATCCTTCTAATCCAATCCCTTTGATGGATTCCCCTTGAGGGTCCATGCAAGTTATGGGCTTGCATGTTTGCAGGTTAAAGCCTTGATCTCACTTTATATGTTTTGGTTATAAGTATGGTATGTTTTGTTTGTAAGCATGATAATTCATTGGGTTGAATCCTAGATGATATTTAGCTTGACTCATATTTGGATATGGAGGTTGATGCTTAGAGCTCACCTTGGATTCTATGGATATTAGCATTGGATGGAGTTTCATGTTGTAGCTTGGAGGTTAGATCTTGGAAGGCTTAGTTGTAATCTTGGTTCACCTAAGTGCTTGGTTTTAGCACTAGAAAGGAGTTATTGAGAGGATGATTTTTTAGAGAGTTTTTATAATGCAATATGAAGTGTGGAATCTACCATTGCCTCATGTTTTTTTCCTTGCTAGTTTTGCAAGGATTTCCCCATATATCTTATGTAATGTGTTCTCTCTTATGTTGTGTTTTATTGTAGCTTGCTTTTAACTTCTACATTAATTTGTACACATGTTTAGGATTATGTTTTGGTTCCTAACAAGTGGTATTAGAGCTAGGCTTTCACTATTAGTACTTAAGCCATAAATGAATGTGTTAGATCCCAACATGTGGATCAAGATGAACTAGATCAAAATTGGAATAGTTTGGTACATAATTGGTTTGGTATGTGGTTCAAAATGAACCTAATTTGAATTTTAATTAGTTTGGTATGTGGAATTGACCTTGGTATACATTGAATGTTTAATTGGGTCTGTCAATGTAAATGTTCAAATGGAATAGTTCAATCAAAATTTATTCATGTAAGTATCTAAATAGGAGAGGTGTGTGAATCAAATTTGTGTTTAATAGGGTACACAAATCTTGGTACATCCAAGGCTTTCACAAGTTTTATTTTGGTTTGAAAGGCCATCCGATTTGATTGTAAAATTTGGCCTAGGACTTGAAAAAGTTTGGTTTGGATTTTTTTTAATTGAAACCCTACTTTTAGATTTGGAATGTTGGTTTGGTTTAAAAATTGTGAAAATATTATATAGGAGTTGGATTTAAACAATGTTTGACCAACATTGGATTTGATCATTAGAATTCAATTAAACTTGATTTGATTTGGAAAGTTAATTGAATTTGAACTTTGGAAGAAGAGTTGAATGGCCTTTGACTTTTGGAAAAGGTCTTATTTGATTTGACTTGGGTTGACCTAGTTAACCATGATTGGCTTTGGACTTGAATTAGATTAGATTGGAAAGCTTCGAATTAGTATCAGAATTAGACTTGTAATTTGGCTTAGGTATGAAAAAAATGGATGGCAAAATGATAATGGTTTAAACAAGAATTTATATTTTAGGTTTGGATTGGTTTGAAATTGGCAATTTAGATTAGGACTAGGCCTTGGTTCAATTCTGGCAACCTAATGGCATGGTTTGAACAAGAAAGATATGTATTGGGACCAAGTTTGACATGTCACTTTTATTGACCCATAATTTTGGTAGAGTAACACCTTGTTGCATGAGTATAAAATGGCTTGGATTTGGACTTGGTTGGTTTAACTTGTTGTCAAATATAAAAAAGGTTTTCACACAACTATCAAGCAACAACACACAAGCTTTACAAGGCAATCTTAGTAACTGATGTGGGTTTTCATCTCATTCATTAAACCTTTGAAATACTCACCTTAAGAGAGTATTATAATATTTAAATTTTCATTAAATAAATTATTGAAATTATTGGTGGTATTTTAACCTCACCCTTCTCTTAAAAGGTCCGTATGAGCAAGGCAATCTTTGGGGGATTTTACCTTTACACCCCTATGTCAATGAATTATTCATAGTAAAATAGGAATATAAGAATCAATCCAAGATTGAACCATTCATGAGAGGATCTTGTCCCTTCATGACCACTTTATCCATAGGGGGTTTAGTGAAGTGTTACTAGATTTGGGGTTTTCTCATAATTTTACTTAGATTTCTATATGGTCCCTATATACCTCATGGTATGTGGGAATAAATCCATCAATGGACATGATTACTCATTTTGAGGGTATCACACCTTAGCCTAGGATATTAGAAATAACTTACTGGGATTATTTTCCTCACATGAAAATGTGCAAGCATAAATCTAGGCCTTCACAATGGCAACGCTCCTCAATTTTTATACCCTATAAGATAAGCATGGTTTGGTACAATGCCAAGATATGACTTCCTAGGTAAATGCACCCCTAAATACTTGTAAGAAGGTGATAAACTCTACCCACATAGTCAATAGTAAAATAGGGTAAAAGGAAAATATTAACTTTGCATTTTTGAGTCACCCAAAAAGGGGAGAGCATACATTCAATAGAACCCCACAAAACAATCAAGTAAAAAGAAAAAACTTGTAAGAAAGTAAATAACATGAAAATTAATAAGTTTATTATAACCCAATGGAAATGTGAATTCATTTTAATGCCCAAATAAAAATGTGAAGTATGATTGATTTGTTTGACTCAAAATACCAGTACTTTGGCTAAGGTCTTGCAACACAAATGATTAGATGTTTCATAAATGTGGTTTGGTGCCAACAAGGAGCTTGAAAGAGAGCTTATTTAAATCTCAGCCTTATTAAAAAATAATTTCAAAAATCCATAGTTTGATTGCATTATTCAATCCTTCTATTTCGCTATTGCAACATGTACATAAAACATAAAAAAGTTAGAAAATGATTTTGCTCTACCAAAAATGATTTTACTTCCAGGTTTGATGATTTAACTATTTTAAGCTATGTATAAAAATAGATAAAAAATAAAGTAAAATGATTTCGTTACTAGGTTCAATGATTTCATTGTTTTGACCTACATTGAACTATAGACATAAAATGCAATAAAATGATTTTACTACTAGGCTCGGTGATTTCACCATTTTGACCTATGTAGAAAAACAAATAGAAAATACAATAAAATTATTTAGCTACTAGGTATAATGATTTTGCTAATTTCAAATATGATTTGATAATTTTTCTATAGTGAAATCATTTTTAATATAGATGCTTCCAATTTCATAATTAGGGCCTATAGGGATTAAAAACAATCAAAATATAAAAATACCACAGGGATAATTTTGTGAATACATTAGATGATTTCACTGCTAAGGCCAATGATTTTAAAATTATGTAGAGAAACATAGTCAAAATAGAAAAGGCATAAAAATAATTTCACATATTTAAAATGATTTTACCGTAACAAAATAAATTTTGTTAAAAATTACCTGTAATTTTTCTATTGGTTAGAAAATAGTAAAAATAGTATTAAAACAATTTTGCCACTACTACAAATATTTTTGTTGATGAAGGTTATGATTTCATAGTTTGGATGATTTCACCACTACATATTATGATTTCACTGAATATCATGCATAATTCATAGTTTGGACAATTTTTCCATTGTATATGATGGTTTTATTGAAGAATGTGTTGAATTTGTAGTTATGCAGTAATGAATTCGTTATTTGGTCTAGAATGAAATAATCATAATTTTCAAGAAAAATGAGTGAATTAGCTTATTTTTAAGGCTAATTTTGGTAATTAGAAGAAGGTAAATGATCTAAAAGAGCTTGTGGCGTACATTGAATACTTAGAGTCCCACCAGGCATGCCATTATGTAGATCATGAATCCAAGAGAGGTTATCCAATATGTTAGTTAAAAAAAATCAAAACTAACTTGAAAAACTAACATCTCAAACCTAATATTTAGATTGAGATACATGGAAAAAAATAATAAATACGTATTAGAAGATACAAATAATGTTTATACCTCCCTAGAATATTTACTTTAGAACTAATCTAAATATGTTGAGTTTGGCTTATAGATGTAGAATTATTTGTTAATGCTTAATTCCTCCTGTGGACAGCATCTCTCCTTGTCAGCACTTAATTTTAGATTTAGATTGGCTTTGGCATGAGAATGGATTGAATGATGGCCTTGAGATTTGGTAGAGCTTCACCGTCTTAGTTGACCATTTTGAAAGAGTGTGTAAACCCTTTCATTTTTATACTTGACAAATGATGGTTGACCATCCATATTTAAATGAAGATCGATAGCCCTAGATTACTCCTCCATTCTCATAAATGAGAAAGATGGAGTGTGGAATAAAAGGGATGGAGTATGTCATATAAATGTAAGAGATCAAAATCATGACCCATTTATGCATGCAAATGAGTTGTAAGAACTTGTCTTGAGTGTTTAAGTAAAGCATAAGACATGTCATAACCTTTGTTTGCTTACACACTTTGCCTTATGATGTCATACATTTATGAGGAAGTATTCTAATTTTGAATGTAGGGAAATAGGATAATTTTAAATCCATGGATTTTCATATTAGAGGAATGATCATACTTGATTAAGTGGGATTAATCAATAATTAGAGGAATAATGACTTTGGTAAGGTTGAAAGTGTTAATAGAAGACATAATTATAATTGACATGAAGTGTTCAATTTTAAGTGTTTATAGATTCCATGTGGGCAACATCTTTCCTTGTCCACTTGAGGTTTTATCTTGGCTTGATATGAGAATGTTGAAGCTCTGGTGTGATTTTGGCATGGTAAGTCTACTTCAACAGAGCTTGTCTATAATGGAGGTTAAGGCCTTAATTTATAGACTTTTGGTATGATTTTGAACCATTGATCTAAGATCAAGATCAATGGTGGAGGATGAACCCTCAAAGTCATGATTACATCAATGGAGTGTAAAAAAAACCCAAATTAAGGCCTTTTTGGAGTGTGTAAGAGATTTATAAATAAAGTGTAGTCATTAGTTCTATTGGAGTGTGTAATAGGTGTAAAAGGAAAGGTGTGTAAGAGTGGTGTACAATCTTTATTCCACTCCTCTTTCCCATTGACTTCCTTAAGTTACATCACCAATGTGATGTAATAAAGCACTTTTGATTTTAGGAAAATAGATAATTCTAAATTCATAGAATTTTCCATTAGAGGAATGATTAGGGTAATTAATCAAGGTTATTAATAGGTAATTATAAGAATGGTGCACTTTTAATGCTCTTTTGTCAATCAAATATCCATTTGATTGACTTGTAATAACATTTACAAAGGGTCAATTTATTTCAATATTTGTTCAATCATATAAATATTGCGATACAATCCATTACCCCAATCAGGGATTTGTCGCTATAATTTTGGATTAAAATAATAGTTATCCAAGTAAATTGGTTTAAATAAATATTTATGATCAAATTTACATGTGATTGCATAAAGTCACTCTTGATTGTAGTTTAGATATGAAAGTGATTAAAATGAAGTGTCTACACTTAGAGCATGTTATACCACCAACTAAAGCTGCTTTACAGTTATTATGTTGTTCTTTCCACCTAGTATTTTAATGTGGCATGTTTCTCAATTCCATCTACCATCATCTTCCACCGTCACTTCACAACTCTTTGTCATGAACCACTATTATAATTTACTTCCATTATCTTTCCCCCATGATATACGTTGTCGTTACTTGGTCCACATGGTTGCGTGTATGGATCCTAATGTTTTTTCATTTATCACATGTCAGTATAATTTATGATAGCTTTTGCCTATCATGCTAGTAATATATTTGGGTCATGCACAGAGGTTATTGATTTGGATTACACACACCACTCCTCAGCTATTTACATTTTTGTGTCTTCATATATGTCACTCACGTGCATTGAGCCTTAACCTATTTTTAAGGGTCAATAATGCACTAATCATATGTGCACATAAGTAACTCCCTTACTAGAGTTTAAACAACTCTAGTGGACATAAATAATGATAATACTATCTAATAGGCAATTAATTCTAATGTGAACATTTCAACACCCTTCTTTAAGAGAAAGTTAAGGAGAAAAATCACAACAAATATGGGTATCAAATTCTAGGCCTAATAAGATACCCATGTACAATAAATTAAAAAAATAACAAAGGAACAACTTCATGTTAAATCCCCCATGGAAAACATACTTCACCCCAATTAATGCTCATAAATTAATGTAACGAAGGGTTTAGTATAGATTTTATAACCTACTTAATGGTAGGCATGGACTCTAACAAAATAACTCCATCCTAAATAAGTTGTCAAATGAAGTGCATATGTATCTCAATGTATTTCATTCATTAATTCTCAATAAGGTTTCATGAAATTATAATTTCACCTTGGTTGTCACACCAAATAATAGTGGGACTATGTTTTGGGAAGCCAAAGTTGCCCAGCAACTATCTAAGCCAAAGTGCCTCCTAACTAGCTTTGATAACATCTCGATATTCAGCCTCAGTGAAGGAAAATGTAATAGTTATCTACTTTTTAAAATCCCATGTAGCTAGACTGAAACCAAGGTTTTAGATAAAATCATAAGTGGACTTGCAAGTATCAACATTTATTTCCCAATCTAAGTCTACATTTCCCACAACGTAAAAAATCCCTATGGTGTGTAGTGAATCCCAAAGTGTGTAATACCTTTAATGTAGTGAAAAATATGATTGGATTATTCCTAATGCCTCTCATGAGTTTCATGGAAGAACCAAGAGATAATTTTAACACAAAAATTTATATTAGAGTGATGTGAGATAGGTACAAAATAATACCCACTAGTTGCCGATAAAATGTTGGATCAACTAGATGAGTCATGAAACTAGTAGATAAAACAACACCTGAATAAAATGGAGTGGGAACATGATTTCAATCAACCATGATAAACTGATGAATCAAGTAATAACATACTTATCCTTTCCAAAGGATATCCTTTCAGAAGACTGGTAAATTTAAAGGCCACTAAAATAATGCAGGAGTCCTAAATATGTCATGTCAAATTTCTCCACCAACTTGTGCTTGATATTCAAAATTATGGGGTCCAAACTGGATATGAGAATGAGATTATCATCATATATAAATAGTATCAAAATATTATCCATGTGTTTCTAGATGTAGACATTCGGGTTGGATGAACAATAGGTAAAACCATAACTGATTAGAAAGTTATCTATATTCTCATACCAAGCTCAAGGATCTTATTTGAGACTATAGAGTGAATTACAAAGCCTACATACAAGTGAATAATCATACATAAATCTTGGTTGGTGATCCATATATATATATCTCCACTTGAATATACCCATGCATTAAATCACTCTTCACATCCATCTGGTATACCTACTAATAATGTACAGTAGCAAGGGAAAATACAAGATGAACAAAATCCATCTTGTCAATGGGGGAAGAGGTTCCAGATTTATCAACTCCTTAAACATGTGATAATCCTTTTACTTATCAACTAAGCCAACTAATGCATATTTGATTGTATATACCCATTTACAATGCATAAGTTTTCTTCCCTTAGGAAGAGGCATCAAGTCCAACTATGATTATTTATGAGTGAATAATATTCCTATTGCTTAGTAGCATCCTATTTTGGTTTACCTATTGCCTCATAAAATAAATCTAGATCATTGGAAATAGCATGACTTAAAATAGAAACATAATATGTTTGAGATCTAATATGCCAAGATTAGAAGGATCAATAACTAAATAACTATTTATTTTCAGAGTAGAATGAACCCACTTAGGCATAGTTGAGAAGTATGTAGATCAGGTGCATCATCTATGTCATAAAAAATTAGGAATTAAGTCCCCAAAATCAAATGGATGAGGAGAAATGAAAAATTGATAACAAATAGATGAAGGCTCCAATGTTGAACAACCTTCATTAAATCTGACATCCCTATAAAGGACATGTTGTTGTAGGTTTTACTACACTCATGTAAATCCATATTGCATAAGTGGATATTAGGTTATTTAGGGTGATTTATGGGGTCATTTAGTTGCACATCCACATGTGTAAATGTAAAGAATAACAATATTATATTGAAATGATAGATCTCACTACAAAGTATCATGGGTCTCTTTGAGGGGGAAACCTTCTTTGAGCACAATTCAATGCAAACTATTCAATAGATGATATTTCTTCTTATAGACACACAAATTTAATCATTAAGTGATTGACATGGGGAAAATGTAGACATTAAAATTTAATCATTAAGTGTTTGACAATGTTTAATCTTGGCATCCTTACCTTACTTGGTCGTTAATTTACAATCTCTATGAGAACCTTCACTATTTAGTTTATTTTATTGAAATTAATGGAAACATTGTTCAGACATCCTTATTATACTTATAGGTTCTTGTCAGCCAAATCCCAATGGTATTTGTCCTTCTAGGATAAGACCAAACTGTGTAGATAGGGCCACAACCTGGCCTTGCCCATTAGTGTAGCCTTGTCCCCCGTGCTCCAATGCTAACTTTTCAAATTTAAGATGTTTCATATTGTCATTCCTACATATTTAGAAAGTTCAATTAACAAAAATATTTGAAATATTCCTCTATATAATCAAATCAATTCCATTAAATACACATCTAGTAATCACTTACAATTTCTATTGTGCATGTTGAGCAAAAGAGCAATAATATTTCTAATTTAAGTTTTGCTTTATTCTAATAGTCGTAGGCTAAGTCTGAAACTATTTTATTGTAGGTCAAGGGAATTTATTTTCAATCACTTAATGATTAAATTTGAGTGTCTACACCTCTTACACAAGCTCTTTATTTAATCTATACTACTCAAGACAACTACTACCTCACATACATGTGGGATAATTAAAAATAGCAAATGGGATGACTTACAAAGAATATGTGTCTAAGATTTTGTGAATAATACCTAATGCAAACTAGAAAAATTAGGATGAAGGGATCCTAACATGACATCTCGATTAAAAAATATTTGTCCTCAAAGCCTAAGATGAGGAAACTACTACTATAATTGGAGTAGGGGTTCCCATGTCATGTCTTCTATTTTCATGTCATGCCACTATACCAAAATCTTGGTAATAGTACAAATTTGGAACTGGTAAAATCACCTGTTGAGGTGGAATTAGGATCCAAGAAGATAGAGCTTCCATTTTCAAGTTTCATGAGTACCATTTGGGCCTAAATGTGCAGACCATTGACCTTCTTCAAACATGATTCATGGAAAACTAGATGGATCTTGGAGGAGGGAAACTCCAACTTGTATGCTAGGGAACCAATCTTGGAAATAACTTTAAAAGGACCATAAAACTTTGGTGCAAGTTTGTGATGACTTTAAACATCAAAAATGACTATTAATAAAGTTGAAGCCAAAGAAAAACAATGACACCAACATCAAAAGCTCATTATGAGCAGTGATGATCAACATATTTCTTCATACAGTTTTGTGCTATATGGAGTTTATATTTGAGAGTTTGGAGGATGATTGCACATGTGCAAATTTTAGCATCCACTACCTATATCTTGGATCTACTTAGTAGGTATGTCTAAAGACAAGGCAGTGGCAAATTATAAAAGGCCTCATATGGGATCATCTCGGTAGAAATGTGGATGTAGATTTATACCACCATTCATCAAGTGGTAAAAATTTGACCCAATTAATCTATTTATTAGAGGCAAAACAAAGCAAATATGTTTCCAAGCATTTGTTGACAATTTTTGTTTGACAATCAGTTTGCAGATGGTAGGCATAACTCATTTTAAGTTGGGTTCCATAGCAATAGAAAAGTTCAATTAATAAGTGATTAGTAAAATTAGAATCACGGTCACACATAATTAAGGTAGGTATCTCATGGATGTGGTTGGTCTTATTGATAAAGGTTTGATCAATATTAAAGGACATTATGGTTGAGGGTGAAAAAATAGGCATACTTATAGAGTCAATCTACCACAATGAGAGTCATTAATTTTCAACTTGACATGGGTAGTCCTTCAATAAAGTCTATGGAAATATCTTAACATACCCATATAAGGATAGGAAAGGGTTGAATCATGCCTAGGGTGGAAATGCTTTCCCCTTTATTAAACTGACATGTTTCACATTATGCCATCAACTGTTTGATGTATTTTTTGATACCTTCCTAGAAAAAGTTTTAGCAAATCCTTTCATAGCATTTTTCAAAATCTAAGTGGCCAGTTGATGGAGAGGCATGCAACTCTAATAGAATTATTTGTCTCAATGTTTGTTTTTATTCCAATACTTGACATCCTTTGTGCTTTAAATAGTGACCATCCCAAGAGTAATTCAATTGAGAGGCAAGGTTAGTGGTCACTTCTTAAATGAATTGCTAAATCTAGATGTTATGGGACCATTCTTGTTGTGCCCAATGCACCCAATTTTTTAGGAGGAAGGATAGTGCACATAAGGATGCTTGTTATTCATACTTGCGAGACAACACATATACAACAACATTATCTTTACCCTTCTTATAGGTAATCTCATAGTCATAACCCATTAATTTGGTTACCCATTTTTATTGTTCAGGGGGAGAGACTATCTAATCCAAGAAGTAATTGAGGTTATGGTGATTAACTATAATGATGAAGTATCTCTTGACTAAGAATGGGTGCCATTTTTTTAAGACATGAAATATAGCTAGCATCTCTTTCTCATATGTGGAACAAGTAAAGTTTTTCCCCATAAGTGCCTTATTGGTGAATGTGATGGGTCAACCCTCCTACATTAGATTATTTCCAATGCCACTTCTCAAGACATTATTTTTTATGACAAATGGTTTGGAGAAGTCAGACATGGTAATAACATGTGTAGTGCACATTGCATGCTTGAGTAGTTCAAAGGATTTTTCCACTATTGTAGACCTTTTGAAGGCATTTTATTTTTAAAATCATTATTAATGGAACAAAAAAATTCCCATAGTTGTGGAAATTTTTTCTATAATACCTAATCGGGCTAAAAAACCCATGAAGTATTTTGAGTGATTTGGGTTTAAGCAAATTTTTCATAACGTTAATTTTTTCATGATCCACTTTGATGCCTTCCTTAGAGATGATGTGTCAAAAATACTTAATTTCCTTTTGGCCAAAAACACACTTGGATTGTTTGGCACATAATAAGTTATCAACAAGGAATTTGAAAGCATGGTCTAAATGTATCATATGCTCCTCACATGTGATCCCCCTTTTAGCAAATTTTCCATTTATTTAGAGTTAATGACACATTGTTAGTCCTTATTAATGAATTGCACCCATAGCTATAAAAATTTCCATAGGATAGGGCATAGTCTTTGAAGCCATTGTGCTCCTTAAACTATGTCACAACATCCTAGAGGTAGAAGAAACAAGTTTGATTTCAAATTATAATCCCTCATTGAAATATAAACATTACAATATTTTCCCTTACAAGTTAAGGTTCCTCCATTGGTGATCTTGATGCCAAAAATTGAACAAGGATAAACATAACAATTAGCCCATTTTGCAAGCCTAAGATCAATAAAGTTATGTGTACTACTAGATCCAATGAGTATAATGAGGGAGAGTCTCTTAAAATAACACTTTACTCTCATAGTCTGAGGAGTAGTCAGCCCAAGCAAGGCATGCATCAAAATTTCAAGGTGTTATTCCATGGTTTTAGGTTGTTTAACTTCAAGTTCTCCATCATGGAAAATTTGAGCATCTTCCCATTCTTTAGCATCTAGTGATCACTCTACATCCAATAAATACAAATTTTGTTCAATGCAAGTGTGTCTAGAGATTTTTTCATTACAATTGTAGCATATCCCATTTTCATAATGCATTTATGCCTCTATAAGGTGTTTAATGGGGGTGAATTTTGGAGGATGTTTGTGCTTGGTCATAGTGATGTAAATGTTTTGAAAGAATCAAAAATAGAATATCAATGTTGAGAGGTGATCTTATCTTTTGTAATCTTGGCCAATCCTAATGCTTCCATCATTTTCTCTAGTTTAAACATCTTGACCTCCACACAAATTATATCTTTGATCCTATTGATGAAATAACTCTTGAAAACATTGTCATAACCATTTGGTTTGGTTGGCCAATATTTCAGATTCAACGTGATACTTGTGAACCATTCTGATTTTTTGTAGTTTAGTCAAGGCTCTAGTGAAATTATCATAAGTTGTGGGACCAAAGCGAACCAAAAAAAACTTGAAAAAATCATCCCAAGTGGGTTATATATGAGAGTTTTGGTATTGGAAATCTTCCTTCTCTAAGTGAAATGATGCAAATGGGTACCTTGTCTACCCCCAAAGTATTTTGCAGATAAAATATTATTTGGCATAGTAAATCCAGCTAGTTGTTTTGTACCATCAATTTTTAGAATGTCTAATTTAGGGCCATGTAACATGGTTCAAGATAGAAACCCACCTATAGAATTTCGGTCACCATTAAGTCTATTTGGAGATCATGGTATTTTGTGCATTGATTTCATATAGTCATTCATTCAACTTAATAAACTAAGATCAAGTTGAGATTGGACTTTAGCTTAGAGTCCCTCAATGTTTTGTGTCATGGCTTGGCTTCATACACGCATGAAAACCATGACTATAGGGGTTTAGGGGTGTCAAAAAATGTTAACTAAAGTTATATATTAAAATGATTAGTTCGACCAGATGATCATAATGGTATAATTTTCACAAGGGTGAAAAAAATATTTTCAAAACTACATGTGAAAAAATATTTTTTTATGAAAATGTTTTTATAAAAAATTAAAATATTTATTAAAATTATTGTCTTGAAAATAAAATCATAATGGTGTATTCAACCCATGGGGGGAAATGTACTTTTTTGTAAAAACTAATGGGTGACTATTACAAGTAGTTCAGGTAATTATTGTGAAACATTATGACCCATATAACAACTATAGTTACTGAGTTTCTATCAAATGGTAAATTATCACACACACACACACACACACACACACACACACACACACACACACACACACACACATGTATGTATCTATATATGTATATATATGTATGTGTGTGTGTGTGTGTACACACACACACACACATGTATGTATATGTATATGTATGTATATATCTATATATATGTATATGTGTGTGTGTGTGTGTATATGTATGTATGTATGTACACACACACACATATACATATATATACATATATACATACATATACATACATACATGTGTGTGTGTGTGTAAAGTTACCGAGTTTCTATCAAATGGTATATTATGATACACACACACACACACACATGTGTGTGTGTGTGTGTGTGTGTGTGTGTGTAGTTTTTTTGTTATTACTGTAGTTTTCAAGAATTCAAAATCATATTTGTGATTGTAGGAATTTTAGGGTTAAAAATAAGGATACTACAAGGTATATTTGGTATGTGAGCTTACAAATATAGTAATCTCATTTGTAAAATAGTGTTGGCTTAATATTTCGTATGACTAACTATGATGAATAATTATTTTTTAGTCCACTATCTTGTCTCTGAGGTACAATACAAGTACTTCTTAGGGCTAATCGCTTGTCAATGCATCACAAAAACAAACTATCGAAGACTTTCTATGGTTAGGCTATGAGAACAACTAGGGGATCTTCCATATACCAGAAGGTATTGTAATGTACCTAGAGAGAAGAGGCCCATGATAGGGAGTTATTCCTTCCATAAAAAAGGAGTACAATATAATATATTTAGTATTTTCAGTTATATGAGAGTGAGGTTCCTATCATCTGATATCAAAGCTCTTTTCTGGACCATTTTCATATATTTATTTTTTTCTTTAAGAGTTTATGAAAGTAAGAATTTGTAGTTTTGTTTACTATATGCTCTCACCTTATCTTAATGGGATCTTGGTGATCAAAAAGTGGATAAAATTTGAGTTGGAGAGAATATTTTTTTAGAAAGTTAGTTTTGAGAGTGGAAGTTGTTGTAAAACTAGAGATATTATAGAGTTTTTTTTTACAAGCACACTTTGGAGCTTCATGGAGCAAGTCTAAATTCTTCATTACATCTTGGGAGCTTTCAAAAGTTAGTTGGATTTGTTATTTCTTTGTAGTTTCAAGTGCAGATTTACATTTTTTGTCCAAAAATACCCAATTAAATTTTGTTAAACTGCTCTCAGACTGTAACGAATCGCATCAAACTATTTTTAAGTTTTGTGCGCCTCGTTTCTAGCTCTCTATAATAGTTCATAGTTTTGATTTTCATTTAGTATTTTAAAAGTTATCATAGTTTTAGTGATTGTTACTATTGTAAATAAATAAATAAATAATGTATTTTTAATTATTGAATCCATCTTTTAGTTGTCATGGACATTTATATTTTAGGTAGAGCATTGAATACACTTCATCAATTTTGTGTTTATTTTATTTTTAGGAGAAGGGATTTAGTTTCATTATATGGTTTGGGTATTTCATTATTGTGAGAGTTTACATTTGCAAAGTTGCATGAAGGGTTAGTGTATGAGAGTGATCTTACATTTGTGTAAGAGATTTTAGAATGAGTTTTTTGAGTGGTCTTATTTTGTAGGGTTGAGAGAGGCATTTTTGTCGATCTATTGGGTGATTATATTTGTAAAAGTGCAAGTTTTTTGAAGCCAATTGAATTTATCATCTATTTGTAATTTCAAGTGCAATTCTACATTTTTAGTCCATAAAATTTTTGACTATTCTTCTTCAATATTATCATAAATGCTAGTGAATTGAGCTAAAAAAATTATGGGTTTGGTGCACCTCTATTCCTGCTTTCCAAAACATTTTAAAATTTTAAATTTCATTTAGTATTGTAAAGGTTATCATAGTTTTACTGACTACCACTATGTAAAAAAAAGTCATGGATCTGTCTATTTTATCCAGAGTAATGCATTCATTAAACAATATGAAAAATATTTTAGATAGAATTGAGCTTCACTTCCATATAACCACTTAGTATGATGAAGAAATCGATGCATGGTTGAATTGGGAGAATAACTACAACACATGATACGAGGATTTATTTCCTCTGGTTGAAGACTCTGAGATGGAAATAAATGCATAGCTATGTTTAAAAGATAGTTTCAATACATGGTATGCTAATTTATTTCTTTTTGCCAAAACTGTTTCACATTTGAATGCACCCAAACAAGCACTCGATGTATCCACACCAACAACAAAAGCACACACACTAAAAATGCAAGAGCCCATACTTGAAACTAACACTCTAACTAATTTGATGCATTCTTTGGTGGAGTTAGCTACTCCAAATATAATATGTGGAAAGAACAATGCTAAGGGAGATGGCATATATCCTCTATTGACTCACCAAGTAAACTATTTTGAGCATCCTTGTTCTAATTTTGAGATGGTGATCATGCAACTTCAAATTTCATTGCTCGACTATAACCTACAGACTGACATGTTTTTAGGTAAGGTTATTCATCTCTATGAACATCCACCTCATGCTCCAGTGATTCAGCTCTTATACATGCTCCTATTAAAGTACAAGAAGAAAAAGTGGAAGCCAAAATGGACACATGAATGTGCCTCTATTTGGCCTTCTACATATTTTTGATATATATGGTCTAGCATTCATTTGGTCCTCATATTTCTTATCATGTTTCAAGGGCCAAATATTTTTAAGGGGGAGGGAATGTAATATACCTATATAGGGATATATATTATATATTGGGAGTAGAATAGTAGTAAAATGAATAGTAGTGAATAGTAGTTTAATACCACATGCATAAGAATAAGGAGTTGGGTAGATTAGAATAGTATAAATAAGAGAGCTTAGCTCATTGTAATGCATCCAAGCAAAATATATAAATTAGAGTTGACTACTCTGATAAGGAGGTAGCCCCCTCGAAGTGAAAAGCGATTGTGGAGTTATTCCTTCCCGCCAAAAAGGAATGTGTTAGTAATATATTTAGTATTTGTGTGTATGTGAGATAGTAGGTTCTTAATAGGGATGTGGAAGCACATGTCTGTTTACGATTCTATCTAATGGCTTGTGTATTGGTGCATAACCCTTCACTCCATAACATCTTGGAAAATTGATAATCACTTAACTTGAAATGACAACTTTTTATTAGTTTTAAAACTAATGGAACATAATTTCTACCTTAAGGAAAGAAGAGATAAGACAGAGAGAAAAAAATTGGGAAAGAAGCTTAGTGCCACCACCTTGTTACCACTTTTTGATCACCAAGAACCCGATTGGGCGAGGTGAGAGCATACGGGGGACATAAGTAGAGACCCTTAAATCATTGAAAAATGATATGAAAAAATAGCCTTGAAAGAAGAGAATAATGATATTGTATTAAAAATGATAGAATTTCATTACAAAGTATCATGGGCCTCTTCAAGAGAGCAACCTTCTTTGAGAACAACTCATTACAAAATATTCAATAGATAATCTTTCCTCTTACACAAGGCCTCCATTTGAGTTATTCTACTCAAGACAACTACTACCTTCCATACATGTGGGATAATTACAAATATTAAATAGGATGACTTACAAAACATATGCATCCGAACATTTTATTAATAATACCTAATACAAACTAGAAGAGTTAAGACGAAGGGGTCCTAACAACATATAAGCAATAACTTTCCACTCTCTAGAATTTTCAATGGGTTGTTAAATCCAAAACAACCATTACTGCGACAATTAAAAAATAGAGTTTCACTTTTCTAAAAACCACACTTCCTACACTATAATTGCAATACAATCAATTTTATTAAAAAAACCACTCTTCGTAGCATAAAAAAATTTCAAACATTTTCCAATAAAAACCTCAAAAATCATATACCCACCTTATGCACAACGGAAAGTTTGTTTTTCATACATTAGGGTTGTTCACTTCTTTTATCACCCTATATATAATTTTAATTAATAAATAGCAGTAGCTTTCTAACCGTTTTAAAATCTAATAAACCCTTCCTTCCTTCAAAAGCTGGATAATGAATGGCCACGATGCATCGAGGGAATCGCACGAAAGGTCAATTCAATTCATATCTGCTGTAAATATTTGATGCAGCACATTATATGACAATAATTTATTGCAAGAGAACCGGATCACCACGGCGGCGTGTCCGAGGGGCATAAAACCACACCCCACCACGGAACCGGCTCGGGTCCAACGAATTCAATGTGGAAAGCGAGTGGGCGTATTCATATGACGACCCGCACGTGCCGTTATGGTAAATTGAGCATCAACGGCATCACGTGAAGTTCGCAGAAACCCTCTACCGACACACGTGCGATATCTACTCCCGAGAAAGGGCAATAAACGCTCCTTCCTTGTAGGCTTCTGCACGCGCTCCCGCTGGTCCGCACCAGTCCCGTCCACTCGCCCTTTTAAAGCGACAATGTCGTCACATCAGGCGGCAGCATCCTCGGCAGTCCGGAGTCCGGCCTGCCTATAAACCAGTCAAACCAAAGGCTTGGCTTCGCTTAGCTTTTCGTGTTCGTCCATAAAAACCAACAGTGTTGATCTGGTCCGTCTGTGCAATTGAACTTTTTCCGTTGTGTTTGAGATATGACGTCGGGGGGTAGGCTGCCAACCAACAAGGAGCGAGAGAACAACAAGAAACGGGAGAGGAGGAGAAGAGCCATTGCAGCAAGGATTTTTGCAGGGCTTCGGCTTTACGGAAATTACAGGCTTCCAAAGCACTGCGATAATAATGAAGTGCTCAAGGCCCTGTGCACCGAGGCCGGGTGGATCGTCGATGCGGACGGAACCACTTACCGCCCGGTATACTAGAATTTCAGATCTGATGCATTTTTTTGATGTTGTTGTTTCTCTTAATTTCTTATATTATTTCTCTTAATTTTGATGTTGTTGTTTCAGGGTATGAGAATTTCCGAACCGGTGGACTGTGGGCGTGCTCCAGAAAACGGTTCGCTGATTCCATGGCTGAAGGGTCTGGGAAATGGAGGTAACCGTCTGGCTACTCCGACTGCGTTGCCACCCTTGCAGATAATGACCGGCGGGCATTGCAGTGCCCCTGTCACACCGCCTCTGTGTTCACCCACCGGAATGGAATACATTAGCAGGTCTAACCTCAGCTCGCCCTCCGCTTCTTCTTGGCCGCTTAACGGACCTGCTCGATGCCATGAATCAGGGTTTTCTCTGGGGACTGGTGGTTATTTTGCCGGGGATGGTAAGAACCCCGGGGTTTTTGATTCATGCAGCCCGGGTGGTATAGACGGGTCGGCCTCTTTTTCTTTCGGTTCATTGAATGTTGGCGAAGGGTTTGTGCCTGCGGGTCTGAAACCTGCTAGTCCCGGGTGCCCGGATAATGGTTGTGCTGGGAGTGATGAGGACATAGAGGTTGGCGTCAAAGGAAATTCAAATGACAGAGATGAAGGATCTGTAAAAGCTTGGAAGGGCGAAAAAATACATGATCTGCCTTGTGATGAGCTTGAGCTGGACCTAAGGCTGGGTTTATCTAACCTAAAGTCTTTTAGTAACTGAACTGTGAGGAGATCGTCAAAGGATCTGTTTCTCGATGAAGGATATTGTTACACACTAGACCACTTTGCGGATTTTGTTTGTATTTTGGGGAAAAGACTTTCTGCTATACAAAATGTGAAGATCTTATTTTTGTACACTGAAAATCTGATTTTAGAGCTCTTTTGTATGGTAGAAATTCACTGGTGTTAATGAAAGAAATGGAATAAGCGAATTTTGAGTAAGAATTTTAATGCTTTCACAGTCCATAAAATATTTATGGATTTCTACAAGTAGATTGGAATCTCCTCTGCAGTTATTTAAGTTTATTTTGTATATTCAATCATTTTATTTTTATATTTTATTTAATTTAGTCTGGATATTAATTTCTATAAGACGTCAAGAATGATCTAGGGATTGAAGAAAGTATTAAAAAAATCAGCATAAAAATAAAGTGCTGAAATCATTTCCAAAAAATATAAAAATATTGAAAATGATTTTTGGGGGAACAAATTTATTGGGAAGCTAAGAGTGTAGATTCCCCTATGATTAACGAATAAGTAAGTAATCATGTTTACCACCTTTGTGCTATAGTTAAGTTGTATTTTTATTAATTAAAAATATCAATTCAATTGATGAGAATGATGGTAAGTTGTTAAGCAGTTAAAGGTATATATTTTTCCATTCAATATTAAAAGGTAATAAGTTCAAAGGAAAATTTGATTAAAAAGATACAATTTCAATTTTTGATAGTAAATAGAAAATGTTTATTATTATGTACATGTTTTTTTTTAATATATTGAAATAAAGCATTATAAAATAATGAAGTTATTAATAGATGGTTGCAAAAAGAATACGAGTGTTGTTAAATAACATTATAATAGTTAAGCAATGTGTTGAACACATTATATCATCAAAGTTCAAAAAGTTTCCCAAACATTACATAAATTGTAAAATAACATTACCTTCGCTAAGTTTATTGTGTGATTGAAACTTCAACACTTTATCTTTAACTTGTTGAAATTGGTCATAAGACTTGGCGCTGCAAAAACAAGAAAACCACCTGAAAAAATATCTCAGAGTAAAGTCTTAAGAGTGCCAACTCTCTGATGAACATTGTTAGAAAATATAGCTGTACATCTATATTCTTCCATATGTTTTTTAAAATAACTTGTCTGATAGAATCAACAAACACTTCATTTTGCATACCAAAACCCCAAATAGCTTCCTTCCATTTTAAATCATGATTAAAAATCGCAAGGAAGTCTCTAAACACAGTAAACCATTGATTCCTAGCATGTATGCAATCCCATAAAATATGTTTCATACTTTCAATGTTTTGGCAGAGAGGACATTTAGTGAGTTGAACCATTATGCATTTCAACCTAACCCCAACAAGTAGCTTGTGTTTTGGCAGAAAGGACATTTCGCTGGTTGAACTATTATGCATTTCAACTTAACCCCAACAAGTAGCTTGCAATGCAAAATTTTCCAAACCAACACTTACATTACCAAATTTTAGTAAATTAATGTTTCAAATATTTATCTTTCAATCAAACATACATTAATTCAATATGAATATAAATATATTATTAATGTTCAATAGTAATTATAATATAATTTGAAAGAGCAATTTTAAGATTAATCATGTTAAAATTCAATATGTTAAAAGAAAAATATATACAAATTATACTTATAAATAATAAAACAAATGAACCAAAACTCAAATATAGCCCACCCAACCTATGAATTTTATGGTGAAAACAAAAATAAAAACTAAAAGTCAATAATCATTTGTAGACAAGAATTAATACATCTATCAAAGTGATTAATAATTGGTCTCTTGAAAATTACGAATACCCAAACCATTAATCCCTATTAAGATTTAATTTTTTTTCCAATTTTAATAATTTCTTAATTTTTCGTCTCAAAATTATCTTCTTTAACAATTAGTTTTATCTCATTAACGATCCAATTTATTGATATAAAAAATATAATGTGCTTCCAAGTTTCAACATTCCACTGTATTAAAAAGATAACGTCCCTGAATACGTTTCGAATAGTTTATAAAATTAAAAACCCCACAAATTATGATCTAAACTATTGAATTTATAAACCATTAACAATTTATCAGATAAACTCTTTCCAATATAGAGGTCGGGATAGCGCTGGCTTTAATATTTTGTCCTCGACTAAAATACTGCAGCTTTCCATAAATTTAGCCGTCAGAATGGCAGTCATTTTAGTTGTACGTGTTTTTAAAAAAAATTAATTTATTTCTTTTGTCAACGACATGTAGAACCGGGACTGGCGGATTTTAAAAGGCTCGAGATTCTCAAGAAAAATGATCTGTCGGTTGTGTTTTTTTAATTATATTTCCTTTCAACGTTGAGCGGCGGCATGAGTTAAAAGAACCCTACGAATTTGACATATTTAAAAAAGGCGAAAAAAAAAGGAGATTCTTTGGATAATGATTTGTTCAGACTGCTATACTCGCAGGTGCGAATTTGATGCTCCACCCGTGCATGCACGTGTAGAGAGTAGTACTAGTGATCATTTAATGTTTATATAATGTACCTGCAGTCGTAGGGTGGCAAGCATGCGTAGAAATAGATTTCGGTGGAACACGTGTCAGCTGAGGCCCCGTGCGACTCGAATCCCTAGTCTGGCGCCGATTTTAACAGAGCCGGCCATTAGCGTGTACCAGTACGGGCATAAAAGGCCTCCACTTGCCACAATAGTTTTCCCAATACAACGTATATTAATGAACGCCTTGAATGATGAATAAAGACGTTTACATTGTACATGCGATTTGTTCGTGTACCTGCGCGGAGGTCAGAGGTTCAGGCCCCAGGGTGTAAGATATGTATTTGTACCACGCATATTCTCCGTCCGTTATCTTGTCCGACCGAGTCGAATCAAATGGATTGATTGTGAGTCGAGTGCCCGCCGATTATCCATCCGAGCCCCTCCTCTCTAATAAATGACCATCCGGCCGTGGATAGATAGGTGCACCGCGAGAACTATATAGAGTCTAGATACATATCTTACGCCCTGGGCCCTGAACGTCTGACCTCCGCGCAGGGACACGAACAAATCGCATGTACAATGTAAACGTTTTTATTCATCATTCAAGGCGTTCATTAATATACGTTGTATTGGGAAAACTATTGTGGCAAGTGGAGGCTTTTTATGCCCGTACTGGTACACGCTAATGGCCGGCTCTGTTAAAATCGGCGCCAGACTAGGGATTCGAGTCGCACGGGGCCTCCGCTGACACGTGTGCCACCGAAATCTATTTCTATGCATGCTTGCCACCCTACGACTGCAGGTACATTATATAAACATTAAATGATCACAGAAATTGATTTAGAATACGTTAACCCTAAAGCATATGAATAATATTTAAATATTGTATGACTTATATGACACATTATGATTAACTCTTAACCACTTTTATTGAGTTAAGTCAAACCACTCTTAATACCATTTTATTTCAAAATCAATATTATTATGAACATATTTTATCATACATATAAGTCCCTTTCTTCTAGGGGAAAGGTCCCAATAACCGTGCACCCTAACTTTGGACAACGAATTAAGGTGCCATAATATCATATTATATTCAGAGTTTTTACCCATTTTAATATATCGTCTTTAATATTTATAACTAAAGTTTTAAGGTCCAACACATTATATATTTTACGATATAACAGATTTTATCATGAGAGGTCATGAAATACATTTTTTAAACCTATGACTAAAACTTAACCTTTGGAATACCAATAGTTGTGCATTAGAGTATCAATACTTGAGTCTTATTTGTCAAGATATGATTGGTTACTTTTAATTCTATAGAATAAATGTTGAACAAGTATTAGATACTACATGTTCAGTTTCTTCTGGTGCAGTTTAATATTCATACACATCAATATCTTCCATTGATGGAGCACATGTTAATGAAAAATCTGTAAATAATTGGAACATGCACAACTATTAGGACTTTTCCCCTGTTGGTTCATGGACCAGCTAGGACTCGAACCTAGGACCTTCCAATGCTGCTGGAGTGCTCTACCACTGAGCTACTGGTCCCTCTTGGACCAGTCCATCTTCGGTCCGAGTGTGGCTTAACACCAACACCCCCCCTTAAGCCACACCTCTTGTGTGCTTGGGGCTCCTACCCTGACCCTGGCTCTGATATCATGTTGAGACATGGACCAGCTAGGACTCGAACCTATTTAAAAAAGGGGAAAAAAAAAGGAGATTCTTTGGATAATGATTTGTTCAGACTGCTATACTTGCGCGTGCGAATTTGATGCTCCACCCGTGCATGCACGTGTAGAGAGTAGTACTAGTGATCATTTAATGTTTATATAATGTACCTGCAGTCGTAGGGTGGCAAGCATGCGTAGAAATAGATTTCGGTGGCACACGTGTCAGCTGAGGCCCCGTGCGACTTGAATCCCTAGTCTGGTGCCGATTTTAACAGAGCCGGCCATTAGCGTGTACCAGTACGGGCATAAAAGGCCTCCACTTGCCACAATAGTTTTCCCAATACAACGTATATTAATGAACGCCTTGAATGATGAATAAAGACGTTTACATTGTACATGCGATTTGTTCGTGTACTTGCGCGGAGGTCAGAGGTTCAGGCCCCAGGGTGTAAGATATGTATAGTTTTCCCAATACAACGTATATTAATGAACGCCTTGAATGATGAATAAAGACGTTTACATTGTACATGCGATTTGTTCGTGTACCTGCGCGGAGGTCAGAGGTTCAGGCCCCAGGGTGTAAGATATGAATACATATCTTACACCCTGGGGCCTGAACCTCTGACCTCCGCGCAGGTACACGAACAAATCGCATGTACAATGTAAACGTCTTTATTCATCATTCAAGGCGTTCATTAATATACGTTGTATTGGGAAAACTATTGTGGCAAGTGGAGGCCTTTTATGCCCGTACTGGTACACGCTAATGGCCAGCTCTGTTAAAATCGGCGCCAGACTAGGGATTCGAGTCGCACGGGGCCTCAGCTGACACGTGTGCCACCGAAATCTATTTCTACGCATGCTTGCCACCCTACAACTGCAGGTACATTATATAAACATTAAATGATCACTAGTACTACTCTCTACACGTGCATGCACGGGTGGAGCATCAAATTCGCACGTGCGAGTATAGCAGTCTGAACAGATCATTATCCAAAGAATCTCCTTTTTTTTTCCCCTTTTTTAAATAGGTTCGAGTCCTAGCTGGTCCATGTCTCAACATGATATCAGAGCCAGGGTCAGGGTAGGAGCCCCAAGCACACAAGAGGTGTGGCTTAAGGGGGGGTGTTGGTGTTAAGCCACACTCGGACCGAAGATGGACTGGTCCAAGAGGGACCAGTAGCTCAGTGGTAGAGCACTCCAGCAGCATTGGAAGGTCCTAGGTTCGAGTCCTAGCTGGTCCATGAACCAACAGGGGAAAAGTCCTAATAGTTGTGCATGTTCCAATTATTTACAGATTTTTCATTAACATGTGCTCCATCAATGGAAGATATTGATGTGTATGAATATTAAACTGCACCAGAAGAAACTGAACATGTAGTATCTAATACTTGTTCAACATTTATTCTATAGAATTAAAAGTAACCAATCATATCTTGACAAATAAGACTCAAGTATTGATACTCTAATGCACAACTATTGGTATTCCAAAGGTTAAGTTTTAGTCATAGGTTTACAAAATGTATTTCATGACCTCTCATGATAAAATCTGTTATATCGTAAAATATATAATGTGTTGGACCTTAAAACTTTAGTTATAAATATTAAAGACGATATATTAAAATGGGTAAAAACTCTGAATATAATATGATATTATGGCACCTTAATTTGTTGTCCAAAGTTAGGGTGCACGGTTATTGGGACCTTTCCCCTAGAAGAAAGGGACTTATATGTATGATAAAATATGTTCATAATAATATTGATTTTGAAATAAAATGGTATTAAGAGTGGTTTGACTTAACTCAATAAAAGTGGTTAAGAGTTAATCATAATGTGTCATATAAGTCATACAATATTTAAATATTATTCATATGCTTTAGGGTTAACGCATTCTAAATCAATTTCTGTGATAGTGAAATATGAGTGTTGATTCAAAATATGAAGCAAAAAATAGTACAATATCTTTTCCAAAAACTTAACATCTAAATCAAAATTTATTTTTCCTTCCAATTGAATGTGTGAAGCAAAAATGGTAGATTACGAACACAATAATTTTATTAATTTAGCTTTTTTGTACAACATTTAAGCATCATATGATGGGACCCAATGGGGATAGCCTAGCAGTGTGTGAGCTGAGTGTTAAAAGTGGGAGGTCTTGGAGTCCATTCCTCAAGTTGACCACCAATATAATGTCGTTTCCACACAAGGTGCCAACATGTCAGTCATGAGAGTACCCAATGCGGTGGACCCGACTCAGTGTTCAATACGATGGGAGTCGGTATGTGGCTTGAACCCTATGTTCAATGCAACGAAGCAAGCCACAATTCATGGCTAGGGCTACTCTTCACAGTCAATTTTGGGTCTAGTTAAATAAAATTTGTTACCCAGCATTTGCCCCTAGGGTAACACGTCAATGGTATGTCATTGCATTGGTGACCACTAGTTCACGAGTTCAAGTTTGATTGATCCATAACACGTTGGGCGGGGCATTGATGTGTCACCTGAGGATTAGTTTGTTAGACTTGCCCTAGAAATTGCACATCTAAGTGTGTGCCAGATCGTTGGGTCCACAATAGTGGTAATGCCCATTGAGAATGGTAGGATACTTCAATTAACAAAAAAAATATCATATGATGCATTTATTAAACCCTAAACATACAAGGTACACATGTATTAAGTCATTTCCATATATGATTGTCACTTAAAAAAAAATATTAAGTAAAGGAGAGGACCCAATAGTTGAATGAGGTCCAAAAATTGAAAGGGTATTTGAGGGTAGAGAGCTCAAGTCTTGAACATTTTTTTAATTGAAGGTAGATATTTTTTTTTAATCAATTACAAAGACATTTGTACCCAATATTTGAACATTAGAATTTTGTACTCATTCATAAAAAAATTGAAGACTGTACACAAAATATTGTACTATTGTCAGTACACAATATCTTAACTACAAAAATCTCAAAGTCAGAGATGCATTGATAAATACAAATATTGAGTTCAATAATATAAACTTTATATTGCTTGTCAAACACAACATGTCAAAATCCTATCAATTAGATAGAACAATGTGTGTAAACTTTTCAAACAACTTGTGCAATTAAACATCCACTTTAACTTTATTTTTGATTTTAAAATATACAATTTGTGCAAACTTTTCAAACAACTTGCGTAACAATACATCCCCTTTATCTTTATTTTTAATTTTAAAACTGAAAACCATTGAAGCTAAACATCTTTTTCACTCCTTGCTCCAAGGGATGTAACTGCGTAATTCAAAATAGACATATGGCTCATCAGAATCTTTAATATATTGTAAAAACAATTGAATTTTTTAAAAATCAATCCATCCTTGCTCTAATTGGTGTATCACATAATTGAAAATAGACATAAAACTCATCAAATTCCACAATGCAATCTAAAAATAATTGAAAAAAATAAACAATCAATTTAAAACTAATTAAATGAACCAATGAGATGCAAGTCTACAGATCATAAGAGTTTTTTTTTTTTTGAATATCTAATTGTCTATATAAATAATTCTTTCTATGTGTTGTTATTCCCATACTACTCTTTCTGCATAATTTTTCTAAATTTTTAAAATTTTTTCATCAACTGCACCAACAGTAAGCAAACAATAGGTTTTTGGTTAATTTTCCTAAATTTTTTAAAGTCTTTCATCAACTGCACCAATAACAAGCAAACAAACAAACAACATGTAAGAAAACAGTAGACATAATTCACTTTTTTATATTGTTTTCATCAATTTTTTTGTATTTTATACACTTTCTCTCATAATTTTATTTAACAATCAAAATTGGGCATTTTATTACATTAGCATCTTATTCTCTAAGATTAATTGGATCATCACAATGCTGATTCTAATGGCTAGTTTTCATTGTCAAAAGATATGCACACACACACACACGCACAACCATATGTGCGTGTGTATAAATATATATGCACACATACATATATAACTCTTCATCAACATTATTATAGCTTAAATTTTAGATTCAACTCTTATTAGTATATTTAGCAATAAAAACCTAAAATCTAAACACATCAATAAGAGGGGATGAAAGAGATAATCAGAATGTTAGAAGGACTCTTACCATCACTTTAGTTCTTTATAAATATTCTTCAAGATTGCCAAACGGATCTTTGATACAAAATAGGTGATTTTTGGATTGCTTACTTGATAGTTGATAATGGCTTCCAATGGACAAGTGGCTTGATAATGGCTCTTGATGGATGCAATGATGATGATAATGGCAATAAGACAGCAATAAATCTCTAAAATTTCAAGTTTCAAGTTAGTTTCATGGAGGGAGTGAACTTAGTTATATAGGAAATAGAGGGACAAATCAATGGCTCAAATTCAATATTGAGCCATTGAGATCAATGGTTAGGATATTTTCAAAGAATTTAAAATTCTTTAGAAATCTCTAGAATGGAAAATTCTAGAGGAGAAAGGGCTAAAATGAAGGAGATTTATAGAATCCTCCAATTCTAAAAATCTCCTATTAGGGTTTAAGGGTTTAGGAATAGCTAAGAATAGGTTGGTAGATGGATAGGTAGAATATTTTTATATTTTTAAATTGGCAAGTGGCTTAGGGAGTAGGTTAGTGGGTAAATGGGTTTTGTTAGGGGATTAATTGATCATGTGATGAAGTAAGGTTTATAAGATGTAGGAAATGGGATGTGGGACAATGGGACATTATTTATATTAGCTAGGAAATATAATTATAAGTTAAATTAGTGACATTAGCATAATTAGAGGGGTGAGCAGATTTTAGTACATACATTTTGCTCCTCTTTGAAAGGGCATTACGAGTGGATAAGATGGGAGGAGTAATGGTATTTCAAATAAGAACCATAATCATATGGAAGCAATGTTAGATGGTATAAGAAATGAGTTAGTAGGATATGATGCCCCCTTGAGGGAGCATACAAGGAGAACCGACCTGATTGGTCATTTGAACAGAAGTCCCGAGGGTGGGATAAGATTAGGATGATAAAAATAAGGTTGGGATGCCCCAAGATATAGCTACAGTTGAGATGCCCTGAGTTTTGATCTTAAAGGGATAAAGTAGCTCAACTGTGATGGGTTTTAGACAAACGACCAATGTCTAGAAAGTAATTTGATTTATAAGATGAACATGATTGAAATGAGATGGGTTCAAGCCAGTGATAAGTCTCATAACAAGGACACATGCTTGAGAGGGATTGAATATTGGTAAAGGAGATAAAATTTGTGTAGGAATGATAGATATCCACTTTACTTAAGATTCATAGCTTAAAATGATGTGAAATTGTTGAGTGACTAATCCAGTGATGGGATGGTGATGAGGGATGAACAGTGGCTGAGCTATCCCTAGGCACAAAAGCGAGACCAAGTGCTGCCTACACAGTCTTAAGAGACCTCAAGTTGATGTAGTTTTGATATAGGATGAAGGCGGACAATAGAGAAATGGAAAGCCCAAGCCCTAGATGATGTTATAGATTATAATTAATGATGATTTGAGACATGTGAAGAATAATTAGTTGGGATATTGATGGGAGTTGGATGTGAGAGTGTTAGCAAAGTGTTTTTAGGGTTGTATGGAGGGGGAGGGGGGTCAAATAGAACAAAAGATTTGAGATTTTTATATTTGGTGAATTTTGTCTTTAATTGAAAACCATGGATTGGCTTCCCTGAGCTTCCCATCGCAGTAAACGAGTGCAAGAGTTCCATAAAGCTGCAGAGGCTAGACCACCAGTGAGTACTAGACCCTATTCTTTGTATTTTTTAATTTTTTTGTCAATTTTTTGAGATTTTTGGTAGAAAAAGATGTCGTCCAAGTCACCAAGACAATATGACAACTATGGGAAGTGTCCTCAATTATGACATCATCATTGCAACTTATGACTTTGTAAGGGAAAAAGCGGTATTGCAATACCATGAGTCTAAAGCTATGATATTGCAATATCATGACTTGTAGACTCATGATTTTACCATATCACAACTTAGGGAATTATGATTTTTTGTAACCATGGGGTTAAGCAAAATCGTAGATTGAAAAGTGCAATTTTGTCAAAATTGCTACTTAGAGCAGGGTCATGATTAGCAATTTTGTCATGGTAGGGAAAAAAGGATAAGTGTGATGAGTTAGATGGTTAAATGGGATTTAGAGGGGGTTGTTAGATAAATGTGAGAAGGTGTGAGGGATATTTAGTTAATTAGAGGTTAGGTTTAGGGATGAGTTAGATGTTAGTTAATGGATTGTGGAGATTAGTGTGAATGGAAAGGGGTTAATTAGTTAAATAGGATAGGATGGGACAATAGGCTAAAGGGTTAGGCTAAGGGATGAGTTTTTTTAGATGAGGTTAGTTTTAATAAGGTGGGGATGGGTGTGTTAAGTGGTTAATATTAGGTGGGTAGGAGTTGGTTAAAGTGAAGTTAGTGGGGATTAATGTGAGCTGAGGGAGGGTTAGGTTTAATTTTAGAGACAAGCTGGATGCGAGATAGATTAGGATGGGGTTGTGGATTAAAGAAAATGGGGGGTTATAGGAGTATGATAGGGAGTATATATTCTAGGGCACTTGATTTAGGATGGATAAAGGGAGGTTAGAGGTGGTTGATTTGTGATATGATAGGGTTAGTGACAAGCTTATGGTAATTAGTGCAAGAGGATTTAAGAGGGACAACATCTCGATCCTAGCATCCTATATTACTACATGAGATGCACTTGTTGACAAAGGATAAGTATGAAGTGTTGGAGTTAATTAGGCTTCATGATGTGGTGATGATGCCCATGATATGGATTGACCTTACGTTGATCACTGCACTAGTAGAGCGATGGCATTTTAAGACCAACATGTTTCAATTTGTGATAGGGGAGATGACTGTGAATCTAGAGGATGTCTATTAGATATTTGACTTATCGATGTTGGGTGATTAGATTTAATGGAGATCACACACACTGGTTGTGACACTACAAAGACTAGCCAAGGGTTTATAGGTGGGTGTTCATGATAGGCGTGTAGATATTGATAAGTGTCTCCATGAGGGGACTATTGATCAACTGACTTTGATGGTTATGTCTCTTGTTACTGGTATTTTATTACTAGACAAGAGTGGGCAGTGGTTCCATATAGGCCTAGGAGACATTGTAGCAGACATGGTCTAGGATTTCAAAGTATTTCCTTAGGGGCTAGTGAGATTGGCCACCCTATACCGTAAGCTACACTTAGGAGCATATAAAGGAACAGTGAGCCTAGGGCCATCCTTGTTATAGATATAGAGCTAGGAGCATATTGTGGTCTAGTGGTCATTGTGTACTCTAGTAGTGCGATAGCCACACCAATCATTGGTATTCAAGTGGTATATTTTATTAGGAGTATGTTGGGTGAATATTTTGTCGTCAACTGACTGAAGGCAAAATGGGTATATCAGCCACAATGTAATGAGATAAATCTCTTCTCAGCAAGGGGAGGCTCCCTATAAAATATTATAAACTTAACTTATACTAATTCAGGGGTGAGATCATATCATCCATTTCTCTTTTTTTAGAAATGATGTTCACAAAACAAAAACAAAACTCCTGGGCAATAACTGAATCCACAAGAAACTAACAAAAGCATAAAGCCTTTCATTGCTTCTCTTGCTAATTTAGGACTAATATCACAATAGAATGAAGTGCAACCCAAAGTCTCCACTGAAAACTACAAAAAAGTATATGATTACAAAAGATAAAGGTAGTTCAAAGCCTTTCCAATGTCCTTCGTTCTAAGACACTAAAACACAGACTAAAGACTATTATGGTAGCACAAAGTCTTCATGATCATCTTCGGGACATATTCCAGATTATTTTTACTCACTCTACTTATTTGATCAAATGGATAAGATTATATTTAGGAAAAGGACATAAGAACAATTTCATACATAACACAAGTTATTTCAACACAAAGTTTGAAAGGTCACTTGCTTTCTCATTCACCCGATAAAACTTGATTAACAATCTGAGCTCAAAGTCTCAAAAATGTCTTTCAATTTGGGCAGAGTTTTTGCTTTTAATAATTCAGAGATCCTCATTTGATAAAAATGAGAGATTACAATATATAGCATCCAAAAGAAAGACTTTGGCACTTCTTTCCACAAATGGTCCATGTCGCGTTTAATGCATTAGAAAGATGAAGTTCTATGAAGGGGCCATGCTGGAGTAGATTACCAGCCTTGACTTTGGAATTTAAATAATATAAAATGTCTCCTCAAAAGCATGGGTTGCCTGATCCTCTGATAGGCAAAGCCACTCCTCTTTATGATACTTACACGACTGTCCACTTGTCTTTACTCAAATGAAGAAAAATGGGCCATGCCATTAAATACTTACATTCTTTGATAGCCACTTGGTGGACTATTCCACCCACTAGAATAACTCTTCTATCGATGCTTCTGGATTCTCTATTTTGTTCCCTCTTTCCTTGCTATATTTTGTCTTTCTCTGGTGATCTGAGCTCTCAGGGCTATCTTCTTGCCTTTTACTAGCTTTTCTAGTTTCTTTCTTAGTGGGTCACTGAGTTTGTCCTCAGGTCTGCATTATTTGAAGACCAATGGTTATTCCATTGTCCTAAATTTGACACCCACAGGGATGTCACTAGTCACTTGAACCATTTTTAACCTTGAACCTTTTTGAAGTGGAGTTCAATGGTTCAATAGTTCAATGGTTCAAAATGATTCAATGGTTTAAAATGGTTCAATGGTTCGGTGGCTCAATATTTTATTTTTGCAAAGAGTCACATTCACTCAGTCTTCTTATGAATTCAATGTATCATTGAACTAACTGTTTGAACCTTTTTTTGGAACCTTCCACTTGAACCTTGAACTTTTTTTGAACCTTGAACCTTTTTTGAACCTTGAACCTTTTTTGAAGCAGAGTTCAATGGTTCATTTCATATCATTGATCCCCACATTTGGACCATATGTCATTGAACCTCGGCATTGAACCATCCTTATCAATTTTTAGGAAATGCCTTCAAGTATTTTGAAATTTTTCTTGCGAAAACCCACCTTTTGAACCTGTGATTTCCTTAGCCAAAAAGGCTTGTGCAATTGAATAACTTGGCTGCTCAGAACACTTTTGATAAAAAAGGAGACCATTTTTGGCCTATAGGACCAAAATGGTCAATAGGTTGTGCACAAAAATGAGTGACTAGTTTTGGGAACAACAGTTGGCTCCAGTTGGAGAACTTCCATCGATTGTATTTTTGATCGAAGGGAGTAGAATCCAGACTCTAAGTGCCTTCATCCATGCCATTGGGCCATGGAGTCAAGCCACCCAAAAAGAGAAAGATGCCAAAAACTAAATGAACCACACAAAACAAACAAAGACTATACAAATGTACAAATGAACTTATCTGATACTTCAAGGATTGAAGTGCTTCAGATGCTGCCCACTGTGAGGTAGTGAAAATGGCGTTTCATCTTGATATTTCAGCAATAAACTATTTTCACCACTGAATTGATGAATGGTGAATGGACCTCTCCACAAGGAATCAAATTTTCCATGCATTCCTTTTGGTTCTCTCCTCTTGTCCCACAATAAGATTTGATCTCTAATCTAAAAATCACGAATCCTTGCTCTTTTGTCAAAGAGTTTTTTACCTAATTTTGATGTGCAGTAATAGGGTCCACTACCATAGTTCATTGCTCTTCTATTTTAGTTAAGCACATGATCCCTTTATCAATAGAATTTTAAAAAGTCAGATCTTTGACTACCTTTACCAACTTTAGTGCTAGTAGTTCTAGGGTGATTGGTATCTCCACATTCAAACCATATAGAAGTTGAAATGGTGACATACCTATTACCCTCTTAGGCATGATCATGTCTGCCCATAAAGCATTAAACAATGCTTTATGCCAAGTTCTCTGATTATCATCTACCAGTTTCTTGATAATAGTAACCAGATTCTTGTTGCTTGATTCTAATTGACCATTTATCAATAGAGAAACATAGAAAGGTTTTATTTTCCCAGGGGCAATAAGAAGAGTAGTGACAAGATTATTTTGGGTGGATTTATTCTTTGAGGGATCATGAGTCACTTTTGAGAAATCTTATCCTGTAGGGATGGTTTTGTTTTTGATGCATTTAGCCAACCTATCCAACTACTCAAGGTTGGCTTGTAAGTACTCAAACTCAGACATTTGGATCTTGGTCTTCCTAGCATGATCAATTATGTCAAATAATTGAAATGAACTAGAAATAGAGGAAGGGAGTCCATCATTCTGATTTTTATTTGATGTGGCACTAGTCTGAGGAATAGAAGCAGAAGGTGTAGGATTGTTTGAGGTACTTACATTTTTATTGATCATCAGGTCCTTTGATTGGAAAGGCAAAAAATTTCCCCGTTTAGCAATCGAGATCATCGACTGAGGTTCTTTTACTACTTTTCCCCTATCAACTTACTAAGTTGACTAGTTTTGGGACCTAGTAAAAATAACATATGCTCCATCAAACACTTATCCCTTTTTTCTAGCATCATCTTGGTAATTTAGAAAACCAATATTAGAGTCATCAGCTAATTCTTATTCTTCTTCTGCAAAGAGATTAACATCCTCTTCTTGGTCTAACTCAGGTTGAAAAGATAAATCATGTTTAACTTCATAATAACCGACTACTGAGTTGACTAGTGTTGCTTCAATGGCATACTTCCCCTGGGTGGGAGGAAGACGATTGGGTTGCCCTTAATTTTTAGTAGCATTGCCTTGATATGAATGGTTGGGAAATGTCCTCCTTGGTGTATCCTGATAAGGAGGAGCAGACATACCTTAGGAAAGTTGCCTTTTTAGATATAGCAATTCATTCGTTAACTTTTGCACCATAGGATCAATGGTGCTTGTGGAAGAATTTTTAGTAGATGAAGAAAATTTATTTTTATTAGATCTCTTCTTATCTTACTTGCGAGGATAAGATCATATTCGACCTTGGTAGCCAAAATTTGAGCTGTAGAAAGATCTATATGGCCAGCCTACCTTAACAAAAAACTCACTTTGAGAAGTTGAGAATTGATGAATAAACACTTAAGATTTTCTGGTGTTGGCTGAGTAATTATAGGAATTTTGTTCCTCAACTTATTGAATTTAGCAATGAAGTCTCGCATAGGATCATGAGGCTCCTTCTTCATTTGCATAAGCTGAGCTAACAAGGCATGTGCATCTTCTACAGGTTTGAACCTAGCCTCAAACTTGGCCTTGAGAGTGTTCCAATCAATTATAGTCTGAGCTTGAAGATGATAAAACCAATCTGCGATAACACCTTGAAATATTTTTACAAATAGTCTTACCGCTATATCTTCATATTCAACACCTATCACACCACAAGCTATGCAGAAAGCTACAATATGCTCATTAGGATGAACTTTTCCATCACCATAGAACTTGGGAAAATTCTTTATTGAACTATGAGGTAGTTCATGTAAAGGTGGGGTTAGATTTAGGGGGCCAAAAGTGTTACCTCAAGGGCCTTGGGTTGCCATGATATGATGATTGAAAGGAGGGATAACAAACCTTTGTGGAGTATGTATAGACAGAGCTCTGCTAGCAGAGGAAGGAGAAGCTTCACCTGGTATTGGAGACCTGACGTTGGTAGGAGGAAAAATCTTGGTTCGCTGAAGGCGAGATCATGGAGAAAAAAGATCAAAATTATTTTATTGCACCAACTCAAATATAGGATCAACAATACCTTGAGCTCTCTGGCTTCGCGTATACCATGGATCTGCCATAGTGTAGAATGGAAAAGAACTGGAAATGCTTCAATTTGGAGCATAAAGCTATAAATTGTGCATTCTTCCCTAGTAGAGTCGCTAAAAAGCTTTTGGGTGAATATTTTTTCATCAACTGACTGAAGGCAAAATGGGTATATTAGCCACAACATAATGAGATAAATCTCTCCTCTCAGTAAGGGGAGGCTCCCTATAAACTATTATAAACTTAACCTATACTAAATACTAATTCAGGGGTGAGATCATATCATCCATTTATCTTTTTTTAGAAATGATGTTCATAAAACAAAAGAAAAAATCTTGGGTAATAACTGAATCCACAAGAAACCCATGAAAGTACAAAGTTTTTCATTGCTTCTCTTACTAATTTAAGACTAATATCACAGTAGAATGAAGTGCAGCCTAAAGTCTCCACTAAAAACTATAATAGAGTATATGATTACAAAAGGTAAAGGTAGTTCAAATCATTTCCAATGTCCTTCATTCTAAGACACTAAAACACACACTAAATACTGTTATGGTAGCACAAAGTCTCCATGATCATCTTCGGGACATCTTCCAGACTATTGTTACTCGCTCTGCTTATTTGATCAAATGAATAAGATTATATTTAGGAAAAGGACATAAGAACAATTTCCTACATAACACAAGTTATTTCAACACAAAGTTTGAAAGGTCATTTGCTTTCTCATTCATCTGATAAAATTTGATTAACAATCTGAGCTCAAAGTCTCAAAAATGTCTTTCAATTTGGGCGGAGTTTTTGCTTTTAATAATTCAAGATCCTCATTTGATAAAAATGAGAGATTACAATATATAACATCCAAAAGAAAGACTTTGGTGCTTCTTTCCATAAATGGCCCATGCCACGTTTAATGCATTGAAAGAAGAAGTTCTATGAAGGGGCGATGTTGGAGCAAATTACCAACCTTGACTTTGGCATTTAAATCATATCAAATGTCTCCTCAAAAGCATGGGTTGCTTGATCTTCTGATAGGCAAGGCCAATCTTCTTTATGATACTTACATGACTATCCACTCATCTTTACTCAAATGAAGAAAAACGGGCCACGCCATTGAATACTTACGCTCTTTGATAGCCACTTGGTAGACTGTTCCACCCACTGGAATAACTCTTCTAGCGATGCTTCTAGATTCTCTATTTTGTTCCCTCTTTCCTTGCTATATTTTGTCTTTCCATAGTGATCCAAGCTCTTGGGGCTATCTTCTTACCTTCTACTAGCTTTTCCAGTTCCTTTCTTAGTGGGTCATTGAGTTTGTCCTCAAGTCTGCATTATTTGAAGACCAACGGTTATTCCATTGTCTTGAATTTGATGCCCACGGGGACATCACTGGTCATTTGAACCATTTTGAACCTTGAAATTTTTTGAAGTAGAGTTCAATGGTTTAAAATGGTTAAATGGTTCATAATGGCTCATTATTTTATGTTTTGCAAAGAGTCGTGTTCACTCAGTCTTCTTATAAATTCAATGTATCATTGAACCAACTGTTTGAACCTTTTTTTGGAACCTTCCGCTTGAACCTTGAACTTTTTTTGAACCTTGAACCTTTTTTGAACCTTAAAACTTTTTTGAAGCGGAGTTCAATGGTTAAATGGTTCAATGGTTCAATGGTTCATTTCATATCATTAAACCCCGCCATTGGACCATATATCATTGAACCTCAGCATTGAACCATCCTTATCAATTTTTTAGGAAATGCCTTCAAGTATTTTGAAAATTTTCTTGTGAAAACCCACCTTTTGAACTTGTAATTTCCTTAGCTGAAAAGGCTGGTGCAATTGAATAAATTGGCTACTCAGAACACTTTTGAGAAAGAAAGAGACCATTTTTGGCATATAGGACCAAAATGGTCAACAGGTTGTCCACAAAAATGAGTGACTAGTTTTGGGAACAATAGAGTATAGATGGGATATGCTGGTGAGATGAGATTCTATCACCAAGAATTTGATAGTCTACATCTTGAGCACATCACATGGATGCCCTACATGGGCTTATAATTTGACTAGGATGATGAGGCCATGGTGACCTAGTACATGCTGATGGAGTGCTACTTGATAGGTCAGAGAGATTTTGTGATAAAGTAATAGAGGCTAGATTGTGTACAATGATAGTTTGAATTTATATAGGATGTGCCTAGAGAGGATCACCTATTTTCTAGGAGTGAGCAAGAGTAGGCTCATTGGGGCAGGCTAGTGGATAGGGCTCAGGCAAAAATATAATATGAGAGCATTGCCCCAGTCCCTTGGGATTTTTAGATGCTTATTTTGTATTTAGGGGTTACATTAGCATATATAACATGGTGGACACCACAAATTATTTGAGATTGATTTGACCTAGGGTTGTGGTATGATGAGGGGTGGTCAAAAGAGTGCTGCAGGTGTGAGTCAAGTTGTAGAGGTGGATGAGGTAGGCACCCTCATAGGATGAGCAAGATGGGCAGGATGGGGATGGAGGTGAAATGGGCTAGCAAATAGTAGGTAAACTCATCCTTAGATTTAGGCATAGGTACAGATTGACACCTGGGCTAGGGGTAGTGGTGGTGGAGATGGTGTAGGGCCTTCATATCAACCTTTGTTAGAGAGTGAGAGGTTTTTACTTGCATGATTGCAAACAAAGATTTAGGATCACCTTGTAGAGATTATTGGGATTACTCAGGAGAGGGACCAATTACATGAATAATTATAGGCTATGGTGGCACAGAGAGATGGTCAGTTGGCCTAGGCCTAGGCATAAGTGACTGGGTTATAGGGACAAGTCACAACTTTATAGGCCCATATAACACAAAGAGATGGACAATTGGCCTCGGCTCAAACACATATTATAAGGTTGCAGACATAAATAGCCACTTTGTAGAGTCATATATAGAGCTGAGATGCATAGATTATAATATATCAGGGTCAAATTGCTTAGATGCAAGCACATATTTAGACCTTGATAAGAGAGATATAAATGACTAAGAAGGCCAAGGATGAGGACTACTTGGCGATGAGTGAGCATGGGATGGTGAATGTGATGAATAACATTATGAGATTGAATCGTAAGGCTTAATATTATAGGACATTATATGAGGTGGTAATGCCATTTGAGCAGTGTGCTCCTTCATTCTAGGCTAGTTCTTCATGCTCAGTGCATCAACCTTTCATAGGGCCACTAGGACCACCAAGACCACAACCATGAGATAGGTTATACATATAGGGTATTTTTGTATTATAGTTCATTCTTGCCCCATGGGCACATGTATTATATCTATTTTTTGACATGGACTCCATGTGGACTATTGATATATTTATATATATGTGATGAGATTTTAGATGATGTGATGTGTTATATTTATACATTGATGAGGACATGTCATTGATGTGATGGATTGATCCAGGCATCAATTTAGGCGACAATTCGGGTGACAGTTCCACCCCAATTAATGACGGAACTTTCGGGAGCCATAACTTTTGCACCGTAGCTCCAATTGACTCGCCGTTTGAACCGTTGGAAAGCTAAGAAAGAGGGGAATGTCGTGAAATGGAATTGAGATTTTCTCAATGAATTTTGACCCCCGAAAACCCAACGGAAGTGCCTCAAATTTCAATTTTAATAGTGCTGTCTAAAAATAGTAAGTTTCTAAAAATAGTATTTCCTCGAATTATGTATTGTTTTAAATATTGGAAGTCGTACCACTTCATCTCCCTCGATATTGGTGACCTTCCACATCCTTCCCATGCTTTCCACTTGATAATCAAACACAAAAAGGGGAGCTCAAATATAGCTGCAGATTGTCTGAGCCGCCCACCAATTACTGCACTCATAACAGTTTTGGACCTGTGCGGACATGAGACTGCCACTTGGGGTACCCTGTATGAAGCAAATCCTACCTTTGCTGCTACATATCAAGCACTTCAAAAAGGTACACATGTTTCTGATTTCTATTTGCAAGATAATGTCCTCTGTCATATGGGACACATCTGTGTTCCAGTTGCAGAGCAACAAAAGATGATATGGGAAGCACACTTCAGTAGGATAGCTAGACACTTTGGTATTGAGAAAACATTGGCAGTTCTTCAAAAACACTTCTACTGGCCCCATATGCGAAAGGATGTAGAAAGATATCTCAAATCTTGCACCCCATGTGTGATAGCCAAGCCGACAAATAAGAAGCAAGGATTGTACACGCCATTGCCAGAACCAACCAGGCCTTGGGAATCCGTCTCAATGGATTTTCTATCAGGCTTGCCCACTTCCAAACATGGTAAGGACTGTATTTTTGTGGTAGTTGATCATTTTTCAAAAATGGCTATCATGATTGCTTGTAAAAAAAATATATCTGCTAAGGAAACTGCTCAACTATATTTTGGTCATGTATGGCTCCATTTTGGTCTTCCCAAGTCCATTGTCTCAGATCGAGATAGCCGGTTCTTGAGCATCTTCTGGTCCACTCTATGGAAGATGATGGATACTAAGCTGATGAAGTCCACAGCCTTCCATCCACAGACTGATGGTCAAACAGAGGTGGTAAACTGCTTGATTGTTCACATGATTCAGATGTACCACTCCAAACATCCACGCACATGGGATGAGGGACTTCTTTTCATACAACATGGATACAATCGGGCACTGCACAGCTCGACCAAGCACAGTCCATTCCAAGTATGTTTTGGGTTCCAACCCATGGCACCAGTTGATATAACAGTTCCATTTTCCACCATGGAATACACACCTCATGGAAGATCTGAGGCAGCAAAAGCTACAAAGTTTATTGAACAAATGCAACACCTCCAGCAACAAGTTCATGACATCTTGGAGAAGATGAATCAAAAGTACAAGCAACGCCATGATAAACACAGGATTGCACACCATTTTGCTGTGGGTGACAAGGTCTGGTTGCGGCTCTAGAAGGAACGACTTGCAGGCCCACATAGAAAAATTTGGCCTCTGCGATATGGTCCATACACCATCACCAGAAGAGTTGGAGAAAATGCTTTTGAGTTGAACCTCCTAGCCTACCTTGGTCTGCACCCAATATTCAATGTGGAGCTCCTCAAGCCATATCATCCACCTCTCTTGGACACTTCAGTTGTAGCAGAACAACTTGACATTGATGAACTTGATCCACAGAGTTTTGCTCCAGTGGAAGAGGATCAGATTGTGGATACTTGGATGAAGACAACCAGAGGACGTTCTATTCTGCTTTATCGAGTGGTCAAAAGGGGTCCGCTGAGCCATCAAGGTGAGTGGCTCACAGAGAATCAAATCAAGAAATAACTACCACACCTGATGGGGAGTATTGATGCAATGGGGACCATTGCTTTTCAAGGAGGGAGGAATGATCCAGGCATCAATTTAGGCAACAATTCGGGTGACAGTTCCACCCCAATTGATGACGGAACTTCCGGGAGCCATAACTTTTGCACCGTAGCTCCAATTGACTCGCCGTTTGAATCGTTGGAAATATAAGAATGAGGGGAACATCATGAAATGGCATTGATCTTTGATCAATGAAGTTTGACCCCTGAAAACCCAACGGAAGTGCCTCAAATTTCAATTTTAATAGTGCTGTCTAAAAATAGTAAGTTTCTAAAAATAGTATTTCCTCAAATTATGTATTGTTTTAAATATTGGAAGTCATACCACTTCATCTCCCTTGAGATTGGTGACCTTACACATCCTTCCCATGCTTTCCAATTTTTCAAACGACGAGTCAATTGGAGCTACGGTGCAAAAGTTATGGCTCCCGGAAGTTCCGTCATCAATTGGGGTGGAACTGTCACCCGAATTGTCGCCTAAATTGATGCCTGGATCATGGATTGTCATGTTATTTTGGATTCATGATATTATATGTGATGTGTTATATTATCATTGCTAAATATGGTTCTTGTTGTGATGTGATGGATACATGATTTAATATTTATATGATGAGTTTATTTATGATGTGATTAGATGTACAATGGTTAGATGCATGATGTGATGGAATTATTTATTTATAACATTTATGATTTTATGTTATATGATGTTAGATGAGTCAATGTGATGGATATATAGGTTTATGAGCTTGTGATATGGATGATAGATATATGTAGATGTTTTATTTATGTTGGAGATGGTTAGATGAAATGATGTATGGATTAGATATATGCATAGTTTCACTTTAATAATATTATATGATATGATGGATGTGATTTAGATGTGATTTTTATGGAATTATTCATTTTATGTATGTGCTTGATGAGATCATGGTTGATGGTGTGATGTATATTGATGATTATGGTATATATGGGGTTATTATAGATGATTATCTAGATGACATAGTAGTGGATGTTATGGTAACATGAGATGTGCTAATAAAAGATTAATCCCCTTTGAATTCATTATGTCTCATAATGTGGGTTTGGGTAGGAAACCTCCTACACCATGGAGGTAGGCTAATGATGGGTTGGGAGGTAATTAGGTTTTAGACATGATGGTGATAGGCTAGATGAGATGGGAATAATATTGATAGGGTAAGTGATAGGATTAGGGGGGGAATGGGATCAGTGGTGGTTTTTGGAAGCCATTGATAATGTTTTGTAATCCTTTTTTAATATTGCACTGGTAAGTAAATGTGTGCCATATGACATGAGAAAGTCATAGACACTTCAAGTATTCAATGCATAAGGGAACTCCGTTTGAAAGTGACCTTTCCCAAAGAAAATTTTTGGGGTCACCAATACCATCCTTATTACCAAAAAGTTAACAAAATAAAATATATACAAATTGCCAACCATACTTATTAACTAAACAAGAAAATTTAATATGTACATGATTAACTAACCACACATAGTCAAAATATACACACATTCACACAAGACAATCATAAAACAATATAGTTTTAAGGATAGAGATACAAATGAGGATATACAAAGGGATGATGAGGTGATGATAAAATATGATTATAGATAATGAACCTAGTGATGATTGGGGGCTATGTAGTGCCCAAAACTAGTATTTTTTTGAACAATATTCCAACCAAATCCAATAGTAACCGTAAATAGGGTTTTTGGATGATCCCTCAAGATTCAGTATCATAATGTATACAACACCCCAGAATAAAAAACCTATGTTTAAACCTTTCATAATGATAACATTAGTGGGAAGGTGTGAACCATGGTTGTGGGACAACAAGAGACAAAGTGGGGATGGGATTGGTCTTGAGGCTAAAAGGAGACACGCTTGTCAAAGAGGATATGATGGGGTGATAAGATAGGGGATGGACATAAGGGTGTGATATGATTTCATGATACCTATGGATACAATACTCTAGAGGACTTCCCCAACAAATATCCACATTACTAAACAAGCAATGAATTCTTCCTTTAAAACATATATCTCTTATTGCTACATAAAATCTATGATAGATGCCCACTGTTAAGACCAGGGTCAGGAATGTGTAGAATGAAGTAGAATGGAAGGATGATGATGGAGTGGCCATGGGTATGAGGACTATAGATTACTTTTCCATGATTTCAAAAACCAATTTTCATCATAGTACTTTCCCAAGGCACCAGAAGATTGGTTTTTACCAATGGATGGATTTTTTTTAAAAAACTTATTAGATTGTTAGGGAGATGTGATGGAGTGGAAAAGGGAATGCCCCCAAGAGTGGGGACTCATAAATTAAGGAAGGTAGATCATATCAAGTTTAAAAATGCTTCAAATGCATTATGTTCATTGGGTCATCAAGTTTCTCACCATCCAATGTGGCTAATTTGTAGGCTCCATATCCAAATTTGGCAACTATGATATAAGGCCCAAGCCAATTGGCTTCAAATTTACCCTTCTTGTCCCTATCAACATTAGTATTTTTTTAATTTTATTTCAAGACTAGATCACCAACCTCAAATTCTTTGGACTAGATCTTTTTGTGATATTAGCCTTTCAACCTATTCCAATATGCCTGTAAGTGATTAAGGGCCTTTTGATGTTTCTCATCTAGAAGCTCCAAATGTTGTAGTCTTTCTTGTCGACAATTGTGATCAATGATAATGCCCCTTAATGAGATTCATAGGGAGGAAAGCTCTACTTCCACATGTAAGATTGCTTCTATCCCATATACCAAGGCATATAGAGTGACCCAGTAGGCATGTAGACGTTTATTCGATACGACAAAAGTGATGGATATAATTGTAGGTGCCAATTCCTACTTGCCTGATTAACTATTTTCTTGAGAATTTTGATGAGGGTCTTATTTTTTGCTTTGACTTGTTCATTCCCTTGGGGGTAGTAAGGAGAAGAGAAATGTTGCTTGATATGATACTGATAACACAAGGCCTCAACTTTTTGATTTTTAAATGATTTACTTTTATCATAGATGATGTTGTAAGGGAAGCCAAAGTGGAAAATGATCTGATTGAGGATGAATTTAGAAATCTAGAGGCCTGTAGTATAGGTAAGCAACATTGCTTCTACCCATTTAGTGAAATACTTCATTGCTATAATGATAAACTTGTGACCATCTGAAGATGTAGGATGTCCATTACCAATCAAATCAAGTCCCCATATAGAGAGTTCCCATAGACTCATTATGGGATATAATTCTTGTGTGGGTGCATGAATAATATTACCATGCTTTTGACAAGCTACACATTTTTGCATATACTGGCAAGAGTCCTGTTCCATGGTAGGCCAATAATATCTAGTCTAGAGTAATTGATTAGCCAGGGCCATTCCACTAATGTGACCACCACAAATACCATCAGGGACCTCCTTGATCATGAGAGAGGCTTCTTCTAAGGTCAGGCATCTTAACAAAGTCTGATCATAGCCTCTGCAATAAAATGTTCTACCAAGGATTTTGTAATGGGAGGTAAGATGGATGAAATCCTTATGTTGATGGTGATTAAGGTTAGGGGGTAATATGTTATTGTGGAGGTACCTGTAGATATCATAGTACCAAGGAAGATTTGGATCGATAATTACACAAATTTGTAAAGGAGCCATAGATTGATGTGCTAGGATAATTAGATGTTCTATTAGAAAATTATCTTCTAAAATGTCTTCAAGGAGATCAATAAGAGAGCCAATAGTGGCCATGGAATCAACTGATTTATTACTCCCTCTTGGTAGTTGTTCAAAAGTGATAGTTTAAAAATTCTGCTTTAATTGATCTACAAATTACTTATAAGGGAGTAACTTCTCATACTTGGTCTCTAACTCATCACTAACCTACTTGATTATAAGATGTGAATCCCCAAATACTTGTACATGCTGGATATTTCATTGGATGGTTAGGTAAAGGCCAACTATTAAGGCCTCATATTCTAAAATGTTGTTAGTGTATGGGAAAGTGAGGTGGAAAGATTTTAGGATGAGTTCACCTTGTGGGGTGACAAAGAAGATGCTTTCCTCTGATCCATGCGTAGTAAAAGATCCATCAAAATTTAACTTCCAATGAATAGATTTTGAAGTATTCATTATAGACTCATCTAGGAAGGCTGTTATAAGAGGCTCAGTCACTTCAAGATGTGCCTCTACTAATTGATCCACTATTACTTGTCCCTTAATGGTTTTTTGATTAACATATTTAATATCAAATTCATTGAGTAACATAATCCATTTGGCCATTCTTCTTGTGAGGCCTGATTTTGACAATAAAGACTTGAGAAGATCAACCTTGGCAATGTGATGAACCTGATTGTTAAGCATATAATGCCAAATTTTCTACAAGGCAAAGACTATGGCTAGGCAAGCTTTCTTAATTTGAGAATAATTTAGCTTGTAAGAGAGTAGAGTGTGACTGAGATAATAAATTGATTTTTCTTTTCCCTGACCACTATTTTATGCGAGGAGGGCAACTATTGCAGATGGAGTTGTTGAAATATACAAGAGTAAGGGCCTTCCCAAGATAGAAGGTGATAACATAGGTAGGCTTGCCAAATACTTCTTGAGATTATTGTAATCATGTTGGCACTCAGGGTTCCAATTAAAAGTGGTCCCCTTATTTAAGAGATGGGTAAAGGGGTGACATTTTTCTGTGAATTGAGAGATAAATTGTTGGATGGCTTGCAACTTTCCTTGAAGACTTATAAGCTACTTAAGATTACAAGGTGGCATTTATATAATTGCTTTTACATTAGATAGGTCCACTTATATGCCTCTCTTGGAAACTATGAATCCCAATAACTTTCCTAAGGTAATGCCAAATACACACTTCTTGGGATTTAATTTGACTTTATACTTGCGTAGCTACTCAAAGATTCTCTTTAAGATGACATGATGTTCTAACCTAAGTTGTAACTTCCCCAAGATATCATCCACATAATCTTCAATTATATCATGCATCATGTCATGGAAAATGACTGTCATAGTAAGTTGATAAGTAGCGCCTATACTTTTGAGGCTGAATGACATGACCTGATAAAAAAAGGTCCCCCATGGAAAGATGAAGGTTATTTTATGTTGATCCTCAGACTTGATTTTAATTTGATTGTATCCCAAAAAGCCATCCATGAGAGAGAACATTTCATAGCTGATTGTTGAGTCCACAATCATATCAATATTCAGAAGAGGGAAGTCATCCTTTGGACATGCCTTCTTAATGTCTCAAAAGTTAGTGCAAATCTGAATTTATCCTTGGGGTTTAGCAATAGGAATTATATTGAATATCCAATTAGAATAATCGGTTGGTTGAATGAATCTGGGTTTCAAGAACATTTGTATCTCCTCTTTAACTAATGAATCTACTTTGGGGTACATCTTACGTAATTTTTGCTTAATTGGCTTAGAATTGGGGTGCACCACTAAATGATATACTAATAAGGAGGGGTAAAGCCCAGGCATGTCAAAATAACACCATGCAAAAACATCTATGAACTCCTTAAGTAGCTCCATAAGAATTTGTCACTCCTCAGGTGTTAGAGTTTCCCCAAATTTGATGATTTTGGGATTTTATTCAGTCCCAATATTAACTTCAATCACCTCCTCGATGAGAGAGGGTGACTTATTTTGGAGATAAGGGTGTAATGACCAATTTGGGATATCTAAAGCAAAACCATCTAGGAGTTTCATGTCTATTTCCATATATTTTTCTAATTTTGGTGAGACATGGGGAAATTATTTTGGATTTTGAAGTGGATATTCATCTTTAGATTGTTCTTCTTCACTTTGGTCAAGGGGATGCTATTGTTCCCTAAAATAAATTATTTTATAGAGATTAACAGAAAATCCCTTTTTATGGTCTCTGAAAGGCATAAAATCTTGGGCTCCCAAAAATTGTAAAATGGCCTCATCATTTTGAAATATATCAAAAGATGGCTCCTGATTTTGATCCCAGTTAATTAGTGAGGGGTAGTGGAGGGAGATGTTGATGGTGGAAATGGTGGTGTAAGGGAAAAGGTTGGTGACAACAAGCTCTTTAAAGTAATTATAAATTGAACTTCTCACAACTTCTTCATCAGAGAGAGACTGCTCAAGGATCAAAGTAGTATCCATAATAATATTATTTAAGTCATCATCAAATAGTCTATACCCTAAACCAAGATATTTTAAACACTCTTGAACTTATATAGGTTCAAGCCTACCTTATTTGTGTTTCCTAGTCCTTTCCTTTGATAATGCATATTTTTTAACATTTTATGAACGCAAGGATATCACTTTCTAGGAGATATTAGGGCCTCTTCTTTTGAAATAAACCATGAGTCATTTGAGTTATCAATATATTCTTCTAATAATATAATTATGCTATAAAAGGCCATTAGTCTAAATTGATACTTGATAGGATTGGCCTTTCGTATAGCCAGGGACCCATAACTGCATTGAGAGAGTGATAAGTCACCCACACAAAAGGTTTTATATTCATCCTCTTTGTAACCCGTGGACGTGATTTTTAAGTGAGTAACTTTAGGTAGTGGATATTATGTAGGTACAAGCTTGTTAGGACATATATAATTATCAATAATTGGACTTAAAATGGAATTATCTATGCTAGGACAATGATACAATGATGAGGATTGATCCATTTGATAGTTGTAAAAGTGATCAATTTCTCCAAGGATGGTGACTTCCGTACCTGAGTGGGAGGATTTTAGACATTGATGTAAATTAGATGGGACAACTTACATCTCATTAATCCAAGGATGACCTAGCAACATATTATAAGGTAAATCAACATCTACCACATGAAGTAGGGTTTGATGTATCACAGGTCCCATGGCAATGGGAAGGTAGATAGTTTCTATGAATGATCATTCATTATCATCATATGCTTTGATCATAATCATATTTGTCCCTAAAGAGGCTTATTAATACCATAATTTCTTTATGAAATCTAGATTACGTAAATTTAGTGTTGACCCTCCATCTATGAGCACCTAAGCAGTGCGATGGTGTAATATGGAGACTTTAATGAATAATGGATAATTATGGTGGGGGCCAATCGGAGCCATGTCATGGGCACCAAAGGTAATTTATTGAGAAGGGGATAAATGTCCCACTAATGCCTGGATTTGGTTGGTGTCAAGATCACTAAGGACATTGAGGTCATTTAAAACCTACTTAAGTATCTCCTGATGTAAAGGGGACATTTTGAGAAGCTCCATTAATGAAATTTGAGTGGGTGTCTTCTCAAATTGTTGAAGATATCATAAGATTTATTAGAATATACTACAACTTTCTTAGAAATATTCCCTTTTTGATTAGCAGAAGAAGTAGATGGGTCCTTTGTTGGTACCCTAAAAACTAATATTTAGATGCATCTAATGGTAACTACATAATCTATAGTGGCCCGATTGATTTTTAGTATGGTGGATGAAGGTGGAGTGGGATATTGGGGGCTTCTAATATTAATGGTGTTGATGTAATGATATGGCATGGCATGGTAGTTAGTGTGGTTAGAAGAGGATGTCTGATCGTGGTCTCTTGGTGGTTTTCGATTCCTTTGATCATGCTTGGGTAGTGGCTCCTGATAAATGCCTAAATTCCCATTCTTAGATTGACTCAAAGTATTCTCTCCTATTTCAATATCACCTATTTCAATTAGACCCTAAATATAGTGCTTCAATTGCATACACCTTTCCATATCATGACCTTTGACCCTATGGTATTCACAAAATTCATCCTCATAATACCAATTTGTCAAGGTTGATGATAATATAAGGGTCTAATTTTAGGAAGGATGATCATGTTAAAAATAATTAATTGTTCAAGGACCATTTCAATAGGTAATCCCAAGATGGTGAGTGTTCTTTTCCCAGTCTGAGGCTTTGGCTTGCCTTGTGGAACTTGAATGGAGGAGACATTTTGTTGTTCTATGGGGTTATTCTTTTGCACTATTTGCACATGCTACTATTTGGAACAGTAACTCTATCTCCCATGACATTCTTATTTTTGTTGAAGTTTTTTGACTTTCCTAAAAAGGAGTTATCCTGATTTTGATTGTGCTCATTTTGGGAGTATAGTTTAATTGTCCCTTTTTTAATTAGTACCTTTTTAATTTACATCCCCTTCTAAATTATTCAATCTAAAGTTTTACCACACTAGATTTTTAACTAATATTTGAGCTCAACATTAAGGTTATTAACATGGCTAACTCCTTTTTAGGTACTATACATTGTAGGTGGCTTGCTAAGCTTCTCCATCTTTGTAAGAAGAATGCCAAAATTTCCCCACTTCTCTGTTTGGTATTATAGAAGTATATGGAGATATTGTGTTCAATATTGAATGAAAAATGTTTGAAAAATTGTTCAATTAATTCCCTAAAGATTGATATAGACCCCTTTGGTAAGTGGATGAACCATTCTAAGGCTAGCCAAGTAAGGCTTTTTGGGAAAAGTCTCAATAGATAGGCATTTTTATATGATACTTCATGGCAAGCCACATAGAACTCTTATACATGGTCTCAAGGATCACCTTTCCCTCTATATTTTTCAAGTTTAGGCACTTCAAAGTGGGGTGGGAAAGGTGTTTTAAATATTCTCATGTCCAAGGGGGAAGAGTAGAAATTTTCATATTTGTACTTTAGTGCTTGTGAGTGTGTGTTTATTTGTTGGGAGATCAAATCTTTCACTTATCAACATTAGGCAACTGGATTTACTAGAGATCAAACATGCTAGCCAAAACATTATAGAGACTGGTCGAGGGCTTACATGTGGGTGTTCATGATAGGCATGTAGATATTTATAGGTGTCTCTAGGAGGGAACTATTGATGGACTGACTTTGGTAGCTGTCCCTTATTACCAGTATTTTCTTGTTGGACAAGAGTGGGCAGTGGTTCCATTTAGGCTTAGGAGACATTGTAGTAGACATGGTCTAAAATTTTAGAGTATTTGATTATGGGCCAGTGGTATTAGCCCACCTATATTGAGAGCTAAACTTAAGAGCATATAGAGGAGTAACGAGCCTAGGGCCATCCGTGCTTTTACAGATCTGGAGTTGGAAGCAAATTATGATCCAATGACCATTAGGTACTATTAGCACCAAATATTGCACCTTAGAAGAGGGTGTTCAAGCCTCTTCCAGATTTGGGCAACATGGGAATACTTATAGGTTGTGGGTTTACCTATAGGAAAAAGTAGACCTCTAGGTTTAAGGGATAGCTCCCTAAATATACCTTGAAATGTTTATCACCTAACTAACTATTTTATTGTGGGAAAAGGGATAGAATTTTACATGAAATGAAAATAATATAAGGGGGTGATACACCAAGATGATTTCCGCATGACCATCATACATCTTTCGCTAAGAAACAAGGCATACAAACTAGCTTCTAAGTCCTAGAAGGTTCTAACATAAGTGTTTTAACATATAGGTGATATGCATGAGGAAACACAAGGTAAGGAAACTAGAGGGAATATTTCATACTCTAAGGAAAAATATACACTTTAAAATATTCATAAAACACTAGCTACACTCTATATGACTTGCTAGAATAGGAACTCTTGCATTAACATGAAAGGATAAGGAAAAGCAAGGATAGAGGATTATCACTAACTTCACCAAACACCACTTTTCACACTTAGATAAAAGTTAATGAACTCAAAACTAGACTTTTATTAATTTTTCAAAGGCAAAATACAATGTCATTCTAGTAAGGCTTCCCCTTACATGGTCTGGCTATTACTTATAGAATTAGAGAGATAAGTGAGAAGAAAGAAGTCCAAGAGTCACTAAGACATGTGTCAAGAAGAGAAAAAGAGTTACACATACAAGAGAGAGGAATATGAAATAGACTATATAAGGTATACTTGGAAAAATGTCACTTAAAACATGAAACTCTTAAAATGTGGCATATGATTCCTCATTACTTGCTTAAAAAACTACCTTAATCATTTGGCCTTCTTGGAATGTACACAAAAAACTAGGGATAGATGTGATGATTTCATTGAGAGGTAGGGGTTTTAGAAATGCTCCAACATGCATTTATTGCATCTCTAATCATTAAGATTATTTTAGAGATGAGTTATCACTACCTACAGTCCAAATAACTCCTCTTTCATTTGCCTCTCACATTTGATACCATATTTGTCTTCAATTTTCATATATGATCCATATAGAGGAGTGTATGACACATTTTAGGACCCTTTATGGCTTTATATTCCTTAGGTAGTCCTTAAAAATCCTCCCACTTGAAGTTTTCACTCTCTCACTAGCTTGTCCATTATGCCATCCTAAACTAGCTGAAGTGGAGGTCTTAGCAGAAGCACTTACAAACTTAACTAGGGTATAAATGAATATGGTGAGTTAGGTTAATTCCCAATCTCTTCCCCAAAGTGGATTGAATCTCTTGAAACCCTTTTGTACCTACACAACACACAAAATTGTTAATAAAATCCCTTTTTCACCCTATCCATACAATTAAGGTAAAAATCAAGTTGATGAGGAGGATCCCTGGAGATTCCTCTACAACTTTAAATCATATATAAAGCCATTCCACACCATATGGATGCCCCTTATCCTTTATTTTCCCAACCAGGTCATTACCAAGGGTTCTAAGCCATTTTACTCTTTAAGGATGTTTCATACAGGTCTGACATCCAATTATCCAAAAAATACCACAAATTTATTGTTTAATACCTCCTTCAACATTACCCAATTCCTAAAACTCCCATGAAAAGTCTCTAAATAGGTGTGAGCTCTTAATGTTGCTCTCTCGAGCTCACCCTTCCATTCGTTACAAGCCTAATGAGGTTTGAGCCAATAAATGGCTTACTAATGGTTTTATTTGCATTAAAATAGTTTCAAAACTCCTTATAAATACCTATAAAAGTATTCCAATAGGTTATAATGTTCCTCTAATGTCAAAATTGTTATTAGACCCCTAAATGAACAATAGGCCTAGTCAGGACTAGGTAGGTCTTCCTGCATACTTATGAGTCTAGGACATTATTGTTAGGTTGTGGAGCTAAAAGCTTCAACTTTGCAGACAAAGAAAAGAAGGTTACTGAAGATCTAGTAGTACCGGCATCGGCAGCATGACCGACGTTGGTCAGGATGAATGCAGAAGGAAATCGGCGTCGGTAGGAAGTCAACCAACGTTGGCAACACCAGGCAAGCAGGGACCGACGTCAGTCGCCTGTGTGTTCCAGAATTGTTCGTTGCACAAACAGTTAGTTTAGTGAACAGAGTGTTTGCATGTAAAGGCTATTTCAAGTCTTGAGCTGCATGAATAATTATAGCAAACTAAGAGTCTAAGTTATTGTTTAAGTCTGGGATCTATTTATAGACCCATTGACATGTATTGTAAAGTGTGCTAGTGAAGAGAACAAAGTGTGTGTTTCTCCTAGTTCCATTAATGAGCTAGAAAGGAAGGCAAGGAAGATCCTTCCATTGTAAGTATGGTCTGTTGAATTGCAAGTTGCAAGTTCATGGGAGATCAACTTGAAGTACTATAGAGTGCTTGGTGTACTGGCAAGGTTATTACTGACTGGTTGGAGAGGTGAACACCAATTCTGTGTGTGAGTTGGTAGGAGAGTGTTTTGAAGAAGAATTACTATACACTTGGGGTGTGGAAAGCCTCTGTAAGGTGGAAGAGTGTGGCAGCTCTTTATTGTATTCTTTTCTGTACAATTGTTAATACAAGATAGTGTATTGTCTCTCATATTCTGTGCTATTGGTGAATTATAGTTACTTGTATTTTTGGTTATTTTTGCATATTTAATTTCTTAAGTTTGGTAATCATATTGTGCTCTTTCTGAGGAGCAAGATCCTAACAAGTGGGATCAGAACAAGTGTGTTTGTTCTTGGATTCCCCGACAACTGGTATCAGAGCATGTTTGTTGTTCTAGGTACCTGACAATTGGTATCAGAGCTTTTGGTTGGGATACTAACAGGTTGGATTAGATCTGGTTGGTGTGTGTTGATTACAAGTTACTCACAGGGGTTTTTATTTGAGTGGGAGTAGAGCAATGGCAGAAGATAGTAGACTACGAATGGAGAAGTTTAATAGCAGGAGGTCCAAGTTCAGGTATGGCAGAATAACCTGCTGGAGATATGGAAAGAAAGCAGGAAAAGAAAGATTGTTGGTTGGTAGCAGATCAACATGAAGGACATGAAGAAGAAGTAGGTGTTGCAGATTTCGTTGCACAGGGTGCTCTGGTATGTTCTTTAGATAAAGTAGAATCTAGGGTTTTAGATTCTGGTGCCTCTTTTCATGCATCCCCAATTAGGGAATTTTTTCATGAGTATGCCCAGGGAGACTTTGGAGAAATTTGTGTAGGGGATGGTAAGCCTTGTCAGATGGTTGGCAAAGGGAAAGTGAAGCTGAAATTGCAGATGGATAACACATGGGTGTTAAAGGAGGTCATGCATGTCCCAGTTTTAGAGCGGAATTTGATTTTTGTAAGAAGTTTGGGTGATGAAGGTTGCACAGTAACTCTCACAGCGGACTCTTGGAAGGTTACCAAGGGTGCACTTGTTGTAGCAAGAGGTAAGAAAGTAGGTACTCTTTATCTATCTACTTGTATTACTGTTTCTCTTTTTGGGTTATCTACTTCAGTTGTAGATTCAAAGATGTGGCTTAATAGGCTTGGTCACATGAATAAGAAGGAGATGCATGTTCTTGAGTCAAAGGGTATATATCGAGGTTTTTGTATGTATAAGAAGAAGGAGACGTTTCTTGAGAGATTTGATGTTAGTGACAAGAACAGGAAAGCCTTGGTTTTCAAGGAGAAGGTGACTGACAGAGTTCAACACGAGGGGAAAATGAATTTTGAGCAGAGCAAAGGTGGTTTGGACAAGGGTTTGATTCAAAAGGAGCTCACAGGTAGAAGTCAGTTCTCACAAGTAAAACACAAAGACCGACGTCGGTAGGAAAACCGGCGTCAATGTCCAGACAGGGACCGACATCGGCTATGTGAAGACCGACATTAGTGACTCAGGGCAGATAAACACTGGCATCGGCAGGGAGGAACCGACATCGGCAATGAGGCAGTCACAGGGAACCGACATCGGTCGGGTGCAGACTAGAATGTGACTGACATCGGTCATTAAGATGAATTTTGGGTGGACAACAAGCTGTCAAGGAGTCTCAAGTGCCCATATGGAGGACTTAAAGGGTAGGTAAGCCTCAAATTCGTCATTTCCCTTCTTTACACTACTTGTTGCTCACTTATGGTATAGAACCAAGAATTTATTGAAGAAGCAGAACAGGTAGATCCAGGAAACAGTGGGAGCTTGGCATGGATGGAGGATGTGATTCCTTGGAGGAGAACCAAATAGATGTTCTTGGTGGAGTTGCCAGCTGGAAGGAAGCACTGAGAGACAAATGGATGTTCAGGATGAAGAAGAGCAAAAATGGATATGTGAGATGGAAGATCAGAGTATATGGTCTTGTATAAGCTGCAGGGCAATGGAGGTTTGATCATTGTGTTTTCTCTTTACAAGGTTGGATAATATTAGCTACATTATCCTATTACTGTATGATGTGCTTGTTGCAGGGTTACATATACAGGTATTGCTGAACTAAAGGTAAAGCTAGTTTAGGGGTGTGTCATGGAGAATTTGGGAGCAACAATATTATTTGGCATGAGTGTGTTCTAGGGACATGGAAGGTAACATGTTGACTTTGTTTTAGAATGATTATGTGAGACTGATTAGCACGCCGATGGTTGGACAGTTCACAGAATAGGTGTCTTGATTCACATAATGAGGTTAAGTGCATGGTATGTACTAGACCTGAGTTTTCCCAAGTAGTGGGAGTTGTCACAAGTTTGGAGCCAATCCAGGAAAGAAGCATTGGAGGGAAATTCAGTGGATTCTTAGAGGGACCAACAACAGGTGCACATGCTATGCAGGTTCAAGTTATTTTCTACATGGTTTGTAGATGTGGATGTGGCAGGGGATTTGGGTGACAGGTGTTGCACTACAAGTTTTGTGGTGGTTGGTCTTCAAGAGTGATCTTGAAGAGGGATACAGAGCCAAGGGAACAAACTAGATGGTGTACAGGTATAGGTATAGTTGCAGCTATTTATCTCCAAGTGGGAGATTGTTAGGTTGTGGAGCTAAAAGCTTCAACTTTGTAGATGAAGAAAAGAAGGTTGCTGAAGATCTAGTAGTACCAGCATCGATAGCATGATCGATGTCGATCAAGATGAATGTAGAAGGAAATTAACATCGATAGGAAGTCGGCTGACGTCTGCAGCACCAGGCAAGCAGGGACCGACGTTGGTCGCCTGTGTGTTCTAGAACTGTTCTTTGCACGAACAGTTAGTTTAGTGAATAGAGTGTTTGCATGTAAAGGCTATTTTGAGTCTTGAGCTGCATGGATAATTATAGCAAACTAAGAGTCTAAGTTATTATTTAAGTCTGGGATCTATTTATAGACCCATTGGCATGTATTGTAAAGTGTGCTAGTGAAGAGAACAAAGTGTGTGTTTCTCCTAGTTCCATTAATGAGCTAGAAAGGAAGGCAAGGAAGATCCTTCCATTGTAAGTATGGTCTATTGAATTACACGTTGCAGGTTCATGGGAGATCAACTTGAAGTACTATAGAGTGCTTGGTGTACTGGCAGGGTTATTACTGACTGGTTGGAGAGGTGAACACCAATTCTATGTGTGAGTTGGTTGTTGGGACCATTTTTTTGGTAGGAGAGTGTTTTGAAGAAGAATTACTATACACTTGGGGTGTGGGAAGCCTCTGTAAGGTGGAAGAGTGTGGCAGCTCTTTATTGTATTTTTTTCTGTACAATTGTTAATACAAGATAGTGTATTGTCTCTCATATTCTGTGCTATTGGTGAATTTTAGTTACTTGTATTTTTGGTTATTTTTGCATATTTAATTTCTTAATTTTGGTAATCATATTGTGCTCTTTCTGAGGAGCAAGATCCTAACAAGTGGGATCAGAACAAGTGTGTTTGTTCTTGGATTCCCCAACAACTGGTATCAGAGCATGTTTGTTGTTCTAGGTACTTGACAATTGGTATCAGAGCTTTTGGTTGGGATACTAACAGGTTGGATTAGATCTGGTTAGTGTGTGTTGATTATAGGTTACTCACAGGGGTTTCTGTTTGAGTGGGGTACCTAGAACAACAAACATGCTCTGATACCATTTGATAGGACCGAAACTCCCCAAAGCTCTGACATAACTTGTCAGAATTAAGAGCACACATGCTTACCAATGTATAAATAACTTACATGTGGAAATAACCAGAAGACCAAATAACTATCAATGAGAAAACACACAGAATATGAGAGGCAACACACAATTGTATTCAACTTATTACAAAGGAAATTACAATAAAGAGATCACACTCTTCTTCCACCTCTGTGAGGCTTCCTCCTCAAGGGCTCCAAGTAATCTTCCCACCTGAGTAATCTTCTCTCATAGGTCATAACTAACAACTTACACAAGCTGTTGTTCACCTCATTGTACATCCAGTACAACCGAGTACGAACTAGTACTCCAAGTAGATCTCACCATGATCTTGCTCCTAATGTATTACTATCACCTTGATCTTGCTCGGCTGCCGATCCTATTCTGACCCTCGCATACACACATCCCTGCAGACCAACCTGATCTTACTTATCACATGTAGATCTCCACCATGACCCTGTAACTCCCTGCATATCAAACCTGATCTTACATACATGGGGAATCCTACTTGATTCCACCATGGGAAGAACTCTCCAAGCTCCATACTTGGATTCTACAAGTTTAACACTTAACAATACAACCCATGAGTCTATTATATAGATCTCATGCATACACTGATTAGACTTGCAGCTCAAGACTTTAATTGGTCTTCATCATGCAAACTCCGCATTCACTTAACTGACTGTTCGTCAACATCAGTTATGACCACCACAGGTGATCGACGTCAGTCCCTACCTTCTTGGAGGTGACCGACGCCAGCCGATCTTTTGCCGATGCTGGTTTCCCTTGCACTGTCCCCTGACTGACATCGGTTTTGGCCTGTCGATGCCGGTGACTATCATGCACAGAAAACCTCCTGTTTGCCTAAGGTGAAGCTTTTAGCTCCACACCCTAACAATTATAGCATGTTTCCAACCCCTGTGAGGCCTTTATCATGTTGGATCATGTCTCATTTAAGTTAAAAAATCCTCCTAATAATGTTTCATCAACTTATATATTACCCTCTCACCACTTTTATGACCAATCTGTAGGTTTGCACCCTTGGGGAGTGCCCTCTATCTGAGACAAAATAGAGGACACTTCCCCTATTATCCTAGTAAAATGAATTATTTGGTGATATTTTCAAAGTGATGGATATGATATGTATAAGTATTTATAACTTGATCACATGGATATCTCATTCAAACATCATAAAATCTTTTAGGTAGACTGTGAGAAGTTGACTTTGTCCAGGGTCTTGAAAACATGTTGTAGGTTACATTATTAGAGCCTTTCTCTACATTATTTTCACATTATGAGAGTTAAAAAAGTTTAGTATCATGGTTAAGTAACTTTTAGGAATGTCAATGTATTACAACCTTATCAACCTTCCTCATTGCATTCATCTCCACTTTGACTGGTCATGGTGCTACCTGTGTTTCTAGTCTTGAAAGAGATGTTTGTAGGTGAATATCCATGTTGGAAATTATGTCATATGGTTTGAAGTCCATTTGAGGCAATTAGAAGAATATTTAACTTTTATGTGTCCTTATCCATTAGGCCTTCATGTTTAGGTTTGTACCATGGGACTGTAGATACTTATAGTCAACTATAGGTGGCCCTTTTGAACAAAAACACACATGTAGGTCATCTATAAGCCAAAAACCTAGTGCTCTAACCTTCTTTTATTCTATTTGAATCCTAATATCACATATCACTTGCTTAGAACCATTTATCACAGTGATAGGTTATTATATTGCCATATTTGGGTGCAGAGGTTACTTGAAACTCAAAACCTGTAGACATCATTGCCAAACTTCAATGAACAAATTTGTAACTTTGAGGCCTTCAAACCCTACTTTCCTCTAGTAACACATTCATTCCTTTTTGAAAGGATCTTCACCTAGGAAGGGATACAAGGTGGATACATAAAAACTTGATCAAACTCTATGCAACATTGTTAGATGACATCATCAAAAGGGCTTAGACATCTATTTTGATTTTTTAGGGATTTTGTCCCTAAACACAATCACCAACTTGAAGATGGTTTTCAAGAACCTATCTGCTAATGTATTGATTCAAACATGAATCTCAAAGCATCTTCAACACCCAAAACTTCATGAGGGTTTTCAAAACATGTTTAAACGCCTTTGAACAACATTTTAGAAATCTCTATGGGGCCACCTATAGGTGTGCATTCCTGTATGCAGATAATGACTGTGGGTTTAGGTTGTATGCATGGTATGTGATAATTAAATGAGGTTCATACTTTATCAAGGTCTCCAAATTCATATTTCTCACCTTTAATTATTTTAATCAAGATTTAAAACTCCCATTTCAATGTTATTGGCATCCTATGGGTGTTAAAATAGTTGCAAACTAGGTAGTGAATGTAGAACTTGAGCAATGTGCACATGATATGACTTCATAATTGGTTTTATATTCTCTCTAAGTATTAAAATGATAATTTAAAAACTTTAAAGGCTTAAAACAAGTTTCCATATCCCATTTCAATGTGAAAATTCCCTGAGAGCACTTGTAGGTGCACATTAATGGTTTATGACTGTGTATATATATTGCATTAATTGTCACCATTTATAATGATATGATCTTGATATTCAATATATGAAATATATTCAAAAAATACCCTTAAGGTAGGGAAACACCATATAATACTCTTTAGGAAGGAATAACTCCACAATGTCTCTTCGAGGGGACAACCTCCAATATCCTCTTACAATAGAAGACTCAATGCTTAATTGATATCTTTACCATGATAATCTTCTCCTATATATAGACATCTATCTAAACCATGGATGGGTAACCTCCTAATCCCAATGTAGGCTGACCATTACCTAATGTACTGATTCCATAAGTTACTCTATTATCCTAATAAATTGTACCCATATAACTAACTAAGGGGATGTGTGCCACATGTCAGCATCTCCATCAACCCATATACATTAATATATCATATCCCTAGGTACATAACATTACGTCCCTCCTTGACATGTTTCATCCCTGAAACATAGGAAGAAACCAAATAATGAGTGTGCTTCAAATCATTGCAGACTTGTCTCCAATCTTGATCATCTAGCCATCCATATGTGATATTGGTAGGTGATAGCTCTCCAAGCTTGTTTCTAAATTCCATTATGCTCCTCTGATTTCATTCATGATCATAATAGGTATTCTTCCATGCATAGTCATAGTGATTTCCCCATTCATTCCATGTGCCATAGTATTTTTTCTTTGGAGCCTAATTATTTGACCCCTTATCTTCTTCTTCTTCTTCATTATTTTTTTCCTCTTCTTAAAATCACAACAAATCACTCAAAACAACTCAATTTTTTTTAAAATTTGAATTTGCTTCTCTAATATCTTATTATATCTCTAGGAAAAATTTTGAATAAAAATTCCCTATATTTCAAAAGATATAGCAAAATTAGTATAAACTCTAAAATAGAAATAACACCCTAAAAAATAATAAAAAAATCTCAATTTTTTTACTGTGAGTTATTTGAACTATTCTCCATATCCAACAAAATAATTATGGAAAAATTCAAAACCAATCAAAATTTATTGATGATTCAAAAAATTAGGGTTTTGCTCCACACAAATTGCCCAAATCAAATCTCTGATACCACTTGATATGATCTTGATATGATTCAAATATTCAATATATGAAAAAATACCCTTAAGGTAGCGAAACACCATATAATACTCCTTTAGGAAGGAATAACTCCACAATGTCTCTTCGAGGGGACAACCTCTAATATCCTCTTACAATAGAAGACTCAATGCTTACTTGATTGATATCTTTACCATGATAATCATCTCCTATATATAGACATCTATCTAACCCATGGATGGGTAACCTCCTAATCCCAATGTAGGCTGACCATTACCTAATGTACTAATTCCATAAGTTACTCCATTATCCTAATAAATTGTACCCATATAACTAACTAAGGGGATGTGTGCCACATGTCAACATCTCCATCAACCCATATACATTAATATATCATATCCATAGGTACATAGTATTACTTCCCTCGTTGACATGTTTCATCCCTAAAACATAGGAAGAAATTAAATAATGAGTGTGCTTCAAATCATTGCAGACTTGTCTCCAATCTCGATCATCTAGCCATCCATATGTGATATTGGTAGGTGATAACTCTCTAAGTTTGTTTCTAAATTCCATTATGCTCCTCTAATTTTGTTCATGATCATAATAGGTATTATTCCATGCATAGTCATAGTGATTTCCCCATTCATTCCATGTGCCATAGTATTTTTTCTTTGGTGTCAAATTATTTGAACCCTTATCTTCTTCTTCTTCTTCATCATCATCATCATCATTATTTTTTTCCTCTTCTTAAAATAAAAAAAAATCACTCAAAACAACTCAAAAAATTCTAAAACTTTGACTGTGATTCTCTAATATCTTATTATATCTCTAGGAAAAATTTTGAATAAAAATTCCCTATGTTTCAAAAGATATAGCAAAATTAGTATAAACTCTAAAATAGAAATAACTCCCTCAAAAATAATAAATAAATCTCAATTATTTTACTATGAGTTATTTGAAATATTATCCATATCCAACAAAATAATTGTGGAAAAATTCACAACCAATCAAAATTTATTGATGATTCAAAAAATTAGGGGTTTGCTCTAACAAATTGCCCAAATCAAAGCTCTGATACCACTTGATATGATCTTGATATGATTCAAATATTCAATATATGAAAAAATACCCTTAAGGTAGGGAAACACCATATAATACTCCTTTAGGAAGGAATAACTCCACAATGTTTCTTCGAGGGGACAACCTCCAATATCCTCTTACAATAGAAGACTCAATGCTTAATTGATTGATATCTTTACCATGATAATCATCTCCTATATATAGACATCTATCTAACCCATGGATGGGTAACATCCTAATCCCAATGTAGTCTGACCATTACCCAATATACTAATTCCATAAGTTCCTCAATTATCCTAATATATTATACCCATATAACTAATTAAGGGGATGTGTGCCACATGTCGGCATCTCCATCAACCCATATACATTAATATATCATATCCCTAGGTACGTAGCATATAATATTGTGTTTGAAGGACATTTGATTGATTATTTATGATTAAAGAAAATTTTTAACATCTTGAAACTCTTCATATACCTCCCATGAACATTTTCAAACCTCAAGACACCATGACTGTAGTTGGAAACAAGTAGAAGACTGACTGTGTGACATATGTGACCGTGTTTTTAATCAATGCATGAACTTGTAAGACCAAGAATGGAAATGAGGTGATTGATATGACATGAGAAAAATGAATCACACCATATCACATTCACATGAAACCATTTTAGATAAAGAAACCTTTTGTAAGTAGTGAAATCTGACTGTATTCTCACATGGTGACACCAACCTACAACCTAAACTATTTAGCTCATGAAATCACTTCCAATTATGAAAATAAACATGGGAAAAATGAGAGGAGGGAGTCTACATCCTATATAATCAAAATCATCATTTGAGTTGTATGTAATAACTCAAACAAGAGCAAACCCTGTAGGGTGTGGGAAATAACAAGCAAAAATGAATAGTGAACTTGATAAGGATGGTTCATAAAGTATAGGCCACCATTCCTAAAAATCCAAACATGAAAATGAAGTTGACTAAGTGTGATAGCCACCATAAAGATATATTAAACTGGAATTCCTCCTACTGACCATACTATCTAAAGACCTGTTGATTATTTTTGCTTGTATAGTGAGGTGATGGAGAGATATAATGGTTTTAGACCAATTTGGAACTTTAAAACCATATAAAATATGTAAATAAGTCCAAATAAGTTTAATATCCATCCCACAAGTTTTTCCCATGTGTCACTCTCTCCCATAGGCTGTGCAACTTTTGAAACTCCCTCTTTCTCACTCATTTTCTTGATTTTTAGTTAACACCTACAAGTTTCAGTCAATCTTGACATTCTTGAAAAGGAATTTGACATATTAGACATTGGAAAGAAGTTTGTAACACATAGACATCTTGAAAACCATTCCACTTCATTCATGACCCATAGATGACCCTTAAATGACACAAAATAACCTAAGGACTTAATTAGACTATGACCAAGGTTAATATGACATTAAATGACATAAAATGCACTATAACACACCCTATAACATTATACTAGACTCTTATATCAAGTTTTGGACTATAGGGGGTTGACCCATTTTGACTTGTGGTAAAAATGGTCAACATTCTTAGTGATTTCCTATGGGTGGTATGCTTGCTATGCCAAGATCAATAACCTAATCCTATCTGTTGGGCCATGGAGTCACCTATACACCAGTTTATCACATAATTTTCATTTGAAAACACATTGAACATAAAGGAAAGACATACAAAACAAGACACACCAAAGGAAAACACACATGCATTCAACTAGAACACTTATGAAACACAACACAACAGAAAGAAAGACACACACACCTAATCTACTATTTACAAAACCTCATTCTTGAGGTGAAACATTTGGTCATACCTCAACTAGGGTCAAATATTGTTCCCCTTGCATCTTTGTCACTCCATGAAGGAAATCTAACATGAGGATCAAGTTTTGGACTATAGGGGGTTGACCCATTTTGACTTGTGGTAAAAAATGGTCAACATTTTTAGTTATTTCCTAAGGGTGGTATGCTTGCTATGCCAAGATCAAAAACCTAATCCTATCCATTAGGCCATGGAGTCACCTATACACTAGTTTGACACATAATTTTCTTTTGACACCACACCAAACACAAAGGAAAGACACACAAAACAAGACACACCAAAGGAAAACACACATGAGTTTAACTAGAACACTTATGGAACACAATGCAACTGAAATAAAGACACACACACCTAATCTACTATTTAAAAAACCTCATTATTGAGGTGAAACATCTGATCATAGCTTAACCAAGGTCAAATATAGTTCCCCTTGCATCTTTGTAACTCCATGAGGGCAATCTAACATGAGGATAAAGTTTTGGACTATAGGGGGTTGATCCATTTTGACTTGTGGTAAAAAATGGTCAACATTATTAGTGATTTCCTAAGGGTGGTATTACTTATATGCCAAGATAAAAAACCTAATCCTATCCATTGGGCCATAGAGTCACCTATACACCAGTTTGACACATTAATTTCCTTTGACACCACACCAAACAAAAAGGAAAGATACACAAAACAAGACACACCAAAGGAAAACACACATGTGTTCAACTAGAATACTTATGGAACACAACATAATAGAAATCAAGACATACACACCTAATATACTATTTACAAAACCTCATTCTTGAGGTGAAACATATAATCATACCTCAACCAGGGTCAAAGATAGTTCCCCTTGCATATTTATCATTCCATGAAGGGAATTTAACATGAGGATCATGTTCACCATCAACCACTTGGATATGTGTATGGTCAAGAGGCTTAACAACTCTATGACTTCTCATGACTACAAGTGGGATATTTGGATATTTAATGAATGTTCTTCATTGCTAAATAAGAGCCTTAATTTGGGCTGTAAGTTGATCGACCTTTGCCATCTTTGATATGTCTTCCAAAAATTACAAATTAGACTATATGATAGTTGTCTCAACCTTATTATATTCTTATGAATTATGTGCTTGATACATGGAAACATCATGTTATTCTCTTTTATGTTCCAATACCTATAAAAATGATAATTTCTTAGGTAGAGCTCTTGACTATCTTTGAAACATAACCAAATCTGCCTTGACCTCATTCTCTATGTTTATAACTTCTTGGGTAATAGCTTCATCAAACTCCTTCATGACTGTAGGCTCTTGATCAGTATAATGACATTCATATTTGTGCTTGATAACATGACCTTTAATTTCATTCTTGATAGAACACTCAAGATCCTATCCACTAGTCTTATCAACAGACACATTAGAAATACATTTCTTGGGAGGAGGAGTCTTACTCAACTGGTCAAATTATTGACATATGGCATTGAATTTTAGCCATAGGTCATCCTCTTATTCCTCATGAGTGTCTATTAGGATAAATTAAAACATAGATCTATCCCTAAATCTCATATAAGATAAACTATGAAGTGAATTAATCAAACATTCAAAAAATAAACATAAACATGTACAAAATAGGGGATGCTAGATTTAACGTGGTTCACCCAATATGGGCTACATCCACCAAAATTGTCTAGTTTATTATTTATAGTAATACAAGGGAGAGACAAAATCCTATAACAAACCCTGTTACACCTCTCTACCTTTTTTGCCTCCTCTCTATGTACAATATTTCATTATTTTTCTCACACTCATACATCTTAGCCATATATCGATACATTTTAGGGTAAAAATGCCTAAACATAACCTCTAACATCGGATCTAAAAACATCTAATTAACAACCCAAATTAACTAGGAAATCAAAATTTAACAAGGCAACCCCACACACCATCAGGGATTCAAATAATAGGGTCTAAACCTAGCTAAAATAACATCAAAATTTTAACCTTTGATCCTGGAAGACAATCAGGATCCAACCTAACAGTGTCACCATCAAAGGGAGATTCATCAATAGTAGGTAAAAAAAACATCATTATTCCCACTATGGTGATCAATTATATTCTTCAACCTATCATCATCATAATCATGAATCATGTAGTTACCTTCAATAACTTGTGAGAAGGAATGTTCGACACTTACCTCAACTCCTTCAAATGACTCTTCATGCATGATATAAGTACAAAGGACAGTTTGATCAAAGTGTGTATAAGGATAATTATCATAAGTGATACTAACATATATTCCCTCAATATTGGAAGCACCATCATCCATATTAGACTCCTTTTCATTAATCACACAATTCAAATTAGAGCTTATTTCAATGTAAGGCTCAATATGAAATATTTCAAGAGGATAAGTTCTTATGGTCACCTTGGTTCCATACCTTGTCTTAAAGGAAATGAAAGACCAATAAATTTAGAGGCATCCATCTATCTTGGCTATAAAATCTCTTGAAAGGCAGATTGAAAAATGAGTAGGGAGGTCTACAACAACAATGCCTTGGAGGCTAGGAAAACTAGGACAATCATGCAAGAAAACCTTCAAGTTTTTTATCAACCTTATTGTCTTAGTATTTGTAACATATAATTGGATCACTCCTTTACTATGAGGCTCATATTTTAGGCCCAATTTATCAACTATAACTTTGGCCATGACTGATGTAGAAGCTTCACTATCAACTATGCAATTGTGTACTAATTTATCACCTAGTATGAGAGTGAGGTAGAATGGTGGAGGCTTCTTAGCTTTAGTATATGGTTAAAAAATGGTGTTAGGGGAATTTGGAAGATAAACATGACCATGAATTTGAATTGAAGGTGAAGTTCTAATAGGAATAGTGGACAACTATTTTTTTAAGAGCTCTTTTTGGCTAGGCATATGTAGGACATCCCACAAAGAGATATATGCCTTGGAATTCTTCAAAGAATCCAATATGTTTAGGGAAGTATTACTCACCTTATCTTATGTCCTTTGAGGCAAAGAAGTTTTTGAAACTTGAGTAATTGAGACACCTTGAGTAGACCTTACCACATTTTGATTTGGAGGAGGTGTAGGAGTATTAGGGACTGCCATACTTGTAGCCATGCCTTAATACCTTGGAGGAAGATTATATGAACTTATAGGCATGATATTATCACATCCTAGAACCTTCCTCTTGGCCCTTGTGTTTTCAATGATATAAGTTCCTTGATTGAGCATAAAGGTATCTTCCACCAAGAAATTAGTGAAACTTTCTCCATGAGGTTACCATTCTTATTTACTTACATCATGACTTCATCCTCAACTGATAGGAGAGGAGTCACTCCTCTTTAAGCAACTAGATATTTCTCTCCACCTTTACTAACATCCATAAATTGGACTTATTTATAATATTCTCTTTTCACCAAGTTGTTATACATTGGTACCATCTCCCTTGCATTGGTAGTGGAATTGGAATTGTACACATTGGTAGGCCTATTAAAGTTAGGATGCCCTTGACCTCTTGCTCTTCCATATTATTGTGCATATTACTACTGATAGGGATATGAATTTTGATATGAACCTTGTTTCATATTCCCTCTTCCAAGTTTATCTTCCAACCATTGAATAAATGCTTCTTTATCCATGAAATTATTTGCCTTCTTAGGAGCTATCTTAGGCTTGGTATTTGTACTTAGAATTTGGACCACACTTGGAGTATCAGCTGGAATATTGGGAAACAAAGGCATAAGAAATTTATGAGGCAACATTACATCTTGAATGAGGCCATTATAACTCTAATGGCAAATTCATATGCTTTAGGAAGAGTGAAATCACCCATGGATTTAATCATGATAGTAATATTAGTACTAATGGCTCTAAATTGGGTAGGAAACATAAATCTAGTCTCATGGGAGGATGCAATCTATACCAAGTATTTTGAAACATCTCATTGAAGTCATGCATTATTTCTTTAAGACCTATTTTTATCAGATTGAGTTACTGTTTAAGAGAGATATGGTCACTTTCATCTTCAAACCTTGAAGTCAACAACACTCCAAAGTCATCCCATGATGTGATGCATCCATTGGGAAAGGTCCTATGCCAATTAAGAGAGTTTCCTCTAAGAAACATGGCAAGGAGTCTAATGGCAATATTATATTTAGTGACATTATGGAAACTACAAAAATTAGAGATATCCCTGATGTGTTCACTAGGTGTAACATGACTCTAACCATTGAATGTGGGAACACTCTTAGTAATGACTAGTTGGAATCTTCTAATTAGGTGTCAACAAGAGCAACAATCATACATTTAGTAATTAAATAAATTTTCCCTAAAGTTATCACAAAATTTATGAGTAGACCATGAGACTCCAAGGGTATAATTCTCCCCAAAATATTTGAACAATAATTTCCATCGCCCTCTAGTTTAAATAAGGAAGTTGAGCAAGAATTGGAGGCACCATTATCTCCTACAAGACAAGAAGACAAATTTCCATCTTTGGAATTTTTTGATCAATCACAAGAAGTAAGTAAAACTTTAGGGAGGAGGATTATTTCTCAAGATCCACTGGGGAAAGTTTTGATTCTCAATTGAGTAGTCAACCTCCTACTCCTGACTTTTCACCATCCCTAGAAACAGTGCTAAAAATGTTGGGTGTCATTATTCCTTCATTTAATCAACTTTCTATTGATGTCATATTTAACCAGGGTTGTGTCTAAAGCTATATGCAACAAGAAGAATCTTAATGATTTAGTAATTGATTGTAGGTATTTGTATTTTTCTTTTATTTTGGGGGATTTTTAATGTCTTAAGGACTTCTTGGTTAAAACCTTATTAGAATCAAACTATAAAAATATATTGGAAATAAACACACGTTGTAGAAATGAAATAGATTGCTGGAAATAAACACACATTGCAGAAATGAAATAGATTTCTGAAAATAAACACACTTTTGTAGAATGCTTTGAAATTGATTGCAAAGAAATGAGAATTTAATCTAGAACATCCACAGGGGAAAATCTACAACTAATTTTAACTTTAAGTTGGAAGCATTTATAAATTTAACAGAGCTACCTATTTCTTTTGAAAATAAAATATAAATACCAACCAAGAATGAAGATCCTGGTTCTTAGAGGAGTGGGCCCTTACTCTGCCTAGAAACATGACTTAACAACTTAATTCTCCTTCAAAAAAAAAAAAAGGCTATTTCATTGATAAAATGTTCTAAATTACAAAGATATACTAATCTATCATTATCCCTATATTCTTCAATTATTTTTCCCACACTTTCTTAAATTCCCAGGTCTGTATATATATTCTTTTATTTGTGGTGCATTGATTGCAGTAATTGTTTCATGGATATGATGGAATTGAATCGTGCCCAGAATAGATGCTAAATTAAGATGTGGCTGGCTGTCCAGCTATGTGATACATGTATCAGATATGTAAGTATGAAAATTGAAAGTTTGCTCTTGATTTAATGGGATCATTAGTTTGACAGATCACTGGTCTTTTGGAATAGATCTTTATCAGTTCCATGTTTAAATATGAAAGTTTTAGAGCTTATCTACAGGAGTACTAGATCTAATTCAAATAATTTTTGAGCTAAATATAGAGTTCTAGAAGTAAGTCCAAAAATGTGACTACTTGAAATAGCATGGTGGGGTTCTGGAACTAAGTTGTATTGATTCCAATGCTTGCAAAAACATGCAATCTGGTTCATATTTGTTCTTTATCCTGATGATGACCTATTTTATTACAAAACTTTGAATTTTCCAAAGCACTTGTTAGGAATTATAGAGATTTTAAAAATTTAGAATCACAAGAAAAAAAATATGGATAATTACATCCTAACTCATATCAGATTAAAATAAAAGTCACAAAATGCAATCAAACTTAATAGAAAAAGAGAGTAAGATGAGGTCATTTATTATACATTTAATGGGCATATCCTGGCCTCATCAAACTTAAATAAGGAAATAAATGAATATGGTGAGTTTGGTTAAGTCCCAATCTCTTTTCCAAAGTTAATTGTATCTCTTGAAACCCTTTTGTACCTACACAACACATAAAACTATCAATAAAATCCCTTTTCCACCCTATCCATACAAGTAGGGTAGAAGTCAAGTTGATGGGGAGGAGCCTTAGAGAGTCCTCTACATCTTCCAATCATCTATCAAGATATTCCATTCCATTTGGATGCCCCTTATCCTTCATTTTACCAATTGGGTGATTACCAAGGGTTTTAGGCCATTTTGTCCTCTAAAGATGTTTCATATAGGGCTGATGTCCAATTTTCCAACAAATTCCAAAAAATTCTTGTTCAAGATCTCCTTCAACATTCCCCAACTCCTCAGAATCCCATGCAAAGTGTCCAAATAGGTGTGAGCTCTCAAAGTCATTCTCTCAAGCTCACCCTTCCATTCCCTATAGGCCTAATGAGGTTTGAGCCAAGAAATGGCTTATCAATGATTTTATCTATATTACAATAGCTTGAAAAATCTTTTATTCCCTTAACCTTTGGCATGTCTAGGGATATGTGTGGTTGATTTATGGCTTACATACCTCTTTTATGTTCTTGTTACATTTCTCTATGTTCTTAAATAGGTCAGCATATGGAATAACCACGGCTAAGTAGACTATATATAGGAGGTAGTGGTTAGTCTTTGATCATCATATCAAGTATTCTGGTCTTATTGTAATTTTGTGGAGGTTTCTCCCTCTAAGTGGCTCTACTATATTATCTAATATTCTATTATGCTACCAATTATTACTATGTGATCTCTTATCTTTATCTATTCTATGTGATATATAATAATTCTATGTGAATAACTAAGTAATTTCCTTAAAAGTGGTATCAAAGCTTCAATTTGGGTAAGTTTTCTACATCATTTTTTAAAAATCTAGCAAGGCACAACTTTTGTGAGTGGAGGGAGTGAAAAAACATAATTTGAAATCTAGGAAGAATTAATTTTTTCCAATCAGACCAATATTGTTCAAAATTCTTTTAGAATATATATATATATATATATATATATATATATATATATATATAAATATATATATATATATATATATATAAATGAGTCTAGATTTTTTTTCCTTTTGCACATTTTTAGTCATTGGATTCATCTCAATGAGATGATCGACAATGGTATATTCTATCGGTACACTTTTTTGGTACCAATTTTATTTACCCTAATGCATAAAAGAAGTCATTAGATTTATCTTGGAGAGGTGATCATAATGGTACTATCTCCTGGTACACTTTTTTAAGGGTGAAAACCTTCCTAGGGTTTGTGCATGGTGGGTCTTACTACTTGGGAAAAAAAGGGGGGCAAAAAAATCCTAAGACTCCTAAGGATGACATGGAATCTAGAACTTGAGATCCATTGCTTTCTCAACTTTAGGCTAACATAAAAGGCTTGGTATGATAGGATGACTTTGTTGTAGTTTAAACTAATGTTTAAAGGATGCACAAAGATATTAATGGGGTGCACACTCAATAATATTATATCATACATAATTGGCTACCATTTCATCTCAGTTACAACCAAACAACCCTCCAATTCATCATTTGGGTCCTCTTCCTCTCAACACTAACAGCTCCAATCCTAGTGTGAAACCAATGTTGCCAAAAGTGGACATGGTGTGAAACCAATGTTGATAAAAGTGGACATGCATAAGTTTTATGGTAAGGATATTCTCACTTGGATTACCTAAATTGAGAATTTATTTGATCTTCACCAAAATCCTAGTTCTCAAAAGGTGATAGTGGTGTCTCTGTATCTAAAACTTGAGCAGTTCATTTGGTATCATTAGTTGTGTGATCACAAGAAAACAAATGGTGCTCTTGTTACATGGTCTATTTTCAATGATGACTTGTTGGCTCATTATCAAAATAATGTCTCTAAAAACTAATTTATCCAGTTATCCAAATTGCATCAAATAGGAACTATGAAGGATTATATTAATCAATTTTAGAATCTATCCTTATGGGTGAAAGACATCACTAAGGAAAATTTGACTGATATTTTTTTGGGTGGACTCAAAAATAACATCCAATTGGAGGTTCATATGTTTAGTCCATCATCTATATCAAAAATTATCCCAAGGTCATGCATGGTATAAGAAAAATAGATGGTCAAATGGAAAACTTTCACTACTGATCATGATCACACCTTCCATCACCATCATTTCCTCAACCACCAGATTGACACCTTAGTAAATTGAGGAGAAGCAAGCCAAAGGGTTGTGTTATGGTTTCAATAAAAAATGGAGTAAAGGACATCATTATGATGAAAAGAAGCTATTTTACATTGAAGGTGCCAATAAGGATGAAGAAGATGATGAGGCAATTGGTGAGGATGTAGAAGGACCTGAGGAATCTGAATAATCTCCTACTATTTATTGTCATGCCCTTTTAGGTATTACTATTCCCCAAACTCTTAAGGTGGTGGGTTTTTTTAAGAAATATAAGGTCACTATATTGATTGATTCTAGGAGTGCACACAACTTCATCAACAATAAGTTAGCTGCTCATTTGAACTATTTCATTTATCCCACTCCAAAATTTTAGTGGTGGTACTGTTAGCTATTCAAGAAAATGCCATAGTATTAAGCTGGCTATGGGAGACTACCTATTATATTATCTTATGTTTACTATTCCCATGAGTGGAGTCGATATTGTTATGGGATTATAGTGGCTCCCCACTTTGGGCACCATTGAGATGAATTTACAGGAATTATTCATGCATTTTCATTCTGAGGGAAAGACATTTGAGCTAAGGGGATTAAGGGTTAAATATCCAAAACTTGTTAGCTCCCATCTAATAACCAAGATTATCTAAAAGGGTTTTGAGGGATTTTTAACTCGCTTATTATCCATTAAAGTCCATCCAACTTAACCATCTACACCCCTTGATCTGCAAGAACTGATTGATGCCCATTATGTTATATTCAGTGACATGTTGAAAAGACTTCCACCTAGCCACATGCATGATCATGCCATAAAACTTATTCTTGGTAGTAAATCACCCAACATCAGGTCATATAAGTATCCCTACACCCAAAAAAGTGAAATTGAAAAGATGGTACAAGATATATTGGATGCAGGAATCATTTGCCATATCCAAAGTGAATATTCTTCACCAGTTATAATGGTGAGAAATAAAGATGAAACTTGGAGGATGTGCCCCAACTAAAAGGAGATCAACAAGTACACTATAAAAGATAAGTTTCTTATTCTTTTCATTGATGATTTTCTTGATGAATTACATGGTGCTCTTTATTTTACCAAGTTAGATCTGCATTTTGGGTATCATCAAATTTGGATCCATGATGAAGACATACCTAAAATAGATATCAAAACTCATGAGGGCCATTATGAGTTTATGTTTATGTCTTTTGATCTAAAAAATTCACCATCCACCTTTCAAAGTTTGGTGAATACTATTTTTAGGCCATTTTTGAGGAAATTTATTTTGGTGTTTTTTGATGATATCCTTTTTTACATTAAAAATTGAGAAGACCATTTACAACATGTGAAACAAGTACTTTCAATTATAGAATAACATCAATTGTATTCCAAACCTTCCAAATTTACTTTTGTATCTCGTGAGGTTGAGTATTTAGGTCATATGGTTTCACATGGAGTGAAAGTAGATCCTAAAAAAATACAAGCAATGGTGGATTGGCTGGTTCCTAAGACACTTAAACAACTAAGGGGATTTTATGGGCTAATTGGTTATTATCACAGGTTTATCAAAAATTATGGTAGCATTTCATCCCCACTCACCTCTTTGTTTAATAAATACTCTTTATAGTAGACTAATATAGCTACCAAGGCATTTGAACAATTGAAACTGGCTATGTGTACCACTTCAATATTGGCCACTCCTAATTTTTATAAGACTTTTGTGGTTGAATGTGGGTGTTATGCTTATAAAATAAGGTAGACCACTTGAATTTAAAAGTCACTAATTGAAGGGTTAAAATTAGCTCAAGCCCATCTATGAGAAGGAAATGATGGACATTCTACATCTAGTCAAAAACTGGAGACCTTATTTGATGGGTCATCACTTTCAGATAAAGACTGATCATGATAGTCTCAAATATTTTTTGGACTAATGGTTTTCATTAGAAGAAAAATAAAAATGGGTAACTAAGATGTTAGGATATGATTTTGAAATATTCTACAAGAAAGCTAAGGAAAATGTGGTAGTAGATGCACTATCTAGGAGGGATGAATCAGTTGAGGCATTGCTATGTGCCATGACCATTTGATATGCAGATTGTCTAGAGGAAGTAAGATTATAATGGGAAAATGATTGTACTACCAATGATTTTTTGGGTGGATTTTAAAAATTCATATAGAAAGGCAATGCATTATATAATAAAGACAGGTTATACCTATGTAAGAATTCTCTTCTCAAATAAAAAATCCTTTATGAACTTCATGCAAATCCACTTGGGGGTCATTCAAGATTTTTGAAAACCTATCATAGAATCAAGAAGGATTTTTTTGGGAAGGAATCAAGGGGGGTGTCCAAAAATATGTGGCTAAATGTATGATTTGTCAATAAAATAAAGGCGAAACCATCTAAACCCCAGGTCTTCTATAGCCTTTGTCCATTCCTAGCCAATGTTGGGAAGAGGTGTCTATGGATTTCATTACTAGGTTACCAAGATGTAATGGTCAAAATGTTATCATGGTTATTGTGGATCATCTCAGTAAGTATGCTCATTTTTGTTCTTTATTACTACCATTTATTGCTAGTATAGTAGCTTCTACTTTTCTTAATATAGTTCAAAAATTTCATGGTACTTTTAAGATCATTATCAATGATAGAGATCCCATTTTCACTAGTAATTTTTTGGACTGAATCATTTGCATGTTTGGGTACAAAGTTAGCTCATAGCTCATCCTATCATCCTCAATCATATGGACAAACTGAGGGAGTCAACAAATGTTTATAAGGATATCTTTTTTATTTTGTTTCTGATAAACAAGATAAATGGGTTCATTATTTACCACTTGTTGAATGGTGAAATAATACTTTTATTCATAATTCTTCTAAAATGTCTCCCTTTGTGGCCTTGTATGGATACCACCTTCCATCCATCACTTCCACCTTGAATGTTCATCTTAAGGTTCATGTAGTTGATGAACATATTCACCATCAACATGAGGTCCTTGTAAATTTGCATTGAAATTTAGCCATGGCCCAGAATCGCATGAAACAATAGGTAGATCAACACAAGAGTGAGAGGCATTTTGAAATTGGTGATAGGGTATTTGTTTGATTAAAGCCATATAAGCAGATGTACTTAAAGCAACATAAAATAGATAACAAGCTATCCTTTAAGAATTATGGGCCTTATTAGATCATGCAAAATATTGGTAGTATGGCCTACAAGTTAGAGTTTCCTTCATCAACTCACATACATCTAGTATTTCATGTGTCATGCCTGAAGAAAGTCATTGGAAATAGAGTTGATACTCAAACTAAGTTACCAAAATTAGATGAGGAAGGGAGAGTTATTAATGATCCTAAGGTGATCTTTGAAATATGCACTAAGCAGCTATGGTATAGAGTGATTAAGGAGTACTTGATCAATTGAAAGAATCTTCCATGTGAAGATGCCACTTGGGAGGATGAATACTTTATGTAGCAACATCTAGAGTGGCTTGCTCAATTTTGTGCTCATGAAGTCCTTGGCAATGGAAGCTTGGCTACCTCCATCTCTCCCTGGCACCTTTGGCTTTGGCTTGGCTTGGCTTGGAATCAATTTGGCATGGTAACACTAGTTTACATGAAGTTTTTGGAATCAATCCTACATTATAACTTTACACAAATTAAGCTTAAAAATGATGTTCATGGCTTCTCTATTTATAGTTTTTCAAGAATGACCATAATCAACCATGACTGTCCATCTCAAGATTGAGATGTGTGGTCATGGATTAATTGAATTATGTAATTAAAATACATAATTATCTTCATCATGAATTTGGAAGAAGGGACATTAATGAGGCATGGGTGGTAATAAAGAGGCATGGGAGACCTATAATCCTGATATTTGTGGCATTTATGGACTAGGGATGTCTTTCCAAGAAATGAGGTCACCTGATGATGTAGATATTCAATATTCATTTCTAAAAAAAAAATTTCAACAAGTTTCCATGAAATTATTAATTAGGCCTTGATTTGGATTAATTAGCTCTTAAGCATGATTAAGACTTTATGCATAAATTACTTAAATTGATCAAAATGCCTTGTTATTGGTCCAAAATTTGACTGGATTAGAATTGGAAGTAAATGTAAGATATGTTGAATCCATTATCCCATTTAGAATGTTTCTAACACCTAATAACAAATACATGCATCTCGTAAAATAAATTTGATAGAAAAGAGCAATCTAGAACACTCAGGTGCAAAATTGGCATTTTGACTCGAAATGATATGATCAAAGTTAGCTAGCCCATAAATTAAATTAACCCATTTAGTGATACCCTAGCCAAAATTGGAAATTGAATATGTCAATTTAAACTCATTTAATGCATTTTAGTGTTTTTAGGCCAAATTGTGCATTTTGGTAGAAATTGGTCAAAAGCCTGATTGAAGGTCATTGATGGCCAGATTTAGGTGTTTATAGTTTGCCCCTATTTGGAAAGGTATTGCAAGATATAAGCACAATAATGTCTTCTCAAATAATTAAAAGGAGCTATATGCCTACAAATTTGATGATGATAAACTAATTATATGATGCCCCCTCAAGGGAATGGTTGACACAAGTAGGTCGACAAATGATCCCTTGATAAGAAGTGAAATGAGGGAACGAAAGAAAGGAAAGATGATGGGGTGAAAACATAATGATTTTGAAAAATTATTCAAATCACTAAGAATGAAAGTGCGATGGTGTACAATGGTTTTCCGAAAGGTCATTATAAGCATTATACCTTGATAGTGGCAATGTGGTATGATAACACAATGATTTTCCCAAAGGTGTTTATAATCATTGAGAAGATGGAGCTGCCCCAGTTAGGATAGACAAACGAGATAATAACATGCCCCTATATGGGTAGAAAAAGTAAAATGGTGAGAACACAATGATTTTCTTAAAGGTGATTATAATCATTGAGAAGTGTAGGTGGGATAGTGTATAATGATTTGCCCATAGGCGGTTAGAATCATTAGACCTAGATTATGGGAAATAGGATAAAATTGGTCAATGATGATGATAACTTAACACAAAGGGTAACGATGAATTAGAATAACCTATTAGTAGGGAGATGCTCATCTAAACCAATAAATGTTGAAATTATTTCATGGTTAATTACTCTATTTGGGATATGATTGGGATGGAATCATGATGCTAATGTCAAAGAGATGTTGATGCTACCATTGCTAAAAAGACTTCTTGAATTTGAGGTTTGTTATAACACGTATTGATAGGCATCATGGTATAACATCATGAGGACTTGGTTGAAATATGCATGAGGTATGACTCCAGTAATCCAATACTCAATAAAAAATAATGCACCAATGATAGAAACCATGATGACAATGTAAACATATAGATATGGATGGATTTGAGTATAACTATGGGAAAGGAATCACCTAATGAACACACATAAAATGAATCAAGGTAATAGTGTTGAAATCAAACAAATAGATAGAAAAACAAACAAAATAAGCAAAAACAAACAAACAAATAATGCAATAGAAACCATACGAACATTGCCCTAGAAAATAGGTGACAACTTAACAAATGAACAAAATAGGGGAATAAAAGAAAAGAAAGGGGGTGGATGAGCTGTCTCTATATGCACTAGGCAAGTGGATGTTGTCTACATAGTTCCATGGATGTAATATCCAATAAAAAATTTAGGCCAAATGTAGTTCTTTAAGGGAATAGGAAGAAAAATGATAATTGATAAAAACAAATAGAATGGATGTGATAGAAGAAGAGGAATGGTCTAGTAAAATGGCAAGTTCATGAGAGAAAAGGACAAAAAGGATGGAGAGATTAAGTGACAAGTGGTTTTCATGCAACTTAGTAAGGGTTCTCAGAATCCTTAAGGCAAAGAAGTGGCCAAATGTTTTTGGTTTTTTTTTAAAATTTTACAAATGTTTTTAGAATTTTGGAAGTATCTCAACTCGATCAAGAATGATGAGACACTAAATGGTTCAAGCTCACAAAATGGTGAAAGTGTTCAAACTTAGGTTTCTCAAAAAATGATGAGAGTGTACAAAGTTAGGTTTCTCACAAAATGATGAGAGTAGGGTGGAAAGGGTGACTGAGCTGACCTCAACAAGTATTGAGCACTACCTACATAGTCTTAGAGTAGGACCTCAAGTCAATGTAGTTCCACCCTACAATGGAGGAATTTGACTAGTGTAGTAGTCAATTCAAAAAAAATAGTTACATGTGGTAAAGAGGCATATTATGTCATAGGAAGTGGCAAGTTGTTACATCAAGACTTAATAAACAAATGTTGCTCCTATTTTATCCATAAGTGGTTATAACTAGGACACAACATCATAGATCAATGGTACTAATTTTCCCAAAGGTGGTTATAATTAGTAAGAAGATCAGTGATAAGAAAAGAATAACAAATGAAGGATACAACTACTAAAACTTCTATCACATTTCTCCAAAATATGATCTCTATTTGAAGTATTTGAAATAACTAATGAAACTAATCAAATTCCTTGATGCTAAAAATGTGTACCGAATGGAAAAAACCAAGGTCAAATGGGTTAGGATTTAGAACACATCTAGTCGATAGAATAGAATGGTAAAATGGATAAGGCTAAGAGGATAGATAAGAATGATATTTGTACAAAGAAGAATAGTGATAAAATCACACGATTGAAATAGTCTTTACAGTTAATACACCTTAGCGCTCAAGCATAGTACTGTTTGAGGTGAATAATATTAATTAGCTTAAGAAGTTCATCTCCATCTAGTGTGGCAAGCCTGTATGCCCCTAATCCATAATCTATAGTAATGATGAAAGGCCTTATCTAGTTTGGTTTGAATTTACCTTTATGCTTCTTCTCAACCATAATATTCTTTTGGTTTTCTTTAAGAACAAGATCACCAAGTTTAAATTTTCTATATTTGACACATCGATTGTAGTGGCCTTTAAGTCAGTTCTAATATGCCTAAAGATTATTGAGTATAGCTATGCATTTTTCATCAAGTAGGTCTAGCTCTTGCAGGTGAGCTACTTGATAGTCATGATCATCTAGGACATGTTTGAAAGATATGCATAGTGAAGGTAATTCGACCTCAATGGGAAGGATGGCTTCAATACCATAAACAAGTGAGTATGGAGTGGATTCTATAGGATTACGATGATTGGTACGTTATTCCCAAAGGGCAGGGAATATCTGTAAGTGTCAATCATGATCGACATCATTGATAATATTTTTGAGAATATTGATAATAGTTTTGTTTGATGTTTCAGCCTGACCATTACCTTGAGGGTAATATGCTATAGAAAAATGTTGTGTGAAATTATTTTTGGTACATAGCTGGTCTATATCCTTATTCTTGAATGATCCTCCATTATTAGATATAATGTTGGAGGGGATACCATAGTAGAAAATAAGATGGTTGAAGGTAAATTTGGAAATTTATTTTCCAGTCATGTAAGTGACGAGTATAGCTTCAACCCACCTAGTGAAATACTCAGTGGTGGTAAGGATATGTTTATGGCCATCAGATGAATTGGGGTTGATATTCCCAATGAGGTTAAGTCCCCATGTAGTAAATGTCCATGGTGTCAACATCAATTTCAGAGTTTATGCTATGACATAAATCAGATTAGCATGCCATTGACATTTGTCACACTTCTTTACATATGTAGCTGCATTTGTGTCCATCATGGGCCAATAATAACCTATACGTAAGAGATTTTTGGATAGCACTGCCCCATTAAAATGAGCTCCACATACTCTTTCGTGAAATTCTCTTAACACTAGTGTAGACTCTACCGAAGTTAAACAACAAAGAAATGTTCCATCAAAACTATGATGGTAAAGGGTGGATCCAAGTATAGTATAACAAGTAGAATGATGAATAAAGGCTTTGGTTTGTTTTTGAGATAGGTTAGGGAGTAGAACTTGGACATGAAGGTTTTTTTAAAGGTTTGAGTACCAGATAGAATTAGGACCAACAATATCACAAATTATATCAACAGTTAAAGGTTCATGAGCTGGTGCGAACAAATTCTCAACAAAGAACTAATTTTATCTAGCTTTGTCTGTTTGTCAAATCAGAGAGCTTATAGTAGCCATGACATATGTATTTATATTACTAGCCCTTGGTATATGCTCAAATTGGATATTTTTAATTTATTGTTTTAAGGTATCGACCATAGCCTTATATGGAACCAACTTGTCATCTTTGGTATGAAAATGGTCTATGACTTGATTGATGATTAATTGAAAATCACCATGAACCTTTAAATGAGATATATTCCATTGTACTACCTATCAAAGTCATGTAATAAGTGATTCATATTCAACCATGTTGTTTATATAAGGAAAAATGATTTTGAATGATTTAGGGATTAAATCCCCTTATGGTGTAATAAATAAGAGGCCTACGCCTGATTCATGTGCAATAAATGAACCATAAAAATATAGCTTCTAATGCTGCTCCTCAAAAGGTGTGTCAATGATGATCATTATGGATTCATCAAGGAAATGAAATGTGAGTGGCTTTGTGTCTATAAAAGGTGCTTCAACAAGTTGATCTGCAAGAACTTGTCCCTTGATTGCCTTCTGATTGACATACTCTATGTCAAACTCATTAAGAAGCATGATCCATTTGGCCATTCTACCTTGTAATGTTGTTTTAGATAGTAGATACTTGAGCAGATCTAGTTTTGGAATGACCATGGTTTTGTTATTCAACATGTATTGGTGCAATTTCTGAGTTATGAAGACCATGTCTAGACAAACTTTTTCAATACGTGCATAGTTATGTTCATATGTGACCAAGGTATAGCTTAGGTATTATACGACATGCTCTTTTCCATTGTCATCATGTTGAGACAAGAGTTCCCCCAGAGCATTATTGGTAGTGGATAGGTATAACAAGAATGGCTTTCTTGACATAGGAGGTAATAAAATAGGTGGATTAGCTAAATGGTCCTTGAGTTGTTAAAAAGCTATTTAGCAGTGATCATCCTAGTGAAATACAACTCCCTTATTTAGAAGATGTGTAAATGGATGACACTTGTCTGCTAACTAAGAGGTGAAACATCATATTGATTAGATCTTACCCTGTAAACTATAAATTTGCTTCACATTGGTTGGTGGTGGCATCTTGATTATATCATGGACTTTAGCTAGATCAACTTCAATACCTCTGTAAGACATGATGAAACCAAGTAATTTTCCTTTCCTGAGATTACACTAAACACACATTTCTTTGGGTTGAGTCTAACTTTGTACTCTCACAATCTTTTAAATATCTTATGTAGCATTTTTGGATGGTCGGCCTTGGTTTTGGATTTTCCTAATATGTCATTGACATAGTCTTCAACAATATCATGCATCATATCATGGAATATGATAGTCATGACCCTTTGATATGTAGCTCTAAGATTCTTAAGACCAAATGGTATTACCTGATAACAAAATGTTCTCCATGGAGTGGTGAACATTGTTTTATGTTGGTCTTCTGGTGATATTCTAATCTGATTATATCTTAAAAAGCCATCCATGAGTGAAAGCATTTCATAACCTACAGTGGAGTTGATGATCATGTCAATATTAGGAAATGGAAAGTCATCCTTAGGACAAACTTTATTGATGTCTCAAAAACTAGTAATTTTTTTGACTCCTTTAGGCTTTTTGATAATAGGTACAACATTAGATATCCATTCTGAGTAGTCATTGGACCGGATACATCCTACTTCTAAGTGTTTTTCCAAATCTTTCTTTACCAAGAAAATGATGTGAGGATGCATATTACGTAGCTTTTTTTTCACCTATTTGGCATCAGGATTGACCACAAGGTGGTGCAGAACCAAGGTGGAGTCCAAATCTGGCATATCAGAATAAGCCCATGCAAAGATATCTATAAATTCTCTCAATAGAGCTGTAAAGACTTTATGTTCCTCTTCAGTGAGGGACAAACCTAATTTTATCCATTTTGGGTTTGATTAAGTCTTGATGTTCACCTCTATTGTATATTAAACTACAAGGGTCAAACCATCTTTTAGGATAGTAGGCAAAGACTTAAACTGTTGGACTATATCAGGGTCCTTTGTTAGGACTTACTCTTCAACATCTCCTAGGCATGATGAATTTGAGTCCTCCAATGGGAGATCTAGCCATGTGACAAAAATAATTATAAATTCTTGAAAATTTGATCAAATACTTATTGTGACATAAAACTAAACTTAGATCTATAGGCAAGTTCATCGTTGGTGGTCTCCTGGTCTAAATTCAAAGAAGAATGAACACCCCCATCTAACGGTGCCTGAAATAGGTTTTCACCACTAGAATGGCCTTTATCTTTACTTTTTCCTTAGTTAGAAATCACCTTAAAGAGGTTTTCACTTGGAGACCTCAATTTTTTATTTATTTATTTTATCTAAGGGTGTTCACCCACTCTCCAAAATAGGCTTCAAGATCTAATGTAATTGAGAATCTTGATTTATGATCTCCCAAAAGAACATTATCTCTAAGGCCTAAAAAGTCACAAAATGCATCATCATTTTGAAACTTATTAATTGGAAAATTAGATTCTTGTTGGTCCCAATCTATTAGTTGGGGATAATATAATCGTAATGGGTTATGACAAATGATTGGGGTAAGAGTACATATGGCATTGTTATCGAACAAGTTAGTCTTGCTAGGTCATCAAAGGTGAGGCTATGATCAGACTCTACTTCATATCGACATCATCATCACTAGCCACTAGTGATGAAACTCGAATAAGATATGTGGGCTCACCCCTAGGTAGTTTAAATCTAAGTCTATAGGGTCTTGTGTACTTATTGAAATTGGCTTAATGGTTCCTTGTTGATTTAATCTGAGGCCTCTTCCTTCATAATTGTGATGCTCCATGATCCTATTGGGTATAAGATACTTTTCACTTTAATAACAATTAGTTAGGTGGTCATTGTATAACCATGATTCATCCCCTTTATGAGGGTCAGGTTCTAGGTCAGATGCTGGTACAAATCTGACAGGTCCCTTATCTTTGTTCTTTCATTGCTAATGCATATGTGGTGTGAGTTTAAGTTACCCAAAAGTTTTTGGATTATAAGGAAGATTGGAAATATGAAATGTATCATGGGTCACATACTCTTCTAGTCCATTATCTAAAATGGTGAAATGATTATAAGCTTTAGGAGGTGGCATGTGGAAAAGGGAATCCAAGGTATTAGGATCTATGCAATTATCTAGTGAAGGATCAATAAGTATAAATTTTCCTTTATCTTACTTGGAACTTGGATTCATATTTTACAGATGATTGTAGCTTTGAAATTCAACCTCAAGATGTTTTCAGTGTTTATATGGGTGTAAATATCCTAGAATATTCACTTCCATCCCTGAGTTGGAAAACTTAATACATTGGTGCAACGTTAATAGGACTACATAAATCTCACGTAACCAAGGCCTACCTAGAAGTATATTATATGATAACTCAAGATCAAGCACATGGCAAAGTGTATCATGGGTCAAAATCCCAATGATAACTGGCAAACTAATGGTGCCTTGTGATTCCCTTTCTTGATTATCATAGGCTTTGATGGCTATCATTTTTGGTTGGAGATCTACCATTATGTACCCAAGAAGCTTGATGAGCTTTAGAGACACTATGTTAAGGCCTAATCCATTGTCTATAAGGACATGTTTCACTTTATGCCACTTTATATAAACTTCTATATACAATGGATTATTATGGAGTGGGCCAAGGGAAGACATATCACTTTGGTTGAATGTGACTTGTTGGGCTGGAAGGTGTCTAACCAAAGCTTGAAATTTATCAAGGGATATGTCACTAGCAATAGTGGATTGGGTTAAAAACTCATTCAATATGTTCTTGTGGATTAATGATGATCATATCAAATATAAAATATAAATTTGTACGAGTTTCTTCTATAAATATTCCACAATATCAAACTTCTTATCTTGGTCAGTATTGAATAGTTTATTTTGAGGTTGAATAGTTGGTTGGATAACAAGTAAAGTGGTAGATGGTTGTGGGCCTAGGATAGTAATCTTAAACCTTTGACTTGTAATTACACAATCAAGGCTATATACTTGACCATGATTGCTAACAAATCTTGGGAATGGTGTGGGACTAGATAGGACAAGTCTTGATTACTGGTGCACTTGTATGTGGTCATGTGGCAAGGGTGAGTTATCGGTATATGGTCCAAAAGTGGGAGTTCTGATTTGCTGGTTTGCCTATGTGTAGTCCCAGGTTAAAGAAGGATTATCCATGTAATTTGGTTGAGTGTATTATTTAGCAATGGGATAGATTGATTAGTTCTCGGTCTAGGATTAATGGAGATGGTATTAACACTACCCCTTACAATATGACCTACAACCCTATTGTAGTCATATTCAACTACATGGTAGGTTTGTTGGTTGTTACCGTTCTGACCATGGTTTTGTTCATTGTTATGTCATTATGGGTTTTGTTGTTGATTTTGATAATTCTATTGGTTTTGCTAGTTTGGCCTTTGATTTTGATACTGTTGATTTTGTTGTTGCACTGGCTAGTGTTGTTGCTATTGTTGTTGATTATTATGTCAAGGAAAGAAGTTTAGATAGATCCCAAGAGTTTGATTAGAAGTGGAAGCACCGCTATCCAATGTTATCTCCCCATTCTGTAATATATTATTAATCAAATGCTTGATTTGAACACATCTTTGTAGATATACCCATTAACCCAATGATATTCACATAATTCATTTTCATGGTACCAATCAGGATATGGAATGCCTTGTAGATAATGCTTTGGTATAGGCCAACTACTCAGATTAGTGGCAGAAAGTTTGTGAAATATAACTTCAATAGGATCTCTTAGGTCACTAAAGACATGATGCATAGGCACAATTCTCCTTGGAAGAGGGGTTTTCATTGGTAAAGGCTATCATATTTGTTGCATAGGTCTTAGTTATTGTGCTTGTGACATTGGTTGGAGAGGTTGTTGAGTAGGAGTAAGCTAAAAAGGTGGTGCAGATGATGTTTGCACTATTTAGACATGACATGATTCAATTACTCTATTTCCCATAACATTCCTATTGTAGTTGAATTACTTCAATCTTTCTTGGTTATTAGCCTGTACTAGTTGTAATACTTTCACTTGAATGGAATGTTAATTTTAGCCATTTATCTAATTGGTACCTTGATTATGATTAGTAGAATTAAGCTTGATGACTCTTTTATTGATGAGTGCTCACTCGATCAACAAACCTTTATCAATGATCTCCTTGAAAGTATGTGCACATTGTAGTTCTAGATGATAAGCTATCTCACTATGCAAATTTTTATTAAACATAGTGACTAATTATTTATCTGGTAAAATGTGGGTGAAATGACTTGCAAGGGCTCTCCATTGCTATAGATAACTTGCAAAATTCTCACCATATTTTTACTTTGCTTGTGTTAAGTCAACCAATGAAATCTCATGTTTGAGATTATAGGAAAATTTATACACAAAAATTATCAAAAAGATCATCAAAATCTATTACTGAATTCTTAGGTAACATTAAAAACCACTCCAAGGCTTGTCCAATCAAGCTCCTTGAAAACAACAACAAAAGGTATATATCGCTATATGCTACTTGTTGACATGCGACAAAAAACTTAGCTAAATGGGCCTTAGAGTCACCTTTCCCTTTGTATTTGTTAAATTTTAATGGTTTGTATCCTGGAGAAAATGGTATCAGTAAGTACTCCATGTTGAATGGATAAGAACACACATCATCCAACTTAAACTTTTTATTTTGTTTCTCAGTTTGAATGGAAACAATTACATCCTTCATCTGTTGTAATTCTTGGGATAGGAAATTGGAAGGAACATTGGTTTGACGGAGAATATTGGTTTGGGTAGATGGTTGGGAGGTTAGAAGTGGGACATTTTGACCAGGCTATGATGGAGATATCTATTGGGGTATATTGGTTTGGTTGGAAAATGGACCAAGAATATGCATACATGGATTAGAATGTACTTGAAATTGTACATTTGGTTACGTGATATTCTAGTTTGGGTTGGCAATAAAGGTTTGACTTGAAGGATTTTGTAGTTGGAATGGAGGGATATAAATATACTATGCCTACTATGGTTGAAAAAGGACATGATTTCAACTAATTGAACCTTGTTGTTGAGTGGGAACTTGTAGACCAAAACCCTAACTCTGAACTTATGGCACACTTTGAACCAATTGTTGTCTAATCGGTACTTGAGAAACATGGGAGCTTCCTTGTTTCATGAATCCTCATTAAAAAGAGAAAGCATGTTGAAGATTCAACATCTTTCATTGAATAATATTTACACGTTGTTGGCTAGTCAGTGTTTAGTTTTGGATTGGTACATTAGTCTACGACTGAGGAGGTATATTTGCCACTACCTAACGAGGAAGAACATTAGTTTCCTCTTATTAAGGTAGCAATATATTTGGCCTCTATTATGTTGGTACACTATATTGTACTTGATATTGTGGAATACTACTCATCACTTTTTGAGGAGTAGGATTTGCCACATTCAGTTATTAATGCATGACATTAGTTGCTAGTTGACTACCTAATCCTATTGGTTGCACACTTGATGAAGCAACTGGTTGAGGTTGGAATGTAGAAACTCCTAGTCCTTGATATGATGGTCCACTCATGGTATTAAATACATTCACATGTTGTTGACTATTTGTTTATGTGTTAGTACCACTTTGATTTGGAGTGGATGTTGCTTGCACATTGTCCACTATATTTTGCTCATTATTCTACGTAGAATCAGAAGACACTTCTTTAATAATGGGCATATCCATCAAGTTGTATACCAAAGTTTTTTACATTAATGGGTCTAAATTATAATTTTCTTGACCAATTAACTCTATCAAAACTCCTATTGAAGGAACTAAGTCAATAAGAGGTTTGCTCACCATGTTCATCTAATTGAAATTGTGTGTTAGATTCAGGTAGGTTTGATATGCTATCCGCATTTGATTAAAGTGGTCTTCCATGATGTTTTTACCTCTATTAGGTAGATTAGGGTCTTGATATGTTTGTTAGACTAAAGCTAAAGGATTTATAGAAGAAGCCTATTGATCATAGATTATGTTGTGGGACACTCTTACTAGGCTTGGTAAATTTTCATGAGGGAAGTCTACTGGAAACTTGGACCCTACTTCTATGGATCTAACCTAAATCTCATCTTTATTCTCTAAAAAATGTTTCTCAAACAAAAATGGATCATACATGGAATCCATATTATTATAATATGACTGTTAAAGAACTGGCTCATCTACTGTGGGTATAATAGCTAGGTATTGTGCAGTTTGTTCTTGGTCTTGTTCTGAATAAGGTGGTGTGTTAACCAAATAGTTAGCCAAGGGATCTTGGATTTATGCCCCTAATTGAGTATTATAAGAGGGATAATAATTTATCTCATAAGGAATATTATCTACATAGGGGTCTTGCACTATTTCTTCTTATGCAACCACATTACTAATCTCTGGATTATACATGAGTCTACTAAGAGTGTAGGAATATATATTGGGGTCCATAGTCAATGTCTTTGTGATAAAAAGGTCAAAGAATTCCACAAAATCTAAAAAGGACAATGTCTAAAATAGATGATGTTCAAACTTGGTTTAGATTTGTCAAAAGGATAAAAAGGTTTATTCAAAGATTTAGTGAAGAAACAAGCTAGCGTTAAATGTCCAATGTCTCACTTTTCACACAAAGATGAGCAAGTAAATAGGTCAAAAATCAAATTGCCAAACTCTAAGGTTGAAGTGTTTCAAATTAGTCTAATTTAGGAAATTAAAAGTTGCTAGGTCTTTTGGCCAAATGTGGTGTCAAAAGCTAGGCCCAAACAAGGCATGTGCTAGGACTCTTAGCCAAATGACATCAAAAGTTAAACTTTGAAATAGATGAAAGTTTTAATCTAATAAATTTGAAACACTTCTAAAAAACACTAGGCATTTTATTCTTGGACATGAAGTTGATCAACTAGGTATAAGGTATGAAACAAAAGGCACTTTAGAGATAGTTTATTTTCTCACAAATAATGGTATAAAACTTGGTTATTTTGAAAAATAAGCTAGACAAAAATGAATGGTATAACTATGCTAGACAAAGGATCACAAAAGTACACTCGAATTGGTCTAAAAATGTAGGAACAAATTTGAACTCTATGAAAATGGGTCTATGAAACAATATTTGAAATGTTTTGGGCAATGTAATGACACTACACTATGCAAAAGGTGTGGCTAAATGTTTGTTTCAAAAAATCTCTAAAGCAAAGATAGTTTCCCACATTTTTGACAACATAACACTACTTTTATTGACTTAAAATGTTGTGGTGAATAGACTCAAAGTGCAAGTGTTTAGCACAAAATGGCTTAAGTCTATCAAGTGGTGATAATGATCTTGAGTCTAAAATGGCCTTAAACCCAAATTGAAAATTGAACCTAAGTTCCCTCAAGTTTAGTGCAAATGGAAAACCCACTTAGCACATAAATCCTATGAAATTATGAAGGTGCAATTTTAAATTTAGATTATAAATGATGGACTTAAAAAAACTTTGTCAAAGGTCTAGACTCAATTGGGCAATCTAACTGTGCCAAAGTGGATGATATGACTCCCAAGTTTTGATGGACTTTGAAAAAGGAAAATTTGATGACTTCACATGGGCAACATAACGCCTCTTTATTCAAAGGAAAATGAGGACCATGTGTTTTGATGTGTATCATTTGTTTACACCAAGTTTTGACTCCAAACAAGACTTTAATCTAGGATAAAACCAACTAATTAATCACTCTTAGACTCTAAATTGACAAGGTTGCTTGGTATTACTATAATCTGTCAATATACATAATTTTAGAGGATTTTAAGTGTTCATCCAAAAGTAAATGAGAATTATATAGTAGGTTTTTTTCACCCCCCCTTCTCTCAAATGACAGTACTGTGACATGGACCTTGAGGTGCACCTTGCACCAATAATACTTCTGCGATAAGTGAGGTTTTATCCAAGATCTACAAGTTTTCAAACTTTCTAGGGGAATCAATTGCACAATGACTTTCACACCAAATAATGAAAAATAAAAGCATGTATTTTGGGTCCGTATCACTTGGCTTGTTTTAAAAAGGTCTAGTCTTTTTTACAACCACTACATCCTGTTGTTCGCTCAGTGTAGTTCGATGTCTAAAGTGCCACTACATCCCATGTGCAACTCCAATTAGGAGCCAAATGAAGTTAATGCTAGGAGGTGAAAATCTAGGTCAAATATTCCCTAAAGAACTCGTGGGAGGTCTCCCTCATAAGCCAATTTTGCATAAAAATAAAGAAAGCATGAAATAAAAATAATTTAGGGTCGTTTTTAAGGTCACCCAAACTTTGATGAGTTTTTGGGGAGTGCTTTAGATGACTTTCTTTCTAAGCCTTGGACTAAGATATTTACAATATGAATGGTGATTTAAATTTCATGGGTTACCTAAAGGGGACAAATGGAAGAGCATACACGTATCACCCCTCCTTTTTCCAAACAAAAATCTAATTTAAACAACTAAGTGAATACAAAAAGCTTGGAAAGGTGAGTTCATTTTTAAGCCCAAGTTCAAAAAATGAGGTGGTGTTCATTTGACCCCTTGGTATTAGTTGTAACTTTGAAAAATAATGCTAAAAACACTTATTTAAGTACCTTAAATGTTACTTTAAGCACCAAAATAATGTTCCTAATTCATTTTAAAATCATGCCAAAGATGGTCTAAAACATGTTTTAACAAATTTGAAGTCTGTTGGTTACCTGTCTACCCTTAAAGCATCATCCCAAAAGTAAATATGTTAGGTTATAAAGCATTAGAATAAATATAAATAAAATATTTTTTAAAAAAATATTAAATATATGAACACCTACAAACAACAAATCAGAAGGCTAGAAATAAAATATAACACAACACATAAAATCTTGCACATAAAATATAAAAACCTATAGTTAGTATTTTTAACATAAATTTTATAATATAGTTTAGTTTGATAATAAATTTTAAAAGGTTATTAATAACTCTAGGATTCACATCTATAAAAAATTTTAAGTCCAAAAAGTCAATACAAAAAAATTTATGAAATCTGTTCTCACCATTTTTACCAAAAAATAAAAAATAGAAAGTGATAGTTACTAAAATAGATATAACTTCTAAAATATAAAGAATTTATTTGTGAAATTTTTAGATCATATCAATGACATATTTATATATATTCATACAAAAATTTAGACAAAAATATTAATTAAATAAAACTTTATTACTTATTTATTCACTATTTTAAATCAAAGCAAAAACAACAAAAAAAGAGAATCAAAACTATGAAACACAAAAAAAGGTTTGTGGATTGCATTCTCATGAAGATCATCCCACCAGGCTTGCCACTATGTGACTAAGAATTTTACTAAGAAAATGAGATTAGTACCGTGTTAGTGAATGAAACCAAATAAAAAGCACACTAAACTAACATCTTGATGCCTAGTTACTAGGTTGAGCTTTGTAACAAAAACAAATGACAAACACAACTAAAAAGTAAGGAAAAATAAGAATTCCTTCACCTTATTTGGATGCTCCAAATGAATTCCTAGTAGTGGCTTGCTTAGTTTTGTGCTCATGAAGTCCTTGGCAATGGAAGATTGGATACCTCCATCTCTCCTTGGCACCTTTGGCTTTGGCTTGGCTTGGCTTGGAATCAATTTGACATGGTAACACTAGTTTGCATGAAGCTTTTGGAATCAATCCTACATTATAATTTTGTAAAAATTAAACTTAAAAATGATATTCATGGCCTCTCTATTTATAAATTTTTAATAATGACCAGAATCATCCATGACCATCCATCTCGAGATTGAGATGTGTGGTCATGGACTAATTGAATTATGTAATTAAAATCCATAATTGCATTCATCATGAATTTGGAATAAGGGACATTAATGAGGCATGGGAGGTAATAAAGAGGCATGAGAGACCGATAATCCTAATATTTGTGGCATTTATGGCTTAGGGATATCTTCCTAATAAATTAGGTCACCTGATGATGCAGATATTCAATATTAATTTTTAAAAACAAGTTTTCAACAAGTTTCTATGGAATTATTAATTAGGCATTGATTTGGATTAATCAACTCTTAAGCATGAATAAGCATTTCATGCACAAATTACTCAAATTGATCAGAATGCCTTGTTATTGGTCCAAAATTTGAGTGGATTGGAATTGGAAGTCAATGTAAGATGCATTAGATCTGTTATCTCATTTAGAATGTTTCCAATACCAAATAATAAATACATGCATCTTGTACAAAAAAATTGATATAAAAGAGCAATCCAGAGCACCCAGGTGCAAAATTGACATTTTGACTTGAAAGATTTAAATCAAAATTAGCTGGCCCGTAAATTTCATTGCCCCATTTAGTGATACCCTAGCCAAAATTGGCACTTGAATATGTCAATTTCAACTCATTTAATGTGATTTAGTGTTTTTAGGTTAAAGTTTGCATTTTGGTGGAAATTGGTCAAAATCCTAATTGAAGGTCATTGATGGCCAGATTTAGGTGTCCACACTTAGTTAGGTCGGAATATAGAATAACCATGGCTAAGTAGACTATATATAGGAGGTAGTGGTTAGTTTTTTATCATCATATCAAGTATTCTACTTTTATTTAATTATTTTTAAGGTTTCCCCCTCAAAGTGGGTCTGCAATATTATCCAATATTCTGCTCTACTATATTATCCAATATTCTGCTCTGCTATCAATTATTACTATGTGATCTTTTATCTTTGTATATTATATGCAATATATAATAATTTTGTGTGAACATCTAAGTAATTTCCTTAAAAAATCATTATAAATCCATATATAAGTGTTTCAATAGGTTATAATGCTCCTCTAATGTCAAAAGTGTTATTAGATCCCCAAATGAGCAATAGGCTTAGTCTAGACCAAGTAGGTCTACCTATATACTTATGAATCTAGGCCATTATGGCATGTTTCCAACCCATGTGAGGCATTTATCATGTTGGTTCATGTCTCATTCAACTTACCACATCCTCTTGTAATGTTTCATCAACTTCTAGATTACCCTCTCACCACTTATATCACCAATCTACAGGTTTGCACCCTTGGGGAGTGCCCTATGTCTGAGACAAAATAAAGGGTACTTGACCTATTGTTCTAAGAAAATGGATTATTTGGTGAGATTTTCAAAGTGATAGAGATCATATGTACAATTTTTTATAACCTAATCACATGGATAGCTCCTTCAAACATAATAAAATGTTCTAGGTAGACTGTGAGAAGTTGACTTTATCTATGGTCTTGAACATAGGGTGTAGGTTGCATTATTAGAGCCTTTATCTACATTATTTTCATGTTATGACAGTTTCAAAAGTTTAGTATCATGGTCAAGGAATGTTCAAGCATGTCAACTTCTTATAACCTTGCCAACCTTACTCATTGCATGTCTCTCCACTTTGATTGGTCATGGTGTTGATTGTGTTTCTTGTCTTGAAAGAGGAGCATGTAGGTGAATATCCATGCTAGAAACTATGTCATATGGTTTGAGGTCCCTTTGAGGTCTTTGGAAGCATTTTTAACTTGTATGTGTCCTTATCTAGTAGGCCTTCATGTCGAGGTTTGTCCCATGGGACTGTAGATACCTATAGTCAATTGTAGGTTGCCCTTCTGAATAAAAACACACCTATATGTGCATCTATAGGCTAAAAAACTAGTGCTCCAACTTTCATTAATGCTATTTGAATCCCAATATCCCTTTTAATTTACTTAGAACCACTTGTCATGATGATAAGTTCTTTTAATTCCATGTTTGGGTGTAGAGGTTACTTGAAACTCAAAACTTGTAGACATCACTATCAAACTTCAGTGAACAAATTTGCAACTTTGAGGCCTTCAAACACTACTTTCCTCTAGTCACACATTCATTCATTTTTTCAAGGGTCTTCCTTTAGGATAGGGCTACAAGGTGGATGCATAAAAACTTGATAAAAAGCTATGCAACATTGTTATATGACATCATCAAAAGGGCTTAGGCCTCTATTTTGATTTTTTTAGGGATTTTATCCCTAAACACAATCACCAACTTGAAAATGGATTTCAAGAACCTACCTGCTAATCTATTGATTCAAACAACACTGTCAAAGAACATTCGACACCCATATCTTCATGAGGGTTTTCAAAAAACATTTACACACCTTTGAACAACATTTTAAAATGTCTATGGGGCCACCTATAGGTGTACATTCTTGTATGCAGGCAATGACTATAGGATTAGGTAGTATGCATGGTATGTGAGAATTTAATGAGGTTCAAAATTTATCAAGGTATTTAAATGAATCTTTCTCACCTTGAAGGATTTTAATGAAGATTCAAAACTCCCATTTCAATGTTCTTACCCTGTTGTAGGTGTTAAAATAGTTGTAAACTAGGTAGTGAATGTGGAACTTGAGTAATGTGCACATGATATGATTTCATAATTGGTTTTATATTCTCTCCAAGTGTTCAAATGAGAGTTTACAAACTTTCAAGGCTTGAAACAAGTTTTTATATCCCATTTCAACATGAAAATTCCCTAAGAGCACCTGTAGGTGCATATTAATGGTGTATGACTATGTATACATATTACATTGACTATCAAAGTATATAATATGGTGTTTGAAGGAACTTTGCTTGATCGTTTATGCTTCAAGAAGATGTTCAAAATTTTTAAAATATTCATATACCTCCCATGAACATTTTCAAACCTCAAGACACCATGACTATAGTTGGAAACAAATAAAAGACTTACTATGTGACACATGTGACTGTGTGTTTGATCAATACATGAAAAGACCAATCATGGAAAGAAGGTGATTGATATGACATGAGAAACATGAATCACATAATATTTCATTCACATGAAACCATTTTAGATAAATAAACCTTCTGTAAGTGGTGAAATCTGATTACAACCTCATGTGGTGACACCAACCTACAACCTAAACTATTTAGCTCATGAAATCACTTCCAATCATGAAAATAAATATGGTAAACATGAAAGGATGGAGTATACATCCTCTGGAAGCAAAACCATCAATTGAGTTGTACAAACTAGTTTAAACAAGGGCAAAACCTATAGGGTGTGGGAAATAACAAGCAATAATGAACAATCAACTTACTAAGGATGGTTCATAAAGTATAGGCCACCTTTACTATAAATTCAAACATGAAAATGAATTTTACCAAGTGTGATATATGTTGAAGTTGATAAACCAACCTCATAGATCCCAATGAACACTTGCAAGCAAATAACCTGTCACATAAAAGAGATCAAGAGGCACAATAATGATGCTCTACAACCCTAAAGAAAAATATGTAATAACAAGAATTAATTAATTAGAATAAGATCAATTCTTATAAAAGGAGATCAAAACCCTAAAAGTGAGAACCCTAGGATTAATAATAAATTATTAAAGTGCCTAAGTTTAGCTTGAGTAAAATAAAGGTGACTTAATTAATTAATCAATATGATTAAATTAATTAAGTAAATAACCTATTAATCCAACACCCCCCCTTAAGATGAACTTAGGGAGAGGCTAAAAAACTAAGAACAAAATGCATAAAAGTAACGATGGGTCCCAACAACTAGGTCTGATGAGGTACCCATGTACAAAAGAGTCTCTCACAAATAAAGAATAGGAGAAAACCACGTGGGAAAAACTCCTCTCCAAAAGAGAGAACAAACCTCCCGATAAGAGAGAAAGAAAGAGTGAAGGACTAAGAAGCCTACACAAAAGATGTCCCAAAAGAATAGGAACATGAAGAACTCCACTGAAGCATGAATAAGCTGCAAACACTATCAAAGATTGATTGCTATAGTGCTGAAAGAAGAACCTCCTCTAAAAAAAGATGAAGATTAGGATAAAAAAGACAAGAATTTGTATGAGTGCCCTCAATAACACTACTCAAATCAGATGGAAAACAAAGGTAAAACATCTAGAACTCAAAGATATAAATGGCACATGTACCAAAAGTAAAAAGAACTAATCAAGTGAAAATAGAAGGTTGCCTCCATAAAAGGAATACAAGAGTGTCCATATGGTAAATGCTCCATCTCACTAAAATGCATGGGTAATCAACTACTGATGTACTGCTACATCTACCTAGTACATAGGAATAAATACTAGACACATAACTCACTCCAATGCAAAACCAAGGAAGCTTTAGCACCAATAGTAGAAACCTCCCCATAATGTGGACAAGGGAGAGCCATGATAGGTACACTAAAACTGTGTGAAAGTAAGAAGTGCATGTAGAAGAAATAAGAACATCTAAATGTGCAAACATGAAAGTACTAGCAAATAAAAGGGTGTGCAAACCAAGGCACACATGCATGACAAAGGTGTGATGGAAAAACAAAAGGAAAAAATCAACCCCCCATGGCACTTTATATCATAGTGCGATTACTATAAGGCTCAAAATGATGTCCAAGATCTCAATAATACATGTACGATTTTGAGGCACTTTATTTCAATGTGTTTACATATAAGAAGTACTTCTAATTGAAGCTCACAATATCTAAAAGGCACCACATATAACAAAAACCAAGATATCTCCTCAATAAATTAGATCAGAGATCAACAATTGGAATATGTATTAATGCTAATAAATGAAGCCCAACAAAACAAACAGAACTTCTCTAGGTGCCAAAATGTCCACAATATCAAATAGAAGCCATAAAATTAACAAATTGAATAAAGAATACCTGGTAAATTTTTTGATGAAAAAATCTATATATCTAGAAATAGCATTGGAAGACCTTTCCAACGCCTATTCATTTTTGAAAAATGGAGTCTATATCCAAAAGTTATGCCCTTGAAAGTGTAAAAACAAATATTTGACTTTGACTAGAAATAAATGCATCAAAAATGCAAAACCAGGGAAAAATACCTACACCACTAGATTGGTCTTGGAACCAATTTTCTAGTTATATTTTGTTTTCGAAAATCTAAGCTCGTATGCAAAAGTTATGGCTAAAATACCAAAACTACTCCAAAAAAGGTTTGGGGTGAACACTAGTGGTTATGCTAACTGCTAACAGTTAACTAATGGCACCACCTGTGCACACTGCTTTTTAATTTTTTTTTTTTTTGATTTTGTGTTGTACTAGGTCATATGGCCCAAAAATGAAAAAAATTGCCTCCCAGAGTCAATGTTTGATTTTGATGATTTTACAGTTGACTTTAGGGTTTTTGGGCACTCTAAATGTGATGGCGAGGTCCGTTTGGGCTGAAAACACTCCAAAATTTTCGGGACCCTCTAGATTTGGAAAACCTCTCAAACTTCAAACCTTCATAGATCAGACACTATATAACCAAAATTGATGAAACAAAGGTCAATATTGACTATTTAAAACCTTATGGATGTAATGGTGAGGTAAAAATTGACTCAAGATGCACTGAAATATCACTTTAAGGCAAGATCCTTTAAAAAATGAACAAGAACCTGTAGATCTAGAGCTTTGATACCAAGTTGAAGTTGATAAACCAACCTCATAGATCCCAATGAACACCTGCAAGCAAATAACCCATCACATAAAGGAGATCAAGAGGCATAATAATGGTGCTCTACAACCCTAAAACAAAATATGCAATAACAAGAATTAATTAATCACAGTAAGATCCATCCTTATAAAAGGAGATGAAAACCCTAAAAGTGAGAACCCTAGGATTAATACTAAATTATTAAAGTGCCTAAGTTTAGATTAAGTGAAATAAAGTAAAGGTGACTAAATTAATATATAAATATGATTAAATTAATTAAGTAAATAACCTATTACTCCAACAATATCCACCACCAAGAGCTCTTGACTTAGAAGTCCTACTAACCATTTTATCTAAAGACATATTGATCAGTTTTGCTTGCATAGTTGAGCGATGGAGAGATAGAACAATTTTAACCCAATTTGACACTTTTAAAGAATTTCAAGCATGGAAATGAGTCCAAGGAAATTTAAGAGCCTTCCCAAATATTCTCTCACATGCCACTCTCTCCCATAGGCTGTATAACCTTTGAAACTCCCTCTTTCTCACTTATTTTAATGATTTTTTAATTAACCCCTGTAAGTTTCAATTAGTCCTGACATTCCTAACAAGGAATCTAAAATATTGGAAATTGGAAGGAAGTTTAGAACACATGGACACTTTGAAAACCATACCACTTCATTCATGATCCGTATATAACCCTTAAATGACACAAAATGACATAAGGACTTAATTGGTCTATGACAAAGGCTAATATGACATAAAATGAACTATAACACACCCTATAACATTATACTAGACTCCTATATCAAGTTTTGAACTTGAGGGAGTTGACCTATTTTGACTTGTAGCAAAAAATGGTCAACATTCTTGGTGATTTCCCAAGTGTGGTATGTTTTATATGCCAAAATCAACAACCTAATCCTATCCATTAGGCCATGGAGTCACCTATACACCAGTTTGACACACAATTTTCCTTTGACACCACACTAAACACAAAAGAAAGACACACAAAAGAAGACACAGTAAAGGAAAACACACTTGTTCAACTAGAACACATATGGAACACAACATAACAAAAATAAAGACACACACACCTAATCTACTATTTACAAAACATCCTTCTTGAGGTGAAACATCTGATCATACCTCAACCAGGGTCAAAGATACTTCCCCTTATTCTTTGTCACTCCATGAAGGCAATCTAGCATGAGGATCATGCTCATCATCAACCACTTGGATATGTGTATGGTCAAGAGGCTTACCAACTCTATGCCTTCTCATGCCTGTAAGTGGGTTATTTGGAGCTTTCATGAATGGTATTCCTTGCTCACTAAGAGCCTTGATTTGGGATATAAGTTGATTTACCTTTGCCATCTTTGATATGTCTTCCACAAAATGCATATTAGTCTATATGATAACTGTCTCAACCTTCCTATCTTCTTGTACATGATGTGTTTAATACATGGAAACATCAAGCTCTTATCTTTTATGTTCCAATACCTATACAAATAATTCTTTCTCAGGTAGAAATCTTGACTATCTTTGAAACACAATCAAATTTGCCTTGACCTCATTATCCATGTTCATAACTTCTTGGGTAATAGCTTCATAAAATTCTTTCATGACTACAGGCTCTTAATCAATAGAATGATATTCATCTTTGTGCTTGATAACATGACCCTTAATTTCATGATTGATAGAACAATCAAGAGCCTATCCATTAGTCTTATCAACGAACACATCAGATATACATTTCTTAGGAGGAGGAGTCTTACTCAACTGGTCAAATTCTTGACATATGGCATTGAATTTTGGCCATAGGTCATCCTCTTCTTCCTCATGAGTGTCACCATCAAGGGTAGCTTCATCAATAGCAGGCAAAGGAATATCATTCTTCCCACTATGGTGATTAATTATATTCTTCAACCTATCATCATCATAATCATGAATCATGTAGTTACCTTCAGCAACTTGTGAGAAGGAATGTTTGACACTTTAGCTCCTTCAAATGAATTATCATGCATAATATAATTACGAAGGTTAGTTTGCTCAAAGTATGCATAACGATCATTCTCATAAGTGCTACTACCATATTCATCAAGGAATAACTCAGAAATGCCTTCAAGCTTCGAAGCACCATTTGTTAGAGTGATTAATTCACCATTAGATAATAAAAGAATTATATTAAATTACTCATAGTTAATTTTAATATGGTTGTTTACCATACGTAGATTGGTAGGTTAGTAAATCTTGAAAATCTTTTTATTGTTAGTAATTGTAACTCCCAATTAATATTTGAGAGATTTTGTTGTTTATGTTATTTTTATTTCTCCTATTTTATAGGAGTTATTACGAGCTCATATTCATGTATAAATATGAAATTTAGCTTTATATTTCTCAGTGGGAATTAGTAAAACAATGCTATTTCACTATATCTGGGATCAGAACTTTATGGAGCTCTCCCAAAGTTTATATTTCTTCATAGTGTGAGAAGACCGTGCACTCCCACACCAAACCTAGAAGCTAAAAAAAGAAGCAGTAAGAATTTGTTTTTTTTTTTTTGAGTTGACTCTATAAAGATTGCCAACATACATAGCATTGGAAGATTGCCAAATCATAAGAAGAAAAAAATCCAAGGTGTTGCGTTGAAATCAACATTTAAAAAAAAATCAAGCTAGGTGTTTTAATTGAAAAAAGCTTGGCGTTAAAAAAAAAACACAAAGGGTACATTAGAGTGGTGTTGAAAAAGGAGGTTGGCATTTTTATTTTTGAGTTTATACAATATAATTTGTAGTTTATATATTCTTAGATTTATGGTATTAGGTGGGAGGGTGGTTTAAGGCTAAAAATCAAAATTCTAAGCCTTTATATACATATTTGTCTCTTTACGTTAATGAAATGATAGATAGGTGAGTTGGTGGGAAATGTTTTGGTAGAGGATAGGTGGAAGATTCAAATCCCCCAAAAAAATTTTTTAGATAATTTTTAAACAGCCCCTCCATCTTTGGTAAATCCATTAAATTTAGTTATAATTAACTAAATTAGTGACAAATGTACTATTTTTTTTAAATTTAAAAAAAAAAAGAAAAGGGGAAAGGCAAAGTAAAAAAAATTTTTTTTTGGCCAAAAAGAGGTCAAAGAGCTTAAAATGAAAAACAAGTAAATTTGTCATTTTTTGAAAAGAATTATATATATATTTTTTGCAAAATATTATAATTGTATTGTGTATTACACAAAATCATGAGTTTTTCAAACTTGATGCAATGTTCGGTCATAGCTTTGCCTCTAACTCATGTTTACAAGTAATGTCATTGTGCTTGAGTTACTGCATATACAACCTAACATAGATGCAAAAATGATGTCTAAGCATAATCCCTTTAAATTATCAGGGCGAAATAAGACACATTCACTCATAGCCTTCCCTTCATCCACCCATTCATTTCAATCGAAGGGCATAAATCTTGACTGGTGGTAATTCCAAGTATATAGTGAAGTTACACATGTTTATGCAAAAATCCATTTAAGCAAGTGCTAATGATTGGATGGACCCTTTTTAGTACTGTCTAGGTACCAAGTGTTAGATTCTTTCTCATATATTTATGCCTCTTTCTTGTACTACAAGGTATACATAAAGGTCAAGATTCTTCTTTGTAATCATGGGTATAAAGGAAGGGCATGTATAAAGAAAAGTTTGGTATATCACTCTGATGGTATATAAAAAGAGAGACCTATATACCTAGAGTGATAAGGAACCAATTGACCATATATAGTCTTGATAATGACTGCACAAGCTCTGAAATTCTTTCTACTAGATTCATAGTTACTCAAAGGTGACAACTACTTTTTCTGGAAGACAAAGCTCAGAACTCAACTAGAATTTGAATAAATTTGGTCTATAGTAGAAGGCTCATATACTCAACATGCAACAGATGTTGATCAATAATGTAAATTCAATAAAGTCAATCAGAAGGCTAAGTTGATTATCATGTTTGGAGTATCAGATGAAGTTCAACCACACATCTGTGAAGCCAAAATAACTAAAGAAGCTTGGGACAATCTCCAAACTGTATATGAAGTCAAAAATGAGAGCACTATTCTGCATTTGCAAAGTTAACTCCACTCTCTCAAATTGAGATCAAGAGAAATAATGGAGGCCTTTTTAAGACATGTTGTAACACTGAGGGCACCACTTCAATCTTTGGGTGAGATAGTTTCAGATGACTCTCTTGTACCTATTGTTTTAAGAGCACTACCACCCTTATACAATATTTTTGTGACCACTTTGACTATCACAAAATAGAAATTAAGTTTTGAAAAACTAGTAAATATGTTACAACAAGTAGAGTCCTTTAACACTCATGACAAAAAAGAAGAATATGTACTGGCTTCTCATCAACATAAAGGCAAGAAACCAATAAAATCTTCATCAAAACCTAATTCAAAGTAGAATTCACCATGAGGAAAGTCATTTAAATAATGTCTCATTTGTGGTCATCAGGGACATGATCTAAAATATTGTTGGTACGATACCTTCAGAAAAGGATCTTCTAGTGGTTATAAGTTCACTAACCAACAATCATCCCTTGGCTTATTCAATAAGCCACAAGGACAAAAAAAGGGGACTTGGTAGAAGAAATCAAATCAACAAGGAAATATTGTTGAACAAGAAGAACTTGATGAAGAAGGTGACTACCTGTACTTTACAAATACCCATGATGTATCCACATCACAAAGTGACATATGATATGTTGACTTAGGTGCAACTCGACACATGACAGGTAGAAATGATTGGTTTTTTATTTTGAATGACACACCCAATAAAAATTATGTTTCTTTTGGTGATGATTCCTCATACAGTGTGCAAGTAATTAACAAAATTACCTTACCCCTAGGCACACAAACGTGTAAAATAATAGATATTTTCTATGTACCTAGATTAACCAAAAACTTGTTATCAGTAAGTCAACTCTTAGACCACAATTTGAAGGTTGACTTTGACTATAAAGGTGGAATGAAATTATGTTTGATCAAAGACAAATCTAGAAACTTTAAAATTGTTACACAAGCAGCCAATGTGAATTTTATGTTTCATTTTGATTTCATTTAGAAAAATTATCAAACACTTGTAGCAAATAACATAGACTCAACACAACTGTGGCACAAGAGATTTGGCCACATCAATTTTCAAAAGCTTGACACACTCCACTGCAAAAACATGGTAAGAGGCTTACCACCTCTTAAAAAGGGTACAAACAAATGTTCTAATTATTTAACAGGAAGGCAACATCAAGTTCTATTTCATAAAAATACTTATAAATCTAATGGTAAACTTGATCTGGTTCACATAGATCTATGCAGACCAATGACACCTAGCCATGTTGAATTTTAGTATTTTATGCTCTTTATTAATAATTATTCCAAAAATATATGGATATATTGTCTAAAAATAAAGGATCAAAATTTTGAAACTTTCAAGAAGTTCAAAGTGACTGTTGAAAATGAATTTGGTCAACACAACAAGACCCTCTACATAGATCATGTTGAGGAATTCACTAGTAATGAGTTTAAACATTTTCTATAAGTAAATGGTATTCATCGTCAAATATCACCTCCACATACACCATAGTAAAATGTAGTTATTGAATGGAAGAATCGTACTATTGTATAAAAGGTGCGATGTATGATATATGATTCAGGCTTGACAAAGATATTTTGGGTAAAAGCTACCAAAATTGTCATATATCTAATCAATAGATTACCCATTGTAGCTCTTGATGGAGTAACACCACATGAAACTTGATTAGGGAAAAAGCCATCTATAACACATCTTCAAGTTTTTAGATGTCAAGAAAGTATGCACATTTCCAAAGTGGAACATACTAAGCTTGATATGAAAGCCAAAAACTATGTGTTCTTAAGGTAAAATGAGGAAACACTTGCCTATAGACTCATGGATCCAAAAACTAGAAAAATCTACACTAGAAGGGATGTTGAATTCATTGAAAAGAAAGACGTAGAAGTTCCTTCTACAAGTGCACCTGATAGACAAATCTATCCCATAGAAAATATAAAAGATGGTAATCTTCCAAATTAATATAGTAATGATGATGGGAATAATGGTGCAGCTCCACCACCCATAAGAACTAATCAACATATGCCTAAATGGTATAAAAATACTCTTAGAGATGTAAAATTAGATGGTGTTCTAAACACATTCACCACTGGACCAAGGACTCGCAGTCTAGCTCATGGTGAGGTCAATTTGGCCTTAATGAGTATAGTTGTTGAATCTATTGAGCCCTCTACTATTCAAGAAGCCATAGATTTGAAACCTTGTAAAGATGCTATGGATGCATAATATAATTCATCAATGAAAAATAAAACATGGTAGCTTGTAGATATTCCACTACGGAAGAAGCCAATTGGATGCAAATGGATCTTCAAGATAAATTACAAACTACATGACAATCTTAATAAGCATAAGACAAGACTAGTTATCAAGGGGTATACTCAAAACAAGGCAACGGCTATGAGGAGACATTTTATCCCATAATAAAGATAAAAAAATTAGGATGATTTTTGCTCTAGTTATATAGTTTGGCTAGAAAGTCCATCAAATGGACATAAAAAATGCCTTCTTTAATGGGGACTTATAAGAAGAAGTATACATGACTCAACCAAAAGTTTTTGTCAAATATGAAAAAGAAGATAAAGTTTGTAGACTTATCAAATCACTATATGGTCTTAAAGAGGCTCCCAAGGCATGGCATATCAAGATTGAAGAACATCTCTTGAAACATGGATTCGAAAGGAGTTTATGTGATCTGAATCTCTACCTCAAACAACAAGGTAGGGAGATAGTAATTGTATTCATATATGCCGATGATCTAGTCATCAATGGTAGTTCAATGAAGATGATTGAATCAACAAAGAAAGATTTGAATTGATCAATTGACATGATAGATCTTAGGCTTTTACATTATTGTCTTAGTTTAAAATTTTGGTAGAGAGAAAATCTTTTTTTTGTATCTCATCTCAAATATGCCACGAAAACACTTGAGAAATTCCAAATGATGGATATAAAACCATTTAACACACCTATGGAGACAAAGCTTCTGCTATCTTGAGCAGATCCATCACCGTAGGTAAATACAACTCTATATGAGAAATTCCAAATGATGGATAGAAAACCATTTAACACATCTATGGAGACAAAGCTTCTGTTATCTTGAGCAGATCCATCACCATAGGTAAATATAACTCTATATCGATAGTTGATGGGGAGTCTCATTTATCTAACCTACACTAGGCTAGACATCAACTATGCTGTTAGTTATCTCTCAAGGTTCATGCAAGATCCTAGGATCAGTCACTAGAAATCAAAAAATTGAGTATTAAGATACATTAGAGGAACTATGGGTTTAGGCCGAGAATACAAGAAGAATGATAACTTCTTCTTGACATGATACTCATATTCAGATCATGTAAGGAACATTGATGATAGAAAATCCACTTCAAGATTTGTATTCTTTTTGGGATTTGGATTGATATCATGGGGGAGTAAGAAGCCGAATTATGTTTCAAGGTCCTTCACACAATCATAATATCTCACTGTAGGAGGAGCTATTTTTGAAGTGATTTCGCTCAGATTTATACGTGAAGGATTTGGATTATCACAGGATCAACCAAAAATTCTTTGTGTAGACAATGGAGTAGTGAAGCTTGTTCACAATCTAGTGTCTCATGAATGCACTAAACACATTGAGGTGCAAGTTTATTTCATTAATGAATATGTTTAGAACAACAATATCTAGCTCCAATATTGTCTGATAGATTAACAACATGCAAATGTTTTTACCAAAGCACTTGTGTAGAAAAAAATTGAGGCATTCAGAGAATTTATCTCCTATTCACTTGAAACAATGCTAAATTAAGGGGGGGAATGTTAGGGTGATTAATTCACCATTAGATAATAAATTAGTAATATTAAATTACTTTTAGTTAATTGTAATACGGTTTTTTACCATAAGTAGATTGGAAAGTTAGTAAATCTTGAAAATCATTTTAGTGTTAGTAATTGTAACTCTCAATTAATATTTGAGAGATTTTATTATTTATGTTGTTTTTATTTCTCCTATTTTATAAGAGATATTACGATCTCATATTAATGTATAAATATGAATCTTAGCTTTGTATTTCTCAGTGGGAATAAATAAAACATTACTACTCCGCTATACCATCATCCACATTAGATGACTCCTTTTCATTGATCACACAATTCAAATTAGAGCTTGTTTCAATGTAGAGCTCAATATGAAATCTTGTAAGAGGCTAAGTTGTTATGGTCATCTTGGTTCCATACATTGTCTTAAAGGCCAAGAAGGACAAATCAGATGAGAGGTAGCCACCTATCTTGGCTGTAAAATCTCTTGAAAGGCAGATTGCAAAATGAGTAGGGAGGTTTACAACAACGTCTTGGAGGATAGGAAAACTAGGACAATCATGTAAGAAAATCTTCAAGTTTTTTATCAACCCTATTATCTTAGAAAATGTACCATATAATTGGAGAAATCCTTTACTATGAGGCTCATATTTTAGGCCCAACTTATCAGCTACAACTTTGGGCATGACCGATGTAGAATTTCCACTATCAACTATGTAATTGTGTACCAATTTGTCACCCCTATAAGAGTGAGGTAGAATGGTGGAGGCTTATAAAATTTTGTAGATGGTGCAACAATGGTATTAGGGGAATTTTTAAGTGAAACATGACCACAAATTTAACTTGAAGGTGAAGTATTAATAGGAATAGTGGACAACTATTTTTGTAGGAGCTCTTTTTGGCTAGGCATATGTAGGGCATCCCACAAAGAGATATATGCCTTGGAATTATTCAAAGAATACACTATGTTTAGGGAATTAGTACTCACCTTCTATTGAGTCCTTGTAGGAAAATAAGTTGTTGAAACTTGAGGAATTGAGACACCTTGAGTAGTCCTTACCACATTTTGATTTGGTGGAGGTGTAGGAGTATTAGGGACTATCATGCTTACAACCATGCCTTGCTTCCTTGGAGGAAGATTAGATGATATTTTAGGAATGATATTATCACCTCTTAGATCCTTCCTCTTGGACCTTGTTTTTTCAACAACAAAAGTTATTTGATTGAGCATGAAGGTATTTTCCACCAAGAAATCAATGAAACTTTCTCCATGAGGCTACCAATTCACATTTGCTTGCATCATGAATTCATCCTCAAATGATAGGAGAGGAGTGAATCCTCCTTGAGAAAATAGAGCTTGTTCTCCACCTTCATTAGCATCCATAAATTGGCCTTATTTCCAATCTTATCCTTACACCAAGTTGTTGTGCACCGGTACCATCTCCCTTACATTGGTAGTGGAATTGGGATTGTAAATATGGGCATGCCTATTAAATTTAGGTTTTTCCTTAACCTCTTCCTCCCCCATATTGTTAGTGATATTTTTAATGATAAGGATATGTATTTTGATAATCACCTTTTTGCATATTCCCTCTTCCAATTTTAGATTCCAACCATTGAATATATGCATCTTTATCCATGAAATTATCTACCTTCTTAGGAGCAGTCTTAGGCTTGGTATTTGCACTTAGAATTTGGACCACACTTGGAGTATCAATTGGAGTATTAGAAAGCAAAGTCATAAACACTTTAGGATGCAACCTTCTAACTTGAATGAGGCCATTTTAGCTCTAATGGTAAGTTTATATCCTTTGATAAGAGTGAAACCACCCATAGATTGAATCATGATAGCAATATGAGTACCAATGGATCTCAAGTAGGTAGGGAACACAAAGCTAGTAGGTGGTCTCATGAGAGGAGGCAATTTGTAGCAAGTCTTTTAAAACCTCTCATTGAAGTCATGCATTAATTCTTTAGGACATATTTTGATCACATTAAGTTGATTTATAAGAGAGGTATGGTCACTTTCATCTTCAAACCTTGAAGTCAAAATTGATCTAAAGTCATCCATGATGTGATGCATCCACCAGGAAAGGTCCTACACCAATTAAGAGATTTCCCTCTAAGGGAATTGGCAAGGAGTCTAATGGAAATATTATCTTCAGTGACATTGTGAAAAATACAAAAATTAGAGATATCCCTAATGTGTTTGTATACACATAATATTTTTAACTTTTATCAAATACTGAATTTTTACATCTTGAAGGAACCCGTTAAGACTCAATCTCTCTGAGTGCATGCCCTAAGGGGTGCACTGAGAAAGGGGTGAGTAGACCTTTGGTGATTTTTAGGATTGTTATCCCTTATTGACACAATATTACCAATCCAAATAGCTCTTAAAACCATTCCCTAAGCTATTAATCCTCCCTTGCACACTCCTCTAGTCTTTTTCTTCTTTCCATCCCTCTTTTCCTCACCTTGATCCCATTTAGCTAGTTGACTATACTAGGTTGACCCTAAATAGTTTTTAGCCTTTGATTACTATACAAGGTTTATTGGGTTAACATTTTAATATTTAGGGATATTTTTCACTTAGAGCTTTGTTATCCCTTTGACTGACCTGACTCGAGACCTAGTGGTTTATCTCCTTAAAACATACAAGGTTGACTGGGTTGAACCAATACATCTGACATTTTCAAAAGGATTTAGGGTGAGATCCACCTATAAATAAAATATAATTTCATCATTATTTAAAGATGCAATAAAGGGTTATTATTCACTCGTGCTTATTTATAATATGCTTTTCTACCATTCTACTTGAGGAGTCTTAGCTTAGGGTTTCTACTTAGATATTTAGTCTTGTGGATAAGTCTTGGATGCTTTGGCCTTTTTTAGTTATCCTTACAAAAAACAAACACCTATTATGAATCCCCTTGGGCCAAGGGAGAGATTGAGTCTTGATGGGTTCAAATTTAGGCAAGTATATTCTAATTTTGTTCTCCTCTCTTTAGTAGATAAAAGTAACATAAGTATTGGCTTGAATAATATCACTCTTCATATTCCATGTATTAAGGTCTTACTCCTACTTATTTTAATTGAGATTATCTTATACATGTTTTGATTGCTTCTAACCTCTCATATTATGCCACAATCTTTGGTGTACACTAGATTCGATTTACTTTCTTGTTTATTACAATAGAGTGAACATTAAACCCAAGACTCTTTTAGGGTTGTTATGTGATTGTGTTAGACTATAGGCTTTGGAACCCTTCCTAGCATGGTGAATTGTGACAAGTGATCCTCTCATCAGGTCTAACAAATATTCATATTGGTCATGCCCTCAATTAATAGATGTATTCCCAATTGGAAGTGTAGGTATGCTTTATCTTTTTCAAGCTAGGATTGATTTATAGACATGATGCATTTTTGATTACATACATTCTAGTGAACCCAACATGAATTAACCCTTGTAGGATTTATTCACCTTATTCAATTTGTTTCATTCTTTCATCATTATTTTTATCATGTATTTTCCATATTGGATCAAATTTGTTGACTCGATATCTAACTTCTATGCACATGATTTTAGGTACAGGGTACTGGATCAACCTTGTTGACCTAGTACATGTTTTTAGATTTATAGACATCCATTTCAAAGTACTAGGTCGACCCAATCAACCTTTTACTCTTTTAGACATTAGGTTCAACATATGAGGTCAACCCAATCAACCCTATACATTTTCAAGCAGTCATTAGTAAGTTTTTGTAAGGCTTGATCAACCTAGTTGACCCAGTTAGTATAATTTTCAAACATATATCAAGGTTTTTAAACAGAAATATTCATTATTTACACCTCTGTTCGAGAAAGTTTCCTTTCTATCTCTCTTTATGTTTCTTTACAGTCTTTCCTTTTACAATCTGTAGTCTTTAAAACTACCCTTGCATAGTCAATTGGATCGACCCTGCCAACTCAGTTATGTGTTTATGTGCTATCTGGATAACCAAGTCAACTTTATTGACCCTATTCATTTTTTTACCTTGATTTTGTAGTATAAGATCGACCCTTTCGACCCTATTCTATATTTTATGCATACACTATTGACTATATCAACATTATACCTTATTTCAAAGTTATAATTAACCTTATATGCTAGTAATTAGTTCACACTTTCTTTCTTGTTGGTTGCATGCTTAAAATAGATCACATAGCTTAATTAGGTGGTTTTAAATAAATCATTTAATTTCATTATTTTTTATTTTATGCACACATGACCAAATCACAAAATCTAAACAAGTATTTTAACATTTATCTACCTAAGGCCAACCTACTTGAATTTCATCACCAAAGGGGAAGCTAACTTGATACTCTGGTCAAGTTTAAAGCATGGTTAATAGTATATTCTAGTTAAGCACCCAACACCTTTATCACTGATATGTGTGAATTGAGGAGGTAAGCCTAAATACCAAGCATGTATCATTGCCACTATAGTCCCTTTCAACCCAAACTCCCTGAAACCATCCTTAGATTGCCATTCTAGTTCATTGTTTATAGCTAAATTCCCATCACATTTAAAATCATATCTTAATAATATAACTAACATTTAGGTTGACCAATTAGTTATCTATTTACTTTCCAAGTTGATTTCTTGCTCTTTGCTCAATTATATTTTGTATTGTAAAAACTTGCATTAGCCAACATTAGTGCAAAGTTTTGTGCTATGTGTTTTAATTGGATTGGCCAACATTAATCCAATTGACTATTTTTTTCATTTCAACTATTTCTTTTCAATTTTCTTGAAAAAAATTATCTTGTTTCATTTCACAACCTGTCATAGGCTTCTTGACTTTCCCTATCTACTATACTAGGTCGATCCAATTGACCCTTTATCTTTTTTAGCCTCTGTTCACTATACTAGATTGGCCTAATCAACCATATATTATTTATAAACCTTGATTTTTACTTTTCCAATCTCTATTTACTATATTGGAATGACCCAGTTGACCCTGTACTATTTATAGGCCCTATTTTTTATGCTAGGTCGACCCACTTGACCTTGTACTACTCTCTACCTTCCTTGTTTGTTAATGTAGTTATCTCTTTTTCCTTCTTTACATTTTGTTCATTCCTTTACAGTCATAATGAAATATTTTATCAAAATATTCTTAGATATCTTGAATCCATTTAGATACTATATGGGATGTTCATTTCTCCATCTCTTTTCCTCCCAAGAGCACCATCACTCTTGGGGCACCTCTTCTCATTTTCATCTATGCCCTGGAATATGGTGCAAATAACACTTCAAGATGAAGTTGATGGATCTAATCCTATCTTTACCTACTAATAAACTTCTCATCTTCAAAATCTTCAAACTAATGTGGGAGTAATTGATATAAATTTACTTAACAATCCCACTAATAATCTTTCTTCTAATAATCCTCCCCTTGGCACCAATTTAGGAAGTGTTCCTACCAACACTAACCCACCTCCTGATATAACTCAAATTTTATCCCAAGTTATATAATAAATTAACATAATGCAAAATTCTAACACCAACCAAATGATACAACTTCACAACATTTAATCAATGTGGCTAATCAACCTCCAACTATCTGTCCCTAAGGTAATCCCAATTTCATTCCTCCACATTTTTAGGATGCCTTAGGCAATGCTATTCCTCAAACCATAATGAATAACAATATGATTCAAACCATTCAAAATGAGCCTTTATATCCTTTCATTATGTCCATTGATATTGGTAACATATCTCTAACTATCAAGTATGATGGGACTAAAGATCTTGCCTCATTTCTTAAAGCCTTTGACAACCTTTAGAAAGAGTGGATCCAAACTAATACCTTTGCCACAACTAAAATATTAGTGAAAAATTTTACTGGCAATGTGTCAGAATGGTATAATCAACTTCCCCAACATTCTCTTTGGTAACTTGAAGATTTGGTTAATCCTTTGGTTAAAGAGTTTCAACACAATGATCTTCTCAAAAAATTTCTTAGCCACTTTATCAATGCTAATCAATCTCCCATTGAATCAACTTATGAATTTTAAAAGATGGAAATCATGGGCACATAAATCTGACCATAACATGACTTATGATAACTTTTTCAAACTCTTTACCACCACTTTGACTCCCACTCTTCAATATAAGGTTTGAGCCTTTACTCCCCAAACACTTAATGAAGCTCTTAATCAACCTAAACATCAAGCCTTTCTTATGAAGAAATTTGAACCTAATCCTGAAATTCTTAAAGGATATTTACAAACATATAATTATATCACTAGTAATACTCTGAAAACCAAACTGAGAGTTATCAAAACTGATGTTCCTTCACCTTCTCATACACCTCTTTTGGTTTAATAAATGAAATAACTTTTGTCACCCTCAAAACGTTTCATATATCCCAATGCTCCTCCTAAGTGGTATGACCCAAATCTATTTTGTTGGTTTCATGATGACATTGGGCATTCTCATGAATCTTGTAGAGGGCTCACTAAATTTACTATCTCCTATATTCTTGGTGATTCATTTAATCATGAATCTATGATAAATCTTCATCATCAAGAATACACTACTGCTTTTCAAAAATGAAAAACTTCTAAAGCTTCTAATTCAAATAGGAAAAAATCTTCTTCAAATAATAAACCAAATACCAAGGATGTTTTTGCCATTGATGCTGATTATGACTAATATTTTAAAAATTCTCAATATGTCAATACTGCTAAGGTTAATTACCATTGTAAACCAACTCATAAAGATCTCATTACCAAGCCTAAGAAGCCATCTTTGAAGGAACAAATTTTTAAAGATACTACCACTACTAATGTTGCTTAGGAAGCCCAAGAAGAACCATCTCCTCCTTCTAATCCTCCAAATTCAACTATTCCTCTAAAGTCTAATGTACCTCCTAAACCTCATGCTGGTTCTTCTAAGTCTCATTAGAACTTTATTGAAGAACTCAACTCTATACCTTGTAAGATTCCACTTATGGAGTTGGTTCACACTTCTCCCTATCATCATAAGTTCCTTATGCAAAAACTCCAAGAAATTGATGATCCATCTTCTATAGATGAAGAATCACTTTCTATTGAATCTAAACTTACCAACGTAAATACCATTGAAACTATTTGTCCTTCCAATCCCTCTATTTAATTCCTTGAAGAGGACATGATCAATGATGAAATTATCTTTCGTGCTAATGATCCACCACTTTTCATCAAATTAGCCATTAATACCACTATTATCCCTAAGGTTCTAGTTGATGACATTTTTTTATATTAATGTGACATCTTTATGGCTTATCCAACAACTCAATTATAACAAAGATCATCTCAAGAAAATTCATCTTACTTGTCATGGTTTTGATAATATTAATAAAAATCCACTTGGTTATTTTTGGATTCCATTAACCATTGGACCTAAAACTATTCACACCAAGCTTATGGTCCTTGATCTTCTCTTATCTTACAACATATTCCTTGGTCATCCATTGACTCATCGAATGAGGGCCATTGCTTCTTCTAGTAGTCAATGTATTAAATTTTTACATAATGGAAAATGGTATAAGCATGAAGCTAATCCCAACCCATGGAGCATTCAAATTCTCAATCCTAAATCACAATATCATATTCCTACCATTCCTAAGATAAATAGTGCCCCTTTACCTGAGTTCATCAACATGAATCTTGATTTACAAGTTACTCTTATGGATTTTGATGATGATGAGCCTAGTGATTTGCAACATACTTGAAATACTACCAAGTTACCACCCTACATTTCATAATGGATTCATTATTATCTATTACCTAGGGATTGTACTATTCCTCTTATTGATGATATTATTGATTTCCCCCCTCTATGAAATGATTAGGATCCTGCTTTACGTGAAGATGCCTTCACTTGTAATGTTTTTGGAGTGGCCAAATTATTTCAAGATACTATCATCATGTCTCATCATACATTTATTAATGTCAAGATTTCACCCTCTGAAACTCTCCCTGATTCTCAAGCATGTATAATTTCTCCAACATATCATGATAACTATATCATGGCCCAAGCTCAATCTAGAGATTTGGATGTCTAGCACTATCAGGAAACCTTATCCCAAATTCATGCTTTTAATCAGGATGTTCATACCATTTTTATGGATCATACCTTAGATCCTGAGGGTCATGTTCCTCCTTCCAATCCTCAAGTTTCTACATCTCTTTTACCACATATCAATCCAATAATTGCATCTAATCCTTCTCCCATCACTGAACACACTGATATTCCATCTCCTTCTGATCCATCCACTTCTTCTACTCTCAAAATTACTCTAGATGCCAAGGCAACTGACATTCATCAGATACATTTTGAGTATGATCACCATGGAAATCAAATTCTAGATTTTGAAGTAGATTTCAAGTATTATGGTCCTCTTCCTACCTTGCCTAGTGAAAGTTATTCTTGATTTACATTATTCCTGAGAATCTCAACTTCCTTGATAACATCATAAACTTGGAAATTTTAAAATTAAAACTCTTTGCTTCAATAATTTCATTGCTAGCATTGAACCCAAAACAAATCTAATTTATGCCTTATGTAATTTACCATTCCACTTTCAAGATGAAAATTCCATGCTTATTAAAGAAACCACTCACATTGAATATGGTACTCCATCTTGTCCTCTACAAATTACTATCTCTCGTGAAGTCTCACTTGCCAAACATGATAATTTTAGCTTATTCTTTGATAAATATAATGAGGCTTTAACTTGGTATTATGAGGACATTCCTAGAATTGACCATAATATTTTGGTGCATAACATCATTAATTATCTTGATGTCAAGCTTGTGAATCAAAAGTAAATTAATTTTCCACTTGAAGTCATAATGAAATCATCAAATTACTTGATGCTAAATTTATTAAACTGGTGGATTATTCTGAATGTGTCTCCAACATTGTTCCCATTCAGAAGAAGGTCACTATGGTCATTTGCATTTATATTTATTTCCATAATCTTAATATTTTTTATCCCAAGGAAAACTTCCCTTTACCTTCAATAGATGACATTGTTGATTCCATAGTTGGTTACAAAATTTTATCTCTTATGGATAGCTTTTTAGGATACAATTAGATTCATATTGCCCTTGAGGACCAATATAAGACTTATTTCACCATTAAATGGGGCACCTATTGCTATGTCAAAATGCCCTTTGATCTTAAGAATTCTAGAGCCACTTACCAATGAGCAATGACTCACATCTTTCTTGACTTCATTCACAAAATTGTTGAAACTTATGTGGATGATATTATTTCTAAATCCAAACATCATAAGAATAATCTTTCTGATCTTGCTATCATCTTTGATCATCTACTTAAATATAAAGTTAGACTTAATCCTTACAAATGTGTCTTTGGAGTCACATCTAGAAAATTATTAGGATTCTTAGTCTTTATCTACAACATTGATGTTGACCCTAAAAAAACTAGTGCTATTATCAATATGCCCATTCCTCATTCTATTCCTAATATTTTTACTAATTTAGGCAAACTTTGGGTGATTAGATGACTCATCCCTAAATTGGAATATCAAACTCACTTAGTCAATTCCCTTCTCAAGAAATGTACTACTTTATAATGGACATGTCCATGTTAAAAAGCCTATGATAATATGAAAGAGTCATTACTTCATCCACACACACTTCATCCTCCTTCTGATGATAACCTTTTGATTCTATATACTTCTTCCACACCTATTTCAGTTGGGGCAATGCTTTCCCAACAATGTGATACGAGAATAAAGTATGCTATCTACTACATTAGCTAAGGCCTTATCGATTATGAAACACATCATAGTAAAATTGAGTGTGATTGCCTCACCATCTATTTCATAGGTAAAAATATTCACCACTATATGTTTTACCAAACTACTTTTGTCACTGTTCATTCCAAACCCCTTCGCCATTTCTTCTCTAAAGCATTTCTTCTTAGAGATAGAATTGGTAAATGGATGGTCTTATTTATGGAATTTGATCTCCACATCATTACTCAAAAAGTTTTCAAAGGGAAAATCATAGCTAATTAACTTGCCATAACTCCCATACCAACCACTTCTTCTCTTCAAGATGATCTTCCAGATGACAATATCCTTTACATCAAAGGTATTTATCAAGCTATTTATCTCAAAGATTATTTTCATATCTTTATCATCGATTTTGAAGCCAATAATATTGATAAATATACTACTCCCTCTGGTAATACTAAACCAAAAATAGTTATCAAGGAACTTCCTAAAATTAATGTCGACTTGCATGAGAATACTTAGACCCTTCACTTTGATGGTGCTAAATGCCTTAAAAGAGTTGGTTCAAGTTGAATTTTCACAAGTCCTCTTAGCAAAATCATTCCTTTAGATTTTCACTTCACCTTTGATGTCACCAATATTATGGTGGAGTATGAAGCTCTCATTTTAGGCATTAGAGCTGATTTTGACTTAGATATTGAATACCTTCATGCTTTAGGTGATTCTCAGCTTATTTATTGTTGAGTCAGTGGTGATTAACAAATGTAAAAGTGAGAACCTCATCACATATCATCAAATTGTAACCACTCTTGCTAAGGATTTCATTTCTTTCACTATTGAGCCTATTCCTAGAGATCAAAATTCCATTGTTAATTCTCTTGCCTCTTCAACATATCTCTTTCATCCACACCAAGTCCTTTTTGATCTTATTTTTCTTATACAAATAAGAAAATATCCATCCTCTACTCAACCACTAGATTTACTTATTTTACATATTGAGGCTATTACCATTTGACAAAGCCCATGGTACAAATACATTATCTAATTTCTAGAACACCAAAATTATCCTCCTAATTTAGACTCTCATGAAAAGACATGTATTTGTAAATAAGTTTGCAATTATGTATTCTGACACAACATTCTTTATTATCACAATGCTGAAGCTGCCTTGCTCCATTATGTTATGCAAGATGAGGTCCCTCCTATTCTTAAATAATCATATGGGGGCATTTACAATGGCCACTATGACAAACTTGCTATACCTTGTAAATGCCTACATATGGGTTAATTTTGGCCTACTCTTAAAAATGATGCAATCAAATATGCTAAAAAGTGTAATCCTTGTCAGCTTCATGATGATCTAATACATTCACCTCCAGATGAACTTTAAACTATCAATTTTCCTTGGCCATTTTCCACATGGGGATTTGATCTCATTAGCAAACTACCTTGCTCCCAAGATGGACATGTTTTTATCATCAGAAACTACTAAATATTTTACCAAGTGGGTATAATATATACCCCTTTTTAATGTCACTGGTACTACCATTTTAAAATTTATTCTTAATAAAATCATTTTCCACTTTAGTGTTCCCCATAACATCATTTTAGACAATGGTGGTAACTTAAAAAATAAACATGTTAAAAAAATTCACAACAAATTCAAGATTAATCACAAATTTTCCATGCCTTATCATCCATAATGCAATGTCCAAGCTAAGGCCACTAATAAATTTATACAAAATATAATCCTTGAAACTTACATGGATTGGCATCTTCATCTTTACCCTACACTTTGGGCTTATCAGACTAGCATACATACTACCACTAGGGTAACTCCATTTTCAGTAGTTTATGGTTATGAATCATTTCTTCCTTTAGAAGTTGAGATTCCCTCTCCTCATATATCTCTTCATGGTATTATTCTTGATGAATAAATACATGAATCTTTTCTTCATGTCCTTAATCTACTTGATGAATGTTATCTTTCTACCTTACATCATAACTGCCAATACAAGGCTTGCATTATCAATAACATAACAAATGTGTTAAAGTCTACATATTTAATGTTGGTGATCTTGTCCTTAAATTAGAATACACCCATGATAAAGAAGGTAACTATGTCCAAAAATGGTGGGGCCCATATTTAGTCACTGATATTCTTGATCCAAACACCTACCACCTTCAAACCAATGAAGACCATGTTTTCAAAGAGCCCACCAATGCACAATTCCTCAAAAAGTATTTTGCCTAAACATTCCCTTATTTTCATGCTTTATATCTACATCTATCTTACAATTTTTTTAGGTTTCTTACATGGGTCTCTCACTTGACAACAAGTTCTCTCTTTTTCACAAACCTTTAGTCCTCCCTTTTGGTATTTTGGTTTCTTGATGTAACATAATCTTCTTTATCTTCTTATATTTTCTCTTTTGACACTCCTTGGGTTTTTATTTTTTGAGGTATAGTGTAAGACCATAGATAAGACCCAAAATTCCTCATAAAATTAACATCTTTTACTTACCTCACTTTAGATTTTACTTGCTTGTTGGTATCCCTTGGGTTTCTCTTTTATGAAGTTATAGTGTAAGACCATGGATAGGACTCGACCCTCATAAAATTACCATCTTTTCATCTTTTTACATCTTTTTTTTTCAAACTTAAGATTTTGATTCTTTTGTTAGATGGAATTTATGGAATAAATCTATATTATCATGTTTTCTTCCATTTCCCTCATTCTCATGATAAGAAATCACACTTATCTATCATTTTATCCCTTTTTACCGTTTATCACATTTTTTACAATTTGAATCAATTCAAATTATTCCATGTGTCATTCCTCTTGATTTTCCCTTTCCTTTCACTTCACATTGGATAAAACAAGGTCAAAATAAAGATAGCACTTTTATTTTACTTGGATTTATGAAACTCTTAGACCCCATACTCTTTAAAATTTGTCTTTGTTAGCAACCTTGTCCCAAGTATTCAAATGAAAGTTATATTTAGAACCCATGTTTGGTTTTTCAAATCTGTATGGAGGAGGAATAGAAAAATCCATCAATAAAGTTAAAATCCAAATCAGTTGAATCAAAAGGCAATGATATCTAAAAGGCAACATACCAATCTCAAAAGTCAAAATCATACCAAAATACATGATTACAAGCACATCTCTTATCTCTAATCAAATCTTAAACTCCATAGTTAGCCTCACATAGAGCTGAAGTCCATTGGGGTGTGGTAGGCCAGTAGATTGGAGTAGGGGAATTCAAAAAAATCTATGGTTCTACCTACTTTCTCACACAAGTACCCAATTTTCACAGTAGAGTGATGACTCTATAATGGGGTCTTGAAGAACGGGGAACACCTTGTGGGAAGGTAGGCCAATTTTAATTTTCATGAATATAGCCTTCATGGGATGATATATATACTCAATTTGTTGACCTAAGACTTGTGTGTTTAAGAGAAGTTCTTTAGAGTACTGAAGGTTGAAAGTCCTCTTATTTTAACAAATTTAATTTGAATGTCTTGACTTCGATAAAGAGTTCCTCTACCTTGGTTTTTCCTTCATTCTGCCCTCTACCCATTTTATTTCCCCTCTTGATAAACAAATTATGATTCCAAATATGTTTTATCATCTTCTTTAATTCCTTCTTCTTCACCTTTTAAAAACATACTAACACTACTTTGTTTCAATTTTATCTATCCTTAGAGTGAAACAACATGTTTGAGAAACTATATATTACCTTCTTTCTTTATACCATATAATTACATTTCTAAACTTGTCTTATTTTATCTTTACAATTTATCATTATTGTACTATATTGATGTTACAAAAACCTGAGTTCATACCCTTTTTCCATTGTTGAGTGAGGTTGGCTTGTTACTCCTCACTCGATAATGTTGTTTTCCCTTTTTATGCACCTTTTTCCATTGTTGAATGAGATACAGATTTTTAATACTCACTCATCAATGTTTTTTTTCCATTTTGTTTTTACTTTTAAATTTTATTTTTGATTACCATCCTATTTCACATGTATCCTTGGTTTGACTTGGTGAGTTTACCTTTCTTACTTAAGGATAACTTGTTTAAGTTTTTTGATCTTTAGTAGCCTTGGATTTTTGATTACCCAATTTACTCTTATTGTTTGAATTGGTCATTTGGTCTAAAATAGCACTTGCCACCCCAACTTGACAAATTTACCAAGTACATCTCATCCTCATAGCACCAGCTATCTTAGATTTTCCTGTGTTTGTTTGTTTTTACTCTTTAGTTTTGTTTTCTTGCATTTATTGAAAGTAGTGTTTCCTCCCTACACAATCAAAACTAACAACAAAACAAACAACCATCTTGTAATAAAGGTAGGTCAAGGTACACATGAATTTAATTTTTAGTTATTTTCTTTTTAGTCATTTACTTTCAATTATTTTTTCTTTAAAATATTGTAACTTTTTTTATCATCAAAATTATGTGTTACTATGTTCTTTCTTGAAGAACCATCCCGTGTTGCACCTTAGTGACACATGATGAGATTCAAGTGGGGAATATGTATATACATAATATTTTTAAATTTTATCAAATACTGATACTTTACATCTTATAGGAACCCATCAAGACTCAATCTCTCTGAGTGCATGCTATAAGGGGCGCATCAAGAAGGGGGTGGGTAAACCTTTGGTGCTTCACATGATTATTATCCCTTATTGCCACACTATTACCAATCCAACTATATCTTAAAACCATTACTTAAGCTATTACTCCTCCCTTTCACACTCCTCCAATCTTTTTCTTCTTTCCATCCCTCTTTTCCTCACCTTGATCCCCTTTAGCTAGTTGACTTTACTAGGTTGACCAAGTCCCCCTATACAAATTTTAGCCTCAATTACTATATAGGGTCGATTGGGTTGAACCTGTACTATTTATGGATATTTTCAATTAAATATTTTTTAGCCCTTCAACTGACTTAGCTCAAGACTTAGTGATTTATCTCCTAAAAACATACAGGGTCAACTAGTTTGACCCCATACAACCAACATACTCAGAAGGATTTAGGGTGAGATCCACTTATAAATACAAGATAATTTTATCATTATTTTAAGATGTAATCAAGAGTTATTATTCAATCACACTTCTTTACAATCTGCTTTTTCACCATCACCATTCTACATGAGGAGTCTTATCTTAGGGTTTCTACTTAGAGAATCTAGTCTTGTGGATAAGTCTTGGATGGTTTGGCCTTTCTTAGTTATCCTTACAAACCACAACAACCTCTTACAAAACCCCTTTTTCCAATGAAGAGATTGAGTCTCGATGGGTTCATATTTAGGCAAGTATATTCTAATTTTGTTCTCCTTTTTTAGTGGATATAACTAGCATAAGTATTGGCTTAAATAATATTACTCTTCATATTCCATGTATTAGGGTCTTACTCATACTTAGCTTAATTGAGATTATTTTATACATGTTTTGATTACTTCTAACTTCTCATATTGTACCATAATATTTGGTGTGCACTAGATTAGATCTACTTTCTTATTTATTAGAATAAAGTGAACACTAAACCTAGGACTCTTTTAGGGTTATTGCATGATTGTGTTAGATTGTAGGCTTTGAAACCCTTCCTAGCATGGTGTATTATGATAAGTGATCCCCTAATTGCTTAACAAAAGTATTCCCAATTAGAAGTGTATGCATGTTATATCTTATTTGAGCCAAGATTGATGTATAGACATGATGCATTTTTCATTGCATACAATGTTCACTAGGTGTAACATGACTCTCACAATTGAATGTGGGCACACTCTTAGTGAAATTATGAGGAATGTCATCATATATTTGAAGGTGAATTATATTTTTAGTATTAAATATAGGAAATGCATGTTTCCTAGCCATGTCTTCTTTAAGAGCTTCAATTTATTCAATATCTTCACTTTCTTGGCTAGAAAAATCTTCTTTCTCCTCAAAAGGTAGATTAAGATGAGGGTATTGAACTTCAAGAGGATGTTCAGGCTAAATAAGTAGATTGATAAGATTGAGAAATCTACTAGATGATGACCTAGTAAGGACCATGAAGTATGAGATAAAATTTATGACAAAATAATGGCCTTGAACCAGATTTTACCTTGAATGGAGTCACCAAGTGCTAAGTAGCACAACAATTTGTAGTTGATGTTTTCAAGACCAACATTCACCTTGACAAGTTGTCTTGAAGACAATGTGTTCCACCAGACATGATATAACTATTGGAACCAAATATTTCACCCTCGAAGAGGGTTTTAAATCCTCTTCTATATTTGGGCAACATGGGAATACTTCTAGGTATGTGAGATTACCTATAGAAAAAAATAGACCTCTACGCTTAAGGGATATCTCTTTAAATATACTTTGAAATGCTTATCACCTAACTAACTATTTAATTATGGGAAAAGGGATAAAATTTTGCATAAAATGAAACTAATCTAAGAGGGTGATACACTAAGATGATTTCTACATGACCATCATACATCTTTCACTAAGAAATAAGGCATACAAACTAGCTTCTAAGCCCTATAAGGAGGTGATATGGATGAGAAAACACAAGGTAAGTGAACCAAAGGGTATAATTCACACTATAAGGACAATTATACACTTGAAAATATGACTAACACACTAGCTACACTCTATATGACCTATTAGAATAGGAACTCTTGCATAAACATGAAAGGATAAAGAAAATCAAGGATAGAGGATTATCACTAAATTCACCATACATCACTTTACAAACTTAGACAAATTTTCATGAAATCAAAAAATGACTTGTATTAAATTTTCAAAGGCAAAATATAATGTAATTATAATAGGGCTTCACCTTTCATGGTGTGGTATTAGTCTAAAAGAGCCAAAATGGCTACTACTTATAGAATTGGAGAGGGAAGTGAGAAGAACAAAGTCCAAGAGTCACTAAGACATGTGTAAAGCTAAGAAAAAGAGTTACACATATAGGAGAGAGGAATATTAAATAGATTATGCAAGTTCTACTTGGAAAATTGTCCCTCAAAACATGAAACTCCTAAAATGTGCATAGGATACCTTATTGCTTGCTTATAAAATTGCCTTCATCATTTGGCCTTATTGGAATGTCCACAAAAAACTAGGGATATATGTGATGATTGGAGGGAGGGGTTATAGACATTATCCAACATGAATTGGTTGTATCCCTAATCATCAAGATCTTCTCGAGATGATTTATAATTACCTGGAGTCCAAATAACTCCTCTTTGATCCACCTCTCGTACTTGGCACCAAATTTATATTTAGTTTTCAAATATGATATATAAAGAGGAATGTATTAAAACTATTAGGACCCCTCATGGCCTTATATTCTTTATAAAGTCCTTAAAAATCCTCCCACTTGAATTTTTCACTCTTTCACTAGCTTGTCCATTATGCCATCATGGACTGGTTAAAGTGGAGGTCTTATCAGAAGAACTTAGGAAATTAATTGAGACAATAAATGAATATGATGAGTTATTATAAGCCCCAATATCTTACCCAATGTGGATTTCATCTCTTGAAACCCTTATGTATGTGCACAACACACAAAACTATCAATAAAATTCCTTTTTCACCATGTCCATATAAGTAGGGTAGAACTCAAGTTGATGGGGAAGAGCCTTAAAGAGTACTATATAACATCCAATCATCTCTCAAGCCATTCCATGTCATATAAATACCATTTATCCTTCATTTTCTAAATTGGGTCATTGCCAAGGGTTTTATACCATTTTTCCCTTTAAGGATGTTTCATATATGTCTGACATATAATTATCTAACAAATTACACAAAGTTATTATTCAAGACCTCCTTCAACATTCACCAACTCATTATACTCCCATGAAAAGGTCCAAATAGATGTGAACTCTTAAATTTGCTCTCTTGAGCTCACCCTTCCATTCATTGTAGGCCTAATGAGGTTTGACTATGAAATGGATTACCAATGGTTTTATCTACATACCAATAGCTTGAACACTCATGAAAACTCCGTATACAAGTGTTACAATAGATTAGAATGTTCCTATAATGTAAAAAGTGTTATTAGACCCCAAGATGAGCAATAGGCCTAGTCTAGACCAAGTAAGTCTACTTGCATACTTATGAGTTTAGGCCATTATGGTATGTTTCCAACCCATGTGAGGCCTTTATCATGTCAGTTTATGTCTCATTAAACTTACCATATCCTCCTAAAAGGTTTCATCAACTTATATCTTACCCTCTCACCACTTATATAACCAATCTGTAGGTTTTTATACACAGGGAGTGCTGTCTATCTAAGATAAAATAGAGGGAACTTACCCTATTATCCCATTCAAATGGATTATTTGGTGAGATTTTCAAAGTGATAGAGATGATATATACAATGTTTTATAACCTTATCACATGGATAACTCCTTCAAACATCATGAAATCTTCTAGGTATACTGTGAGAAGTTGACTGTGTGCAAGGTCTTGAACACAGGCTATAAGTTACATTATTAGAGCCTTTATCTACATTATTTTCATGTTATGAGAGTTCCACAAGTTTAGTATCATGATCAAGGGAATTTTAGGCACATAAAATTATTACAACCTTTCCAACCTTCCCCATTTCATGCTTTTCCACTTTGATTGGGCATGGTGTTGATTGTGTTTAACCTCTTGAAAGAGGTGCCTGTAGGTAAATATCCACATTAGAAACTATGTCATATGGTTTTAGGTCGCTTTGAGGTATTTGGAATAATATGTAACCTGTATGTGTTCTTATCCATTAGGCATTCATGTCTATCTTTGTACCATGGGACTGTAGATACCTATAGTCAACTGTAGGTAGCCCCTTTAAACAAAAACACACATCTAGGTGCATCTATAGGCTAAAAACCTAGTGATCCAAGCTTAATTGATTCTCTTTGAATAATAATATCCCATCTCACTTGATTATAATTAGTTTTCATGGTGATAGGTTGCTTTATTTCCATATGTATGTGTAGAGGTTACTTGAAACTCAAAACCTGTTAACATCACTACCAAACTTCAGCGAACAAATTTGAAACTTTGAGGCCTTCAAACTCTACTTTCCTCTAGTCACACATTCATTAATTTTCGTAAGGCTCTTCCCTTAGGATAGGAATACAAGGTGGATGCATCAAAAATTTATCAAACTCTATGCAACATTGTTATATGACATCATCAAAAGGGCTTAGGCCTCTATTTTGATTTTATAGGGATTTTGTCATTGAACATAGTCACCAACTTGAAGATGGATTTGAAGAACATGATTTATAATATATTGATTCAAACATGATTTTGAAATCAACTTAAACACCCACAACTTCATGAGGGTTTTTAAAGCATGTCTACACACCTTTGAACAACATTTTAAAATCTCTATGGGGCAACCCATAGGTGTGCATTCTTGTATGCAGGTAGTGATTATGGGTTTAGGTAGTATGCATGGTATGTCAACATTAAATAAGGTTTATACTTTATCAATGTCTCCTAATTCATCTTTATCACCTTGAATTATATTTAGCAGGATTCAAAACTCCCATTTCAATGTTCTTACCTTCTTATAGGTGTTAAAATAGTTACAAACCAGGCAATTAATGTAGAATTTGAGCAATGTGCACATGATATGACTTCATAACCAATTTTATATTCTCTCCAAGTGTTAAAATGAGAGTTAAAAACTTACAAGGCTTGAAATGTTTTTACATATCCCATTTAAATGTGAAAATTCCCTGTGAGCACTTGTAGGTGCACATTAATGTTGCATGACTATGTATACATATTGCATTAATTGTCATAGTATATAATATGATGTTTCAAGGACATTTTATTGATTTTTTATGCTAAAATAATATTTTAAACATATTTAAAATCTTAATATACCTCCCATGAAAGTTTTCAAACCTCAAGACAACATGATTGTAGTTAGAAACAAGTAGAAGACTGACTGTGTGACACATGCGACTATGTGTTTGATCAATGCATGAACTTGTAAGACAAATCATGAAAATAATGTGATTGATATGACATTATAAATATGAATCACACCATATCACATTCACATGAAACCATTACAGATAAATAAACATTTTATAAGTGGTGAAATTTGACTATAACCTTACATGGTGACACCAACTTACAACCTAAACTATTTAGCTTATGAAATAAATTATAATCATGAAAATAAACATGGGAAAATGAGAGGATGGAGTATAAACCATCTATAATAAAAATAATCAATTGAGTTGTATGAACTAGCTCAAACAAGAGCAAAACCTGTAGGGTGTGGAAAACAATAAGCATAAATAAACAAACAACTTGATAAGGATGGTTCATAAAGTATAGGCCACCATTAATCCAAATCCAAATATAAAATGAATTTTACCAAGTGTGTTATCCACCACCAAGATTTCTTGACTTGGAAGTCCCCCTATCGACTATATTATCTAAAGACCTGTTGACTAATTTTACTTGCATAATGAAGTGATGGAGAGATATAACATTTTAAGCTTGATTTGGCACTTCCAAAGAATTTCAACTATGTGGAAATGAGTCTAAGGAAGTTGAATATACATCCCAAAATATTCTCCCATATGCCACTCTCTCCCATAGGCTGTAAAACCTTTGAAACTCCCACTTTCTCACTTGTTTTCTTGATATTTAGTTAATAGTTGCAAGTTTTAGTTAATCTTGACATTCTTGACAAGGAATATAACATATTGGATGTTGGAAGGAAGTTTGGAACACAAGGACACCTTTAAAACCATACTTCTTCATTTATAACCCATATATGACCCTTACATGACATAAAATGACACAAGGACTTAATTAAACTATGACCAAGGCTAATATGAAATTAAATGACATCAAATGAACTATAAAACACCCTATAACATTATACTAGGCCCCTATATCAAGTTTTGGACTATAAGGGGTTGACCCATTTTGACTTGTGTTAAAAAATGGTCAACATGTACTCTAACAATGTGATAACCACATCAACTGATGGTATTCGGGTGGTATATTCTATTGGGATCACAGAGGGGCCATACTAGTGAGATGAGATTCTATTACTAGACATTTTATAGTCTATATCATGAGCACATCACATGGATGCCTTATAGGGGCTTATAGTTTAATTGGGATGATGAAGTCATGGTGACTGAATACATGCTAATGGAGTGCTACCTGATAGGTTAGATAAATTTAGTGATAGAGTGATACAAACTAGATCATGTATAATGGTAGTTTGGCTTTATATAAGATGTACTTGGAAAGGAGAACCTATTCACTAAGAGTGAGCAAGAATGGGATCATTTGGGTGAGTGGATAAGGATCAAGCACATATAGACTAAGAGATCATTACCCTAGTCCCTTGGGATTTATAGATGCATATTTCAGAGCTAGGGGTTATAATAACATATACAACATGGTGGATAATATGGATTCCATTGAGATTGATCTAACCTATGGTTGTGATACAATAAGAGGTGATTAGGAGATTATTACAAGCATGAGACAAGTTATAAAGGTGGATGAGGTAAGCACCTATATAAAATGAGCAGGATGGGTAGGATAGGGATGTCATAGATGTGGATGGAGGTTATACAGGATAGGCAATATCAAGTTAGATTGGACTTCAGATTAATGTATAGGGATAGGTTGACACCTAGACTAGTGGTAGTGGTGGTGGAGATGGTATAGGGCCTTCATAAAAACCTTTATTAGAGAGTGAGAGGTCTCTACTTACATGATTATAGATAAAGATTCAAGATCACCTTATAAATATTATTGGGATTACTTGGGAGAGGGACTAGCTATAGGCATAGTTATACGTTATGGTGGTGCATAAAAATGGGCAGTTGGCCTAGGTATAGGCACAAGTGATTGGGTTAAAAGGATAGGTTGTAGCTTTACAAGCCTAGATAACATATAGAGATGGATAACCAGCCCAAGCACAAACACAAATTATAGGATTGAAGGCATAGTTAATGGCCATGTTGAGTCATATCTAGAGTTGAGATGTGTAGATTATAAGATATCAGAGTCAGATTGATCAGATGTAGGTAAAGATTTAGACCCTATTAGGAGAGGTAGAGATGGTTGAGAAAGATAAGGATGAGGAAGAATTGGCAATGAGTGAGTGTGGGATGGTGAATGTGCTCAATATTATAGGATATTGTATTAGGTAGTAGTTCTAATTGAGACATGTGTTCCTTTATTTTGAGCCATTTCTTCACACTCAGTGCATCAGCCTACCATAGGACCACTAGGAACAACATGGCCACTAGGACTGTAACCATGAGATAGGTTATATATACAAGGTATTTTTTATTGTAGCTCATTCTTTCCCCATGGGCCCATATATTGTATCTATTTTTTGACATGGACTCTATGTGGGCTGTTGATATATTTATATATATGTGATTATATTTTAGATGATGTGATGTGTTATATTTATACATTGATGAGGATATGTTCTTGATGTGATGGATTTTCATGTTATTTTGGATTCATGATATTAGATGTGATGTGTTATATTATCATTTTTATATATGGATCTTGATGTGATGTGATGGATACCTAATTTAGTCTTTATATGATGAGTTTATTTATGATGTGATTAGATATACAATGGTTATATGCATGATGTAATGGACTTATTTATTTATATCATTTGTTATTTTATGTTATATGATGTTAGATGAGGTAATGTGATGGATATATAGGTTTATGATCTTGTGATATGGATGATAGATATATGTAGATGTTTTATTTATGTTGGAGATGGTTAGATGAGATGATGTATGGATTAAATATATGCATAGTTTCACTTTGATAATATTATATGATATGATGGATGTGATTTAGGTGTTTGATGAGATCATGGTTGATGGTGTGATGTAAATTGATGACTATGGTAAATACATGATTATTTTAGATGATTATCTAGATGACAAAGTAGTGAATGTTATGGGAATATAAGATGTGATAATAAAATATTAATCCCCTTTAAATTCTATTAGGTGAATATTTTGTCACCAACGTAGTAATGAGCAAAATAGGTTTGATCAACCATAACAAGGAAGATTGTTCGGTCAAATGTGTAGGTTTACCACATCAAAAGGGGACAAATCTCTCCTCTCATCAAGGGGAGGTTCCCAATAAGTATGAAGGGGCTATATATATATGCTAATCTACTATAAATAAGCTAAAAATAACACTCAAGGGTAGGATAACACCATCCATCTCTCTTTTTTGAGAGATGATGTTCACAAATCAAAGGGGAAATCCTGATGAAATGAAAGAAGGCACTCCTCTTCTTTTAGAAGTGTTGATTAGCAGACAATAGGAACCTTTCAGGTAGTGACAAGTAACTGTAACAAGGTGCAGTAACATAACAGGATGAAATGTAGCACAAAGTCTCCACCTCAACTGCCAAAGAGTGAAATATGAAGGATAATGAGGGCACAAAGACATCCCAAGATCCTTTACATAGAAATAGAAAATAGACAAACTAAAGACAATTATGGTGGCATAAAGTCTCTCCACAGCTAGCTTCAGGACACCTTCCTAATTACTTTCACTAATTCTGCTTATTTAATTAAATGGATAAAAAATGTATTAAGGAAACAAACATAAGAACAATTTCCCCAACAACCAAGCTATTCCAGCACAAAGTCTGAAAAGTCACTTATTTTCTTATTCAAATAACGAAATATGATCAACAATCTAAGCTCAAAGTCTTAGTAATGCCTTTCAATTTGGGCAGAGTTTTGTTTTTGATAACAGACAGATCTCTCTAAAATAATAAGAGAGTCACAAAAATGGCCTACGATGCATTCAATGCATTTTAAATTATATCCATGGGCTATGCTAGAATTGAGCATTGGTTTTTAATATGGGCCGCCTAATGTGTTTCTTGATGTGTGCACAGCTGTTCACTTTACTCAATGCAAAAAAATAGGCTGCGCCATTGAATGTTCACACTCTCCGATGTACACCTAGTGGGCTATTTTACCTTCTAGAAACATATCCCATGCATGGATATTTCTGATATTTCTCCATTGTTTCCCCTTTCCTTGTTGTATTTTGAGCTCTCAAGCTATCTTTGCTACTGTGTCTTTGTATTGGGAGTGCTCTGTCTTTGACATCTATCACAGTTTGTTGCTTTGAAACTTTATCGACTTACAAAAAATGGGACCCACAACACTTCTTACCCAAGCAGCTTCAAAAGGGGAATAGGGACAGGTGGTGCTTTCCACTGATCTTAATGAGTGACATGAGGCATTTTTGTTGTGAAATAGGTGAGGACACTTGGTAACATCCGTTTAACTTATAGAAGCTTAAGATATCTTTTGAGAGTTCTATAGAAGATGACACATGGTGGCTTTTGCTGAGATTTTAGAAACACTATAGAAACATGTGAGACTCATTTGGATTCACATGGATGATGACACTTGGTGCGCTCCACTTACCTTAGAAACTCACTTGAGGCCCACCATAGCCCTTACTCAATAATGAAACAAAAGGAAGAAATGGTAGATGTTGACACTTGGCACTTTCCACCAAGTTTTAAAAGGGACACGTGGCAACTTTTCCTATATTTTATCCCTATTTGTATGATCTGAGCTCTCAGGCTATCTCTTTGGCCGGTCACTAAATTTGTTCACAGGGTCTGCACCATATTTGAAAATCGATGGATATTTCATTATCTTAAATTTGACATCTACGGGGACGTCAATGGTTCAATCATTTCCCTGGTTCAATCACTTTCTTAGTTTAATCACTTTCTCAATTCAATTGCTTTCTCAATTCAATCACTTTCTTAGTTTAATCGCTTTCTTAGTCTTTGATTGAACTATCCATTTGTCTGGTGCTTCCTTTGATCTTTGAACTAATTTTCTCTGCCCTTCGCAAGGGCACCTGCACTTCATTCACTGCCCTCCACAAGGGCACTTGTTATTTCAACTTTGGGGCACTCCTTTGAACCATCCACATTGAGCCTTTGAACCATTGAACCATTTTGGTTTAAGGTTCAATGGTTCAACGGTTCAATGGCTTTCTTGCTCTTTGTCTAGAGCTTCCTTTGAACTATTGAACCTATGAACCGTTGAACCATTTTGGTTCAAGGTTCAATCGGTTCATTAGCTCATCCTTTGGGCTTCAAGAAAGGTCCATTTTTCTCATCACCTACCCTCTGCAAGGGTACTTTGGCATGTGGGCTTTGGGACACTCCTTTGAACCGACCACTTGAACCAACTGATTGAACCATTGAACCATTTTGTTTCAAGGTTCAACGGTTCAATGGTTCAAGTGCTTTCTTGTGTTCTGCTCATTCACTTGACTATTTGAACCAACCACATTGAACCTTTGAACTTTTGAACCTATTGAACCTTTGAACCATTTTGGTTCAAGGTTCAATAGTTCAACAGTTTAAGCCTTCTTCTTTTCGCTAAGTCTTTAGAAGCCATTGAACTTGCTGAAGTGGTTAAACTTTGAACTTTTGCTGAAACACTTAACTCTTTAAGCTTGTTGACATCATTAAACCATTGAACTCATTGAACCTTTGAACCTTTGAACCATTTTAGTTCAAGGTTTAATTGGTTCAATAGTTCAATCCTTTGTTTGAAGTTTGCCGATGAACCTTTTGGTTGAACCTTGGTGTTGAACCAACTTTGAAATTGCCTAAGTGTTGAGAGCTTGTTTCTTTCCTGCAGAGTCTATAGAAATGAACTAGAAAAGTCCGTAGAAATGATTCCATAGATTCTTGCCTATAGAGTTTGTAAAAATGAGTCCATAGATTCCTGCCTGTAGAGTCCATAGATTTAAGCCTCTAGAGTCTGTAGATTTAACCCTGCAGAGTCCATAGATTTCTTCTTGTGATGTCTATTAGCTGAAAAAGCTTGAAAAATGGAGAATTTGAATGTCCAAATTTTTTTTTGAGAAGGGAAGAGGGAATTTTGGCCTGCAGGACCAAAATAGTTCATATGTTGTCCCAAAAAGGAGTGACATATTTTGGGAACAACAGCTAGCTCCAGCTGGGGAACTTCTTTTAGTTGAAGACTTGGAATAGCTAAGGGAAGTAGAAACCATAATCTCTAGTGCCTTGAAGTATGCCATTGGGCTATGGAATCATGCTACCCAAAAATAAAGGTGACAAAAACAAAAATGAAAGCACAAAAATAGAACTAAACACTATACAAATATACATATCTACAGGTAATCTTATTTGATGCCTCAAGATTTGAAGCACTTTAAATGCCGCCCACTATGAGATAGTGAAAATGGCATTCCATCCTGATAAACTAGTAAGAAACCATTTAATCCCTAGAATTGGTGATGGGAAAATGGAACTTTCCACCAGAAATCACATTTTTTGTGCACTCCTTTTGGTTCTCTCTTCTTGCTCCATGGCAAGGCGTGGTCTCCAATCTGAAAACCATAAATCTTTACTCTCTTGGCGAAGAGTTCCTTTTCCTGACTTTGGCATGAAGTAATATGGTCCACTACCATAGCCTGTTGCTCTTCTATTTTAGTTCAGCACATGATTTGATTATCCCCATCAGATACTTGACAAACCATCAGCTCAACATTTCCTTTGGCATGAAGGAGTTTGATACCTTTGTCTTGAGTAGCCTTCAACCTGAGTAACAGAGACTCATACTCAGCAACATTATTGGTGTTGCTAAATTGCAACTTGTATAAAGAAGGTAAGATATCTACTTAAGGAGATATCAACATAGTCCTGGCTTTAACACTGGTAGAAGAGCAGCTACCATCAAATTCTAGTATCTATACATAATCAGAAACTACTCCTTTATCAAAATTTTCTTCATTTGGAGAGGAGAGTTCCTTTGGGCTTGCACTGTGCTCTCTCATGCCTTTTACTATTTTATCTGAACCAATTCTTGGATCGCCACCTACAAGACTTTCATATGCTAAAATATGAACATCCTCTATGGTCAAGAAAAAGTTACCCATTCCTGAAGATTCAAACAGAATTCGAGCTTCAGGGGCCGATGTTTGAGTGACCACATATTTTGCCTTCTTTTCAAGGAGAAGCCTCTGCATGATGCCTTTGACAGGGAACTTCACCTTAGATAGGTCCATTCTTAATTCTCCACTAACATCCTTACAAAAATTTTATCCAAGAAGGATGCCGTATGAGGTTGGGACGTCAGCCACCAGGACTGTCATCTCGATCCTCTTGTCTAGGATGCTGCAAATGCAAATTAGGCATCCTTGATTTATCCCAATAGTGGCACTTGTTTATTCTCCATGGAGAAACATCTTCCAAAGGTCTTTGTCAGTGTGAGACCAAGAGATTATACCACTTTGGCAAGCATGACATTATCTAATGCACCGAAATCAATAATGCAATTGTTCAGCTGATGTCCATTTATCAGTAGGGAGACATAGAATGGTTCCATCCTTTTGAGAGAAATAGGAGGAGTAATGATATGGTTATTTTGGGTGGACATGGGATTCACCTTTGGAATAGCTGGTCCTATAGGGATAGTTTTATTCTTCACACATTCCACTAACCTATCCAATTGCTTAGGGTTGGATTACAGGAATTCAAATTCAAAAATTTGAATTTTAGTTTTCTTGACATGGTCGATTATGTCAAATGTCTAAAATGAATTAGGAATATGGGAAGGTAGTTCATCTTTTTGGTATTTATAAGGGGGAAGACTGGTTTGAGAATTTGAAGTTGGGGGTGAAGGTGCGATTGAGGTACTCACCTTTTTAGCAGTCATCGGGTCCTTTGGTTGGAAGGGCAGAGTGGTTCCCCACTTAGCAATTGAAATTGCAGGTTGAGTTCATTCTTCTACTCTTACTTTATCATCTTGCTGGGATGACTGGTTCTAGGACTGGGTGAATATAGCATATGATCCATCAAATATTTCACCTTTATCTCTGGGTTCATCCTGGTAATTCAGGAAACCAATGTTGGAGTCGCTAGCTAATTCTTCTTGGCCTTCTATAAGGAGATTAGTGTCATTTTCTTGATCAAACTCAGGTTGGAAAGAGAAATCATATTTTGTTTCTAGATATTCAACTACTGAGTTGGCTGTTACTGCTTCAATGGCAAGTTTCCCCTGTGGGGGAGGCAGATGATTTGGTTGCCCTTGACTTCTAGCAGCATTGCCTTGATATGACTAGTTCTGAAATGTCCTCCTTGGTATATCTCGATAAGGAGGAAAAAACATACCTTGAGCCACTTGTCTTTTCAAGGCTAGCAGTTCATTTTCTAGCTTTTGCACCATTTGATCAGTGGTGCCTATAGATGAATTCTCAAAAGATGAAGAAGATTTACCTCTGTTAGGATCTCTTCTTATCTTCCCTACTAAGATGAGATCATATTACACCTCAGTGGCCAAATCTTGAGTAGCAGCAAGGTCTATGTGGCCAGCCCATCTCAACAGAAAACTCACTTCAAGTAGCTGTGAGTTGATGAAGAAATATTTAAGGTTCTCAGGTTTAGGTTGAACAATGATAGGAATTTGATTCCTCAGCTTGTCAAACTTAGCAATGAAGTCCCTCATAGGTTCATGAGGTTCTTTCTTCATCTATGTGAGCAAGGCTAGTAGGGCATATGCATCTTTTATAGGCTTGAACCTTGCTTCAAACTTGGATTTGAGTGTGTTCTAGTTAGTTATTGATTGAGCCTGTAGGTGGTAGAACCAGTCTGTAGTAGCACCTTACAATGTTTCCAAAAATAGTCTAATTGCCATGTCCTTAAATTCCATGCCTATCACACCACAGGCTATGCTGAAGGCTGTAATGTGTTCATCGGGGTGAACTCTCCCATCACCAAAGAATTTGGGGAAATTCTTCCTTGAACTATGTGGGAGCTCATGTAGGGGTGGAGTTAGATTAAGTGGGCCAAAAGAGTTACCCTAATGGCCTTGAATTTCCATTGTATGACTATGGAAAGGTGGAATAATAAATCTCAGAGGGGTAAGTATTGACAAATCTTTATTAATAGCAGAAATGGATGCTTTGCCCGGTAATGGAGACTTGAATTTAGTAAGAAGAAAGCTCCTGGTTCATTAGAGGTGAGATGCTGAAGGAAATAGATCAAAATTACTTTGCTGTACCAACTCGAATACAGGGTCAACAATACCTTTAGCCCTTTGGCTTCACATATACCATGGATCTACCAGAGTGTAAAAATAAAAATAGAAAAGAACTAGTATTGCTTCAAAATTGAAGCTTGAGGCTTCAAACTACGCGTTCTTTCCCAGCGAGATAAATGGATAAGGCTATAATGATAATGGGTAAGACCCAAATGAGAGTCGCCAGAGTATATAATGGATAAGGATAGGAACTACTTGTTTGAATCCCCAGTAGAGTCATCAAAAACTATTGGCATGAAGCTGGCAGTGTGCTTTAATACTTCACATTGTTCCCCAATGATATGAAATGCTTTGATTTGAATAGACTGGAGAAGGACTTGAAATGCTCTTTGGTCCCCAACAGAGTCACCAAAAACTATTGGGTGAATATTTTGTCACCAGCATACTGATGAACAAAATAGGTTTGATTAACCACAGCAAGGAAGATTGGTCCACCAAATGTGCAAGTTTACCACATCAAAAGGGGACAAATCTCTCCTCTCATCAAGGGGAGGTTCCCTATAAGTATGAATGGGCTATAAATATATATGCTAATATACTATAAATAAGCTGAAAATAACACTCAGGGGTAGGATAACACCATCCATCTCTCTTTTTTCAGAGATGATGTTCACAAATCAAAGAAGAAATCCTGATGAAATGAAAGAAGGCACTCCTCTTCTTTCAGAAGTGTTGTTCAATAGACAACAGGAACCTTTCAGGTAGTGACAAGTAACTGTAACAAGGCGTAGTAACACAACAGGATTAAATGTAGCACAAAGTCTCCACCTCAACTACCAAAGAGTGAAATACGAAGGATAATGAGGGTACAAAGTCATCCCAAAATCCTTTACACAAAAATAAAAAATAGACAAACTAAAGACAATTATGGTAGTACAAAGTCTCTCCACAGTCGACTTCAAGACACCTTCCTGATTACTTTCACTAATTTTACTTATTTAATTAAATGGACAAAAAATGGATTAAGGACACATACATAAGAACAATTTCCCCAACAACCAGGCTATTCCAACACAAAGTCTAAAAAGTCACTTGTTTTCTTATTCAATTAACAAAATATGATCAATAATTTGAGCTCAAAGTCTCAGTAATGCCTTTCAATTTGGGTAGAGTTTTGTTTTTGATAACAGAGAGATCCCTATAAAATAATAAGAGAGAGTCCAAATACATAGTGCTCTTAGAAAGATTTGGGTGCTTTGTTTCACAAAATGGGCCTATGATGCATTCAATGCCTTCAATGTATTTTAAATTTTGTCCATGGGCTATGCTAGAATCAAGCGTGAATTTTTAATATGGGCCGCCTGATGTGTTTCTTAATGTGTGCACAATTGTTTGCTTTACTCAATGCAAAAAAATAGGCCGTGCCATTGAATGTTTGCGCTCTCTAATGTACACTTGGTGGGCTATTTTACCTTCTAGAAACATATTCCATGCATGGATATTTTTGATCTTTCTCCATCGTTTCCCCTTTCCTTGTTGTATTTTGATCTCTTAAGCTATCTTTATTACTGTGTCTTTGTATTGGGAGTACTCTGTCTTTGACATCTGTCACATTCTGCTGCTTTGAAACTTTACCAACTTATAGAAAATGGGACCCACAACACTTCTTGCCCAAGTAGCTTCAAAAGAGGAACGGGGACAGGTGGCACTTTCCACTAATCTTAATGAGTGACACATGGCATTTTCTACTATGAAATAGGTGAGGACACTTGGTAGCATCCATTTAACTTATAGAAGCTTAAGATATCTTTTGAGAGTTCTACGAAAGATGACACATGGTGGCTTCCACTAAGATTTTAGAAACACTATAGAAACATGCAAGACTCATTTGGATTCACATGGATGATAACACTTGGCACGCTCTACTTACCTTAGCAACTCACCTAGGGCCCACCACAATCCTTACTCAATAATGAAACAAAAGGAAGAAATGGTGGACGTTGACACTTGTTGATTTTGACCAAGTTTTACAAGGGACACAGGGTGACTTCTATTGTATTTTGTCATTATCTATGCGATTTGAGCTCTCAAGCTATCTCTTTGGCCAGTCACTAAATTTGTTCACAGGGTCTATGCCATATTTGAAAATTAATGAATATTTCATTATCTTAAATTTGACATTCATGGGGAGGTCAGTGGTTCAATCATTTCCCTGGTTCAATCACTTTCTTAGGTCATTCACTTTCTTGGTTTAATCACTTTCTCGATTCAATCACTTTCTCAATTCAATCACTTTCTTGGTCTTTGATTAAACTATCCATTTGTCCAGCGCATCCTTTGATCTCTGAACCAATGTTATCTACCCTTCACAAAGACACCTGCCGTTAGTTCACTGCCCTCTACAATTGCACTTGTTCTTTCAACTTTGGGGCACTCCTTTGAACCATCCACATTGAACCTTTGAACCATTTTGGTTCAAGGTTTAACGGTTCAATGGCTTTCTTGCTCTTTGTCTGGAGCTTCCTTTGAACCATTAAACCTAGGAACCTTTGAATTGTTGAACCATTTTGGTTCAAGGTTCAATCGGTTCATTGGCTCATCCTTCAGGCTTTGAGAAAGGTCCATTTTGCTCATCACCTCCTCCATAAGGGTACTTTGGCCTATGGGCTTTGGGACACTCCTTTAAACCAAACACTTGAACCGACTGATTGAACCTTTGAATCTTTGAACCATTTTGGTTCAAGGTTCAATGGTTTAATGGTTTAAGCGCTTTCTTGTGTTCTGCTCATTCACTTGACCACTTGAACCAACTGCGTTGAACCAACTGCTTTGAACCAACTATGTTGAACCTTTGAACTTTTGAACCTATTAAACCTTTGAACCATTTTGGTTTAAGGTTCAACAGTTCAACAGTTCAAGCCTTCTTATTTTCACTAAGTCTTTAAAATCCATTTGAAGCTGTTGAACTTGCTGAAGCAGTTGAACTTTGAACTTTTGCTGAAGCGCTTAACTCTTTAAGCTTGCTGACATCATTGAACCCTTGAACTCATTGAACCTTTGAACCTTTGAACCATTTTAGTTCATAGTTTAATTGGTTCAACGGTTCAATCCTTTATTTGAAGTTTGCCGATGAACCTTTTGGTTAAACCTTGGTGTTGAACCAACTTTGAAATTGCCTAAGTGTTGAGAGCTTGTTTCTTTCCTGCAGAGTTCGTAGAAACAAATTGGCAGAGTCCATAGATTCCTACTTGTAGAGTCTGTAGAAATGAGTCCATAGATTTCTGCTTGTAGAGTCCACAAATTTAAGCCTCCAGAGTCCGTAGATTTAAGCTTGTAAAGTCTGTAGATATCTTCCTGCAAAGTCTGTTAGCTGAAAAAGCTTGAAAAATGGAGATTTTGAATGCCCAAAAAAAATTTTGAGAAGGGAAGAGGAAATTTTGGCTTGCAGGACCAAAATAGTTCATATGTTGTCCCAAAAATGAGTGACAGATTTTGGGAACAACAAATTTGTTATATCTCACAATGTGGGTTTGGGTAGGAATCCTGCTACACCATGGAGGTAGGTTAATGATGGGCTAGGAGGTAATTAGGTTTTAGATGAGATGGTGATAGGCTAGATGAGATGGGAATAATATCGGTAGGGTAAGTGATATGATTAGGGGGGAATGGGATTGGTGGTGGTTTTTAAAAGCCATTGATAATGCTTTGCAATCATTTTTAATACTACACTAGTAAGTAAATGTGTGCCATATGACATGAGAAAAGTCATAGACACTTTAAGTATTCTATGTGTAAGGGAACTCCATTTGAAAGTGACCTTTCCCAAAGAAATTTTTGGGGGTCACAAATACCATCCTTATTACTACATAATTAATAAAATAAAATAAATAAAAAATTCTAAAAAAACTTATTAAATAAACAAGATAATTTAATAAATACATGATTAACTAACCATGCATAGTCAAAACATACACACATTCACTCAAGACAATCATAAGAAAAAATAGTTTTAAGGATAGGGATAAAAATGAGCATTTACAAAGGGGCAATGAGGTGATGATAAAATATGATTATAAACAATGAGCCTAGTGATAACTGGGGGCTATGTACATGGGGTATGTAGTGCCCAAAATTAGTGTTTTTTTGAACAATATTCCAACCAAATCTAAAGTAACCATAAATGGAGTTTTTGGATGATCCATCAAGATTCAGTATCATAATGTATACAACACCCCAAAATAGAAAACATATGTTTGACCCTTTGATAATGATAATGTTAGTGGGAAGATGTGAAACATGGTTGTGGGATAACAAGAGACAAAGTGGGGATGAGATTGGTCTTAAGGCTAAAAGGAGACATGTTTATCAAATAGATATGATGGGGTGATAAGATAGAGGATATAAATAAAGGTGTGATAGGATTTCATGATAGCTATAGATAAGCGACTCCATAGGAATTCCACAAAAAATATCCCCATTACTTAATAAGTAATGAATTCTGTCTTTAAAACATATGTCTCTTATTGCTGCATAAGACCTATGATGGATTCCCATTGTTAAGACTAGGGTCAAGAATGTATAGAATGGAAGGAGGATGATGGAGTGGCCATGGGTATGGGGACTATAGATTACTTTACCATGATGCTAAAAATTTATTTTCATCATGGTACTTTCCCAAGGTGATAGAAGACTAGGTTTTACCATTGGATGACTTTAAAAAAAAAAAAAACTTTTTGTCTATTGGGGGCATGTGATGGAGTGGAAAGGGGAATACCCTGAAGAGTGGGGAATCATAGATGGAGGAAGGTAGAGCTTGTCAAGTGTAAAACTGCTTCAAATGCATTATGTTCATTAGGTCATCAAGTTTTTCACCATCCAATATGGCTAATTTGTAGGCTCCAGATCCAAATTTGGCCACTATGATATAAGGCCTGAGCCAGTTGCCTTCAAATTTTCCCTTCTTGTCCCTACAACATTAGTATTTTTTTGATTTTACTTCAGGACTAGATCATTGACCTCAAATTCTTTGGACTGGATCTTCTTTCCGTATTGGTCGTCTAGTCTATCCTGATATGCCCGTAAGTGATTAAGGGCCTTTCAACATTTTTCATCTAGAATCTCCAATTCTTGTAGTATTTTTTGTTGACAATTATCATCAATAATAATTCCACTTAATGAGATTCATAGGGAGGGGAGCTCTACTTCCATATGAAATATTGCTTCTATCCTATATACCAAGGCATATAGAGTGGCCCCAGTAGGTGTACAGATGCTTGTTTGATACAACCAAAGTGATGGATATAATTACATGTGCCAATTCCTACATGTCTAATTAAATTTTTTATTGAGAATTTTGATGAGAGTCTTGTCATTGATTTAGCTTATCCATTCCCTTGGGGGTAGAAAGGAAAAGATAAATGCTACTTGATATGATATCACTAACATAAGGCCTCATCTTCCTAATTTTTGAATGACTTTTTATTATCAAAGATGATGTTGGCAGTGATGCCAAGTTGGCAAATGATCTGATTGAGGATGAATTTATAAATTTGGAGGCTTGTAGTATAGGTAAGTGATAGTATTTCTACCCATTTAGTGAAATAATCCATTGCTGTAATAATAAACTTATGGCCATCTAAAGATACATGATTTATCTTGTTGATCAAATCAAGTCCCCATATATAGAATGGCCATGGACTCATTATGGGATGTAAGTCTTGTGCATGTGCATGCATAATATTACCATGATTTTGACAAACTACACATTTTTTCATATACTGGCAAGAGTCATGTTCCATGGTAGGCTAATAATATCCATTCTAGAGTAATTTCTTGGCTAGGGACATTCCACTGATGTGACCACCATAAATACCATCATAGACCTCCTTGATCATGAGAGAGGCCTCTTCCAAGGTTAGAAATCTTAACAAAGTCCCATTATAGCCTCTATGATATAGTGTGCTATTAAGGATTGTGTAAGGGGAGGTATAGTGGATGAAAGCCTTATGTTGATGGCGATTAAGGTTGGAGGTAAGATGTTATCATGGAGGTACCTATAGATATCATGATACCAAGGAAGACTAGGATTAGGAATTGTGAAAATTTGTAAAGAAGCCATGGTTTAATGTGATAGGATAATTAAATGTTCTATAAGAAAATTCCCTTGTACTTGTTCAAATGTGTTACTTTAAAAATTCTACTTTAATTGATCTACCAATTGATTATAATGGAGTAAATTATCATCCTTGGTTTGGAACTCATCATGAATTTGCTTGATTATAATATGCAAATCCAAAAATACTTGTACACGCTAGATATTCCATTATATGGTTAGGTGAAGGCTAGCTATTAAGGCCTCATATTCTAAAATGTTGTTAGTGCATGGGAAATCAAGGAAAAAAGCTTTTGGGATAAGGGTCACCTTGTGGGGTGATAAGGAGGATGCCTACCCCTAATCCATGCATAGTAAAAGAGCCATCAAAATATAACTTCCAGCCACTAGTTTCTAAAGTATTCATTATAGACTCATCTGGGAAGGCCATTATAAGAGGCTCAATTACTTCAAGAGGTGCCTCTACTAATTGATCCACTATTACTTGTTCCTTAATGGCCTTTTGATTGACATATTAAATATCAAATTCATTGAGTAGCATAATCCATTTGGCCATTCTTCCTATGAGGGCTGATTTTGACAATAAATACTTGAGAGGATCAACATTGGCAATGAGCTGAACTTGATTGTCACACATATAATGCTAAATTTTTTGTGAGGAAAAGACTATGGATAGGAAAGCTTTCTCAATTAGAGAATAATTTAGCTCATAGGAGATTAAACTGTGATTGATATAATAAATTGCTTGTTCCTTACCCTAATCATGATGTTGTGCTAGGAGGGCACCTATTATGCAGGGAGTTGTTAAAATATACAAGATCAGAGGCCTTCCCAAGACACGTGGTGATAAAACATATAGGCTTACCAAATATTGTTTGAGATTATTGAAAGCCTATTAGAACGTAGAGTTCTAATCAAAAGTGGTCCCCTTCTTTAAGATATGGGTAAAGGGGTAACATTTATCTATGAGGTGAGAGATAAATTCTGGATGGCTTGAAACTTTCCCTAAAGACTTCTAAGCTACTTCATATTGTGAGGAGGAGGCATTTCCATAATTAATTTTACTTTGGCTGGGTCCACTTCTATGCCTTTCTTAAAAACTATGAATCCTAATAACTTTCCCAAGGTAATGCCAAATACACACTTCTTGGGATTTAATTTGATTTTGTACTTGTATAGCCACTCAAAGATTCTCCTTAATATTAAATGATGTTTTGACCTAAGTTTTGAAATCCCCAAGATATCATTCACATAATCTTTAACTATATCATGCATCATGTCATGAAAAATAACCATCATGGCCCATTGATCAGTAGCGCATGTATTTTTGAGGCCAAAGGGCATAACTTGATAGTAAAAGGTCCCCCATGGAGTGATGAAGATTGTTTTATGTTGATCCTTAGGCTCTTTTTTAATTTGATTATATCCCAAAAATCCATCTATGAGAGATAACATTTCAAAGCCTGCTATTGAGTCCATGATCATATCAATTTTCAGAAGAGGGAAGTTATCCTTTAGACACTTTATTAATGTCTTAGAAGTCAGTAGAAATATGAATTCATCCCAGGGGTTTAGCCATAGGAATGATATTGGATATCTAATTAGAATAATCAATTAGTCAGATGAAGCTGACTTCCAAGAACCTTTGTAGCTCCTCCTTAACTAATAAAGCTACTTTAGGGTGAATCTTACGTAATTTTTGATTAATTGGTTAAGCATTAGGGTGAAACAATACATGATGTAATACTAAGGAGGGGTCAAGCCCAGGCATGTTAGAATAACACCATACAAAAATATATATGAACTCATTAAGTAAATCTATAAGAATCTGTCACTCCTCATGTGTTCGAGTTGTTCCTAATGTGATAATTTTGGTGTTTTTTTCAGTCCCATTATTAATTTCAATCACCTAATTGATGAGAGAGGCAATTGATCTTGGAGATAAGGGGGTAATGATTGATTTGGGATATCTAAAGTAAAACCATCTGGGAGTTTTGTGTCTATTTCCATATATTATTTTGATTTTGGTGAGACATGGTGTAATTCTTCTAGATTTTGAAGTAGCTCTTCATATTTAGATTAATCTTCTTCACTTTTGTCAAGGGGACATTGTTGTTCCCAAAAATAAGCTTATTTATAGATATTAAAAAAAAATCCATTATTATGGTCTCTTAAAGGCAGAAAATCTCAGGCTCCTAGAAATTCTATAATGGCCTCATCGTTTTGAAATATATCAAAAGATGGATCCTAATTTTGATCCCAATCAATGAGTGGGGTATAAAAGGGAGATGTTGATGGTGGAAATGGTGATGATAGGAAAAATTTTAGTGGCAGCAAGATCTTTGAAGTTACTATAAACTAAACCTATCTTGAGTTCTTTGTTAAAGAGAGACTACTTAGGGATCGAAGTAGTATCCACAATAATATTATTTAAGTCATCATCAAATAGTTTTTACCTTAAACTAATATATTTTGGATGCTATTGAAATAATATAAGTTCAAGCCTCCCTTTTTCATGTCTCCCTAGTCCTTTCCCTTGATAATGTAATTTTTTAACATTATCTAAACACAAGGGTATCAATTTCTAGGAGATACTAGGGCCTCTTCTAAAATAATCCATGAGTCATATAAGTCATCAATATATTCTTATAATAATAGAATTGCATTAGGAAAGGCCATTGGTCCAAGTTTATACTAGATAGGATTGGCCTTTCACATAGTTGGGGACCCATAACTATGTGGGGAGAGTGGTAAGTCACCTACACAAAAGGTTTTATATTTATACTCTATGCAATTCATGGATGTGATTTTTAAGTGAGTAACTTTAGGTAATGGATTTGAGGTAGGTAAAAAATTGTCAGGGCATATATACTTATCATAAATTAGACTACAAATGGAATTGTCTGTGTTAGGACATTGATACGATGATGATGATTGATCTATTTAACAATGATGAAAGTGATCAATTTCTATAGGGATAGTGACTTCCATACCTGAGTAGGGGAATTTTAGACATTGATGTAAAGTTTATGGGACAAATTGCATATCATAGATCCAAGGATGACCTAAAATCATATTATAAGGTACATCAACATCCACCACATGAAGTAGGGTTTGATGGATCATGAGTCCGATGACAATGGGAAGGTAAATAGTTCTTATGGATGGTCATTAATTATCATCATATGATTTGATCATAATAATATTTTTCCCTAAAGAGGCTTTTTAATACGCTAATTTCTTTAGGAAATCTAGAATAGATAAATTTAGTGTTGAACTTCCATTTATGAGCACCCAAAGAATACGATGGTGGGATATGAAGACTTCAATGAATAATGGTTAATTATGGTGGGGGCCAATCAGAGGCATGTCCTAGGTATAAAAGGTAATTTTTTGAGAAGGGGATACATGTCCCACTAATCCCTAGAATTGATTGGTGTCAAGATCACTAGGGACCTTGAGGTCATTTAAAACCTATTTAAGTATCTTCAATGTAAAGGGGACATTTTGATAAGCTCCCTTAATGAAATTTGAGAAGGTATCTTCTCAAGTTGTTGAATGATATTATAATATTTATTAGAAGATAATGAAACTTTTTTATGAATATTCCCCTTTTGATTAGTAGAATAAGTAGATGGGTCCTTTGGTGGTGCCCCAGGAACTATGATTTTATTATGTCTAGTGGCAACTACACAATCTATAGTATCTCAATCAATATTTAGTATGATGGATGAAGATGGAGTGGGATCTTGGGGGCTTCTAATTTTAATGGTGTTGATGTAATGATATTGCATGTCATGGTAGTTAATGTGGTTGGAAGAGGAGGCCTAACCCTAGTCTCTTGGTGGTTTCTAGTTCTTTTGATCATTATTGGGTAGTGAGTCCTGATAAATGCCTAGTTGCCCATTCTTATATTGACTCAAAGTATTCTCTCCTTCTATTTCAATATCACCCCTTTTAATTATATTCTAAATATAGTGCTTCAATTACATACACCTTTTCCTATCTTGACCTTTAACCCTAAGGTATTTGTAAAATTCATCCTTATGATACCAATCTAGTCGAAGTTGATGATCATCTAAGGGTTTAATTTTAAGAAGGGTGATCATGTTAGCAATAATTAATTATTTAAGGACCATTTCAATAGGTACTCCCAAGTTGGTCAGTAGTCTTTTCCTAGTTTGAGGCTTTGGCTTTCCTTGTGGAACTCAAATGGAGGAGACCTTTTGTTGTTTTATGGGGTTCTTCATTTGCACTATTTGCACATGTTGTTTCTTGGAATCAGTAACCCCATCTACCATGGCATTCTTATTTTTGTTGAATTTTTTTGACTTTCTTGAAAAGGAGTTATTCTGATTCTGATTGTGCTCATTTTGGGAGTATAGTTTAATTATCCATTTTTCAATAAGTGTTTTTTCAATTTGCATCCCCTTCTCAATTATTTCATTGAAAGTTTTAGCACATTAGAGTTTTAATTGATATTTGATCTCAACATTAAGGTTATCAACAATTATTTTGGCTAACTCCTTTTCAAGTACTAGACACCATAGGCAACTTGCTAAACTTTTCCATCTTTGCAAGAAGTATGCCAAGATTTCCCCACTTCTTTGTTTGGTGTTATAGAGGTTTATGCTGGAGATATCATGTTCAATATTGAATGAAAAATGTCTAAAAAATTATTCAATTAATTCCCTGAAGCTTGATATAGAACCCTTTGGTAAGTGTATGAACCATTCTAATGTTGGCCCAGTAAGAATTTTTGGGAAAATTCTCAATAGATAGGCATATTCATATGCTACTTCATGGTAAAACACATAGAAATCTTGTACATGGTCTCAAGGATCACTTTTCCCTTCTATATTTTTCAAGTTGAGGCACTTTAAAGTGAGGTGGGAAAGGTATTTGCAATGTGCTCATTTCCAAGGGGGAAAAGCAAAAATATTCATATTTATATTTTAGTGCTTGTGAGGTGGGTCTATTTATTGGAGAGTCTCCTTCATTACTTTCCACTTTTGTGTAAATGTGGATTCCCAAAGGGGATTAGGAGTTTTATCTTGGCTATTATAGGGTCTATGGGTATTATGGGTGTTTTGGGTGTTATAGATATTTTGATGGGGGGATGACGGATGTTGATTTCAGGCATGAAGTAAAAGGTTTATTTGATATGTAAGTTGGTCTAATCAATACTCTAAGATAGTTTACCTCCTATTATCCTCAATATAATTATTTCAAAGGGGTGTAAGGTGTTCTTCTTCTACAAATTCTTGGTCCACACCTTCCTCTTCTTTGGGTATTTGATTGGTATGTACATTCTAACATGGTGTATTAGGATAGGTGGGAGGATGAATTATATGTTTTAAGAGGATACAATCAAAGTTTGAGGGTAGTGTGACCCTTATTTCATTAGCATGGGCTAAAACATGATCATAGTTTTCATATAGGTATCGATCAATTAGATTTTTAACCTCATCTTTATGGAGGGGATTGAATCATTCATCTTCTCCTCTAAGGGTGTGTATGTCACTATGGGTATTGTTGACATAGTGGATTACACCCGAGGGAAGGAGGCTGAGCTCCTGCCTTTTTGCACGCAATAATGGAAACTCCCCTCTTGCCTGTGGGACTGGCGAAGCTAGAGGGGAGAGTCTTTAGATGAGGGCTAGCTCCCTCTGATGTATCTTTTGGGCCCTGGTTTCTCCTACTGCTAACAAATAAAAGGAAAAAAAGGGGGGGGGATGAAAAGGGAGAGAGAGATGCTGAAAATAGAACCTAAGCCTAAAAAAGTAAAGGTGATACACTAGAAAATTGTGATCTACTCTGCCTAAACATGCACTTTCCACTGAGAACCAGCTCCCATACACTTCATCTGACATGAGAAAACCTTCTGCATCATTGAGTCAAGGGTCCGTGGAGATACAAGGAGGAAATAACTACTAGAGGCATTCTGAGACACACTACAGTAGCCTATCCACTTCACCTATACTCCTCTAGGGACACTTCTGACAGACCTGTAAAAGGAAACTCAAAAAATGTACCAGACATGCTAAAATTATTCTACAAAAGCATTAAGAAAATGACTTAACACAGAATCAAGGCATAGACACATAATAAAGATGCAAAACTTAGAATGGAGGTAAAAATGCTATGTTTCAATTCAAGGTAAAATATGGCAGCTCTACCTTACAAGCCCAATAGATTTTTGGGCAGAGTTTTGCCTTAAGGCTGAGAGTCGATCCCTTCTTAGAATGAGAAGTTTACAATTTATAGAGGAAGAAAGAGGCCATTTTGGCACCCTTTTACAAGTGACCCATGTGCCTTTTGAGCATTGGGATGAGGAAGCCACCTGAAGATAATGCTGTGTCAGCTCCTGTCAGGATTCAGAATTATGAGCCACATTATTTGCCTGCTCATTAATGCATAATGAAGAAAAATGGGTCACACCATTCACTATTTATGCCTCTTGATGATTTCATGGTAGGTATTATGTCAACCACTAAAATAAATCCTTGAGTCGACACTTTCTTGTGCCACTTAGATCGCTTTGTCTATTTCTATCTTTGGCTACTATGCCTCCTCTGGCTCCTTCTGCTACTCCTTTGGCTCTTTCTACTGAGAGTGCATCTGCTTTTGACACATGTTGTAGTCTACTACTTAGACACTTAGAAGACACTTTGAAATGTGGTCACTGAAATGTGGCAACTTTTGTCAAGCTGATAATGGGATGTGGTAGCATCTGCTCACCTTTGAGGGTTCCTTGAGAGTCAGGTGGAAATTGACACGTGGCCACTTCTGCTCACCTTGAGAGAAACCTACAATTGAAGCTTAAGAGAGACTCACAGCTTCAGACGCAGACACTTGTCACACTCTGTTGAGATGGGTGAGGACATGTGGTGGCATCCACTCACTTTTGAGGGTCCCTTGAGGGTTACGTAGAGCATTTTGAGATTTCTACAAAAGGCGACATGTGTCTGCTTCTTTAGAGCCTTTAGCTGCCTGAGAAAACTCTTGAGACTCCTTTGCTTCTTTGCAGATGCTGACACTTGGCATGCTCTACATAGCTCTTAGCAACCCATTCGGGCCCACCAGTCTTCTCTTTGAATAACAAAGCACAAGGAGAAACCCACAGATATTTACACTCGTCAGCTTCCACTGAGCCCTATAGGGGACACATGGCACGTTCCATTGCTCCCAAAAATGCATGTTGAAATCTTTTACGGTTTCCACTTGGTGCCTTCCACACTCTGGCTTTCCTAGTGTAAAATTTTATGTTTGAGCAACCATCACCCAATGGCTAGTTCACCTCCTTAAAATTGATGGCTTTCAGGACGTCACCATCCTAGCAAAAGTCTTCGGGTCTTTTCTGCGGGCTTTTTTGCTTTGGACTTTTCCTGTGGACAAAAAGTCTGCAAGATTTGTCTCAATCTTTGTCTTTTGTCTTTTGGGCTCTTTGGTTTGAATCGGTGGCCTCTTTAAACAGAGCTTCCCCTAAATTCCTTTAGGCTTTTTGTCTGAAGGAAATCCTTCAAACAAAAAGTCCAAAAGAATTCATCCTTAAGTCTTCTAGCACTTTTGAAATTGCTTTGGTTGCCCTTTGAAATGCCCCCTACCCTCCATAAGGGCTTCTAAACCTAGCACTGCCCTCTGTAAGTGCATTTAAACCTAGCACTGCCCTTCGACTTTGGGACACACCCTTGAACCAAGCCGTTAAGCCAACCCATTGAACAAAAAATTAGTTCAATGGTTCAATGGTTCAAGACTACGTGCCAAGCCACTTGAACTAAACTGATGATCTGATGACATTGAAACAAATGATTTAATTGATGCGTTAAACCAATGCATTGAACTGGTTCAATGGTTAAATGCTACACATCAAGCCTGTTGAACTTTGCTGATTAACTATCTGATTAAACTAAAAGTTGCTTGAACTGATGCCACTGAACCAAATGAGTGAACCAACACATTAAACTCACTGAATGAACTAAAGCCATTTGAACCAAGTGATGGACTAACGCGTTGAACCTGAAGCTTGATGAACTCAAGTGGTTGAACCAAGTGACGATTGAACCAGTGAAGCATTAAACTTAGTGGCTGAACCAAGCCAAAGTGTTGAACCAGTTCATGAACCAAGGCCGATAAACTTATGCAACCTAAAATTGATTGGCTCTGAATAGCAGGGAAGAAGGGGACCAATTTTTGGCTTGTTGGGCAAAAATGGTCAACAAATTGGTGACTCCCAGGGGAAGCATGCCTGCTATGTTTAAAGACCAATTGCCTTATAATCCATTGGGCATAGAGTCAGATGCATCTTGAACAAAGATCAGCAACAATGCAAAAAAGATCCAAGAATCAAACATGAAGCTTTTTACCCCAGACACAAAGGGAAATGCACAAGGCTAAAACACTACTTGTGTAAACTACACTTAGGGAAAGCAGGAAAGAAAACTGAAAGCAAACTACTATATACAGCTAACTAGGAATGTTTGCCTCCCTCCTGGATCAAAGGGAAAACTTCTTAAGTCCCCTTCCTAACAAGAAGACTTATGGTGCTAGGCAAGTATCTGAATGAAAAAGAGAGTTGGTGACTTGCTCCTCTTGCCTATCACCTAGATTGGCTGGTATCTGAGTGGATTAGATTAAAACATGCCTCTAACATACATGTATTCTTCTTGTCCTTGGAGGCTTGTTGAATGATGGTCCTTCATGCTGGTACATTTCACCAAGAAATTAATGGCTGCTAGCTCATCACCACAAGCCCTTTGATATGTATAACTCCTTTGCAATGCATCACAATCTAATCCATTTCCTTCTGCTTCATTGCAGACTCTATGAGACTCATCCTTTGCTTCCTCTTGGCCTTCTTGAATAAGGGTGATTGTGGTGATGTCTAAATTAGAATCACAAAATGATTTCTCATCCCATAGAACATCACCTCTTTGTTCAAATCTTTCTTCTTCAAGGCATTCCTTTAGGAAGACAGACCTCTCCTTTTCCTCCTTGATGATCAGGGTCTCTAGATATTCAAAGGTATCCTCCTGATCCTCCTCCAACTCATGCTCTTCAGCGTAGTCATCCACCTCATCAAAGCAACAAGGAAGTTCATCAAACAAAGGGGGAGAGAGGTCACCATGATTATGTTCCTCCTTGTATTGCTGGAACATCTACATATATGCATGCCCTGTGTCTTCTCCATTGCTGATGAGGTCTTCACAAGGAGCCTCCATGATGATTTTGCTTTCATTGTCACTCATGATAACCCCTTGGGAAACTATATCTTAGATCTTTTGTTCCTCACTTGCCTCTTATAGAATAAGTTCCTCCTTGAGAAGGGGTGAAGTGGGAAAACCATGTGGAATAGGAGGCAGTCCTTGAGCTAGAATCAAATGATTCTCCTCCTTCCACTTGGCCAACACTTCATCAATATCAGGTGCGACCTGATATCTCTCTTGGAAATGTGTAGGTAGGGTGTGTTCAGACATGGAATGTGTCATTGGGTCTAAACCATCCATCACACACTGGCTGAGGAATCTCCCTTTAGATTCTAACTCTGTCATTCTCTTGGCTAGATCATCTTGGAAGAACCTTTCTTGGAGGTCACCAGCGTCATCATGAGCAGGGTCAGCCTCATCTTCTTTAAGGTTTTGAGAAAAACCTTGCTTCTCCTCCTTCCTACCCCATGATTCTACTATTTTCCCCCAATTCAGGATCTCAAAATTGGAATTTTGCTCTTGTGAATAGGCAACAACTTTGTCTTCTCCAAGGTCCTAGGGCTCCTCCACAAGGTCTAGAAGTTCAAACCCTATTTCATGTAGCAGTCTCATCCTAGCCTCTAAATCTTCAATTTATTTGGCTAGATTATCCTGAAAGAGTATTTCTTGGACGTCACCAGCATCATCCTCTTCACGGCTCTAGGCTAGTTCTTGGCATTCCTTCTTCCAACTTAGAATCTGCACATCATGTTGAAGGACTTGGGGAGGTTGAGGAACGCTAGGAAGAGACTGTTGATGCACCGAAAGAGTCTCTAGAAGAGGGACGTGCTAGTTCATGATATTCCCCCCAATGGAAGATTCACAATATAAGGAATTGAGAAGATTGATCTCCATGGGGGGTGCTTTGATGCCCTTTGATGTTGGAAAGCTAGGCGCATGGGATTGAGAGCAGATGCATCAGATGAAATGGAGTGAGCAAGTGCTATCTGATAGAAAGGATTTGGTGTACAAGAGGGGGCTTCTTTAGAATAGGAGGGGGCACACCAAGCTGATTACCTTGAATAAATGGATTTCTCTATTTTGCTACCTCCTCCTCCATGGATTGCAAGGCCTAAAATAACTACAGCAACATTCTGAGGCATAACTACTAGAGGCATTCTGAGACACACTACAACAGCCTATCCACTTCACCTATACTCCTCTAGGGACACTTCTAATAGACCTATAAAAGGAAACTCAAAAGATGCACCAGACATGCTGAAATCATTCTACAAAAGCATTAAGAAAATGACTTAACATATAATCAAGGCATAGACACATACTAAAGATGCAAAACTTAGAATGGAGGTAAAAATGCTATGTTTTGATTCAAGGTAAAATATGGCAGCTCTGCCTCACAAGCCTGAGAGATTTTTGGCTAGAGTTTTGCCTTAAGGCTAAGAGTCGATCCCTTCTTAGAATGAGAAGTTTACAATTTATAGAGGAAGAAAGAGGCCATTTTGGCATCCTTTTACAAGTGACCCATGTGCCTTTTGAGCATTGGGATGAGGAAGCTACCTGAAGATAATGTTGTGTCGGCTCCTGTCATGATTCAAAATTATGAGCTGCACCGTTTGCCTACTCATTAATGCATAATGAAGAAAAATGGTCATGCCATTCATTGTTTATGCCTCTTGATGATCACATGGTAGGTATTGTGTCAACCGCTGGAATAACTCCTTGAGTCAACACTTTCCTGTACCACTTAGATTGCTTTGTCTATTTTTGCATTTGGTTACTATGCCTCCTCTAGCTCCTTTTGCTACTCCTTTGGCTCTTTTTGCTGAGAGTGCATCTAATTTCGACATGTGTCATAATCCACTACTTGGACACTTAGAAGACACTTTAAAATGTGGTTGCTGACATGTGGCAGCTTCCATCGAGCTGATAATGGGACGTGGCAACATCTGCTCACCCTTGAGGGTTCCTTGAGAGTCAGGTAGAAATTGACATGTGGCCACTTCTGCTCACCTTGTGAGAAACCTACTATTGAAGCTTAAGAGAGATTCGAGGCTTCAGATGTAGACACTTGTCACACTCCACTGAGATGGGTGAGGACACATGGTGGTATTCGCTCACCTTTGAGGGTCCCTTGAGGGTTATGCAAAGCATTTTGAGATTTCTATGAAAGGCAACACGTGTCCACTTTCATAGAGCCTTTAGCTACCTAAGAAAACTTTTGGGACTCCTTTGGTTCTTCATGGATGCTGACACTTGGCATGCTCTGTATAGCTCTTAGCAACCCATTCGGGCCCACTAGTCTTCTCTTTGAATAACAAAGCACAAGGAGAAACCCATAGATATTGACACTCATCGACTTCCACTGAGCCTTACAAGGGACATGTGGCATGTTTTGATGCTCCCAAAAAAGCATGACAAAGTCTTTTTCGGTTGCCACTTGGTGCCTTCTACACTCTAGATTTCCTAGTGTAAAATTTGATGTTCGCACAGCTGTCACCCAAAAACTAGTTTGCCTCCTTAAAATTGATGACTTTCGAGACGTCACCATCCTGGCAAAAGTCATCGGGTCTTTTTTGTGGGCTTTTTTGCTTCAGGCTTTTCTTACGAACAAAAAGTCTGCAAGAATTGTCCCAGTCTTAGTCTTTTGTCTTTCAGGCTCTTTGGTTTGAACCGATGGCCTCTTTGAACTGAGCTTCACCTAAATTCTTTCAAGGTTTTTGTCTAAAGGAAATACTTCGAACAAAAAGTTTGAAAGAATTTAGCCTTAAGTCTTCTAGCACTTTTAAAATTGCTTTGGTTGCCCTTTGAAATGCCCCTTGCCTTCTACAAGAGCTTCTGAACCTAGCACTACCCTCCACAAGGGCATTTGAACCCAACACTGCCCTTTGGCTTTGGGACACACCCTTAAACCAAGCCGTTGAACCAACTCGTTGAACCAAAAATTGGTTTAATGGTTCAAGACTATGCACCGAGCTGCTTAAACCAAACTGATGATTTGATGACGTTGAACCAAGTGATTAAATTGACGTGTTGAACCAATGCATTAAACCAAGTGATTGAACTAGTTCAACAGTTCAATGCTGCATGCTGAGCTCATTGAACTTTGCCAATTAACTGTCTAATTGAACTAAAAGCCACTTGAACTGATGCCGCTAAACTGATTGAGTGAACTGAATGATTGAACCAACACGTTGAACCCACTGAATGAACTAAAGCCATTTGAATGAAGTGATGGACTAGCGCGTTGAACTTGAAGCTCAATGAACTCAAGTGGTTGAACCAAGTGCTGATTGAATTAGCGAATCATTGAACTTATTGGCTGAACCAAGCTGAAGTGTTGAACCAGTTCATGAACCAAGGCTGATGAACTTATGTAACCTAAAATTGACTGGCTCTAAATAGCAAGGGAAGAAAGGGACTAATTTTTGGCTTGTTGGGCAAAAATGGTCAATAGGTATCATCATGATCTTGAGTTAGATCACCTAGATTCCCCAATGGGTCATTATCTTGTTTGGAATCTTGTCCAATCCTAATTTGGGCATGAGTATGGATTACCATTTTGGATGAAAGGAGAGATGTAATGAGTTTTGATAAGTGATGTGGAAGTTTTCAATACTAACTCAGTCTATAAATCAAACCCACTAATGTTTAAAGAGAGTGATGTGATTATTTTTAAAAATGAATGGGATGGATAAGACTTATCAAAGACAAAACCTTGTAAGATTCTAATCTAGAAATAATGAAAGAGAGTGATGGAATCAAATACCTTATCTACTAGTAAAGGGATAATTAGATGGGTGCTAGGTGAAGAAGGCACTTGATAGGGATGAGTGATGGGTGCTAGATTATAATATTAATAATGTTTTGTATGTTGATAATTCCTAACCCAAGGATTTAGGAAATGACAATCAGGATTAAAAGGATGGGTGACCAATAGAACTTGATTCCAAGACTAAATATGGTATTCAAAGATGATGGGAGAATATTAGATGAGTGGGGTATGGAAGATATAAGATGGGAATATATGAGATGAATATGAGAGGAATGGAAGCTATAACATGGGTATTAGGTGGGTGGAAAATATATGATAGATATGGGATGTTGTTCAGGGTAAGTAATGAAAGATATAGGATAGACAAGAAGGATTATAGAAGTTACTTATGATAAAGATGTATAATGGATGTGGCTAGATATTAAGGGTGTGGAAGATGTAAGATGAGTGTGATACGAGAGAATATATATACTATATATTAGATGATTTCTAGGATAAGAAATATAAAATGTGGGATGGGTGAACAATACAAGATGGGTAGATAATATAGGGTGGATTTTAAGATGTAGTGGGGTAGATAGAGATTATAAGATGGATAGTAGATTAGATGGAAGATGAAACATTAGGGTGTGGATGATGTGAGATGAGTATAAGATGTAGGATGAGTGTGGTTTAGAATGATGAAATGAGAATAGATATTTGCCTAGGGATATATAAGGTGTCACACACAAAATAGGGTATGGCCAACTTGGTTTTGTAATTAATATAGGTCTAACACAACACTCAAAAAACGCACACAATAACAAGCCCTAAGCTAGTAAACTATAATAGGGTGTGTAACCTAATGATCACACCATATGATGGCTTCCAAAGTGAGGTTTTAGGCCAATGACCCATTACAGATTCAACTGAACCCTTTCGAACCCATTTACACTTAATGACTTCTTAGGAGTTTATCCTACCCCTGCAACAAAATGCTTGTTATGATAAAAGGTTTATAGATGCATCCATAATATATGTGAAGGTATAATGGGGCCCAAGTCCATATAGGATGTTGTCTAGCCACCCTAGATATTAGAGCTTTACCACCCCTCACTCCACATAACCCTTTATGGGGAATTCTGCTTAGGAACTAAATGAAAACTCTCCTAATTTTTATACTCTACTAAAACAAAAAGTTTTGTCTAGTGCATGGTGATGGAATCCATGTTATAGACCCCTAATTGTTAATGCCATGTATGGGGATGATTTACACATCATGTGCTATCCTAAACTCAAGACGGGGTAACAAACAAGCAAACATAATGAAATTTTCCTAACTAATTACCTATGTAAGATTAACATAAGTATATATGATCACATACAACAAAAAAGTATATACAAGCAATAATATTAAAATATTGTGTTTTTGATACCCCTCCTACAAACACAAAAGGTTAGAAAACCATGTAGGGTGATTTGGTCTTGAGGGGTCATACACCAAAAGGGGTTAGTAGTTTAATTTTGTTATAAAATCATAACTCCCCACAAAACCATAGTTACACAGTGTAAAATCACAACTAGAAACAACAAAATCACAGATTGTGAGTTGCGATCTTGCAATAGTTAACCTATAAAACTACCACAGTTAGATGAAATTACAACTAACAGAGCAAAATCATAATTCATAATCTATGTTTTTGTACAAAATGGAAAAAGTATTAATGTATGCTTGATACAGATATATATTAATAAAATAGCTTAGCCTTTAGAATGCTATAAATAGATAGGTCTACCTAAAAACATCTTTTAGTCACTAATTTATGGTAATTTACAGACTTTTATAATTTTTTTATGAACAAAATTTCTTAAATGATATATATTGATATGTAGATAGGATGATGAAACTAAAGAAGAATGATGATTTTTTTCTAATGTTTAGTTAAACAGATCAAGCAGATGACTGAAACTATCATATCTCCTATCTAATCATAAAACCATGACTGTAATCTACAAAATTGTAGATATCAAAATAATAACACAATTTTGAGAGTTGTGATATTGCATCAGGGAGTACAATAGGTCAATCGCGAGGTGTTTGATATTTTATTTACTCTTCCTCTTATGATTATTGGTCATGCACACAGATAAAAAACTTGTGAGTATCCATTTCAAGTACATCGTTAGGCCAAAATAACTAAGTTATAAAATGGTTAGGATGAAAAATATAGTCTTAGATTGATTTGAGAATGTCTTATGATTGTCTAGTAGATACTAAGCAATTATTACCAGCAAATTAGGAACTAACAAGTCAAGTTTTACCAATTTGAGTAGGAAAGGAAAAACCATAACTCTCGATGGTAATACCAAAGTTACCAGGTCAAAGACACAAATTGGAAAGTTGTGATATTGTATATTATGGCCAAGATGGTCAATTGATTGATTATCCTTCTTGTCTCTACACATAAAAGACATAAAACACACCCAAGCAACACAAACAACACCAAAAATATCTTTTAGAGAAGTCATTGATAGATAAGAGACAGGGATATAGAGAAACCAAATGTTTGACAAAACTACATCTCTAACTACAAAATCACTATTACTAGGACAAGTCCACTACTTAATTCATGGTATTGGCAATACACTAATTAGCTTGTAGAAGGGTTAGCTAAGGAAGAATATAGAGATATGACCCTAAATAGTAGATTTCATAAAATTGCAACTAAACATGCAAAAACATGATTAGTAAGACACAATTGTAACTCACAAAGTTATGATTTTGTAAAAATATAAAAACATGAGAAATTCAAAAAACATTAGAAGTTAAGGCTAACCATTAGACGATATCACAATTTATCCTACAATATTGTAACTATAATATTGTTAATACTAGAGCAAGTTCACAATTCTCCTGTACATGATGAAATTTCAAAATATGATGCTCAATTCATGTCTAGCTAGTCCTACAAGCTTAAAAGGCTAGTTTAAGGAGTATTGTCCCACTATAGTCAGCAAAATGTATCCTAAATTTTAGATCAAACTCTTATTACTATATTTAGAAATAAAAACCTAAAATTTAAACACACCAATAGGAGGGATAAAAGAGATAATAATAATGTTAGAGGGACTCTTACCATCACTTTACCTCTTCATAACTCCTCTCTAAGATTTCCAAATGAATCCTTGATGTAAAATGGATGATTGTTGGATTACTTGCTTGATAGTTGATAATGGCTTCTAATGGATAAGTGGCTTGGTAATGGCTTTTTATGGATGCAATGATGATGATAATGGTAGTAAGATAGCAAGAAATCTCTAAAATTTCAAGTTTCAAGTTATTTAAATGGAGGGAGTGAGCTTAGTTAAATAAGAAATGGAGGGAGAAATCAATGGCTAGGATATTTCTAAGGAATTTAAAATTCCTTGGAAATATTTAAAATGGAAAATTATAGAGGAGAAAGGGATAAAATGGAGGATATTTATAGAATCCTCCAATTCTATAAATCTCCTATTATGGTTTAGGGGTTTAGGAATAGCTAAGAATAGGGTGGTAGATGGATAAGTAGAATATTTTGTATTTTTAAATTGGTAAGTGGCTCAGGGAGTAGGTTAGTGGGTAAATGGGTTTTTTTATGGGATTAATGAAGGGATTAATTGGTCATGGGATGAATTAAGGTTTATAAGATGTAGGAAATGGGATGTGGAACAATGGGACATTAGTTAAATTAGCTAAGAAATGTAGTTATAGGTTAAATTAGCGACATTAGAATAATTAGGGGGTGAGTGGATTTTAGTGCATATAATTACAATCCCACATAATGTATTAGTAGGGGATGAATGAGGGACATTTAAAATTAATTCCGATAGATAGTTTAATGTGTCTACTTTTTGATACTCGATTTTAAAAATCAGACGTGGTAATATGGTCTCATAATTTTGATTGTTGTACAAGAGGTCATTATAGTGCCATTTTAAAGGTCTAACCGAGTGATGATGGTAACATCACCAACAAAAATATAAGTGGGTGCCCAAATTTGGGTATTTAACTCTAATTAATATCACATAGCCTATAGATTGAATAACCTTGGTTAGAGGTGACAAGGCATTAACACCTCACCACTATGTAGTTATTACCCATTGCCTCACATTCAATTCACCAATCACCATGTTATTTAATGTCAACCTTCTCACACCTTCATCCCATCAAGCCATCACATTACATGCATGCTACTATTAAATGGAAGAGGAGATGGAGGGTTTGGGATATAAGATGATGGGAATTGAAACAACTGATGCATTACTACTTATCATCAATTTTTATCAATGCATACAAGTGGATTTTCAATACCTTGCTAACATTGTGACATGGCATGAATAAAATAGGCTTAAGGTGAGTAGGCATTAATGTATTTAAAATTCTATTTTTTGGCATTCAATGAGCCCATACTTGACTAGTTTAAGGGGAAGAGTAGATGTCGAGTTAGTAACATAATATGTATGTTAACATTTTATCAATTTATATTGCATGTTATTATATTTTGCATATTTTATAATGCCAACATAATTAAAATTTCAAAGAGAATGAGAATGATTCACAAGACAAGGATGATTACAAAAAGAGAAAGAAGAGTGGTTGCTACAAATTTTGGAGGTGAAAAAGATAAAAATTCACTCAACGAAGCTCACATTACTACACATGTGATAAGTTTTTTGTCAAGTAAAAAAGTATGCATACACAATCATGGGACTATAACTAAAAATAGAGCATGCTATGAGGTATTTTGAAAAAATTACGTACCCCACTCGATCTACAATAAAAAAGTGGGTAATCCATGTAACCACACTCACCTACTAGTTTTAAGGTATTACAACTACCAAAAAGAAGGGGCAACCAACCATTTTGTTAGAGGAAGACAAACTTGAGGTTGTCTTAATGGTGAAAAGATATGGCAAAACTTTTCCATGGAATAGGAATTATACAACTCAGGTCATATGTACCCCACATATGTCAAAATAGGCCAAATATTTTTAAGGATGGAATGCATAACAAGTCTTGGTGGGATGGATTTAAGAAAAGGAAACCAAACTTTCCCATTATATCAACACGAGGCTTTGATAGAGATAGAACATTCTAGCTAAGTCCTTTCATTGTAGATGAATTTTACAATAACTTGGAGAAGGTTTATGAAGTTAACTAGTATAAACCTTATAGAATTTGGAACTATGATGAAACTGGACTACAAGTTGGAAGGAACATTGGTTTACACATCAAAACAAAAAGAGGATTTTGAAGTGTTCATCTCATCATTCTAAAGACTAGGGAATGGATAACCATTCTTACTTGTTTTAATGCAACAAGCCAAAACATTCCTAGATTCTATATTTTCAAGGGAAAAAGATAACTAAAAAAATACATTGCATGTTGCAGACCAGTGGTATGTATGATATCCCAAGAGAATGCTTAGATGATAAAAGAAAATTTTCTCAATTGGCTACACCATTTCAAGATATCAATACTAGGTGGATTTTCTCCTTCCAATAGGCACCTATTGATTTTTGATGGCCATGGGAGTCATGTAGCAATGCCATCTTTAGAAAAGGATAGGAGTTTGGGAATTGATCTTGTTACTTTGATATCCTATATTTACCACAAGCTAAAATTATTGGATGTAAGTTGATTCTCCCCATTTAAAAATCATTTTAAATGTTAAAGGTGAAATTGGTTGGTTCAAAATCACAATATTGAAATCAACATGTTTGACTTAGATAAGTTGGGCAACATAGTATTCAAAAAGGCACTTTCTATAGAAAACATAAAGTCAAGTTTTAGGAGGACATGTATATGGCCACTAAATAGATAGGCACTTGTATAAGACATGGTACCAAGTAAAGCCTATGAAGATGTAGATGAAGATGATGAGATTAAAATTTAAAACATCATGTGATTGGCTGGATATGGAAAAGATGAGATGGATGCAATTGTTCAAATTTATAAAGGAGATAGAATAGTTAAAAATGACATTGTACATCACATTATACCTACTATCATTCACGGTACCCAGGTAAACCAAACACAAGAAATTGGTTAAGGAAAGCACATGTCTGAGGTTGAAAAACATGTTATTGGAGAGGGGTTAAACTTACCTTCACAAATAAGCCAACTAGATTGGATCAAGGATGGGGTATCTAAACTAGATGTTAACTTAGATTTTTCTAATGCAGATGTGGCATTTCAATGCCATCCCCTCATGTAGATGTACTTGATGTAGAGTTGGTGCACTACTATGTAGTTTAAAAGGATTTTCATGACTATGATGATTTAATGAATATTATAGACAAATGATAATGCAATAAATAAAAATGAAGAACTTGAATGCAGTCAAAATAAACAAATTTCAAAAAGCTCAAGTTTAGGTAGTTTCTTTAAACTGCCAATAGAGATGGTTGTGAACAATTCTAGTTGATCATCAAATGGTGTTTATTGAGACTAAGCAAATAATCTCAAATCTTAACTACATATGGATTTTTAGAAATGCTTTATCACCAATAAACAAGAAAGAAGGAAATAAAGGAAATTAAGGACATCATGAAACAATAAATAGAAGAGAAGAAAACATTGAGAGAAATTATGCTATGCCCCTAACTTGTTGGGATAGGAATAACTAACTTGTGGCTTATTTATCTCTCTTTGATGTTATATCACATTTCTCCTTTCTTTCATTGGGTTATTAGGTCAACCTATGAAGTAACCATGACCTAGGTGGACTATATATAGGAGGTTGTGGGTAGTTGTTTATCATCATATTTGAGTATTCATTTCTTATTTCAATCATTTGGGAGGTTTCCCCCTCAAAGTGGCTTATTTATTATTCATATTTTATGCTATATTTTTGTATCATTGTGATATATTTTTATTATTTTACTTATTTGGTTAAGTAATATCATTACAAGTGGTATCAAAGCATTGATTTGGGCCATAATTAGGTAAAAAACCCTAGATCTTATAATTTGGATATATATCACAAATTATTTCAAAATTTATCTTAAAGTTTTTTAATGGAGGTGAAAAATAATTCAAGGAAGCTTCCATTAAAATTTTAGATAAATTGGATCTATTTTGCGAAAGTTATATCCATTTTAGGATTTTTCATAAATTCACTTTGTAGTGTATAATTCAAGGAATTTTTTAGAGTTGTTTACATTTTTGAAAATATTAGAAAAATATAATTGGGGTATGTTATTTGTAGTTTTTGATTTGAGGCCAAAATAAGTACAAAATCTCTTGGTCAAAGTTAGGTCAAAAGTCCCAATTTGGGTCGATATTGTCAAGCCCTTTTATGGTAAGACCACAAACTAAGGGTTGAATTAAGAGTGATGAAACCCAAGGTAAAACACCTCACAAGGAAGGTATGGAGTTAGAAGGGGGAGTGACTAGATCCTTTATACTAGGGTTCTCTAAAATATATCATAAAGTGAGCCAGCTTGACTATAATGTGTAATGCATTCAAAGTGAGATACAAGGCATTCAATCTAATATGAAATATATATAATCTAGTTTGGAAAATATCATGATGGATTTAAAAAATAATCAATTAAGTTAGCTAGATATCACTATTACATAACCCCACCAAGGTGTATCTCCCAACTAACCTAATCAAAATCTAAGTACCTTGCCATAATGAAACTTGTTACCAAATGTAGATATGCATAAATTTGATGGAAACGATCCACTCAATTGGATCAACCGAATGGATTTTTTTAATTCACATCAAATCCCATATGGACAAACATTTACCATGGCATCCTTGTATTTAGAACCTGAACAATTTTTTTGGTGTCGATGGTTATGTGCTCAAAATAAAAAAAGATGACTTTTAGTGTCACCTGGTCAGTTTTGTTAGAACATCTACAATTACACTATATCAATAGTGTGATAGAGAATTACTTTAGCCAACTGGAAAAATTATGACACTGGTTCAGTCAAGGATTATATTCATAATTTTTAGAACCTATCTTTATGTGTGGATACAATTTTTGATGAGAACTTAAATGACCTATTTTTGGGAGGTCTCAACAACCACACTCAACATGAGGTACACATGTTTAATCCACTTAAGGTTTTTGATTCAATTATCATGGCACACAGGGTTGAGAACAAATTCATAGCCAACAATAATCATCCAATCAACAACTTTAGAGATCATAGCATATTGACACCATCATTTCCTCCACCTACCAAATTAATCCCTTAACAAATTGAAGAGAAATGTGCAAAAGGATCATGTTTTGGCTATGACAACAAGTGGATCAAAGGACATAGATGTGATGAGAAGAAGTTATTCTACATTGAGGGATCCAAAAAAGATGATGAAGAGGAATGTTCCTCCAATGATGATAAGGAAGAGATAGAAGAGTTACCTAAAGATTCCAAACCTATAATCTCTTTTCATGAACTTTAAGGTATTATCACTCCTTAGGCACTTAAGGTGGTGGGTTTCCTTAAGAAATAAAAGCGAACAATGTTGATCGACTTAGGGAACACACATAATTACATCTACCATTAGTTGGTCACTCGATTGAATTATTTAATTTACCTAGCACCATAATTTTAGGTCATGATTGTAGATGGTGGCATAGTCAATTATTTAAGGAAATGCCATGGTATTAAGCTTGCTATGAGTAAGTAAAATCTAGATTCTCATATGTTTTATATTCCCATGGGTGGTGCATAAATTGTTTTGGGAGTCTAATGAATCACAACCTTGGGTACAATTAATATTAACTTTTAAGAATTATTCATGTGCTTCCATTCTAAAGGTAGAACAATTGAACTATGGGGATTACGAGCAAAATATTCACAATTGATTAGTTCACATTAGATGAAAAAAAGCTCAAAAATGGAGTAGAAGGATTCATAGCATGATTATGTTCCATATAATTTCAACCCATGATGTCATCTCTACATCTTGATATATAGATGATTTTTGATGTCCAGCTCTCTATTTTTGAGGCCATGCCAAAAGGATAACCACCAAAAAGAGAACATGATCATGCCATTTAAATATTTTTATGGATTCAACCACCAAATATTAGACCATATAGATATCTATATGCACAAAAGAGTGAAATTGAAAAGATGGTCCATGAGACACTGGAGGTAGGGATCATCAGGCATAACTGGAGTGCATATTCATCACCAATGGTCATGGCATGTAAGAAAGATGACACATGGTGGATGTGCCTAAATTATAGGGAAATCAACAATAAACCATCAAATATAAGTTTCCTATTCTAGAAATTAATGATTTACTTGATGAGTTACATTGTGTTGTTTATTTCATGAAATTAGATCTTTGCTCAGGGTACCATCAAATTAGAATCAAGGATGAAGATATTCATAAAACCACTTTTAGAACTCATGAGGGACATTGTGAGTTTTTGGTAACTCCCTTTGGTCTTACAAATGCATCATATACTTTTTAGATCTTGATGAACACTATTTTCAAGCTATTTTAAGAAAGTTTGTGCTAGTTTACTTTGATGACATATTGATTTACAATAAGGCATGAGAAGAACACTTACAACATGTGAAACAGGTGTTGATAGTTTTATAACAACATCAAATTTATGTAAAGCCATCTAAATGTTCTTTTGGAGCATAAGAGGTGTATTGATTAGGTCACATTGTATCCCATGAAGGTGTCAAAGTAGATCCTCATAAGATTAAAGTTATGGTGGATTGGCAAATGCCTAAAACTCTCAAAAACCTCTAATGATTTCTAGGTCTAACAAGTTACTATCGAAGATTTGTGAAAGGTTATGATAACATAGTATCTTCACTCACTGCATTACTAAATAAGGATTCCTTCCACTAGAATGATGTAACCACTAAAGCATTTGAGCAACTAAAAGTAGCTATGTTCACTACCCCAATTTTGGCTACTCTATCTCAAAGACATTCATTATTGAATGTGATCTTCTGGATTAGGTTTGGGAGTAGCACTAATGAAAGAAAGAAGACCCCTTGCATTTGAGAGTCATCAATTCAAAGGTAACAATCTAAAAAAACATATCTATGAGACATAATTGTGGCTATTCTTCATGCAAAAAAATAATTAAGGCCCTATCCTAATGGGTAGACATTTTAAGGTGAAAATGGATCATGATAGCCTCAAATAATTTTTGGAGAAAATATTATCATTTGAAGAACAACAAAAATGGGTAACAAAATTGTTGGGTTATGGTTTTGAAATCATATATAATAAATGTAAAGATAATGTAGTTGTAGATGCACTATCCAGGCATAATACATCCACATAAGTATTACTTTGTGCAATGCCCATGTTATAGGTAGATTAGGTAGATGTAGCTATGTTAGAGTGGGGAAAGACAATGATACATAGGTTCTAATTTAAAATATCTAGTAAGGTTCTATATCCTCTAACAAATTTTAATCGAAAGGTAATGCTCTATGCTATAAGGATATGTTATACATGTGCAAAGATTTAGAGTTGAAGCATAATATTCTTGTAGAGTTACATGCATCTCCATTTGGGGGACACTTTGGGTTCTTAAAAACTTATCACAAAATCAAATGAGAAGTATATTTTGAAGGAATCAAGGGAGATGTATATAATTTTGTAGTGGAATGCTTAATATCCCAATAGAACAAAGGTGAGATAGTTAATACCCCAGATATGTTACAACCTTTACCAATTCCTAGTCAAAGGTGGGAAGAGGTTTCCATGGATTTCATAATGGGGTTGCCTTATTCTAAAGGTAAGAATTTTATCTTGGTAATTATGGATAGGCCTAAAAAATATGCCCATTATTTTTCCCTCTCACACCCATTTACAACAAGTACAATAACAACTATTTTTCTAGAGGTAGTTCCAAAATTACATGGAACCCTAAAAATAATTGTTAGTGATCATGATCCTATTTTCAATAGTAATTATTGGAAAGAACTATTTTCCTAGTTAGGTACTCAACTAGCTCATAGATCATCTTATCACCCCCAATTTGATGGACAAACAAAAGTGACCAACAAATTTTTAGAGTGGTATCTTCATTGTTTTGTATCAAATAAGAAAGAACATTAGGTTAAATGGCTACCACTTACAAAATGGTGGTATAACACATCTTTCCATACATTTTCTAAAATATCCCCATTTCTAAGACTATATGGTTACCATCCACCTTCCATAAATTCTTCCTTAAGGTTACAAACAGAGGTTTGAGATGTGGAGGACATTCAACATCAATAAGAGGTTTTGGCTGGTTTGAGAGAGAACTTGGCATTATCACAAAATAAGATGAAACAATAAGTAGATCAACATTTTGATGTGGGTGACTGGGTCATTTTACATTTGTAGCCTTAGAAGCAGATGTTCTTAAAGTAAGAAAAAAAAGGACAAGAAACTTGTGCCTAAGTATTATGGCCCTTACAAGGTTCTGCAAAAAATTGGAAGTGTGGATTACAAGCTGGAGATGCCTCATTCATCTTACATACACCTAGTATTTCATGTTTCTTACTTGAATAATGTCATTGGATAGAAAGTTTCAACCTAGACAGAGCTACTAGAACTAGATGAAGAAGGACAAGTCATTTTGGAACTAGATATAATCCTACAAACATGTACTAAGAGGTTGAGAACTAGAAAGATTAAGGAGTATATGATCAAGTGGAAGAACATGAGTAGTGAGGATGTAACTTATGAGGGTGAATATTTTATGAAATAACATCTAGAGTTGTCTAATGTTGGTTTTAAGGGGAAGGGCATGCTATGCCCCTAACTTATAAAGATAGGAATAACCAACTTGTGGCATACTTATCCCTCTTTGATGCTATATCACATTTCTTTATGTTTTGATTGGTTTAGTAGGTCGACCTATGGAATAAACATGGCCTAGGTATAATATATATAGGAGGTTGTGGGTAGTTGTTTATCATCATATTTGAGTATTCATTTCTTATTATAAGCATTTGGGAGGTTTCCCCCTCGAAGTGGCTTATCTATTATTCATATTTTCTACTATATTTTCATATCATTGTGGTATGTTTATGTTATTTTGATTATTTAGTGAAGTGATATCATTATAAATTAATTATTATTTTAAGGAGTATAAAAAATTAATAATGAGTTAAAAATGAAGTAAAAGGAAGAACAAAAGTAAAGGGAAAATTATGAGAAGGAGAAAAAGAAAGAACACCAAAAAAGGATGAGGGATTAATAAAAATCAATGAAAGAGATGGATAGATAGAGAAGGTAAAAAACATGGAAAATCATTTTCTAGACAAACATATAATTATGATTGAAATGATGAACATCTATGCTCCTTCTTATGTAGGCTCAAGAAATTATTAGCTACGCGGTCCACTTAGTCCACCTAATCAATTATAGATTACAAGTTACTAGCAATAAGGGTAAGCATTGAATTTGCAATCATTGATAGGTGGTATGATACAGACTCCAAAACCATCAATTCTAGTGAAAAACACAACAAAAAAAGACTTGATGGAGCAAGTACTTGAAAAACCCTAATTATGCAACATTTTGTCATGAAGGAAGAATTTATTGAAAAACCACATCTTATAACTTTTTGTCTTGATTTTGAAGACTCAACAAAGACTTTTGTTATAATGAGCAAGTACAAAATAGAAGCCTTGTTTTCCATCTTAGTTTTTTTAGTCACATCCAATGTTATTCTATGTAAATTTTATATCATATAAATAATATTATCATATGTTTTTCCCATTTGAATTTTTGAGTATTGTTATATAATTGAAATATGATATCATAGTATCCTCAATGACAATATGATATTTGTAAAAATGTAATTCATACTATAATTAAAATTCTTATTTATATAAATTGCATTCACACAATTGATTATTCTCACAATATTATTTATGCCACCTATTACGCAAATTAACCTTAAATAGTCAGTAAATTTGTAAACCAAAATCACTCATTTCGAATGAATTAAACTACATTCACTATAATTTAATAATTCTCACAATGATTCATATATTTACATAATTATTTATTTTTTAACAAAAATTTAAAGCCTAAGACCTGCACCCGGTTCACTATTTTTGTAAAATTCAAAAGCAAATAACCCAAAATACCCAAAAAAATGCAAAATATTAAAAAAACCCTTAAAAAAATTTGAAATACTTATTTTTATGAATTGCATTGATGAAATTTATTATTGTCACAATATTATTCATACCATCTATTTCATAAATTAACCTTAAAGTGTCAGTAATTTTTATAAGCCAAAATTACTCATTCTGCATGACTCACACATCGACAACACTGAATTGAACTACATCCACTATAGTTGAATAACTCACAAAATGATTCTCATATCGACATATTTTTTAATATTTTAATAAACAATCAAAACCTGAGACCTGCATCCAATTTTCCATTTTTGCATAAGTTAATAGAAAAAACCCTGAAAAATCAAAGAAAGCCTAAAATACTAAAAAAACCCTTATTTTTATTAAAAAAACTCACTTATAAGAAATGATGACCAAACAAAATTCACGGCTTAATCATTTTTAAATAATAACCTAGAATACTAAAATAAACCATATTTCACCATATATAGAAAAGTCAAAATAAAAAAACCAAGAATACCAAAACAAAGAACCCGTGAGGCCTGTGATAGGCAACTGTAATCCCAAGAACCAATAGAATAAATCATAGATTTATAAAAATATTTATTTTTAATAGACATTACAAACAATATTCAAAAACCCTAAATCATTATGGCTCATAGCCTTAGTGAGGTATAAAATACCTCACCTGTAAGCAATGGTAGCTAAATAAAATCCATGGATTGGTCATGTTAAAAAATACTAGTGGATATAAACATGGCTCTCTTAAAATGTACCTTTACGAAGCCCAAAACCTGCATCTAATTCACCATTTTTGCATAAGTCAAAAGAAAGAAACCTAGAATAATAATAAAAAAAAACATTACACTAACATTAAAACTTGTAAGTCAAAACAACACATTCATAACGATTCATAAATCAACTACACTAAAATTAAATATATTTTAAGAATGGGAGGAACGATGTAAATCAATCAAACAAAATTATTTTATTTTCAACAAACATTCGAAGCCATATTAACAACTTTTTAAATAATTTGGGTCACAACCTTAGTGAGGTATAAAAAACCTCAACTGTATGCAGTGATGGCAACAAATGGAAAGCATTCATGTAATAACTACTGCTCTTATTATAATCTTATCTCCCAAACCCTCCACCTCCTCTTCCTTTCAACATAAATGTGATGGCCTGATGGAGATGAAGGTGTGATAAGGTTGACATCAAATAGTGTGATGATTAATAAATTAAATGTGAGGCATTGGGTAATAACTGTAGGATGGTGAGGGATTAATGCCTTGTGACCTTGAATTAGGTGTATTCATTTTGAGGGATACTCACTATTAAAAAAATTTTAAGTGGTCAAATTTTGGTGCGCATTTAGATTTTTGTGGTGAGGTTATGATTGATGATTGGTTATATCTCTAAAATAACACCATAATGACCCCTTGCATGACAATCAAAATAATGGGTCTGTATTGCCATGTTAGATGTTCAAAATATATAATAAAAAATATGACATTTTTATTTATCCATCAACATCAATTTTACATGTTGAAGTGGTATTTATTTAGGTGCCACATAAGTGTGAAGTTAGGGTGCAGGGCTATTAGATCCTCTCCTTTATGTTTTCAATTCTTTTTGGTAGTTAGATGAAAGTATAAGTCCAAAATATTTTTTATATTTTTAATTTTTATTTTAATGTGCTCGTTATAAACACTCTATTTTTATCACTTTCATGTCAAATTGTAAAATGGAATGACTTCTTGTAATTACACATAATCTAGTCTAAAATCAAATGTTCATCTAACATATGTGTTTGAAATCACTTCAATCCATCTCTAGAGACAATTCATCACATTAGATATATTCAATCATCATTCTCTATTCAATTTATATATTCAATTATCATTCTCTGATCAATTTATTTATTTAATTATCATCCTCTAGTCAATTACACTATTCTGGTCAATCTAATAATTCCCCTTCCTCTGATCCATTAATTCTATTAATTCTCCTTCTCAAAATCAATCTTATAATTATAGTTCTATTACAAATAGAATTATAATTATCTTGAAATTAATAAATTCCTTTTTTCCCCTCCAAGTGAGCATCTTCATGCAAAGAAAAGATCTTGAGATTTTGTGGAATTTTCTTTTGTGAGCTAATTAAATTGATAAGTGAATTAATATACAAGATTATTATTCACCCTTTATCTTGGAGACAAGATGAACGACCCACAATGAATCTTCTATGAGATCATACTCAACCCTTTATCTTGGAAACAAGATGAAGGGCCCACATTGGTGGTCCATGTGTTTTCTTGGGAATAACTCACCACCCTTCATCTTGGAAACAAGATTAAGGGCTTATATTAAATCTCATTTGATATTTTTAGATATCATATTCCACCCCTTATCTTGATTGAGATGAAGGGCTCACATTAGTGATCCATGTGCATGTTTGAGGACTCACTTATAACCATTCATCTTGATTTCAAGGTTAAGGGTCCTCACTGATCTAGTTCATTATAAATAGATCCCTTTACATCACAATTATCATGCTCAATTTAGACAATGAAGTGTTTTCAAATCATCAAGTCACTTTGTGCATCACCTTATTAAATTCTTCATCAAGTTCAACATGATCCATAACTTCAATAGAGATGTCCTCACATAATTGGCATTGACAAAGATCATTTGAAACTACATATGATCCACATCCCATACAAAGAAGTCTTCAATGGAAGTTTGCATGTTTCTAATTTGAATCTAATGCATTATTAAATAACTTTTGAATTGATCACAAGGTATTAGGCTCTATACTTATTTTAATTTGTTTTTATGTTCTTGATTGACTAAAAACATATAGCTAAGTGAGATTCCTAATGACACATATGGCACGTCTGATGGGACTATGATTTGGGTTTGCTTACAATTTTGCCATTAAATAATATCTGGACCATTTTACTATTTTCATGACAATTTAAGTGATATGATGGGCCATTTTTCTATTCTTTGTTCAATTTTTCTATTTGCACAAATCCTGATTTTCTCAATATTTTTGATGTTTCTAATGGTAAATTCATTATTTGATCAAATAAATTCATCATTTGACTGAATGAATTCACTATTTGGTGAAATCACTCTGTGCCATTTTCACATTTGGTGATTTCATTGTTTTCATAGACTAAATCATCAAGTATATGGACAAATTTGCTAAAATGTTAACAAATTCATTATTTTTGATGATGAATTCACCATTTACATGGTCACATTTGCTAATTTTAAAATGGTGAATTCATCAAATTCATAACTTTAACATGTAATAACTACTAATAAATGACAACATAACAAAAAAAATAAGGTACTAACTGGTGGTCCCATCCCTCATGGTTGCCTATGCTCTCCAACTAGGTCTAGAAGTATCCCCAGTTGTGGTCTGCAAGCCATTTTCTGTAGGTCACTCATGCAAAAAATATCATAGGTGAATTTTGAAATGGGAGGGTGAAAATGAACCAAAATTTCACCTTAGAGTGAATATATATCCTTTTAATTCAAATATTTCCCCACATTACATTATTTTTCTTCATTGTAGGCTCATTTTTTAACCTGAGATCCATTTTTCTTGCCATTTTTGCCTATTTCTATCATTTTTTCTCCTCTTCTATCATTTCTATTCTATTATTTCATCATTTTGAGGGTTCACTTAACCAAATAGTTTTCATAATCTTCCCTTGATGGGGCATCCATGGCTTACCAAGCATTGCTTTGGGGCATACTTAAACCTGTTTCTAGTATTTTTATCAAAATTCATAAAAAAAAGCATCTATCATTTTTTATTTTAGGATCATTTTTATGACTTTTTATTCTTTAAAAATAAACTACTTTGTATACATCTCTCAACCTTCTCAAATATGGAAAAATGTATATACTCCATTTTCATCACTTCTATGCCAAATTTTAAAATGGAACAACTTCATGTAATTACACATAATCTGGTCTAAAATCATTTGTTTATCTAATTATAATTCTATTATAAATATAATTATAATTATAATTATATTACCATTAATAAATTCCTCTTTTCCATCCAAATGGGCATCTTCATGCAAAGAAAGGATCTTGAAATCCTGTGGAGTGTTCTTTTGTGAGCTAATTAAATTGATAAGTGAATTGATATACAAGATTATTCTTCACCCTTCATCTTGGATACAATATGAAGGGCCTATAATGAATCTTGTGTGAGATCTTTCTCAACCCTTCATCATAGAAACAAGATGAAGGGCCCACCTTGGTGATCCATGTATTTTGTTGGGAATAACTCTCCACACTTCATCTTAGAAATTGTACACACCTAAATCTGGCCACCGATAACCTCAAATCAAGTTTTTGGCCAATTTCCATACAAAATGCACAATTTGGCCTAAAAACACTAAAACATTCTAAATGATGTGAAACTAACATATTCAAGTGCCAACTTTGGCTAGGGTATCACTAAATGGGGTAATGCAATTTATGGGTCAACTAACTTTGATCAGATCATTTCAAGTCAAAATGCCAAATTTGCACCTGGGTGCTCTGGATTGCTCTTTCCTATCAAATATTTTATACCAAACATGTTCCTTTGTTATTTGTTTTTTCTAATATCCTAAATGGGAATACGGTTCTAATGCATCTGACATCACCTTCCAATTCCAATCTAGTCAAATTTTAGACCAATAACAAGGCATTATGATCAATTTGAGTAATTTGTGCATAAGGTGCTTAATCATGCTTAAGAGATAATTAAACCAAATCAAGGATTAATAAAAAATTCCATGAAAATTTGTTAAAAACTTATTTTTGGTGATGAATATTGAATATCTTCATCATCAAGTGACCTCATTTCTTGGGAAGACATCCCTAGGCCATAAATGCCACAAATATCAGGATTCATACCCTCCATACCTATTAATTTCCCCTTCTTCTGATTTCATGATGAGGATAATTACAAACTTAATTCCAAAAATTGAATTAATCTTTAACCACACATCTTAATCTTGAGATGGATGGTTGAGGTTGATTCTGATCATTCTCAAAAATCTATAAATAGAGAGGCCACAAACGACATTTCTAAGTTATTTTGGTGAAAAGTTATAATGCATAAGTATCTCCAAGGCATCATTTCAAAAAGTTTTACCATGCCAAATTGATTCCAAGCCTAGCCAAGCCACAAGCCAAATGTGCCAATGAGAGATGGAGGTAGCCAAGCTTCCATTGTCAAGGACTTCATGGGCACAAACTGAGCAAGCCACTACTACAAATACATTTGGAGCATCCAAGGAAGGTGAAAGAATTATTGTGTTTTATTCCTTAATTTTTAGTTGTGTTTGTCATTTATTTTTGTTAACTAAGCTCTCCCTAGTGTCTAGGCCTAGAGATGTTATGCTAGTTAGTGTGTTTCTTTCATTTTGTTTTCATTTTAGAACTAACACCATACTAACCATCCTGTCTTGAGTCAAATTCTTAGATCATAGAAAAAAGATGAAGGGCTTATATTAAATTTTATTTGAGATTTTCAAAGATCATCTTCCACCCTTCATCTTGATTAAGATGAAGGGATCACATTAATGATCCATGTGTTGATCTATGTGTACATTTGATGTCTCACTTGCAACTTTTCATCTTGATTTCAAGATTAAGGGTCCTCACTGATCCAAATAAATTATAAATAGACCCCTTTGAATCACAATTATCATTCCTAATTAATACTATAAAGTTCCATCAAATCACCTTCCAAAATTCTTGATCAAGTTCAACATGATCCATAACTTCAATGGAGATGTCTTCACATAATTGGCATTGACAAAGATCATTTAAAGCTACATCCAAGCCACATCCCATACAAAGAGGTTTTTAATAGAGTTTTGCATGTTCATAAATCAAATCTAATGTATTATTGACTAAACTTTTGTATTGCTCACAAGATCTTAGGATCTAAGATTTTTTTCATTTATTTTTATGTTCTTGATTGACTAAAATTAGCTTGGCGAAAATATAGCTAAGCAAGATTCCTAATGACACATATGACATGCTTGATGGGACTGTGATTTGGGTTTTCTTAAAATTTTTCCATTTTCATGATGATTTCAACAATAGGAGGGGCCATTTCACTATTCTTTATTAAATTTTACCATTTGCATAACACCTAATTTTCTCAACATTTTCTCCATTTCTTATGGAAAATTCATCATTTGAGTAGATGAATTCACCATTTGGTTAAAACACTCTATTCTATTTCAACATTTGGTGATTTCACTATTTGTATTGACCAACTCATCAATTTCATGGATAAATTCACTAAAATATTCACAAATTTGCCATTTTTGATGATGAATTTGCCATTTATGTGGATGAATTCACTGATTTGAAAATGACAAAATCATCAAATTACTGAGTTTAACATACAATAAATCCTAATAAATGACAACTTAACAAAATAATCAAGGTACTAACATGTGGTCCTATCCCTAATGGTCACTTGTGCTCTCAAACTTGGTCTGGAAGTGCCCCCAATTATGGTCTACAAGCCATTTTTTATAGGTCACTCATGAACAAAATATCAGAGGTGAATTTTGAATTGGAAGGGTGAAAATGAACCAAATTTTCACCCTAGGGTGAATCTATAGCCTTTTATTTCAAATATTTACCTCCCATTACATTATTTTTCTTTATTGGAGACTCATTTTTAGCCCCAAGGTTTGTTTTTATTCCCATTTTCATCTATCTCTATCATTTTTCCTCATCTTATATAATTTATATGCTATTATTTCATTATTTTGAGGGTTCACTTAGCTAAATATTTTTTTGACTCTCCCTTTGAAGGGGTATCTAGGGCTTACCAAGCATCATTTTGGGGTATATTTGAACCTGTTTACTAGAATGTTTTAGCAAAATTTGTCAAAAATTAACATCCATTAATTTTTATTCTATGATCATTTTTATGACTTTTTATTCTTTGAAAAACCACTACTTCATCTACATATCATAACACCTTCTCAAATAGGGGAAAATGCAGACACTCCATTTTTATCACTTTCATGTCAAATTATAAAATGGAATGACTTCTTATAATTACACATAATCTGATCCAAAATCATCTATTGATATAACGTAAGTGTTTGAATTCACTTTGGGCCATCTCTAGGTGAGCCAATTTATTGTATTAGATATGTTTAATAATAATTATCTAGTTGGTTTCTTTGTTTTATTATCATTATTTGATCAATTTCTCTATTCAATTATCATCCTCTAGTTAATTCTATTGGTAAATTACTCTATTCTAGTCAGCTCAATAATTCCTCCCTTATCTGATCAATTAATTCTATTAATTCCCCTTCTCAAAATCATTCTTCTAATTATAGTTATATTGTAAATAAAATTATAATTATCTTGCAATTAATAAATTCCTCTTTTTCACTCCAAGTGGGCATCTTCATGTAAAGAAATCATATTGAGATCTTGTGGAATTTTCTTTTATGAGCTAATTAAATTGATAAGTGAATTAATATACAAGATTATTCTTCACCCTTCATCATGGAAATAAGATGAAGGGCCCATGATGAATCTTTTATGAGATCATTCTCAACCCTTCATATTAGAAACAAGATGAAGGTTCCACATTGGTGATCCATGCTCTTTATTGGGAATAAATCTCCATCCTTAAATTTAAAAATAAGATAAGGGATTATATTTAATTTCATTTGATATTTTTAAAGATCATCTTCCACCCTTCATCTTGTTTGAGATGAAGGAATAAAATTAGTGATCCATGTGCACATTTGAGGACTCACCTACAACCATTCATCTTGATTTCAAGATTAAAGGTCCTCACTAATCTAGATTCATTATAAATAGATGACTTTACATCACAATTATCATGCTCAATTCAGATAATGAAGTGATGCCAAATCATCAAGTCTCTTTGTGTATCACCTTCCCAAAATTTTTGATCAATTTCAACATGATCCATAGATTCACTGGATATGTCATCACATAATTAACATTTACAAAGATCATTCGAAGCTACTTCCAAGCCACATCCCATACAAAGAAGTCTTTAATGAATGTTTGCATGTTTCTAGTTTGAATCTAATGCATTATTGACTAAAATTTTGCATTATCATAAGGTATTAGGCTCTAAGTTTGTTTTCATTTGTTTTTATGTTCTTTATAGACAAAAACTAACTTGGTGAAAATATTGCTAAGTGAGATTACTAATGATACATATGACATGCTTGATAGGACTGTGATTTGGGTTTGTTTACAATTTCATCATTAAACAATCTTTGGACCATTTCAACATTTTCATGATGATTTAAGCTATAGGAGGGGTAATTTTGATTTTCTTTATTCAATTTCATCATTTACACAACACCTAATTTTCTTGATGTTTTCATCATTTCTAATGGTAAATTCAATATTTGATCATAAAAATTCATCATTTTACCTGATGAAATCACTATTTGGTGAAACCACTCTATGCTATTCAACATTTGGTTATTTAATTATTTTTATGGAATAAATCATCGATTACATAGATAATTTTGCTAAAATGTTGACAAATTCACTATTTGCATGGTCAAATTCCTTGATTTAAAAATGGTGAATTCATCAAATTCATAACTTTAACATATAATAAATGCTAATAAATTGCAACTTAACAAAAAAATCAAGGTACTAAATAGTGGTCCCATTTCTTGTGGTCACCTATGCTTTTGAACCCAGTCCAAATGTGCCCCCAGTTGTGGTTAGCAAACCATTTTTTTCAAGTCACTCGTGTGGAAATTATCAAAGGTGAATTTTGAAATGGGAGGGTGAAAGTGAACCAAATTTTCACCTCAGGGTGAATCTATAACCTTTTATTTCAAATATTCCCCCCCCATTGCATTATCTTTCTTCATTAGAGGCTCATTTTTAACCCTAAGATCCATTTTTCTTCCCATTTTCATATATCTTCATCATTTTTCTCCTCTTTTGTCATTTATACGCTGTGATTTCATCATTTCAAGGGTTCACTTGACCATATATTTTTTTGAATCTCCTCTAGGGGGCATTTAAGGATCAACAAGGATCATTTTGGGATATCTTTGAACCCATTTGCTTGTATTTTTTGTAAAGTTCTTCAAAAACTAACATTCATTAATTTTTATTCTAAAATCATTTTTATGACTTTTTATTCTTTGAAAATCTGTTGCTTCATCTACATCTCACAACACCTAGTCAAACAGGGAAAAATGCAGACAGTCCATTTTTATCACTTCCATGTCAAATTAAAAAATATAATGACTTTCCATAATTACACATAAACTAGTCCAAAATCATCTATTCATCTAACATAAATATTTGAATTCGCCTCGGGGCATCTCTAGGTGAACTAATTTGTTGCATTATATTTGTTTAATCATCATTCTATTGTCAAATTCTCTATTTAATTATCATTCTCTAGTCAATTTATCTATTCAATTATCATCTCTAGTCAATTACTTTGGTCAATTACTTTGTTTTGATCAACTCAATAATTCCCCATTCCCTGATCAGTTAATTTTATTAATTCTCATTCTCAAAATAATTCTTCTAATTATAGTTCTATTTCAAATAGAATTATAATTATCTTGTAATTAATAAATTCTTATTTTTCCCTCCAATTGGGCATCTTCATGAAAAAAAATAATCTTGTGATCCTATGGAATATTATTTTGTGAGCTAATTAAATTAATATATAAAATGATTCTTCACCCTTTATCTTGAAGATAAGATGAAGGGCCCATAATAAATCTTGTGTGAGATCATTCTCAACCCTTCATCTTGGAAACAAGATGAAGGGCCCACATTGGTGATAAATGTGATTTATTAGGAATAAATATCCACCCTTAATTTTGGCAATAATATTAAGGTTTTATATTAAATTTCATTTAATATTTTCAAAGATCATATTTCACCTTTCATATTGATTGAGATGAAGGGATCACATTAGTGATCCATGTGCTGATCCATGTACACATGTAAATATATTGATGTTAAGTATTTTAATTTATGTCTAAGAGTAATTATAAATGAAAAAGTGGTTTATCAGGTCAGAGGATAAGTGAGAAATTGATATATCTCTTCATGTGCTTTAGAGGGTGCTCGAATGGTGCATTGTGAGCCTGAGAGGAAAGTTCTTATGTTCATTAGATCATGTAGAATTTACATGGGGAGATGATAATTTTAGATATGTTGAGGAAGGTTTATAAGAATGTTTTACAAGCATTATTTCATGGATTAAGGCTCTATTATTTATGAACAATTTCTAAGAAGGTAAGCAAGTTTTTATGTGCAAAAAGGTTAGTCTTGGACCTGATATGAAAGATATTTCTTATATATACTAAAAAATATGGTGGATGGATAGGATGAGGATTAATGGTTTTATAGGAATACTCTAGGATTCTGAGGATGTGTTTATTTAATCTTGACTATTTGTGGGTCCCACATAAAAGTGCTTTTTAATAGTGTTTTTGATATTGTGAGAAATTAATGAAAGTAACCAGGTGAAAAAATGGGTGTGTGATGAAGCCCTTGACTTGAATGAAACATTAATTAAAATTTTAAATAATATTAATTTCTATTTTTCAAAGATATAGGCCCTCAAATTTGCCTAGTCAATATGAAAGAAAGGGTGCCATGACTGAGAAAAACCAGTCAGAGTGAGAAGTGGGATTGGAAGGCCTAGTCACTGAGTAGAGATGAATATGATGTATTTATCATGTGTTATGGGTAATATCAAGGGTATTAAATGATTTATATCATAATGTGCATGACTTAAATTCATATGGTGTTTCATTGTGTTCATCTAGGCATATGTGGTCTTGTAACAGATTTGTGTTGAGTAGGTAGATTGATTACATCAAAATTTATGCATATGGATGAGTCAAAGGAATATGGTTATATGGGTATTTTAAAACTTGTAAATAATTTCTATGGTACAAGTTTAAATTTTCAAGTATTTTTGAGTCAAAAGTTATGACAGTAAAAAGTTGACAGATTTTGTTGGTTCCATACATAGCCAAATTTTCAATATCTAGTGAACAAAGGACCAGTCTGTAGTGTTCTTGATATATATTTTTATGGAGGAATAATTTAAGGATGAAGTAAAAAAAATGGTATATGAATCTGAGTGGATTACATAAAAGTACATTTAAGGTCTCTAATGTCTGTACATATTCATATATGGTTGACCAAAGTTGACTATTGTTGACTGTGTTTTTTTGAATAAACCAGAGTGCAAACAAGTGATTATAGAAGACAATGTATTGATCAGATATTATTGGTATAAAAATAAAATATTAATTATACTAAATATATATTACTATAAAATTGATTTGGGGTCTTGAGAGTTAGTAAAAGTGAAGTTATTTTAGATCAAAGTTGACTGTATTTATTGCATATCTGAGTGAGCTTCTTACAGAGGTGTTTATGAGCCTTAGGAAGATGAATGAAGGTGTCTAATTTATTAGATGATGTTACTAGGTTATTAATATTTAAATACATATGCGGATTTATATGTAAATTATATATTTAGTTAGTTTGAGCCTTTTTGGTGAAGATAATGTTTTTGGGCTAGTTAAGCCTAATAGGTCTTTAAGACCTAATGGAGGTTCCTAATGTTAGCAAATGTTTTAGAAGTGTGTAGTGATGGATATTATCACTTAAGGGTGTCTTAAGGGTCATATGGAATGGATCCATGTGATTTTAAGTTATCTTGTATTTATACTTGTCTCATTGTAGTTTTGAAAATATGAATAGGTGTTCATGAGACCTAAAAGGGCCACTTAGGCCTAATAGAAAGGTATGGTTACTTAAGGGTGAGACATAAAATATTTTGGAAGGCTTATGGAAGTGATATTGATATTTTTATAAGTGGGTTATAATCCTTAAAGGGTTAATAAATTTCTCTTTGGTGACCAAGAAGATGGTGATCTTGTAGATTCTTCAAAAGAGCAAATACAAAGGTGAAGGTTAGACTATGTATGGGGTTTGAGCCCTTTGAAGCATGACCAACCTAATGGATGAATATGGAATGTATTATTCATGTCTATAATGATATTTTGAGTTTATTCATGTTTGTAAAAGATATATTAGTTTACCATGAAAGTGTGTGGTATATATACAAGGTGTTTTATGCCTTTTAGGTGTGAGAATCAAGCTAGACTAATCTAAGCAATATTTTAGGTGACAATTCAGGTGACAGTTCTACCCCAATTGGTGGTAAAACTTTTGGGAGCCATAAATTTTTCACCATAGCTCTATTTAACTCCCAATTTGAACCATTTTAAAGCTAATAAGGAGGGGAACACTGTGAGATGGCACTGAGCTCAACTCAGTGGGTTTTGACCCCCTAAAACCAAATGGAAGTGACCCAAATTTTAAATTTTAGTAGTGTAGTCTAAAAATAGTAATTCCTAAAATTATTTATTATTGTAAATCATGGAAGTTAAACCACTTAATCTCCGTTGAGATTGGTAACCTTCCACATCCTTCTCCTACCTTCAAAATGCATTTAAATGAAGATATAACCTAAAATAGAAATTAGACATCTCTTCCCAGAGATAAACATATGTTGTATCCACAATTTTGAGCAATAAAACATCTCTTCTTAGAGATATAATTATGAAAATTGTGTTATTCTTATTTATTGAATTATCTTTCAACCAAATCTTTTGAATTTTAGATCAGTGGTATCTGAGTGGTTTATCTTGAGAGTTTACGATCCTGAGGATGAGGTCAGGTTATAAGAAGCTTGGGTAGAAAAAAATAGAGCTTATAAACTCTCCACCTATTCACTCTAAATGACTTAAAATGGTAGACAAAACTGAGACATCTGATCCTTTCAAAGAAATGATGAATGAATCCATATAACAATAACAAGCAAAGATGCTACAACAATTTGCCCAAATTCTCCAATAAATCTTGATGGGAAATTCTAGCTCCTCATCTGCACCCCCACATCCTTTCAGTACCCCAACACCCTTCAAGGTTCAGGTGAATTTTGATATCCCTACATTTGAAGGAAAAATCAATATGGATGTAGTATAAAATTACTTGGATCAATTATCTTCCTATTTTTTGGTAAATAAATTCATCGATAAAGAGATCACTTTTACTCTTTTGAAAATATCATTGCTTATAAAAAATTAGTGGGAAGTGTACAAGAAGAGATTTAGTATGTATGATATTGGCCTTGAGGTAGAACATACCTAGGAAAATTTCATAGAAGCTGTAAAGGAAGAATACTACCCCATTGGAGCATATGATGATCTGTATATAGAGTGGTAATAACTTTGCTAAGGTAAGGAAAAGTCTATTTAAGATTAAACTAACATTTTTCATTCTCTATCTGCAAGATTGGGCATCCAATAAATTGAGAAACACAAGGTTCTAAAATATCATGGTGGACTATAATGGTATATATAAGGGGAGATGAAACTCTTCAATTTGGAAACCCTCGGTGAGGCATACAAGTTCATGGTGAAGATTGAGCAAAAGCATGGAAGAATGAATATGAAGAGTCAACCTTCAAAATGGAAAAGTGATAAAGAAGGTAAAACATGAGGCTAAAATTAGACACAAAAGGAATAAGATATTGGGAAATGTTGTGATTACCACAAATCTGAAATGCACTCCAAAAAAGAATGTTAAGCCATCAAGTCCCTACTTTTTGAGTCACAATCCTCAACATCTACTACTCTACCTCATACACGCCCTATAGTTGAAGAGGATGAAGAAGAGATTATAGATGCTAAGACTAATTCCATTGTTGCTTCATCATAGACCCACAAAGAGAGGTAAGATGACAAGGAATGGTTATTTCACTCTAAGTTATGAGTGAAAGGTAATCCTCTACTTTTTATTACTGATAGTGGGAGTCAAAAGAATTTAATCTTTGATAATGTTATGAAAAGCCTAAATTTATCCATGAAGCCTCACCCAAAGCCATACACTATTGGATGGTTGAGTCTAGGGAGAAACCTCTGTGTCACCCACCAATATTTTCTATCATATGCAATAAAGCCTTTCCAAGATGAGGTATTATGTGATGTGGTCAATCTAGATGTTTACGATCTACTATTTGGTCAGCCATTCATGTATGATCGACATGGAATTTATGAATCAAGAACTTAAAGGATCACCCTCACACTTGGAACATGGTGCTATAGGATACCAGAGGTACCACCTTCTACATCTGTCTCCCTAATTTTAGTGCCAAGAAATCTATTCTCATGGTGGTCAAGCCATAGGAATCCAAAGGGATAATGTGGCAGCATTGACTACACAAAAAACCCAAAAATAAAAGTAAATATATACCAAGATAAAGAATTTCATGGCCTTCCATCCATAGACTGATGGTTAGATAGAAATGGTGAATAATTGGGCCCTGTATAGCTCCATAAAGCATAGTCCATTCTAAGTATGCATTGGGAATCAAATCAAAATACAACTAACACACTTGATGAAAATTCCTTATGAAATGGGGGCCATTTATTTTCAAAGAGGGAGGAATGATTTGAGCAATATTTTAGGTGACAATTCAAGTGATGGTTCTACCCCAATTAGTAGTAGAACTTCTGGGAGCCATAAATTTTGCACCATAGCTTCATTTGACTCCCTTTTTGAACTGTTAGAAAGCTAAGAATGAGGGGAACACCATGACATGTCACTGAGATTTGATAAATGGTTTTTGACCCCCTAAAACTAAATGGAAGTTCCCCAAATTTTAATTTTAGTAGTGCAGTCTAAAAATAGTAAGTTTCTAAAAGTAGTAATTTCTTGAATTTTGTATTGTTTTAAATCGTGGAAGTTGAACCACTTAATATCCCTCAATATTGGTGACCTTGCACATCCTCCTCCTACCTTAAAAATGTGTATAAATTAATATGTAACCTGAAATAGAAATTATACATCTCTTCTTAGAAATAAGCATATGTTGTATCCACAATTTTGAGCAATAAAACATCTCTTCTCAGAGATAACATTATTAGAATTGTGTTGTTTTTGTTTCTTGGATTATCTTTCAACCAAAGCTTTTGATTTTTTGGTCATAGACAAACAAGTGTGTGTGTTGATATTTTAAGACCTTATGAGAAGGTTGTTAGGGGTATTGGTGACCAATGTTTATATCAAATTGAGTAGAGGAAAATGTCATTAGATTCATCATATTTTTTTGATTCTATTTATTATTTTTATTAGATTTATGAGTGCATATTTGAATATGAGAAAAAGATTTATGAAGAAGTTATTTACCCTTGTTGAAGAGATAGCTTAGTGTTGGTGTCTTGTGTGGAGTTGACTACTTGGAGAAGAGTGTTCTTTTAGGTTTTATATATCAAATTGATAAGCAATTATAGTTCAATAATTGTTCATTTGATAGGTATTGTGTTGGTGCTCAACATCTTAGGCAAGTTGGTGCTTGGCATATTTAGGGGTTGGTGCTCCTTGTGAAGTGGGTACTTCACTAAAGTATCATGTTTGTGATCATATTATAGGATAATTAGTCTATGTGTTTGTAGTATTGAGAGTGGGTTTTATTCCCCATGAGGGTTTCCCACATAATTCATGTATTATGTGCTTTGATCTTACATTGTATTTTTGTCTATTGGAATGAATGGTTTACATGCTTCATGATTAATTATGGTTGAATGGTTAAGAGTTTGGTTAATTGGAATTAAAGTTAATTTAATTGAATCACTAATTCAACCCCCCTATCTCAGTGATTATGCTTCCAATAACACATTTACGGAATCACTTGTAACTGTTCATCTTGATTTCAAGATTAAGGGTCTTTACTAATCTAGATTCATTATAAATAGAACCCTTTTTTTAATCATAATTATCATGTTCAAATTAGACAATAAAGTGTTATCAAAACATCAAGTCTCTTTGTATATTACCCTCCCAAATTATTGATTAAGTTCAACATGATCCATAGCTTCAATGGAGATGCCCTCATAAAATTGACATTGACAAAGATCATTCAAAACTACATTTGAGCCACATCCCATACAAAGAAGTCTTTAATGGAGGTTTACATGTTTCCAATTTGACTCTAATGCATTATGGACTAAGCTTTTGTATTGATCATGATGTCTTAGGATCTAAGCTTGTTTTTATTTATTTTTATGTTCTTAATTGGCTAAAAATAACTTGGTGAAAATATAATTAAGTGAGATTCATAATGACACAATAACCAATAATCACAATAGGTACCCTCTTTCCAACACTTACTTTTAGTTTTTAGTTTACTTGCTTTACCAACTATGATGCCCTTTTGGATTATTAAGGGAAAGAACATACTATTAGTGTTTCATTTGTATAGGGTTTAACACATATATTATATGACATATTGTCCTAAAAATTTCAACCAATAAAATTATTATGCTATTAATCTATCATTTTATTTTGGCATGTTCAATTTGAAAGAAAATAGAGTTTGAATTAATTTACTACTCAATAAGTTGGTTATAAAACATGTGAATATCGTTCATGCATACACTATATATTATGTTGTGATTGAATTTATTTATTGGACTATTCCTAGGAACCATTAAACCAACATAAATGACCACCACCAACCACTGAAAAACATAAAGTCAAGTCATTAAAAGAATATATTTTTTCAGAATCCTTAAAGAAACTATAAAAAAACTAGTGAACCAAACATGCACCAAATACCTAAATAAACTAAATAACCCAAAATATACTAAAATCTAACACTACAATTCTATAAATCAGCAACTCCACTAAGGTTTGAAGTTTTAATTGTGAAGGGTAAGCACCCTCCTTTCTCAGAGGGAAAGAATGCCTCTATGGTCTACTAAATGCCCTAACAAATTAAATTCAAATCATATTGAGGTAATCTTTCCACTTCTAATTTTTTCCTCTTCAATTTTTCTATCCATAGTTTGGTTTAGTCAATAGGAATTCTATCTGCTTGATGGTGAAGAACTCCTTAGATGCAAGGTCTTCCTCACTCTCCTAAGAATAAGTATGATTTTCTTGAAAGAATTCCATATTTTTTTTGCTCCCATGACCAAGTAAACAATGCATCTCCTTTACTTGATAAAAGTTGTACCTAAATTTTTATGGGTAACAAAAATTCTTCTTCCACCCATTGGGGTATTTTCCCTTCACACACATGTAACTATTCTTATAAAAAACCCCATCTTTGTCTTCCACTAATCCCACCTCTTCTATTGTTAGAGTCTCTTGACATGCTCCACAATTTAATTCCTCCACATTCTCTATTGTGGGAGTAGGTGAACCATGCTTCAAAAAAATATCACTACTCAAAACTTCCATAGGAGTAATTTTCTTTGCTTTATGTTATTAACAACAAAAGAAAAAGATGGCTTAGGGTCTTGGGATACATTCCATACTTTCACAATCCATTTCTAAATATTTACATAAAACTACCCCTAAACTTTGGGGAGGGAACAAGCTATAATTTTATGTCCCACCATGTTACAATGAAAACATCTCAAGGGGAACCCTTCAAGATCCACATGTTATAGCCACTACCCATGCTTGGTAGAGATACATACAAAATTAAAAACTAGTTACAAAGGGTATAAAAAATGAATTTTCTATCATAATTTGACTATAATCCATTTATTTTTAGGCCAATCCTAACAAACCTTCCCATTTTTCCTACTACCATTTTGATGAAGACTAGATTTTTTAAAGCCAAGGGAAGGTGATACAACCAAAACTAAATGCAAATTCTATCAAGTTTTTTTGTTGTAGGATCAAAAAAGGGATTCCAAGGGAAAATAATTAGCTCAATTTTATCATAGGACTAAGGGTCGTCAGCCCAAACAAAATAATAGTCTTCTTTGGAAATAAAACTTATAAAAAAAGAACATGTTATGAAGTGAACATAAGCTAGGGCACCTAATATCATTGTACAAGCTTTTTATCTAGCTAATTTTTTTTGGTAAATTTGGATTCTTGCCCAAAAATATTCCCACAAGAAAGAAATACTCCATTTCCATTGCAAACTAATATATGTTGTCCTATGGGAGACATAACTTTTCTATCTATTTTTTCATATGTAAAAGGATATCCCCTAAATGAAGCTTTGATCCAAGTCCCTAGTTTGGTTGAATATGAATAGAAGAAAAGCCCTTCTACATCTCCCTACCAAGTATAACTACCTATGATCCAAAACCTATATCAGATGGCCTCATTGAAAGAGAGTCTAAGTTCTAAGTCTTGATGATATCCCTAATCGATATGACATTGGCCCCCTCCTCTTTTAATCATGTGTGGAATCAACATAGGGGATAACAAAGGGTTAACAAGAAGTATTTTCTTCTTGAAAAAATATCTACACCTAGGGAAAAGGTTATGAGTATTCAAGAATTCAACAAATATTTTGTTTTGATTTGCAATTGACACCAAACCCACCTCTCCGTCACCATCTAACATTGGGTCTTTCCCTAAAGTGCCATTCACATCAATAGTCCTATCATTCCATTCTCTAATCAATGATTTTATAGAACATCCATTATGTGTTTTATTGTCCTAATTTTTTAACAATGGATAAAAAGTGAAAAAGTAATGAAATTAAAAATTGGTCAATGGCATAATATCTATTGTTCAAGAAATTTGATTTTCATAAATTCAAGTTGTGTAAAAAAGACTTAAAAAATTTCCTTAGTTTGCCTCTTTTTGTTAAAATTTCAAAATTTGATCATACCATCCTCAGATCCTAACAAGACTTTTATCAATCCCTATGGAACTCATGATCCCTATGAATAATCCCTATGGAACCCAAGAGCCCCATTAATAATCCCTACTGTCAGGGAAGTCCAAGAACAAACACACCTCTGTTCTGATTCCTCTTGTTGGATCTTGCTCCTCAGAAAGAGCACAGTATGATTACCAAATATAAGCAATTATAACTGTGGAAATAACCAAAAACACAAATAGCTAGAATTCACCAATAGCACATAATATGAGAGACAATACACTATCTTGTATTAACACTTTACAGAAAAGAATACAACAAAGAGCCGCCACACTCTTTCACCTTATAGAGGTTTTCCACACCTCAAGTGTACAGTAATTCTTCTCACACAACACACTCCTACACAAAAAACGGTCCCAACAACCAACTCACAAACAGAATTGGTGTTCACCTCTCCAACTAGTCAGTAATAACCCTGCCAGTTCACCAAGCACTCAAAAGTACTTCAAGTTGATCTCCCATGAACCTGCAACCTGCAATTCAACAGACCATACTCACATGTAGATCCCCTATGAGCTTGCAACAACCTGCAACTCAATGATCTTACAATGGAAGCAACTTACTTGCCTTCCTTTCTATCTCATGCCTTAATTACAATACATACCAATGGGTCTATAAATAGATCCCTAACTCAAACACTAACTTAGAATCTTAATTTGGACAATTATCCTCGCAACCAAAGACTCTAACTGGCCTTTACATGCAAACACTTCATTCACTTAACTAACTATCTGTGTAACGAGCAGTTCTAGAACACACAGGTGATCGATGTCGGTCCCTGTTAGTCTGGTTCTGCCGACGTCGGTCGACTCCCTGCCGTCGCCGGTGGCCTTCTGCACTGGTCACGACCGACGTCAATCTTGCTACCGACGCCGATGCTCCTGTATCTCAGCAACCTTCATGTTCCACCTGTTTGCAAAGAGTTGAAGCTTTTAGCTCCACAACTCAACAATCTCCCACTTGGAGATAAACAGCTGCAACCTGTACCTGTACCTGTACTTAGTCTAGTTTGTTCCCTTGGCTTTGTATCCCTCCTCAAGACCACTCTTGAAGACCAACCACCACAAACCTGTAGTGTAAAACCTGTCATCCAAATCACCTGCCACATCCACATCTACAAACCATGTAGAAAATAACCTGAACCTGCATAGCATGTGCACCTACTGCTAGTCCCTGTAAGAATCCACTAAACTGTCCTTCAATGGTTCTCTCCCAGATTGGCTCCAACTTGTGACAACTCCCACTACTTGGGAAAACTCAGGTTTAGTACATACCATGCACTCAACCTCATTATGTGAATCAAGACACCTGTTCATAGAACTGTCCAACCATCGACATGCTAACCGGTTTCACACAGTCATCCTGAAACAAAGTCAACAAATGACCTACCATGTCTCTAGAACACACTCATGCCAAAGAATCTTGCTGCTCCCAGATTCTCCATGACAAACACCTGAACTAGCTTTACCTTTAGTTCAGCAATACCTGCATATGTAACCCTACAACAAGCACATCATATAGAAATAGGATAGTGTAGCTAATACTATCCAACCTGGTAAAGAGAAACACAATGATCAAACCTCCATTGCCCTACAACTAATACAAGACCATATACCTTGATCTTCCATCTCACGTATCCATTTCCGCTCTTCTTTATCCTGAACATCCATTCGTCTCTTAGTGCTTACTTCCAGCTGGCCACTCTACCCAAAACACCTATTTGGTTCTCCTCCAAGGAATCACATCCTCATCCATGCCTAGCTCCCACTGTTTCCTGGATCTACCTATTCTGCTTCTTCAACAACTTCCTGGTCCTATGCCATAAGTGAGCAACAAGTAGTGTAAAGAAGGGAAATGATGAATTTAAGAACTTACTTACACCTTCAGTCCTCCATATGGGTGCTTGAGACTCCATGACAGCTTGCTGTCCACCCAAAATTTGTCTCAGTAATTGATGTCGGTCACATCTCAGTCTACAGACAATCGAAGTCAGTTTCTTGCGACTGCCACCTTGCCGACGTCAGTTTCCCTTGGCCGACACCGGTCAATATCTGCCCTGAGTCACTGACGTCGATCTGCACATAGCCGACGTCGGTCCCTGTCTGGACGCCGATGCCAGTTTTCCTGCCGACGTCGATCTCTGTGTTTTTCTTGTGAGACCTGACTTTTTCCCGCAAGCTCTTTTTGGATCAAATCCTTGTCCAAATCACCCTTGCTCTGCTCAGAATTCTTCTGCATCTTGTGCTGAACTCTGTCCATCTTCTCCTTGAAAACCAAGGCTTTTCTGTTCTTGTCACTAACATCGAATTCCTCAAGAAATGTTACTTTCTTCTTCTGCAAATAGAAACCATGATCCATACCCTCCAAATCCGAAAGCATATCCTTTGACTCAAGAACAAGCATCTCCTTCTTGTCTATGTGACCAAGCCTATCAAGCCACATCTCTGAATCTACAGCTGAAGTAGAAAACCCAAAAAGAGAATCAGTATTACAAGTAGATAGATAAAGTGTACCTACTTTCTTACCTCTAGCTACAACAAGTGTACCCTTGGTAACCTTCCAAGAGTTCACTGTGAGAGTTACTATGCAACCCTCATCACCCAAACTTCTAACAAAAATCGAATTCCGTTCCAGAACTGGGACATGTATGACTTCTTTTAACACCCATGTGTTACCTGTCTGCAGTTTTAGCTTCACTTTCCCTTTGCCAACAATCTGACAAGGCTTACCATCCCCTACATAAATTTCTCCAAAATCTCCCTGGACATACTCATGAAAAAATTCCCTATGTGGGGATGCATGAAAAGAGGCACCTGAATCTAAAACCCAAGATTCTACTTTATCCAAAGAACATACCAGAGCATCCCATGCAGCGTAATCTGCAACATCTACTTTTTCTTCATGTTCTTCATGCTGATCTGTACCCGATCTGCAACCTCTCTTTAAGTGCCCTTGCTTTCCACACTTCCAGCAGGTTTATTCTGCCATACCTGGACTTGGATCTTCTGCTTGTCTTGGACCTTGATCTCCCATGCTCTATCTTTTCTCTTTGCTTTCCTCTGCCTTCAACACTCAAAGCATTTCTTGATGATTCACCTGTGCTATTCCTGCGTATATCTTCACTCAAGATCACACTTACAACATCATCCACTTTTAAGACTTTTGAAGGAGACACAGTATTAGAAACTGCCATTACCAAACCTTCCCAACTTTCAGGTAATGAACACAAGATTAAGAGAGCTCTAATTTCATCATCAAATACAATATTGACTAAACTTAACTGGTTTACCAAACCATGGAAATCACTAAGATGGCTATGAACAGATCCACCTTCCAACATTTGCAAATTAAATAAATGCTTCATAAGAAATACCTTATTAGAAGCTGAGGGTTTTTCATATAAATTTGCCAAAGATTCCATCAACTCCACCGTTGTCTTACACTGTGATAAGATGGAAATCACAAATGATGCAAGACTCAATCTAATAGATCCCAGAGCCTTTCGATCAAGAACCTCCCATTCTTCATCTTTCATATCTGAGGGTTTGCAAATAACCCCTCCCAACGGTAAGTACAAATCTTTTTGATACAGATAATCCTCAATCTGCATCCTCCACAATTGGTAGTTCTTGCCATTAAAGTTTTCCATCCGTAGCTTACTGTCTTCTGTCATTGCTCAACTCCCACTCAAACATAAACCCTATGAGTACCTGTAATCAAAACACACTAACCAGATCTAATCCATTCTGTTAGTATCCCAACCAAAAGCTCTGATACCACTTGTCAGGGAAGTCTAAGAACAAACACACCTCTGTTTTGATTCCACTTGTTGGATCTTGCTCCTCAAAAAGAGCACAATATGATTACCAAATATAAGCAATTATAAATGTGGAAATAACCAGAAACACAAATAGCTAGAATTCACCAATAGCACAGAATATGAGAGACAATACACTATCTTATACTAACACTTTACAAAAAAAAATACAACAAAGAGCTGCCACACTCTTTCACCTTACAGAGGTTTGCCACACCTCAAGTGTACAGTAATTCTTCTCACACAACACTCTCCTACACAAAAAATGGTCCCAACAACCAACTCACAAACAGAATTGGTGTTCACCTCTCCAACTAGTCAGTAATAACCCTGCCAGTTCACCAAGCACTCAAAAGTACTTCAAGTTGATCTCCCATGAACCTGCAACCTGCAATTCAACAGACCATACTCACATGTAGATCCCCTATGAGCTTGCAACAACCTGCAACTCAATGATCTTAAAATAGAAGCAACTTACTTGCCTTCCTTTCTATCTCATGCCTTAATTACAATACATGCCAATGGGTCTATAAATAGATCCCTAACTCAAACACTAACTTAGACTCTTAATTTAGACAATTATCCTTGCAACCAAAGACTCTAACTGGCCTTTACATGCAAACACTTTGTTCACTTAACTAACTGTCCGTGTAACGAGCAGTTCTGGAACACACAGGCGACTGACGTCAGTCCCTGCTAGTCTGGTTCTACCGATGTCAGCCGACTCCCTGCCATCGCCGATGGCCTTCTGCACTGGTCACGACCGACGTCGGTCCTGCTGCCAATGCTGATGCTCCTGTATCTCAGCAACCTTCTTGTTCCACCTGTTTGCAAAGAGTTGAAGCTTTTAGCTCCACAACTCAACAATCTCCCACTTGGAGATAAATAGCTGCAACTTGTACCTGTACCTGTACTTAGTCTAGTTTATTCCCGTGGCTTTGTATCCCTTCTTAAGACCACTCTTGAAGACCAACCACCACAAACTTGTAGTGTAAAACCTGTCATCCAAATCATCTGCCACATCCACATCTACAAACCATGTAGAAAATAATCTAAACCTGCATAGCATGTGCACCTGCTACTAGTCCCTGTAAGAATCCACTGAACTGTCCTTCAATGGTTCTCTCCCAGATTGGCTCCAACTTGTGACAACTCCCACTGCTTGGGAAAACTCAAGTTTAGTACATACCATGCACTCAACCTCATTATGTGAATCAGGACACCTATTCATAGAACTGTCCAACCATCGGCGTGCTAACCGGTTTCACACAATCATCCTGAAACAAAGTCAACAAATGACCTACCATGTCTCTAGAACACATCATGCCAAAGAATCTTGCTGCTCCCAGATTCTCCATGACAAACACCTGAACTAGCTTTACCTTTAGTTCAACAATACCTGCATATGTAACCCTACAACAAGCACATCATACAGAAATAGGATAGTGTATCTAATACTATCCAACCTGGTAAAGAGAAACACAATGATCAAACCTCCATTGCCCTGCAGCTAATACAAGACCATATACCCTGATCTTCCATCTCACGTATCCATTTTCACTCTTCTTTATCCTAAACATCCATTCGTCTCTCAGTGCTTACTTCCAGCTGGCCACTCTACCCAAAACACCTATTTGGTTCTCCTCCAAGGAATCACATCCTCATCCATGCCTAGCTCCCACTGTTTCCTGGATCTACCTATTCTGCTTCTTTAACAACTTCCTGGTCCTATGCCATAAGTGAGCAACAAGTAGTGTAAAGAAGGGAAATGATGAATTTAAGAACTTACTTACACCTTCAGTCCTCCATATGGGTGCTTGAGACTCCATGACAGCTTGCTGTCCACCCAAAATTTGTCTCAGTAACTGATGCCGGTCACATCTCAGTCTGCAGATGACTGAAGTCAGTTTCTTGCGACTGCCACCTTGCCGACGTCGGTTTCCCCTGGCCAACGCCGGTCAATATCTGCCCTGAGTCATCGATGTCAGTCTGCACATAGCTGACGTCAGTCCCTGTCTGGATGCCGACGCTAGTTTTCCTGCCGACGTCGGTCTCTGTGTTTTTCTTGTGAGACCTGACTTTTTCCCGCAAGCTCTTTTTGGATCAAATCCTTATCCAAATCACCCTTGATCTGCTCAGAATTCTTCTGCATCTTGTGCTGAACTCTGTCCGTCATCTTCTCCTTGAAAATCAAGGCTTTTCTATTCTTGTCACTAACATCAGATTCCTCAAGAAACGTTACCTTCTTCTTCTGCATACAGAAACCACGATCCATACCTTCCAAATCCGAAAGCATATCCTTTGACTCAAGAACAAGCATCTCCTTTTTGTCTATGTGACCAAGCCTATCAAGCCACATCTCTGAATCTACAGCTGAAGTAGAAAACCTAGAAAGAGAATCAGTATTACAAGTAGATAGATAAAGCGTACCTACTTTCTTACCTCTAGCTACAACAAGTGTACCCTTGGTAACCTTCCAAGAGTCCGCTGTGAGAGTTACTGTGCAACCCTCATCACCCAAACTTCTAACAGAAATCAAATTCCATTCCAGAACTGGGACATGCATGACTTCTTTTAACACCCATGTGTTACCTATCTGCAGTTTCAGCTTCACTTTCCCTTAGCCAACAATCTGACAAGGCTTACCATCCCCTACATAAATTTCTCCAAAATCTCCCTGGACATACTCATGAAAAAATTCCCTATGTGGGGATGCATGAAAAGAGGCACCTGAATCTAAAACCCAAGATTCTACTTTATCCAAAGAACATACCAGAGCATCCCGTGCAGCGTAATCTGCAACATCTACTTCTTCTTCATGTTCTTCATGCTGATCTGTACCCGATCTGCAACCTCTCTTTAAGTGCCCTTGCTTTCCACACTTCCAGCAGGTTATTCTGCCATACCTGGACTTGGATCTTCTGCTTGTCTTGGACCTTGATCTCCCATGCTCTATCTTTTCTCTTTGCCTTCCTCTACCTTCAACACTCAAAGCATTTCCTAATGATTCACCTGTGCTATTCCTGTGTATCTCTTCATTCAAGATCACACTTACAACATCATCCACTTTTAAGACTTTTGAAGGAGACACAGTATTAGAAACTGCCATTACCAAACCTTCCCAACTTTCAGGTAATGAACACAAGATTAAGAGAGCTCTAATTTCATCATCAAATACAATATTGACTAAACTTAACTGGTTTACCAAACCATGGAAATCACTAAGATGGCTATGAACAGATCCACCTTCCAACATTTGCAAATTAAATAAACGCTTCATAAGAAATACCTTATTAGAAGCTGAGGGTTTTTCATATAAATTTACCAAAGATTCCATCAACTCCACCGTTGTCTTACACTGTGATAAGCTGGAAATCACAGATAATGCAAGACTCAATCTAATAGATCCCAGAGCCTTCTAATCAAGAACCTCCCATTCTTCATCTTTCATATCCGAGGGTTTGAAAATAACCCCTCCCAATGGTAAGTACAAATCTTTTTGATACAGATAATCCTCAATCTGCATCCTCCACAATTGGTAGTTCTTGCCATTAAACTTTTCCATCCATAGCTTACTATCTTCTGTCATTGCTCAACTCCCACTCAAATAGAAACCCTGTGAGTACCTGTAATCAAAACACACTAACTAGATCTAATCCAATCTGTTAGTATCCCAACCAAAAGCTCTGATACCACTTGTCAGGGAAGTCCAAGAACAAACACACCTCTGTTCTGATTCCTCTTGTTGGATCTTGCTCCTCAGAAAGAGCACAGTATGATTACCAAATATAAGCAATTATAAATGCAGAAATAACCAGAAACACAAATAGCTAGAATTCACCAATAACACAAAATATGAGAGACAATACACTATCTTGTATTAACACTTTACAGAAAAGAATACAACAAAGAGCCGCCACACTCTTTCACCTTACAAAGGTTTGCCACACCTCAAGTGTACAGTAATTCTTCTCACACAACACTCTCCTACACAAAAAATGGTCCCAACAACCAACTCACAAACAGAATTGGTGTTCACCTCTCCAACTAGTCAGTAATAACCCTGCCAGTTCACCAAGCACTCAAAATTACTTCAAGTTGATCTCCCATGAACCTACAACTTGCAATTCAACAGACCATACTCACATGTAGATCCCCTATGAGCTTGCAACAACCTACAACTCAATGATCTTAAAATGGAAGCAACTTACTTGCCTTCCTTTCTATCTCATGCCTTAATTACAATACATGCCAATGGGTCTATAAATAGATCCCTAAATCAAACACTAACTTAGACTCTTGATTTAGACAATTATCCTCGCAACCAAAGACTCTAACTGGCCTTTACATGTAAACACTTCGTTCACTTAACTAACTGTCTGTGTAACGAGCAATTTTGGAACACACAGGCGACCGACGTCAGTCCCTACTAGTCTAGTTCTGCCGACGTCGGCCGACTCCCTACCGTCACCAGTGGCTTTCTGCACTGGTCATGACCAACGTCAGTCCTGCTGCTGATGCCAGTGCTCCTGTATCTCAGCAACCTTCCTGTTCCACCTATTTGCAAAGAGTTGAAGCTTTTAGCTCCACAACTCAACACCTACATAACCTGATCACTTTACAAATAATTCTATTAGAATTTGATAGGTTTGCTATCAAAACTAGTAGATTCTGATAATCTTACTAGCACAATACATGGGATCCAAAATGATTTCCAATGAAACACATAGATCATGATACCCCTACTAGTAACCCCTTCAGACTTTACCATGTTTGCTTGTACAGTTTTGAAACTCTACCTATTTATAGAAAGATAGTTTATTTTTTGACAATTAATGACCATCCCTCCTCTGCACATGTCAACACATATATTTTTTGGTCATGATCTTTATTGCTGTTCACCTTATCACTGTGATATATTCAATATTTTATTTTGAATTTTTTTACCTCCCCTGCATACTCCATTCATTTGCTCATAGTCATCTACCATTCTAAAGTTTCTACAATTGATCGCTAGGGTTTTGAGTTTCTAATAGAAGTAAGTTCCTTCATCTTACTATTTCCTTTTGTAGCTTAAATTTATGATTTTTAAAGCTTTTCCTTAGCTATTATTATCTATAAATCACTATGTTTCTAAATTTTTGGGATCTTAAAGTAAATTAAAACTGTTCCATTGAAAAATATCAAAAACCCTAGTATTTTGCATTTTCACCCTCCTAAATTTTTTACTTACCTCTTTTAGATCCTTATGTTCTTGTTCACACTTTCAATAGATTTTGATTATTATGCACATCACTAACAGATATTGAGGCACCTGATTACAACCTCATTAGGTTTTAATAAGGGTGTTAACATGACTATCAAAACCCAACATGTTATCACAACCTATGGAATCTGATGGTAGTGCTTACACTACCCATAGAACCCGATGCTATTGACTAAAACCTCATTGGACTCAGGACTCCTTTGAATAATTTTTTTGTAAAATAAGCTTATAGCTGATTTCTCAATAGATCTTTTTATCAGGTGTGGTATAGTGCAAAGCCTATCATTAAAAAGGTATGATTATTTTTTATGTCAACATACGATACTCCCACTAAAGGTACTCCAAATAAAACTCCTCCAAAGAAAATCTTGTAGGGAGAATAAGTATAAAAAATGAAATACTATTTTAGGGTGTTATTCCTCCATCAAACTTGGATTCAAATGTTGAGAATATAATTGATACTAATTTGGGTCATATCAATATGGAAGAAATTTTGAACATAATCAATGGGGTACATAAAATAGATTATGGTCAAAGTTTACATGATAGTGGATTAGGAAATTCATCTAATTTTCAAAATTTATTATAATGCCCAGAATTAGTCCTAACCGTAGATGAACATTATGACCCTAAGAAAAGGTAGGTTTTGAATTTTAGATGAGAATATGTTGTATGTTTGGATCTAAAACACATTGATAATATATTTTAATTTTTAGAATGAAGATCATATGTTGAATTATCTCCCTCTTCAACTCATTAATTTTGGGATGATAATACCAATTCTTGTGCAACATGAGTGAATAAGCAATAGTTGACAAAACCTAAACATACAATAGTAAGGATTCTAAAGAATCTTTCCAAGTTCAAATTCATGAATGAAGTAAATTATATGATCACACTACATAGGGTAGTTGTAATCCCATTTGCAAGTAACTTTCAAACTTGGATGCATAGATACATATGGACCATTCATAAAAATTAGAAATATATTAATTAGAGGTAGTTGATTAGTGACTCAATCCATAATCATCTAATCAAAGTCAAAACAAATTCCATATTCTACATAACTTCATATTTGGTATATGTAGTTGCTAAGAGGAGATTCTATGGTGGATTGAATCAAGTAGGAAACATCAAAAATATGAAGATATATGAGTTATATCCTTAACTCACCCTAAAATAAAATGATCATCATTTTATAAGGGTAAATTATGCATTATTACAATCTGTCATCCATATGTTTGAAAAATAACCCTATAACATGAGGATATATGTGGAGGTATGATAAATATTGATATATGGGGAGCTTGGTTAATTCAATTTCCAACTTTTTCCTATAAGATCTTTTGTGGATGTGAGTTGTCACCATACATGCTTCCTAGGTATGTTGATAATAAATGCATTTTAATGGAATTGGTAAGAAAATTGGTTGACACTCACAAATTCCTAGCCACTAAACATAAAGCTGGAGTGAAGGTTCCCATTTCCATAGGTAGGTATACATGCTCATCATTGGCTAAAGTAAATTCAAAAATTTAGTCTAAGAAGAGATGACATGTGTCACTATAAGGCCATTTGAAGTCATAGATTCATTTGATATAAGAGGTTTAATGTCACATGTCCTTAGTTATTCATATAAACACATACCTCATTTTAAAGACTATTAATTAGGTTGTAATGATGAAAAATATGTGAGGATTAGAGATTGATCATGATTCATAGTAAAATAGGTTAATACATTCGGGATTGTAAAATTCCATAAGAAAATATTTGATGATGAAGATACATTGGACCCCTATTTTCAAAATGAGAAACTTTATTTTCAACCAATTCCCTAGGTTGATTATAGTAAGAAAGAATAAACATCTCTTGTGAGTAGAACTCAAGATATACTTGAGAGAATACTATAATGGTTGAAGGACAAAAGAGCCAATGTTGACTAAGTAGGGTTTCTACCACCACCAACAATAGAAGCTAAATTGGGAAGGTTTCACAAGCAACAATAAATAAAAGATGGAACATCTCAAGTAACTAATAAAGATGAAGACATTGTTAAAACAAAAGAAGAGGCTAAGTAATATATTACCTTAGTAACTACTTTGAGCTCTATGCCTCTCAAAGTGAAAATTAAAAGGTTTGGAAACAAGTCTTCTTGTTCCCTAATTATCTCTATATTTGAAGATGTTCTTCTTAAAATTTTTGTTCAATCACAAATGTTGGTAATAAACACTACTCAATTTTTTTTTGGATCCAATTATTCATTATTACAATCATCTTCTTCTCAACGTGATAGTTCTTTGTCTTTACCTCCTCTAGAAAATTTTGAATTACTCTCTAAGCCTTCACCCAAAACTCCAAGTCATTTGGTTGAGAAAGAGAAGGATGAAATATTATTAGAGGAGGCCTAACCTTTAAAAACTATTCTCACTTCTCTTGCATTATCCACAAAATTTGTTTATGTTCAAATGTAACAATATCTTGCTCATGTTGAAATTCCTATTTGGCTTGATGAGGTGGTAAAGAAAGGGAAGAAAGTTGTGAAACCCCAAGATATTGAATTTAGTATAATAGGTTCTCTTCCTCCAAAGATAGTCAAAAATCCATGACAAGGATAATCATAGACAAAAGAGGAGATATATATGTAGAAGCAGTTGTGACCCCTACATAAAAGGATAAATATAGTGTTATTACTTCAAATGATCAAATATAAAAAACACATTTGGTAAAATCTATAAGGGAAAGAATGAAACAAGATGTTTAAACTGCTATTGGTACTCTGTTTGAAAAAATGGACCATGATAAAGCAACCAAAGATCAACTCAAAAAAAAGTTGATCAGTTGATAACATTAGTTTAGAAGTTGATAAATACAAATCAATTTTTTTCTTCATTTGTGCATTAAATTTTGGATGCCAAAACACTAAATGTGGTAGAATAAATTGGACATATGGGAAAAATAATAAATGAATGGTCCAAAGAAATTTTGCAATGCAAAGCCAATTTTATTCTAATTACAATGGGTCTTTATTTTGAAATCCAATTAGAATATGATGATGAAATGAAAGCAAAAGATAAATATATTAAGGAAATGTAAAAATGAGATGAATAGTTCCCTGAGCAAAAAGAATTCTCCAATACTGACTTAGATGATCTTGTTCAAGCAGGAGTCATAAAAAAAGAAGTTGGATATCTCACTAAACTTCCTGGAGCTATAAAGTTTAGAACTTACATCAGCAAGGAAGGTTACAAAAAATTTTATGATTGAAAATTCATGGGAGGATAGGCTATTCTTAAGATAATAGGAGGAATTCAAAGACTACATTGAAAAATCACTGATGATGATAGTAAGTTATTTTATCCATATATTTTCATCAATCAATTCAAGAAGAACATTAAGGAGATTTTGATTCCAAAATTTACATTCAATTCTAGATCAATTTTGAGATTGATCAAATAGCAGCTCAACCTAGATAATATTGACGAGATAGTGAAAATACATTATGAAATAATTGATAAAATGACAAAGCTACATTGTGATTCAAAGATAGCCTTCATATACTTAAAAGGTCTTAAAGAAGAATAAAATATTGATATTCTATATAAGTTTCATAAATATCATAATGATAAAAAGAAACTATAATAACAAAAAGTGGAAGCCCCCATCACTCTCAGTGAAGAAAAAGCAAGTTACTTTGTCAAGAAGTCTTTGATCAAGCCTCTAGCTTAGGGTTTTCAAGTTATAGTTTCTATTACTGATTTCCATAGTGTACTTCATGCAATTGTATTTATTTCATTTTTCAAATTTTGAGTCATGCAAATTTCCATTACACTTTTACAAGTATTGTAAATATGTTAAAGTAGTTTTACAAGTTGTAAAAACATCAAGGTAATTTTTTAAGTTATGAAAATTGATCAAATCATTTTTAGATATTTTAAGTTATGAAAATTCATTAATGTATTTTTACAAGTCCTTAAATACACAAAAAATGTGGTTATGCTCTATAACCACCCATTTCAAGCTATAAATAGGATTTAGGGGATCATTTGTTAAGGGCTAGACAGTTAAAAACTTCAGAGAGAACTTTTGAAAGTGGAAGTTATACTTCCAATCCATCAAAGATCAATACAGGGAGATTTTGAAAAATTTGCATTCAATATTTCTATGCAAATAATGTATGTATTTATTATTTACATGTATTCAAATCTTTGTTTTCATAAAGTTCTTATTATTACAATCTAGCCATAAACTGGAAAATTTCATTATAATATTTCTTCTCAAATCTATATTTGAAATTTTTATTTTGGTGAAATCTCAACATAATCATAAATTAATTCTTTACTCTTAGGTGAGGAAATATAAAGTCATTTTTTTTTATTTTGGTATGAGTTACATGATTATATTGGTGTATGTCGCATGTTTATATAAACATATGCATGTCTTTGCTATCCATTGAATGATAGAGGTTTCACATTGGAGATCATATCTAAATTCCATTGACATTTCTAATAGGTTTCCTATTTTGGCTTATTGGTTATGTTATCTCTTTTATCCTTAAAAAACATATTTCTCTCCTTTACATTTCTACATCCTATTTTCCTTTCTTTAACCTTTTCATACTTTATGATTAAAAGTACTACCTTGATACAACTCATTTTTTGCTATAAATATTTTACTTTACTATAATTTTTTTGGCTTTCAATAAAGGTAACTCCATATGATAATAAGAGAGGGACTTTGTCCCTTGACTGTTGATGAGAAACGTCCATTTGTCTACTTGAAAAATTTTCATGCCAACATTTTTTGGTATGCATAATGGGACACATATCTGCAACATTCATGCAACCCACATTTTGAGATATTGGTTCATATAAATTTTACATCAACCCAAGGATCACTATACCAACTTGAACTATATTTGGAATAGTCTACATAGTTATATATTATTTTACATATTAGACAACTCACCTAGGACTCTGAAAAAGTTTTAGTAGTTCAATTTTAGATCATCGTGGAAATATTGAATCAAGAATTATAATGTGAAAAAAGACTAGAAAGAACTATTACACATAGAGAAGCTTGTAGGATTCATTTAATGGATCAAAATTAGTAAATTGAGATATGACTATTTTAGCTCTTCAAAATCTTGATCGATAACCCAATTTAAACTAAATAGAATCAATGAAATAATATATTGCTTCATATCTTGGAAAACTACATTGAGATAATAAAATAATTTGCACTTAATTTAACACCATCATTGTGGTAATAAACATAAAATAAGATCATGCAACCATTATTAAAAGAAACACTAAAATTATTTCTAGGAGACAAGTAACAATATAAGCACAAAGAATAATTCATATAGCTACTCAAAGACTTTTTGTAGTCAAAATTTCTTCTCATAACTATCTTGACACCTTAGGCTCTAATTATTCAAATAAATCTTGATTGGTTAAGTCAAATTCAAGAAGATATTTCATCAGACTTGAGAGCATTTTCTTGGGATAATAGAATTAGTTCAACACATTTTCATAGAGCTATTGAAATTTTAGAAGAAAAAGAGGATATGTAGTTTTGGAACAAAGAAATGAAGCACTATATGCATGAAGAATTCAACCAAGAAGACCTGTATAAAGAATCCTTTAATTTGGGCAAACTCTGTGTTAACAATAAGTCTTTCAAAGTTAGAAGTTAAAATATTTACTAGAGCTACCAAGTCTAAAGATGAGATTGATCCTTTTTATCAATTGTAAGAAGCCTCAAATTTAAAATTGAATCTAGAATAAAGGGGTAAATGTAAGAGAGAAAACATCTTCCCTTCAACCCATAAAAAAGATAAGCAATCTCAAGGATGAACAATTACAAGTTAAGCTTTCATTCTATCCAGAATTATTATCTTATTATAAGTAATCTTACCAATAATGGCACAACTATGGGGTAACACAATTAGCTATTAGATTTGGGATAGCTACATGAACTCCCATGAGGTTCACAATTTTTTTTGCCAAAATTCTTAGATGATGGAAAGCAACATTCAGATGATCACATTACTACATTTTCTATGTGATGTGGAGTTTTAGGAGTTGAACATGAAGATATTATTGTGTTATTATTTGTTATAACTCTCCAAAATGGATCTATAGATTGGTTTTATCATCTTTTCCTTAGATAAATAAAAAATTGGAATGATATGAAAATAAAATTTGAAAGTAGGTTCAAACTAGTAGAAGATGTATAAAGATTACTAACTCAACTCAATCAGATGAATAAAAAATCTTACGAGATAATGAGGGACTTTGTAGCTAAATTCAACAAGCTACTACATAAAATTCCAATAATAAATAATTTTTCATTAATTCACAATTGCTATAATTGAGTCATCAAATGAGAAGGGCTAGGGTAGTTGATTTAAATACAATACCAACATTAGTGGTAGAAGTTGAAGATGATATGATAACGGATAAAAAATTTAGAAAGAACCATCAAAAGGTAGAATACAAAATATAGGTAAATATTTTAAACAAATTTTATAATAAGTGGCCAATGACATAACAACATTGAAGAAATAATTATCTCAAAAAACCATTACCACTGCTTTTCAAGACATCTCGAGAAAAAAATATGTGCCTTTCCATAGAGATCATCCTCAACTACAAGCTCTTCAACATAAACATGCATTAGAATATCCTCAACAAAATACAAATCCACCTATGAATTTCATTTTAGAAATAGAAGAGATATTTGGGTATGAAGAGGTTGACGAAGAAAATTAATTAGAAAATATAGACCCTCAAGGATGTGAAATTGAGGAATCTGGTGGTGAATCCAAAAATGCATTCCTAGAATACAATTCAGAAGAATATGATTATGAAGAAGATGTTGGAGACATGAACAGTCAATCATTCATGGCCTTCACAAGAGCTCAAATCAAAAAAATTAATAAAGTGATAGTCAAGAATAATAAACTAAAGTTATTATTTTATGAGGAACATCACCTCCTATTTAAATGAAAGGAAAACAACCAAAAACTAAAACATGTGAGTCTTCCATGAATGCTACTACTATTTATCCAAAACATACTCTTCTTATTAATAATATTAGTATATATTGGAATGCAGAAGTCTCTTCTTCTAGTTTACCTGCTTCTCATATAATTGAACATGTCAACACAACTAAAATCTAAATATCATAAGCTGAATATTTGAGAACATACCCAAATAAAATAGATAGGCTACTAGATTTTATCAAGGGAAAAAATCCTACTCAAAATAAAGACATCACCAAAGGAATACTAGCCACCCAAACTTCTTCTAGTCTGGTAAACTCTATGGGTGCAATAACTTTAAAGTCAAATAAGGTTGATCATTTTTAGATTTCCTTATTCCTTAAGGGATGTAAAGTTAGTAATTGAATCATTGGCATAGGATCCTTAGATAATGTGATGCCTACTAGAGTTGCCCATGCCCTTAGACTAACCCACACAAAACCTTTTGGCTATTTTTATTCCATGGAAGTTAAACAAATTCCACTAGTTATCCAAATCAAAGATACCCAAGTTACGCTTACAAATTTTTCTTGAAAAGGATAAAAATCAACATTCTAGTAGTTGATATACCCATAGCCTATGGTATTCTCTTGGGAAGAATTTTTTTTAAGGAACTTGGTGGTGAAATTCAATTAGATCTATCACATGCAATGATTCTAGTCAAAAGAGTCAAATAATTCCTTGAACCAAAATTGAAAATAAAGTACACTGTACAAAAAACTATAATCCCAGAGCTGATATATTGTATGAAGATGAAGCTATAGGTAACTATTTATTAATGTTATAAAAAGATATGGATATGCTAGGAATCATAGAAATTGATTCTAATGACATCTGGATGTTGTAATTTGATGGTAGTTACTCTTTAACAAGGTCTAATGCAAGAGTTATCTTGATATATCCAAATAAAGAAACATTTCCTTTTTATTACAAATTATAGTTTTAATACACTAATAACACATCAAAATATGAAGCACTCTTGTTAGGGTTATAGGTTGTAGAAAAAATGGGGATAAAAAACATGAAAACCTTGGGTGATGTGAGACTAGCTATAAAATAAATCAAAGGTTAGTATTAGGTGAAGAATGATCATTTGAAACATTATAGGAATAAATTTTTGGATAATATAGAAGATTTTGAGGCTTTCTCTTTTCAAGCTATCCTAAAAGAAGATAACTCCAAAGTAGATACACTTGCAGTATCAACTTGATTACTAATTCCACATTTTAAAATTGATACAGATAAATATCTCATTGAATTGGTGTATCGACCCAATGTACCAAACAATTTAGATAAGTGATAGGTTTATAATAACGATCAATATATCATTTTTTTTCTTGAAAAAGTTGACATATTCAAGACTCTATACTTCAAAGGTAGTGATTCATCATACATGGAATATTTCTACCAAACACAAAAAGAGGGCATAGTTGAAGAACAAAATGAATACAGAGTAATCAAATTAAAAGGAAATAAAATTCCAAAAATATAGTGTCATTGGAATAAATTTTTGATAATCATGATAGGTTCATTAAGAAGAAGATTAAATATTCTCTCAGTTCAACAAATTATGAGAATGTGAATATTATATCTAAAAAACAACCCAAGCTGGTTAATATTGGTAAATGTTATTTTCTTGAAGAAAAGAGAATATTCATTGGCTTACTCTAAAAATACATTGAATTTCATTTATATTCATATGAATAACTCAATTATTTTTGTCCAAAACAAATACAACACATAATTCTTTTAAAACTGTATGCCAAGCCATTAAAATAAACACAAAGACAATATAACCCAAAGATTCTAGGTATGATCTTTGTAGAAATTTAGAAAATGTTGAGTACACAAATATTTTTTCCTATTCATCATTCAACCTAGATTACTAATAGAGTGCTAATTTGCAAAAAGAGTGGAGAATCAGGATCTGTGTGGAATTCAAAAATTTGAATCCATTATCTCTTAAATACAACTATCCATTATTTATTATGAATCAAGTTCTCTAAGAATTTACAAGTTCAAAAATGATTTTAATGTTAATGTTAACTTTATAAGTCACCCTTGGGTTGGCACAAGGATTTTCAAGGCCCTAAAAAAGTTCCATACACCTATGAAGACCTGAGTGTTTCAAGTAGAAAGTGCACAGATGCTTCTCATCTACACCTGATTCTAGGATAGAGATGTAAGTATATGCATTAGAATTAGTGAGGATTTATTCTTGCATAAAGTTCTCGATGCACATCCATATATAAAACTCTAAATTAAATAAATCTAAGAGTGCACAAGTTTAAGGATATAGGTCCCCAAGTCCTAGAATGGATAAGTGGGAAGATAATGCAGAAGTAACTATGAATCATAAAGGGCATGCCCAATATTTTCAATCTTCATGCATGCCCCTATTTCATATTCCTCATGCTTGGCTAACATGTTCCTATGCCCATATATAGGATTTTACATATATGCCTTAGAAATGCGTAATGTGTAACATTCTTCCATCACTACCATATGACAATCTATAGCTTGTTTTAAATAAAGATATTCATAATTCTCCTAGGAGAAGCACCATCTCTCCACATGGTGACCTGATGCTCATTTAGGGCTGGTCCCTTTTTGACATAGATGCAAGCCACACCATTGGTTGATGTAAGAGGAAAAGGGGACCTACCAAATAACTACAATAAATAAGTGGCACCCATATGTCATGTTTGTGTTGCTCCTACCCAAAAATATAAATGACTCCTCTTAGAGCCTGATGAGATGCCATGAACTAGATGGTTGCTAGATATTAAAAAATTAGTTGGAGGTAGTTAAGAGGAACTCAAGCCACTGTTAAAGTGATTAAATTAATAAATGACCACTAGATATTTGTACTTGAGTACATGCCACCCTCTAACCTTATCAAACAAAGATTTTGTTCCTTTATGCACATGCATATTTTGAGATGATCCTACCATCAAATTCATATCTAATCATCGGATATACTTCAAAAATCATCAATGCAATGCCACAAATTAATTTCAAGCTATGCCCAGCATCTGAAGTGGCACATTTATTATAAAATAATCTTATCCTCTATAAAATCTTGGTTCTTTCACTATAAAAGGGTCAACACTTTTCCAACAAGCTCATACTGCTAAAATTTGCCCTCCATGAGCACTTGTATCGGCTAAATCATATAGATCAATGAGAATTAAGCTTACCTCTTTTTGTTCTTTTGATGTTCTATGTGCTATTTGTGTTTATTGATCCTTAACTGTGGGTAAATTTCACCCCTCTCATCATTATCTATTTCCTTTACCTCCACATTAAACTTGAAACTCACTTTTAAGTTGCATCCTATGTGCACCCAGGTCTATGTTGATGCTATCTATGGACCATTTGTCATCTTTTTTAGTGTTGCACTACATTCTCATGCCTCTATTTGAATCACTTATGCATTTAAAGTAACTTGGTAGAAAATATGTGATATTATCTTATTCTCAAAGGTTTGTACTATGTTTATGGTAGTAAGAGTGCTCACTCTATTCTAGGCACATCACCTCTTTTAACTTTTAGCATCTCTTACCTTTTCCCTCAAGATACTAGGTTTAGACTAGTGGTATATTTACCCTTCTATTATTTAAGCCTACACACTAGTCTTAAACTAGGTGTGATTAAAATAGAATGAATCTAGCCTACTCCAGAGGCTCATCCCAAAGAGCACAAGGGTCCCACACCTTGGGGACATTCCCATCATTATGACAAGACAACCGATGCTTGTGTGCACAAATGAGTGATAATACTCTCATACCTAGGATCATAGACTTTTATGCCTCATACAATACCTCTACACTAAGTACCCCACCATGAAGCTTACCCTATGATGTGAACTATCCATGGGTGGACATTTCAAATGATAATAGTTAGATGGTTTTTCAATTTAAAATCACATATAAGTTGACAGGTAAGATAAACATAAAATAACTTTCACAACTTCATGGGTAACTTTCACTTATTAATGAATGTTGTTTGGCTTAATAAATTCAAGAGCTACATTTTAGAGGGATATGGATATTTCATTCAAATATTTGAAGAACAAAATAATTATGGTATATTTGGATTACTTAATAGTGTTTTTAAAGAAGAGAGAAGATCACTATGAGTACCTTTAAAAAGTATTTTAAAAGTGTCGATTACATAGTATTTTTATCAACCCTAAAAAGTGTATTTTTGGGGTGACTAAAGGGAAAATTTTTGGACATAGAAATAGTTAATGCAATCTAGAAGCTATTTTTACAAAATATTAAACCATATGTGTATTCATTCTTTGGGAAAGTGAATTTATTGAGAAGATTTATCCTAGATTTTGCAAAACTCACTAGACATGTTACTAAGATGATGAAAGGGAAACCTTCATTCAAATGGAATATTTAAGGAAAATAGGAATTTTAAAGGATAAAGGCTACTATTATTCATATACTAACTCTTGTTTGTATATATTTCAAAAAAGAATTTATCATTTATTTTTATGCCTTAGAACATACTCTCTCAACTATATTGGTACAAAAGAATGAGGAAGGTATTGAATCCCCTATTGATTTTATTAGTTACAATTTGAAATATTATGAACTAAAATATTCACTACAAGATAAACATGCATATGTAGTTGTGAAAAATGTTAAATTTTTTTGATATTATATTTTACATTCACATTCCATGTTAATGGTCCCAAGTACGACAGTCAAGTCCATTTTAAACTTAACAAGAACTAGGATAAAAAAGAGGTAATTGGATAACCAAAGTTCAATAATATGATATTGATATCAAATCTATAAAATTGGCTTGAAGAAAGGGGTTATGTCAGCTCATAGCATAATAAACAAGTGTTCAATCAAACTCATTGGTAGATTTTGATGATCAAAATAAGAAAGATTTTCCTTTAGTTCTTTTTGTTGACTCTACTAATGAATGGTTTGTATATATTGCCTTATTTATGACTTATGAAGAATGTACATATTATCTGGATAAAAAAAATACAAAACACTCAAGTTGTAGGACAAAACATATGTCATTTAGGATGGAACATTATCTAAAAAGAATATTGATGGTTTTTTCTTGAGATGTGTAGACAATGAACAAAAAAGGAATCTCTTACAAGCTTTTCATGATAAAGATTATAGAAGACACTTTTCTAATCCCATAACAACATTCAATAAATTAAGAGATCATTATTATTGACATTTATTATTCAAAGACTCATATGACTGGGTAAGGAAATATGAAGCATGTCACCAGTTTATTAGAAGGCCAAAATTTGTGACACTCCCTCTCAAGCTAGTGGTAATTGAAGAACCCTTCCAACAATGGGGTTTATATTTTTTGGAGATATTAATAATTATTCAAGTGAAGGACAATAAATTTTCTTACCACTATAGTTTATTTCACCAAGTGAGTAGAGGCTATACATGTCAAATAGTCAACTTCAGAAGTAATTTGTAATTTTATCAAAGAAAACATCTTGGTAAGATATGACATCCTATAAAATATAGTAACAAATAATGATCCAAATTTTTTTTATTGAGAAATGATTGGATTCTACATTGGCTATGGAATTTCATCGTATCATTCTTCAAATTATCAGCCATAAAGAAATGGTCAAGCAAAATCAAGAAAGAAGAACTTGGTCACCATCATCCATAGGTTAATTGAAGGAAATCAGAAGAATTAGCATAATAAGTTGTATGATGTGTTATATGTAGATTGAATAACACAAAAAGGGGCCATTTTTATGTATCCATTCCAACTACTCTATGGAATTGATGCAACAATTTCAATAACACTTGAATTACTTGCACTTCAACTAGCTAGAGCCATTGAAAACCATAACTTTGAAAGTTATTTGGGAAAAAAGATTATTTATTTAAATAAACTTGAAGAAGACATATATCAAGTTGTTGATAAAATTTCCAAACATCAAACTCAATTTAAAGTTATTTCTGACAAAAAAAGTAAATAAAATAGAATTTTAAGTAGGATATCTTGTTATCTTATGGGATAAATGAAAAGAATAAAAATGAAGTCATAGAAAGTTTGAATCATTATGGATGGGTCCCTTCAAAATCAAACACTTATATGGAGATAATTTTTTTTTGTTAGCCTATAATGATGGTACACATCTACCATTACCCTATAGTAGGAAATATCTCAAACATTACTTCAATTAAACACATATAGTTCTATACATTTAAATATGTACATACAATTTTGGCTTGTTTGGTTGTGTGTGTGCACCATTTTTTAGTAAAAAAATAGCTTGTTTGTTATTTCTCCTTTCCCATGATTAGTATTCTCTTATGATGTGTTTATTCTAACACCTATTTCAAATTCCAATGAGTTATGCATCTTCAGTCTTATCTAGTTTCAAGATCAAGAGCTTTTTTACTTTTCAAAATTAATAGGTTTTCATGAAATCCTTCAAATAAATAAGTGGTAAAGAATTAGAATTTTTTCAATGAGATATGGCCTGATAACATGTGTTAATTTATAATATGATTGAGATAGGTGACCTAGCTATCAGTTAGTGAGGTCATAAACTATAAAATATCTTGTAGGGGATCTAAACTGGTAGCATGTGTTCATTTCTCATATGATTGAGATAGGCAAACTGGATATTAGTTGGTTGGATTAGGAAGTAAAAATATAAAATGATATCATAATTCTCAATGATTTTTAAGAAAAAATATTTAAATGAATCCATAAACTAATGGAAGTATTCTGGTCTATAAAACTAGAGTTTGGAGTTCTTCTCTCAGATTTTATAGTTTTAGGTCCCGAATCAGAGCCATCTATTGTCCTAATTTTTGAATGATGGATAAAAAGTCAAAAATTATTGAAAGTTAAAAGTGGTAAATGGCATAATATCCATTTTTTGAGAAAGTTTATTTTCACAAAGTTAAGTTATGTAAAATATAATTTGAAAATTTACTAAGTTTTCCTCTTTCTATTAAAATTTCAAAAATTGCTCATACCCACCTTAGATCCCAATCAGAATGCTATTAATAATTATATACCCTGAGAGCCCTATGAGCAATCCCTATGGATCCTGAGGGCACTGTGAGCAATCCCTATGTAATTCAATCACTTTATAAACACTTTCATTAGAATTTGATAGGTGTGCTAACACAACCAACATATTTTGATAGTCTTACTAGCATGATACGTGGGATCTAACATGCTTTCCAATGAAACACACAAATCTCAATGCCCTTGACAACAACCCCTTTAAACTCTGTCATGTTTGATTTCATAGTTTTAAAAATCTACCTATTTAGAAAATGATAAATTGTTTTTCATCCATTAATGATCATCCCTCCTTTGTACATGTCAACACATATAAATTTTAGTCATCATCTTCATTATTTATCACCTTATCACTGCAAGATCTTTGACCTTTTCTTATTTACCATCAAAACCTGATTATCATGCTAATACAACCCACAAAATCTAATGGTAGTGTTTACACTACCCTTGAAACCCAATACTATTACCTACAACCTTGTTAGACTCTAGGACTCCTTTTAACAAATATTTTGGAAAACAAGGTTCAAGCTGATTTCTCAATAGATCTTTCTTACCAGGTGCGATACATTGCAAATTCTATCATTCATAAGGTGTGCTTATTTTTGATGTCAACATCTGAGATTCCCAAAGGTACTCCAAAGAAAATTCCTCCAAAGAAAATCTTTCAAGGAGAAGAAGGATCATAAATGAAATAATTTTTTCAGGGTGTTGTTCCTCCATCAAGCTTGGATTCAAATGTTGAGAATATAACTAATACTGATTTGGGTTATATCAACATGGAATATTTTTTGAAAAAAATCAATGGGGTGTATACAATAGATTATGGTCAATGTATACATGATACTGGATTAACAAATGCATCTTCTTTTCCAACTTTAGTGAAATGCCCATAATTAGTTCTGACCATATCTGAATATTATGACCTTGAGAAAAAGTAGGTTTTGAATTACAAAGTAGATTTTGTTGTATGTTTGGATCTAAAACATATTGATAAGTTATTACAATTGAAAGAATAGGGATCATATGTTGATTTGTATCTCACTTTAGATCAGTAGTTCTAGGATGATAATACCAATTCTTATGTAAAATGGGTGAATAAACAATGGCTGACAAAACCTAAAAATACAACAATAAGGCTTCCAAATAATCTTTATTGGTTCAAAATCATGAATAAAGTAAATTATATGATCACACTCCTACATAAGGTAGTTAGAAGCTTGACTATAAGTAACTTTCAAACTTGGATGCATAGATACATATGGATCATTCATCAAAATAAGCAATATATCAATTAGGGATAGTTAATCAATGAATCAATCCATAAAAAGTTAATCAAAGTAAAAAAAAAACTTTCATATTCTACATGACTTCATATCTGATATATGTACTTGCTAGGAGGACATTTTATGGTGGATTGAATCAGGTAGGAAACATCAAAACTATGAATATATATGAGTTCTACCCTAAACTCACCCTAAAAGAAAGTGATCATCATTTTATAAGGGTAAATTATACATTCCTATAGTATGTCATTCAAATGTTTGATAAATAACCCTAAAATATGAGGATATTTAGGGAGGCAATAATAGAGATTGCTAGATGGGGAGCTTGGTTAATTCAATTTCTAGCCTTTTCCTATTTGAGGGTTTGTGGATGTGAGTTATCACCATACATGCTTCCTAGGTATGTTGATAATAAATGCACTTTAATGGAATTGGTTAGACAATTGGTTGACACTCACCAATTCCTAGCTAGTAAACATAAAGTTAGAATGAAGGTTTCCATTTCCATAAGTAGGTATACATGATCATCAATGGCTAAATTAAAGTCAGTTGAAGAAGAGATGACACATGTCACCATGAGGCCATTTGAAAGCATAAATTTATTTGATATAAGAGGTTTAATGTCACATGTCCTTGGTTCTTCATATAAACACATACCTCATTTTGAAGACTATTGGTTGGATTGTAATGATAAAAAATATGTGAGGATTAGAGATTACTCATTATTCATATTAAAATAGGTTTATGCATTAAGTATTGTAAAATTACCTAATAAAATATTGGATGTTGAATATACATTGGACCCTAGTTTTTAAAAAGAGAAACTTGATTTTGAACCAATTCCCAAGGTTGATTAGAGTAAGAAATAATAAACCTCTCTTATGAGTAGATCTCAAGATGTACTTGAGATAACATTACAATGGTTGAAGGATAGAGGATTCAATGTTGACCAAAGAGGGTTTCTACTACCACCAACATTAGAAGCTAAACTGGGAACTTTGCACAAATAATAACAAGTAGAAGATGGAACATCTCAAGTAACTAATGAAGATGTTCCTGAAATAAAGAAAGATGCTAAAAAATAGACTATCTCAACAACTTATTTGAGTTATAAGCCTCTCAAATTAAAAATCAAAAGGTTTATAAATAAGTCTTTTTGTTCTCCAATTATCTCTATTTGTGAATATTTTCCTCTTGATAGTTCAATTTCTAGCACACAATGTAATTTAAGTCTATAAATCATCTGAAGGCCCAAATTTTTCTATGCATGGGATTTAATCACTTAGAAACATGGTGAAGCTTACTTATTTAGGGTATTACCTTGTATACACCAATAACTTAGTTTGGTTTCAAATCTAGTCAAATTATGACCTTGTAATTTAACATTCTTGGCTTGTTGAGCTATTAATTTAAAATGCAAATTTCAATTAACTTACCTAAGTAAAATTTCTAAGTTGAATTAATGAATTTAATTTATCAAAAAAGGAATATTTATCCAAATATAAAGTTGAGGTCAAAGGAGCTAATAAAATGATTTATTAATTCCTAAATATTCTAAAAAGATGAGTCACAACCTCATAAATATATAAAGTGAGTTGTCATGGCTCATAAATATCTGAAAATCTGTTTTCAAGACTTCATGAGTACTTTGACCCAACCCAGGGTTATATTGACTCAACCTAGGTTATTTTAAACTCAGCCAAAGTTAGAACTAAACCTAACCTCCATATGGTTAAATTTTGTTCTTAGAGATATAAATACAAGTTCTCACACCATACCCAAACAAGCTTTTATGTGTAAGGTTATTCTTAAGGAATGCCTTCAAGAAGACATTGAAAGTAGTGTTATAATGCCCATTTGATTGTAAGTTTCACACTAATCAAGATAAAGCAAAGCAAAGAAAATCCACAAGTGACCATTGGAGAAGTGATACCAATATGGAGAAGCATTGACAAGAGTCTCTAATGTCATATACCAAGTACAAAGATCCTTATGCCAATAAGTGAACATCAATTTTGATAAAAGAGAAAAAAATCTTGTGTTTTTTTATCTCTATTTTTTGATCTTATTCATTATGTTATACTCCCTTAGTTATTAGGCAAGAGTGTTTCATTTCATTGTGTTATTATACATGGATTTTATTATCTTAACTAACAAGGAACTAATCAACATTTATGTGCTCTTCGGACTCCTAAGATACATAATGGCATGCTCAATGGGATAACACATCCTGTATAGCCAAGAATAATGATGTAAAACCTTTAATTTTCCTAAAAAGAGTATTTAAATCTTCAAGTGTAGAGTTTTATGTTTGAAGATATTATCATTCTATTTTTATATAATCAATGGCTTCACACTGTGTAACAACGTCTTCACTATTTCCATCCTCTATTTGTGATCTTTATTTATGAAAAAATGGTGACTTATAAATAATGGTTTATACTTGTGTAAAAATGGCTTTGATAGGTAGAGACAAAAACATTGACCCTGCTAAACAATGACTTTGATAGGTAAAATTGTAAATGATTTCGACAACTTTGCCTAATTTTAGTCTATAATCAGTAACTTCAGTAGACCTAATTGGTGATATTTAATTTGTTTAATGGTGACTTCAATAAAAAATAGTCTCTATTTATCTATATTCATGGGGAAATAATGACATTGCTAGAAACAATGACTTCACTCTATTATAGAAATGATAACTTCGCTCTACGTTTTTAGAAACCTGAGAGCTAAAAATAAAATATTGTTTATTGATTTGATTTTTGGCCTAAAGATAAGAGAAAGAGAGGCTTAAACACTTATAAGTCTCATACACATGTTCATTTTGGTGTTTAAAATCAACCTAACAAAAGTTCTCTTTTATTATTTTAGGTTTTTACAAGAGAAAACAAGGCCAAGGGGTCAAAAATTCATTCACATTTGAGTTTGTGATTTTAAAAAGAACATCCATTTGAGTTTAGAACTCTTAAGATATTTTATTTTTTTATTTTTTCTTTGTTATTAGCTAGTTTCAAAGTTCCTAGGTTAAATTCTTTATTTATGGCAAACAAAAAATGTTGAATGTATGTTCTCCCCTCATCCCCTATAGGAAACTTGGGTGATCAAAAGTGATTTGTTTATTGCCTTGTTTGTTTAGTCTTATCATAAATAATGTTTTGTATGCTCTCCCCAAGCTATGAGTGACTTGGGTGACCTAGAAACAACCTCTAAATTCTTTTCAATTTTCAATTAATTTTCTTAAATTTGTCTTATGGGTGGGAGTTCATCACCTCCTCATAAGTTATTTAGGGGTGTGTTGACTTGGGGTTTCATCTTCAAGCATTATACCAATCCAAATCCATAGTGGGGTATATAAATTGGACACATTATACTAGTATTTCTTGGGGATAAGTGGTTATCCTTCCAATCCTAATGAAAACTCAAGTCATTTCATGCTAAACATCAAACTTCACTAAGCAATACATAGATGAAATCACTAGGCAAAGGAATAGACCTTTGCATTGTAAGTTAGAAAGTTTTAACCCAATTGACATGATGCACCCTTGTGTTATCCACACTTGGGACCATTTAGTTCATTTCAAAACTTATAGATTTTATTCAACCCCATTTGTCATGGAATATATTTCCAAATGTCGAGTTCTCCTCACTCTAAGTTCATATCACATACTAATGTTTGAGAGATAAAGGGGGCTTACAAATTATACCTACACCTATTTTTTAATTTTTGTATTAACACTTTATTAAACATGATCATTGGTATATCGATGGAAAATTTGGTAGAAGCTATGCAAACCTTGTCAGTTTTAGGGATAGGACAAGCCATTGGTGTTATTTATATTTTATTTTATTTACATGTGTATTTGAGACTAAACTTGTTTGTTTTTATTTTCAAGTCAAAATGAGTCATAACCATCATGTGTTTTCACACCAATTTAACATAATAGGTGTTACTCTACCTATTTTATTTCACACATTTTTCTGTAGAGTTTTATTCCAAAACTATGTGTGTTACTTGTTCTAATAGGGTGTCGTTACACTGCCCATTTCATTTCAAACATTTGCCTTGGATTTTTAGTCCACAACTATTGTCATACCATTTTTTTTGAAGGTAAATTGTTATTCTACATAAATAATTCCAAAACACTTGTTATATTTGAAACAAAGTTCCAAAACCATTATTATACCTTCTGTTTCAAATGTGTGGTAATGCTTCTCATTTTATGGTAGCATTCAAATCACTTCAACCAATAAAAATCACCATAGGGTAAATCTTATGTCCATAGTAGGTAGACCACAATAATTTTATTAATAATCAAAATAGATACATAGAAAAGGGTGCTAATATATCATTGATCCGTTTACACATTAAAATATGAATATATAGGTTTTCACCTATGATTGGTAAAAACCAACTCCCTAAGTAACCAACTCTCTATAGGAATTTAACCCATAAATTAGTTTTATTATTAACACAAAATATAAAACTAGACTAAATAAATATGACTATGTTTATTTAAGGGTGTGTATTTATAAATAAAGATGCATGTCCCTTTACAATTTATTTATTATTAACAACCTAAACTATAGTTAAGACTTTGGAACAAGTCTTAACAAACCCTCCACCCCACCTAATCCAAAGTTAGTTCTTTGGACACATGCCAAACATTTTTCTAAAATTTTCAATTTTAATTTTGTCAAGGGGTTTTGTGAAGATATCAACTGTTTGATCAACAATTGGGAAATATATTGGATAAAATAATTTTTTCAACACCAACATTCACATATAATGATATTTGGCATCTATATGTTTTATTTTGGCATGAAATACTAGATTTTTAGACATACTAATTATACTTTGATTATCAATGTATAACTGTGAAGGAATAATATGAAGATCTTCAAGAATGTGATGTAAATAAACAATTTCTCTGGAAGCATCCCATGTTGCAATCTATTCTGATTCTATTGATGAATTTGATACTATATCTCGATTCTCACAACACCACACAATAGTAGCTAAACCCATATATATAGTGTACTCTATTTTTGACACTCTATCATCCACACATCTACGGAAACATACATATCAATACCTAATAAGTTTGAATTTATTATTACGGTGGTTCTCAAGGCCACATGTTTTCATTCCCTAATGGTAATGAAGTACTATTTTTGCTTCATGGCAATGAATATCTCTAGGCTCATGTATAAACCTAGATAAAATTCCAACTACAAAGGATATATTGGGCCTGGTAGTCATCAAATATGTCAAACCTCCGATTATCAGTATTTTGTTTCATAAAAAAAGGCACTACCATCATCCTAAGATAATTTCAAATTACTTTTCATTGGAGTGAGGGTAGGTTTGTAATCATTCATGCCAAACCTATTTAAGAACTCAAAAATATACTTAGTTTATGAAAAGAAAATACTTTAATCTTTTTGAGTAACTTATATTCCAAGGTAATAGTGAATAAGTCCAATATTTGTCATCTCAAACCTTTATTTTAGTTCCTTCTTAACATACTTGTTGTGGTTTTCATCGTTGCCTATGATAAACAAGTCATTGACATAAAGAACAATAATTAACAATTGCTTTCCCTACACTCAAATATTGAGAGTATCATTAAATTCACTACATGTAAAGCAAATTTTATATAATTAGGAATCTATTTTTTCATACCAAGCCCAGGGTGCCTACTTGAGCCCATATAGAGCTTTGATTAATTTACATACTTTGTGTTCTACACCCACTTTCTCAAAACCTTAGGGTTGTTTCATATAAACTTCTTCCTGTAAATCACCATTCAAAAAAGCACTTTTGACATCCATATGATGTAATTTCTAACCATTTTGTGCTACTAAGGCAAACACCATATAAATAGTGTGACATTTGATAGTTAGTGTAAACATTTCCTCATAATCAATGCCTTCTCATTATGCATAACCTTTTGCAACAAGCCTTGACTTATGTTTATCAATGGTGCCATCTAATTTATAATTTACCCGATAAACTCATTTACATCTAATGGGTTGAATGTGTGGAGGAGAATCAACCAAAACCCATATATTATTGTTAAGAATGACATCATACCCATTTACATTGCATTTTTCTAAACTTGTTAAATATAAGCTTCCTCAAAAGTGGATGGCTCAGTGTAAGAAGTAGTAATAACCATTACATAATCTACTTATTTATGAGAACTCTTAGGACCTATTAGACTAACTTCATCTGATTTTAAGCTAGAAAAAGTACTTTGAGCCCATTTTGGATACTTGTCTAAATTGTTAAGATTAGGAATACCAAAATTCTCTTCATGTACACCATTTGAAGAAAGAGTTAGATAATTTTCAACATTTTTTAAGTCATGATTATATGAAATACTCAAGGAAGTAGAAGAAATGGAGAGGATACTAGTCTCCTACCAAAATTTATGAGAATTAGCCTCATTATTTAATCCCTTAGTGATCCAAAAACTAGATTTACCCCTTTAGATAAATTGAATAGTCTATAAAAATTAGATACTAAAAATCTCAATTCCTTAAGTGAAATATAATTGGATGCAGAATATTCTAGGAATGGATGAAAAGTACTCAAAAAATCTATAAATTCATTTCCCACTTAAAACTTTTGATTTACATTATTTTTATAAATTTCCCATAATTAGTTCTAGTGTTCCATTAATTCATTTACAAACTGAATTAAAATGAAACACATAACAAACTATAAGGAAAAAGACACAAAATTGATAATGGAGTTCACCCTTTTAGGGACTACATATGTGAGTTCATAACTATGAAATGATCCATTAAAATAAGATGTAAATATCAAAAATTACAAACTTACATCAAAATGTGGATTTGAGAATCTGCAATTAATACTAAAATTTGACTGTATGAAGACTTTGATATGTTCAACAAAACATATTCTAAAGTCCATAACACTTGTTCATCTTCTCCATGAACTCGAGCAAGTCTCTCCATTAAAAGTATATTTAAAAAAATCTTAAAAATGGACATATTGACATTTGAGGAGTATATCTATTTGTTATAGACCTGTAACTCCCTCAAACAAAATGTTAAATCACTTTTGGAGAATTGTTTTCCAATAGAGCTTGAAAACCAAAAATATAGGAAGAATACTAAGCATGCTAAACCTATCATGAAGTACTTCCTACTATTGGTAGATCTAATTCTACCTACTATCCATCATCTCTGCATTAAGGCTCTATGTCTACAAATATACATCTTCCCTACCAAAGTCTTACAACATAGAAGAAAATATATAACACATAATAAACTAGCCATACGCAAATATCTTCCTTGGCCAAAAGGCCTTAACAATATAAGAAAACATATGAAAATTAGACTTGAGTCTATCCCTTGCAAATATTCAACATTCACCCAAGGTAAAATTAGGCATGATTGTAAAACACATACTTGGGTCTGTGTATTTGCAAATACCTTGCAACATCGTAACATTCACCCTGACATGTAGGCCTTACACAATAGGTGAAGATGTCTCTCTAGGCTTGAATTGGTACTTGAACAAATATACAGTCACACATTTATATATTCTATGGCCAAAGACCATACAAATAGAAGAAAATAGAATCACACAAGCTTAGCTCTACGTATGTGAGTATATATAGTCATATGCCATGGCCCAATGGCCTTACATAATTAAACTCCTCACCTCTTACATTCAAGACTTTATCTCTTCTAAGTGACCATGGTTTAAAACCCTTATAGGATAGGTTAATATGTCCATGATCTACATACTTACAAATGAAAACTATATTTGCCATAGCCTAACAATCTTCCAAATAGGCATCCATCCTCCTCCAGACCTTTAGGACTGTATCATAACCTATACCATGCTAGGTCTAATAGTCACATATATATTTCCATGCTTATTCTAATGGCAATATTCCAATGGAAACTAACCACTTTGAATAGCAAATAATGTAGACTAATGATAGCCTCAAGGCTATGGCCTAATGACTAGGAATTACTCTATTGCTAAACAAGGTCAAGGGTTTGACCTTGAATCTTAGTGTGAATTTCCTTATAGGGAATTTTTTCCCACATTCACTAGTGAAAGACTCCTCAAAGGCTTTAAATATCCTAGAGACTAAAATATGACTCATAGCTTTGGCCACGCATCTCACCCTTTTATGTGGCTCAATTTATGAAACCTCCAAGCTCGATTGAGTCAGATTTGGTGCTAGTTTTGGAAGATTTGAGTTGACTATGAGTGGGTTTATATTTAGCTATAATAAGTGTCTCAAGTTGGTTTCTGAGTTGGTACTTAGGCTCGGTCTCAATCTTGTTATAGATTGAATAAGGCATATATCTAATTTAGTCATGGTGAGTTGATACTCAGGCTTGCCATATCTTGAAATTGACATACACACATGTCTTAAGCTCAAAAACATGACTTGGAATTAGTTGGATGATTAAAATATTGGGATTATTAGTGCCACATGTAATGTATAAAGAACACTAAAGAATATATAAATAAAAATGGAGATAAAGGCACCCCTTCATAAAAAGAGTGTGTCGATCCTAGCTGAGGGTCCTCAGCCAACAAAAAGTGGGGCCCATTTATATGAACATAAGTGTCAAATACTAGAGGTAAAAAAAGCACCCTTTTACCATTGCACTACCTCATGTCACATGCTATTGGTCCACTTGGTAACCACACATGCATCCATGTCATTGTAGATATGTTGACCATTTTATCCAAACGTTGACCAATGATATCTAGAGTATACAATGTTAGATTTATGTGTTCCAATCTATGTTGGAAAGATCTCAGAGTGATATTTAGCATTGTACTATATTTAGGAGATCTTAGGAATTATGAAGGATGAAAAATCTTCCAAATCAAACCTCCCCACAAAGAGGATTTTGGTCTCCAAAAGTCTAAATAATCTAACTAACCCAAAAAAAAGATCTCCATGAATTCTCTTCTTTGCCATTGATAATCTTCTTTCACTAATTCTAAACATACAAGAGCCAAAAGTAGCATATGAAGGAGTTATGAAGTTAATCTATCAAAATGATGCAATAAAACTCCATTTGAAAAACATAAGTTTACATTAGTGAAATAAAATGTCATAAAAAACTTCCCTATAAGAATTCAACTATCCAACTACAATTGTAACCTAATTATGAAGAGTAAAACAAACTCTTTACCTATTCTACCAAAATGACCTATTACCCAAAATAGTCATTGAATGTAGTGGATTCTCTCAAACGTTACACTTCATGAAGGCTAAGGTGTTCTCCTTGTTATCTACATTATATAAGGGAAAATAAAATGTGCCACAAAGCCTATAGGACTTGTAAAAAAATTTCAACACCTATATATTTGCATTTATAAACGTTGCCCATCTATGAGTCTTTGAAAGTACATCTACATGACGTGCATGAAAAACATACATGTGAGTGTATAAAAAGTTTTCAATACAAACATTTCCCAAGATACAATGGGAATTAAACATATATTTCAAGTATAAAAATGTACAATGAATTTGTCCATCCTAAGGTTAGTAATGCAAAATATGCACAAATAAGAGGTTCTTGAAAAACTTACAAAATTTGTAAGTAACTATAAGACATATCATAAACATGAGGAAAAAACTATGAATTTTAAACATGTCTCGAAGTTTCCTCACTATTGACTACTCCCTGATTCATACCTCCACACTCATCCAAAATGAGTTATTTTCCCAAAATATTATCACAATGGAAAATTGAATTAGGAGATAGGAAAACATTCTTCTAAACATAACTTTATCATAATTTCTTCTCCAGATCCAATAGTTAAGATTTCCCTAAGAATAATGTTTTGAAGTGAAACTAAGCTTACTAATCAATACCATAGTAATGCTTATCCAAAACTATCCAATTTAACCTTTTTATCATTAAGGTTTGTTCCCTCTTCATGGTTTCCATAACTGAATAGGAGGCGGTTTCATCTTATAAACTCTATCTTATCAAGAATTAGATGATCCATTTTACATTTTCAAAAAGGATTTTGAAACAATTCCACATCAAAGCATATTTAACTTCCAAAGCAACCCTACACAAAAGATTCAAACCAAAATTTTTCATACATAGTTACATTTGAAAATAACATATACCTCTTTAGAAATAGTGAAGTACACTTGTTGAGAAATGGTTTGTAATTTGTTGGTGTTTAACAACTTCCTATTTGCTTCCTACAAATCTTAACAAAGCTATGAAACATACCAATCTATGAACCAATTAAAAAATCAAAACTCAAAGTGCAAAAACCTATTCAATATCCTAAACAATGACCTATTTGCCATTTCTATATCTTACCATATAATTAGTCTTTTCACTTGTTTCTATAATCAAGGGCATAGGCATCCATAATATTATTAGTTATCCAAAATAAAGGCTACATAATTAGTTATCAAAGACCAAATTATTATGTCAATACCAATATGAAATTAGATCACCATCATACCTTAATCTTCCCTCTATGTAGAAATGATGATAGGATTACAACTGATTCCTCTTGGATGTTCATCACTAAAAATGTCTTTCATTTTATCTCATTGCATCCTAAGATAGAAAAGCTGATCCTTTCTCAATACCATCTCATAACTTCAAGTGAAAATTATTTATTCATCATCCATGTTGATCCTACATGACTAGTGGTTTCAGAACCTTGGCTGTTATAAGCTTGTCTTTTTACAGTGAATTAGAACACCTCCCAATTTTCCTTTACACTAGCCATCCTGCATAGTCAAATCAAATAGAAGAACAATACCAAGAATTTGATATCTTAAAACTCCAAATCAAAGTATATCAATAATTGAAGCAATTTCTGTATCAACCTACTCTGATACCAAAATTATCTGAAAACTAGATTTATCTCTTTAGATAAATCAAATAGTTTATAAAAATTAGATAATGAAAATGTAAATTCCTTAAGTGAAATAGAATTGGATGCAAAATATTCTAGGAATGAATGAAAATTACTCAAAAACTCTGTAAATTCATTTCCCACTTAAAACTTTTGATTTGCTTCATTTTTTATAACTTTCTCATAATTAGTTATAGTGTTTCATTAATTCATTTCCAAACTAAATTAAAATGAAACACATAATGAACTACAAGGAAAAAGACACAAACTTGATAATGGAGTTCAACCTTTTAGGGACTATGTCTTTGAGTTTGTATTCATAAACCGATCCATTAAAACAAGATGTAAATATCAAAAATTACAAACTTACATCAAAATATGGATTTGAGAATCTATAAATAATAATAAAACTTGACTATATGAAGACTCTAATATGTTCAACAAAATTTCTTCTCAAGTCTATAACACCTATTCATCTTCTTCATGCATTCGAGCAAGTTTCTCCATTAAAAGTACATTAATTTTTTTTTTGAAAATGGACATATTGATATTTAAGGAGTATCTCTATCTTTTACAGACTTGTAACTACCTCAAACAAAACATCAAATTCATTTCACAAATTTTTTTTACAATAGAACTTGAAAACCAAAAATATAAGAAGAATAGTAAGCATGATAAACATATCATGAAGTACTTCCTACTGATGCTATCTCCAATTCTACCTACTATCCATCATCTTTGCATTCAGGCTTTGTGTCTATAAATATACATCTTCCCTACCAAATTATTATAATATAGAAGAAAACATATAACACATAAGAACCCAGCCATACATAATATCTTCCTTGGCCAAAAGGCCTTCCCAATAGAAGAAAACATATAAAAATCATACTTAGGTCTGTCCCTTGCCAATATTCAACATTCACCCAAGGTTAAAATAGGCATAATTATAAAACACAGACTCGGGTATGTGCATTTGGAATTACCCTACAACATCATAACATCTGCCCATGGCATGCAAGCCTTATATAATAGGCAAAGACATATCTCTAGGATCTTCTTGGTCCCCAAATGAATATATAGTCACACATTTATATCTTTTATATCCAAATGCCATATGAATAGAATAAAAATAGAATCACACAAGCTCGACTTTGTTTATACAAGTATATATAGTCATACTCCATGGCCTAATGGGATTACATAATTAAATGCCTTGCCTCTCACATTTAGGACCATATCTCTTCTAATTGACCATGGTTCAAAATCCTTCCAGGATAGGTGAAGACATCCATGGTCTACATGCTTGCAATGAAAACTATATTCAACATGGCCTAATGGCCTTCCAAATAGGTATCCATCCTCCTTCAAACCTTTGGGACTATATAATAACCTATGCCATGCCAAGTCTAATAGTCACACATATACTACCAAGCTCATTCCAATGGTGAGCTTCCAATGGTAACTAACCACTTCAAATAGAAAACTATTTAGACTAATGATAGCCTCAAAGTTGTGGCCTAATATCTAGAACTTACCCTTTTTATAAACAAGGTCAAAGGTTCAACCTTGAATCTTGGTATGAATTTACTTATAGAGAATTTAATCTCACATTCATTGGTTAAAGAATCCCTAAAGGATTAAAATAACGTATAGACTAACATATGAATCATGGTATTGACCATGTATCTCACCATTTTGTGTGGCTCAGTTTATGAAACCTTTGAGCTTGGTTGAGTCAGATTCGATGCTAAGTTTGGAAGATTCAAGTTGACTATGAGTTAGGTTATATTCAGTTAGAATAAGTATCTTGAGTTGGTTACTAAGATGACACTCAATCTTAGTCTCAAGATCACCATATCTCAAACAAGGAATAACTTTAACTTGGTCATAATGAGTTGATACTCAGGCTCACCATATTTTGAACTTAGCATACACAAGTCTCTCAAGCTCGGTAACATGACTTGAAATTAGTTAGATGATTTACAATATTGGGATTATTAGTCCCACATGTAATGTATAAACAACATTGAAAAACATATAAATAAAAATGTGTCAATGGTAATATGAATAAATAGAGGCAAAGGCACCCCTCCACAAAAAGAGTGTGTCAATCCTGGCTGAGGGTCCCCTACCAATAAATAGCAGGGCCCATTTGTACAAACACGAGTGTTAAAGACCAAAGGTGAAAACAAGCACACTTTTACCATTACAATTCAATGTGTCACATACTAATTGGTCTACTTGGAAACCACACATGCATCCACATCACTGTAGAGATGTTGGCCATTTTTTATCCAAACTTTGACTAGCGATATCTAGAGCATATGATTTCTATTTTATGCATTCTAATATATGTTGGAAAGCTCTCAAAATTCTCTTCAACACTTTACTATTTTTGGGTGAGCTTGGGGATTATGAAGGATGAAAAATCCTTTAGATCAATTAGTATTATTTTTAATCTTCCTCTCTAACTTATCAAATTATGAGTCAATCTCTATAGTGTTCATTATACTAAATTCATCAAATATCACATCCATGATCACTATGAATTTGCCTACGTCCTGTACAAGCAAATGATACCCATTTTTATTTTTTGAATACCTAAGAAAGATGCATTTTCTACTTTGAGGTTTCAACTTAATTCTATGTTCAGTAGGAACTAAAGTAGAGGAAAGACATTCAATAATTTTCTTATGTTTAACTTTTGGTTTAAACCCATGCCTAGCCTCTATGGATTTTAATACAAAATTATAACTATAAGGGATCTATTTCTCAAATACATTGCAATACCGATGGATTCGGCCCAAACTTATCATCGAGCTCTTTATAGTGTAACATAGCTTGAGTTGTGCCCTCTAAAATTTTATTCATCCCTTTAGAAACTCCATTCTATTATGGAGTATAATAATTACTATATTATCGATGAATTATATGTTCCCGACAATAATCCAAAAATTCATTTGAAGTATACTCACCAATATTATCTAAATGAAGAGTAGCTAAGTGTGAACCTTTTTTTTTTCAACTAAATGTAACCATTCAACAAACTTAGTAAAAACCTATGATTTGTTTTTCATAAAAAAACACCCAAGCCATCCTATAAAAATCATTGATAAACAACACAAAATACCTACACCCTACAATTGTTAACTTATTCATCTCACAAACATCACTATGAACTAACTACAAACATCTGTCAACTCATCAAGAAGAATTATTAATATTTTTTTCCCTATTCTATTTTCCTAAAACACATGACTCATAAAGAATACTATCTTTATGAAAAGTAGGAAAACCATTCATCATGCCATATTATTGTAATTCCACAGAAGAGTGAACATTCAAATGTCCAAAATGAATATGCCATAAATGCTATGTAGACATTACACCTATACTTGTATCATAATTATTACAAGTTACACTATGTGAGGAAGCACTTTGCAATGCAAATGAATAAATTTCCTAGGTTCATAACCTATATACATTATTTTGTATCCAATTTTGATTGAATTAATATAAATGATCCCATTTTAAAGCATAATTTAATAACCCTTGTTATAAATAGTTACCAATCAAAGAAGATATTTTTTCAATATGGGAAGATACCAAACATTCTCCAAGTATTTGATAGAACCATTAGGAAGCAAAATTCAAATAGACCCAAGCCCCTATGGAGTATGCATAGACTTATCTAGCAAGGATACTAGAGTGAGAGATGCTTATTTGAAAGTTCAAAAGAAGTATCCCCTAAATTTCATGTTTTTGATTTCACTTATATCTAAAACCCACATATCTGTGAACTCATCTCTAGCCTCATATTCCATATAAGCAATGTTCCCTAAAGCGGTGATTGTGGATTCATGAGCAACATTCCCTGATTCATCATATTCATGGTCTACATATTGATCAGAGTTATACTTAGTTAATTTTTATGGCCTTTCAATTTTGTCAAAAGGAATCCTACACTGAGAAGTAATGTGACCAAATTTTCCACATCTATGACATTGAATGTCTAATCTACCTCAATCTCTGCCTCTATGTGAATTGTGACCACATCCTCTATCACTCTTCTCATTTTAATGAGAATGGCTATATTGTTGATTAGAATAGTTGTTCTAATTATATTCTCTACCTAATTTATGAAATATTTATCCTCTATAACCTATACCCCATCTATAACTTTGCACTCTATTATTTTGTTAAAAAGAAGAAGAAGAACTAGGCTTAAACTTTGTAACATGCACTTCATCAGTTTTCTTGGTTTTTTTTTTTGGGTAGAGAAAAGTCTATTGAGTGTGGATCCCTTTAGGGCTATCACATGACCATGATGGTATGTTTTGGGGGCTTAGAGATCTCCAAGAATGTGGGGATCTCATTTTGCATTTACTCCTCATGTGTGTGAATATTATTAAATGCATATTTAATAATTTTCATGTTGACTTCCATGCTTGTTGGAAGTGGGATTGATTTCCTTATTTTTTAGGGATTTAATTATTAATTAAATAATTTACATATGAGTAGAATTATTAAATATTTTATTTAATAATTTATATGATGTATTATAGAAGTGATATTGATTTCCATATAAAAAAATTATGAAATGTTTCATTTAATAATTTCTATGATGTATTATGGAAGTGGGATTGACTTTCTCATTTTGATGAGTTGGTTGTTATCGCATTTGCATTGGAAGTTATGCCTTTTGGATGAATGACATGCTTTTTCATGGATAGAGCTTATCTTGATAAGGATGGTGTGTTTTATCCTTGTGAGGTGGATTTATTCTTATTTTGTTATATATATATATAGGTGTGGTGTGATGTTTAGAGGTTGATGCATTTATTTAGAGGTGTGGATTTTGAGAGATAGAGTCAAAGTGTAGATATTTGCAAAGTTTAGGTGCTCATTTATAGGGTGTGGTATAATAACTTGTGAGATACAATATTGTGAAGGTGTAGGTGAAAGTGCAACATTTCAGATGTGTAACATTTTCTACAGGAGATATTCTATCTTTGTGAGAGTTCATTATAATATTTTTTTAATATAGTTTTATTTGAGGACTTTCTTGGTAGATGTAGCCCACATTGGGTGAACTATGGTATATTTGTGTTATGTGTGATTATTATCTTGTTCTCTCCATTTATGATTTCATAATAACTATGATTTGAGGAATGTTTTAATGATGCATGCTAGTGCATAATTTAGATCTAATTAATGGTCATATTAAATTTGGTTTATTTATTTTTAATTCCTAACAATTGGTATCTGAGTTTTGGTTGTGTTTGTTGAAGTGGTGAATCATAGGAAGGTTATTATCTTGAGTGGGAGCTATGAGAGAAGAGACTAAATTTAGTGTTGAGAAGTTTGATGGTAATAATTTTGGTTTGTGGAAAATGCAGATGGAAGATTACTTGTATCATAAGGAGCTTCATCTCCCCTTAGAGGGGAAAGTAAAATAACTTGTAAGTATGAGTGATGTGGATTGGTCATTACTTGACATGAAGGAATTAGGATCCATACGGTTATGCCTTGCATCTTCTATTTCATTTAACATTTTTGATGAGAAAAGTAAAGAGGATCTCATCGATAAACTTGGGAAGTTGTATGGAAAATCCTTAACTTCTAATAAAAATTTTCTTATGAAAAGATTGTTTAACATGAAAATGTCTAAGAATGGTTCAATTACTAGTCATTTAAATGATTTTAATATGGTTGTAAGTATGCTCATTTCAGTTGGAATTAAGTTTGATGATGATGTTATATCTTTACTAATTTTATGTTATTTGCTTGATAGTTGGGATAGTTTGGTTATGGCTGTGAGTATTGCAGTCTCTGCCAAGGGAAGCTTAAATTTTGAGGATGTTTTAGGTGTGATTATTAGTGGAGAAATGTGAAGGAAAAACACTAGTAAATCATCTTTAGGTAAAGATTTATCTATATATACTAGAGGGAGGCAAAAGGGCAAGAGCAAAGGTAATAATGGAAATTCAAAGGGTAGATCTAAGTCCAGATCTAGATCGAAGATGATATGCTGATATTATGGGAAGAGTGGACACTCAAAGAAGGAATGTTGGTCACTTTAGGATAAGAATTCCAAGAAGGAGGAAATGAATGAGGTAAATGTGACATCAGGAAAATCATGCCAGGATGCCTTAATTCTTTCTATGAATAGTTTTTTTGAGTCTTGGGTATTAGATTCAGGGGCTTCTTTTCATGCCATCCCACATAGGCATTATTTTATTGATTATGTTTAAGAGAACTTAGGACATGCTTATATTGGTGATGATAAACCATGTGAGATAGTAGGAAAATGTTGTGTTCAAGTTAAAATGTAGAATGAGAACACATGGCTACTTCATGATGTTAGACATGCGCCTATGTTGAGATGGAATTTGGTTTCAGTGGGGTAATTGGGTAGTGAGGGGTATTTGATAATGTTTACTACATATTCTTGGAAAATATCCAAAGATGCTCTTGTGGTTTTGAGAGGTAAGAAAATTGGTACTTTATATTTGACTAGTAGTGTTGATTCTTGTGATTTAGTTGCTACACATGGAAATGCAACTATGTGGCACTACAGACTCAATAACATAAGCCATAAGGGCATGAAGATATTAAAAGATAATTTGCCTAGATTAAAATACATAGATCTTGACTTCTATGAGAATTGTGTGTATGAGAAATAGAAGTGGCTTAAGTTCTTAAAAGTTAGACCCACAAAGAAAGAACACAAATTAGAGTTTGTACATTCCGATGTATGGGGACCAACTCATGTATCTTCTATTGGTGGATCCAATTATTATGTCAGGTTTATTGATGATTTAACTAAGAAAGTTTGGATTTATTGCATTAAAAATAAATATGATGTATTTGATACTTTTAAGAAGTGGAAAGCCTTGGTTGAGAATGAAACATGTCTCAAGTTGAAATGTCTTAGATTAGATAATGGAGGTGAGTATTGTATTAATGCTTTCTTTGATTATTGTTATAATAATGGAATTCATATGCAAAGGATGGATCCAGTAACTCCACAGTAGAATGGGGTGTCTAAATGGATGAATAGAATAATAATGGAACGTGTTAGGAGTATGAGGTTACATGCAGGGTTGTCTTTATAGTCTTGGGTATAAGCAATCAACACAATAGTATATTTTATTAATAGAGGACCTTCTATCCTTTGGATGGAGGCATTATTGAACAAGATTGGTCTAGTAAGAATGTTTATTATTCTTTCCTTAGAGTCTTTGGATGTGAGGGTTTTGCTCTCATTAAAAAAGAGGATAGGACTAGGTTAGAGGCTAAATCAGAGAAATGCACATTTTTTGGTTATGGTGAGGATGACTTTGGTTTTCATTTATGGAGCATTAAAGATAAGAAAATATTTTAGTTTAGAGATGTAGTCTTTAATGAAAAAGATCAATTGCAGGAATAAGAACAAGAATAAAAAGAGTACATAGTATTAGATGACATTGTGGATGGAAACATATCTAATGAATCAGTTTAGGAACCTTATACACAAGGACCCCAAACTCTTATGGTAAGGTCTTCTAGGGTAATAAGAGAACCTAAAGGTTTTTCTCCTTCTTTGAATTTTTTATTATTCACTGACAATGGAGAACCAAAGTGTTATGAGGAAGCAATGCAGGTAGATGCTAGGTTGAAGTGGGAGCAAGCCATGGATGAGGAGAATAGATCTCTCATGGATAACCAAACATGGGATTTGGTTAGGCTACCCAAGGGAAAGAGTGTGTTGCCAAAAACATGGATCTTTAGAATAAAAGAAGAGGATGAAGGGAGAAAAAGGTATAAGGCCAGGATGGTGGTTAAGGGGTTTGCACAAAAATAATGTATTGATTTTGATGAGATTTTTTTCTCTAATTGTAAAAATGACTTTTATTAGGATTATTTTTGGTTTAGTTGTAGTTGAGGATTTGTACTTAGAATAATTAGATGTGAAAACCACTTTTATTCATGATGACTTGGATGAAGAGTTGTGTATGAAGTAGCCACATAGATATGAGGTCAAAGGGAAGGAGAACTATGTGTACAGACTAAAGAAGATCTTGTATGGATTGAAACAAGATCCATGACAATTATATAATAAATTTGATTATTTTATGTTGGAACAAGAATATCAAAGGTGTAATTATAACTAGTGTGTACATCAAACATTTTGATGACGGTTCCTTTATTATTTTATGCTTGTATGTGGATGACATGTTAGTTGTAGGAAAGAACATAAAACATATTCAGACACTCAAGAAATAGCTTAGTGACTCCTTTTCTATGAAAGATTTGGGTGTTGCAAAGTAAATATTTGGTATGAGGATTTATTGTGACAAAAAGGAGAGGAAGTTGATCTTATCCCAATTAGAGTATGCAAAAAAAGCATTGAAAAGGTTTAACATGTTGGATGCTAAATCTATTAGTAATCCTTTAGCAAGTCACTTTAGATTATCAAAGGGGAAGTGTCCCAAAATAGAAGATAAAAAACTTAAGATGTCTCAGATACCTTACTCATCGATAGTTGGTAGCTTGATGTATGCCATGGTTTGTACTAGGTTGGATATTGCCCACATAGTGGGAGCTGTGATTAGGTATATGAGTGATCCATGTTATGAGAATTGGCAAGCAGTGAAATGGATTCTTTGGCATTTGAGAAGTATGATAGGTTATATATTTACTATTGGAGATATAATTATTAGTCAGATTTCTACGATACAGTAGGTGGTGGCTTTGTCAACCATAGAGGTAGAGTATGTTACTACCACAGAGGCTAGCAAGGAGATGATTTGGTTACAATAATTTTTTTGAGAGTTGGGGCATGAGCAAGAAGTTGGGAGACTACATAAAGATAGCTAGATTGCTGTTCATTTGACAAAGAACTCTGCTTTCCACTTGAGGATGAAACACATTCAATTATGTTATCACTTCATTAGGACAAATTTTGAGGAGAATTTGGTGAAGCTAGAGAAGATTCATACTAACAAGAATTCTATGGATATGATGACCAAGGTGGTCACATTGGACAAGTTGAGACTATGTTTAGATTTGGTTGGTCTTAGTGATCATAGAGTAGTGATAGATTTTGTTTAGGAAAAATGGTCTCCAAATGGGAGATTATTGAGTGTGGAGCCCTTTGGGGCTATCACACGAACATGATGGTACATTTTGGGGGCTTATAGAGATCCAAAGATGTGGGGAGTTCATTTTACATTTACTCCTCATGTGTGTGAATATTATTAAATGCATTTACTCCTCATATGTGTGAATATTAATAATTTTCATTTTGACTTCCATGCTTATTGAAAGTGGGATTGATTTCTTTATTTTTTAGGGAATTAATTGTTAATTAAATAATTTCCATATGAATAGAATTATTAAATATTTTATTTAATAATTTATATGATGTATTATGGAACTGGGATTGATTTCTATATGAGAAAATTATTAAATGTTTCATTTAATAATTTCTATGATGTATTACGAAAGTGGGATTGACTTTCTCATTTCAAAGAGTTGGTTGTTATCACATTTGCATTGGAAGTTATGCATTTTGGAGGAATGGAATGTTTCTTCATGGAAAGAGCTTATCTTGATGAAGATGGCATGTTTTATCCTTGTGAGGTGGATTTATTAATCTTTTTTTGATATGCATGTGTGGTGTGACCTTTAGAGGTTGATGTGTTTATTTGCAGGTGTGGCTTTTGAGAGACAAAGTCAAAGTGTAAATGCTTTTCAAAGTGTAGGTGTTCATTTATAAGGCATGGTATAGCAGCTTATGAGATATAGTATTGTGTAGGTGTAGGTGAAAGTGCAACATTTTAGATGTGCAACATTTTCCATAGGAGATATTCTATCTCTGTGAGAGTTCATTATAATCTTGTTTTTATTATAGGTTTATTTGAGGACTTTATTTGTGGATGTATCCCACATTAGATGAACCACGATATATCTATGTTATGTGTGATTGTTATATTGTTCTCTCCATTTATGCTTTCATAATAACTATGATTTGAGGAATGTTTTCGTGATCTATACTAGTGAATAATTTAGATCTGATTTATGGTCGTATTAAATATGGTTTAAAAGTTTTTTTAATTCTTAACAAGGTCATGCTAAATAAGCAACTCAATAAGTTTATCAAAATTTATGCCTGTGATCTTGTTATAGACATGAAGCATTTCCAAAAGGTTTCTAGAGGACATAGGTAGTCCTTTCAATGTAGCAGTGTTAACGAGATCATCATCAAATTTACCAAACCCAACCTTAATATACTTAGTATTAATATTATTCAACTTAGACATGTACTATATTATATCCCCATCTTACTCTAATGACAAAGTAAACACCTGTATATGTATATCTATTTTCTTATGCTTGGGATTTTTATCATAAAAGTTAGATAAAGTCTCCCATGCAGTGTAACTATGGGGAGAGTTTTCAATATGAATGTAAGTATATATAGTGCAACAACACTTGATTAAGGTTAGGGATTTAAAATCACACATATTAAAAATATCAAGTTTAGACTATATGTAGGCAACAAAGGATTTTCATTCTTCACAACATCCCATAATTCATTGGAAATTAATGAAGCTTCCATTAAACATTTCCAATTAGTGTAATTAGAAATCGTCAAATGATCACCATCTTAAAGTAAATTTTGAATTTTTGGCATTTTAAAATGAAAGTAAATGCAAAAAAATGAAATAAAAACACACTCACAATAACACTTGGCATAAAACAATGCTTCTATGATATTTTTGACTTAACCTCTGTGTAGATAAAATGAAAGTTTTTTTATGGCTTTTTCACTTAACCTCACCAAAAAACAAAAATTTACACCCTCATTTCACTAATTATGCCCTTATTTCACCAATTAGACCCTTATTTCACCAAAGAAAAACACAACTATTAATTTTCTCCCACTTTTTTCCATTCTTTTACATGATTTATGGCCTTTACAATATGCAAAACATACAAAATATTCTTAAAAAAAATGGAATATTCTTTTAAAAAGCAAATTAATCAAATAGAAAAGTTGACCAAAAATGAGTTTTAAACCTTAGACCTCAAGGTTTATAAAAATAAGCCTTTCCAATTGCTCTATGAGCCTTTACAAGACATATATAGAGAAGTTTATATTTAAACCTGATTTTTGTCTCTATGAAAATAAAAAAATTACTTTTCCAAGTAAAAATTATTCCATCCATGATTTTTTTTTAAAAAAGGTAAAAAGCCTTTGTTTTTATGGACCCCCCAAACCGTAATTTTTTATCAAACTATACCAAAAACTTTGATAAATGAAATTTTATTTCTCCTAATTCATTTCAATGCCATGGTTTCTCTAGGATGCCATAACTACCCAAAAAAGTTTCTCAGGTCTTTCCGAGGTCGTACAGGGCCAACAAGTCAATACAAGGATGTATTACTCAAATTTTAAGCTATTTCAGGTTATTAGAGGAGGATTTTATACATAAAAATGATGGCTAGAGATTTTTTTAGGATGCTAGGAAGCCTTATAGATGAAAAAATTAGGCTATACAACTTAGAAAATTGGATTGAAAAGCTTTTAGGCTTGTTTGTGATCAAATTTCTAGCAGAAAAGTCTCAAACTGATAATAATAACCAACAAATTCAACTCAGATTTATTCCACAAACCTATAGAGGTCATACCATATTTTTATAGGGATTTTCAAGCTAAAAATTCTGTACAAATGGATTATTGGTCTTTTATGGTAGAGTTTTCAGATTTGGATTCAAACAAGCATTTTTTACAGGATTTAACAATGAGGATTAGGATTCAAAATGGAGAAGGATAATTATTTAGGTGTTTCTTAGGCATATAGACAAAAAAAATTAAATTTTCAATGTATTTAATTTATATATCCTCTAATCACAGGCTTTGAAAAATGTATTTGAAAAATTTAATATTTGAATAATTTTTCAAATTTTGACACCAAAGTTTAATAAAAGGCATACCTTAACATGTTCACTGTAAAATTGATTTCATGTGAGCCTTCTTTATCTAATCACATGAATTTGTCTTTTCCCTTATATTTTACCTAAGATCACCATGGTCTCTTTTACCATGCTCTAATACCACTGATAGCATTCAAACCACTTCAACCGATAAAAATCACCTTAGGATAAATCTTGTGTTTATAGTAGGTAGACCACAAGCATTTTATTAATAATTAAAATAGATACATAGAAAAGGGTGCCAATATGCCATTAATCCTTTTACACACTGAAACATGAATATATAGGGTTTCACCTATGACTGGTAAAAACCAACTACCTAATAACCAACTCTCTATGAGAATTCAACCCATAAGTTAGTTTTATTATTAACATAAAATATTAAACCAAACTAAGTAAACATGACTATGTTTATTTAAGGAGGTGTATTTATAAATAAATATGCATGCCCTTTACAATTTATTTATTATCAAAAACCTAAAATATAGTTAAGACTTTGGAATAAGTCCTAAAATTTTGGTCTAGCCTATTTGCCTTAGAAAATCTGAGTCTTTTGCATTGAATTTAAAATTTAATCTTTCGAAGTAAAAATCCTAAACTAATTAGGTTTATACCAAAACCTCATATAATTTGGGCATACGTAGTATACCTTTTATGTTTATATTGTGATACTTGGATTTATTTCCTATTTGAGCTAAAGATCCCTTTCCTAAACCTAGCGGTTATTTATTGTCTCATGCCATGTTTGAGCATCCTTTGAGCTAAGTTGTTGCTGTATGCACTAAAATCCACTCAACCTGACAATTATACTATTCCACTAATTTAGAATAAAAATACATTTCCTAGTTAATTAACTAATATCCCATTCCCTATTCCCTACATCTTACAAACCTTATTTCATCGCATAACGAATTAATCCCCTTCATTAATCTACTAACAAAACCCATTTACCTACTAACCTACTCCCTAAGCCACTTACCAATTTAAAAATACAATTTATGCTACCTACCCATCTAGCAACGTATTCCTAGCTATTCTCAATCCCGTAAACTCTAATAGAGATTTATAGAGTTAGATAATTCTATAAATCTCCTCTATTTTATCCCCTTTTCTGCTAGAATTTTGAATTCTGGAGATTTCCAAAGAATTTTAAATTCCTTGTAAATATCCTAACCATTGATCTGAATGGCTCAAAATTAAATTTGAGCCATTGATTCTTCCCTCCATTTACTATATAACTAAACCACCTTCCTCCATGGAAACTAAATTGGAACATGAAAAATTAGAAGCTTGCTAACTTGTTTCCATTGTTATCTATCTTATAATTCATACAATCCTTGTCAAAGGCCACTACCAAGCTCAAGAGTGCATTGGAAGCTATTATCAAGAAAAGATAAGCAATCCAACATCTATCTATTTTTAATCAAGCATCCATTTGGAAACCTTGAAGAGGAGCTATAAAGAGTTAAAATGATGGTAAGAATCCCTATAGCAATCTGACTATCTCTTTTATCCCCTCCTTTTGATGTTGTTTAGATTTTAGGTTTTTATTGCTAAAAATAGTAATAAGAGGTGAATCTAAATTTTAGGATACATTTTAGAGACCCTAATGAGACCATTACTCCATAATATAACCTCTTAAGCTTTTTGAAAGTGATTTGAAAGCTTACAAGAACAACTGGACATGAATTAAGCACCAATTTTTCAAAGTTTATCATGTACAGGTGATCTATAATTTTGCACTGGTATCTACAATATTGTAGTTACAGTTTTGTAGGTAAATAATGATATTACATGATGGTCTGGTCTTAAACACTAAAGGTTTAGGGTTTTTAAGGTTATTTTTTGGGTGCAAAATCACTACTTCATAAGTAGCAATATTTCCCTATTAATCACGATTGTATAGGTTGAGTCATGATTTTACAAGGTTTGCTAGTTAAGGTCATATATTTTGTATTTATTTGTTACTAAATATTTTGTAATTCTATTTTATATTTAGAATTTTTTTTATCTCCTATATGTAGGACAAATAAGGGTTAATCTAGCATCTTGACTATTTCACACCAATGTATGATCTCGTAACTTTCAAATTAGTGACTTTTCCCTAGAAAAAGAAGAATTAACAAGATTTTGATCGTATGTGATTAACCTACAATATCATGAATTTATTAGTTGTAACATTGATCTATTAATCATGGTATTTCCATTGATAATTATGGTATTGCCTCTCTTGGTCAAAATGGTAAAAATATGACATGTCAGTTCTTAATTTCTAGGTAACGATTGTTCAGCTTCTATTAGACATTATAAGTCCTCCTTGATAAGCCAGGGCTATCTCTTTTCCATCCTTAACTATTATGGAATTTGGTCATTTTTGACTAAGTGTTTTCTTGAAAATTATATTTTTAATTTTTCTATGTGTACAGGACAATAGGTGGAAGAGGAGGAATAAAGAAACTATAAACTAAACACCTTAATATTAACCTGTTTGACCCCCTACTGTAATATCATAACTTTTAAACTTGTAGTTTTGACATGATATTAGTGGTTTTGTAGTATAATTAGCAATTTTAGGTTTAGGAATAAAAAGGGTGTATTTTTAGTCATATGCTTGATCTTTAGCTAACCATAGTTTATCATTCTGTCTGCACATTATCACATAGATTATCTAAGGAAATTTTTTTATTGAAAATTCCTAGTAGAATCAAAGTTTGTAAACTATCATAAGTTAGTTTTTGAAAGAATTTTTAGTTGACCTAACTATTTAGAACATTCTAAAAGATAAATCATCTCACTAGTATTTATTTGCTTTAGATAAAATTTTGTAATTTTTCATTTTAGTGCAAAACTGTAGATCAATTTTTTTTTAATAATTACAATCTTTCATTTATAGTTATGATTTTGCCTAAAATTTATGGTTTTATAGGTTAAATATCATGGTTAGTAACCTATTACAATATTACAACTCATGATTTGTGATTTTTCTTTGGAGTTATGATTTTATAGTTTCTAGTTATGGTTTTGTATATAACTGACTGTGTAATTGTAATTTTGTAGCAAAGTTGAGGTTTTGCAAAAAATAAAACTACTAACCCCTTTGACTAGGACCTCTCAATATCAAGACATCCCATTTTGTCTTCCTAAAATTTGTGCTTGTAGGAGGGGTACCAAAAAAATAACATTTTAATTTCATTGTTTACTTGTTATGTGGCTTGATTATATATATTTGTGTTTTTCTCACACAAGTAATTAGTTGGGAGAAATTAATTATGATTTCTTATTTGTTACTCCCTCTTGAGTCTAGGATAACACATGATGTGGAATTCATATCTATGCATGGGATAAGTAATTAGGGGTCGGTGATGTTGATTTCATCACTACACACTAGACCAAATTCCATGTTTTGACAGAGTATAAAAATCAAGAGAATTGTCATTAGGTGCCTAAGCAAAATTCCCCATAAAGGGTTCCATGGAGTGAGGGGTGGTTAAGATCCAATACACAAAGTAGTTAGACAACATCTTATATAGACTTGGGCCTCACTATACCTTCACGTATATCAGGGAATCCCCTATAAACCCTTGTAAAAACATAGCATGGGACCTTTCAGCCATAACATGAATTTCACAATAGGAGGTAGGATTAACTCCTATAAAGTTGTTAAGTGTAGATGGGTTTGATAAAGTTTGATTGATTCCATAAAGGTCACTAGCCTACAGCCTCACCTATGAAGCCATTAGATGGTGTAAACATTGGGTTACATACCCTTTTCAGTTTAATAGGTTAAGGATTATTTTTGCATGTGTTATTTATGTGTCATGTTAGACTCATGTTGTTCATAAACTGAGTTATCCATACTCCATTTTATTTTTTACACCTTATATACACTTAGGCTAATATCCATTCTTAGACACCGTCATTATATCTATCCCATCACCATATCCATCTCATCATCCTAAAACACATCTATCTTATATCTTTCATCCTCCACCCATCTTATATCATCCACTCATCTTATATCTTCCACCCCCTATCCTAGACAACATATAATATCTATCCTATATCTCTCATCCTCAACCCATTTAGTACCCATATTACATCTTGCATACCCCTCATATCCATCTCACTAACATAAATAACATCCATTTTATATATTTATTCCCTATCCTAAGTAACCTATATAATCCATATTATATCTTCTATCCTCCATCCATCCTGTATCTTCCATTACTTATCCCAAACAACATCTCATATCTATCATATATTTTCTATCCATATAAAATCTTCCATTCCTCTCATATTCATATCATTATCTTATATCTTCCCATCCTATATCTTTCATCATCCATACCCTATTCATTTCATATTATCCCATCATCCTTGAATAATATATTTATTCTTGGAGCCAAATTATAATGATCTCTCATACCTTTAATCCTCATTATCACTTTCTAAATCCTTGGACTAGGTATTATCAACATACATAGCCTTATCAAGATTCTAATCTAGCACCCATCACTCCTTTCTATCAGTGCCTTTTTCACATAAAACCCATCCAATTATTAGTTTGCTAGTGTATAAGGTATTTGATCTCATCATCCCATTCTATTATTTCTAGATTAGACTCTTACAAATCTTTGTATTTTGGTAATTTTTAGTCATTCCAATCTCCACATCCCTTTCTAAAAACCACCACATCACCTTCTTTGACCATTAGTAGATTTTATTTCTATACTAATTATTCAACCCTTCCACATCACCTATCACACCGCATCATAATATCCACTTTCTTCATCCAATATGGTGATCCAAACCCATGCCCAACAACTCAAGATAGGATAAGATTACAACCAAGACAATGATTTACTAGGGAATCTGGGTGATCTAACTTGAGATCATGATGATACAAATAATGATATGCATACTCCCAGAGGAGAATATGACCAATTTGGTCCCCTACATAATGATGATGTTAAGCATTTAATTGATCAATACCTATATGAAATCCATGACGATGTTCTAGCTCGAGCCATTGAAATGAGGGGCACACTACCCTGAAATTTTGACCATAATATTTTACAACACATAGTCCATCCATCCATCAAGCCTAATACACCATGTCTAAATATACACACTAATCAATTACCCAAAGAATAAAAAGGTGTGGACCAAGAATTTGAAGAAGAATAATGACCCACACATCTCCAAAATAACTATATTTAGGTTAACATGAGGTAAACTATCCTAGAGGATTGACTCAACCAACTTACATAAAAAATAAATCTCTTACTCCATACACAAAATCAATGACCATCATCCTCATGTCAAAATATATATATAATGCTCATATCTTTAATAGGTCTCATGATAATCACAACCAAATCTCTAATCCCCTTGGGGACACAACATTTGCACAAGAATGGAAAGTGATGAAGGAGATTCTAAAAAATTGACCCACACTCACAATCAATGAAATATAAGTATGAAGATTTTTACTCTTCTCCCTTGGATATGAGAATTTTTCAAAGACCTTTCCCACTCCACTTCGAGGTACCTAAATTTGAAAAATATAGAGAGAAAGGTGATCCACACTACCATTTACAAGATTTTTATGTGGCTTGTCATGAAGTTGGATATGAAGATGCCTACTTACTAAAACTTTTCCTAAAAAGGTTCACTAGACCAACCCTAGAATGGTTCATGCATCTGATAAAGGGGTCAATATCTAGTTTTGGATAATTAACTAAATAATTTTAAAGATATTTCTCTTTTAATATTGAACATGATGTATTCATCATAGACCTATATAATACTAAACAAAGAAATGGAGAAAGATTGGCATCTTTCTTGTAATGATAGAGAAGCTTGGCAAACTACCTTCAATGCATAGTACCTGAAAAAGAACTAGCCAAAATATTTTTTGAAAATCTCAATGCTGAGCTAAAATATTAGTTAAAACTGTAATATGCAAATTTTTTTGATGAGATCATCAAAAAAGGATGCAAATTGAAAGAACACTTATCAAAAAGGGAACAATTAAATTATACTCCAGAAATGAACATAGTCAAAACCAAGATAAATCCTTTTCAGGCAAGTCAAAAATATTCAACAAGAATAAAAATGTCTCCTCTATTCGAGTGCCAGTAAACCAAAAAATTGAACTAGAAAAATACCTCTCACCATCCTTAGAGTGCCAATTGAAATAGTCATTGAATAATTAATTTTTTCTAACATGATCACTCTTCTTAAAATTGAGCCTTTGGATGATTATCAACCTCAACTTTATTGGTACCACAAAGATGAATTTTACAAATATCATAGAGTCAAAGATCATGACACAGAATGGTGTATGTAACTAAAGCATTATATTCAAGGCTTAATTGAAAGAGGTGATATTTAAATAGAAGGGGGGAGTAATCCTAATCAATCTTCAAATCAGTAATTAGGCATTTATTAGGACCCCTTACTAGGGCATGATCAGATAAATAAGAAGCCACCAAGAGACTAGGTTCAAGTCTCCTCTTCCAATTCACACTAACTATCACGGCATGCCATAACATTACATCAACACCATTAAAATCCAGATCCCCCAAGAGCCTATTCCACCATCACCCACCATATTAAATATTAATAGGGCCACTATTGATTGTGTGGTTACTACCACACATAGCAAAATCATAGTTCTTAGGGCACCCCTAAAGGACCCATCCACTTATACTACTCAAAAGGGGAATATTTGTAAGAAAGTTTCTATATCTTCTGATAAATATTATGATATAATTCAACAACTTAAGAAGATACCCACTCAAATATCATTGATGGAACTCTTCAAAACATCCCCTCTACATCAGGAGATATTCAATTAAGTTTTGAATGACCTCAAAGTCCATAGGGATATTGACATCAATTAATTCTAGGCATTATTGGGTTATTTATCCCCTTCTCAACAAATCACCTTTGGTGCCCAGGACATGCCTCCTATTGGCCCCTATCTTAATTACCCTTTATTTATAAAAGTCTCCATATCCAATCATTACATTCCCTCAGTAATCATAGATAGAGGGTATACATTAAAATTATGTAATTTAATTTTATTAAATAAATTAGGGTATTCCAAAACATCTTTAGGGCCTACTATGATTATGATTAAAGTATATGATGATAATGAATAGCCATCTATGAGAACTATCTACCTTCCCATTTCTGTGGGACTCATGGTACATCAAACCCTACTTCATGTTGTATATGTTGACTTACCTTATAATATGATACTAGGATGTCTCTAGATCCATGAGATGCAAGTTATCCCATCTACCCTAGATCAATGTCTAAAATTCCCCCAGTCAGGTATAAAAGTCACCATTCTTGGAGAAATTGATCATTTTCATAGTTACCAAATGGATCAATCCAAATCATATCATTGTCCTAGCGCATATAATTCCATTTTAATCCCAAAAACTACTAAATATATATGCCCCAATAAGTTTGTGCCTACTACAAATCCATTACCTAAAGTCACTCATTTAAAAATCGCATCCACAAGTTATATGGAATATGAATATAAAACATTTTATATAGGTGACTTACCTCTTTTCCCACGTAGTTACAATTTCTTGGATATGTATAAGATCATTCCTATCAGCTATAAATTGGGAACAACAACCTTCTCAAGTGAAAGACTATTATTAAAAGAATATATTGATGAACTAGATGAATCATGGATTATTCCAGAAGATGAGGCCCTCACATCTCCTAGAAAAGATACCCCCACATCTAGAGAATGTTACAACACATGCATTATCAAGGGAAAGGACTAGGGTGACATGATCAAGGAAGGATTTAACCCATAAAAATTTAATAACATCCACATTATCTTGTTTTAGGGTATAAACTGCTTGATGATGACTTAAAAAATATCATTATGTATACTGCTTTGGTCCCTAAGGAGTCTTTCTCTGATGAAGAAATCAAGATGGGTTCCATTTATAGTTTCTATGAGGATATTTTTGCCACAAAACTTTTCCCTAAAACCACCATTTCCATCATCAACATATCCCTCTACTATCTCTCTTTAATTGACTTGGATCAACATCAGGAGCCATCCTTTGATATATTTCAAAATGATGAGGCAATCTTAGAATTTTTAGGAGCTCAAGATTTAATTTCTTCCAGTGACCATAAAAAGGATTTTTTATCAATATTTATCAATCAACCTATTATGGGGAATAAAAACATCCCCTTGACCAAAATGAATAAGAGCAATTTGAAGAAGAAGAGCCACCGCTAGATCCAAAATAATTTCCACATGATGTAACTAAGTCAAAAGACCACTAAAATAGATACAAAACTCCCAGATGGTTTCACTTTAGATATCCTAGATCAATAGTTTCCCCCTTATCTCTAAGATCAATAACCCTCTCTCAATGAGGAGGTGATCAAGGTTAACATTGGAACTAAAGATAGTCCCAAAATCATCAAACTGAGGGAAACTATCTCACCTGAAGAGCATCAAATTATTATTGAGCTACTTAAATAATTCATAGATGTTTTTGCATGGTTCTAATTTGGCATTCTTGGAATTGATCCCTCCTTAGTAGTGCATCCTTTGTTTTTTCATCCTAATGCTAAACCAATCAAGTAAAAGTTACAAAAGATGCACCCTAAAGTAGCCTTGTTAGTTAAGGAGGAACTACAAAAATTCTTGGAAGCAAGCCTTTATCTAGCCCATTGATTATTTTGATTGGATATCCAATATTGTTCGTATGGCTAAGCCATAAGGAGGAATTAGGATTTGCATGGACTTTTGAGACATTAATAAGGCATGTACCAAGGATGACTTCCCTCTTCTAAATATTGATATGATCATGGATTCAATAGTAGGATATGAAATTTTATCTCTCATAAATGGTTTTTGGGGTTACAATTAAATCAAAATCATGCCAAAATATTAACATAGACAACCTTCATCACTCTATGGAGGACCTTATACTATCAAGTCATGCCCTTCAATCTCAAAAATTCTAGTTCCACTTATCAAAGGGTAACGATGGTTATTTTTCATGATATGATGCATGATATAGTTTAATATTATGTGGACGATATCCTAAGGAAGTCTCGACTCAGATCAAAGAATCATGTAGTCTTAAGAAGAATATTTGAGCGACTACAAGATTATAAAGTCAGATTGAACCCAAAGAAATGTGTATTTGGCATAAATTTAGGTAAATTACTAGGGTTTATTATATCTAGGAGAGTCATAGAAGTGGACGTAGCTAAAATCAAAGAAATTATGGAAATGCCTCCCCCTCACAATCTAAATTAGCTTAGGAGTCTTTAGGGAAAGTTGAAATCTATTCATTGATTCATCTCCCAACTCATTAAAAAAAAATCATCCCTTTACTCATATTTCAAAGAAGGGGACCAATTTTAATTAGAACTTTGAATGCCAATAGGCCTTCAATAATGTTAAACAATATTTGGCAAATCCACCTATGTTATCACTCCCTATGATGGGAAGGCCCTTGCTCTTGTATATCTCTGAAACTCCATGTGTAATAGGTTCCCTCCTTGCACAACACAATTATGAGGGTAAATAGAAAGCAATTTATTATCTCAGTCGCACTTTAGTCTCCTATGAGCTAAATTATACTCTAATTGAAAAATCTTGCTTAGTTGTGGTCTTTACCTTGCAAAAAATTTGGCATTATATGATTAACAATCAAGTCTAGTTCATTTCTAAAGTTAATCCTCTCATATATTTATCATCAAAATCAGCCCTCACAAGATTAATGGATAAGTGGATTATGTTACTTAGTAAATTTGATATCGAATATGTTCATCAAAAGGCCATAAAGTGATTAGTGATAATAGATCAATTAGCATAAGCACCTCTTTTTATGACTGAGTCTCTTATCATAGTCTTTCTAGATGAATCTATAATGAGTACTTTAGAATCTAATAGCTGGAAGCTATATTTTGATGGCTCTTTTACTACACATGGATTGAGGGTGGGCATCCTTCTAGTCACCCCACAAGGTGACCTCATTCCAAAAGATTTCCACCTCACTTTACTGTGGACCAATAATATTTTAGAATATGAGGCTTTAATCATTGGCATTGACCTAAACATCTAATATAACATCCAACATTTATAAGTACTTGGTGATTTAAAACTCATAATTAATCAGATTAATGATGAGTTCCCAACTAAAGATGAAAAATTGTTTTTTTTATAAGCAATTGGTAGATCAGTTAAAGTATAATTTTTAGTCTATTATATTTGAACAAGTGCCATAAGGGAGTAATAAAATAGTTGATTCAATGGACATTATAGGATCTTTATTTGATCTCCCTAAAGACATCTTAGAAGGGAATTTTTTAATAGAGCATCTAATTCTCCTAGCTCATCAATCTGGTAGACCAGTTAAAGTATAATTTTTAGTTTATTATATTTGAACTAGTGCCATAAGGGAGTAATAAAATAGATGATTCAATGGACATTATAGGATCTATAATTGATCTCCATAAAGACATCTTAGAAGGGAATTTTTTAATAAAGCATCTAATTCTCCTAGCTCATCAATCTATGGTTCCTTTACAAATTTACGCTATTCCTGATCCCAGTCTTCCCTGGTACCATAATTTTTATAATTACCTCCATGATAACATCTTACCAGCTAACCTCAATTACCATTAGTGCAAACCCTTCATCCATCACACCTCTTGTTGTACCATCCTCATCAACATGATCTACCACAGAGGTTATGATGGGTCTTTGTTAAGATTCCTAACCTCAGAAGAGCCTCTCTCATATCAAGGAGGTTCATGATGGTATTTGTGGCTATCATATTAGTGGGATGGCCTTGGCTAATAAATTTCTCTAGACTAGATACTATTAGCCTACCATGGAATAGGTCACCTGTCAGTATGTGAAAAAAATTGTAGCTTGTCAAAAACATGGTAATCTTATCCATGCACATACCCAAAAGCTACATCCCATAATAAGTCCATAACCATTTTCTATATGGGGAATTTATTTGATTGGCAAGATAAATCCCACTTTTTTTTATGGACATAAATTCATTATTACTTCTATGGAGTATTTCACCCAATGGGTAGAATCAATGCCACTTACCTATACTACAGGTCTCCAGATTTCTAAATTTTAGCTCAGCATTGAGATTGTTAAAAAATATTTTAGCTAGTTCTTTTTTAGGTACTATGCATCAAAGGTAACTTTCCAATATTATCCATCATTGCAAGAAAGATGCCAATCTTTCCTCACTTCTCTATTTAGTATTATAGAGGTCTATGATGGAGACATCATGATCAATATTAAATGAGAAATGTCTTACAAATTATTTTATTAATTCTCAAAAATTAGATATTAACCCCTTTGGTAGATGCTTGACCCATTTTAGGGCTGGTCCAATGAGATTTTTTGGGAAAGTCTTAGTAAGTAAGCATATTCATATGTAACTTCATGACAAGCCACATAAAACTCTTGTACATGGTTGCTGGGATCACTTTTCCCTCTATATTTCTCAAATTTAGGTAATTCAAATTTAGGTGGAAAAGGTATTTTAAAAATGATCATATCTAAGGGAGAAGAGAAAAAATATTCATATTTATATTTCATTGCAAAGACAAATCATTCAAAAATTAAGAAGTCAAGGCCTTGTGCCACCGGTATCATATCAAGAAGCATTTTTCTTCTCCTTACTACCCCTAAGGAAATGGCCATGTTGAAGCAATAAATAAGACCCTTTTTAAGATTCTCAAGAAAAGAGTTAATGAAGCAGGTAGGAATTGACACTTGTAATTATATCTCATACTTTGGTCTTATCACACAAGTGTTTGAACACCCACTGGGGTCACTCTATATGATTTAGTATATGGGACTAAATCTATCTTACCTATGGAAGTAGAGATCCTCTCCTTACAAATATCATTGTGTGACATCATCACTGATCATAATTTGAGATAAGAAAGGCTACAAGAACTAGAGATTCTATATGAGAAATGACAAAGGGACATCAATCACTTACGGGCATACCAAAATAGATTAAAAGGCTAATATCATAAGAAGATCTAGTCTAAAGAGTTTGAGGTTGATGATATGATCCTAAAATAGAATAAGAAAACTACTAATGCTAACAGGGATAATAAGGGAAAATTTGAAGCTAATTGGCTTGGGCCATATATCATAATTGCCAAATTTGGGTCTAGAGTCTATAAGTTAGATACACTAGATGCTGAAGAACTTGATGACCCAATGAATATAATTCATCTAAAATATATCTACACTTGACAGGTTCCACCTTACCTCTATCTATGGGTCCCCACTCTTAGGGGCATATCCTCTTCTATTCCATCCTCCTCCCATTCCACTCCATTTATCCATCCTTGACCTTGGTCTTGAATGTGGGAATCTATTATAGGTTTTTTATGCAACAATAGGAGATAGATTTTTTTAAATAAAAAAAGAAAAGAAGAATAAGTCATTATTTATCATGTGGCCAGGATTTTTTTTGGGGATTCCTCTAGAGTCTCTTTGTCTATGTCCATATCCCCAATCCTAACACATCATTATACCTATCCTTTATCATACCACCCCATCACATCCTCTTTGACAAGCGCATCTATTTTTAGCCTCAAGATAATCCCATCCCCATTTGTCCCTTACTACCCCAAAAACCATGGTCCACATATTCCCACTAACATTATTATGAAGGGTTCAAAAATAGGTTTTTACTCTAGGGGTTTTACATACATTATGACACTGAATCCCAATTGATCATCCTAAACCCACAAGTGGTTACTTTTGATTCAGTTGGATCCTTGTTTGAATCTCTTACTGATGGGCACAATATACCCCATCTTCATATCCCCTTATCATCATTTAGCCCATCATTTATAATCATTTTATAATCACCTAATTACCCATTTTTATATCCTAATTATTATCCCTACCTTTAGTCTATGGTATGTTATGTTTACTTCATGTGTATTTAAATGTGTGTATGTTTTTATGTTTATGGCCGTTTAGTTAATCATGTACATATTAATAGTATTATTATAATTTTCTATATATTTTATCATGTTAAGGGAAGAAAGATGGTCTCGGTGACCCCTAAACTTATTTCAGGCAAGGTCACTTTAAAGCAGTGTTCCCTTAATTAGTGGATACTTAATGTGTCTTCAACTTTTCAAATGTCATTTGGCACATATATATCTACCAGTGTAATATTAAAAAGTATTGCATAAATTTTCAATGGCTTCCAAAATTTACCCCAATCCTATCACTATCCTATTTAAACCTATTTCCCACCCCCATCTCATCATTATCCTACCCCCATGGTACAAGAGGATTCCTGGCCCAAATTGTGAGACATAATAAATTAAAACATGATTAATATTTTTAGCACATTTGATTTACATTTCATTACATACTACATGCATTGAAAAAAATAAACCATTATCTCATACCATCTCATCCCATAATATAACTCCACATCTAACATATCCTACAACACACTAATCAACATCATCTCAAGCATACATAAAGCATCTACATATACAATATAAAAATTAAAAACATAATATCATCCATCACATCATTATTTACATGAAATAATATATCCATATAAACCCATCAGATCATAATCATATAACATTTTATCTCAAATCATGTCAAGCATACATAAAGCATCTACATATATCCACCATCCATATCACAAAAAAATAATAATCAACAAGTCCATCCCATATATATAATCAACATATCTATAATCACATCATAATTAAACTCATCATATAATAAAAAATAATGTATCCATCAAATCCATATAATCACATCATCAATGCAAAAAAAAATATAACACATCACATCATCCAAAATCTCATCATATATAAATGTATCAATAGTCCACATGAAGTCCATGTCAAAAAATAGATACATTATATGGGACCTATTGGAAACAATGTGATACAATACAAAAAATACTCTATACATATCATGTCTCAAAATCATGTCTATGCTCTTGGTGGTCCTCTCAGAGGCTGATGAACTAAATGTGTAGAACTAGCCCTAAATGAGGATGCACATTATCCTAGTATCACTGCTACCTTATACAATGTCCTATAGTAATGGTATTCTCATGTAAACCTCATGATGTTCTACATGACACTAGCCATCCCACCCTCTCTCATTTCTATATTTACCTCCTCCTTGGCCTTCTCAACCATCTCCACCTCTCCTGTCAGAGTTTGAATCCATGCCTGCATCTTGATGATCTGCCTCTAATACCTTGTGATATGTGCATCCTAAGTATGGATCTAGATCTGAAATGTGACTATCTATGCCTAAAATTATATAGCGTGGCATTTTAAACCAATCACCTGGGCCTGGGCCTAGACCAACTAACCATTTTTCTATGCTATCTAGGCATGTAATTGATCTATCTCTCAAGTGATCCCAACTATCTCTATCAATTGAGTCTGTATATCTATTTCCATCCATGCTAGTAAATACCTTTCATCCTCTATTAGAGGCTATTGTGATGTTCATGTACCATACCCACCACCACTACCCCTAGCCTATATAACCACTCGATCTTTGTTTCCCCATCTTGGGCCCCATTCCCTCTAGCCTACTTTATAGCTATTGCCTAACCACCATCCCCTCCATCTACCTTCATAGTATCACCATCCTACCCATCCTGGATATCCTATGTTGGTACCTACATCTTCCTCCTCTACAACCTTCCTCATACCTATATTACTCTCCTCACCACCCCTATCTACACTACAACCCTAGGTCGAAGCAATCTTAAAGGAATCCTTTGTGCTCACATGTTTTATGAGTTACTGTAATTCCTAGATCAAAAATTGAAAACTAAAAATCCTAGGGAATTGGGGAAATACTATCATAATCCACTCATGTTAGGGATCTATCTACTAGCCTACCCCACTGGTCCCTCTCCTAATCACTCCTCATAATTAGGTGCTCCTCCCTTGGTATGTCTTGTATAAATCCAAACTACCTCTGTAAATGGTTAGGCTTTTATTTCTCTATGATAAAGTATTGAAAAACTATAAAATAACACTCAATCAACATATATTATGTCATTGTAGCCTTGTCATCCCAGCCAAACTATAATCCCCAATAGGGATCCATGTGATGTGCTCCAAATGTAAGCTATCAAATTCCTATCAATAAAATCTCATCTCACCATCATGGCCCCACTGCATCCTTAATAAAATATACCACCCAAACACCATGGGATGATATGGTTCCCTCACTTCTAGAGTCCCAAGTGGCTACTAGATAATAATGTGCTCCCAACTCAAAATCTATTGTAATAATGATGGACCTAGGATAGCTTCCCCCTTATAGGCTCTTAAGTCTAGCTCTCAATATAGATGGGCCAATACCATTGGCCCCCACACAAACACTCTACAATCCTAAACCATATTTTCTACTACATCCCCCAGACCCAGATGAAACCACTACCCACTCTTGTCTGGTAGGAGTATGTCAATAATAAGAGACATAAATACAAGGTTTAGGTGATCAATAGTCTCCTCTCAGAGGCATCTATCAATATCTACCCATGTATCATGAATACCCACATGTAATCCTCTTTCTAGTCTCTACAAGGTAACACTAAGAGTGTGGGATCTCCAATAAATCTTATCTCCTAGCATTGACAAATGGAGAATCTAATAAACATATCTCTTATCATAAATTGAAATGTATAGGTCTGTGAATTCTATTACTTTATTAATTCTATGATAATAACCTGATCAATATGCACTACTAGCATCATCATGATATAGTGCAACCTTATCAGCTCCATCACTCTATAATCCACATTATTGAGTAGGCGTATCTCATGTAACACTTCAGGTCACCGTAGCCTTGAAGCCATCACTCCTAAGTCATCCTACACCAATCACCATAAACCTATAACTACTTATATCAAAAACTTACTCCCTTATATACAACTCGAGTTCCTTTCCCAACCTTTCACTTATCCTAACATTAAACATCTCTAACCCTAATATCCATGCCCATAAAATTAAACCAATATATCCAATCTCCTACCCTCAAGTTTCACCTAAATTACCCCCTGCCTCTTAAACCCCATCCATCCTAATCTCTCTAAAACCCCCTACCTCAACCCTTCTTAATGTACCTCACTCACTAAATAACCCCTTCAATCAAATTCATCATTAAATCCCCCTAATCACTATTCCTAACTATCTTCATCTGATATACCCTAATCATCTCTAACACTAATCTATCTTGATTTACCTAAACCTAAGTCAACTAACTCCATCACTAACACCCTAAATATTTCTCCAAAGCTATCTAAAACCCCTTATCCTACCCATCCATTAACTATTTTTTATATCTGTGACACAACTCATAGGCTTGCTTTAACCCATGATATTGGCAAAACTACCACTCATGACCCATAATTTTCATAACCATATGGTTATGCAAAACCATGATTCCTTGATTCATGGTTTTGAAACATTGCAAGACTACACTTGTGGTATTACAATACCATAAATCTAGTCTTGTTGTATTATAAGATTGTTATTTCCTATCCAAAGCTGCAAGTTGTGACTAAAACATCACAATTGATGGCATTACCCTCAGTTGTGGTATTGCATTTACAACATAGACAACCTAATTTCATGTTAAAAATCCAAAAATTCAAAACAAAATTGACAAAAACATGAAGATTAGGGTTCATTACTCACTAGTAGTCAAGCCCTTGCAGATCTATGGGGTTCTCAAACTCTCTCACCATGATGGGAAGCTTGGGGAAGCCGATCCATATTTCTAAATTAGAGTCAATTTTCACAAAGACAAAAGTTAAAATGACTCTCTTTTTACTATTTTATCCTATTTTAACTCCATTTTTACCCCCGTCACCCCTAACCACCCTTTGATAATGACCTTACCACATCCACATTGCATTCCACCTCTCAAACATTCTAATCAATCATTAATTATCCTCTCTAAACTCATCTTGGGCATGGATTTTTTATTTCCCCTGTATATAACCTAAATCCTAAGTCATAACTACATTGGCCTGAGGTCTCTTGAGACTATGTAGGAAATACTTGGTCATGATTTTATGCCTAGGGATAACTCAGCCACCATTCATCCCTCATCCCCATCATGTCACAAACTAGTCACTTAATAATCATGTATCATTTTAAGATAGTAATATTAAGTAAAATGGATCCTTATCATCAATCAACAAATTTATTAGTTTCCAACTCCTTAGCATGTGTCCTTGTTATGGGACCTATAACCAAATTATATCTGTCTCATCTCTTTTATTTCCCAAATAATGTCTCTATCTCAAGAATATCATCTTATCAATCAAATGCCTTTATATCCATTAGTCATTTATCTAGAACCCATCACAACTGAGCCACTTTATCCCCTTGTCCTTACTTGGGGCTTCTTAATAATATAATTTTCATTATTTGGGGTATCCCAACCCCATTTTTATTATCTTGGTCTGATCCCACCCTTGAGACTTCTATTTGAGTGACCATCTAGGTCAGTTCTCCTTGCACACTTCCTCAAGGGGGAATCATACATATTAACACCATCTAACATTACTTCCACATGATTATGGTTATTCATTGAAATACCATTACTCCCTCCCTCTTATCCACTCATAATGCCCTTTTAAAGAGGGGCAAAATTTATGCATTAAAATCTATTCACCTTGAAAATTACACTAATTCTACTAATTTAACATAAAACTACATTTCCTAGCTAATTAAATAATATCCCATTCCCTATTCCTTATATCCTAAAAACCTTATTTCGTCTCATAACTCATTAATCCCCTTCCTTATTCTGCCAACAAAACCCATTTACCTACTAACCTACTCCCTAAGCCACTTACTAATTTAAAAATAAAATTTATTCTACCTACCCATGTACCACCCTACTCCTAGCTATTCTTAAATCCCTAAACCTTAATAAAGATTTATAGAACTAGAGAATTCTAGAAATATCCTCTATTTTTTCCCATTTTCCTTTAGAATTATCTATTCTAGATATTTCTAAGGAATTTTAATTTCTTTAGAAATATCCTAGCCATTGATCTCAATAGCTCACAATTAAATTCGAGCCATTGATTCTTCCCTCCACTTCTTATATAACTAAACCACCTTCCTCCATGGAAACTAACTTGGAGCATGAAAAATTAGAAGCTTGATAAAAATTATCCATTTTCATCTATCTTTCAATTCATATAATCCTTGTCAAAGGCCACTACCAAGCTTAAGAGTCCATTAAAAGCTATTATCAAGTAAAGACAAGCATTCCAACACCTATCTATTTTGCATCAAGCATCCATTTGGAAACCTTGGAGAGGAGTTATAAATAGGTAAAATGATAGTAATAATGCCTATAGCAATCAGATTATCTCCTTTATCCCCTCATTTTAATGTTGTTTAGATTTTAGGTTTTTATTACTAAAAATAGTAATAAGAGGTCAATCTAAAATTTAGGCTACAGTTTTCATGTGCCTTGTTTGAAGTTTGTTATGCTGCCTTGTTTAAATTTTTTTGTGATGAGTTCCAAAATGTCCTAGTTCCATTGTCAAAGAGTCTCTTTTGAGCCAAATACCGAGTCTTTGTGGGTGATTTACTGAGTGTCTTCCAAGCCAATTACCTTAACATTAGATTATTTTCTAAGCAGTTTATCGAGTTTTTTCTAGCCAATTTCCATTGTTTAAATTGTTCTTAAGCTCTTGTTTTAGATCAAACTTCATTTTTGAGTCTAACCTTGTTTTCCACATTAATGATTATAACCACCTTTGAGAAAATTATTAATTTTGACTTAGTTCATGATTGTTCTACCTTGTCTAGATACCTTTGCTACTAATTATAACTATCTTTAGGCAAATCAGTTTCTTAGCCATACAAGGGTTTCAATATTTTGATACCTTTACCACTGATTATAACTATCTTTGGGAAAATTAGTACTTTTGTTAGACCAATTTCATGATTTTATTCTACATTTTCTAAAGATCTAGTTTAGTTTTTTTACACTTTGGGCCTCTTTATGGAGCAAAAGGTTGTTTATTTTAAACCTTGGTTGTTTTCCATTTTTATACCTTTTAATTTCATGAGACATAGTCATAGATTTGAACATGTCTCATTATACACAAAATAGGACTATGTACAATTTAGATTATGAAAACTTTGTTACTAGTGACCTTTTTATTCAAGATCTATATGGTGATGACATAGCATATGATATGAATCCCTATCCATCTGTAGACAACTAAAAAGTGTCTAACCCTTGGTCTTCCTCTCTCCCCTTGGTCCCTTGCCACTTCGACTATCCCTAACCTACCTAGGTCTTATTAATTAAAAATAATCATCTATTTTTAATTAAATAGGTCCATTTTCCCTCTCCTTGCCACCTCGCCACCCTAGGATACCCTCCTTGGATCCCATTCATTCCCCACATGGCCATTTAATGCCTAAGACTCCCATTCCAACCTCTCCACTCGCCCAATTAACCCCCGTCGACCGTTTCATCCTCGCATTCATTTGACCCGGCGGTTGGGAAACGGACGAAAGGCTATTTTTAGCCTTTCTCCGGCCTTTTAGCCACCGACGTCGGTCAACCGTCGACCGTTGTCAGCGATATTGCTAGCATCGGCACCTTTCATAACGGCTTCTTCACCATTATCTCCTTCTCTACGCTCTCGGCATCTCTCCCTGGCATCCCGACTCTTGAATCTTTGCATCAGACCCTTGTATCCGTCCTTTCACTTGACCTCTCTGCCAATCAATCTGACTCTCTCCCTCAGGTACACAGCAAGCTTCTGCAAGTGAACAACAGGGATTCTTCATCAGCAACAGGTCTCCAACAAGCGGCAACAACAACAACAGAGACCAGCAGGCACAGGTATGTTGTACTTTGTTTTTTTTCTTTATGCTTTCTAGTCATTTCTAAACTAGATTTAGCACTTCTTTCCCTCAGTTCTGATTGTCACCCAGACCCAAATTCCTATCTCCCTGATTGGCTTCCTCTATCTCTCTGTCCCTTTCTGTCCATTTGACTCCCTTGTATCTCTGCACAGACCCCCTGACTGCCTCAAATCAGACTCAGACCCGTCCACAGACCATCCTTAAACAGACCACAGACCAAGCCCTGACCAGGAACCTGACCAGACCCGTCTAGAGGCCATTGCCCCAACCGACGCTAGTCATTACCCCCACCGACGTCGGCAGACTAACCGACATCGGCAGACCCGACAACCGACGCCGGTGAGACCACCGACGCCGGCGACTGCAACCAGTTTGACAACTCCTTCTAGGTAAGCCTTTACTTTCTTTTCTCTTTCAGTTTACTATCATTTTAGTCTATTTTAGCATTCTGTCATTTATCAGTCATTTATCTTTTCTCAAAATAGTGGGTTGACCTCCCTTAAGGAAGTTCTCATACTTCTAGGAACAAGCTTTCGCTTTGCAACCCACCATCTATCCATCTAACATTTTCTTGTCCAAGTTTTCTTCTTTGCAGGTGTCATTCCTCCACAGCCAAAGAGGGGTGCTCACAAATGTTTGGATTACAGTGCGCAATCTTTATCCAGGTACTTCTAGCCTTGTCCATTTCTTTAGTTTCTTATTTCTTCTTTGAATGTAGAAAGCAATTTTGCATAGAAACATTCTGGCACGCCCAGTGGGACTCTAGGTTCTTCCTCAGGTTCCTCTTCCTTTCATTCATTTAGGTGCATTTAGGCTCCTTCCTTCTTGTCCCTTTCTTCTATTCCAAATGACACTATCAGCAGGACTAAAATGAATCTTTCCTCCTTGCATTTCTAGACTAGTCTAAACATCATACTCTCGACCCTTTCTCAAACTTGTCTTCATAACAAATCTCACATTTCGACTTGGGCTTAAAATGTATCGCACTTTCATTTCTGCTTGTGCTTGCATTAGTCCACATCTAGTAACTTAAATCCGCATATTGAATAAATCGTAGACACTTGATGTTACACTACCAGACCACATGCACTAAAATGAACATAAAACTTACTTGAGACAAGGCCCGACTGGGATTTCATCCCCCAGCGGATACCTTACCCGTCCCGGTGACCCTACTTGGATTTCATCACCAAGGGGGAAGCCCACTCCGTTCTCTGGCAGAGGATAAACTCTAGGCGAGGTATATCTTGGCTAAGCGAGACCAGCTAACCACTGGAATCGTGAAGTGAGGGGAGCTTGCTCCTTAGCACCAGGCCACGTACCAGACCTAACACAGATTTTTGAGCACCTAAAACAAGACCCGAAACCAGCTCTAGACTACCTCTTCTAGGACCCCTCTTACAACCAATCTCCCTAAACATTCATCTAAGGCATAAGCCACAATATTCTAAGGTTAATTCCTAGGATTTATCGCTTAGGCTTGTCTGTCTCTCTCAGTTCTTCTCTTCTCATCTGTTTGTTTGAGTGAGGATGCTTTCTTCATTGTTTTTCCAAAGAATCTTAAAATCTTTTTGTTCTCTGGAAGACACAGTCACCGGCATCGGTTCTGTCACCGACGTCGGCTTTCCTCTCTTACCGGCATCGGTTATCTGACCGACGTCGGCTATCTGCTTTACCGACATCGGTTTTTCAACCGACGTCGGTCTCTATCACTGACCTTTTTTTCAAAACTAGTAGCCTAAAACCAGTCCCTTCTCTGTCAAAAACCACATTCTAGTTTTCTGAGACTACAAGAACACAGTTTCTGGAACCAGGACTCTCTTCTTAACCGCTTTAGCCAACAACCGCTTCCGTCTACCCCATCCCTAACCAGTCCTATCATGGAGTTCCACTCAGAGACTGAAAGAACTCCTACAGGACCAACCCCGACCCTGACCCTGACTCAAATTCCCATCATCCCTGAAGGGGACCAAGATTTCGAGAGATTCTTGGACCTCAATGCCGCAGCCCTCCAAAACTATCTCGCGAGAAACCCAACACGAGACCTTTCGGGTGACGTAGCGATGACATCCACACCATTCGCCACCCAACCCTTTATGACTCAGCCTTTCGCCTCAACTATTAACCCAACCATGGCCAATACGTAAAGTTTGGCCTCCCCGTCTATTTTTAGACCGACATTCACCGGGGTTTCGTTACCCCCTCAACCACCTGCAATTCAACCAAGTTTTACATTATACCAGAACTTGATTGTCTCGACCCCACACACTCTTGCGCCTATATATGCAGGAGTGCCTACCTCGCCCTTTGTCAATGCCATCACACAACCTCCTTTGGCGGTATCTAGTTAGCCTATGCCTTCTACCTTCATAACTCAGCCACCTTTGGTCTCCACTTCTGTCCCTGCGACTAGTCATCCGTACGTTGTGCCCTTACTGGTACAACCGACTATGTCATACGCCTCTTCTAGCCTCTTTCAAGCACCTTACAACCTAGGGGGCACTCCGTCCACCAATCTGTCAGCAGACGTCATCAAGATGCTGATGGATAAAATGTCCAGTCTCGAAGCCTCCATTTCCGGTTCAAGCAATACTTTGTCATATGAGCAAATTTGCAATGAGCCCATCCATCCTTCCGTTCCTATTCGACCATACCCTAACCATTGGGAGCTTCCTAAATTCACTCACTTTTAGAGTAAGGAAGACCCACAACAACATCTATAGGCATTTAGACATGCCTGTTATCTTATTGCCCATGACGGTGCATTGCTTTTACGCACGTTCCCTATGTCGCTTTCTGGCCCAGCCCTTGACTGGTATAGTTCTCTTGCCAGACACTCTATCTTTTCATTCATTCAACTCGCCCAAATATTTCTTGACCATTTCTCAATCAACATCACCAAACAAGTCTCAATCACAGACCTTTACTCCATCAGGCAATTTGACGACGAATCAATAGCCGATTTTGTTGCCCATTGGAGAGGCCTGATCAACCAGCTCTCCTTCTCCTTGCCTCAACCCGAGCTCATTGAGCTCTTTTCTCGAGCATGTGCCAGGCACATCTCGTCCACCTTGTGGGTTCAAACCTTCCATACTTTCGACGAGGCCTTCACCATGGCTCGAAAGCTTGAACTCCGTGCCCTTGAAGAAGATAAGGTCAAATTGCGTAATACCAACGCAAAATCTACTGACCATTCTTCTTCCAGACCCTCTTCTTCTACCAACTCTAAGTCCAAAGGAGTGGCCAACACTGTGGTCATTAGATCACCATCATCGACATCAACTAATTATTCTCAACCTTCAACATCTCCAAGCATCACCAAACAATTCCAACAACGGTACATTCAGCGTTCTTACACTCCACTTGGAGAACCATATGCTTCCGTTTTGGAAAAACTACTCAAGCAGGGGGTCCTCAATCTCCCTCCAATTCGACCACCTCAATTTGACCCTTCAAAAGCCATCCCTACATGGTATAGGGAGGCCGACTTCTGTCCCTTTCATTGCGTCCAAGGCCATGACATTGACAATTGCCGAACTTTCAAAAACATCGTCCAAGACATGATCGACAAGGGGGATCTTATTTTAGATAACCCAAATGCCCCACCCAATCAACATATCGACATCTTCAAACACCCTTTTCCAAATCATCTGCCTACTCAAAACAACATCCAGACTTCGACCAATGACCCTCAAAACCATAATATTCACACAATCAACACTATTTTACCTCTTGTCCTTGACCAACCTCTTCCATTAAAGGATGAAGAACCTTCTTCTCCTACTAGTCCTCCATCTACCTCTCTTTTATTGGAGGACGCTTTGACCACATCAATGCCATTAAGCCCACCTCCATCCGAAGGCCCTACCTTGCCTACTCCTCAACTACAAGTAGAAGGCACGATCATCCATGCCCTCTGCCCACTTGAGGAGCCACACTCTCCTATTTCTTCTCCACCAAGAGAAGAACCAGTTTCTTTACCCATTTCAACCGAGGAAGACCCAGTCACGGTTTCCTCTTGCCCTTTGCCTGAGATTTCTACATCTCACTCACCTTCGTCCACATCCAAACCCAAACCCACATCTAACCTTGCCTCACACAATAGTGGCCCTCGACCCAAACACACGAAAGCTACTAGACCTCACCGGAGAACTCCTTCTCCACCTTCGTCATTACCTTCAATCTTGGGCTCACATCCGTCCACTTTAACAGGAGTGCTTCCCACTCCCATCCTTCACAGATGCAAGTCACCTCTATTACTCTCTCAACCCGTTAGACATATATCTCCCTCAAACTATCGACCAATGCCTCTTACGCATCCAAAACCAAAGTCATCAATACCCACTGCGACAAAATATCCAGACCCATTAGCAGGTTCTTATGCTTTGCTGTTACAGCAATTATTGCAGTCATCTCGTATCTATCTCTTGACTCTTAAACCATATCACTCTCTCGGACCAAAACTGCCCTGGTTCGACGACACTTGCATTTGTGCGTATCATCGCATGCCTGGGCACGATACTGAGCATTGTTGTGCCCTCAAGGTTGCCATTCGCCGATGTTTGGAGAATGACACCTCTCTTTTCAACCACGTTATCAACAAACCTTCAACACCGCCTCACCCATCACCTCTCGGATCAAGACCCTCTTGGTTCGACAACTCTAAATTCTGCCATTATCATCACATTCTGGGACATGACACTGAGCGTTGTTGCGCTCTCAAAGCTGTCATTCGTCAGCAACGAAAAAAATATTCCCTTCTCATCAAGGATCCTCTTGACCACGTCTTTGACAAAACATCAACCCCGACTCATGCCGCTCTAACCTCATCGCCTAAATCAGGATCCCCCCGCCAGACTGTGGTCCCTTTGCCACCTTTGACCCCCTTATTCGACATTAATACCATCCATCTGACCACTAAACCTCAACCAACCTTAACCAATCTTTCAAACATTCTCCCTACCCGCTGGGGGAATTCATCCTTCATCCAAACCTCAACCAACTGTTCAACCCAGTCTCTACCACATATCAATCACTCATTTAATCTTAAATCTCGACCAAGTGTCCATCGACCCAACCCCCGACCAATTATTTGACTAGTCTCAACCAAACTTCAACCAAATATCAATCAACCAGACCTCTCGACCAAACCTTCAACCTTTTTCAACCAACCAATGACAATGTCAACCAACTTCACATCCATCAATCAACACCTGACCAATCTGGAAAGAGGAAATTGGGGCAAGTTTGCTCCTAATTGACTTGGACCTTATCATAACATACAAGCATGGCCCAAGGACTTATTAGACCTTGAACCCCTTTTTATGTCTTGCGTCTTCGACCATTTCTACTGTTAGTCAAGTGTTCGATCACTTGACGTTTTACTTGAGCTCGTCCCTTGAGCAACCCCTTGTCATTGTCATTCCTTTTCCTATCAACCCTGCTTCCTAACACTTGTCAACCCTTTTTTGTCAAGCAGTAATGCTTTGTCCTAATAAAAGGGAACCCTTAAACCTCTACAGGCTCGTCCATGGCTAAACTTTAGTCAACAATTATTTCAAATACATATTATACTAGGTCATAAAACTCTATAAATGTAGACTGCTCCCTCAAAGGACAACTACTCAATTGCTGTATCACTAGACTGATCCCTCGAAGGACAGCTAGGCCAACTTATCAAATATTTAAAGCAAAAATATAGACCACTCCCTCGAAGGATGGCTATGACTAAATCTTGCTACAAACAACAACCTTTCTTAGAAGCTTCCCACATTGATCAGCTTCGCAACATGACCATAAATCGAATGACATCTCTATGTAGGCTTCCCGCATCGATCAGTCTGCACCAAAAAAAAAAAAAGAGAGACTGACACGCTATCAAGTCATGGACACGCCTATAGTCATTCTTGGGTCACCTATAAAAGGGGCAAGGTTTTTCTTGCCACAAAAAGGGTTACCCCATCCCCTCATATCACATACTCATCCTATCACCCCAACATACTCAAGGGACTTTGAGCTCACTTAATGTCAAGTGATTCGATTATTTCTCTAGCATCAACCCTGGTCCACGATGTAATGCATGAATGGGGCTTTTGTTCTAATAACCCCTATCTATGCTCCCTTTCTGGTCCTTGTCAATGAAAGAGCGATTCGCCTTTCACTTTTTCTCTACACTTTGGTCACATTTAACCACATCAATTGTCGACTCAACTCAAACCAAGCTATTTTTCATCTTCATGGCATCAGACATCATCCTCATCCATTTCACATAGTTTCTATGGACACCAATACACATGGAAACTATCGACCAGACCCAATTTATGTTAAGCATAAACCAATACTTGCTGAAGCATAAATAGACGTCCATTCATTTTTAGCATACATCCATCACGACTATGGAAAATTGCTAGGGATGAAAGACCTTCGACCAATGTTACAGAATACACCATTTGGAAAAGGCTGTAACATCTCTTTCTCCTCATCATTTTGACACTCGACCAAACTCATCATCAACCATTTTGACCCTCGAAGTCCGAACTACATTGGTCTGAGGCCCTATGACTAGGGCTATGTAGGCAGCACTCAGATAACACATCCTCTGAGGTTAGCTCGACCACCCCCGTTTGTTCATCTCTTTGATGGACAAACCTTCTCTTCTATGACTTTGACCAAGACCAATCATTTTCTTTGACCAAGACCAATATTTTTCTTTAACCATTCCTCCCTTTTAGGGAGAACTACATTGGCCTGAGGCCCTTCACACAAGGGCTATGTAGGCAGCACTCAGATCACATGACATTTTCTGAGGTTAGCTCGGCCACATCTTTTCATCCATCCATCCCCTTGATCAATGACCATTGGTGATCATGCGTATCTCCTTCGACCTTCGACTACTTCCAAGCCAATGTTGCCTTGGTTGTTTTTGTGTGTGTGCTACCTCACGGCTGGTTAGTAAAATTGTCTGCAGACTATTTTTGACCCTTCGCAAGTATAGGATCGCAAGCCAGTTGATCCCTACTACATGTGGCATTTTCGTGTTTTTGGGAGCACTTCCTGAGCCTGGGATACCTAGAACATGACGACCATTTGGAGCTTCAGCTTAGATTGAGTAACCTGATCAGCAGATGACTAAATGCTGGGGCTCGGTTACTTTGATTTTAGCACTCCTCGACCCTTTTGACTGTGACCATTTGACCTACCTGTCCCATGACGTGGTGTATGCGCAATCACGACTTTTGCAGCGTTTTCACTCACTTTTCATCTTTCTCATCCACCTTTTGTCAAATCAGCACCTGACATCAGGTTCCCTTCCCTCGACTCCCACTTTGAGGGGGGAATACCTCATCCATACCTTGGGGCAATCCACATCATCCCTCACCTGGGGCAACTACCTCCTATTTTTGTCTTGCAGTTCGTTCAGAACAACCAACAAGACAAAAAGGGGCAAATGTAGACATCTAAAAAGTGTCTAACCCTTGGTCTTCCTCTCTCCCCTTGGTCCCTTGACACTTTGACTATCCCTAACCTACCTAGGTCTTATTAATTAAAAATAATCATCTATTTTTAATTAAATAAGTCCATTTTCCCTCTCCTTGCCACCTCGCCACCCTAGGATACCCTCCTTGGATCCCCTTCATTCCCCACATGGCCATTTAATGCCTAAGACTCCCATTCCAACCTCTCCACTCACCCAATTAACCCCCGTCGACCGTTTCATCCTCACATTCATTTGACCCAGCGGTTGGGAAACGAACGAAAGGCTATTTTTAGCCTTTCTCTGGCCTTTTAGCCACCGACGTCGGTCAACCGTCGACCGATGTCGGCGATATTGCCAGCGTCGGCACCTTTCATAATGGCTTCTTCACCATTATCTCCTTCTCTACGCTCTCGACGTCTCTCCCTGGCATCCTGACTCTTGACTCTTTGCATCAGACCCTTGTATCCATCCTTTCACTTGACCTCTCTGCCAATCAATCTAACTCTCTCCCTCAGGTACACAACAAGCTTCTACAAGTGAACAACAGGGATTCTTCATCAGCAATAGGTCTCCAACAATCAGTAACAACAACAATAGAGACCAGCAGGCACAGGTATGTTGTACTCTATTTGTTTTCTTTATGCTTTCTAGTCATTTCTAAACTAGATTTAGCACTTCTTTCCCTCAGTTCTGACTGTCACCCAGACCCGGATTCCTATCTCCCTGATTGGCTTCCTCTATCTCTCTGTCCCTTTCTATCCATTTGACTCCCCTGTATCTCTGCACAGACCCCCTAACTGCCTCAAATCAGACTCAGACCCGTCCACAGACCATCCTTAAACAGACCACAGACCAAGCCCGGACCATCCACAGACCAAGCCCTGACCAGGAACCTGACCAGACCCGTCTAGAGGCCATTTCCCCGACTGACGCCAGTCATTACCTCCACCGACGTCGGCAGACTAATCGACGTCGGCAGACCTGACAACCGACGCCGGTGAGACCACCGACGCCGGCGACTGCAACCAGTTCGACAACTCCTTCCAGGTAAGCCTTTGCTTTCTTTTCTCTTTCAGTTTGCTATCATTTCAGTCTATTTTAGCATTTTGTCATTTATCAGTCATTTATCTTTTATCAAAATAGTGGGTTGACCTCCCTTAAGGAAGTTCTCATACTTTTGGGAACAAGCTTTCGCTTGGCAACCCACCATCTATCCATCTAACATTTTCTTGTCCAAGTTTTCTTCTTTGCAGGTGTCATTCCTCCACAGCCAAAGAGGGGTGCTCACAAACGTCTAGATTACGGTGCGCAATCTTTATCCAGGTACTTCTAGCCTTGTCCATTTCTTTAGTTTCTTATTTCTTCTTTGAATGTAGAAAGCAATTTTGCATAGAAACACCATCTTATAATATTCCATACATTGAACAAAGGTTGGATTCACTAATTCAGTATTTGGTTAGTGCACCTTCCTGTCTAAGCTAAGAACAAGAGCAAATAACATAATACCTTACTCAATAAATGCCAATTGTATAACAAAGACAAAAAAAGGGACCTACTATGTTATGGCACCCATATAGACAAGTTATTATCCATAATTTTTGATCTCCATTTATTAGAGAAAAACACATAATTCTAGTTAGGGCTGTTGAAGTAGGAGCCAAATTATTGCTAGACTTCCCACATAAAAGTCTGACTAGTTTGATTAGAACCCATAGTAATGTATCTAGAAACCAATAATTTGAATAGGAATCAACTAGTTACAATCAATATCTAGTGAAAGTGACTCAATAAAGCCAAATTTCACTTGTAAAAGGGAAAGGTCTTATAGATGATCAATTGAAATAGGTACAATAAGCATACCAAAATCATCTTAACTTAGCTCATAATTTATATGCAATGGCTATTTCAAACACACCACTTATAAATCTAACTCCATTAATAGGGCCATAAATAAATGTTTCAATCTATGCACACCAAAATATAGACCCATTTAGCCAAAATACACTAGTTGGTGACATGTTTAATGTACAAATTATGATAGAAAAAACTACTACTCAAATAAAATAGCTCATTCAAAATGTAATGGATAGCATGCAAGTGAAAACTAATGTAAATTAAGGTGGGTCTAATTTAATATCAAGTAACACAAAAAACATTCCTCTAGCCATTACCATGAGTTGTTTTCAATAATAAGGGATAGGTATGCCTATTTCCCAAACACAACAATCAACCTCCACTCCTCAACCCACTGCTTCCTCAAGTATACAATAGGGGGCTACAAGACAAAAAAAATAGGCCAAAATAACACCTTAATAAGTGCAAAAAACTATGCCACCTCAATAGGGGGAAAAATGCTCCTCCATAACAAACACAAGCCAATATACCTCAATAATCACAAACATTACATAATCCAAAATGTGTTTCTATTGGTCAAAAAGTTCTAGTTGGTCAAAAATAATAAATATCAAACCCCCAAAAATTAAGTAATAAAAAATATGTGTTTAAACAACAACAAAGTCCTAATCTAAAGCTAATATCAGGTGTTAGACAATAATTACCTTTCACCTATGAGTATCTCACATACAATCAGGATCCAAATTTCAACACCTTCAACAACAAGGATCTAGTCAACAACATGTTCCATTTATATAATAGGGTTTCATTAGTAGACAGTAAGTTCTTTCCCAAACCCAATAATACCAACATATCCCACCTAGACAAATGTCATTACCACAACCGTAATTCACTAGCCAAGCTTATATAGCCAACCTTAGCTAGAATGTTTTTCAATAGGAGTGTATTTCATATCAACAATACATTCCGAATGCACATATATGTATACTGGGTCATCTAACCAATCAAAAAAATGTTCTATAGTATACTAGTCAAGGTGACCCAACTTTGACCATGCAACCCCAACAACAATAGGCCACCCCATCTAAATTCCTAGCCCAAGAGTTGTAGCAAATGAAGGATGTAATTCAAGACATTTATATTGGAAAGGAAATAAAGAAGTTTAATTTAGATGAAATATGCTCATATCCATTCAACATGGATATCTTCAAATTCCATTTTTATTTGGTTATAAGCTACCCAAATTTGATAAATACAAGGGAAAAAATAACCCCAAAAAGAAATTAAAGTAATTATTTGTTGTGTGACATCCAATAGAATATAGTGACATATATTTAATTCTACTCTTTCTAAGAAGTCTAATCAAACAAGCCTTATAATGGATTTTGAAATTGCTAAAGAATTATTTACCTAACTTTGATGACTTGTTTGAAAAGTTTGTACAATATTTTTCATATAATATCAAATACAAGATTATAATTATGGACTTGGATAAGGAAAATATAAGAATGGTGGAAGCGTAAATTATTATTTATAATGATGGAGAATACTGGCGAGCTGATTCACTCATAATTTGCTTGACAAGTAAATGGCCATGATATTTACCAGGAGCCTACATAATGAGATATATTATCATATCAAGTTAAAATGTGATCATACATTTGAAGAGGTTATTGAAAAAGGATATATATTTATAAATCCCTTGTTAAAAAATGGATCATCAAGCTATCTTATTCTATCCAGAGCCAAAACCAACATCAAGGCCAACAAAACTAGAAGTAAAGCCATAGCCAAAATTAGAACCCCTATTCAAATATTATCTTCAATAACACCTTAGGCTAAAAATAATGAAAGACCAAAGGCCTATAACCATAAAAAATAATCTTTTTAGCAACAAGATCACTGAATCATACCATGTAAAAATGGTGTAAACACCAACTTCCCATTTACCTCCACCCATTCAATAACTACCACCTCCATAAATTTAACCAAGGCTTCCACAAAACCAATAACCATAAAATTAATCCCCATTAAAAACCCCTCCTCCAAGGATAATATTTCCCATTTCTAGATAATTTAGTGACCTTGGAGAGCCTATTGAGTTTGTATTTGACAAATTGGTTCAGGAAAATATGATTACCTAGCCTATACCAAATCCATTTTTTGATGGAATTCCTTTTTTAGATTGTTACAAATAACATGAATTTTTTGAGTATGATCAATTCAAAGTATATTATATACACCAGTGTATCCAACTCAGGCATCTAATTGAAAATATGATAGAGAATAGAGAGATACAATGAGATACTCATGCTCCTACAACCAATTGTAGCATGGGCATCTATAAGAATCCATTTCCCCAACATGAAAATAATAATAACTAGCATCAACACCAATAACAATAATAAAAATAATAGAAAACTCCACTAAAAAATCAACAACAACAATCCCAACCACAAAAACAATAGAATGGTTGAAACTAAGGACAAATTAATCAAACCAACTAAGGAGGCCATCATGTTATTGCATATACCTATAATAATTTTGTAGGACACATATCAAGTGGTCATGTTACCACCATTACCATTAACCCCCTCCTAAATACCAATAGACCAAGACCCTCACCAAATAATACCTATCAACCAAATAATGCCTACCAACCTCCTTATGCTGATAATCTGTATTTTGATTATGTTAGTAGCCAGGCTCAACACAACCCTATAATTATAATCTAAGCCTTATTACTTCTTTAGAAAATTACCAAAGTCCTATAATATATCAAGATTATGAAACCAAAACTTGATTTACCAAGATCACTATCAAGGGACCATATCCAAATACCATAAATGAGCCCATTCAAACCTCCATGTCTCTCAAAAAAATCCAACTACTAAAACCAAAGGAAAGACCCACAATATTTTATAATAGTTAAAGAAGACACTTATGCAAATATCCATCATAGATTTATTATATAAATTTAGCATCCACAAAGATATAATAAATGAGTACTTGAGATAATCCCTCATACCTAATGACATCATGCCAAATAAATTTCAAGCCATGGTAGGACATTTGGTCCCTAGGCAATGACTTACCTTTGACCAAACTAACATGTCATCCTTGGGCCCATTACATAATAACCCATTGTAATTTGAGGTCAGTATAACAAACCATAAAGTAAAGTTCATTCTTATAGATAATGGTTTAGGCCTCAACATTATGTCTCTAAATTTGATTAAGCATCTTAGATACACAATGGCTGGCCTATAGCCAGATACTATTATTATTAAAGCATATGATAACAAAGAATGGGAATCACAAGGTACTAACAACATTCCATTGGTAATTGGGCCTTTAACCCATGACACTCTATGCCATGTTTTGAACATAGAATTATCTTACAATCTATTATTGGGTCAACCCTAGATCCATAGGATTAGGTCCATACATTCAACATTGTATAAGTGTATAAAATTTCTCCATTCAGGGATGAAGGTGACTATACCAACTGATCTCTAACCATATCAGTATTGTAAACATCTCAAAGCTGAGTACAAGTGTTATAAATATCATTTTGGCTTTAATCTTATGCCTAAATCTGATGGAGGAAGAGCCAAAAAAGCCAAAGCCATTGAATCAAGACTAGAAGATAATTACATTAACCTAGACAACCTAGTTTCTACCTTATCTGCACCTCCAATAGACTTTACCAATAAATTATACACACACACACACACACACACACACACACACACACACACACACACACACACACACACACACACACATATGATAAAGGTATCAAATAATACAATGCAAATGATTTATTCCATATTTCTAAATTACTGCTACATTCAAAATCCTATGGGAGACCTAAGGCCAAAATCACTCGCAAGGAGTGGTAGATTAAGGGAAAATCTTAGCTCAACAGACCCATTATTTTCAAACTAGCCTCTATCCTGTAACAAGACCCATTAGTCAAAGATGATTCATGGATTTATATTGATGAGTTAGTTGACTATTACCAAAGTGAAAAGTATCTTATTCCTATTCACATTATGGATCACCTAGATTATAAAGGTAGAGGCTCTGGGATACATCTACAAGGAATGATTGAGCCTATTTTAGTGGTCAAGTAAAAAATAACCCATGGTATTGGATTTAAACTACTTGGGGGTGACCCCATATACCTTATATGGGTTCCAACACCATCGACTAGTGAAGATAATGCCAATAATAATGTAGGGTCCAATTATAACATCTACAATGACCTTGAAAATACAAATTTATCTAACCCCTATTTATTTGTATTTTTGATCCTATTCATCACTATTTGCCATTAACTCTTTATCATGCATAGTTAATATATTGGGACCAACAAGGGTCAATAATACCACTAGACAAGTTTTAAAATGATGAAGTAATATGCAAATTTTTAAGATTGAGGAATCACATTCATCTTAGAGATCACAATCAAAGGATTTTCTATCATATTGGATCCTGATACCTATTTTGGAGAGTGGGTGAGATTCTTTGGCCAAAAAAAAACAAAATCAAGAATTAAGGTCTAAAAGTGAAAATCTATTTGAGGTGCTTTCTAACCAGGGTAAAAATAAAGAGAAAGGCAAGTCTCTTGGCGAAAACTTGTTTCAAGCACCATTAGATAGAGATGTTCACCCCTATTTTCATGAAGTACATGAGACCTATAGTCCAAAGCATATTTATAGATCTAAAATTATTATTAAGGAGTGGCAAGATTTTATGTAGATAAGTGCCCTAAAACATTTTTACATGGCCTTTACTAGCATTAAGAGATCTAATTTGTCTTGCTTGGGAAAATTCTAAGATCTAGTCTAGCCATAAGACATTGCCATTGCCAACCAGTTTACCTACTTGATGACTATTTTAGATGATGGTTCTACACTTATTGTGGAGGACATTTCATAGGTTAACATTGGGACTCTAGATGACCCAAAATGGATAAACCTATGTGTATCCCTCACTGAAGAAGACCATGAAGTTTTTACAACCCTTCTAAGGGATTTTGTTGAAATATTTGCATGGGCCTATACAGACATGCCAGGTTTGGACCCCTCCTTGGTTTAACACCATATTTTTGTACATAGTGATGCCAAACTAGTTAAAAAAAAGATACAAAAAATGCATCCTCCTATTGCTATGCTAGTCAAGAAAGAGTTGTAAAAATTCTTAGACATGAGATGCATTAGGCTGATTGGATGTTTAGAGTGGATTACTAACATTGTGATAGTGAGAAAGAAACTAGAAGGTATAAGAATCTATACTATTTTTTAGGATATTAATAAAGCTTTCCCAAAGGATGACTTTTGTTTGCCAAACATTGACATGGTCATTGATTTTATGTCTGGATATGAAATGCTTTCTCTTATGGATGGATTTTTAGGATATAACCATAACAAAATAACACTAGAAGACTAACACAAAACAACATTCAACACTACATAGGGAATGCTTTGTTATTAGGTGACGCCATTTGGACTAAAAAATGTAGGATCCACTTAAAAATAAGCCATGACAGTGATTTTCCATGATATGATGCATAACATCATTGAGGATTATGTCAATGACATCTTGGGTAAATCAAAGACCTATATCAGCCATCTACCTATATTATGAAGAATCTTTGAGAGGCTTCACGAGTATAATATTAGGATTAATCCAAAAAAAAGTGTATTTAGATTAACTTATAGTAGATTTTTAGGCTTCATTGTCTCTCTTAGGGGCATTAAAGTTGATCCAACTAAAGTTTGAGCCATTACCGAAATGTCATCTCCATCTACCTTGAAGTAGCTTTGTAGTTTTTAGGGTAAGATCTAGTCAATCTGATGATTCATATCATGGTTGGATGACAAATGCCATCCATTTACACACTTGTTAAGGAAGGGAATTAATTTCTCCTAGAATGAATATTTCCAAAAATCATTTAGCATCTTAAGGAATATTTGGCCAATCCACCTATTTTATTTCCACCTATACCAAATAAACCATTGCTACTTTACTTATCAGTGACCTAGGGGCATTTTTGGCATAACATAATGAACATGGTAAAGGTCATGCCATGTATTATCTGAGCTAAACATTGGTTGTATATGAGCACAATTATATACTAATTAAAAAATATTATTTAGTTATGGTTTTGTTAACCCAAAAGTTGAATCATTACATGCTAAAAAAATCCCATTATTATTGCTAAAGTAGATCTGCTCAAGTATCTAATTTATGCTTTATCCTTAACCTATAGTGCATATATGGAAATGTGTGGTTACCTTGTGGCTTACACATCTTCATATTAGCTTGTTGCATTTCTTGACGTTCTTAGTATGGTTAGACTATGGAATGGCATTGGATAAGTAGAGGATATATATAGGAGGTAGTGGTTTGTATTTTATCATCATATTGTGAATTCTATTCTTATTACATTATTGTGGAGGTTACCCCATCAAAGTGGCTTAGTCATAATATTGAAGTATTCTACTATTTCACCAATTATTGTTGTGGATCTACTTATTCTACCCTTAATTCTACCATTTATTGTTTTATTGTTATGAATCATATAAGTGATTTCCTTACACTTTCCAAAATATCTTTATAGGGTTGCATGGCAAAGTGGATCATGATTTTTGACCAAGTTTGAGATTGAATATACCAATAAAAAGGCCATTAAGGGATAAGTACTGAAATACTAGATTGCATAATTTCCTCTTCACAATACTCAACCTCTTACATTTGGATTTCTAGATAAAGCCATTATGACCACAATAGAAGTAGAAGCACCTCCTGAGGTAAAATAGCAAAAAATCACTTTGACAGTTCATTCATAACTCATGGGTCAGGTGAAAGAATACTATTTATCATGCTATAACAAGATTTTATTCATATGTCCTTTTGTATGATAGTCCCTATACCAATAACATGGCTGAATATGAAGCATACATTGCAAATATTCTCCAAGAAGTACAATGTAACATCTAATATTTACTGGTTCGTGGTGATTCATAGTTAATCATCAATCAGGTCACAAACTAGTACCAGATGAAAAATGAGAAGTTAGTACCATATAAAGTCATGGTAAATAATCTCTAGTAAGAAATTAGTAACATATAGTTTGAAATAATACCTTGAGATAATACCAAAACAATTGATGTTATGGCCATGATTGGCTTCATGATTTAGATCATAAACATATCAATGGATTATCAATTTCTTGCGAAAGATATCTTAGCACTGACACATGAATAATCAGCCATTTAGATGGTTTACAATATTATTGGTCCCATGTCTCCCTAGTATTTTGACATATATGCCTATCTCCAAGACCAAATTATTCAACCTGACTTATCATGTAAGAATCATAAAGCCTTCATCTATAAAGCCTCTCATTATACTTTACTTAGACCAACCTTGTATCATAGAAGATATAATGGAACTCTACTTCATTATTTAACTTATATAAAATATGGGTTAGCATTGAGGGAAGTTCATAAAGGAGTGTGCAAATTCCACACCAGCAAGGCAATCCTAGCCAAGAAATAACTATGTACTGGTTATTATTGGTTGACTATGGACCTAGATGCAATTGCATATGTGAAAAGGTGTGTGAAGTGTTATAATCATGCTAATATGATTCATGCTCCATCTAATATGATCAAACCAATGATAATACCATGGCCATTATCAACATGGGGACTCAACCTCATAAGAAAGATAAGTCCTACATCCTTAGATGGCCATAAACATGTCCTGTCTACTACCAAATACTTCACTAAGTGGGTAACATCCATTCCCATAACCTATGTCGTAGGTAAACATATATCCATACTCATATTTAACCATCTCATTTACCATTATTGTATTCTTTTTGACATTATATCTGATAGTGGAGAATCCTTTAAAAATAAATATGTGAAAGCACTTTATACCCAATACCATATCAAAAAACATTTTTATACTGCATATTACCCACAAGGAAAAGACCAAGCTGAGGCTTCTAACAAAACCATTTTCAATATTCTACTAAATATTGTCAATGATGTTGGTCATAATTGGCACTTACAATTGTTTAATGTCCTCTAATCATATCGTACCATAATCTTACTCTAATAGGAGCTAGCCCCTATTCACTTTTTTATAACACTGGGACCATTCTTCCCATTGAGGTTGAGTTTCCTTCTCTATGGATTTCACTGCAACACATCATTAATGATGAGGACTACAAAGTCACTCACTTGTAGGAGCTAGACTTACTTGACAGAAAATACATGGCTACTTTAAATAACCATCATGATTATCAGAATAGATTACAAGGCCAATATAATCAACACATTTAGCATTGTGAATTCAATCTTGGTGACCTTATGTTAAAATAAAATCAAAAAATTTCAATACTAAGTTAAAAAAGAAAGGAAATGTATAACATAACTAGTTAGGGCCTTATTATTTATCACTGACTATAGTTTTGGAGCAAATAAGATTACCATGCTAGAAGGAGATGAACTTGATGAACCAATGAACATAATGCACCTCAAACATTTTTATGCTTGAGGGACTCAAATTTTTATCTACAAAGATCATTTAAGTTATGCCTTATTATACCTATTATTTGTACCATACCCTATACCAGTCCACTATACCTCAGTCTAATTACTAGCTAGTTATTTTTACCAAACCCCCACCTATCATGTTGGCCTTGGTTCTGATTCATTTATACTTTAGGATTGTTCAGTGGTTGATGATATATTCATTTCCAATAGTTGTTTCAGATTCAAACTTTTGAATGGTAGTATATGAAATCAGTATGATAATGGTCCTAGTCATTACATCTTTCATTTGTTGTTACATTTTATATCATTATTCATGGTACTAATTATAACTACCTATGGGAAAATTGGTATCACTGACCTTTGCCATTATCTCCTAATTATGACCACCTTTGGGTAAATTAGGAACAACCCCTTTACCATGCTTTGCCACATCACCTTGCCATCACTATTTCCATACCTACCATTTGCCTATGCTTGAACTTGTTGGTTCTTAGTAAGATGCCTTTTGTGTAGGCAAAACTACAATGACTTGAGGTCTTTTAGGACTATGTAGGCAACACTTGATTTACATTGTGGTCATATTAGTCACCCCTTTACCATGCTCTCACTATTTTGTGAACATGTTTAAGTTATGCTCTTGCCATTTTTCAAGTAACTTAAGCTACACTCTCTCCATTTTGGGATTTGTACCATTTTATATCTCATAATTATTAATTGAGTTGAGATGCCTAGAAAATTACAAAAACATTTTAAATCCCCTAAACATTTTTAAAAGACCTAAGAAAATCCTAAAAATCACAAAATCATGAAAATTATCTTAGAATTTCCATGCAAGATATAAAGTCATCAATTTTTTTTTTGGGATGGACTATCTTACTTAGCCAACTTTATTTTTAGACCACCTTGGTATTTTTCCTCCCATTTTTGGGAGAACTACATCAGCCTAAAGTCCACACGAACTATATAGGTAGCACTTGGATACATGGGGTATCTCAGGTTGGCTCAACCACCTCTTCTTTATCACTCTGTTGTCATTTGGCATCATGACCAGTTCTTCACCTTATGAATTCTGGGACTCTTATCTATTTTACAAGTAACCACTTGTCCTTTAGTTTTCCCATCTATATTGGCCTTGGTCATACACTCTCACCATTTTATGAGTAACCTTAGCCAATTCTATCACCATTTTACGAGCAATTTCTATTTGAGTGCTCTTACCATTTTATGAGCTCATTCTCATTCCAATTCATAGATGTAGTAGACACTATGAATTACCAATTCATTTCATTAGTGGATACTCATATCTTATATTTAAGTATAGTTTTAGTCTAAATTATTCTCTCACACTTGAATGATTTAGTTATGTTTAATGCTTTCATGATTGTGAATGTCATCCCTCTCTTTTCTTATTCACTCATCATTTTTTAAGACCATTCCTATTTTCCTTGACAAGTCAATCATGTTTTTCTATCATCATTTTAATTCTATCCCATATCCTATGAGAACTACATTTGGATTGAATTTCACATTGGCCCTAGTGTCCATAGAACTATGTAGGTAACATCCACTTACCTAGTGCATTTGGGGTCATCTCAGCTACCACTTCATTTTCTTCTATTCCCCCCCACCCCCCCAGTTTGTTTGTTTGTGTTGTTATCTCTTATATCCTAGAGGTAATGTTTACCATCTTATTTGTGTTATTGTTCCCTATAGCCTAGAGAAAACTGTTACCATCATACCTTTTGTTGTTGTTTCCCTATTGCCTAGGGGAAAAATTGTGCCATTTGTTCTTATGTTATTTTACCTACGTTGTTGTTACCTAGTTTAGGGGTCACCCTATCACCAAGAGTAACACCTATATTACATGTGCATGAATAATTTATATTTTGTTTATACTAACATTGTGACTAACCATTGTGTGTATATTATCATTTGTTTAGCTTAGTTTATTTATTTTCCTTTATATGTTTAGAATAGTTTGTTTATTGAACTTTTTTTTGATTTAATTTGTATGTTTATTTATTTTGTACGTATAAATTGTTCTGTTTATTTTTGTCTACTTATTTGTATGGCCTTGTTTATTTATTTGTTTTATTTTTTATTTTATCTATTTTTGTTTCTTATGTTTGTTTTGTCCTATTTGTTTGTTTTGTTTTATTTTGTTTATTTTATTTGTCTATTTTGTGTTGTTTATTTAAATTTTTGTTTATCTTGCCTTGTTTTTTTATTGGTGTTTGTTTGTTTGTCTGTATTGTTTATATAGTCTAGTTTTACTTTATTTGTTTGTGTTTGTGTTTTGTTTATTTTATTTTATTTTGTTTATGTTTGTCTATTTCATTATTATTTGTTTGTTTTTATTTTACTTTTTTGCCTTTTTATTTCTCAATTGTCATGGGGTTATTACATTTTGTTTACACTTAATTCTTAACTTTCCATATAATGTACTTAGGTTGTCAATATTTATATATAGTCTTACACTTGGTTTATTTATTATATTTATACTTGGGATTTGATTGTTCATATCTTATTCCTAAGTTTTTAATATTTGAATTTAAACTAAGTTTTACATGCTTAGGGTACACAATGTTATTATAGTTATTTATAACTATGATGCATAATATCACAATCTATAATAAAAATCAGGCATATAAAAACTATTAGATCAATGAAATGGAAATACTTCTCTGAGAAACATACCATCCAAATACCCAAACATATGTTTGAATCCAATGAGTAATAACCAGAGCACAAAATGATTTATAATATGTTTATACAGATGTGCATCTCTGAATAAGCATACATATAAGTCATACAACATAAGCATATAAAAAAATAGAGTAGCATCTCATATACATGGCATACATAATAAATTAGCAGATCATACATGAGAATAAACATCAACAATGCTAAACAACTATAATTATAATCAATGCCAAATATGAGATAAATATGAACATAAACATGGCATCATATATATATATATATATATATATATATATATATATATCATATACATGTACGTTAGCCTCAAAGGACCCAAAATTGAATTTTAATATATCTCAAAGTCATATACATCAAAGATATGTACATATAATAATTGTGTCTCAAAATAAATTAATATGCTGATACAACAAGTATAATGTGCCAAAATGTCAAAATGCCAAGATGCTTGTGATCAATACTAGCTCTACGTATCCATAGGTTCTATCATTGGAGGAGGTCTTGGTGGCCCTAGCTGATGAATTGACTACCTTAAAGCCCCTATCACATGGATCTTATTATAAGATCGACTGGATCTATTGACTTCTCTCTATGCATCTCAAACCTCAAAATAAGTAATTTGGTGGTCCCTAAGAACTATCATCTCATAGGCTTTACAATAGTATGAGGCATCATCCTTAGCTTGAATTTTATAAAGAATAATTTGGGAAAACCCTACCTAAATAATACCTCTATAAGCCTCATCTCACTCTTGCTTAAGCTAATTAGCATTATCCAATGCCTAATCCTTATCATTGATGGCTTGGTCCCTCTTTGTAGTGATTTGGACCTACACCTATACCTTTTTGGCAATCTCAAACTTCAACTAGGTAATATTTAATTAAAGGTGAGTCAGGTCATCATCTCACATATCTAAAGTGATTTATAAATCAACCACCTTTCATTATAAGCTGATGATCTCCCCCACCCTAGTAATGATCTCCTCCTCCAACATGCCGACATCCCTACTTGCTATAGTTGTCTTAAAAGGCCCTACCTAGTTGGATCATCCTTAGTGCCTATAACACCTACTATGCTAGAGTCAAGAGTCATCATATCTAGGCCATCATCACTTCCATTACGCCCATCATGATCTCCACCATCATCTCTTCTACCATCCCCACCATTAAATCCATCTTCATCACCCTTATCACCTCTAATAATCTACCAAGTACTCCTACTTACACTAGATATCTTAGCCTCCATATCATAAAATTTCATAGGCCTCTATCCACCTACATGATTGGGAACTATAACCCTCAAAGGGCACACCTATACCCACTAATGAATATATACCAGAGTAACCCATACACTATCATGCTCACTACATGAGACCAAAAAACTCATAAAACACTAAGGTAACTAACATTATATACACCCCTTTAAATGACAAGAATGTCTCAATTGATCTCTCATGTGACATGAGTGAACCACCTGGGCCCCTCTAGCACAACCTATGTGAAACCAAATTATTGGAGTACCTGATCAGGGCAATATTCTTAGATGATGTGAGACTTTACTAGTAAGAAAGCACCTAGTAGTCATGTATCCCATATACCAGTCATCTCTGAACCACTAAACTTGATAAGTGATGTAAGGCCTCCAAATTAAAAACTATGGGGTGAGATCATCAAACATTCAATAGTAGAAATATATCTCCCCCTGTGCCCTCATTGCCATGCACTAGTCTATGCCCAATAATATGCCAATATATCCTCAATGTCCCATACCCACCATTACCCTAATAATCACTCAATAATAATGTGCTTCCATCCCTGGACCGTCAATAGAGTGGAGTCCCCAATACTGTGTCCTCTATGATAAGCTATCATGTGGAGATATCTCTAAATCTAAATTAGGACAGCTGGCCCCCATGCAAAATGTGTTGACTCATCGAGCATGATGCACATTATGCCTCTAAGGCCCATGTGAAATTACCAACCACTCTTGTCGGGTAGAAAGATGTCACTAATAATAGCCATAAGAACTATGACCTCCCTGTCAATAAATGATGGTGGTGAAGTATCCCTATCAGGTAGATTGTTAAGTCAAATATCCATATATGTCTTTATCAAGTCTATGTCTACCTTCACTTAAACCTTGGGGATGCCCTAGAAGATGACCAAATCATCTAGTATGGCCTACTACTATGCTTGAGGTGTCTAAAAGAGCATCTATTTTCACATTGGTAACTTGAGGATATGCTATGTATCCTCAAGTGTCACTATCACCTCTCTAGTAGGCAGATGGAATGTGGATGTCTCACTATACCAATACTTGATCAATGCACTCAAATATGCTCCATCCACTCAGATAACTAGCGTTCACAAAACATTGTGTAGATCTAAATCTTGTAATAAATTTATCATCCCCTCCATCTAGGTCTAAGGCATATACAAGTAGTGGTAATGTCACTCCTGACAAGTTAAGACAACCAATTACTCTTGAAAACACAAATAGATTCATGTCAGCCTAACTCTATACTACTACCTAAGCCTATGCCTAACTAGTAAGCCTATTTTCACCTCTCTCTTAGAGGTTGAATCCTTGTTGGGTCCTTAAACTAGGTATTTTTGGCTTTTAGGTGAAGTCATCATTTTCAAGAATGATAAAGTCACCATTTAGGCAATTTTGCACTTTTTAAAGTGAAATCACTATTTTTATTTTTAGAAAAAATGGTGACTTTGCCTAAAAATAGGTGAAATTTCCATTTCAATGATTTTCAACCATTTTAGTGATTTTACCATTTCTAGGAATGGTGACATCATATGAAGTCACTAATCTCTTTGGTGAAGCTATTGTTTGGTCTAGAATTCAAATGGTGACTTTGTCATTTTTTGACCTATTCCTAATAATAAATGTGATGAAAAGAGCATTAAGGACAAATTTGGGAGTACTCACTAATGGTCCATCATGGGGTGGTCACATGTGCTTGATCACTCAATTTGAAATGTGTCATCTAACACCTTTGTGGGCCACATTTCTCAGCTCACTATTGCAGTAAACCAAAGATTAGAAATTCAAATAGTTAGGGTGAAAATGAATTGGTTTTCACCCTAGGGCTGAATATATAGCTATAAATTTGAATTCCCCTAGTGCCTAAGGTTCATCTTTCACACTCCAAGAAGTGTATTTTTCACATTCATGATCTATTTTACATGCCATTTGATCCTACATGCCTTATATTTCAATTGTATTGTAATTAGACCATATTTTTGGGCCTAATCTAAGACCTATTTAATAACATTATTTTTCTACCTCTACCACGTGTTTGTGTGAATATACATCTACGTACTCACACTTAGGCTAGATATATGTTGTTACTCTTTGCCAGCTGATCATAAATCCATTTTAAAATTATTTCACATAAGATACCCTTGTGAAATAGGAATTTGACTAAGAAGAGGAGATTAGTATCATGTTAGTGAATGAAACCAAATCAAAAACATACTAAACTAACATCTTCATGCCTAGTTACTAGGGTGAGCTTAATAATTAAAAAATGACAAACATAACTAAAAATTAAGGAAAAATAATAATTCCTTCACCTTCCTTGGATGTTACAAATGCCTTTGTAGTAGTGGCTTGCTTGGTTTTGTGCTTATGAAGTCCTTGGCAATGGAAGCTTGGCTACCTCCATCTCTCCTTGGCACCTTTGGCTTTGGCTTAGCTTGACTTGGAATCAATTTGGCATAGTAACACTAGTTTTCATGAAGATTTTGGAATCAATCTTGCATGATAACTTTGCATAAATTAAGCTTAAAAATGATGTTCATGGTCTCTCTATTTATAGATTTTCAAGAATGACAAGAATCAATCCTAACCATCCATATGAAGATAGAGATGTGTGGTCATGGATTAGTTGAATTATGTATTTAAAATCCATAATTATCCTCATCATGACTTTGGAAGAAGGTACATTAATGAGGTATGGGAGGTAATAAAGAGGCATGGGAGACCCATAAGCTTGATATTATAGCATTTATGGCCTAGGGATGTCTTCCAAAAAAATGAGGTCACCTGATGATATAGTTATTCAATATTCATTTATAAAAACAAGTTTTCAATAAGTTTCCATGGAAATAAATTAGGCTTTGATTTGGATTAATTAACTCTTAAACATTATTAAGAACTTTGTGCACAAATTACTCAAATTGATCAGAATGCCTTGTTATTGGTCCAAAGTTTGACTGGATTGGAATTGGAAGTCAATGTCAGATGCATTGGAGATGTTATCCCATTTAGGATGTTTCTAGCATAAAATATCAAAGACACACATCTCATACAAGAAATTTGATATTAAAAATCAATCCAGAGCACCTAGGTCTAAAATTGGCATTTTGACTCAAAATGATCTGATCAAAGTTAGCTAGCCCATATATTGCATTACCCCATTTAGTGATACCCTAGATGAAATTGGCACTTGAATATGTCAATTTCAACTCATTTAATGTTCTTTAATGTTTTTAGGCCAAATTATGCACTTTGGTGGAAATTGGTCAAAAGCCTATTTGAAGGTCATTGGTGGCCAAATTTAGGTGTCTATAGTTTTCCCTTATTTGGGAAGGCACTTTAAGCTATAAAAAATTAAAATATTCTCAAATAATGAAAAGGTCTTATATGCCTACAACTACAATGATGATAAACTAATTATATGATGGCTTTCCCCCTCGAGGGAATGGCTAACACAAGTAGGTCAGTAAATAGTCCCTTGATAAGAAGGAAATGAGGGGACCAAAGAAAGGAAAGATGATGGGGTGAAAACACAATGATTTTGAAAAAGTAGTCAAAATCACTAAGAATACAAGTGGGATAGTGTACAATGGTTTGCCCAAATGTGGTTATAATCATTATACCCTGACAGTGGTAATGTGGTATGATAACACAATGATTGCCCAAAGGCAGTTATAATCATTGAGAAGATGGAGCTACTCTAGTTAGGATAGAAAAATAAATTTATAACATGCCCCTATATGGGTATAAAAATTAAAGTGATGACAACATAATGATTTTCCCAAAGGCGGTTATAATCATTGATAAATATAGGTGGGATAGTGTACAATGATTTGCCCATAGGAGGTTATAATCATTAGACCTTGATTATGGTAGACAAGATAAAATTGGTCAATGATGATGATAACTTAATACATAGGGTAATGATGAATTGGAACAAAATACTAGTAGGGAGATGCTCATCTAAACTAATAAAGATTGAAATTATTTTATGGTTAATTACTCTGTTCAGGATAAGATTGGGATGTCAGTACCAAAGAGATGTTGTTGCTAACATTGTTGAATAGACTTCTCGAAGTTGAGGTTTGTTGTAGCATGTGTTGGTAGGCATCATGGTATAACATAATGAGGACATGGATGAAATATTCATAAATATTGACTCCTATAATCCAATACTCACTAGAAAACAAGGTACCAATGATAGAAACCATGATGACAATGTAAGCATATGAATATGGATAGATTAAAGTGTAAGTGTGAGCAAGGAATCACCTAATAAACACACATAAAATGCATCAAGGAAAGAATGTTGAAAGCAAACAAACAAGCACATAAATAAAACAACAAAGAAATAAACAAAAAAATACTCAATAGAAACCATATGAACATTGCCCCTAAAAAATAGGTGACAACTTAACAAACAAATAAAATGAGAGAATATAAGAAAAGAAAGGGGTGGCTGAGCTATCTCCATATGCACTAGGAAAGTGGATGCTACCTACATAGTTCCATAGATGTAATATCTAATAAAAACTTTAAGGCAAATATAGTTCTCCCAGGAAATGGGAAGAATGTGATAACTGAGGAAAATAAACAGAATGGATGTGATAGAAGAAGAGGAATGGTCTTTAAAAATGGTAAGTATGTGAGAGAAAAGGCCAAAAAGGATGGATAAACTAAGTGACAAGTGATTTGCTTGTAACTTAGTAAGGGTTCCCAAAATCCTTAAGCCAAAGAAGTGGTCAATATTTTTGTTCTTTTCTAACAATTTTTCAAATGTTTTTGTAATTGTTTTGGAGTATCTCAACTCAATTGAGAATGATGAGATACTAAATTGTTCAATCTCACAAAATGATGAGAGCATTTAAACTAAGGTTGCTCATAAAATGGAGAGAGCATTCAAACTTAGGTTCCTCATAAAATGGTGAGAGTTTTCAAACTTAGGTTGCTCACAAAATGGTGAGAGTGTGGTGGGAAGGGTGATTGAGCTAACCTCAAAAAGTATCGAGTGATGCCTACATAGTCCCAGAGTAAGGCCTCAAGTCACTATAGTTATACCTTACAGTGGAGGAATTTGACTAGTGTAATAGTCAGTTCAAACAAAATAGGCACATGTGGTAAAAAAGCATAGTATGGCATAGGAAGTGGCAAGTTGGTACGTAAAGACTTAATAAAAAAATGTTGCTCCTAGTTTGTCCATAGGTGATTATAACTAGGATACAACATCATAGATCAATGATACTAATTTGCCCAAAGGTGGTTATAATTAGTAACAAGACTAGTGATAAGAAAGGAATAACAAATAAAAGATGCAACTGTCAAAACTTCTATCATACTGATCTTAAATATGATCTTTGTTTGAAGTACTTGAAACAACTGATGAAACTGATCAGATTCCTCAGTGCTAAAAATGCATAACAAATGGCAAAAATCAAGCTCAAATCAACTAGGCTTTAAAACATGTCTGGTTGATAGAATGGAATGGTAAAATGGATAAGGCTAAGAGGATGGATAAGAATGATATTTGTACAAAGAATAATAGTGATAAAATAGAACCACTAAAATGGTCTTTATAGATAATACACCTTAACACTCAACCATAGTACCACTTGAGGTGAATAATATTCATTAGCTTAGAAAGTTCATCTCTATCTAGTGTGGCAAGCCTATATGTCCCTGATCCATAATATATAGTAATGATGAAAGGCCCTATCTAGTTTGGTTTGAATTTACCTTTATGCTTCTTGTCAGCCATGGTATTCTTTTGGTTTTCTTTAAGAATAAGATCACCAAGTTCAAGTTTTCTATATTTGACACATCGATTGTAGTGGTCTTTGAGTCAGTTATGATATGCCTTAAGATTATTGAGTGCAGCTATGCATTTTTCATCAAGTAGGTCTTGCTCTTGTAGGTGAGCTAATCAATAGTCATGATCATCTAGGCCATATTTGAAAGATATGCATATTGAAGACAATTCGACCTCAATAGGAAGGACGGATTTAGTACCATAAACAAGTGAGTATGGAATGGCTCCTATAGGATTACGATGATTGGTATGGTATAACCAAAGGGAAAGGAATATTTGTAGGTGTCAATCATGACCAACATCATTTATAATCTTTTTTATAATATTGTTAATGGTTTTGTTCAATGCTTCAGCCTGGCCATTACCTTGAGGGTAATATACTATAGAAAAATGATGTGTGATGTTATATTTAGTGCATAGTTGGTCTACGTCTATTCTTGAATGATCTTCCATTATTAGATATACTTTCAGAAGAGATACCATAGTGCCAAATGAGATGGTTGAAGATAAATTTGAAAATTTACTTTCCAATCACATAAGTGAGGGGTATAGATTCAACCCACATAGTGAAATATTCAATGGTGGTAAGAATATGCTTATGGCCATTAGATGATGGGGGGCTAGTCTTTCTAATGAGGTTAAGTCCCCATGTAACAAATGGTCATGGTGTCAACATCAATTTTAGATTTTGTGTTAGGGCATGAATCATATTAGCATGCCATTGACATTTGTCACACTTCTTTACATATGTAGCTACATCCGCGTCTATCATGGGCCAATAATAACCAGTATGCAAGATATTTTCGTATAGGAATACCCCAATATAATGAGATCCACATACTCCTTCATAAACTTCTCTTAACGCTAGTGTAGACTATATCAAAGTTAAACAATAAAACATAGTTCCATCAAAACTATGATGGTAAAGGGTGGATCCAAGTAGAGTATAATGAGTGGAATGATGAGTAAAGGCTTTGGTTTGTTTTTGAGATAGGTTAGGTGGTAGAACTTGGTCATAAAGGTAGTTTTAAAGGTCTGAGTACTAGATAGAATTAGGACCAATAATATGAAAAATCATTGCAATGGTTGAAGGTTCATGAACTAGTGTGAACAGATTCTCAACAAAGAAATGATATTCTATAGCTTTGTCTGTTTGTTAAATCAAAGAGACAATAGTATCCATGGCATCTATAGTTTTATTACTAGCCCTTGGCATATGCTCAAATTGGATATTTTTAATTTGCTACTTTAGGGTATCAACCATAGCCTTATATGGAACCAACTTGTCATCTTTGGTTTGAAAATGGTCTATGAACTGATTGATGATTAATTGAGAATCACCATGAACCTTTAGATGAGATATATTCCATTTTGGTACCTATCAAAGTCCTATGATAAGTGATTCACACTTAGCCATGTTGTTTGTACAAGGAAAACTAATTCTAAATGATTTATGGATTATATCCCCCTATGGTGTAATAAATAAGAGACCTGCCCCTAATCCATGTGCAATAAATGAACCATCAAAATATAGCTTCCATTGATACTTCCAAATAGGTGTGTCAATGATGGTCATTATGGATTCATCAGGAAAATGAAATGTGAGTGGATTTTTTTTGCAAGGGGTGCTTCAGCAAGTTGATCTGTAAGAAACTGTCCTTTGATTGCCTTTTGATTGACATACTTTATGTCAAGCTCAATAAGAAGCATGATCCATTTGACCATTCTACCTTTTAAAGATAGTTTAGATAGTATATAATTGAGTGGATCTACTTTTGAAATGACCATGGTCTTATTATTCAACATGTAATGGTATAGTTTCTAAGATGTGAAGACCATAGTTAGACAAGCTTTTTCAATAGGTGCATAGTTGTGTTCATATGTGACCAAGATACGAATTTAGTAGTATACTACATGCTCTTTTCTATTGTTATCATGTTTAGCCAAAAGTTATCCCAGGGCATTATCGATAGCTGATAGATACAATGAGAATGACCTTCTTAGCATAGGAGGTAACAAAATAGGTGGATTAACTAGATAGTCCTTAAGTTATTGAAAAGTTGTTTGAAAAATATCATCCTAGTGAAATGCAACTCCCTTATTTAGAAGATGTGTAAATAGATGACACTTTTTTGCTAATTTAGAGATGAAGCATTGGATTGACTGGATCTTTCCCTGTAAACTATGGAGTTACTTCAAATTGGTTGGTGGTGGCATCTTGATTATAGCATGGACTTTGGTTAGATTGACTTCAATGACCATATGAGACATAATGAATCCAAGTAGCTTTCTTAAGGTTACTCTAAACACACATTTATTTGGATTGAGTTTGACTTTATACTCCTATAATCTTTTAAATATCCTACATACCACTGCTAGATGGTCAGCCCTAGTTTTGGATTTTCCTAATATATCATCGACATAGTCTTCAACAATATCATGCATCATATCATAGAATATGATAGTCATGGCCCTTTAATATGTAGCTCTAGCATTATTAAGACCAAATGGCATTCCCTGATAATAAAATGTTCCCCATGGATTGGTGAACACTATTTTATATTGGTCTTCTGGTGCTATTCTAATATGGTTGTATCCTGAAAAGCCATCCATAAGTGAAAGCATTTAATAACCTACCATGGAGTCAATGATCATGTAAATATTAGGTAATGGAAATTCATATTTATGATAAGCTTTGTTTATGTCTCAAAAATTAGTACATATTTTGATTCAAAGGCCCAATGATAACTAGTAAGCTAATGGTGCCTTGTGATTCTTTTTCCTGATTATCATAGGCTTTGATAGTTATCATTTTTGGCTAGAGATTTGCCATTATGTACCTAATAATATCGATGAGCTTTAGAGACACTATGTTGACCCCTAATCCATTGTCTATAAGGACACACTTCATTTTATGCCACTTTATATAAACTTCTATGTATAATGGATTATTATGGAGTAGGCTAAGGGAAGACATATTGCTTTGGTTGAATGTGACTTGTTGGGTTGGAGATAGGTGTACAACAAAAGATTGAAATTTATCAGGGGATATGTCACTAACAATAGTGGATTGGGTTAAAAACTCATTCAAGATGATCTTGTGGATTAATGACGTTCACAACAAATCTAAAATAGAAATTTATGTTGGTGTCTTCTACAATTTTTCCACAATATCAAACTTCTTATCTTGGTCAGTATTGAATGGTTTATTCTATGACTAAATGGTTGGTTGGATAATAGGTAAAGTGGTAGATGGTTGTGGGATTGACATAGTAATCTTTGACCTTTGATTTGTGATTACATAATTAGGATTAGATACTGGACCATGATTACTAACAAATGTTGGGAATGGTGTGGGGCTAGATAAGATAAGTCTCAGTTACCAGTGCACTTGTATGTTGTCATGTGGCAAGGATAAGTTATCAATATAAGGTTGAAAAATGAAATTTTGAGTTTGCTAGCTTACCTATATGCAATCTTAGGTCAAATAAGGATTATCCATGTAATTTTTTTGAGTGTTGTTGTTTAGTAATGGTCTAGATTGATTAATGCTTGGTCTAGGATGAATGGAGATGGTGTTAATGCTACCCCCTACAATATGACATAAAATCATATTGTATTCATGTACAACTACATGGTAATTTTGTTGATTGTTACCATTTTGAGCTTAGTTTTATCCATTTTTCTATCATTATGGGTTTTATTGTTGATTTTGTTGATTCTGTTGGTTCAGCCTTTGATTTTGATATTGTTGATTTTGTTTATATATTGGTTGGTGTTGTTGTTATTATTATTGATTATTATGTTAGGGAAATGGGTTTTTATAAATTATAATAGTTTTATTGGAAGTGGAAGCACCATTATCCAATGTTATCTCCCTATTCTCTAACATATTCTAAATTAAATGCTTGATTTCAACACATCTTCATAGATTATGCCCATTGACCCGATGATATTCACAGAATTCATTTTCATGATACCAATCAAGATATAGAATGCCTTGTGGATAATGCTTTGGTATAGGCCAACTAATCAAATTAGTGGTGGCAAGTTTGAAAAAATAGACTTAATAGGTTCTCCAAGGTCACGAAAGACATGATGTGTAGGCATGGTTCTCCTAGGAGGAGGGGTTTACAATGGTAAAAGTTATTGTATTTGTTGTGCAAGTCTTGGTTGTTGTTATTGTAGCATTGGTTAGAGAGGTTGTTGTGTAGGAGTTAGATGAAAAGGTGGTAAAAATAATGTTTGAACTATTTGGACATGACATGCCTTGGTTACTCCATTTCCCACAACAATCCTATTGTGGTTAAATTGCTTTGGTTTTTCTTGGTTATTGGCCTATGCTGGTTGTGATGCTTACACTTAGATTAGATGTTGGTTTTGGCCACTTCTCTGATTGGTACCTTGATTCTAATTATTTGACGTAAGCTTGATGATCCATTTATTAATAAGGGCTCACTCAATCAACAAGCCTTTGTCGATGATCTCTTTGAAAGTATGTGCACATTGTAGTTCTGGATGATAAGCTATCTCACTATCCAAATTTTTAGTAAACACAATGACTAATTATTTATCTGGTAAACTATGGGTGAATCAACTTGCAAGGGCTCTCCATCACTTTAGATAACTTACAAAACTCTCACCAACCTTTTATTTTGTTTGTGTTAAGTTAACCAACTAAATCTCATGTTTGAGATTATAGGAAAAGTGCTACACAAACTTATCAAAAAGATCATCAAAATTTATTACTGAATTCTTGGGCAAATTTAAAAACCACTCCAAGGCTTGTCCAACCAAGCTCCTTGAAAACTACAACAAAAGGTATAGATCGCTATATGCCACTCATTGATATCAGTTAAAAAACTTAGTTAAATAGGCCTTAGGGTCACCTTTCCCTTTATATTTGTAAAATTTTAATGGTTTGTATGCTGGAGGAAATAGTATCTATAAGTAATCAATGTTGAATGGATAATAACACACATCATCCAACTTAAAATTTTTAGTTTATTTTCAAACTTGAATAGTAATAATTGTATCCTTCATCTATTGTAATTTTTGGGATAGGAAATTGGAAGAAACATTGGTTTGAGGGAGACTATTGGTTTGGGTAGATGGTTGGGAGGTCACAAGTGGGACACTTTGACTAGGGTATGATGGATATATTTGTTGGGGTATATTAGTTTGGTCGGGAAATAGACTAAGAATATGCATACGTGGATTAGGATGTACTTGAAATTGCACATTTAATTTTGTACTACTCTAGTTTAGGTTGACTATGAAAATTGACTTGGAGGATTTTATGTTTGGCATCGAGGGATGTAACTATACTATGCCTACTATGGTTGAAAAGGGACATGTTATTGACTAATCAAACCTTGCTGATGAGTGAGAACTTGTGGACCAAGACCCTCTCTCTAAACTTGTGGCATATTTTGAACCAATGGTTGTCTAGTAGGTACTTGAGAAACATGGGAGCTTCCTTGTTTCATTAATCCCTATGGGGAAGTGAAATAAGGATAAAAATTTATTAACTATCGTTGACTAATATTCACATGTTGTTGACTAGTCATTGTTTGGTTTTGGATTGTTATACTAGTTTGAGACTGAAGAGGTATGTTTGTCATTACTTGGTGAGATGGAAAATTAGTTGCCCCTTATTGAGGTGGCAATACATTCAGCCTTAGCTACATTGGTACACTAGATTATGCTTGATGTTGTGGAATACTAATTGTCATTGGTTGAGGAGGAGTAGGATTTGTTACATTCTATTATTGAGGTGTGATTTTGGTTACTGGTTGACTACCTAATCCCATAGGTTGCACACTTGAGGAAGCAGTGGGTTGAGGTTGGGAAATAGGTGGTGATGATGATACACTCATGGTATTAACTACAAGCACATGTTGTTGACTATTTTTTTGTGCGTTAGTACCACTTTGATTTAGATTGGACGTTGCTTGCACATTGTCTACTATATTTTGTTCATTATTCTACATAGAAGTAGAAGACACTTCTTCAATAATGGGCATATAAAGCAAGTTGTCTACCAAAGTGTGTTACATGAATGGGTATAAACTCTGATTGTCTTGACTAGTTAACTCTATCAAAACTTCTATTAAAGGAACTAAATCAATAAGAGGTTTGGTCATTGTGGTCATTTGATTGAAATTGTGTGATAGATTCAGGTAGGTTTGATATGCCATCTGCATTTGGTTAAAGTGGTCTTCCATGAGGGTTTTTCACTAATTAAGCATATTAGGGTCCTAATACATTATTTGGACTAGATCCAAAGGATTTATAGAAGAATCTTGTTGATTATAAATGATATTGTGGGGCATTTTTACTAGGCTTGGTAAATTATCATGAGGGAAGTCTACTAGAAACTTGGCCCCTACCTCTATGGCTCTAACTAAAATCTCATCTTTGTTTCTCCAATAAATGATGCTCAAATAAAAATGGATCATACATGGAAGCTATATTAGTATAATATGACTATTGAAGAACTGGTTCATTAGCTATGGGTATTGTAGCTAGGTATTGTGCAGTTTGTTCTTGGTCTTGTTCTAAATAAAGTGGTGTATTAACCAAATAATTAGCCAATAGACCTTAGTTTTGTGCCCCTAAAAAAGTATTATAAGAGGGATATAAATCCATCTCATATGGAATATTATATGTGTAGGGGTCTTGCACCATTTCTTCTTGCGTAATGACATTACTAATCTTTGGATTGTACATGAGTCCACTACAAGTGTAGGAATACATGTTGGGATCAAAAAACATTGACAATGGATCCCAACATGTATCCCAACAATGTTGTGAACAATGAGGAAATAAGTTAGTGTTAAGTATATAATGCCTCACTTTTCACACAAAGATGAGCAAGTAAATAGACTAAAAATTGAAATGCCAAACTCTAAGGTTGAAGTGTTTTAAATTATTATAATCTAAGAAATGAAAAGTTGCTAGGTCTTTTGACAAAATGTGATGTCAAAATATAGGCTCAAACAAGACATGTTCTAGGACTCTTGGCCAAACGGTGTTAAAAGATAGACTTTAAAATAAAGATGATTTTTAATCTAACAGATTTGAAACACTTCTAACAAATACTAGGAATTTGAGTTTTGGATATAAAATTGACCATCTCAGTATAAGGTATGAAACAAAAGGCACTTTAGAGATAGTTTAATTTTCTCATAAATAATGGTATAAAACTTGGTTCTTTTGACAAATAACATAGACAAAAGTGAACAACATAACTGTGCTAGACAAGGGTTCACAAAAGGTACACTCGAATTAGTTTAGAAATATGGGAACAAATTTGAACTCTATGTAAGAGGGTCTATGAAACAATATCTAAATATTTTGAACAACATAACAATGCTAGACTACCCAAAAGATGTGACAAAATATTTGTTTCAAAAACTCTTTAAGGCAAAGATAGTTTCCCACAATTTTGACAACATAACACTATCTTTCTTGACTAATAATGTTGTGGTGCATAGACTCAAAGTGCAAGTGTTTAGCACAAAATGACTTAAGTCTAACAAGTGGTGATAATGATCATGAGTCTTAGATGGCCTTCAACATAAATTGGAATTTGAACCTAAGTTCCCTCAAGTTTAGTGAAAATGGCAAACCCGCTTAACACATCAACCTTATGAACTTATAAAGGTGTAATTTCAAATTTAGATTATAAATGAAGGACTTAAATTTTTTTGGCAAACGTCTAGACTCAATTGGGCAACATAACTATGTCAAAGTGGATGATATGACTCTCCAAGTTTTGATGAACTTTGAACAAGGAAAATTGATGATTTCACATGGGCAACATAATATCTCTTTGTTCTAAAGAAAATGATGATCATGCATTTTGTTTTAATAATTTGTTTACACCAAGTTTTGAATCCAAACAAGACTTTAATATAGGACAAAATCAAATAATTAATCTCTCTTAGACCCTAAACTGACAAGGTTGCTTAGTATTGTTGGAATCCATCAATATACATCATTTGAAAGGATTTAAGTATTCATCCATAAGTATATGCACATTATATAGTAGGGTTTTTACACCTCCCCTTATCTCAAATAATAATACTATGACATGGACCTTGAGGTGCACCTTGCACCAACTATACTTTTGTGGTAAGTGGGGATTTGTCTAAGAGCTAAAGTTTTCAAATGTTTTAGGGGAATCAATTACACAATGACTTTCACGTCAAACAATGCAAAAGAAAAGCAAGGATTTTGGGTCCATATCACTTAGCTTATTGTAAAAAGGTCTAGTCCTTTTTCCAACCACTACATCCTACTGTTCAGTCAGTGTAGTGCAATGTCTAAAGTGTCGCTATGTCATGTGTGTAACTCTAATATGGAGCCAAATGAAGTCAATGTTGGGAGGTGAAACCTTGGGTCAAAGCTTCCCTAAAGAAATCATGGGAGGTAATGACATCCTCCTCACAATCCAAGTTTACATGAAATAAATAAAGCATAAAATCTAAAGACTTTAAGGTTGTTGTCAAGGTCACCCAATACTTTTACGAGTTTTTGGAGAGCGCTTTAAACGATGTTCTTTTTATGCATTGGACTAGGATTTTTGAAATAAGGATGGAAATTTTGATTCCAAGGGTTCCTTAAAGGGGAAAAATTTAATAGTATATGCACAGAAACCTTCTCTTTTCCAAACAAGTTTTAATTAAACAACTATTGAAAACAAGAATTGACAATTGTGTTCAATTTTAAAACCCCAAATGAAAGATGCAGTGGTGTTATTTTGACCACTTGGTCTAAAGTTGTAACTTTGAAATCCTAACTTATCAAAACATTCATTTAAGCACCTAAATTTTTTATTAAGCACCAAAAACAAGATTCCTAATTCATTTTAAAAGCATGCAAAAGAAGGTCTAAAACATATTTTAACAAATTCAAAGTCTGTTGGTTACCTATCTACCCTTAAGGCATCACCCTAAAATAAAATGTGCTAGGTTAGACAATGTTAATAAAAATATTAAAAAAAATAATATTAAATATATGAACACCTGAAAACAACAAATTATAAGGCTAAAAATAAAATATAAAATATAACACATAAAATCCTGCACATAAAAGATAAAAACCTATAGTTAGTATTTTTAACATAACTTTTAAAATATTGATTTTTTTGCTAATTTTTTTTTGAGAGGTTATAAATAACTATAGGTTAAAAAAATATACAAAATTTTAAGTCCAAAAAGTCAATAAATAAAAATTTATAAACTCTGTTCTAACCGTTTTTACCATAAAAATAAAAAATAGAAAGTAATAGTCACTAAAATAACTATAAACTCTAAAATATAAAGAGTTTTTTTGTGAAATTTTTAGAAAATATCCATGACATATTTATATATATTAATAAATAAATTTAGATAAAAATATTAAGTAAATAAAAAATTATGAATTCTTTATTGACCATTTTTACTCAAAGCCAAAAAAAAAATCAAAACTATGAAACACAAAAGAGTTTGTGGATTGCCCTCTCATGAAGATTGTTCCACTGGACATGCCATTATATGAACTAGGAATTTGAATAAAAAGAGGAGATTAGTATCATGTTAGTGAATGAAACCAAATAAAAAAAACACTAAACTAACATCTTTATGTTTAGTTACTAGGGTGAGCTTAGTAACAAAAATAAATGACAAACACAACTAAAAAATAAGGAAAAATAAGAATTCCTTCACCTTACTTGGATGCTCCAAATGCCTTTGTAGTGGTGGCTTGCTTGGTTTTGTGCTCATGAAGTCCTTGGAAATAGAAATTTAGCTACCTGCATCTCTCTTTGTCACCTTTGGCTTTGGCTTGGAATCAATTTGGCATGGTAAAACTAGTTTGCATGAAGCTTTTGGAATCAATACTGAATTATAACTTTGTACAAATTAACCTTAAAAATGATGTTCATGGCTTCTCTATTTATATATTTTCAAGAAAGACCAAAATCAAGCATGACCGTCCATCGCAAGATTAAGATGTGTGGTCATGGATTAATTAAATTATGTAATTAAAATCCATAATTATCCTCATCGTGATTTTGGAAGAAGGGACATTAATGAGGCATGGGAGGTAATAAAGAGGCATGGGAGACCCATAATCTTGATATTTATGGCATTTATGGCCTAGGGATGTCTTCTCAAAAAATGAAGTCACCTAATGATGCAGATATTTAATATTCAATTCTAAAAATAAGTTTTCAATAAGTTTTAATGGAACTAGGCCTTGATTTAGATTAATTAGATCTTAAGCATGATTAAGCACTTTGTGCATAAATTACTCAAATTGATCAGAATGCCTTGTTATTGATCTAAAATTTGACTAGATTAAAATAAGAAGTCAATGTTAGATGTGTTGGATCTATTATCCCATTTAGGATGTTGCCAACACCAAATATCAAAGACACGCATTTCATACAAGAAATTTGATAGAAAAGAGCAATCCAGAGCACCCAGGTGCAAAATTGGCATTTTGACTCAAAATGATCTGATCAAAATCAGCTAGCCCATAAATTACATTACCCCATTTAGTGATACCCTAGCCAAAATTGGCACTTGAATATGTCAATTTCAACTCATTTAATGTGCTTTAGTGTTTTTAGGACAAATTATGCACTTTGGTGGAAATTGGTCAAAAGCCTATTTGGAGGTCATTGGTGGCCAAATTTAGGCATCTACAAACCTTACCAATTTGTTCAAGTGCAAAAAATTATTTTATGATCGATCATCGATATATTTTGCCTTCTTGGGAAAAAATCATTTTAAATCAAGTGATTTATATGTGTGAATGATTATAACCACCTATAGGTAAATCATTATTTTTGCATCCCTTGATCATATGATTATAATAACATTTAGGTAAATCATTATTTTCCTCTTCCACCTACCCTACTAGGACAAATGCCTATGCTACTGATTATAACTATCTTTGGGAAAATTAGTGGCTCACATTTTGTTACTAATTATAACCAACTTTGGGCAAATTGTTGTCAATCCCACTGCCTTATAGGGGCAAATGTTTGTGCCACTGATTATAACTACCTTTGGGAAAATAATTATTGCATCATTTTTTACTGATTATAACTACCTTTGGGTAACTCAGTATTCATTATTTATTATAACTTCCTTTAGAAAAATTATTAGCTTCACCCTCATTTCCACTAGATCATGTCATTTGCTTCATTTTGAGGAAACATTTGATGACTCTATTTTTATACCTTCTCCCTTGAGGGGTATTAAGGGATAATTGATCACCCTTTGGGACATGAACTACTCATCTTAATGCCTTTTTCATTCTTCAAAAATATGTTATTGTGCATGTGTCTCGCAATACCTTCTCAAATAAGGGAAAATTGTAGACACTCAATTTTAGCCACTTTTGAGTCTAAACTTGGATTTAGTTCAAGTTTTAGCACACGATGCAATTTAAGCTTAGAAATAACCTAAATGCTAGGCCCCAAATTTGTCCATGCATGGTATTCAATCTCTTATATATGTGGTGAAGCTTACTTAATTGGGGTATTACACTATATGTGCAAATAACCTAGTTTGGTTTTAACCCTAGTCTTATTATGACCTAGTAATTTGACATCCTTAGCTTGTCAAGCTATTAATTCAAAACATTTAAAATAATTACCAAAAACCAAAAATAATTAAGAAAGATTAATTAAAATGAAAATCTCAATTAACATGCCCAAGTAAAAATTTTTAAGTTGAATTAGTTAATTTCATTTATCAATTTTTTTTTTGCCAAATATTAAGTTAAGGTCAAAAGAGCTAATAAAGTGATTTATTAATTCCTAAATATTACAAAAAGGTGAGTCACAACCTCAAAAATATCTAAAATGATTTTTCATGGCTCATAAATATATGAAAATGAGTTGTCAGACTTCATGAGTGATTTGACCCAACCCAGGGTTAGCTTGACTCAACCTAGGTTATTTTGGACTCAACCGAAGCTAGAATTTAAACTAACCTCCCTAGGGTTAGAGTTAGTTCTTAGAGATATAAATACAAGTGCCCAAACCATACCCAAACAAAATTTTATGTGTAAATGTATTCTATAGGAATGCCTTCAAGAAGCCATTAAAAGTAGTGTTATAATACCCATTTGATTCTAAGCTTCACACTAAGTAAGGCCAAAACAAAGGAAATCCAAAAGTGACCATTAGGGAAGTGCTACCAACATGGAGAAGCATTGAAAAGAGTCTCTAATGTCATAGACCAATTAAGAACATACTTATTCCAACAAGTAGACATCAATTTAGACAAAGGAGATAAAATTATTATGTGCTTCTATCTCTATTTTGTGATCTTTTTCATTATTTTATGTTTCCCTTAGTTATTAGACAAGAATGCTTAGCTTCATTGTATTTTTATGCATGGATTTTTATTATCTTCACTAACAAGGTACTAATCAACATTTGTGTGCTCTTCGGACTCCTAAGATACTATAGTAAGGTAGTTTCTCAAGATATTGTCATCAATCAATTCATAAATAACATTGAGGAGATTATGACTCCTAAATATGCATTCAATTTAGAGATTGATCAAATACTAACTCAACCTCAATAATATTGACAAGACAGTGAAAAGACATTATGAAATAACTAAAAAAATGACATAGCTACATTATGATTCATAGATATAATTCACATACTCAAATGGTCTTAAAGAAGAAAAAATTATTGAGATTATATAGAAGTTTGATAAATATCACAATGAAAAAAGAAACTAAAACAAATGAAACCCCCATCATTCTCAGTGAAAGAAGCATGTTGATTTGTTAATCTTTGATCAAGACTCTAGATTAGGATTTTAAAATCATATTTTGTACTAGTGATTTGTATAGTGTACTTTATGCAATTGTATTTAGTTCATTTTATAAATTTTGAGTTGTGCAAATATCTATTACAGTTTTACAATTCATGTCAATCTGTTAAAGTACTTTTGAAACTTGTAAAAATATAAAATCAATTTTGCAAGTTGTGAAAATTACTCAACTCATTTTTATAGATTTCAAGTTGTTCACATTCAGTAATGTATTTTTACAAGTCCTTAAATATGTAAAATTTTTTGGTTATTCTCTATAACCACCCATTTCTAGCTATAAATAGGAGTCAGGGACTCATTTATTAGGGGCTATAAAATTAGAAATTTCTAAAATCACTTTTGAAAGTGGAATTTGTACTTGCAATATATCAAAAATCAATACAAGGATATTTTGAAAATTTTGCATTCAATATTTCTATGTAGATAATGTATGCATTTACTATTTGCATGTATTCAAATCTTTGTGTTCAAAAAGTTGTTATAGTTGTTATAATCTAGTTAGCAATTGGAAAATTTCATTATAATATTTCTTATCAAATCTATATTTTCAATTTTTGTTTTGGTGGAATCTTGGTGGAGTCATAAATTAATTCTTTACTTTTAGGTGAGGAAATACAGAGTGATAATTTTTATTTCAATATCAGTTACATGATTGTTTTGGTGTGTGTTGTATGTTTCTATAAACATATGTATGCCTTTCCTATCCATTTAATGATAAAGGTTTCCCATTAGAGATCATATCCAAATTCTCTTGACATTTATAATAGTTTCTTGGTTTTGGCTTGTTGATTATGTTATCTCTTTTATCCTCCAAAAAAATATTTCTCTCTTTTACATTTTTACGTTCTATTTTCCTTTCTTTAGCCTTTTCATACTTTCAGGTTAAAATTACTACCTTTATAAAACTAATTTTTTCTATAAATATTTTATTATTGTTATTGGTAAATTGTCTGAAGGGACCATACCTAAAATAAGATGTTCAAGATCTAGAAAAGAAAGGAAGCTTTAAGACACAAGAAGGCTCAAAAGCCAGATAAATTAAGAGTACAAACTAGGACATAAATAAAAGAGAGAACAACTCCCTTGTTTCAATAAAGTCTAAAAACTAGAAGAAACAAAAGGTAAAAATAATAAGAATCAACTTGCTAGTGAAGGGTACCAAAGCAAAAACTCAACAACTCCACAAAACTAAATCAGGGCTTGAGTAGCAACAGATCAAAAAAAATAGGGAGTTAGAATGAATCAAATCACTTAGTTATTAGGCATGAAATATAATGAGAGGGGTGTGAATCAATATTTATATATATATTTTTACTTAAACTGATTTATTTTCTTTAACCACTTAATCACACATTCAAGATATGTGATAAAACTAAAATAATAATTTGCACCACACAAGAGAGAGAGAGAGAGAGAGAGAGAGAGAGAGAGAGAGAGAGAGAGAGAGAGAGAGAGAGAGAGAGAGAGAGAGAGAGAGAGAGAGAGAGAGAGAGAGAGAGAGCAGATTTTTACATGGAAACCCAAAGAGGGAAAAACCATGGAGAATAATCTCAAGTATATGAATGAGCACCAACTCAAAATACAAAGTTTTCAAGCACCAACTTGTAGGATCACCAACCCCTTTGTCGAGCACCAACCCACATTCGAGAAGCCATTTATAATATACAAGAGAGTGCATGGTTTATATTTGTTTTCAAAGAGAGAAAAGTAGGAAATATTGTAGACTTCTATAATTTTTTGAGTTAGCAACATTTGAGAGATAGTTGAGGAGCACCAACCCCTTGTAAATATTTATGAGCAGTAAAACACAACTATCTCTCAATGTTGCTTACTCAGAAAATTATAGAAATATACAATATTTCCTACTTTTCTCTCTTTGAAAACAAATACAAACCATGTACTCTCTTGTATATTAAAAATGGCTTCTCAAGCCTTATTTATAGATTTCCAAATGACCTTTGGAATTCACCCTTTGTGACCCTTCAATATTCATGGAAAATGGCACCAAAATTACATGACCCTATGTATCTTTGCATTTAAAAAGTCATATGGTGACCCTTCATAAGAAAAAGCATCCCTTCCTCTTTTGTCTTTATCTTGGTGACTTTTTATATTTCTCAAAGTGTCCCTTCATGGAAAAATGTGCCATACCTTTTTTGTCTTCACATGGTGACTCTTGGAATTCTTCAAGATGATTCTTCATGAGAAAATGCATCTCATTCCTCTTTCATATTTTACCCTGTGACTCTTTGACTTCTCCATGGGCCCTCTTTTTACTTATATGCAACCAAAAATATATTCATTAATATTAAATAAATATTAACACACATTAGCCAAGATATGAATATTAAAAAACACCATTAAATGTAATGGGGACTTTATCACCAATAATGCTAGACCTTTGACATCAATGACAATATTTTTAACAACCTCCCCCTTTGTCATTGATGGCAACCTCAAACTAAAACTACTACATCTTGAAACCTACACATACTACCATCTAAAAAACATACAATAACTCCCCCTTTCTGTAGCAACTTGTACCTATTTCTATACCTATATCTATTATTATCCCCCTTTGACATCAATGGCAAAGGGCCTACCTAGAGCTAACACTTATATCCCCCTCAATTGATGTTGAACCTCAATGGTAGGAAGTAAAATAAATCACTCCCAACTTCTCTTACAAATACTCAAATGTGTCTTTTGGTAGTGCTTTTATGAAAATATCTACAATCTATTCTATAGTACTGATATACTCCATCTTAACTTGTTGATCTACAACCTGACCTCTCAAGAAGTGATATCTAATAGGAATATGTTTTGTTCTTTAATGCATCACTAGATTCTTCAAAATATTAATATCACTTGTGTTATCACAAAAATATAAATAGGTTCATCATAATTTACCTTGATATCTTCAAAATTTTGCTTCATCCAAAGTACTTGAGTATAACACAATATTGCTAAAATATATTCTGCTTTAGCTGTAAAAAGTGATACTAAATTCTGCTTCTTGCTTAGCCATGCTACTGAGCTATCACCAAGGAATAAAGCTCATCCAATTATACTCTTTTTGTCATCCAAGCACCCTACCCAATCTAAATATGTAAAAGCAACCAAAGTGAAATCTTTGCCTGTGAGATACCACAATCCATAATCCAATGTCCCATTGATATATCTAAATATTCTTTTCACCAATTAATCATGACTATATTTTAGAGATGATTGATATCTTGCAACCTTACCTATTACATGCATGATGTCTAGCCTTGATGCTTTCAAATATAAAAGACTACCAATCATAGATCTATATGAATATTGATCTATAATAGGTGAATCTTCATCCTTGATCACCTTATTTCCTATACACATTGGTGTCCCAACTGGTGCACAATCTTTAAAACCAAATTTCTTCAACATTTGATTGGCATATTTACATTGAGATATGAATTTTTTTTTATCTGACTAAAATATTTGAAATCCTAATAAAATGACAATTGTCCAAGCATAGACATCTCAAATTATTTTTGTATATTATCAAAAAATTCTTTTGTCATATTTTCAATATTTCCTCTAATAATGATATCATCAGCATATACCACAATAATCAATTGATGTTCACCTTCTATTTTGATGTAGAGATTACTATCAACAAATCCTCTCTTCAAACCTTGATCCTACAGGTACTTATCAAGTCTTGCATACCAAGCATTGGGAGCTTGTTTCAATCCATATAATGTTTTCTTCAATCTGCATATATGGCTACTAATATTTGAGAGAATAAATCACTCAAGCTCCTCAATGTAGACCTCTTATTCTAGATTCCCATTTAGAAAGGCATATTTGACATCCATTTGAAACACTTTGAAATTTTTAAACACTGCATATGAAAGAAATATTCTAATAGCCTCTAACCTTGCCATTGGTGCAAAATTTTCTTCAAAATCTATTCCCTTAATCTGAGCATATCCTTTACATACTAATCTTACTTTATTTTTGGTCACTTCTCCATTTTCATTCAACTTATTTCTATAAATCCATTTTGTTTCCATCACATTATGATCTTTTGGTCTAGTGTCAGGATCCCTGCTCCTTAAGAGCACACTTAATTACCTTTGTATAAGCAACTAAACATAGAATTTAACTAGAAGTAAAATGTAACTAGAATTCAGAAACAACACAGAATATGAGAGACAATACAACCTTATATTAATACTCATCCAGAAAGAAATAAAATAAAGAGATCACACTCTTCCCACACCTCTAGGGTGTACCAGTAATCTTCCCTCAAGAGTTCTCTCTCTCAATTACAAACACAAACAACTCAATAACCGAGTTGGTGTTTCAACCAGTCAGTAACAATACTACTAGTACCACTGAGTATACACACATACTCCAAGTCTGAGTACACCACATAATCCAAGTAGATCTCACTTGATCTTACACACCTGTTGTGTTGCTGATCTCCTTGATCTTGCACACTTGCAGATCAACCTAGTTTTGCACACCTGCAAACCTAGATCTTGTACACACACACACACCTACAAATCAACTGACCTTACTTACCATGTAGATCTCACCTGATCTTGCTATACCACAGATCAATCTGGCCTTGCACACTTGCCGACCTTAGATCTTACACACCATGAAGAACCCTTGTCCTTGTCTCACCAAGTCCTTATGATTCTCCACACCAACACCCCTGTGGATATTTTACTAGATCTTGCTCTCCCATAGATCTACCTGATCATACACACTTGGCACTATGGCACTATGAGGAGCTAACATTGCTCTCTTCCCTCTGAAGGAGCTAACCTTGCTCTCTCTATCTAGAAAACTTTACAATATAGCCCATGAGTCTATTATATAGATCCCATACAAACAATAATTAGACCTCTAATTACAATAATTAGAACCGTAACTCCAAGACTAAAATTGGTCTTTACCATGCAAACTAACTGTCTATCTAAAATTAGACCAATTTTGGAGATGCACGCAAATGCATGCACACATAGGCTACCGACGTCGGTGCCTATATGAATGATGTCGGCTAACCAATAACTGACGTTAGTTACTGCGAACATTGAAGATGACCGACATTGGTTGATTAGACCGACGTCGATTGCCTGCAACTCAGCAACCTTCTCCAATTTGCATCTTGGTGAAGCTTTTAGCTCCACAACCTAACAATCTCCCACTTGGAGATAAATAGTTGCACCTGTACCTATACTTGTACATCATCTAATTTGTTTCCTAGCTTGTATCCCTCTTCAAGCTCAATCTTGAAGACCAACCACCACACATCCTATGGTGCTCTGCATGTCATCCAAGTAACCTGCCATATCTGAATCTACATACCCATGTAGAGAAGTCCCTGAACCTACATATCATGAATCCCTAATGCTGATCCCTCTCAGATACCTGAGAATCCACTGAACTGCTCTCCAGTGCTTCTTTCCCAGATTGGCTAAAAACTTGCTGAAAACACCTACTACTGGGGCAAAAATAGGTCTAGTACACATGTACTTAACCTCATCATGTGAATTGAGACATTATTCTATGAACTGTCCATCCATAGGTGTGCTAACTAGTTTTGCATCCTGCATATCAAACCTCACCACTACCTTATTCACACAATCATCTAGAGACAAAATCAACCTGTGACCTTCCATGTCTCTAGAAAAACTCATGCCAAAGAATTTTGCTCCTCCTAAATCCTTCCTAGCATACCACTGAACTAAATTTACCTTTAGCTCAGTAAAACCTTGCATGTGTGAACCCACTACATATAGTAACAAGATAATGTCGCGACCACTATCCAACCTGGTAAAGTAAACATAATGATTACATTGACACTGACTAAAGCCATGCTTTTTCATACACCTATCAAACCTATACCACTATACTGGAGCTTCCTCAAGACCATATGACCTAGCCTTCTATCTCACGTGTCCATTCTCTCTCTTCTTTAACCAAGGAATCCATTCATCTTTTAGTGCTTTAATCCTAGCTAGCAACTCTACCAAATCTCCCATTTGGTTCTCATCCAAAGAATTCATGCCATGCTCCCACTGTTTCCTAGATTCTACCTGCATTGCCTCTTCAAAATTTCTTAGTACTTGACCATCAGTGAGCAACCTGTTTAGGTAGTATAAAGAAGGTGAATAATGAATTTGAGGCTTAATTACCCTTTTATTCCTCTAAATGGGCATTTGAGACTCCTTAATAGCTTGTTGTCCACCCAAAATCTATTTCCTGGTCGACCCTGGTCTGCACCTAACCAATGTCGAATCCACCTGATCTCCGACACCAGTTCCCTGACTGACGTTGGTGTCCTCCTAGTCGCTGATGTCGATTCCCTGACCGACACCAATAGCCACCTGCCTGACACCACCGAATCTAATCTACACATGACTGACATTGGTACCTACCTATTTGATGTCGATTCCACTTGACTGATGTCGATAACTGTGTTTCCCTATGAGTGATGACTTTTTACCTGTGAGCTCACTTTGGATCAAAACCCTGTCCAGACTACCTTGCTCATAGTTATTCAATCCCCTCAACTGATCTCTATCCATCATCTCCTCTAAAGAAACCAAGGCTTTCCAGTTCTTAAATTTGTTAAAGACATCTAACTTCCTCTTAAGAACATGCATTCCCTTCTCACTCATGTGACCAAGCCTAAAGAGCCACATCTTTGCAACAGAAGGAGAATCAGTAATACAAGTAGATAGATAAAGAATACCTACTTTCTTACCACATGCTAATTCAAGTGCATCTACTGTGAGAGTTACTGTGCATCCCTCATCACCCAACTTTCTTGAAGAAATTAGCCTCCTCTTCAGAACTGGGACCTGCATGACATCCTTCAACACCCATGTGTTGGCCATCTACAATTTCAATCACACTTCCCCTTTGTCAATACTTTGACAAGGCTCACCAACCCCTAAATAAATCTTTTCAAAGTCTCCATGGACCTTAACATGGAAAAATACTCTATTTGGGGCTGCATGGAAAGAGGCAACATAATTTATAAACCAAGATTCTACTTTATCCAAGGAACATACAAGAGCATCCTGTGCAACAATACCTGCAACATCTACTTCTTCATTTCCTTCATGCTGATCTTCTACCAACCAATAATCTTTCTTTACCTACTCTTTCTTTCCATAATTCTATAATTGAGAATTCTTGCTATTGAGTTCCTCCATTCTTATCTTACTTTCTTCTACCATTGCTATACTCCCACTCAATCAGAAAACCTTGAGAGTGACCTGTAATCAGCAAACACTTAACACACTCTGACCACCTATTAGTGTACCTAACCAAGCTCTGATACCAATTGTCAGGATCCTTGCTCCTTAAGAGCACACTTGATTACCTTTGTATAAGCAACTAAACATGGAATTTAACCAAAAGTAAAATATAACTAGAATTCAGAAACAATACAAAATATGAGAGACAATACGACCTTGTATTAATACTCATCTAGAAAAAAATACAATAAAGAGATCACACTCTTCCCACACCTCTAGGGCATACCAGTATTCTTCCCTCAAGAGTTCTCTCTCTCAATTACAAACACAGACAACTCAATAACCGAGTTGGTGTTTCAACCAGTCAGTAACAATACTACCAGTACCACCGAGTATACACACATACTCCAAGTCTGAGTACACCACGTACTCTAAGTAGATCTCACTTGATCTTGCACACCTATTGTGTTGTTGATCTCCCTAATCTTACACACCTATAGATCAACCTGATTTTGCACACCTGCAAACCTAGATCTCACACACACAGACACCTACAGATCAACTGACCTTACTTACCATGTATATCTCACCTAATCTTGCTATACCATAGATCAACCTGGCCTTACACACCTGCCGACCTTAGATCTTACACACCATGAAGAACCCTTGTCCTTGCCTCACCAAGTCCTTATGATTCTCCACACCAGCACCCTTGTGGATCTTTTACTAGATCTTGCTCTCCCACAGATCTACTTGATCATACACACTTGGCACTGTGGCACTATGAGGAGCTAACCTTGCTCTCTTCCCTTTGAAGGAGCTAACCTTGCTCTCTCTATCTAGCACACTTTATAATACAGCCCATGAGTCTATTATATAGATCCCATACAAACAATAATAAGACCTCTAATTACAATAATAAGAACTATAGCTCCAAGACTAAAATTAGTCCTTACCATGTAAACTAACTGTCCGTCTAAAATTAGACCAGTTCTAGAGACACATGCAAATGCATGCACACACAGGCTGCCGACATCAGTGCTTGTATGACTAATGTTGGCTGACCAATAACTGATGTCAGTTGATCAGACCGATGTCGGTTGCCTGCAACTTAGCAACCTCCTCCAATTTGCATCTTGGTGAAGCTTTTAGCTCCACAACCTAACATCTAGGCACTAATTCCTAAGTATTATTTTTTTTATCTAATTTAATTCTTCATCCATAGCCTTAACCCAATGCTTATCATGTCTAGCTTATGAAAAAGTTCTAGGCTAAATTTTGGATAACAAAGAGAAATTAACTTACATAGATTCACTTACCATCATTATTTTGGTGCGAATTCCTTCATTTATGTCCCTGATGATGTCACTTTCATTATGATTTCTTTGAACATATTTAGATGGAGTTTTGGTGTCCTTTTTCTCTTTCTTCTCATCTTTATCTAATTCTTCAAAATCTTCCTCTTCAATGATTTTAGGAATATCTATTGAATCACTGATTCTTTGTGTTCTATCTTCTTCTATCCTAACACTTGCACTTTCAACAATTTTCTTAGTTCTTTTGTTATAACATTTATAAGCTTTAATTTTTTAAGAATAACCAATAAATATACCTTCATATGCTCTGGATTCAAACTTACCAAGTTTTTCATTTATTCTCTTTATGAAGCATCTACTACCAAAAGCTTTGAAATAATTAACTATTACTAGTTTTTCTTTCCATAGCTTATAAGGAGTCTTGTCACTATTGACTCTCAATAATGCCCAATTTTGGATATTCACTACTATAGCAACTATCTCTCTCCAATATTTATCTACTATATTAGATTCATTTAGCATTTTCCTCACCATCTCTTGAATTTTTCTATTTTTCTATTCAACTACATTTTATTGTGGAGTTCTGGCTGCTAAATAATGTCTCTTTATTCCATGGTCTTTATAAAACTCAATAAATTGATTTGAAATGAATTATTTCCTTGATCTGATCTTAGACACTTAAACTTCAAACTAGTTTCATTCTTAACCAATGCTTTGAATGCTTTGAAATATTTGAAAGCTTCTAATTTTTTCTTTAAAAACATTACCCAAGTCATATGTAAAAAATCATCAATAAGCAACATAAAATATTTCTCACCTTGAGTACCTTGAATTCTCATAGGTCCACATAGATCAATGTGAACAAGCTCTATCATGTGAGTGGTTGAGTAATCTTTTGTTTTAAACCACTTTTTAGATTGCTTCCCATGCTGACAAGGTTCACAAAGCATGTCTAATAGCTTTGTAATCTTTGGAAGATTTTTGACTGCTTGCTTTTTACTGATGTTGGCAAGATTGTCAAAATTTATGTGCCCCATTCTCCTATGCCATATCCAAATTTATTCAATCTAACTCAAACAACATCTTTGACCTTTGATATCTGATGGCATATACAAATTATTGCCTATTCTTTGATCATCTACAACCAACACATCTAAATATTTTCTTCTAATTTCACAACCTTTTGCATAAAATTTTAGTGTGTACCCCTGATCATAGATTTGAATTACACTCAAAAGATTATACTTAAGACCTTATACATACAAAATATTTTCAATTTTAGTTCTACCATTATCCAAACTTAGTATACCTTTTTTAGCAATTTTGGCAGTAGTATTATCTTTGAATTTCAATATGCCACCATTGATCTTCTTCAAGGTTATGAACTTGCTCTTATCTCCTATCATGTGCATCAAACATCCACTATCAATGAACCATGGATTTTATTTATTTATTACATGCAAAGATGTTTTCACCAACATAGATTTTTTAGGTTGTTTCTTTTGCCATGAATATGTTTGAACTTTTTTCTTGATGAATGGAGCCTTGAAACTCTAGTCCTTCTTGACTAACTTGAACACGCTTCTGTAGTATTGAGCTATGTGTCCAAAGTTATTTCACTTGTAACATATTATGGCCTCTTCATTAAATCCTGATAGAGGAACAAAATAATTATGGCTTTTACTTGACTCTTCATGACTTTTCTTCTCCTTATTTCTGAAATCGTTAGCCTTTTTTTGACATTGTATTTTCTTATGACCATATCTATTACAATAAAAATAATAACCATAAAAATAAGACCTATTTGTGTATCTCTGACCTGATTACCTTTTATAGATTTGTTCTCTCCATCTTTCTTTGTTTGAGATGTCCTCCATATTCTTAACTTGCCTTTTTATTTCTTCTTTTGTAAGAACTTTAGCATAGCTCTTTCCTTTTTCTTATCTGTGAAAGTAGTGACCTCCTCTTTATCTTTTTCAAATTTAATACCTGTCTTATTTGACATTGATCTTTGATTTTATAATATCTTATTCAACATATTAGTGTTATTCTCAAATTTTGAATCATTCATTGTTCTATCATTGATTATTTTATTTATTTTCTTAAAATCTACTTTTAAAGAAGCAATTTCAATAACATACCTTCCACATTCTTTACCTACTATTTTTAACTATATTGTTATATCTTCTTCATTATTATTGGCTTCTTCAAAGTGTGCTTGTATATCTTCAATTATTTCGTTTTACTCCTTTTCATTTTTCTCAATCTGAAGCTTTAATCTTCGATTCTTCTTTTCAAGAGCTTCTAACTCTTCTAAGGCATAAATAAGTTCTCCTTCCAAATTCACTTCAGCTTCATCTTATTCTTCTTCTTGATCATCTATACTTTTTCTTATAGAGGAATCTTCATGTATGGCCATGAATATAATCTCTTCCTCTTCTAAGTCACTGACTCCACTATCTTTGACTGAACTAGGATCTTTAGAATATAAACTCTTCTTCTCGAATCCTTTCTTGAATTTATCTTTGAATTTATTTTTGCATGTAGAATTTCCTTCTTCATTATCATCATTACCCTTATTTTGGCTTTTAACTACAAAATGTCCAATCTTTCCATAATTAAAAGATTTAAAAGGTAATTTTCCTTGATATTTACTTGTGCCTTTTTTTGGCTTGCAAATGAAAAGAGATCCATTGTCATCTTCATCATCACTAAAAATATCACTTGATTCCTTAATCTCAGCCTTCTCTTTCTTTGATGTATTGAAAGTGGCTTATCTCTTTGAGGGTTTATCTTGTTTAGTCCGCATCTCATATGCTATGAGAATACCATGAAGCTCATCCATCTTTAGCTTGGCTAAATTCTTCATCTCTTCAATTGATGAAACTTTTGCATCATATCTCAATGGTAGAGATCTCAAAACTTTTTGAACCAAAGTTTATTATTCTAAATTTTCTCCAAGACCTTGAATATGATTAACTATTTGATTAACCTAAAAAATATAACTTGATATATTTTCTTCTTCTTCCATCTTCAAACTCTCAAATTATATTATGAAAGTATGAAGCTTAGCTTGATGAACCTTTCCATCACCTTTGTAAATATTCTCAATTTTTACCCAAGTTTTATGAGTAGATTTACATAGCATAACTTTAACAATTTCTGATTCACATAAACCACATAAAATAGCATTTAAAGTTTTAGCATTATTTTTGATTACCTTTTTTTCTACTGAAGTAGTCATAAGTGTTTATGGCTCTTCATATTCCTTCACCACTACTTGCCATATGTTAAAACCAAGGGCCATCAAATAAGTCTTCATCCTTATGCTCCAAAAAACATAATTCATCTCGTCAAACAAAGGCACCTTATTTGTAGAGAATCCTTCATGTGATCCAGCCATCGTGCTTTCTTGATCTACCTTCAAGCTATAAAACTTTTTAAAAAGGAACCTACTCTTATACCAATTATTAAGCATGAAATATACTGAGAGGGGGGGTTAATCAATATATTATATATATTTTTACTTAATCTGATTTCTTTTCTTTAATCACTTATTTACACATTCAAGATATGCAATAAAACTGAAACAATAATTTGAGAGAGAGACACCAAATTTTTACATGGAAACCTAAAGTGGGAAAAACCATGGAGAACAATCTCAAGTATATGAATTAGCACCAACTCAAAATACAAAGTTTGTAAGCACTAATTTTTAGGAATACCAACCCCTTTGCTGAGCACCAACACAACAACTATTTGTAAGCACCAACCCACAGGAGCACCGACCCCTTGAAAAGATTTGTGAGCACCAACCCATAGGAACACCAACCCCTCTTATGTATAAAACACAAGTATATCTCAATGTTGCTTACTCAACAAATGATAGAACTCTACAATATCTCATTTTTTTCTCTCTTCAAAAATAAATACAAACCATGCACTCTCTTGCATATTAAAAATAGCTTCTTAAGCCTTTATTTATAGCTTTCCAAATTACCTTTGGCATTCACCCTTTCTGACCCTTCAATCTTTATATAAAATGGTGCCAAACTTGCATGACCCTTCATATCCTTGCATTTGAAAATTCATATGGTGACCCTTCATAAGTAAAAGCATCCTTTCCTATTTTGTCTTTATCTCTGTGACTTTTCACATTTCTTAAAGTGTCCTTTCATGGAAAAATGTCTCATACCTCTTTATCTTCACATGGTGACTCTTGGAATTCCCCAAGATGACTCTTCATGAGAAAATGCGTCCCATTCCTCTTTCATGTTTTACCTTGTGACTCTTCGACTTCTCCATAGGTCCTCTTTTGACTTATATTCAACCAAAAATATATTCATTAATATTAAATAAATATTAACACACATTATCCAAGATATGAATTCTAAAAAACACCATTAAATGTTATGGGGCCTTTATCACCAATAATGTTAGACCTTTGACATCAATGACAATATTTCCAACATTAGTGAACTTATTAAAACTATTCTTTAGTCCCTCCAAAGTGTTAAATAGATTGAGTGCACTAATTTGAGAAGGGTCTATCTTATCAATGGTGTCCAGAGCCATGGTATTTTCATTTCCTCCCTTTCACAAAACCAAATGTAAGAGGGTGATGGTGCATACTTGTTTCAATTGAAACTTAATAAACTCTAGAAAGGCCTGGTAAATGGCTAAATGATCCATATGCCTGCTCCTAATCTGGTTCATGGTGTCCTCCATGTATTTCATTATCTTGAGAGTGTCTTCTATTTTGGTAGCAATTAGATAGGAGTTTTTAATTTTCTTCTTTCCCTTTCCACTAAACTTGTTGATCTGAGTGATCTCCTTCCTTAGATCACTGATTTCTTCCTCAAGATGTGTAATATGACCATTGTGCCTAGGATCCTTGGGAAAAGAGGGACCAGAGTCCATATCATCCTACCTCATGTGAAGAAGACTCTCAACTATGTCAATTTATTTACCTCTGTGACAATTAGGATCCAAACCCTTATTTTTGTTTCTACTCTGAAGAACCCTCTTAGGAGAAGGAGGTGAATAATGAAGGCTGGGGTTATTAGAACTAATCCTACTCTAAGAAGGAGGCTTAGATAGGGGAAGGGAAATAGAATTTTCAGCAATGATAATGTTATAAAGGTGATGTAAGAGAAAGATAACCCCTTCATGAAGGGTCAGGGCACACTTGTGAGCTTAAAAATCAAGAATAGAAGCCTACATAGATTGTAAGATGTAATAAGGAAAACTAACTCTAGGGCCTTTATGTAAATGGTCTAGGAGAACAAGGTGATGAAATGGCATTATTTTTTACCTACCTTCTAATGTGAAAAACCTAACCATCATGTAGGCCACCTCATCAAAGGGAGTAGGGATAGAGGAACAAATAATGCCAACTTTAACAAATTCCAAGGCATTAATCGAGGAACCCTCCAAGAGCCTTTTCTCCTCCACAACCTTGTCAAATTTGTTTCTATAGAATTTTAGGCCATACCTATGAGACTTGCAATAGAGGTAATGATATATTTTATGATAGAGAGATTATTACCTCTATAAATGACATTCCTATTATTTTAGTTGTTTACAAACTTAATCAAAATGTGATTGTCATGCCCCTTGATCCTTTAAATGAAACTAGATAATCCTCCCACATTTAAAATATTTCAAAGGTCTTCAATTACCTTCAAATTTAGGTCATATATTAGCTCAACATGATAAGGATATCCACCCATGATGATAAAAATAGGATTTTAGGTCGAGGAAACATAAAGAGAAGCTAACAGATTGCCCCCAAACTACCTCTGCTAAGATCAAAACTAACAATAAAGAAAATCTTGGTGAAATCAAGTGTGATTTAGAAAATGATTATCCTTCAAATGATAGATCAATTCATTCATACTCTAGATAAAATCAATAAGTTTCCCCTTCTTTACTAATGATTTATTAAGTGTTATGAGGCATTTGATAATGAGTAAACCAAAATTGAAGTTGATTATTAGACACCCCCATGTTAGCAAAAGAGTCTACCACATGGTTATCCTCTTTATACATATGACAAATATTATGAATTGAAAAAACCCCAAAAATGTTAATAGACTCTTGAATAAAGTCTTTGATAGTCCAACTAGATAGATGAAAACCCTTAACGTGATTAATATTATTCAAATAATCCCCTTCAATGATAATATTTTTGATATGATAGTCTCTTTCCAACTTGATATCCTAGAGAGAAACAAGTGCCTCAACATAATGGTTGGATTAAATACCCATAAGACCTACATAGGTAGCAACTAGATTGCCTATGTGATCCCTAATGATCCCACCTCCTCTTACTGCTCCTAGATTGCCTTTAGAGGCACCATCAAAGTTTAGTTTGTATTAATTTGTTGGAGGAGTGATCCATTTAATAATAGATCTGTCAATAGAGGGAGTTCTAATTTGAAGATCTCTAATAATGATGTTCCAACAAGAGAGTAATTTCTCCTCATCTTGAGGGTAAATATGCTTTTTAGGAGGCTTGAACTTAAGAACATTTTCTTTTTCATCAATAGATATATCTTTGATAATTTTTTAATAAGAAATCTTGTAATCCCTGAAAATGATCACATTCCTTGCCTTCCAAATCCCCTAAAGTGTGTGAGGGAAGACAAGTATCCATAATATTATAATAATGTTGTGTCCAAAAGAGGGCTATAATTTCTCCCAAACCTATAAAATATCCTCTAAAAAGGACTAGTAAATAACAAATCTTGAGAAAATAAGGCCCCACAACTTGTTAGCATAAGAATAATGTAGGAAAAGATGATGAATGTTTTCAACATCTTTTTTACATAAGCAACATATGTTAGGCAAAATAAAACCTCTTTTAATAAGTTTATCATTGGTGAGAATCATTTTATTGAGTACCAACCACAAAAAATGATTAATCTTGGGGGTGAGCTCCTTAAACCAAATCCTACTTTAGTCAAAATCAGTAGGAAAGGGAAGGGAATTTTTAAAATAGTTTTGCTGTAAATATTTTACTTTACTATATTTTTTTGGATTTCAATAAAGGTATCTCTACCTGCTAATAGGAAAGGGAATTTTTCCAATGACTATGGATTTGAAATGTCCATTTGTCTACTTGACAAATTTTCATGCCAACATGTTTTCAAGTTTATCCTACTTTTCTTCAGACTCCCAAATGGAGAAAATCTATCACTTCCCCTCACTTCACCTCTACCACTCTCGTTTTCCATTTTTTTCTTGAGCTGGAGTAAAGGGTTTGGAGTGAAAATTCACCAAGATAATCTAAGCTAGTGTTGCTATTAGAATATTCTTAGAGAAAATTGGTTTTACTAGTAAAATGAAAGAATGTTCCATGATTTTCCCATTATCTTTGTCTCCAAGCATATCAAAAGGATTTGTAGTTGTGATTCCCTAATCTTTTCTTGTTTTAATTATTTTGTGATTAAATCTTATGCACTATAATAAAATTTAAATTGAACAAATATTAGCCACACTTTATTTGAAAATGTGTACTTTTAAGAACATGTCATATCATATGTATTGGTAACTGCACGAGTATTGGGTCCTTTCGCCTAGTTAAATGAGTTGCATATCCATGTTCATCAACCTCATTTTAAGGGAGGACACACTATTTTGAGAGAAAGTAGAAAAAATCTATTTTTTTATAGTCCATTTAAATTATAATATAAATATATTTAAAATAATTCTAAAGTTGATATGAAATATATGGAATGATTTGGATAAAATATATATGAATTCTCAAAAATATAGAAAACTTTTAAATAATTAAATCAATGGCATAGTTCTAAAATAATTATAGCTACCATAATACATGTAATATAGAAATATATGAAAGGTTAAAACAAGACAACATGGATTATCTAGGTGGTGTTACTACCTATTTAGATTAAGAGCTTTGGCTTAATTTCCTAATATAACAATGATAACTTTCATCTACAATGTACCTCTCCGACTAGCCTTCTATGCTCCTATATAGATAAGAAAAGATGCTAAGGTTAGGGTTAGGGTTTGAGAGAGTAGTTATTTGTAAAATAAGTCTTCTTAGGTATAAGACTTACCTATTGTTATTATAAGTTAATCAGTAAACACTTAATTTAAAATATTATCTAATAATGGGTTATGAATAAATGTGTACCAATTAGTTCTTATCCATGAATTATATTATAAATGAATAATACACTTGCATCTTAATATTTACAAAAATGCATGTGTTATTCAATATATTAAAATCCCCTATTAAGATGTACTTTGATAAAGGGAAGGATAAAGGAATTATTGAAATATCTCCCTTGAAGACACCTTCCTTCATTCCCAAATTTTGTCTAAGATGAACAAATTGGGCCTTAAACAAGGGCTTTGTGAATATATTTGCAACATAATCATTTATTCAAAAATACTTAAGATAAAGGACCTTATCATGTATTATATGATAAATATAATTCATGTGTATGTCAATATGATTTATGTGTTTCCACTCCATTGGGTTGTGAGAGATGTAGATACACTTTGATTATTATACCAAAACATTGTTGGTTGGGTCTACATACAAAGTCATAAAGCAAGTGTTGAATCCAAACTAATTGATGGCCAAAAATGACAACTTCATTGTATTAAATATTTGTAATAGATAGAGAAATAATAGTTTGTTTTTTATAAGACTAAGTCATAGGAATTAGCCCAATATTATAATTGTATTTCATAGTAGACCAATAATTGTCTAGATCTCTTACGCAATAACTATTTGTGAAACCTACAACTATTGTTTTTCCACCAGAAGTGTAATTGAAAATTTATATTTTTCCACTTGATGAGTACCCAATCAAATAATTAGTACTTCCAAAAAGATACTTTAGAATTTATTTTTCATCTTGCCAATGGCTATCATGAGGTCCCTAACAATATTATGACACTAGGTTCACATCAAAATAAATATCAGGACAAGTATGAGTTAAGTAAAGAAGAATTTTCACCAATTACTTGTAGAGTGTAACATCAAATGAAGGAGAATAACACTTGGTAGAAAACTTGACTCTAGATTGGTAATGAGTCATGGTGGACTTGTAGTCTTACATGTTGAAGCTGCAAAGTTGATCTCAAACATACTTAGAATTATTCACAAAAATTATTTTTACTAATTGTGAGATTTGTTGGTGAAATATTTGGTACTCATGGTAAATTAAAATCTCACAATAGTGAAGGATATGAAAATTTTCTCTTATATTAGGAGGGGAGGTTCCCTTTATGGAAAGCAATAAAACTAAGATAATCATATTTACACTATTTAAGATTTGAATGGGGGGGTTTGTTTTGTAACATTCAACTGAAAATAAAAATAGAAAAAGAGAAGTTAAAGAGTTACACATAAAGGAATAAGTAGAAATTTCATTCAACCTCATGAAAATAAATTGTTTAATGAAAATAACATGCTTTTTCAAGATCAAACATGATCACTGATTAAATAATGAAATATGCATTAACATATGAAAAACACATATTTGTAAAGGAAAGAAAGACAAAACGTTTTGAATCTCTTTGGGTCCTTGATTGAAGATCAAACAAAAAGTTTATTTCTCCTTCCTTCAAGATTCAATTCTTGTGGACATCAAAAATTCCCTTTATAATTTCCATTTCTCATATTTATAAAGATATGAGGGAATGGATCAACCCTTCACATTCCATGTGACCATTCATATTACTATTTTTATTTTATTCTATTTTTCACTATTTTTAAAATTACACAATGGAAAATACAACTTTTAAAAAATAGAAAGCTGACAAAAAAGGAAAGAAAAACCTAAAAATTCCTCTAGGATGTATATTTTGGGGTAATGGACGATGTCAGAGAACTTGGAGCAATAGTATAACTTATGACATGTTCTTTGCTTTGGATAACTTTAAACTTCATAATTTTATTTATTATTTTAGTAAGTGTTTCCATTTTGGTATTGCCATGTGCTTGTAATAGGTTAGCCGCCTTTTTAAAAACTGGCAACATAATATTTAAAGCTTCCATGAGTTCACTCAACTGAAAATTAATTTCTAAAAATGACACATGAATTTAAATGAGTAAAAACATGGACATAACATTTAGGACATTCTCTTTGAATAAATCCTCATGAATCACCTTCTTAAATTGAGCTTTTATTTCATCTATGGTATATAGGGCGACTACAACCTCCTTGATTAAATCACAATGTATTTTATCTATATTGAAAGAGAGTAATTTTTTATTCTCTTCTAATATTTCCATATTCTTGAAATTCTTTAAGCACCCCATTCAATATTTCAATCTTATAAATAATGCATTTGGACCACTTGCAAGTGGTGTTATCTTTTGCTTTGTTAAAAATACCCAATTTTGACCATCACTAATATTTCAACATCAATCATTGTATGGACAACATACTTAATTTTATCCCACAATTTTAGTTCACTATCATGGGCTTTCATTTGTTGATTTATATTGATGATTTCATGATCAATATCACCATACAATTTCAACACTTACTCAATATATTTCATCCCACTTAATAATACTTAATCTACCCAAGCTTCTATATTTTTTACATATGAGTTGTATTTTTTGATGGTAGTGATGGCCTCTTTATTGATACCATGATCCTATAAGGGAATATACTTGTGGTGTTTTAGGTGTGTCAAATGGATTGAGAAGATATTTGACATATCCTACCAACTACTTGATCTGATCTTTAAGTTGCTTCTAGGTGAACTTATCCTTCTCTGACCTCTTAGTCATTCTCTTAGTGTTATCATGCATGTTGTGAACATCACTTTATACATTTGCCTCTCCAAGAGATATCTTTTTGAGTGTGTAATCACTCATAATCATTTTTTCTACATTCTTCTCCACATTGGGCTCACTAGTTTCTATCAATTATGCTCCTAATGGGTTTGACAAAAATGTAAAAGTGGTTTTAGATTTATTGGGAGGATGAGACTTAATCACATAAAAAACTATGTCAAAATCTAGAATGGATACCTCAACTACCCTCTTTATCTTATTTAGCATGGGCTACATCCATTGAGATGACATATCATTAAAAGCAGTCATTTAAGATCCAATATGAGGTGTTGTAGGTTAATTTAGAGGAGAAAAATTTGGAAGTAGAGCAATATTATGGGAAATTAAGGGGGATGAAGGAATGAATACCTTAAATTATTTATCAAGTACATTTTGAATTGCCTATAGGGCTGAGGTAAGGTACTATTCAGTAGTGTTGGGAATGAAAAGAGAGGGGTCACCAAGAGATAAATAAGAGTAAAACATAACAAAATTATTTTCCTTCAATTTCATACCCAAAACAAGGATAACTTCACAAGTTTTATTAGGTGATTTCATTTTTCAAGTCCTCATCAACACCATCCTTAGAGCTCAAAGAGCTAGATGACTGAATCATCAAACTAGTTTTGATATTAATTAGAGTCATTTCAGGGGTTTCTTTTTGAGGGGATGACATTTTTAATCTCTTAGAGACATTTTAACCTATAAATTCTTTCACTTTCTTATCAAACCATTTCTTAGTTTTGAATAGGATAACCTTGGTTCATCATTGTATATCTGCAAGCTCTTGTGTTGACCATTTGATGGTTGGCAAAGGAGAAAAACATTTCTTAGCATATCCAGGGTCAGTGATATTTGTCATGCCATCCACCATGACATATAGGACCTATTAATCTATGAAATCCTTGATCTGATTAATAGTCATCTTGTTGTAATCTCATATGATCACTTCATACCATCAGAACGATCCATCCAGTAATCCTCTAGGTTAGGCACATGCTTGTATGAAGAACTAATGCCAAAATTACTTTATGTGAATCCCTTGATATCAGAAAAATATCTATAGGGATATGAGTGAAGGGTAAATTGGGAGATAACAAACTCAATGTCCTAAGCATTGATTACATTTTTACATGAAAAATATCCCAAAGAGATTGGGAGTGAAACTCCTAACATATGTCTATCTCTATAGCATTTGTGAACTACTACTAGTTATCTACACAACTCTATTAGTATGATATTATTCTATAACCTTAGTATCCATAAGGGATATCCCTCAAATCCTTTGACCTTAATATAGGTGAACTTTTGTAATTGAATGCAGTAACTACCATGATGGTAAATTAAGGTAGCTACTTCATTGGAGATCCTTCTTCCCTAGTCTTCATCAAGAGCTTGCACTATCTTCATTGTGAAATCATTATTCACCCTTATGAAATGTTTATTTCTATTATCTAGATTTAGTGGAGGAATAAATGAAAATACCTATGTCATCATGGAGATATTACCCTACATTCAAAGGCTAGGATAAATTATTTATGAATCTAATGAATACACCAAGCACAAAGTCATGAAGAAATACTTCATAGAGTCTACATTTATTAGCTAATGATGAAGATAATCATTGATCATCTCATCCTAGTATATGAATTACCTTCAACTACAAATACTATTCATTACCATGAATGTCCAGGGGTATAAGTTTTGATTATTTTCATTACTAACCACATGATTTAGGAGAGTGATCACATCTTTAAAATCCTCATTGAAATATGACCTGAATAAGTTCTTTTTTATCTTGGAGAGTCTACTCCTCTTATTCTTTAGCCATGAGTAATTTATCATTGTCAAATATTTTTAGGATTTTTTCTTAGAACTTTTTCCATTGAGTGGTGCTCATTCTGGCATAAGTATTATGTATAGGGATCATCATTGTCATTCTCATTGATGTCCCATCTATCTTATCCATTAGTGATCCATCACTTGATTTTATCTTTATGCTATTATGATCATATTGTTTTGCATAGGTGAAGACTAATTCTAAACATTGAATGGATGTTGGAAACCTAGCTACTTGTGGAAGGCTACTCGTGATTAGGTGAACAATGAATGTACTCTCATTTTCTACATTCAATATTATGTGGAATTCCTCTAGATCAACATGCCTGATTTATAAATATATAGTTTTTTGGATGTTGTTGTCTAATACCAATAATGGTTTGAAGTTCATATTTTTTTACTTCATCTTTCTAAGCTTTGAATTATCGAGAGTCACTTTAGCAAGGGTTAGCTGATTGAATGGGTCTAGAGGAAGGAAATGCTATAAGGTTGAGATAAATAAGCTATGGTGGTCATGATATAGATTCTAAACGATGTGAAAAATAGAATTAAAAAAATATCTGATGGAGGGAGTGGAATGAAGTTAAACTCTATGAAAAAGGTTATGATCTTATTTAAAAATATGTTGAAGAGGGAAATAATATGAAAAAATCATAAGATAGGAAAATATGGTAGATTTTTGGTAGTGTGGCATCTTTGGGGGAGAAAAATAACTTTGGGGAAAGATCAAAGTGTATAATAATGACTCAAATGAATCCCTAAAAGGATTATAATTTTTTTTAAATTGATTAATGAAGAATGATCACCACCCTAATACTGTACACAGATTCATACCATGCAGACTTATAAATGAGTCTCATGTCAACACTGGCACACTAGATGTGTAAATGTACCTATGCCCATGTATAAAAATATTCACATCCACTATGTTTATAGGTACATGGGGTAATGGGGAGTGCATGCATTGCATCTATGGGAACCCACATACATGTGTTGAATGAGACACATGGTGTCATAGGCCATGTGTCTACCACATCACCCAAGAGGTGAGGGATGCATTAACATGGGTTGGTTCATCACATAATTGGAACATTTACACATCCCATATAGTTTTAGGGTTGGGAAGGCTTGATAAATTAATAAAAATAATGCATACAAGCAATGGATCTAGTTATGAGAGAAAGAGTAAAGGCATACATAAAAGCAACACAAGATATACATGGAAAAACCTATAAGATGTAAAAAACACATAAATATTATTTATATTATGAGAAACTTGTAGACATCCAATTCCTAACTCGATTTGTGTTGAAATTGTCAATCTTACTCGAATTGCACTCAAATGCACATTTTAGGTCAAAATCCATAAAATGCCCTAAATGGTTTAAAATTTTACCTTAAAAGTGCCAATTTAGGTTAAAGTATCCCTAAATAGGGTAATTTATTTTATGGCCCAACTAATTTTGATCAAATTATTTCAAGTCAAAATGACCATTTCACCATTTAGTGCTCTAGATCACTTTTTTCTTCTCATTCTTTGGTATACATCATGTACCTTTGTTATTTGTTATTGGCAACATCCTAAATGCGAATATGGTTCCAATGTATCTAACATCACCTTCTAATTCCCATCCATTCAAATTATGACCCAGTAATATGACTTTTTAACCATTTTGATTAACTGAGGGTGAATTTTCAAATAATTGCACAAATGTTGATTAACCTTATTTAAGGATAATTAATCCAAATAAAGAGATTAAGTGGATTTTCCATGAAATTTGTTGAATATTTCTTTTTGAAAATTGATTCCTATTAATTACATCATCAGGTGACATCATTTCTTTGGAAGACATCCCTAGGCCATAAATGCCACAAATATCAGGATTATGGGTCACCCATGCCTAGTTAATGCCTCCCATACCTCTCCAATGCCCCTTCTTCCAATGTCATGATGAAGATAATTATAAATTTAATTCCAAATATTAGGATTATGTATGGCCACACATCTCAATCTTGAGATGGATGGTCATGGTGAATCCTGACCAATCTCAAAAATCTATAAATAGAGAGGCCATGAACATCATTTCTAAGCTATTTTGGTGCAAGGTTATTATGCTCAAATATCTTCAAAGCTTGAACATTGTAAAGTTATAATGCTAAATTACTTTCACAAAGCTTCATTGATAGGCTAGTTTCGTGGTTTACAATCAAGAGCCTAGGTTTTATGGAGTGTTCTTGAGGCATTGTAGGAGCGTACCACCATTGTTGACAAAGACAAGGATGATTGATCAAGGGAGAACATGTTTTTGAGCCACATGGGTATGGTGAATCCATTTGGGAAGGTAATATGGTGTTGCTTTCTTTCATTTATTTCTTGTTATCCATTATACTTCCCATAAGAAGAGATAGGCTTGGTTAGTTAGTTCTTTATGCATGTTTCATTGTTTATGGACTAATGCTTGACTAACTTCATTTGTAATCCTCTCTACATCTTGGCACACTCGATGGGATAAGATGCATCCTAAACCTAAATAAGATCACTTTACAGTTCTAAAATATTTATTTGAGATATTAAAACTCTTGCAAATTAATTTTCTAACTTTATTTTTCCATTTTTGGTTACCATAGTTTTTACACAGTAACCGATGTCAACATAAATACTGACATTAGTTACCTACTTAATCAACATCAGTCAATAGGACTAACATTGGTTAGATATCGATTAAGTGTAACGGACATCGGTGGTATTGACCAATATTAGTAACTATGTTTTTCAAAAAACAAAGACCTGAGACCTACTTTTCCAAAGTCCATTGTTTCAAACTCAAAAGAGATTCAAATCTAAAAGACATACTAACAATTTTTCTATAGGATCAAGTTAAAATTTGCTTAAAACATGTTTAAATCACTTTTGCATGCTTAAAAATTGATTAGGAACCTTATTTTTGTGCTTAACAAAGAATTTTTAGATGTTTTTGGTAAATGTTTTCAAATCTTACAACTAAGACCAAGGGGTCAAATGAACACCACCAAACATTTCATTTGGGTTTAAAATTGAACACACTTGTCCATTCTTGTTTGCAATAGTTGATTATATTAATCTTGTTTGGAAAAAAGAGGAATGTTGCATGTATGTTCTTCCATTTTTCCCCTATAGGGAACCCTTAGAATCAAAAGTGCCATTCCTATTGAAAATATCCTAGTCTAAGGCTTAGAAAGAATGTCAACTAAAGCACTCCCCAAAAACTTGATAAAGTTTGGGTGATCTTGAAAATGACCTTAAAGTCTTTCTATTTATGCTTTCTTTATTTTCATTCAAACTTAGCTTGCAAGGGGGACTTCATCACCTCCCACAAGTTCTTTAGGAAAGTTTTGATCTAGGGTTTCATCTCCCAGCCTTGACTTCATTTGACTCCTTTGGAGTTGTACATGGGACATAGTGGCACTTTGGACATCACACTACACTAAGTGAACAATAGGATGTAGTGGTTGCATAAAGGACTAGACCTTTTTACAACAAGCCAAGGGATACGAACCCAAAATCTATGATTTTATTTTGCATTATTTGATGTGAAAGTCATTTTGCAATTGATTCCCCTAGAATGATCAAAATCTTACTAGTTTAGTTGACCTCACTTTGACATACCTTGTCAGTTTAGACTTAAGACATTTATTTTTTGTCATTATCTTACTTGGTCTTGATTTGTGTCTAAAATTGCTTGTTAACTCAATGAACTTAACCAAAACACATTGTCCTCAATTTTATTGAGCAAGGGAGGAATTATGCTGTCCAAATGGAAAATTCATCTTTTCCTTGTTCAATTTATTATCAAAAGCTTTATGTCATGGCATCCACTTTGGCACAATCATGCTTCCCAATTGAGCCTAGAAATTTTACCCAATTTTTTTAAATCCTTCATTTATAATCCACATTAAAAATTAAACATTTATGAGTTCTGAGGGTTGGTGCATCAAAGTGGGTTCACCATTTGTGCACTAATATTATTTTAACTTGGGTTCAATTTTCTATTTGGATTGAAGGTCATTTATTAAGACTCAAAATCATAATATCATCTTGGTGGACTCAATTCATCTTGCGTTTCACTCATGCTTTGGGTCCTATAACATATTTTATCCTGCTAAATTTATGTGGCGATGATGTGCTACCCATTTGGTCCTAGCTTTATACTTAGTGATTCACGTATGTCTTTACATCTTGAGTTGCTTAGTTTATTTTATCTTCTTTGTAATCTAGAGAGCTTTCCTCTAAAATTCTAGGGTCAACTTGTCGAAGTTGAAACTAGCTTTTGTAGTGTGGGTGTATCACAAAGATCTAGGCTTTGGTGTACTAGTTTTCACCTTGGGTTTTTGAGTTACCTTACTCTCTTCTGATCTATATGATTTCAACTTTACTAAAGGTTGAGTAATTTCGTGAACCAAATCTTCTAAATTGTGCATGGTTTCAAACCACCCTCCCTTATAGTCTCATTGGTACCTTGGTTATTTGTTTAAAAAGAGATCCAAATCATACTTTGATTGGTTATTAAACATTAGTCCAAAGTTAGTCAAACACATAGAGTAGCTCTTTTTAGACATGACTCAAAGGTTCACTCGTAGTGGGGCCTCTTATGACCTTAGTTATGAGGATGAGAAATTGTATGATGGTCAAGATAACCCCATTATTTTTTATGATATCCCAAAAATATTAGGATTTGAAGATGATTGAAATGAATAACAACCCCAAGAAGATCAAGATGAAGCCCTTCTTAGATTATAGAATCAGGTACTAGACTACCTTTTGACTTTCCTACAGAACAATTACATACCTTAGTTAGAGAAGGAGAATAATGATGACAAGAGAAAGATTTTTTATAAATAGACATACCTTATTCTTCTAATAAAGGAAAGCAAATAAAAACAAAGTCAAAACCCACAAATCTAGATCTTCTAGCTAAGATCAAGATAATACATCAATGATATGCAGATCAACTTGTCATAGACTTAACTGACTCCTTAGTTTCCACTTCAATTCATAATATGGATTTGAAATAACATGAAGATATAATGTACAGTACACAATAAATATTGGATGAGAATATTACCATAGTGGATCAAGGTAGTCTAAATGAATAGTTAAAGTCACAAGAGACCTTACAAGATGTTCCATGTAACATGGAACATATATTTTTCAATCATCAAAAACCTCTGATTATTTTACAAACTCAAAAACCCAAAAATTTAGTTCAAATTAAAGAAATCCCTCAAACAAACCAAATATTGGTAAATAAACATAGACATTTCCAAAATCAACAAAATGCAAAACAACCAAATTCTAGGAATGTTTTACAATCCAAGAATCAACAACCTATGCTCTTAACTCAAGCAATAAATCAGAACTAAATCACAGATTGAAAGGTATATACTCCATATAGATCCATACAAAATTAGGGGCACATTCCACCCTAATAGCAACAAAACCAGGGAAACATTCCACCTGAACAATAATAAAACTAGGGGCACATTCCACCCCAACAATAATAAAACGAGGGGCACATTCCACCCCAACAGTAACAAAATTAAGGATACATTCCACCCCAACAACAACAAAACTAGGGGCATATTCCACCCCAACAAAAACAAAACAAGAGGAACATTCCACCCCAACAACATATTATCCAATCTAAAAATGCACCAAACATGAAAGAATGGAATTCTATGAAGGAAACTGTCCAAAGATTGGACTTGAACAATAGAGTCAAAAAGTATAAATTCGATGAGATATGACCATATCCTTTTGACTTATCTATTCTCCAAAACCCCTTTCCACCTCACTTTGAGGCACCCAAATTTGACAAACACAAAGGGAAAGAAGATCCACATGAACACATATAAGCATTATTCATCTTGTGTCAAGAGGTTGCTTATACTAGAGAGTACTTACTATGACTATTTCCATGAAGTTTAGTGAGATAAGATCTTGATTGGATAACTAAACTACCCAAGGGATTAGTTATAGATTGGAATGACTTATCATAAAATTTTATTAACCATTTCTCATATAACATAGAACATGAATTGACTGTTGTTGACTTATGCAAATCTAAACAACATAATGGTGAAATTGTTGCTACATATCTATAAAGGTGGAGAGCATTGGTAGGCTACTTTAAACATAATTTACCAGACAAATAGTTGGTTGATATCTTTGCATAGAATTTTCATCTCAAAGTTGTGCATAATCTATGGTTAGCTTGTACTAACTCATTTGAAAAAATTATTGACAAAGGAGTACAGATTGAGAAGGGTCTTATTGTTAGGGGCCTTGTTAAGATACTTTCACAAGGACAAGTGTCTAATTAGACTAAATCATTAGTTCCTAAAATAGTTACAAAAGATAAGTCTAAGGGATTTCAAAAAAATAAGAACATGATTAGAAATCGGGTGACAGAAACAAGACATGTACAAATGGTATAGACTATGCCTCCTCCAAATATACAATTAACTCCCTCAAATTTACTTCCTACATTGTAAAGACAACCTCCATGAAGGACATTTCATAATAATTTTAGAGTCTTTAGTAAGTTAAGAGAATCAATTGAATCAGTATTATAAAAGGTCATTATATCCAACTTAATTATATGGCTAGTATAAAGGTCATTTCCTCAAGATTAACCAAAACTAGACTGGTACAAAGAGAAAAAATGGTGTAAATTTCATCATAATGCTAGTCACGGTGCATATCATTGAGTTAAATTGTGACATAATATTAAGAAATTTATTGAAAATGGTGATCTAGAAATTAATTTAGCCCCTAATCAAGACAAAACTTAGGATATGGAAATCTACAAAGACCCCTTTCCTTGACATGATCCACCACCACCAAGAAATAATCAAAATGGTCATAATAAAGGATAGATATAGAATCTAAAGCAACAACAAGGTCAAAATCATAATGACCATAACCAAGATCTTAATCCCCACACTAATAATGTGGCTTATAACAATATACCTTACAACTACAATAACTCTATGGGATGTATTTATGCAACCCACATTACCACTATTACTATGACATCGTGTGGTCAATCTTGTGTTCCTCACAACATGAGACCCATCATTATAGGGTCAACACCCTCTCCCCCTAATAATACCATGTCGATTTCACATCATCATGTGCTACTTCATTTTCACATGTTACTAATCTTGAACAATAGTACCATTCTTCTATAGACTCCTCACTGACCCAAAATTATAGCAATGCCATTAATTACCCACAAATCACCATCCAAGGCCCTTTGCCTCACTCTTCTAATTATAATGACTCCTTGTCACTGATAATTTGTCCAATTACAAATAGAAGCCTATGAGTTACCATCCAGGGCCCTTCATCCACTTCTTTTCATAAACCCAATGAGAACATTGTGCCAATGGTTCTAAAACTAAATATTATCCCAACAAAGACTAAACTAGTTTAATCCACAATTCAAAGGCCTTATAGTATAATAGACCAATTAGATAAAACCCCTATGTAAATTCCCATATTAGAACTCTTAAGGACATATGAAGTCTATAGAACCATCTTCAACAAACTTTTACAAGAGTCTATTGTGCCTAATGATATAAACCTTGATCAGTTCCAAAACATAATTGGACATTTGTCTTCATTTATCAAATCACATTTGATAAAAAGGACATGTCCACCCTTGGCCCAAACCACAATAACCCACTATACATTGAAATGATCATTATGGATCACAAAATCAAGTGAGTTATTATAGATAATGGTTTAGGGCTAAACTACATATCTCTTAAATTGGTGTGATGATTAGGTTACATGGACAAATACATTCAACTAGAGATTATTACAATCAAGGATTATGACAACACCAAGAGGGAGTGATCTGGTACAATTTGGTTTCTTGTCATGGTTGGGGCTATTTCTCATCACATGTTATTCCATATTATGGATATTGAGCTTCCTTATAACATACTTCTTGGTTGTCATTGAATCCATGAAGTACATGTAGTTCCATCTACTCTTCACCAATGCCTTAAGTTTCCCCATGATGGGATCAAGGTTACTATTCCCACTGATTAGTAGCCATACCAATACTACAAACATCTTGAAGTAGAGTTTCATAATTATAACTATTGCCTAGGTTACAAATTCATTACAAAGAAGAACAAAGCCATCATTTCTCATCCATCTCCATCTAATTATATAGACCTTGGTGATCTAGCCTCCACTTCAACTAATCCATTTCCTACAGCTTTGGCCAAGTAGGTGGTTATTAAATATGTAGGCATTTCCACATATCATCTAAAGGATGTCCTCACATTACAAAATTACCAAAATCCATTAAAATTTTTGGTAGGCCTAAAACTTCCCAAATTCTTAATAGAGCTTATCAAATTTGGCAACTAAAGAAGAAGCAACCAAAACTTCCTATGGTTTTTGTGCCTATCATTACACCAAAGAAAGTTCAAGAGGATTTTATTAAGGGAGATTGGTTATATTCTGAGGGCCTTGTAGATTATTTTCAGAATCCAAAGTATCCTATCCCTAATAGGATAATGGATCATCTTGACTATACAGGGAAAGGCCTTGGCCCCCAAGTGCAAGGAATTTTACAGCCCTTATCAGTTGGAGTTGTTAATGGGAATCATGGTCTCAGATTTGAACCACTAGAGGATGACCTCATAACATTTGGTAGTGATTCTTCTAAAGTGATTGGTAATGAGACTCCTATAAATGACAAAAAAATATCATTATAGCCTTTTTGATGAGCTTGTTGATTCATATTTATTTGATTCAAATGTCATATTAACCATAACACCTATTGGAGCTTCCCATCCTGAAGAAAAAACCCATCCTAGTGGTGCTTCCCTTCATGAAGTAGGAGATTATATATTTACCATTAGTGCTTCCCATCTTGAAGCAAACCTTCATTGTAACCTATGCATTTTCCATCTTAGACTCATAGATTAGGATCAACAAAATTTGGTCATATACCTCAATGAGTTTCAAAATGAAGAATTAATTGTATAATACATAGGCCTACGAGATGCATTCCCTATTGTTGATCACAAATAAGGTTTTGATTTTTCATTAAATCCTTCTGCCTACTTTGGAGAGTAGGCAAACTTTCTTGGTCATAATAAAGAACAAACATCAAGATCTTTAGGTGAAAACCTCTTTGAGGCCCTCATTGATCAGGGAAAAAATAAAGAAAAAGACAAGCCTTTGAGTGAAAACCTATTTCAGGTAATCCTAGGTGAGAAAGTTTGCTCATCCCCTCAGGACTTAGAAAGTCCATCTAGCTCAAGTTCCATACCCAGTACAAGCATCTCTTCAAAACAAAATCAAATATTTGAACATCTTGCTCTTGAGTTTCTAGAGGTCTTTGCCAATTAGCCTTTACCTGGGAAGGTAGATTTTGATTCTTCATATTATCCAAATCTTTAAAAGGAATAAAAAGAAGATAATGTAGAAGAAGATGATCATGACCATACATTGCCTACCATTCTATAAGATGGATCCACACTCCTTATGGAGAGCACAATAGAAGTGAATTTGGGAACCCATGAGGATCCCAAAAATGTTTATCTTAGATCTTCCCTTATTGAAGAAAAATGTGAACATTTTATATCCATTCTTAAGGATTATATAAACATGTTTGCATGGGCATATTCTGACATGCCAATCCTAGATCCAGATTTAGTTTTGTATCATCTAGTTGTTCACCCTGATGCTAAACTAGTCAAGCAAAAGTTCAGAAAGATCCATCCACACATCACCCTTTTGGTTAAGGCTGAGTTGGAGAAGTTGTTAGGAGCCAATGTTATCAGACCACTGAACTACTCTAAATGTATTTTTAACATAGTGCCAATAAGTAAAAAGACCCTAGGCATATGTGTTTGTACTGATTTTCATGATATCAACAAGGCATGTCCCAAAGATGATTTTCCCCTACCCAACATTGAGATGATTGTCAACTCAACTGCTAGGTATGAGATGCTATCTTTAATGAATGGATTTTTTGATTAAAATTAGATCAATTTGAAAATTATCATAAGACCATGTTCACCACTCCATGGGGGACATTCTATTACCAAGTCATGCCATTCAATTTGAATAATGATAGAGCCACATATCAATGTGTAATGACTATCATCTTCCATGACATGATGCATGACATTTTCAAGGACTATGTTGATGATATACTAGCAAAATTAAGAAAAAAGATAGACACCCTGACATTCTACAAAGAATATTTGAGAGGATTCATGCATATAAAGTCTACTTGAATCCTAATAAATGTGTCTTTGGATTCACATCAGGAAAATTGCTAGGGTTCATTATATCACAATGAGGGATTGAATTTGACCCTACAAAGGTCACCGCTATTATGGAAATTCCTCCACCCAACAATCTTAAATAGTTAAGAGATCTATAAGGCAAGATCCATTCTATACGTAGATTCATTTCTCAATTGGCAGATAAGTGCCACCCATTTACCCATATCTTAAAGAAAGGGGTGACATTTCAGTGGGATGAAGATTTTCAGATAACATTTGCAAAGCTTAAAACATACTTGGACAATCCACCAATATTATGACCTCTAAAACAAGGAAAGCCACTACTTCCTTACATATCAGCCATATAATATGCACTAGGGGTACTTTTGGCTCAGCATGATGATCATGGTAAGGAACGTGTGGTTTATTATTTAAGCCACACATTGACAGCCTATGAACATAATTATATGCCTATTGAGAAGGAATGTTTAGCTATGGTGTTTTCCACTCAAAAATTATGACATTATATGCTAAATAACAAAACTTTTGTTATCACCAAGGTAGATCCTCTCAAGTTCCTATTATCTAAAGCGGCTCTCCAAGGATGCATGGATAAAAGTATTATGCTCCTCAGTGAGTTTGATATTGAATACCAGAATCAAAAGGTAATCTAAGGGCAGATTCTTGTGGACCAACTTGTAGAAGCTCCTATTATAGCCACTCAACCTCTCAACTTTGACCTTTCAGATGATTCTATCATGATGATAGAATAAGCATCACAAGAACCTAAATAGTGGACACTTTATTTTGATTGATCCTTCACATCCTAAAGATTTGGAGCTAGCATATTATTAATAACACCACAAGGGGATTTGATCCCCAAAGCCTTTCGTATACAATTTTAGTGTAAAAATAATATGTTCGAATATGAGGCATTAGTTGTAGGGCTCCATCTTACCATACAATGGGATATTCAAATCTTAAAGGTATATGGAGATTCATAGCTAATCATAAATTAGAGAATTAATCAATATTAAACAAGAGATGATAAGCTTGTCCCTTATAAGCAAATTATTGATAACCTTAAAAGACATTTTAAATCTCTATAATTTGAGCAAGCTCCACGAGTCAACAATAGGTCTACTAATGCTATGGAAATAATTGGTTCCATGATTCAAATGCATGATAGTGCTAAAGAGTATCAGTTCTTGATTGAAAATATTCTTCAGCCAACACATATTTTATCAGATTCAAAGAGGGTATGCACCATTGCTGATCCTAATCTCTCACTTGAGCTACCATGGTACTAAGATTTTTATAACTATTTTCATAGCCATGTCTTTCCTACTAACCTTTCCAATAACAAAAAAAAAGTTTTATTTCATCACCTAACATGTTATATCCTCCTTAGAAGCACACTTTATTGAAAAGGCTATGATGGAATGATTATTCGTTATTTGTCTTTGGGAGAATCCAAGCTGACACTAAAGGAGGTTCATGAAGGAATGTGTGGAACCCATACCAATGGTGTAGTCCTAGAAAATAAACTTCTCATAATATTCTATTATTGGTCCAAAATAGAGGCAGATGCTTGTAATTATGTAAAGAAGTGTGTTCTTTTTTAGCAGTATGGCAACTTGATACATGCACTTTACTTACCATTGTAGCCAATTACAACACCATGGTCATTCTCCATATGGGGTCTTGATCTCATTGGGAAAATTAACCCAACATCTTCAAATGGCCATAAGCACATTTTGACTACAATAGGGTACTTTACCAAATAGATTGAGGCCATTCCTCTCACTTATGTTACCGAGAAACAAAAAGCCAAATTTATTCATTACCATATCATTTGTCGATATGGCATCCTAGATCATATTATATATGATAATGATGAATCCTTTGTAAACCAAGATGTGAAAGTTATTTTTGTAAAATTCAAGACCAAGCACAAGAAATCCATTCCATATAACCTGTAAGGCAATGGACAAGCTGAGGCATAAAATAAAACCATTCTATCCATATTAAAAAAGATTGTCAATGATGTTAGCCATAATTGGCACTTGCAACTTTTTCCTACCCTCTGAGCTTATAGAACTAATCATTGTACCCCAACTAGAGCTACCATATGCTCCCTTATTTTTGGCACTAAAGCTATCATCCTGATCAATATTGAGATCTTGTAATTAAGAATATCACTGGAGCACATTGAAGATGATGAAGACTATAAAGCCTCATGGCTGTAAAAACTAGAACTTCTTGATGGTAAGTGTTTGGTTGCCTAGAAAACTTGTAGGCCTATCATAATAGATTGTGGAGAAGCTATAACAAATGCATTCTCCATCAAGAATTTGAGATTGCTGACTTAGTTTTGAAAGAGAACCAAAAGAACATGAATGGTGAACCCAAAAATAAAGGCAAGTTTTAGCCTAATTGTTTAGGACCATACATTATCATGACAAACTATGGATAAGGATAATATTGATTGGCTAAACCTAATGGTGAAAAACTTTTAGAGCCCATGAACATCATACACCTTAAGAGGTTTTATGCATGAATAACTTTGAACCATTATCTATAAGATCCTTGACTTGGGGGTAACTTATACTATAATACTTTTATCCCACCCTTTTATCTTACCTTAAACGTATTTTATACTACCCTACTCTACTTTTCATGAATCTTGATGGTAAAGGCTTTGTACTCTTGACACTCTGAACACATTCTTCATCCCATTCTAGATTGCTCTCTTTAAGATGCATATTCTTTGTTATATCTAGGACATGTTATAAACTTGAACACTTTTTGTCCCTTGACCAATCATGATCTCTATTATGTCTCATAAGCATTATGAACATCTTCAATAGTAGTTATATAAAGTAGTTCAACTAGGACAATCTTGTGTAGCTTCTGACAAGTGAATAGCTACATCTTCTTAGTATAAGTATTTTATGGCTTTCTTGTTTTATTAAGAACCTTGCTCTTGTCAATTTGTGATCATGGGCCATTGCATATAACTTAGCTATCTCAATAAAACCTCTACTCTTAGGACGTGCATCTCCTCTACTAAATGGTCCCACCTTGTGCATATCATAACATGATCCCAAAAACACTAAAAACATTAGAAATACTTTTAAAATACCAAAAAACATCATAACATGATCCAAAAAAAGAACAAAACCATTATCTCATGCTTCTATACATTTAAACATTCTCATTTCACCATCCCATGCTCTTGTCATTTTGTGAGAAACTGTTAAGTTTGAATGTTCTTATCATTTTTCAAGCACATAAACACTAGTTTATTTCATCTTGTCCCATACACTTGCCATTTTTTCAAGGTTATTCTTTCTCATCTCATCAGCTTCTTATTTGCCAGACCACTCTCATTTGTTTTTTATATCTTTCATTCCTTATATAACATAAATCATGCTGGTCTAATCATCATTTTTCTTCTATCCCATTCCCTAGGAGAACTACATTTGGCCTAAAGTTCATATTAGAACATGCATCCATAGAACTATGTAGGCAACGCCCATGTGTCTTATACATATAGAGTCAACTTGACCAACCCCTTCCTTTTCTTCTCTTCCCCCATTTCTTCTATCATTATTCTTTGTAATGATGTGGTGGAAAGTAACACCTTTGCTGCACATACATGACCATTTGTCTTTAAACCGCACTAACTTATTTTTTTGTTTGTGTGTGTTTATTTGGGTTTCTTGGTGTTTTGTTGTGCTTTTGCACCTCTCCTTTTATTTCTCTTTTTCTCTTTTTATTACTTCTTGTCTCTTGTTGGTGTTTTGTTTTCTGTTTGATTTTACTTTTCTCTTTTGTGTTCAAGAATACCTTGATGGTCTACATGGATCTTGATTATTCATATCTTGGTCTCATATAATTAAGATGTTCTTGCCTTTTTTTATTAAACATTTTTGTTCCTACTTAAGTCTTGATAGATCATATCTTTATTTCACGTTAGGTTCATTTATGTTTATAGTTTTCTTTCTTTTTTCTTTTTTGTTTAAATGTAAATCACTGTAACTCTAGTTTTGGTCATTGTTTTTCCATTATCCTTAGTTATAGATATTCACATTTGAACTAGCTCAGTGCAATTGGAATTTTATGTCATTCTAAGTTATTCAAAATTATGATGCCTAATTTATTTTTCTATAAATATCACTTTGTGCTCAGGTCTTAATGTCTTAACATCAACATCAACTTCGATGAACAATTCTCAAGAATACTTTGTAAAATCTAGGCTCATGATATGGAATTAGGATTCTAGGTAGCATGCATTTTAGTACTCAACTCTATGCTTAGACATGCATCTCTTCACATACATTGTGAGTTTAATCAATTCTTGTTCCAGTTTTCATCATTTCTCATTCCATTCTCTCCCAAACTTAGGTGAACTACATTGGTTTGAAGTTCATGTTAGAACATGATTCCATGGAACTATGTAGGTAGCACTCAATTTCTATTGAGGTTAACTCATCTATCTCCATTCTTATTTTCATCTCTCTCATCACTCTATGCATTCTCATATTCTTGGTTTTGTATGGATTTCTAAGCCATTACCCCATTGCATATACGTTTGCACCCACTCACTTTAACCTATCTTCTAGGTTATATCCTTGAGCTATTTTGCTTACCAATTGACCATGATGGGGCATAAAATCTAAACCATGTCTGAATCAAATCAGCTCTATAAGGGCAAAATCATTCTTTATTCTTTATCACTGATCAAGATTTTCCCTACTGGGGCATAACTATTTTATCATGATCACATTTACTCTACAAGGGCACTTCTTATTATCTTCTCTTTAGAGACCCCATTCTAGTGGTGCTTCCCTTCCTGAAGTAGATCATTCTCCCTTTTCCTCTAATTCCAATCTGTCCACATTAAATCCCATGATGGTAGTATTTTAGTGTGGAACTTTTCCCGAGATTGATCAATGTCATAAGCGTGTAGCTTGTACTCTCAAATTAGGTATGTTTAAAGCGTGTCCCTTACATTTATGGATTATATCTTTCCCATTTCCCCCATATCTAGGGCCTATTATACCTTTAATTATATTTTTATTATTGATGGTAATAACATGTGCAAGAATTAGCTCATCTAGATGTGATCTATTCCCTAGGTTAGTCTCTCACTTTCTCTTTTCAAGAGTTCATCCTTCTCTTTCATCCTCATATGCCCTCTCAATAGGGCATCATGGGTCTATTCCATATTATTATTGACAACTCTTTTATTTGAAAAGATGTTTCTTCACCTAAATGTCTCGCTATGCCTTCTCAAATAGGGGCAAAATGTAAACATCCAATTCCTAACACCATTTGTGTTGAAATTGTCAATCTTACTCGAATTAAACTCAAATGCACATTTTAGGTCAAAATCCTTAAAATGCCCTAAATGGTTCAAAATTGTCCCTTAAAAGTGTAAATTTAGGTCAAAGTATCCCTAAATAGGGCAATGCATTTTATAGGCCAACTAACTTTGATCAGATCATTTCGAGTCAAAATGACTATTTCACCATTTAGTGCTCTAGATCACTCTTTACTTCTAATTTTTTGGTACACATCATGCACATTTATTATTTTTTTTTGGAAACATCCTAAATGGGAATATGGTTCCAACACATCTAACATCACCTTCTAATTCCTCTCCAGTCAAAATATGACCCAGTAATATGACTTTTTGACCATTTTGATTAACTGAGGGCCAATTTTCAAATAATTGCACAAATGTTGATTAACCTTGTTTAAGGATAATTAATCCAAATCAAGAGCTTAAGTGTATTTTATATGACATTTGTTGAATATTTCTTTTTGAAAATTGATTCCTATTAATTGCATCATCGGGTGACATCATTTCTTGGGAAGACATCCCTAGGCCCTAAATGCCATAAATATCAAGATTATGGGTCACCCATACCTAGTTAATGCTTCCCATGACTCTTCAATTCCCCTTCTTCCAAGTTCATGATGAAGATAATTATGGATTTAATTCTAAATATTAGGATTATCCATGGCCACACATCTCAATCTTGAAATGAACGGTCATGGTTGATCCCGACCAATCTCAAACATCTATAAATAAAGAGGCCATGAACATCATTTCTAAGCTATTTTGGTGCAATGTTATTATGCTCAAATATATTCAAATCTTGAAAATTTCAAAGTTATAATGCTAATTTTTTTCTAAAAAAGTTCATTGATAGGCTAGTTTAATGGTTTACAATTAAGAGCCTAGGTTTTATGGAGTGTTCTTGAGGCATTGGAGGAGCTTACCACAATTGTTGACAAAGAAAAGTATGCTTGATCAAGTGAAAACATGTTTTTGAGCCTCATGGGCATGGTGAATACATTTGGTAAGGTAATATGGTGTTATTTTCTTTCATTTTTTTCTTGCTATCCTTTTTATTTCTCATAGGAGTAAATAGGCTTGGTTAGTTAGTTCTTTATGCATGTTTCCTTGTTTATGGACTAATGCTTGACTAACTTGCTTTGTAATCCTCTCTACAAAACTAACAAGTACCCAATACCTTATTTATTATTTTCACTTATTCACAATCATTATTCACATAACTTTGAAATATGTTCTCCACATTTCCTCATTTGTCTCAACTCTCATTTTTTTATTGCATTTTACAATATAAATTTTTTTATTATATATGCAAGATAATCTAACCATTATAATGTGAGATTTTTAAACCACTAGATTAATGGGTTCAACCTCTCTAAAGGTCATTTAATATATTTTATTATTTATTTACATGAGGATAGACTCATGATAAATAATAAAATATATTATTATTATTTAATCAATGTAATTTAATGTATTAAGGGTACACAAATAACACCACTTCACCATTAATTGTTTCAATACTCTCCCTTAATGTTAAGTAGGTATACATGTCATAATTAATTTTATAATAATGAATTTATACTCCATGAACCATCCACATGATGAGTTTTAGGAGGTAACAACATAACAAACTCACACTCCATGAACCATCCACATGATAAGTTTTAGGATGTAATAATTGAAGGAAACATCCTTCATCATGCCATAGTCACCTTTAAGGGAATTATGATATGTAAACATAGTAACCTAAAGGTATTAAACTATTTAACTATATATAGAAAAAGGTATTACACTATGTAACCACAATCACATAGTTACCTTTAAAGGAATTACACTATACAACTATAGATACCCAAAGGCATTACACTATGTAACCACAATCACCTTTAAAGTAATTAAACTAAACATCAATAGAAACCTAAAGGTTTTGTGTTATGTCCACATAGGCACCTTTAAAGGAGTTACACTATGTTACCCTAAACCACTTAGAGTGAGTTTAGGCTAGCATGATTCTAAGACTACATCCCACAGTGAGAATACATCCCATAATTTTTCATTAATAATCAACCAAGCATATTGGAATATTTTATAACATAAGGACCTCCATGATACTATGTATTTGGTAAAATGTAGACTTACATATGAAATTGACCGAAATCACATTGTAGACACCGAAATCGTGTCTACTCCTTGGTCCCCTTCATCCCGTTCCACTTCTAATCATTCCTAACCCACCTATGTCTTATTAATTTAAAATAATTATCTATTTTGAATTAATAATTCCCTCTCTCTCTCCTTGACACCTCACCCCTCCTAGGATACCCTTCCTTGGATGCCCTCCACTACCCCTTACCAAGTCTTAAATGATTTAAGACCCCATTTCCCTTATCGCACTCATTTCTCATGCCTATTAAGCCACCTTCGACCATTTCTTCCCCCAACCCGCTGACCTGGAAGTTGGGAAAATGGAAAAAAGGCTATTTTTAGCCTTTTTCCTTGCCTTCTAGCCGCCGACGTCGGTCAGTAGTCGGCCAATGTCGGTCAGTAGTCGATCGACGTCGGTTAGTAGTCAGCTGATGTTGGCAGTATTGCCAGCATCGGCTTCCTTCAAAACTATGTTCTACGTTTGAAATTCAGATCCAACCTTTCCATCTTCAACAGTCTTCAATCTTGAACAATCCAACCTTTCAATCTTCAGCAGTCTTCAATCTTTCCAATCCACCAATCGGCCAATCTTTCAATCCGCCAATCTTTCAAACCGACCTCTCTCTCTCTCTCTCAAGCACATAACAAGCACCACAGGTTACAGGAGCTCACATTGCAGGGACATCAGCATCAGCAATAGGTCTCTTACACTCTTTCTTCAGCAAGCCACAGGTAAGTATTTCTTCTGTGTTTTCATCTCAGTGATTTACACTGTTAGTAATTAGTTTTCTAGTTACTACTTTTCTTACTATAAACCAGACCACAAACCCAACTTGCTCTTCCCAGAGAGGCTAAAATTCTCTCATCATTATCTCCCTGTCACCCTGTCCTTTGTCTGGTCCCTCTTATAGACCATACTTTCTGACCTGTAAACCTTGCACAGACCTCTTAACAGACTCTCAGGCCATCTAAACAGACTCTCAGACCATTTTGCAGACCATAAACCCATCCAGACCCTATCTAGACCCTGTCCTGACCAACATCGACCACTGCCCCTATCGACGTTGGCAGAGTAACTAACGTCGGTGACCTTTACATATCAACGTCAGCAGACTAACCAACGTCGGCGACTATGGCAGACCGACAACAGATAGTAGGTATGCATTGTTTGTATTTCTCTAGCTTAGTCTGTCATTATTTTCTTATTTTTGACACTTTTATTTATTAACAGTGGACTGTCATCCCACAAGGAAGCCTTTGCACTTCTGAGATCGAGCTTTTGCTTGGCAGTCCACCTTATCTCCATCTAAAAATTTTCTTGTCCAAGTCTCTTTCTTTTGCAGGTGTCATCCTCCACAGCCAAAGAGGAGTCCCTAACCTCATCTGGGTATCATCTAACCCTAGACCATTTATCTCTTAGTTTCTTATTCCTTATTGAATGTGAAAGCGAAAAATCGTATAGAAACACACATAAAGTGATATATTAAAATGCTTTACAATGAGAAGAAGTATAGAGAGATAGAAGGAAACACATGACCCACATAGTTGTTAAGAAGTGACATTATCATGCACTCTTTCTCTCTCAATGGTAACTTTGATAGGCCCATCATTTAATTGACTTCAATATGCTTTAGTTTATTAGTGTTGTATTGGATTTTTTTGCCAAATCTATACAAATTTAACTATCACTAAGAAGGTTGGTACAATGAGAAACTTCCACACGATATTCTTATATCATCCTTGATAGCCACAAAGATTTTTTAGAAACTTCCACATGAAGTGATCCAAGTGATAGTACCTATGCCAAACATAAGCACATATCCATAAGTAGACTCATCATAGTATGGTTAACATCACAATAACTAAATAAATTAGCATAATCAAAGGAAGAATAATTTGAAACCAAAATTTACAATTCCTTTTATATACCACAATATTTATTTTGATAATTTATAATGATCCAAGTACGGATATTGCATGAATATTCAAGAAACATCCACATCATATGAAATATCTATCCTAGTAATGGTTAGATATATCAAACTACCAACAAGATATATGTAGATATGGGTTAACTTTATCACACAGGTTTTTGATCAAGCTTAACATCAACTTCAATAGGAGTGGATGTAGGCTTACAATCAAGCATGCTAAATTCAAAAAACATGTAATGTAATGCACACACAATAAATTCACTAAAAATATAATACTAGGTTATCCAAATGTTATATATCTTATTAGGAATAACTCATATTATAATTTGAGACATGAAGATATCTTCTTCCTTTTAAATTTGACACTACAAGTTTGCATTTTATACTAAATTGACACAAAAAATAATTTAGAAAGAAAAATTTTAAACATGTTTTATAATTAATTTTATAATAAAAACAAATATTCTAGTGAGTAAACAATATTTTCCACTTAGTTGATTTAAAAATAATTTAAAAAACATAAAGAACCACAACAAGAGCAAAAATTGCAAGTGTCATAGATAACTTATACACTAAAAGTCATATAAGGAGGATTCAAATTAAAAAAATTAAATTCCTAATACATATGCAAAATACAAAAACTTAAATATCGACTGGTCACCTGACCATATTTGACAAAAAAATATGACAAGTTAAGGGTGTCAAAAGTGTCACAAAATTCACACATGAAATTTTGTACGGCTAATAACCAGACATTTTAACTAATTATTTAAAAATAAGAATTAATTTTGATAAAAAATGTATTGGTATTGATATTTTATTTAAGGACCTTGGATCTATAAATATTTTCCAAAAAAACACTAGTCAACTTCCCTTTCTCCAATACAAAACTTCACATGGAAGCTACATGATTTAAAACATATTTAATTAATTCTAATTTTTAAAATCAAAATATCAAGTACATGTAAAATAAGTATCTCTTGACTATATAAATATATATATTTTTTAATCTTTTTGTAAAATAGAAGTCAACACATAGGGGGGCCACCATGTGCTTGCATAGAAAAAATATTTAAAAAATATTTGATTTAATAAATACAACATTGACAACTATACTAACCATTGTATTTTTATTTTCATGGCAACAAAGAATAATGGTAGTAGTAGGGGACCTTAGAGAGATAAAAATAGGTCTTGGAAACTCCTTAAACACCTTACACAGACCCTTTGATGCATTTAAAAGGACCTGATCTAAGGGTTTAAGAGTCAAAAAATGATTTTTGTTGTTGTTGAGTGTGGAGCCCTTTGGGGCTATCACATGACCATGGTGGCACATTTTGGGGGCTTAGAATGTTCCATAAATATGGGGAGTGCATTTTTCCCCACTCTACCTTTTATGGAACCTTGCTTCCATGTAAGTGGAATTCTTAGATATTTCTAATTTTTATGTCTTCCTTGTTTTGTGGAGTGAGTTGTTAGATATCTATTTTCATGTTGACTTCCATGTTTTGTGGACTTAGTTGTGATCTCTTTGAAAGTTATGAGATCCTTTTTTGGAGGAGAGATGAGGATGGCAAGCTCCTCTTTAGGTGGGATTTTGGATAAGCATGACTAGGTGGAGGATGGGTGTCTTCTTGAAGATAATATTTATCTTGGATAAGCATTACACAATTATCCTTCGTTGGTGAGTTTTCTTCTCATTTGTTATATATACAGGTGTGGTGTGACTATTCATAGTGATGTGTTTATTTACAAGGTGTGGTATAACAACTTGTGGTATGTCATTATACAGGTGTAGGTACAACATAACATGTGTGGATGATTGTTGACAGATTTTAGATTTAGATCAATAATTCAGTGAATTCATTTGTGAATTCAGGAGGAGATATTCTATCTCTGTGAGAGGTTTTTAGTAATCTTGTTTTGTTACAAATTTTATTGAGGACTTTCTTGGTGGATGTATCCCACATTGGGTGAACCATAATAGATCTATGTTATGTGTTATAGCTAATTTTATTTTCTCAGTTATTACTTTCATTTACTATGATTTGAGAAATTATTTTCATGATGCATGTAGTACATAATTAAATTTGATTTTACACATTTAAAATATAGTTATGTGATTTTATGTTGAATCAAATATAGTTTGAATTCTTTTAATTCCTAATACTTATTACTACTACTACACAAATTTGTACAATAGTACCCATGGATGAAGGAAAATATCCAGATCTTGAAAGAATGCCCTAGGAACTCTAGGTAATTTTAGAACACTAAAAATTGATAAACCATCCAACAACCATTAGAGGAGACTATAGATTGATAAAAAAATAGTTTTTGATAGAATTTTTATTTTGGGGAGCTATACATAGCCATTTATGGGGAGAATAAAAATTAAAAAAAGGCTTTTACACTCCTCTTTAGGGTTTAGAGTGGCATTTGAACACCTAATCTATCTGATTTCTTCCTTCTGGACTATAAAAGGATTAAAAATTATGCAAGAATTGTTTTTTAATAATTTTCTACCTCACATGTGTTGGGTCTCATTAATCCCTTCATTTAATCAACTTTCTGTTGTTATATTTAACCAGGGCTATGTCTAAATCTATATGCAACAAGAAGAATCTTAGAGATTTAGTAATTGATTGTAGGTATTTGTATTTTTATTTTATTTTGGGGGATTTTTAATGTCTTAAGGACTTCTTGGTTAAAACCTTATTAGAATCAAACTATGAAAATCTATTGGAAATAAACACACGTTGCAGAAATGAAATAGATTGTTGGAAATAAACACACGTTATAGAAATGAAATAAATTACTAGAAATAAACACACTTTCATAGAATGAAATAGATTGTTGAAAATAAACACACTTTTCTAGAATGCTTTGAAATTGATTGCAAAGAAATGAGAATTTAATCTAGAACACTCGCAGGGGCAAATCTACAATGAATTTTAACTTTAAGTTGGAAGTGTTTATAAATTTAACAAAGCTACCTATTTATTTTGAAAATAAAATATAAATACTGACCAAGAATGAAGATCTCAGTTCTTGGAGGAGTGGGCCGTTGCTTCACCTAGAAACAGGACTTAACAACTTAATTATCCTTCAAAACAGAAATGGCTATTTCATTGATAAAATGTTCTAAATTACAAAGATATACTAATCTATCCTTATCCCTATATTCTTCAATTTTTTTCACCTTTTCCTAAATTCCTAGGTATATATACATAATCTTTTACTTGTGGTGCATTGATTGTTGTAACTATTTCATGGATAGATGGAACTAAATCGTGTCCAGAATAGATGCTAAATTAAGATGTGGTTGGCTGTTCAGTTGTGTGATAAAGATATCGGATCTACAAGTATGGAAATCGGAAGTCTGCTCTTGATTTAATGGGATCATTGGTTTGATAGATCGTTGGCCATTTGGAATAGATCTTTATCAGTTCCATGTTTAACTATGAAAGTTTTGGAGCTTATTTGTAGGATTACTAGAGCTAATTTAGATAATTTTGGAGCTAAATATAGAGTTTCAAAAGTAAGTCCAAAAATGTGACTACTTGAAATAGCATGGTGAGGTTATAAAACTAAGTTGTATTGATTCCAATGCTTGCAAAAGCATGCAATCTAGTTCATATTTATTCTTCAACTTGATGATGACCTATTTTATTACCAAACTTTGAATTTTCCAAAACACTTGTTAGGAATTATATAGCTTTTAAAACGTTAGAATCACAATCAACAAAAGATGGATAATTACATCCTAACTCATATCAAATTAAAATAAAAGTCACAAAATGCAATCAAACTTAATAGAAAAAGAGAATAAGATGAGGTCATTTATTATACATTTAACGGGCATATCTTGGTCTCATCAACATGTTGTACAAATATGCTTGGGAGGAGAGAGAAATTTTGAAATCACCTACAGGGGTCCAAATTAGGCAAAGTAAAGGTAAAAAATGCATGTAAATGGATAAACTAAGCAAATGGAGGGCTCATAATTGAGATTTTTCTACCCACAAACTAAAAATATATTGATTTTTATTTTTCACATGCTAAAAAATTGAGATAGGAGGAGATAGAAAAATTGAAAATCTTAAAAAACTACCTTAGAGGCTCTAAAGAAGCTTAGAAAGGCTAAGAGACTGATTTTTAACTAATTTAGTTACCAAATAATATTAATTAATATTGAAAACCTTTTTTCTTATGAGATCCTTAAATAGAAGATCATACCATAGGCCATGCAAGTCCTCTACATGGTTGAAAATGACCTAAAAATGGTTTCAGTTGGTCAGATCTATCAAAGAATGATTAAAGTGTATAGATCATGAACTTGAAAAAGTGAGAATCCCAAAAACACTCTTATGAACATGTCATAGGATAAATAGGCAGATTTTTGAGAAAACATGAGCTTAAATAGAGCTCAACAAGCCCTATCTACAACCTTGTAACTTGATCAACACATCACAAGATCTGATACCATGATACATTACGTAAAATAATGCATACAAATAATACATCTAGATATGAGATCAAGAGCAATGGCATACATGAAACCAATGCAAGTTATATGTGGTAAAACCTCTTAGAGGTAAAAAACCCACAAAATATTATTCATAGTATGAGAAACTAACAAGTACCCAATACAATCCTTCTTCCGTTCACTTCTTCTAAATTAATCTTCACATAACTTGGAAATGTGTTCTCCACATTTCCTCATTTATCTCAACTCTCCTTTTTTTCATTATATTTTAAAATATAAACTCTTTCTTATATTGGCAAGGTAATCTGACCATTATAATCTGACCTTTTCTGACCACCAAATTAAAGGGTCCAACCTCTCCAAAGGTTATTTAATATATTTTATTATTTATTTACGTGAGGATAAAATCATGATAAATAATAAAAAATATTTTTAATGTATTAAGGTTACATAAATAACACCACTTAACCATTAATTATTCCAATAGGACTCAACCTTCATGACATGTAGGGTGTGAAGACATGCCATATGCACTTGCATAAATTAATTAGGTAAATTTATTTATTTTTTCACTTCTTTCAAATTTTGGACTTTCAAAAAATATGTTATTGATTTTAGCAAAAATTAACCTTTGATAATTTTGAAGAACAATAGTTGGCTTAGAGTGGCGATGTGGGTTTTGTAAGAAGACACAATATGAACTGATAGAATCTTATGGTTTTTTAGGCCATGCCTTATCCATTGGGATATGGAATTTATTTATGAATAATAGGAAAGAGGAAGGAAATGCAGAAAAATAGAACCAAAAAATGGAAACACACAACTAAAGGGAAACACACAACTAAACTAAACTCACTTATACAAGATAGTAGGTGTAAATATACCTTCACTCCTTCAAGAGATTTATATACTATCCATTGTATGTCAGTGGGAGGTGAGTACCATCTATGTATGTCAATTAATATGTGTTCTCACCATAGAAATGTTAAATGTTTAATGGCCCATTCCACAAGGAGTTGAATTTCCCATGACTTCCTCATGGTTCTCTTATTTTGTCCCAAATTAGGACTATAATTACAACTCAAAATCATGTTATCATGATTTATGATCAAACATTTATTTGAATTTTTTTTGACGTGTTGAAATCTAGTCAATCGTCATGAATTACTCTTTTTCTATTTTTTCCAAATACATGACCCCTTTTTCCAATGCATCTTTGAATTGATTATTTTTGATAGCATGCATGAAATTGAGGGATATAAATTATATATAGATAATAATTATTGTATCTAAAGAATAGAGAATATGGAAAAGAGACATCCTAATTTCTATTTTGGGTGTTATCTGATCAACCCATAAGGCATCATATAACTTCTTGTGCCAATTTATCTGATTCTCATCAACCAACTTGTAGACGATGGTAGTTATGTTTTTATTGATGGATTATTATTGACCATTACCCTAAAGATAATAATCTAACAAATTTGAATATTAAATTCCATATCCATAACATAAACCAATTAACTCAGTTAAAGATAATTTGGTAGTATTATCCATGAAAATGTATGAGGAACTCCAAACTTGACTAATATGTTCTCTTTAATAAAATTACAAATGACATCAGAAGTGGTAGTCATTATAGGAATAGATTCTACCCACTTAGTGAAGTAGTTAGTTACTATCAGAACATGAGTGTGTCTTGCACTAGAATGAGGATTCAGGGTCCCAATGAAGTCTATTCCCCATTGTTGAAATGGTTCTTCAATGAGCATAGGATAGAGAGGAAATGTATCAAGCTTAGGTTGACCAACAAAATATTGACAAGCCTCTCATTTATAAACCATGAAAAAAAAATATCCCGCATAGGCTTTATCATGAAACACCTCTAAGATATTTTTTTATGATATTTATTTACACACCTCAATAAGGTATCATCTAGGGATTTATTGAATAAAGTATTATCCCAAATTACATATTTGGTTGCCTTCAATTTGAGAGTTCATTTATAATTGAGGTCTAGATGAGCTAGGCATTCTCCATATGAGAGGAAATATACAATGTCTAAATACCATTCTTCAATATAATCTACAAAGACTACATTTGACATCCCTTTAATTTATTCTCTTTGTAAGGCAACAAATTAAGAAATCTATTGACAAAGGCCTTGTATTCTTACCAACCTGGTGGGCTTAATTTCCAAGTAATATTATTGGACTTTGGAAATCTAGTTGCTTCTTTTTGATCCAAGTTCTTGCTGAGTGAGAATTGATTTAATTGTTGAGTCTATAACCATTAAGATGGCGTGTGAGTTTAGGATATCAAATTTGAAGTGTTTCACTATTTTAAAAACTACATATGCATGCTTTTCAACCATAGAGTATTTTAGTTTATGGTCTTTCATACCACAACTCATGAAATCATTACGAGATTTAATCATTTCCTTATTTTTCTGCACTAGTATAGTAGACAATGTGTAGTCAGAAGAATAAAAATATGTAATGAAGTCTTTTTAAAAATCTGGATAGGTCAAGACTAATGATTTAGTGATTGCTTCTTTAATCTCATTGAAATACCTTTTTCCATTATCATTCCACTTGAAATAGTTCTTTCCACTCATCATTTGAATAATATGCCTAGTGAGTTCAAGAAAGTAGGGAACAAATCTTCTACGAAAGTTAAATTTTCCAAAGAGTAAATGAGTGCCAAGCTTTTTTATAGGTAAAGATAGTGGTTGAATTTATTTTACTCTTTCTAGATCAATCTTGGTACCTTCTTTGGAAAATTCATCATCTAAGATTTTTCCTTTGGTTACTGCAAATATAGAATTTTTGGGATTCAAAGATATCTAATGAGTTTGACATATTTCAAAGACCATCTTTAGGTGTTTGAAGTGATCTTCTCTTTTCTTTGATAATACCATGAGATCATCCAAGTAGATAACTATGATTATGTTCTTCATGTTGCTGAAGGTTAAATCTATTTCTCTTTGAAATGTTTCCCCTACTTTGATTAGATTGAAGGGCATCCTCTTGTAGGAAAAAGTTCCCCATGGGGTGGTGAACACAATTTTGTATTTATATTTCATACCCACTTCAATTTGATTGTATCATGAAAATACATCTAACATAGACACCATTTCATATCCTATGATAAGTGGTATGATTTGATCCATGATTGCAATATCATAATTATCCTTAAGCAAAGCTTGATTGATATTGTGGAAATCCACACAAATCCGGACTTCTCCATTCTTCTTTCTAATAGGCACGATGTTCGCTACCCAAGTTAAATGGTGGATAGAAAATATGATTCTAGCATTCAACATCTTCTTAATATATTCATAGATAATATCAAAAATATTAGGATTTTAATGTCAAAACTTCCAGCTGAAAGGATTTATATTGGGTTTCAATAGAATACAACATATTATTGGGTTTGAAAGACATAAGATCATCATATCACCAAATAAATATATCCCCTTATAATTTAAAAAGAGTAGTAAATCTTATACGTTCTTCTTTAAAATAAAAATTTCCAATATTGACATATCTTGGTTCTTCTTCTATACCAAACTTCACTTTTTCATATTCATGTGATCCTTTAGGATCTTTTTGGATCTTATACTTTATATACCTATCATGTTTGTCAAATATTTATTACAAAGAGACTATACCTTTTAGGATCTTATTTACTTTTAGTTAGATGACCTTGTCATCTAATTTATTGACTTATTTATCATATGATTCCAATATTTCTACATTCTTTTCTTTCAAGATAGAAGACTCTTGTAGACACCTAAATCTAGCCACTGATAACCTCCAGCCAGACTTTTGACTAATTTCCACCAAGATGCACAATTTGGATTTGAAAGTGCATTAAATGAGTTGAAATTGATATATTCAAGTGCTGAATTTGGCTAGAGTATCATTAAATGGGGCAATGTAATTTATGGACCAATTAAATTTGATCAGATCATTTTGAGTCAAAATGTCAATTTTGCACCTGGGTGCTCTAGATTGCTCTTTCCTATCAAATCTCTTATATGAGACACGTGCCTTTATTATTTTGTGTTGGTAACATCCTAAATGGGATAATAGATCCAACACATCTGACATTGACTTCTAATTCTAATCCAATCAAAATTTGAGGCAATAATAAAGCATTCTAATCAATTTGAGTAATTTGTGCACAAAGTGCTTAATCATACTTAAGAGCTAATTAAACTAAATTAGACCCCAATTAAGAATTCCGTGGAAACTAGTTGAATACTTATTTTTGGAAATGATTATTAAATATATGCATCATCAAGTGACCTTATTTCTTGGGAAGACATCCCTAGGCCATAAATGTCATAAATATCAAGATTTATGCCTCCCATGCCTCACCAATACCCTCCATGCCTCTTAATTTCTCCTTTATCCTAAATATTGATGAGCCTATTTATCAATTTTAATTGCAAAATGGGATTAATCCTTAGCCACACATCTCAATCTTGAGATGGATGGTTCATGTTGATTCTAATCAATCTCAAAAATTAATAAATAGAGAGGCCATGAACATCATTTGTAGGCTATTTTTTGGTGAAAAATTATTATGCCCAAATATATTCAAGAAGTCTTGATAATGCAAATTGATAATGCTCAAATGATTCCAAAAGCTATTGCAATCAGTGTTACCATGCCAAATTGATTTCAAGCCAAGCAAAAGCCAAAGGTTCCAAGGAGAATATGAGATAGCCAAGCCTCCTTTGATGAAGACTTCATGAGCACAAGCCGAGAAAGCCACTATAAAAGAATTTGAAGCATCCAAAGAAGGTGAAGGATTATTATTTTTATTTACTTTTTAGTTGTGTTTATCATTTATTTTTGCTATTAAGCTCACCCTAGTGACTAGGCATGAAGGTGTTACTTTAGTGTGTTGTTTGTCAATTTGCTTTGTTCATTTTATCACTAACACAATATTAATTTCCTCTTCTTAGTAAAATTACTAGTTCACATAATAATGAGAAAAGTAAATTAGTAATTTGCCTTAATTGAACTAAGACTCTGACTAAGAAGAGGAGATTAGTATTGTATTAGTGACAAAATGAACAAAGCAAATTGACAAATAACACACTAAACTAACACCTTCATGGCTAGTTATTAGGGTGAACTTAGTAACAAAAAAAAATGAAAAACAAAACTAAAAAGTAAGGAAAAACAAGAGTCTTTCACCTTCCTTGGATGCTCCAAATGCTTTTGTAGTAGTGGCTTGCTCAACTTGTGCTCATGAAGTCTTCTTCAAATGAGCCTTGGTTATCTCCTCTTCTCCTTGGCACCTTTAGATTTAGCTTGGCTTGGTATCAATTTGTCATGGTAAAACTAATTAAAATAGAGTTTGGAATCATTTGTGCATTATAAATTTACATTATCAATACTATGGAATAAATTTGGCATGGTAACTTTGCAAAAGATAAGCTTAGAAATGATGTTCATAGCCTCTCTAGTTATATATTTTTGAGATTGCTCAGAATCAACCTAAACCATCCATCTCAAGATTGAGATATGTGGCTAAGGATTAATCTAATTTTATAATTAAAATTGATAAATAATCTCATCAATATTTGGGATAGAGGAATAATTAAGAGGCATGGAGGGCATTAATGAGGCATGGGAGGCATGAATCCTAATATTTATGGCATTTATGGCCTAGGGATGTGTTGCTAAGAAATGAGGTCACTTGATGATGTAGTTATTCAATATTCAGTTCAAAAAATAAGTATTCAACACGTTTCCATGGAATTCTTAATTAGGCCTTAATTTGGATTAGTTAGATCTAAGCATGATTAATCACTTTGTGCATAAATTACTCAAATTAATTAGAATGCCTTGTTATTGGCTCAAAATTTCACTAGATTGGAATTAGAAGTCGATGTCAGATGCGTTGGAACTGTATTCTCATTTAGGATGTTTCCAACACAAAATAACAAAGACACACATCTCATGCAAGAGATTTGATAGAAAAGAGCAATCTAGAGCACCCAAGAGCAAAATTGGCATTTTGACTTGAAATAATCTGATCAAAGTCACCTGGCCCATAAATTGCATTGCCCCATTTAATGATACTCTAGCCAAAATTGGCACTTTAATATATCAATTTCAACTCATTTAATACATTTTATTATTTTTATGCTAAAATTTAAATTTTGGTGGAAATTAGTCAAAAGCTTGGTTGGAGGTTATTGATGCCCAGATTTAGGTGTCTAAAACTCTCTATAGGCTATTAAACTTCCTTTAAAATACATATTTTTTGAATTTGTCATTTTATTCCAAGAAAGAGATAATTTGCTCATCATTATTGAACACTTGTTAATGTTTTGAATTAATAGGAATACTAGGATGATATACCAACTCAATTATATATTAGTCATGATCAAATTTTGTATAAAGTATAAATAAAGACACAAATATAATTAGGGCATCATATTTATGTTATTTGACCTTGAGATAACACAAATTACAAAAGCTTTGAAAGCTTCATGTAGTCTCAAACCTTATTTATGTAATGTTTTAGTCTATCATTCTTTACCTGATATTGGACTTATATATTTTTGAAAATTAATTTAGCATCTCTTTGTTATTTGTGATTATGGATGCCCATGTCTTCCACCACTTGCAATCCTAGGAGATATGTTTCATATTTATTAGTATTATTGGTGCATTCAAATTGAATCTTATAGAAAAAAGGATTTTTTTTTATAAATCACAATAATGACAATGCTTGAACCTATGGTTGATTAAATTTCATTAAATGTTAAGGTCAATATGTCATTGATATCACCTTACATAAGTTTACGTAGTTAAATATATATTTTTGTCATCATCATATAGGTGTTAGGGCCTATTTCCTCATACAAAATGTCTTCCTAAGGATCATTTAATTTATGTACCAAATGTTTGGATTTTGGTTATGTGAACAATTTATCATTAACTCATTTTAATGATATCATATCATATGTATAATCTAATTTTATTTCACCTCCAATATATTTACACAAATATCGATTCAAAAGCATTCCATAGTTGGGAATAATATATGCCACTAGTATGGTCATCTTGACTATTTGTTAGAAAAGTTCACCAAGGTAACCTATGCATACTTTATTTATCCAATAAACAAAACTTATTTTTCTTCCATGTTAAAAAAATGATAAAATATTTTAGTTCAAGTCAATCCCAAGGAATGCGAGACTTGGGCTAACATGAAATTGTCTGAGGCTCCTAAATCAATTATGCAATTATTCAGCCTAAATCTGCCAACAAACAAATAATATAGAAAGGTTTAAAACTTTCATTACTTTGATTAGAAATGGATATGATATTTTTAAAATTATAATCAACCGTTATAATGTGTGCTCCTTGAGAAGGTGTATTATAACTTCCCCCCTTGATAAACTTGATAAATTTATCCAATTACACATGATTCACCCTTAGGTATTCAGTTTGAGAAATCTAAACCATAGTCTTATTCATATGATCAATTATGTTGAAGGAATAATTTTTAGGTTAATAATTTATGGACACATTATGAGACTTATAACTTCCAAACCTCTCCAATTGTTTATCCTTTAAGAAATTTTGTAAAGGAGTGCCTCTATTAAAGATAAACTTAGGAGTAGTTACAACCTTAGGGATTTCTTTAGCTTTTTATTTTTTAGAATGCTTTATTTTTTTAGAAGCCTTCATCTTCTCATATAATCTTGAGGGAATACAAAATATGAATGAATATTCATATACTACACATTTTTATCATATTCATTACCTTTATGTTCATATTTAAAATAACCCAAAGTGGAGTCACCATCAGGTTCTTGAATTTTAGAATCAGAGGTGTCCAAAACACCTTCCTCAAGTGGTTCTTCAATGGTACATAGTTACAACATTTTGGCCATTTTTGGGAAGTTAGAACCATCATGATCATTGGTGGTATGAAATATGCATGCATAATAAATAACAATGAGGGATGGTTAAATAGTGAGTTGACAACTTGAAAGAGTTAGCCAAGGAAAAATGTTGCCATGAAATGGAACAAATGGTCTCTTAGATTCATCTTTATAAGGAGTATTTTAATATTGGGGAGTATATTTATTGAAATATAAGATGTTATTTACTAGTCTTTGAACCAAAGGGTCTATTAAATTCTTCTCTTTACTATTGAAACAGTCCTTTTTAATCTTCTCAACCATGATCATATAATATTCAATTTTCATGGCTTGGGTTTTTGTAGGTTATAGAGTTCATGGATTATTCCTTCAAATGAAGAAGATTACTTCAAGAACTTATGAATATAAAAATAAACACTTATGATTTATATTGTAGGCATGATAGTAGCTGGGATTTTGTGCACCAAATTATTCAATTTGGCAATGAACTCTCTCATGGATTCATGGGATTATTTATTCATCTAAGACAACTATGCAAATAGAGAATGCTCAAATTTAACAAGTTTAAACCTTTCTTAGATTTTGGTTCTCATTGTTTGCCTATTTAGAATGCAAGAAACAGGTAAATGATGAAAGCATTCTATGACTCCTTCAACCAATGTTTTCATAAACAATCAAACTAACACATCTTAGAGTCTCACACCAAGAATACGAAAGGTAGATAAAAAAGCCTTTATGTGTTCATCACAATCTTATTTACCATCACTGATAAATTTGGAGCAATTCTTCATTAAACCTTTTGGTAGTTTGTAAAGCTGATCACCTAAATCCAATAGACCAATATGAGGAACATATTGTACAACAACAACCATGTTTAAATTTTTTTAATTCTTTTAAAACTAACATGTTTTTTAGTGACAAAGATATGATTATGGGTTGTGTATGCAATCAAAAATTCTTTGTGTATATAAATCAATCCTAGCTTGAAGAAGATAGAGCATACATACACTTTTGATTGGGAATACATTTTTTAAGTGGGAGCATGACCAATATGGGGATTTTTTAGACCTAATTAGGGGATCACTTGTCACAATACACCATGTAAGGTAGTGTTACAAATCCTATAGTCCAACACAATAATGAAACAACCCTAAAAGAGTCTTAAGGTTTGATATTTCACCTATGCTAATAAACAAGAAAGTAAATCTAATTTAGTGCACACCAAAGCTTGTGGCACAATAAAAGGGGTTAGTAAATCAATAAAAACATGTATAAGAGAATCTCAATTAATCTAAGTATGAGTGGGACCCTGATACATGGAATATGAAGAGTAATAATATTCAATCCAACACTTATGCTACTTTTATCTACTAAAAAGAGGAGAAAAAAGTTAGAAAAAACTTATCTAAATGTGAACTCGTCGAGTCTCAATATCTGACTTGGCCAAAGGGGATTTTTAAGAGGTTGTTATGGTTTTTAAGGATATCTAAGAAAGGCAAAAGCATCTAGGACTTATCCAGAAGACTAAATTCTCCAAGTAGAAATGCTAAGCTAAGACTCCTCAAGTAGAATGATGGAAGAACAGATTATGATGAAGCATGAGTTAATAATAACTCTTGATTTCATATTTAATAATGATGGAAATGATCTTGTGCTTATAGGTGGATCTTTCCCTAAATCTTCCCAGAAACATTAGTTGTACAGGGTCAGCCATGGTCAACCATGTATGTTTTTAGGAATAATTCACTAACTCTGACCTAGGTCAATTAAAAGGCTAATAAACCCAAAAAGTGAAAAATACCCTAAACTATATAGGGTTAGCCATGGTCTAACTAGTACAATTGATAGTCTAAAAGGGAATTAAGGTGAGAAAATGGAGATAGAAAGAGGAAAAGACTAGAGGAGTGTAGAAAGGAGGAATAATAGATTAGGGAATGGTTTTAAGATCCAATTGGATTGGTAATAATGTGGAAATAAGGGACAACAATCCTACAAAGCACCAAAGGTATACCCACCCCTTTCTTGATGCACCCCTTAGGGCATGCACTCAAAGAGATTGAGTCTTGATGGGTTCCTGCAACATGTAAAGCATTAATATTTGATAAAAATTTTAAAATATTATGTATATACATATTTTCCACTTGAAGTTCATCACATGTCATGAAAGTGGAATAGGAGATGGTGCATCAAGAAATAACATAACAAAACACAACGTTGATGCTAAAAAAAAAGTTGCAATATTTTAAAGCAAAAATAACTGAAAGTAAATGATTGAAAGGTAAATAACTAAAAAGTAAATAACTAAAAGGTAAATGTAATGTGTACCTTGACTTACCTTTATTTTAGGATGGTTCTCTACTGTGTTATTTTTTTTTATTATCTAGGGCACAAAGACTGCTTTCAAAAAATCCAAGAATACAAAACTAAAGATAAAAAACAAACAAATGCAATAAAATCCAAGATAGATGGTGCTATGAGGATGAGATGTACTTGGGAAATTTTGCAAGCTAGGGTGATAGGTGTTATGTTATACCAAATGACCAAGTCAAAAAACAAGAGTAAATTAGGTAATGAAAATTTGAGGCTACTAAAGACTGAAAAACTCAAATAAGTTATTCTTAAGTAAGAATGGCAAACTCACTAAGTCAAACCAAGGATACATGTCAAAACAATTGGTAATAAAAAAAATCAATGGTAAAAGACTAAACAAAATGGTAAAAAAAATTTGACATGTGAGTATTAACAATCCACATCTCACTCAACAATGGAAAAAGGGTACAAACTCAAGTATCCATAATAGTAGGATAGTACAATAATGACAAATGGTAAAAGGAAGGTAAAGTAAGTGTAAGTAAAATCATGGTGTAAATAAATAAGAATCCATAGTTTCTAAAAACATGTTGTTTCACTCTAAGGATAGATAAAATTGAAACAAAGTAGTGCTATCATGTTTTTAAGAGGTGAAGAAAAAGGAATTAAAGAAGAAGGGAAACCAAATTTAGAATCACAATTTGTCTATCAAGGGGGGAAATGAAATGGGTGGAGGGGAAAATGAAGGAAAAACTAAGGCAGACGAACTCTTTATCGAAGTCAAGGCACTCAAATTAGGTTTGTCAAAATAAGAGGAATTTAGACCTTAAGGACTTTGAAGAAATTCTCTTAGTCATACAAGTCTTAGGTTAATAAATAGAGTGTGTATATATATATATATATATATATATATATATATATATATATATATATATATATATATATATATATATATATATATAATCCCATGATGGCTATATGAATGAAAAGTAAAATATACCTACCTTCCCAAAATGTGTTCCCCATTCTTCAGGACCCCTTACAGAGTCATCAGTCTACTGTGAAGATTAGGTACTTATATGAGAAAGTAGGTTGCATCATAGAGTTTTTAAAAATCCCTTATTCCAATCTATTGGCCTACCTCACCCCAAAGGATATCGGCTCTATGTGAGGCTAATTTTGGAGTTTGAGGTTCATTTAGAGATAGGAGATGTGCTTGGAATAATGTCTTTTAGTGTGATTTTGAATTTAAAGATTTGTATGCTACATTTTAGATATCATTGCCTTTTATTTTAAAATGATTTGGATTTTAAATTTCTTGATGGATTTTTCTAGTCCTCCTCCATATAGATTTGGAAAACCAAACATGGGTGCTAAAGAAGATTTTTTTTTGAATACTTGGGAGAAGGTTTCTAAGAGAGAGAAATTGAAAGAGCATGGGGTCTAAGAGTCCCATAACTCTAGTTGAAATAAAAGTGTTATCTTGACTTCAACCTTGTTTTATCCAATGTGGAGTGAAACAAAGGGGAAATAAAGATAAGTGACACATGGAATAATTTGAATTACTTAAAATCACAAAAATGTGACAAAGGAAAAAAAGGAATATAATGATAGTAAAGTGTGATTCCTTATCATGAGAATGAGGGAATTGGAGGAAAACATGCTAACATAGATTGTTGTTCAGATTCCATCTAAAAAAAGAAGTAAAAGCTAAAGTTTGATAACAAGGATGAAGACTATGAAAGGGTGTTATTTTTATGAAGAAGGTTGGGTCCTATCCATGGTCTTACACTATAATTACATAAAATAAAAATCCACGGTGGTGCCAAAAAGAAATTGAAAGATAAATGAAAGATATGGTAATTTTATGAGGGACATCGGGTTCTATTCATAGTCTTACAAAACAACTCACAAAAGAAAAACCCCAGGGATGCCAAAACAAAATTGCAAGCAAAAAGTGTGTGAAAAATAATTAAAATATGGTGGTTTTGTGAGGATTGTTGGGTTCTATATGTGGTCTTATAAAGCAACTCACAAAAGAGAAAACAAGTGGTGCAAAAAATAAGAGAAAATGCAAGAAGATAAAGAAGACTATGGTACATCAAGAAACCAAAAGACCAAAAGAGAGGACTAAAGGTTTGTGAAAGGAAGGAACTTGATACAGAGGGAGAGACCCATGCTTAAGTAACCTATAAAAAGTATTAGATAGATGTAGATATAAAGTAATAGATAATAAGGAAATGTTTAGGCAAAATACTTTTTAAGGAATTGAGCATTGGTTGGCTCTTTAAAAACATGACCTTCATTGGTTTGAAGATGGTAGGTGCTTGGACCAAGAATGTCTTTGAATAAATATGGGACCTACAATTTTTGGGTGTATTTACCTTATTTATCATGTTTGTAGTCTAATTTAAGGACAAGATCACCAACATTAAAAGTGCAGACTTTAACAAATTTGTTATGTTGTCTGGCAATGTGAGCCTTGTATTGGCAACTATGTTGTAAGGCAGAAAGATGATGTTCATCAAGTAGAACAAGGGTATGAAGATGAGCTTCATGCAATTCTTCATTAATATTAATACCATGAAGAGATATACAAAGAGAGGGAAGCTCAAATTCTAAAGGAAGGACTGATTCAAAAACATAGAATAGAGAAAATGATGTTGCCCCAATGATAATACATATGTTAGTTTGATAAGGCCCAAAGTATAGGGTAAATTTGAAGATGCCAATATATGTAGGTTTCACAATCTATCTTTTGGAGATTTTTTTTGAGAATTTTATTAGTGGCCTCAACTTGACCATTGCATTATGGATGATAAGGCATGGAAAATTTGTGATTTATCTTGAATTTGTTAAAAAGTTGTTTAACATGTTTATTTTTGAAATTACCACCATATTTTAAAATGATGGTATGGGGATTGCCAAAGCAAAAAAAAATCTATTGAGAATAAATTTAGAAATGGTAGGATCAGTGATATTAATGAGGGGCATGGATTCTACTCACTTGGTAAAATATTCAGTAGCAGTGATGATAAAGATATGTCCATCATGGGAACAAGGAAATTTACCAATGAGATAAAATACCCATGTGGAAAAAGGCTAAGGAGATTATATAGTGTGAATTTAAACTAGAGGTGAATAGATTAGATCATCATGAAGCTAATGAGGATTACACTTTTTAGCATATTTAATTGTATATTTTTCAAGAGTAGTCCAAAATTAATCTATCCATAGGCATTGTCGGCTATAGCATGTTCACTATAGTGACCACCACAAATTCCCCCATGTGCTTGTTCAAGAAGAGGAGGGACCTCACCTTGCATAATACAATGAAGTAAGGTACCTTCAGTGTTACGATAGTAAAGGATGTTGTGTCAAAATATATATTTGAAAGCTTGTTTATGAATGCATGTATTTTCATGAGAATCTAAATTAGGAGGATAAGTTTGGTTAGTTCTAAGAATTGAATGATATCTTGGTACCATGGGCTTTGTTGAATGGTAACAACCTCAATAAGATAGATAAGTGAATATGGTGGTTGAGTTAAATATGGGGATTTTCTTATTTATATAAGAAAATAAGGATCAGAAAGAACTTGATGAGGATGAAAGAGAGATGATGATGAGGCAAGAGAATCAGTAATGGAGTTTTGATCTCTAGGAATAGGTTCAATAGTGAAAGAGATAAAATACTTAGTAAGAGTGGTTGAAATTTTATGATATGTGATGAGGTTTTCACTTTTACATTGATAATCACCACTAACTTGATGGTAAATAAGCTGAGAATCACCTAAAACATGAAGGTATTGAATTTCTAAATTGAGAATAACTCTCATGCCTAATATAAGAGCTTCATATTCAAATATATTATTGGTGACATCAAAGGTGAATAAAAAAGCTAAAAGAATGATCTTGCCAAGAGGACTCATGGGAATGCAACCTGCCCTGGCTCCTTGAAGACATTTAACACCATCAAAGTGAAGGGTCCAAGTATCCTCATGTAAGTGAACATTAATTTTAGGGAGATCCTTGATAAATAATTTTGGTTTAGTAGTACTAGAAGGATTGGAATATTCATCAAGTTGATTGGCTTCAAAATTGGTGATAAATCTATGAAAGTAATCTTTGAGAGAAATAGCTTGATTAAGACCTTCACTTTAAAGGATAATATCATCTAGAAGATTATATTGAAGGGAAGAAGTGGTTGGAATAGGAGTTTCAACAAGTTGATCAGCTATGACTTGCCCTTTGATAGCTTTTTGAGTGATGATGTAGAGATCAAATTCCATAAGTAAGATCATACATTTGCCAATTCTGTCTCTAGGAATAAAGGCTTTAGAGAAGAAATGATGAAGGGGGTCAAAATAAACAATGACATAAGTAGTTTGGTAAAGCATATAGTGACAAATATTTTCACCTACAAAATAGATGGTGAGGTAATCATGCTCAATTTTGGAATAATGTGTCTCATAGTCAATGAGGCCCTGACTAATATAGTAGATAACATTCTCTCATCATGTATCATCTTGTTAGGCAAGTATTGACCCAAATGAAATAGGTGTGGAAGAAGTTTATAAAATCAAAGGTTTATCATTTTAAGGATGATGAAGTGTAGGTTGATGAAGCAATGAATCTTTCATGTTATCAAAGCATTTTTGACATGGATCCATCCATTATAAAGCATTACCTTTCTTGAGAAGGGAATTGATAGAGTGAATTCGATATGCCATTTCTAGGATGAATCATATAATTACCCGAAGCTTACCTAAATAAATATGAATGTTAGGAATAGAATGAGGAATGGGAATGTTAATGATATCACTAAATTTGGCAAGATCAACATCAATGCCATAGAGGGAGACTAAGAATCCTAACAATTTTATAGATGTGATGCCAAAGACACATTTATAAGGATTAAGTATACATTTATATTTAAGGAGACAGTCAAAGATGATAGCAAGATCATAAAGATGGTTTTTATGATGTTTAGATTTAACAATAAGATCATGTACATAGGTGTCAATAATTTTATGAATGAGATCATGAAAATTGTGAGTCATTGCTCATTTGTAAGTGGATCTATCATTTTTGAGGTTGAAGGGCATTTTGACGTAGCAATAGGTTCCCCATTACATGGTGAAAGTATTCTTATGTTGGTCTTTGGGGGAATATGGATTTGATTGTATCCTAAGAAGCCATCCATAAGAGAACATTTTATAACCATCTATGGAATCAACAATGGCATCTATTGAAGTTAAAGAGAAGTTGTCCTTGGGACAAGGAAGATTAAGATTGTGAAATAAATACAAATGTGAATGACCATAGTGACTTTCTTCTGAACGAGAATAATGTTGGAGATCCATTTAGAATAACCCACTAGTTTAATAATTTTATAATCAAATAATTTGATTATTTCCTTATGACATAGAGTTGAAACTTTAGTTGGAAATTTTCATTATTTTTGATGCACAAGCTTGGCATTAGGATACATAATAATATTATGCACCACAATGCTAGGGTCAATACCAATCATGTCCTCATAGGACCAAAAAAAAGACTCACAATATTTGTCAAAGAATAAGCTAAAATTATCATGTTCAATAGGTAAGAGTTCTCAAGAAACTATAATTGGTCAAGGACAATATGGAGTACCATATTCAATGCAAGTGGTTTCTTTGATAAGCATGGCATTGCCATATTAAAAGTTATATGGTGCATTGGGTAAGGTATAAATTGGATTTGTATTAGGATCAATGCTAGTAATGAATTTTTTGAATTAAGGAGTTTTAGTCTTAAAATTTCCAAGTTTATGATGTTTCCAATGAATTTGAGGTTATCGGGCATAAAGCAATTCAAGGATAGCTTCGTCACTAGGAAAGGTAGCAAGAGGACCATAATACTCAACATCTACTTCAAGATCTAAAATTTGATTACCATGGAGATCAGACTTTGAGTGTATCTAATGAACATCAGTTGCCTTAGCATTAATGTAATTTCAAGAGTAGAAGAAGTAGATGGATCAGAAGAGATTAGTATGCCAATGGATTCAGTAATGGGAGAAGGATTAGATGTAATGATTGGATCCAAAGGTGGTAAAGGAGGTTTAAGAACTTTTGAATATTTGAAAGGCATAATTTATTCTACTACCTAGGGAGTATTGATAAGAGGAAGATTGATAAGAGGCACATGACCCTCAAGATCTAAGGTATGATCCACATAAATGGTATGAACATCCTGATTAAAAGCATAAATTTGGGCTAAGGTTTTCTAATAATGCTAGACATCCAAGTCTTTAAATTAAGCTTGGGCCATGATATAGTTATTATCATATGTTGGAGAAATCATACAAGGTTGAGAATAAAGGGGAGTTTTAGAGGATGGAATCATGATATTACTAAATATATGATGAGACATGATGAGAGGGTCTTAAAATAATTTAGCCACTCCAAAATCATTGAAATTGAAGGCATCTTATAGTAGAGAAGGCTCTTGAGTATTGCATGGAGGGGGAAAATCTATAATCTCATCCATGAGAGGAATAGTATGGTTTCTTCATAAGAGAGAAGGAGGAAGCCATTATGAAATGTATGGAGGTAACTTGGTGGTATTAAAAGTATGTTATAACTCATCGGGCTCATCATCATCGAAATATGCAAGAGTAATTTGTAAATCGAGATTCATGTTGATGAAATCAAGTAAAGGAGCACTATTGATCTTAAGAATCATAGGAAAATGATATTTTGATTTAGGATTGGGTAGTTGGATACTCCATGGGTTAGGATCAACTTCATGCTTATACCATTTTCCATTATGTAATAGTTTAATACATTGACTACCAGAAGAAGCAATGGCCCTCATTTGATGAGTCCATGGATGACCAAGGAGTATGTTATAAGATCAAGGAAGATCAAGGACCATAAGCTTGGTTTTAATAGTTTGAGGTCAAATGGTTAATAGAAGCAAAATACAACCAAGTGGTTTTTGATTTGTCTTATCAAAACCATGATAGGTAAGATAATTTTGTTTAAGATGATCCTTGTTATAACCAAGTTTTTGTATAAGCCATAAAGATGTGACATTAATACCAAAACCTTCATCAACTAGAAATTTTAAAATAAGAGTGGTATTAATGGCTACTTTGATAAAGAATGGAGCATCATTGACATGAAAAACAAATTCATCATTGATCATGTCTTCTTCAAGGAATTCAATAGAGGGTTTGGAAGAAGGACACGTGGTTTCAATGGTATTTATGTTGGTAGGTTGAGATTCAATAAAATGTGGTTCTTCATCTATGGAAGAAGGATTTTGAATTTGTTTAAGTTTTTACATAAGGAATTTACGATGATAGGGTGAAGTTTAAGCCAACTCCATAAGTGGAATATTACAAGGCATAGAGTTGAGTTCATCAAGAAAGTTCCAATGAGATTTAGAAGAACCAACATGAAGTTTTGAAGGTAAATTAGACTTTGGAGGAATAGATGTGGTTGGAGGATCAGAAGGAGGAATATTTTCTTCAGGTGCTTCTGAATTGGGATTTGTAGTGGTATTTTATTTAAGAAATTATTCTTTTAAGAATGGCTTTTTAAGCTTGGTAACAAGATCTTTATGAGCTAGTTTAGGATGTTAATTGACCTTAGTAGTGTTGACATATTAAGAATTGTTAAAGTATTGGTCATAATCAACATAAATAACACAAACATATTTAGAAGTTTATTGATTATTTTAAGAGGATTTTTTATTGTTAGAAGTAGAAGCTTTGAAAGTTTGTCATTTTTGAAAGGCAAAAATTTACTCTTAATGACGAAGATTGATCATAGCTTCATGGTTGAATGAATCACCAAGAATTTAAGAGACAATAAATTTAGTGAGCCCTCTACAAGATTCACGTGAATGCCCAATGTCAGCTTGGAACCAAAAAAATAAATTTGGGTCATACCACTTAGGAGGATCATTGGGATATATGAAATGTTTTTAGGGTGGTAAAAATTGTTTCATTTACTAAATTGTAAGGTGTATGAGAAGGTAAAGGGACATCATTTTTGGTAACTCCTTATCTGGTTTATAGAGTATTAATAGTGATAACATTATATGTTTAGAAATATCCTTTAATAAGTTTAGGATTAGGTTTGAATTGCTTCATAAGAAAGTGTTGACATTTAGCTTGATCAAGAGCTTCATTAAGTATTTTGGGAGCAAATGTTTAAACCTTATATAGGAGAGTGGGAGTTATAGTGGTAATAAAGAGTTTGAAAAGGTTATCATCAGTCATGTTATAATCAGATTTATGAGCTAAATATTTCCATCTTTTAATAAATTCGTGAGTTGATTCAATGGGAGATTACTTAGCATTGATGAAATGGCTAAGACAATTTTCGAGAAGAACATTGTGTTGAAACTCTTTAACCAAAGGATTAACCAAATATTCAAGTTTCCAAATAGAATTTTGGGGAAGTTGATTATACCATTTTAATACATCACTGGTGAAATTTTTCACTAAGAGTTTAGTTGCAGTAAAGGCATTAGTTTGGATCCACTCTTTGTAAAAGGTTGGCAAAGACTTTGAGAAATGAAGCAAGGTCTTTAGTCCCATCATATTTGATAGTTGAAGATGTGTTACCAATATCAATAGATATGATAAATGGGGATAAAGGCTTATTTTGAATAGTTTTAAGCATCTTGTTATTCATTATGGGTTGAGGAATAACATTACTTGAAGCATCTCAAAGAGGTGGAGGAATGAAATTGAGATTAGCTTAAGGATGCATAGTAGAGGTTGATTAGATACATAGATTAGATATTTTTGAAGTTACATCATTTGATGGGTGTTATAATTTTGTGTAATATTCATTTTTTAGATAACTTGGCCTAAAATTTGGGTGGTATTGGGAGATGGGTTGGTGTTGGTAGGAGCACTCCCCAAATTGGTATTAGGTGGAGTATTATTAGAGGAAGGATTACTAGTGAGATTTTTAAGTAAACTTGTATCAATCAATCCCACATTGGTTTGAATATTTTGAAGATGATAAGTATCTTGAGAAGTAAAGAAGGGTTAATATCCATCAAATTCATCTTGAGGTTTTATTTGCACCATGTTGCAGGTCATAGATGAAGGAGGAGAAGAGGTGCCCCAAGAGTGATGGTGCTCTTAGGAGGAAAAGAGAGGGATAAATGAACATCCCATATAGTATATAAATGTATTCAATCTATCTAAGAAGACTTTGATAGGAGAATTCATTCTAACTAAGAACAGATGAAAAAATGAAAAATTGGAAAAATAGGGAACTAGATTAATGAATAGGGAAAGTAGAGAATAGGATAGGGTCAACCTAGCATAAAAAATAGGGTCTATAAATAGTACAAGGTTAACTAGGTCAATCCAATACAACAAACAAAGATAGGAGAAAGGGGTAAAAGGGCCTGTAAATAGTATAAAGTTGAATGGGTCGATTTAGTATAGTAAACATATGTTGAAAAAGATAAGGGTCGACTGGGTCGACCCAGTATAATAGACAAGGGAAAGAAAAGGTTGATAATAAGTTATGAACTAAAATAAGACAATTTTTGAAGCTAATCTATGAAAGTAAGAGTTGAAGGAAAACAAACACTCAATTAGATCAACGCTAACCAATCCAATTGAAGCACACAATACAAAACCTTATATTAATGCTAGTTAATACATGCTTTTGCACACATAATTGGTTAAAGAGCAAGAAATAAACTTAAAATGGTATAGGGGAGGGGGGCCCATCTCATATCTAGGGCCATCTCCATATATAGAGTCTAGAGGGGAGGGGAGAGATGGCCCCATAGAATAGGGGTATAGGGGAGGGGAGATATGGCCCCATCTCATATCTAGGGCCATCTCCATATATAGAGTCTAGAGGGGAGAGATGGCAGATAGAGGGGAGGGGAGAAAAATATAACTAATTGGTCAACCTAAGATGTTTATTATATTATTAAGAAATGATTTTAAGTGTGATGGGAATTTGGCTGTAAATCAAGGAACTAGATATGAGTTTAAGGATGGTTTCAAGTAGTTTGGGATGAAAGGGACTATAGTGGTAATGATATAGGCTTGGTATTGGGGCCTAACCCCTCACTTCACACACCATAGTGATAACGGTGTTGAGTACTTAGCTAGAATATACCATTAACCATGCTTTATACTTGACTAGAGTATCAAGTCAATTTCCCCTTTGCTGATGAAATCCAAGTAGGTTGGCCTTAGGTAGACAAATTTTAAAATGCTTGTTTATATTATGTGATTTATCCATGTGTGCATAAAATAAAAATAGTGAAACTAAATATTTAATTTAGAACCCCCTAATTAGACTATGTGAACTATTCTAAGCATGTAAACAACAAGAAATGAAAGGTGTGAACTAATTACTAGCATATAAAGATTAATTCCAACTTAAAACAAGGTATAGTTTTGACACTATATACAAAAATATAGAATTGGGTTGACAGGGTCAAACTTGTACTATGGAATCAAGGTTTGAAAATGTATAGGGTCAATTAGGGTTAACCTAGTTATTTTAAACAACACATAAAAACCAAAATTGGATCGACAGGGTCAATCTAGTTGACTATGCAGGGGTAATTTTGAAGACTGTAAACTATGAAAATAAAGATAGTAAAATAAAGATACAGAGATATAAAGGAACCTTGGTAGATTAGAGATGTGAAGGATGAAGATTATTGATCAAGAACCTCGAAGAATGTTGATGAAACCTACTAACTAGGTTGACTAGGTCGATCAAGCTATTTTAGAAGCCTAAAAATGTATAAGATCAACCATGGTCAACCTAGTATATTTTATGGATGATTGAATGTGTACAAGGTTGACTGGGTCAACCTAGTAGTCTAAACTAGATGTCTGAAAAGTTAAAAACCTATACTAGGCCATCTGAGTCAATTTAGTTACCTATTCCTAAAAACTTGTGCACAAAGATTATAACTGGGTTAATAGAGTCAATCCAGTATGATAGATATATGATAAAAATCATGCTAAAAATAATGAAATAAAGTGAAATAAATCTTAAATTTTTTATTTTCACATCAAGTTCACAAGAATGTATACAATCATAAATGCATCATGTCTCAAAGAAGATAGAACATACCTATACTTTTGATTGGGAATACCTTTGTTAAGTGGGAGCATGACCAATATGGGGATTAATTAGGCCCTATTATGGGATCACTTGTCATAATACACCATGTGAGGTAGGGTTCCAAAGCCTACAATCTAAAAAAATCATGTAACAACCCTAAAAGAGTCCTAAGGTTTGATATTTCACCTATGCTAATAAACAAAAAACTAAATCTAATCTAGTGCACACCAAAGCTTGTAGCACAATAAAAGGGGTTAGTAAAGTAATAAAAACATGTATAAGAGAACCTCAATTAATCTAAGTATGAGTAAGACCCTAATACATGAAATATGAAGAGTAATATTATTCGATCCAACACTTATGTTACTCTATCTACTAAAGAGAGGAGAACAAAGTTAGAATATACTTACCTAAATGTGAACCCATCAAGACTCAATATTTCCCTTGGCCAAAGGGACTTTGCAATAGGTTATTTTCATTTGTAAGGATAACTAAAAAAGGCCAAAGCATCTAATAATTATCCATAGGAATATATTCTCCAAGTAGAAACCCTAAGCTAAGACTCCTTAAGTATAATGATGGAAGAACATATTATGAAGAAGCATGAGTGAATAATAACTCTTGATTGCATATTTAATAATGACACAAATGATCTTGTATTTATAGGTGGATATTTACCTAAATCCTTCTAGAAACATTGGTTGTATAGGGTCAGCCATTGTCAAACCTGTATGTTTTTGGGAATAATTCACTATGTTTGAGCTAGGTTGTCCAATAGGTTAACAAACCCAAAAAGTGAAAAATACCCTAAATTGTACAGGGTCAGCCATGGTTGACCTAGTATAATTGATAGTCTAAAAGGAAATTAAGGTGAGAAAAGGAAGATGGAAAGAGGAAAATATTAGAGGAGTGTGCAAGGGAGGATTAATAACTTAGGGAGTGGTTTTAAGAGCTGGTTGGATTGGTAATAATGTGTCAATAAAGGACAACAATCCTGTAAAGCACCAAAGGTATATCCACCTCTTTCCTAGTGCACCCATTAGGATGTGCACATAGAGAGATTGAGTTTTGATGTGTTATTTCAAGATGTAAATATTTAGTATTTGATAAAATGTTGAAAATATTATGTGTATATAGATTGCACCTTCTTTATATGCTTAAGAGAGAGTTTGAAATTGGTCTATTATTTTAAATCAAAGAATGGGTCGATGATGATTTTTTTTACTAGAATTTGTATACCTTTTATTAGATATGATGCTTATATATTTTACGGAACTCGGTGTATTATTGTAATCACTATCCTTCCAAAAAAAAGTACACTAATTATCTAATAAAAATCAATACATTATTCTTCTTTTTCTAGCACAATTGCAGATTTTAGAAATGAGGATTATCCAATCTATTATCCTAGGTGAACTATGGATATTATAAGATATATCTTATTTTTAAACTTATGTCAAATCTACGTTCAATTTTAGAGTTGAGTTGATATTCATATAAGTGATTGTAACTGTTAATTATTGGTTACACAAAAAGCATAGAATATGCCCCATAGTGGGTGCCACAAATTATTGGTGAAATATTTGGTACTAGTGGAAAATAAAATTTTCAAAATAGCAAAGGGGATGAAAAGTCTCTCCTTTATTAGTATGGAATATTCCCTATATTAAAATAAATTAAAATTATGCTAATTATATTTACACTATTTACAAGTTGAAGGGGGGAGGGTTTGTTTTACAAATTTCAACTGAAAATAAAAAGAGAAAAAAGAGAAGATGAGGATTCACACATGAAGGAACAAACACAAATTTTATTCAACTTCATGTCAAGAAAATTATTAATGTAAATAACATGCTTACTTGAGATCATACATGATCACTATTTAAAACATTGAAATATGCATTAACATATGAAAAACACATATTCATAAAGGAAAGAAAGTCATAACGTTATGAATTTCCTTAGGTTGATTGAAGATCTAACAAAAAGTTTATTTATCCTTCCTTAAACATTCAATTCTCATGCACATAAAAAATACCCATTACAATTTCCATTTATCTTATTTATAAAGATAGGAGGGAATATACTGACCCTTCACATTACATGTGAATATTCATATTTGGATTTTTGTCTGATTCTATTTTTCTCTATTTTCAAAATTACACAAGGGAAAGTAAAACTTTACCAAAATAGAAGTATGAATAAAATGGAAAGAAAAACCTAAAAACTCCTCTAGGAAGTATTTTTTGGGGAAATGGTTGGTATTGAATAACCTAGAGCAATACTAGAACTTCTAACCTATTGTTTACTCTGGATGACTTTAAACATTTTAAATTTATTTATTGCCTCAATATTTTCATTCCCTTTTGGTACTACCATGTGATTACAATGAGTTATCTACCTTTATGAAACTATAAACATAGTATTTGAACCATCTATGAGTTCAATCAACTGATTAGTCATTTCTCCAAATGACACATGAATTTCACTTAGCAAAGTCTTGGAAGCAAAATTGAAGGCATTCTCTTTGGATAACTCCTCATGAATCACCTTCTTGAACTGAGATTTTATTTCATCCATGGTATATAAGGTGACTATATCATCCTTGATTAGATCATAATCTATTTAATATATATTGGAAGTGATAAATTTATGCTTCTCTCTTCCAATGCCCACATGTTCTTGTATACAAGGGAAGGTGAAGTTGATCTACAAATCAGTCCTATCTCGGAGAAGATAAATCAAACTAGCCCTTCTTCTTGTTGGTAAGTTTATAAAATTGAATTCATGACCAATATGGATCTATTATACCTAACTAAGGGGTCTCTTACAAGATAATATAACTAGAGATGGTTCCAAATCCTCTATTAAAATAATATCACACAATAACCCTAGCTTGCTCCTATGGTTTGTAACAAAGTAATAATAAATTAAATGTAATCTAGTGCTCAAAAAAGCTTGTGGCACAAATGGGGATAATACACATGAAATTAAACATGCAAATAATAAATCTACTCAAGTTAATATAGAGGTAACATTAATGCATGGAGAGAAAACCATATTCATAAGCTAACATATACAAATCTATCTACTAAAAAAAGAGGAGCAAGAGTTAGGAATACTTACCTTGAAGATGAACTTGTCGAGCCTCAATCTCTCCTTTGGCCAATGGTGATTTTAAAGAGGTTTTTATGGGTTTTAAGGACAAAAAATGTAGGTTAGCTCTAAGCTACATGAATTCTCATATGAATCCAAAATACTTTCCCACAAGATAAGACTCTTCTCTCCAAAGGAAGTATGAAACCCTAAGTAATGAATCCTCAAGTAGAATGGTAGATAAGTAGATGCACAAATGATTGACTATCTTTATATCTCTCTAATGAAAATTGTGAAAAGGATGTGTTTATATAGCAAGATCTACCATAAACCCTTCTAAAGTTTTATCCAACATAATTGATCTAGTTCTTTAATAAATAAAGTAGTTAGGTCCCGAGCTAAGTCGATTGGGCTAGATTAGTCCCATAGCATGGTCATTTCTAATAATAGAGTTGACCCATTCAAATGTATTTGATGGATGAAAAAAAGAGGTTTTAGCTAAGGTAGGGGATATTTGAGGTGGTGAATTACTTGGAGGAGTGTGTAAGAGAGATGTTAAAGCTTAGGTAAATGTATAAGAGAGGTTTTTTTATTTTTTAATTTTAATTGGTGGTATAGGGAATAAAAATATTGAGAAGCACCAATGGTCTGTCCACCCCTTTCCTAGTGCAACATTCAAGGCAATCACTTAGAGAGATAGAGACTCGATGGGTTCATATAAGAGATAAATCATCAGTAATTGATAAAGTTTAAAAATATTATTTGTTTACACTTTCCCCTCTCAAAACTCATCACATGTCACATAGTTGTAACATGATATGGTGCTTTAGGAAAACAACATAACAACACATAATACTAAGCTAAGTAAATTGTAGTAAGAATAAAATATGATAAATGAAAGTATAGAAATTAAAAATACATACCTTTACTTACCTTAGTGTTGTAGAGTGAAAATTAAGTGATAAAAATGCAATGGTGTCCAATGTAGGGAAAATTAGGTGAACTTGTAAAATAAGTGATTTTTTTTAAAGCATGAAATATACTGAGAGGGGGGGGGTGAATCAGTATATTATATATCTTTTATTTAATCTGATTTCTTTTAACCATTCAACCATACATTCAAGATATGCAATAAAAATGAAATAATAATTTGCACCACATAAGAGGGAGAGAGAGAGAGACACCGGATTTTTACGTGGAAACCCAAAGTGGGAAAAACCACATAGAACAATCTCAAGTATATGAATGAGCACCAACTCAAAATACAAAGTTCACAAGCACCAACTTGTAGGAACACCAACCCCTTTACCGAGCACCAACACTAACTATTTGTGATCATCAACCCATAAGAGCACCAACCCCTTACAAAATTTGTGAGCACCAACCCACAAGAGCACCAACCCCTCTTGTGTATAAAACACAACTATATCTCAATGTTGCTTACTCAACAAATGATATAACTCTACAATATATTCTATTTTTCTCTCTTTGAAAACAAATACAAACCATGTACAATCTTGCATATTACAAATGGCTTCTCAAGCCTTTATTTATAGCTTTCCAAATGACCTTTGGCCTCCACCCTTTATGACCCTTCAATCCTTATGCAAAATGGTGCCAAACTTGCATGACCCTTCGTATCCTTGCATTTGAAATGTCATATGGTGACCCTTCATAAGCAAAAGCATCCTTTCCTCTTTTGTCTTTATCTTGGTGACTTTTTGTAATCCCCAAAGTGTCCCTTCATGAGAAATTGTGCCCTTCCTCTTTTGTCTTCACTTGGTGACTCTTGGAATTCCTCAAGATGAGTTTTCATAGGAAAATGCATCCCATTCTTCTTTTGTCTTTACCCCATAAATATTTGACTTCTCCAGGGCCCTCTTTTGACGTATATGCAACCAAAATTATATTCATTAATATTAAATAAATATTAACATATATTAGCCATGATATGAATATTAAAAACACTATTAATTGTAATGGGGCCTTTATCACCAATAATGCTCGACCTTTGACATCAATGACAATATTTACAACATTTTTTAAAAAAATATACATGTAATATGTAGAAAAATTATCTATAATGTCAAGATTCTATAACATCTTTCAATTTGAAGAAAGAGCTAGTAGATATAAAGGTATGGGTGAAAAGTAAAATCTGGTAGTAAACAATTTTAAATAGTAAATATAAATAAGGTGAAAATTAATTCATTTGTTATTTTTACTATTCTAATAAAATACCATGCTAAGATACCTAGTTGAGACTAGAGAGTGACCATGGTGAGGAGATGATAACTACGACATAAATGACTCCTAGCAACCATAGCTAGTGTAGTTTAGGTAAGCGGTGCATTAATTTGATTTTTTTGATTTTTTTATTAAAATTAAGCTAGATATAGAAAAATAGGTGTCATAGGAAATGTAGATACTAAAAATGACCTTAAGAAAATTTTAAGTAAACTAAGAACATAATGGGATATTGGGTAGGAAAGAGTTAGACCAATAAATGCCTAAGGCATTTATGGTAAATGGTTAAAAAATCACTGTAACTTTCAAATGGATTTGAATCTATTGACTTTGTTGGAAATATAAACATGGAAAACTTAGTGCGTTTTGATCGATGCATTAAGCCCATAGGTGGCTGAAATAGTATGTTAAATAGGGCCAACTACATGGTAAAGGGTCAATCTAGTATGCAAAAGATGGGAAAGGGATGATTTAGTATAAAAAAGGTTGATTGTGTCTATAGGAATGGGTTGAATATGAAACAGAGGGATGAATTAGTATGATAAAGAGAAGACATGCCTGATTTAGTATCAAAAGGGTTGATTGTGTAGGAAAATAGGAAAAATAGGTTGATAAAGTAGTTAACTTTTAGTAAGTTAAGAATTTTAAAAATCTATTTTATCATTTTTACATCAAGATCTAATACATTATATATAATTTTATATTTTTTATAGATGACAGAGATTTTGGTGCTTGGTGGATGCATCATGGCTACCAAATTTATTAGAACAATTATCAGATGTGGATTAAGTGAGACTCGTTTCCTTAGAGTTTAGGAGCATAATGGAGATGCAGAGGATCTTTCTTAGTGTTGATTTTTTTATCATGTTCTTAGGATCATATAAGTGATTGACCAACACTTTTTGATAGGAGTTGGATGAGGGTACCATATGTATACATCTAATTCCTAACACCATTGTGTTGAAATTGACAATCTTACTCAAATTACAATCAAATGCATAATTTAGGCCAAAATCACTTATACACATTAAATGGTTTGATCTTGTCATATACAAGTGTTGTATCCCTAAATAAAGCAATGCATTTTATGTGATTATTAAATTTTCTCGAATCATTTCAAGTCAAAATGATGATTTCACACTTGGGTGCTCTGGATCGCTCTTTTCTACCAAAATATCTAGTGTGAGGCTTGTGCATGTATTATTTTGTGCCAACAATGTCCTAAATGAGATAATGGTCCATACATAACTAAAAACATCTTCTAATTCCACTCTAGTAAAATTATGACCTAGTAATATGACTTTATGACTACTTTGATTAATGAAGTACACCAATTTCCAAAGAATTGCACTAAAATTGATTAATCTTACTCAGGCAAGTTAAGCCAAATTATGAGTTTAAGTAAGAATTCCATGGAAGTTATTGAATATTTATTTTTAGAAATTAATTTCTAATATTTACATCACCTAATTAAATGATCAATGGGGTGGCATCCATAAGCCATAAATGCAATACATATTAGGTTTATGGGATCCCATGCCTCTTTAATGCCCCTTCTTTCCAAATGTTTATGAGGGAATTTATGATTTGAGCCTCCAAAATTGAATGAATTCTCCACAAATCTTGATATCAATATGGATGGTCCAGGTTCATTATGATCAATTGTAAAAATATATAAATAGGAGGCCTCTCACTCACATTTTTAAGCTTCATTTGTGTAAACTTATAATGCAAGACTCTCTCCACAAGTCATATTTTTGTAGTTTGATAAATGCTTTATTTGAAATAGGATAACTTAATTTGATAGGCATAGTATTGATTTCCATATCATGAGCCTAGATTATACTTGGTTATCTTGAGATGATGGAGGAGCAAAGCATCCACTGTTGACAAAGAAAAGAACTCTAAATCAAGGGGAAAATCATGTTTTGAGATGCATTTGTGTGATGGGAAGCTCTTGGAAAGGTAACTTGTGTTTGATTTATTTCATTTTCTCTTAACTATCATTTTCAATAATCCATTGAATAGGTTTTCCTAGATTTTTAGTTCTTTATGCTTTTTAATTTGTTTTCATGACTAATGATTGATCTAACCATGTTTTTAATCCATCTCTACATCTTGGCATGCTCAATGGGATTGCACCCCATGAATTTGATCCTAAAGCATCTACAATATCATACTAACCAATTTGATGTAAAATCTTGGACTTTGGGACCAAAGTGGGTGAAAAACTTCAGCAAAAATATGTTTTTTAGAAGTGGCAATTTTGCCACTATGAATCTATGATTTTGTCTTTGGGACCAAAATACCATAGTTTACACAATTGCATTTTTGTCTTTATTTTTATGACATTGCATGTAACCATGTTTCTTATCTAACTATTTTTATGTGTATAAGAGTAAATTATGATTTTTCAAAACTATGAATTTATAGTTATGATATTGCAAAACCATAATTCACTAATAGTGATATTACAATATTGCTATTCATGAATAGCTATTTTGCTTAGCCATTAGTGATCTTTCCTAATCGCTAGTAGTTAGGCTAACGATTTGGGGTTTATCTACAATACTATGACTTTTTGATTTGTGATTTTTCTTTGTGGGTTGTGATTTTGTAAACATAGTAATGATTTTGTCTTTTTCTGCTTTGTTTTCCTGTAAACTATGATTTTATTTTAACTATTGCAATTTTTTAGAGTTATAGTTTTGTATTATGTATATATGGTTTTGCACTATGCAAAAATGAGAGCATGTTTTCTAAACTTGCTTATTTTATCATCAATTATGCTTAAAATCTAAAGAAAACTCTCTAATTTTTCTTGTAGGACCCGTAAAGAAAAGTGGTTAATTTGAGCATAATTAAGTATGTAACCTTACCTTTAGTGTTTAAAAGGAACTTAGATGGTTTTATTGAGTTTTTTTATGAATGTTTTTCAAAGGTTTTGAAAACTAAGGCCGATGGGACAAGAAATTCACTTAACATTTCAACTTGGTGTTATAAAACTCAACATTCACTTAAATTTCAAATTTCTTGAAGTGTTGTTTTATGTAAATCATCTATCACTTGTTAGATTGTTTGAGCAAGAATAATTGTACATGTATGCTCTCCCCCATCCCATTTAAGGAACTTGGGTGAAAAAAGGTGCCTTCTCATTATGATTGTGCCTTTTTCTAAGGAAAGAAAAATAAGTTGTCTAAGCTTTCACTAAAACTTGTATGGTTTGGGTGATCTAAAAATAACCCTAAAGCTTTTTCACTTGAATCATTTTCTTTCATGTAATTGACTTGTGGATGGGAGGTCATTTCCTCTTCATGATTTATTTAGGGAAGATTTGTCCTAGGTATTCATCTCGTAGAATTGACTTCAATGCCTCTTTATAGGGGGTATATAAATTGCTATCACCCTACTATGATGGTGGTTTGAGTAGTTAAACCATCTATGTTAGTGGAAAGCCAACCCAAAATGTATGATCAATTAAGAAATTTCACTACATTGATAAATTGATGGATGTAGTGGTTGTGAAAAGGACTAGACCTTTTCACAACAAGCTGATTGACACAGATCCAATTGACATGTTGCATCCCTTATTTTAGCCACAGTTGGGACCATTTAGACATTCATAAAGTGTAAGTTTTAGATAATCCCACCTCTCATGGAGTATTATTTATGCAAGGTGTACCCAAAGTTCCATGTCACCATATTGTCTCTTGGGAGAAGGGGGGTGTAAAATACCTAACCAATTAATATTATTTTATTTTAGATGAACACTTAAAATTCCTCCCAAGTGCACATATAAAATATGGATTTCAAAAATATAAATCAACCTTGTCAATTTAGGGCTTAGGATGATTTATTAGTTGTATTTGTATTTATATTTACTTGGTCATTGATTTGAGTCTAAACATGATTGTAAAAAAATGTCATAACTAAACACATTATTCACCATTTCTTGAACAAGAAGGAATTACACTGGTCAAGTCAAAATCATATTTGCCTTATTCAAATATTCATCTTAATCATTATATTTGTGTTGTCCAAATTAGCACAATTATGTTACCCATTTTAATCTAACCATTTTCCAAAATATTTAAGTCCACTAATAATTCAAATTTAAAATTGCACCTATTTAAGTTCTAGGTTAATGTGTCAAATTGGGTTTAATTTCCCATTTGCACTTAACTTGAATTAACTTGGGTTTAATTTACCATTTGAATTGAAGGTTTTTTATAGACTCATCATCATTCGATCATTGGTGAACTTAGGTCTTCTTGTGTGTTTCTTATGCTCTAAGTTATAAAACACATTTTATACTATGATTCCTATTACCATATGGTGGCGTTGTGCTACCCATTTGGTTCTAGTTTTATACTTAGGAATTATCTCATGTTTTCACATCTTGAGTTTCTTGGTTCACATTATCACCTTCCTAATCCAAAGGGATTTATTCTAATTTATTATTAGTTAATAGTTAAAGTTGAGCTAAATTTTATAGTATTGATGAATCTCTCAACCTACTTTTGGTGTACTATTTAGACTTAGGTTTTGGAGTTATCATACCCTATTCTAATTTATACAATTTCAACCCTACCCAAGGTTGAGTAATTTTGTGAACACATTCTTATAATTTTTTGTGGTACTACACCACCCTCCTTTTATTATAGTCTCTTTGGTACCTTGTCATTTGTTTAGAAAATATCAAAACACATACCTTGTTCAAACATTTACAAAACATTATCCAAATCTTGCAAATGTAAAGAATAAACCTTTTTAGACATGACTCAAAGGCACACTCATTTTTGGGTCTATTATGAACCTAGCTATGAGGAAGAACATTTTTATAATGGTCAAGGCAATTCTATGGTATTTGAGGACATTACCAAGACTATGGGATCTAAGGAAGATTATTTTGAATATCAACCTTGAGAGGACAAAGATGAAGCACTCCTAACATTGATATAATGTGTTGTTAGATTATCCTCAAATTTTACTATGGATTAATTACACACCTTAGTTAGAGAAGGAGAACAATAATGAGAATAATCCCTCATGCAAACTGCACAAAAAAAATACCTTCTTCTATGAAAGGAAAATAAATACTTACAGAGTCAAAACCAACTGATCAAGATCTTTAAAAAGATAAGTCTGTAATATGTAGACTAACTTATCATGGACTTGATAGAATCAATAGTTGCTACGTTGATCCATAATGATGCTTCTAAGAAACAAGAAAATGTGGTTGAACCAATGGAAAATCTAGTTTAGAACATAAAAATAATGGATCCAAATTTCTCAATTAAACAACCTAAATCCCAAGAGGTTCCATAACATGCTTCACTAGACATAGATCATACCTTTTTCAATCATCAAAAACTTATAGTTCCTTCAAAAAACTAAAGACCAAAACATTCAGTACACATTGAATAAATCATACAAAATAATTTGGCTAGTTCATCTCAACCAACACCTACATTGGTGAATAGACCAAAAACACCCCAAAATCAATAAAACATTATTTATTCAAGATAGTTGACTTTTGGGTATGTTAATAAACCTAGAAATCCATGGCTTTTACTTACTCAAATCAAGGAGTGAACCAAAACCAAGTCACAAATTGTAAGGTATATATCCCTCATAAATCCATGTAACAATAAGGGTACAAACCACCCTGATAACAATAACAGGGGAACATACCACCCCAACAACAATATCAAGGGCACATACCACCCTAACAACATTATGTTCCACCCATGAATGCACCAAACATGAAAGAGTGAAACTCCATGAAAGAGAGTGTGTCATGATTGGGGACTAGTAATAGAATAAAAAATTATAACTTGGATGAGATATGTCCATATCTATTTGATTTATCTATTCTCCAAATCCCCTTTCTATCTCATTTTGAGGTAGCCAAATTTCACAAATACAAAAGAAAGCGTGACCCTGATGAACACATTCAGGCATTCTTTGTGTTATACCAAGAGGTTACTTACAATAACATCTATTTGATTCATTTATTTCCATGAAGATTAGCAAGACAAGATCTAGATTATCTACATAAGTTTCCCAAGGGATCAGTTATAGATTAGATTGACTTATCAAAAAAATTCATCAACCATTTATCATACAACATTAAACATGAATTTAACATTGTTGACTTTTACAAATCCAAACAAAATGATGGAGAAAGCTTCAATGCATATCTACAGAGGTGGAGAGCATTAGTAGGTCACTTTTAACATAATTTTCTAGATAAATAGTTGGTGGACATTTTTTCATATAACTTACATCTAAGGTCACACATAATCTACAGCTTGCTTGCACTAATTCATTTGAAGAGATCATAGACAAAGGGCTATAGATTGAGAAAGATATTGTAGACACCTAAAATGTGTCGACTCTCCCTTGGTCCTAACCCACATCTTATTAGTTTAAAATAAACAACTTATTTTAAATTATGACCTCACCCTGACATCACTCATGACACCTCACCTAGGACACCTCACCTTGGACACCTCACCCCTAAGACCATTTCCTACCCCATGACTCACCTTATGACTAAGTCCTTCATATCATAACTACCTAAGACCCATTCCAACCTTCTAACTAACACTCATGCGTAATAAACTTGTCATTTGAACATTCACCAATGGATTATGCACTTGGCAGATGGAGAATGGGCTTCTTAGCCCTTTTACTCATTCTCCACCCGTTGACATCAGTCAAATGTTGGCCGACGCTGACAGGACCACTGACGTCAGTTACATAAACTAACATCTAATGCAGAGTTAACCCCTTAGCTCTTAAGAATGATTTTCCTTAGACTCTCTCTCACTCAAATCGGGCTCTCTCTCTCTCTCTCTCTCTCTCTCTCTCTCTCTTCCTCTCAAACTCTAAGACATCAATAGACATCAGACTTTAACTAACGCTTCCTTAGCCACATAGACTCTACACCAGTTACTCTAGATTAGACTAAAGCATTGCACAGGGACCTGGACATCAGCCGTAATAGGCACTAGCGTTCAACACCTTGGTTCTTCATCTCACAAGAGCTAAGTATTTCTTCTATTTCATTTCAGTATTTAGAATAACTTAGTAATTAGTTGCTATTTATTATATCTCTAAATACTACCAGACCAGACTCGGCCTTCAACACAACCCAACTTTCTTCTTGGAAAGGCTGAAAAGCCTTCCTCTCACCCTTACCCTTTTTGACAACCTAGCCTCTACCTTTGTCCTTCTGCGGACCTTATTCATCTCCCTGTAACCCTACATAGACCTTTTAAACCTATAAAATCCCTCTATCGGCTATAGACATAACCCTGAGTCCTGTCCAAGGCCATTGCCCCGATCGACATTGACCACTGACCCTACTGACATCGGCAGAATAACTGACGTCGACAACATTTGACCAACCAATGCTGGCAGGACTACCAATGTTAGCGACTGTGGTAGATCGACTGTAAAGAAATAGGTACACATTATCTAATTTCTTATTTGTTAGTCATTTGTCATTTCTTTATTTTTGACACTTTTACTTATAAACAGTGGACTGCCATCCCTCAAGGAAGTCTTTCCACTTCTAGGACCGAGCTTTACTTGGCAGTCCACCCTATCTCTATCTAACAATCTCTTTGTTTGAGTTTCTTATTCTTATCTCCAGGTGTCATCCTCCACAGCCAAAGAGGAGCTCCTTTAATTGCTTAGATACGGTGCACAAATTCATCTGGGTATCATCTAACCCCTAACCATTTATCCTTAGTTTCTTATTTCTTCTAAATATAAATAGCAAAAAAAAAATGAGTAGAAACATTCTGGCACGCCTAGTGGGACCCTGGAATTTTCCTTGGGTTCATTTCTTTTAAAAAGCAAAACTTTATCATATAGCTGCATTAGGGAAAAATTTCTCTTCTTACTTCCTTTTCTTCTATCTTTTTATTTTGAAAAGACATCATAAGCACAAGTTAAAAAGAATTTTTCTTTTTCTTCTTGTCATTTTCTTACCTGCATCTTAGAGTCATGAAATTCATGCTCTTAAACCTTTTCCCACTTGTCTGCATCTGAACAAACATTTCAATTTGGGTTAAAAATTAAATGCATTTCACTCCTACTTGAATGCATATTTAGCTCATCTAGTAATTAACCGCATTATGAATAAAGCGTAGTGCACATATGTTACATGACCTGACCACATCACACAATCAAACATCTAAACATACCTAAGACAAGGCCCGACTAGGATTTCACCACCTAGCAGATACCTTACCCTTTTCGGCAATCCTACTTGGACTTCACAACCAAGGGGAGGACCCACTCTGTTCTCTGGCAGAGTATAAACTCTAGGGGAAGTATATATTGGCTAAGCGACCCAGCTTGGCTCTAGGCTCATGAAGTGAGGGGAGTGAGCTCTTAGCACTAGGCCATGTACAAAACCTAATACAGATTTTGAGCACCAAAACTTAACCCGAAACCAACCTTAGACTGCCTCTTTAAGACCCGTTCTAAAATCCCATTCTTCTAAAATATTCTTCTAAGGCATAAGCCACCACGACTCTAAAATTTATTCTTAGGAATTTAACGTTTAGAGTTTGCTTGCCTTCATCTCTTTTACTATTCTTATCTAGTTTTTTGAGCTGGTGAGAATGCATTTTTCTGAGACCAAAACAACTCATGATTTCTCTTTCTTCCAAATTTTTTTAGTTTTTTGAGTTTCTATAAACACACAGTCACCAACATCAGTTTTCCACCGATGTCGCCAACTTATATTCACCAACATCAGTTTTTCCATTGACATCGGCAACCTATCTTCACCGACATTGGTTTTTCTACTGACGTCGGTCACTATCATCAAACTTTTCTTCCAAAATAACAAGCTTAAAACCTGACTTTCTTGTTGTAAAACACCCCTTCTGGTTTTTTGAAACTGAAATAAACAATTTTTGGAACCTAGACACCTTTCTCCTTGGATGTATTTGACACACAGTCAAACCAAATCCTTTATTGACCATGTGAGGCAACAACCACTTCCGCCTTCACCTTTCATATCAAGTTCCCAAATGGAGTACACTTCAGATCTTGAGCATACTCCTATCCAGCCTACCCCTGACCAACATCCAATTGTTCCTGAAGGGGATTCCTTGACCACAACGTCAAGGCTCTCCAACACTATCTCATGAGAAGCTAAACACGAGACCCTTTAGGTAATCCTATTTATGGGATGCCAACTTCTCTTATTGAAGCGGAAATCATATCAACAACCTTCGCTAACCAATCCATAATAACTCAGGCTATTACCTCGACCATTAACCCGACCATGACTAATGTCCACAATTGGGCCTCCACTTCCATTTTTGGACCTACCTCCACTGGGGTTTTCGTACCCCCTCAACCATAGACAATTCAATCAAGTTTGACACCTTTTCAAAACTTGGTTGTCTCTAGCCCACACACTCTTATGCCCACAAATACAAGAGTGACCACCTACCCTTTAACCAGTGTCACCAATATTCAATCACCTTTGGTGGTACCTAGTCAAGTTGTGCCTTCTAGCTTTATGACATAACCTCCCTTGACCTCAACATCAATCCATATGATGAGATACCAATATGTTTCACCCATACAAATGCAACCAAGTACATCATGTGCCCCTCCTAACGCCTTCTAGGTACCTTACAACCTGGGGGATGCTTCACCTACCAATCCATCAGTAGATCTAATCAAGATGCTGATGGATAAGATGTCTAATATTGAGACATCCATTTTTGGTTCAAGCAATGTTCTTTCATACGAACAAATATGCAATGAACCCATCTACCCTTTGGTCCCTATTAGACCATATCCTAGCCAGTGGGAGGTCCCAAAATTTACTTGCTTTCAGAGTAAAGAGGACCCACAACAACATCTACAAGTGTTTAGACACGCTTGCTACCTTATAACACACGATGATGTGTTACTACTATGCACATTTCCCATGTCACTTTCTGGCACTGCCCTTGATTGGTATAGTTCCATTACCAGTCATTCTCTTTTTACCTTCACTCAACTAGCTCAACTATTTCTCGACCACTTTTCAATCAACATCACTAAGAAGGTCTCCATTATGGACCTCTATTCTATTAAACAATTCGATGATGAGTCAATAGCTAACTTCATTACACGTTAGAGAGGTTTGATCAACCAACTCTCCTTTTCTTTAAATCAACCTGAGCTCATTGAGCTCTTTTCACGAGAATGTGCCAAACACATCTCTTCCACCTTGCGGGTTCAAACATTTTGCACATTTGATGAAGCTTTCACCATGGCCAGAAAGCTTGAACTCCACGTAGTCAAAGAAGACAAGGTCAAATTGCGTAGTAACGCAAAATCCAATGACCATTCTTCTTCCAAACCTTCTTCTTCTCATTCCAAGTCCAAGGGATCAACAAATACTATGGTCCTTAGGCCATCATCTTCAACAACAACCAACCAATCTCAACCTTCCACATCAGAATATATCACAAGACAATTCCAACAATGATACGTACAGTGTCAATACACTCCAATAAGAGAGTCATATGCTTCCGTGTTGGATAAACTCGTCAACCAGGGAGTCCTCAATCTCCCTCAAATTTGACCACCTCAATTGTACCCCTCAAAATCCATTCCTACATGGTATAGGGAAAATGACTTTTGCAACTTTCATCGTGTCCAGTGTCATGACATAGACAACTACAAAACCTTCAAGAACATCATTCAAGTCATGTTGGATAAGGGGGATCTTGTTTTGGATAACCCAAATGTGCCGGCTAACCAAAACATGGATGTCTTTAGACACCCATTTCCTAACCATCCCCTAGTCAAAATAACATTCAGACCATAGTCGATGACCTTTAAGAGCGTAATATACGCATGGTTGACATGGTTTCTAACCAACCTCTCCCACAGTCTGAAGAGGTTAATCAACTTATTTGTCCACCACAGGTAGAAGAGCCTTCTTCTCCTATTTATCCACCACGGGTAGAAGAACCTTCTTCTCCTATTTGTCTGCCATGAGTAGAAGAACCTTCTTCTCCTATTTGTCCACCATGGGTAGAAGAACTTTCTTCTCCTATTTGTCCTCTATCCAACCCCCTTTCACACGTGGGAGAGTCTACTTTGACCTCTCCCATATTGGAGGATGCCTTGATGGCACCAACGCTGGCTGCCATGACTTCATCCTTCTTATCATCATTAGGGGATCATACTTTCCCTGCTATTTAACCACACGTAGAAGCCATAACCATCCCATGCCTCTCAAACCTCACTCACCCACAAGTGTAGGTAGACTTGAACCTCACCTCAACCAATAGTAGTCCTCACACTAAAATAAATAAGGCTACTAAACCACATCAGAGAACTCCTCCCCCACCTTCATCATTACCTTCCATTTTGGGTCCACATCCTTCTAATTTAGTAGGATTGCTCCCACATCCAACAACTCTCAATAATAAAGTGTCATCTACATGTGTGGCCACGCCGCCAACCAAAAAGATGATATGACAAACTCCCCAAACAACTCCTAAAAAGGAGTTGTCAACCCCAACTACAACAAAAAGCACAAAGCCATTAAGGGGGTCTTATGCTTCGATGTTATGCTAATTATTGCAGTCATCTATCATCACTCTTCCACCTATTAAACCATATCAACCTCTCAGATCAAAACCATCTTAGTTCGATGACACTAAAATCTACTGGTATCATCGCACACCTAGACATGATACTAAGCGTTGTTGTGCCCTTAAGGTTGTTATTCGCCAACACTTGAAAAAGGACACCCCTCACATTGAGGCTTCTTCTGACCACTCTTTTGACAAAAATTTGACACCATCCCACGCCTCCCAAACCTCTTCACCTAAATTGGGATCCCCATACAAGACTATGGTCCCTTTACCACCATCCACTCCTTTATTTGAAATCAACACAATTGATGTGGCCAATAGGCCCCAAATTGTGAAGAATAAAGGAAAAGACCAGACTTCTACACCTTTGACATATCCATTATTCGTCAAGACCTCTCAACCAACACAACCCAAGATTTCTATCTTGGACATGTCTCGACCAACATCACTGGGGGAAATTCTTCCTAACCTTTCTAGTCCACATGACATATGGTATAAATGACTTGTGGACTACTTGACATATTCTATCATGCCTCTTAATCTCTCTAGAAATGGATGGTAGGCTTTTATCAAAAGCACTGCTCACTACACCATGCTAGGGGGACATCTCTACAAACGAGGTCAAGATGACCTCCTTATCCAATGCCTAACAACCACAGAGACTTACCATATCATCAAACAAGTCCATGATGGGATTTGTGGGGAACATTTCAGCGGTAACTCGGTTTCCAAGCGCATCCTTTGCCTAGGCTATTATTGGCCCACTATCAACCGAGACTACAACAACTATGTTCAGCATTGTACCAAATGCCAACAACATACTAACCAACATCATACTAACCGACTTCACGACCAACATTGACTAAAACCTGCCTACAATAATGACCAACATTTGACCAATTTGGAATGAAGCAAATGGGGCATGTTTTCTCCTAATTGACTCAGACCTTACATCGACACACAAGCATGGATCAGGTACTTATCATCTGTCTTCTTTCGAAGGCCGACTAGAACCTAAGCCCTTTAATGCCTTACGTCTACGACCATTTTATTGTTAGTCAAGTAATCATTCACTTGGCGTTTAACTTGAGCTCGTCCCTTGAGCAACCCCCATCATTGTCATTCCTTTCAACCCTTTTTCCCAACATTAGTTAACCCTTTTATCAAGCATGAATGCTTTGTCCTAATAAATGGGAACCCTTAAATCTCTATAGTCAAGCCCATGACCAAAACTTTAGTCAAAAACAAAACATAAAATTGGGATGCCAATCCCAATGTCACAAACTATCAATGTAGACTGCTCCCTCGAAGGACAGTTGCATCATTGCTGTAATAAAATAGACTACTCCCTTAAAGGATAGCTATTCACAGACATCAACACATACAACAAGCACAATATAGACCACTCCCTTGAAGGATGGCTATGACCAAATTTTTGTTACATAAACATCACAACATGACCATAAAACAACACAACATCCCCAAGTGGACTTCCTGCATTGATCAGTCCCAAAAAAAAAAAAAAAGAAAAAAAAATGACTGACAAATTATTAAGTCATGGACTTGACTATAGGCGTTCTCAGGGTCACCTATAAAAGGGGCAAAGTTGTCCCTGATAAAAAAGGGTTACCCTATCCTTACATCTCACATAATCAAACCTATTACCCCAACATACTCAAGGAATTTTGAGCTCACTTAACGTCAAGTGATTCACGTACTTCTCTAACATAAACCAATGGTCAACAACGTAATGCATGAATGGGGCTTTTATTTACATAAACCTTATCTATGCTATCATTATAGTCCTTGTCAATGAAAGAGCAACGCGCCTTTCACTTCTTACATCTTGGTCACATCCAACCAAATCAAACCAAACCTTTTTTAGACCGCTAACATGACATAGCCCATTCACACTAGTTTTTATGGAAAACAATACACTTGGAAAATATCGACCACACACAACCAATGTTATAGAATACACCATCACATAATATGGAAAAGGCTATAACATCATCCTCAATTCATTTTTAGCATACAACACCACCAATATGAAAAATTGCTAGGGATGAAAAACCACATTACCAATGTTACAGAATATACCATCACATAATATGGAAAAGGCTGTAACATCATCATATCTTCATCATTTCAAGCATGTACCATCACACATATGGGAAATGCTGACATCTCTAACCTGACCAACTATCAACTGCTTGGACCCTTTTTCTAAACTACATTGGTCTGATGCCCTTTACAACAGGGGCTATGTAGGCAGCACTCAGTCTTTTGAGGTTAGCTCGGCCATTCCCCTGTTTGTCTCCCTAATGACGATGGCCATTTTCATTCGTCCATATACCTGATGGACCAACCATCTAACCTTTAACCAAATCATGACCAATCAACCAGCCCTGACACTATAGAAGTCACTTTAGACTTCTCATGGGGCACACTGGAGATCACATACATCTCCCTAACCACAACACCCAACACTTGAGATCACTTATATCTCAACCCGACTCGACCAACCACTTTGGAGATCGCGACTATCTCCTCTGCCCATGACCATTTTCGAGACAACTTTGTCTAAGTTATTTTGACTGCATGTATGCTACCTCACGAATAGATAGAAAAATTGTGTGCACCTCATATTATGACCATCACAAGTATTGGATCATGCCCAAGTTGATCCCCACTACTTGTGACATTTTTGTGTTTACTAGGAGCACTTCCCAAGCCCAGGATACCTGGAACACGATGACCATTGGAGCTACAGCTTTGATCATTTAACCCAATTAACTACGACTAAATGCTAGGGACTGGTTATTTTGATTTTAGCACTCCTTGACCTTGACTGTGACAATTTGACTTATCTATCACGTGAAGTGATGTACGTGTAATCCAAACTATTGCAGCGTTCACACTCAAACTTCACCATACCCATCCACTGCCTATCAAATCGGCAATCGATTTTAAGTTTCCTTCCCTCGACTCCCACTTTGAGGGGGAATAACTCATCACCATACCTGGGGCATCTACTCCTATTTTTGTCTTGTAGTTCATCCAGAACAACCAACAAGACAAAAAGGGGCAAATGTAGACACCTAAAATGTGTCGACTCTCACTTGGTCCTAACCCACATCTTATTAATTTAAAATAAACAACTTATTTTAAATTATGACCTCAGCCTGACATCACCCATGACACCTCACCTAGGACACCTTGCCTTAGAAACCTCACCCCTAAGACCATTTCCTACCCCATGACTCACCCTATGACTAAGTCCTTCATATCATAACTACCTAAGACCCATTCCAACCTTCTAACTAACACTCATGCTTAATAAATCTATCATTTGAATGTTCACCAATGGATTATGCACTTGGCAGATGGAGAATGGGATTCTTAGCCCTTTTACTCATTCTCCACCCACCGACGTCAGTCAAATGTTGGTTGACACTAGCGGGACCACCGACATCAGTTACATAGATTGACGTCTAATGCAGAGTTAACCCCTTAACTCTTACAAATGATTTTCCTTAGACTCTCTCTCACTTAGATCAAGCTCTCTCTCTCTCTCTCTTCCTCTTAGACTCTGAGACATTAATAGACATTAGACTTCAACTAACGCTTCCTTGGCCACAGAGACTCTACACCAATCACTCCAGATTGGACTGAAGCATTGCACAGGGACCTAGACATCAACTGTAACAAGCACCAGCGTTCAACACCTTGGTTCTTCATCTCACCAGAGCTAAGTATTTCTTCTATTTCATTTTAGTATTTAGAATAGCTTAGTAATTAGTTGCTATTTATTATATCTCTAAATATTACCAGACCAAACCCGGCCTTCAACACAACCCGACTTTCTTCTTGGAAAGGCTAAAAAGCCTTCCTCTCACCCTTACCCTTTTTGATAACCTAGCCTCTACCTTTGTCCTTCTGCAAACCTTATTCATCTCCTTGCAACCCTGCACAGACCTTTTAAACCTATAGAATCCCTCTGTCAACTACAAACATAACCCTGAGTCTTGTCCAAGGCCATTGCCCCGACTGACATCGACCACTGAGCCTACTGACATCGACAAAATAACCGACATCAACAACATTTGACCAATCGACACTGATAGGACTATCGACATCGATGACTGTGGTAGACTGACTGCAAAGAAATAGGTACGCATTATCTAATTTCTTCTTTGGTAGTCATTTGTCATTTCTTTATTTCCAACACTTTTACTTATAAACAGTGGACTGTCATCCCTCAAGGAAGTCTTTGCACTTCTGGGACCAAACTTTGCTTAGCATTCCACCCTATCTCTATCTAATAATCTCTTTGTTTGAGTTTCTTATTCTTATCTACAGGTGTCATCCTCCACAGCCAAAGAGGAGCTGCTTCAATCGCTTGGATATGGTGCACAACTTCATCGGGGTAACATCTAACCCCCAACCATTTATTCTTAGTTTCTTATTTCTTCTAAATATAAATAGCAAAAAAAAATGTGTAGAAACATTTTGGCACGCCTTGTGGGACCCTGGAATTTTCCTTGGGTTCATTTCTTTTAAAAAGCAAAACTTTTTCATATAGTTGCATTAGGGAAAAATTTCTCTTCTTACTTCCTTTTCTTCTATCTTTATATTTTGAGAAGACATCATAAGCACAAGTTAAAAAGAATCTTTCTTTTTCTTCTTGTCATTTTCTTACCTGCATCTTAGAGTCGTGAAATTCATGCTCTTAAACCTTTTCCCACTTGTCTGCATCTGAACAAACATTTCAATTTGGGTTAAAAATTAAATGCATTTCACTCCTACTTGAATGCATATTTAGCTCATCTAGTAATTAACCGCATTATGAATAAAGTGTAGTGCACATATGTTACACGACCTGACCACATCACACAATCGAACATCTAAACATAACTGAGACAAAGCCCGACTAGGATTTTACAACCTAGCGGATACCTTACCCTTTTCGGCGATCCTACATGGACTTCACAACCAAGGGGAGGACCCACTCTATTCTATGGCAGAGTATAAACTCTAGGGGAAGTATATATTGGTTAAGCGACCCAGCTTGGATCTGGGCTCGTGAAGTAAGGGGAGTGATCTCATAGCACCAAGCCACATATGGAACTTAATACAGATTTTGAGCACCAAAACTTAACCTGAAAGCAACCTTAGACTGCCTCTTTAGGACCCATTCTAAAAGCCCATTCTTCCAAAATATTCTTCTAAGGCATAAGCCACCATGACTCTAAAATTTATTCTTAGGAATTTAACGTTTAGAGTTTGCTTGCCTTCATCTCTTTTACTGTTCTTATCTGGGTTTTTGAGCTGGTGAGGATGCATTTTTCTGAGACCAAAACAACTTAGGATTTCTCTTTCTTCCAAAAACTTTTAGTTTTCTAAGTTTTTAGAAACACACAGTCACCAACATCAATTTTTCCATTGACATCACCAGCTTATCTTCACCGACATCAGTTTTTCCACTGATTTCAGCAACCTATCTTCACCAACATCTATTTTTCTACCGATGTCGGTCACTGTCATCAAACTTTTCTTCCAAAACAACAAGCTTAAGACCTGACTTTCTTGATGTAAAACACCCCTTCTGGTTTTTTGAAACTAAAATAAATAGTTTTTGAAACCTAGACACCTTTTTCCTTGGATGTATTTGACACGCAGTCAAACCAAATCCTTTATTGACCATGCGAGGCAATAACCACTTCCGCCTTCACCTTTCATATCAAGTCCCCAAATGGAGTACACTTCAGATCTTGAGCGTACTCCTATCCAGCCTACCCTCGACCAACATCCAATTATTCCTGAGGGGGATCAAAACTTTGAGAGATTCCTTGACCACAACATCAAGGCTCTCCAACACTATCTCGTGAGAAGCTAAATGTGAGACCCTTCAGGTAATCCTATTTATGGGATGCCAACTTCTATTGCTAAAGCGGCAATCATATCAACAACCTCTGCTACCCAACCCATAATAGCTGAGGCTATTACCTCGACCATTAACTTGACCATGACCAATGTCCACAATTGGGCCTCCACTTCCATTTTTGGACCTACCTCCACCAGGGTTTTCGTACCCCCTCAACCACAGACAATTTAATCAAGTTCGACACCTTTTCATAACTTGGTTGTCTCTAGCCCACACACTCTTGTGCCCACAAATACAAGAGTAACCACCTACCCTTTAACCAGTGTCACCAATATTCAATCACCTTTGGTGGTACCTAGTCAAGTTGTGCCTTCCAGCTTTATGACACAACCTCCCTTAACCTCAACATCAATCCCTATGATGAGCTACCAATATGTTGCATCCATACAAATGCAACCAAGTACGTCATATGCCCCTCCTAATGCCTTCTAGGTACCTTACAACTTGGGGGGTGCTCCACCTACCAATCCATCAGTAGATCTAATCAAGATGCTGATGGATAAGATGTCTAATCTTGAGACATCCATTTCTAGTTCAAGTAATGTTCTTTCATACAAATAAATATGCAACGAACCCATCCACCCTTTGGTCCCTATTAGACCATATCCTATCCAGTGGGAACTCCCCAAATTTACTCGATTTTAGAGTAAAGAGGACCCACAGCAACATCTACGAGCGTTTAGACATGTTTGCTACCTTATAACACACGATGATGCATTACTACTGTGCACATTTCCCATGTCACTTTCTGGCGCCACCCTTGATTGGTATAGTTCCATTACCAGTCATTCTCTTTTTACCTTCACTCAACTAGCTCAACTATTTCTTGACCACTTTTTAATCAACATCACTAAGAATGTCTCCATTACGGACCTCTATTCTATTAAACAATTCAATGATGAGTCAATAGCTGACTTCATTACATGTTGGAGAGGTTTGATCAACCAAATCTCCTTTTCTTTACCTCAACCTGAGCTCATTGAGCTCTTTTCATGAGCATGTGCCAAACACATCTCTTCCACCTTGCGGGTTCAAACATTCCACACATTTGATGAAGCTTTCACCATGGCCAGAAAGCTTGCACTCTACGCAGTCAAAGAAGACAAGGTCAAATTACATACTGACTCAAAATCCAATGACCATTCTTCTTCCAAACCTTCTTCTCATTCCAAGTCCAAGGGATCAGCAAATACTGTGGTCCTTAGGCCATCATCTTCAACAACAACCAACCAATCTCAACCTTCCACATTAGAATATATCACAAGACAATTCCAACAATGATATGTACAGTGTCAATACACTCCAATAGGAGAGTCATACACTTCCGTATTGGATAAAATTGTCAAGCAGGGAGTCCTCAATCTCCCTCAAATTTGATCACCTCAATTTGACCCCTCAAAAGCCATCCCTACATGGTATAGGGAAAATGACTTTAACAACTTTCATCGTGTCCAGGGTCATGGCACAAACAACTACAAAACCTTCAAGAACATCATTCAAGTCATGTTGGACAAGGGGGATCTTGTTTTGGATAACCCAAATGCGTCGGCTAACAAAAACATGGATGTCTTTAGACAACCATTTCCTAACCATCCCCTAGTCAAAATAACATTCAGACCATAGTGGGATTATGCACTTGGCAGATGGAGAATGGGCTTCTTAGCACTTTTACTCATTTTCCACCCACCGACGTTGGTGAAATGTCAACCGACACCAGTGGGACTACTGACATTGGTTACATAAACTAACGTCTAACACAGAGTTAACCTCTTAGCTCTTACGAATGATTTTCCTTAGACTCTCTCTTGCTTAGATCAGGCTCTCTCTCTCTTCCTCTCAGACTCTGAGACATCAACAGATATTATACTTCAACTAACGCTTCTTTGGCCACAAAGACTCTACACTAGTCACTCTAGATTGGACTGAAGCATTGCATAGGGACCTAGACATCAGCCGTAACAGGCACCAGCATTCAACACCTTGGTTCTTCATCTCACTAGAGCTAAGTATTTCTTCTATTTCATTTTAGTATTTAGAATAGCTTAGTAATTAGTTGCTATTTAATATATCTCTAAATACTACCAGACCAGACTCAGCCTTCAACACAACCCGACTTTCTTCTTGGAAAGGCTGAAAAGCCTTCCTCTCACCCTTACCCTTTTTGACAACCTAGCCTCTACCTTTGTCCTTCTGCAGACCTTATTCATCTCCCTGCAACCCTGCACAGACCTTTTAAACCTAAAAAATCCCTCTGTTGACTACAGACATAACCTTGAGTCCTGTCCAAGGCCATTGCCCCGACTGACATCGGCCACTGACCCTACTGACGTCGGTAGAATAATCGATGTCGGTAACATTTGACCAACCGATGCTGGCAGGACTACCAATGTCGACGACTATGGCAGACCGACTGTAAAGAAATAGGTATGCATTATATAATTTCTTCTTTGTTAGTCATTTGTCATTTCTTTATTTCTGACACTTTTACTTATAAATAATGGAATGTCATCCCTCAAGGAAGTCTTTGCACTTCTGGGACCAAGTTTCCTTGGCAGTCCACCCTATCTCTATCTAACAATCTCTTTGTTTGAGTTTCTTATTCTTATCTATAGTTGTCATCCTCCACAGCCAAAGAGGAGCTCCTTCAATCACTTGGATATGGTGCGCAACTTCATCCAGGTATCATCTAACCCCTGACCATTTATCCTTAGTTTCTTATTTCTTCTAAATATAAATAGCAAAAAAAAGAGAGTAGAAACAGATATTATTCTCAAGGTATTTGTCAATATTTTCATGTAGGGTCAAATTTCAAATTAGACCTAATCACCAATTCAAATAGTTACACAAGACAAACCCAAAGGTTTCAACAAGAACAAAAATGTGGTAGGGAATGGAGTCACTAAAACAAGACATGTATAAATAGTGTATGCCCCATCGGTCCTAAATGTACAATTAGCTCCCCCTAATCCACCAACTAATTTGCAAAGATATCCTCAATGGAGGTCATTTCACAATCAATTCAATGTCTTCAGTAAATTGGGATAACCTATTTAGATGGTATTCTAAAATCTCATAATAGCTAACCTAATTGTATGGCTGGTACCAATGCCATTTTCTTAAGATCAACCAAAGAAAAATTGCTACAAGGAAAATGAAAGTTACAAATTCCATCATGTTTTTAGTCATGGTGGTTATTGTTGTGTCTAATTGTATCACCCTATTGAATATTTGATCAAGAGTAGTGAAGTTGAGATCAAACTAGCTTTACATGACATAAATTAGGATATGGGAATCTACGATGATCCCTTTCCATGACATAATCAATATCCACCAAGGAACAATCAAAACCAAGGATAGAATCAATGGTAGAATCAGAACAAACATCAAGGTCAAAATCATAATCAACATGAACATAATCATGATCATAATACCCATGCTAAAAAATTGGGTTACAACAACATGCCCAAGACTATAACAACACTATGGGATGCATTTTTATAGCTCACATTTACATTGTTACTATCAAATCCCATGAATCATCTCATACTTCTCATAATAGAGGACCCATTTTTATAGGCTCAAAACCCTCTCCCTCTATTAACATCATGTTGAGTTCATGCAATTCTATTGGAACTTCATTTGCATGGGTTACTATTTTTGGACAACAACCTTCCTCTAATTACAATGGTTCCTTGTCTACTCAAAATTTATCCAATGCAACTAGATTCTTTTGAGTCACCCTCCAAGAACCTTTGCCTTTATATTATGATTATAATGGATCCTTGCCACCTCTAGCTTGTTTAGTCTCAACTAGATGCTCCTAAGTTACCCTTTAGGGCCCTTTGCCCTCTCCTTCCACTGAACCCAATGTGAACATTGTGCCTTCAAATCCAAAGCCAAATACTATGCCAACCAAAGCCAAGCCATCTCATCTTAACGTTGAAGAGCCTTATAGTCTATCAGACCAACTAAGTAAAACCCTTTTATAGATTTCCATTTTGGATCTCTTGCATATGTCTGAAGTCCATATAATTATTTTGAACAACCTTTTATAATAATCCAATGTTCTCAATGATATTAATCCTAAATAATTCCAAAACCTAGTGGGATATTTATCTTCATTTTATAAAGTAATGTTTGTTCAAAAAGACATGTCCACACTTGGTCTAAACCACAGTAACCTACTATATATTAAGGTAGTCATTAAAAACCATAAGATAAAATTAGTTCTTATAGATAATGGTCTAAGGCTGAACATAGTGTCTTTTAAACTGGTATATAGATTGGGATACACTATAAAGGACATTCAGCTAGAGAAGATCACCATAAAGGCTTCTGATAATACCAAGAGGGAGTCTTTTGGTACCATTTATTTACTGATCATTGTTAGGTCTATTTCCCATCACTCTTTATTACATATTGTGGACATTGAGCTACCTTATAACATACTTCTTGGTCATCCTTAGATCCATGAAGTACAGGTCATTCCATACACCATGTATTAGTGCCTTAAGTTTCCCCATGATGGGATTGAGGTTACTATTCCTATTGATCAACAATATTACCAATATTGTAAACACCTTGAGGCTAAGTTTTACAATTATAACTAGTTTCTAGGTTTTGAATTCATTACAAATAAGAATGAAGAAATAGTTTCACATCCACCTCCATTTCCCACAACTCTTGAAAAATAGGTTATGATAGAAGACATGGGATTTTACACATACTATCTTAAGGACTCCTTCCATGTTGAAAAGTTTCCAAAGTCTCCTAAAACATTTGGTAAACCCAAACCTTTTAAAATCCCTAATAGACCCAACTTGATATGGAAACTAAAGAAACATCAACAAAAACCACCCATGTTATTTGTACCTACTAATTTTCCAAAATAGGATTGAGAGGATTTTAATGAAGGAGATTGGTTATATTTTTATGGCATTATTTATTTCTCTTAGAATCTAAAATATCCTATCCCTAATCAGATCCTAGACCATTTTGATTATACACGAAGTGGCCTTGGCCCACAATCCCAAGGACTATCAGAACCTTTATCATTTGGAGTACCTAATTTAAAACATGGTCTCAAATTTGTATTGCTTAGGGGTGACCTCATGACTTTAGATAGTTATTCTTATGAATCAATTAGTGATGAGATTCTTGAAAGTGATGTAACATCCTATTATAGCCTTTTGAATGAGCTTGTTGACTCAAATTTATGTGATCAAAATGCCATTATGAACTTAACACCTCATTATTCCTTATGATTTTTCATATTTAACTCATCGATTGGGACATAAAAAATTTAGTCATACATCTTGATGAGTTTTAGATTGAATAATCACTTACAAAATACATGGGCCCATGAGGTGGATTGTCCATTGGCAGTAAAAAATAAGGCTTCAATTTTTCATTAGATACTTTTACCTAATTTGGAGAGAAAGTAAATTTTATTGGTCATAACAAAGATAAAACATCAATATATTTGGGTGAAAACCTCGTTGAGGCAATCATTAATCAAGGAAAAAGTAAATAAAAAGTCAATCCCTTGAGTGAAAACCTATTTTAAGTACTCTCTCATGGGAAAGTTTGCTCATCCCCTCAGTGTTAGTGCCCAAAATTGTGCTGGAGTAATTTGGGTCTTTGTATAAGCTATGCCCTATACCAAAATTAAGCAAGCTTCAATCTCTTAATTTCCTACATTTCTCATTAGGAGGAAAGGTTGGGGCATGTTTTTTGAGATATCATGTCTGTTATCTTGGCTAGATGAGTCTAGAGGGACATCTGTTGAAGATGGAAAATACCTAAGGAAGGATCAGGAAAGATTTAAAAATTAACCACGTGTGGAGCAAGGATTATATGTAATGAGAGTCTATAGTAAACAAATGAGATTGTAACCAATTATTTTTCTAAAGCTTGGATCCTTCACACTTGAAAGAGGAAGTATGTCGATATCTTAGATAAAAATAGAACACTGCACTTATGTGTTTTGGTGATTAAAGTGAGTAATAGTATAATGAAATGAATGAAAAATATGTATTTGACTTAAGAGACCCCCATAAGAGTGAGATTTGAGAGATGGGAGGATTTTGTACTCCTCCCCTTTTAAAGGAAGTTGGTATAAGTGGAAAAAGTGGGTACGATCCTAGTTTCTTTTTATTTTGGACACTTGGCATAACATTAGGCCCTCAGATGTTTCTGGCCTCTTTGAAAAATTTACCCACTTACCTTATTGTGGACATGGTGTAAAAATCCCCAGGACCCCAATGTTTACTTTTAATAATAAAAAATATTCATGCCACATGGAGGTGCTTGAGTGCTTGTTAACTTTAGGACCTTTTTGGAAATTGCCTCACTCAATTTTATGGACATTTTCCAAAAGGTCCCTAAAGGCCTGAATGCCTAGGTTTTTGTAAAATAAGGATCATTACAGGTTGTGTAATTGGTTTCATTAAGGACTCGAGACTTTTTGTCCTACATCATAAAAATGTCATAATAGGTAAAAAGGTGAGGAAATCCCCAAAGACTCAAACATGATTTTTTAAAATCTATGATTCACTCATATTTTGCCATGTATTGTGAAAGAATAGTTACTTAGCATGCAAGGGAAGGATTTGCATTTTCCCTCTATTTTTCAAATGAGGCTTAATAAATTAATGGGGGTAGGTTCTAATTTGCTACCTTATCTTAGAGAATTAATGGTAACCCTAATTCTAAAATGCAAGGGATTATAATTAAGTGTTATTCCTCATTTGAACCTACCTTTTGCATTCAGAACTAAAGATTTGTGCTTTCAAGTGACTAAGTGTGCTAGAGTGAAGAATGACATGAATATAGTAAATCAGAGTGCAAGTTACAAAGGATTTCTACTTCTGCCTATGTGTAACCTCTACTACTACCAATTGTAGCTACTTCAATAGTATCTAAGGGAAGCATCGTATCAGTATTGGATTTAATCAAGGACACTAATGTTATGAATTTGGATTTTGGGATGTTGGTAAATGTTCCTCAAGACCCCAACCCCCCATAAGTAGTTGTCAATGTTGGCATGAACTATATCACACTAGTAAGAACATTTAACCTAGTTGCTCTATACCTAGAGCTCATCATAGCATGTGCTCAAGAATATCAACCAGATACTATAACCATAATTGATTGTAGTCATTCAGTAGTATGATCCTTTACTCTATAGGCCCTTAACACCATGTTTGGCATTCCCCCTCAACTAGAAAGCATCACACTCAACATCAAGGAATGCCAATAATATGCTAATAATGATGAGAAATCCATCTGGGAGGTAGTAAACTCATGTTGGTTGAATAAGAAAATAACCAAGGTCTCAAGAATGTTGAAGAATTTGAAGTTGGAAAAATTTAATGAGTTGCCTTAGTATGTTATAGCCATGGCCACCAAAATTTATGGGCTACCCACTGCTAAAAAGTTTGAGACATGGATGTTTTTAATCATGCTCTATATACTAGAAGGGAAGAAGAGAATTGACTTGCACACCATCTTTAGTGATAATTTTCACACAAAGATGATGTGCCTCCAAGCAACCATCACCTCCAAGGAGAAATTTTAAGGTATATTTTATATGTTTTCCTACCTGATGTATAGTTTGGTACACAATAAGGTTTTCCATGGACTTACCAAGAACCTAAAAGGGATGAGTTTTTTTTAAATATACCCTGAGGTAACCTCGAAAGGGTCTAGGAAAAGTTTTTTCAAGGTTCATAACTTATTCTTTAACCCCATAATGAGTGTGTTCTACCCCATAAAGAGCCTGAATAAAATGTTTGTAATATCCAAATAGGCAATTAAAAAGTTTGACACCACCTATATTCAGTTCAAAACATTCACGTACATCAGGGTGAGTGGGTATTCTAGATGCCCATTCAAATTTTCCAGATACCTTAATGATAGATTAGTAATAATAGATCTATGCAAGTAGATGCTACCACCACATGCAATGATTTTAGCAAAAAAGATAAATAATCATTTCAAGTTTCTTGTGGTGATTGGTTTCTATTCATTCCCTTCTATGGCCAAAGTAAAGGGGTTGGAACTAGAAATGAGTTTGTATGCACTTGGTATGATGCCACCCCAAACCAATTATGACATTATGAGGTTGATAAATATGGTGACAAATGTTGTATGGCATCATTCCCACTATGAATACCTATGGTCTGATTGCACCATTGAAGAATATGTCAAGAAGTGGGAGTACATGAGATTATAAGTGCAAGAGGTCATAACATATGACATCACTCCTCTCCCCAAGGATATGGTTGATGAAAAGATGACACTCTCCTCCACATATAAGAGGAATAATATTGAATCCCAACCTGTCACTCTACCAAATTTCACTAAGGAAAGAAAATGTTTACATCCCCATGTGAGTGACATGGATAATGAAGAGAACTTATAGGTGGTTGAAGGAGAATGGAGTAGACCTTAGGGCATAAAACACCCCTACCATCTAAGAGTTAAGGGAGGTGAAATAATTAAATGAATTAATCCATGCACATAGTGGTGACTCTCTGGCCCCATCATCATTTTTAGTAGGAAGAGGTAAAAGAAAGCTAGGAGACATAAATTTCACCAAGCTGGTAGATGTCAAGAAAATGACAGGATCCCAATCCAAAGTTAGGATGTCTTTCTTGAAGATAACAAGCCTAGCCTAAACTTGGGATAAAATTCTCATAGGGTAAGTCAAACTAGCTAGAACTATCCCTATTTTGGTTTTGGAGAGGAAAGTTCTAGGGGTGTCATCCATCTTAATAGCTTCTCCCATGGCCAGTCAAGTACCAATCCAAACTATCCTATATTAATAGTAGGCTGTAGTTGAGCCTCCTTCAAATATATATTCAAGGAAGAGAAGAGGAAAGGAATAAGAGGATCCACCAAAATAAAAAAGATCCAAAAAAACCCTCTAACGTCTAACAAGATCTCTGATCAAGCAAAGGATAGTTATTTTCAAAGACCCAATCACTGAGGAGTACCCCCTAGAGAAAAAGGAAGATCAAGCTTCATACATGTAGAGGGTTAGGGATATGAGAGAGGGGGAGGACTTAGATGAAGAAAGGTTGATAGCTGAGGTAATGGAAAAATAGAATGCCTTCACTCCCCCTAAGGTGAGAATTGGGCAGAGGACCCATAGGTATAAACATCATTCCCATTCAAAAATATTGATAGAAGGAACATCTGTAGAAGGGGAACCTACAACAAAAAAGGTAAAGGTGATGAGGAAGGGGCTAAGACTTTAGATGATCATCTATCTTTTGATGATGTTGTGAAAGTTGGTGTTGAGGTAGCCACCCATGTAAAAGCCCCTACTAAAGATGAGCACCACTCCCTAGAAATAGAGGCATTTGTCCAATATGTTATTTCTTAGTCACCTAGTCAAGACAAAGTTTATGAAGTCATGGATACCCTAAATCAAGATGATGGGGATCAACGTGAACCTAGGGATGACATTAAATCCCCCATCAATAGCACAAAGGTGGGAGAACAAGAGAAAGATAAAATAGGAGATGAAGGATCAAGTCTATAAATGAGCACCCCTATAACTTTAAAGGTCAATAAAGATGTTGAGGAGAGTGCCCCCAAGGATGCTACTTCAATCAAAGTCCCTTGAGGGATTCTTCTTATGATCAAGGTGCATGACCCTTAAAAAAATAAAGGTTCCAAGGCCATGATTGGTGAAGAATCACCTAAATGTGACAAGGAAGTCACCATAGCCTCTACAAACCTAGAAACCTAGGGGATTATGGAAGGAGAAGCCATTGTTCTATCTTCTATCCAACACACAAAAAAAGGGAGTTATATTGACAAATTGTGCATGGAGTCTCACTAGCTTGCGTCTGATTTCAATGTTTTGGAGTAAGTTGAGCTAATCCCAGAGAAGGAAAAAGAAGAGAAGGGAAGTGATGAAGACACATCAATTTGTGTTAAGCCCTCCACCTGAACTAGTGACACTCCTAGTGGTTGCTTCCCCATTGGCACCACTCATCACTACTATAAGGCCATCCTCAAGATCTGTAACTTCAATGGGTTTCTAGACCAAGCCCTTGTTTGGATTGTAGACCAAGTGAATGAAAATAAGGATGTGATGAGAAAATTAGTGGATATCGATATAGCCTAGATTATTCACAAGTAAAAGGCTAAGACCATAAAGAAGGCTAGGATGCATGTTAGAATGACATTCACTTACATAAGGGAAAGAAGTGTTAAAGTATCCATTCCTCCTCTGGATGCATTGAAGAAGGATAATCCCATGGAAAACTATTCCATCTACCACTACAATCTTGGTGAGACATCAAGGAAGGAAATAAAGCATACTTCACAAGTCCTATCTAACATGGTGAGGCATAGAATGGATAAAGATAAATCCACCACGAAGGAATTAAAGGAAAAAAATTAGGCTATGATCTAGTACTTTCAATAGTTACTGAGTGAAACCCAAGAAATGACTCCAACCACCATCCAAGCTCCCAACCTTTCCCATATCCCCCTTAAAACACTAGACATCACCCATGGTGAAGATTTAAAGATCATAGGATGGGTGATAAAATATTGGTAATAAGACTTGACATCCTAAGGCCAAGAAGTAATCCATACAACTATGGAATGGCTAGATGATGAGATAGATAGGTAAGGAGAGTGTAGCTCCATAACATCTATTTATGATGATGATATCAAAATTTGGGAGGCACTTAAGCCCAAAATAGATGAAATATATAAAGTAGGCAAGGATATTTTAATCATAGAAAACATTATCTCTCTAGATAATATTAAGATGCCCAGAGAGTGCCAATTAGCCATAAAGCATAAGCTCACCATGCTCAAGGATGACACTTTTGATTTAAAGGAGAAGAGTAGTCTCTCAGGACTGGAAGAATAGAGACTGAGTGCACTCTGAGAGCAATGCTAAGGCTAGATGGTGTCATGGACCTAAAAAAATAAATATTGGAGAAGGCTCTAAAGGATCTCATTGATACACCTCATGAAGCTTTCAATGGCCAAAAAATAAAGGACCTAGTATCTCTTGAAAAATCTCGTGAGAAGTTGGAGGTATTGATACAAAAGAAATGGGGAGTGCTCTAGAGAACCAATAATTGGTTAGAGGAATATGATGCTAAATTCAAGTACCAAATGGGCCTAAATAGAATGATCCTTGCCAGTATGATTGAGATGTTTGTTACACACAAAGACAAGTTAGCAAAGGACACAATCATCGATGTAGATTCTACATCATGATGAGATACACCTAGTTTCTTTCCCAAAAAGGGAATTATCCTATACCTCCTTTTTTCTTCTTGTCCTTTTCTCCTTTTTGTTTATTTCCTTTTAAGGAACCTTTATACTTTGCCTAGTAGTGGTACGTCCCTTTCTGATTTTGTTTTGTTTAAGGAAAGGATGTTTTTGTTTCTTGTGCAAGTAGACAATTTTTTTTTCCCTTTTGGGTTATTTTACATGTACATAGCTGTAAATATTATTCTATAATGGAAAATCATATCCTTCATCATCATGAGAGCACACCTACAAGTCGAGGAGTCAAGTTCATTACAACCAACTCTAGGCCCATGAAGGAGTCTTCCAGCTAGAGTATCTTTATAGAATATGCCAATTATGGTTATGTAATTATATAAGTAAAGGGGGTTTATCCCTTTATAAAGGTTAGCTAAAAATTTTAGTGTAAAAGAGATAACTTATAGAGGCATCCCTATGTAGTGCCCTAGTGCCAAATCGACTTCATTTGTAAAATCATTGGCAAGCTTTGAAATCATCTATGATGTTCCTTTGTTATAGAGTCATTTTTGTAGAGTGTCTTATGATATATAATTTTAAATAAATGTGTTTTTATTAATATTTTCATAGTAAATGAATAAAATAGGTTCATAATTTCCTTTCTATCTTCTTGTTAAAATGTAGTGTTTCTTTTCACAAGCTAAATAGATTGGTTATCTGGTGTATGTTTATTTATGGTAGTCATTTGGAAGGTGTAATCAAAACATAAAATCCTTTATATTTTAAAGTTTTGGAAATCAAGCATTGATATCCTTTTAAGGGTAGTCCTGGGCTCATGGATGCAACATAAAATAATTCTTGAAAGGTAACCTGTAGTGTTGCTTGTAATCTTTCAAGGACCATATGTGTGTAGTTTCTTCCTGATTGTTTTAAGAATTAAGAATTTGTTGATAAAAGAGATATCATGATTTTTTGAACCCTTCAATATTAATTTATTATCCCTCCACATATGTTCATCAAACTTTTCTTGTAAACATTGTCCTACCGTGCATACAACATACAACTAGCATACCATAAGTGTTGCCTTCTTGATGAATGCACTATACATTATTCACCTAAATTGTACTCACTTTATATTCTCAAAATCCTAGAATTTCAATCCTCACTTACCCCTTATAATTCAACAATAATTTCCACATCAAAGATTACAACCATTTTCCCATATATCTTAAGTAACTTTCATATAACTTCAACATTCATGCATTTCATGTGACAACCCTTCTAGGGTGGAGTGTGTGAGTCTAGTTATGCTTTGGTCATATTCCCTCTTCCCTAATTATAAATACCCATGAATGTTAAAGGTTTAAAATCCCTTCATCAAAACTAGCTACCCCCACTTGTAGGTTCTCTCACCTTGGTTTAGGCAGAGCCAAAAGTAACAGGAAACTAATCATCCCCTTTGTCAAGCCTCTCCCAATCAATGTCCCCATGTAGTTCCTTCAAGGTGTTGATCCCTCCCTAGCTCCAAGGGAATATCTTCATGTCTCCTCACCTTTGACTTGCATTCCCCTTCTTATTTTTTTCTCCTAGGGCATGTGAGGTTGAGTGATAGCAGTGCATTAATAGAAACCAACAAGGATTTTTTGGCACTATTGTCAGGGACTTATCACCCTTATTATGGGCCTAGTTTTTAAAAAATATCAAGTGTTTCACTAGTTTTTCTTCTAATTTGAGTTGCTCGTACTAATTATATTATTTTTCTCATAATACTCTTCAAAACATTTACTCTTAGTAGTGGGAATATATTTAACATCTTTGAAGGGTGTTATTAGGGTGTAAAAACTAGCCTATCTTTGTTGTTATGCCTAGTTTTTGTTGGTAGAGAACTCCTCCTTCTAGTAGTGACTTCGTCCTATCACAGGTTTAAAGTACCAGTGCTTATTATTTGTACTTTCCTTTATTTTTGAACCTTCTCTTTAGCTCTACAAACTTGGAGGGAACTAGATCTTATTTCCAAAGGAATCCTTTAAAAGAGATTGTCTCTGAGTTAAAAATACCTTTCAAAAGGCCCCAATTTTGGAAACCTATTGTGGGTTAGGGCTCAGGCTATCAAGTAAGACCTGATCAATTTGTTCCTTTTCACACACACCCCTTGTTCTCTAACATCCCATTAGCTCAAGGGTACCCGAGTGCTTTAGATATTTCTAAACTCTCTGCAAGTCAAGTTCCTTCTCCTCAAAGAAGCATTTCTCCCCTTTATAGTTCTCTGAGTAGTGATCCCTCTCTACTTCCCCCTGGTTCTCCATCATCTGATTCAAAAATGGGAGACTATGACTTAAGGAGGAGGATGTACAATGTAGATAATGAAAATGATGAAGAGGAAGATAAAGATTTGGGTAACTAATGTAGACTATTCATGATTCCAAGGTTTAGAACCATCAATTTCATTGGTATGCCTGGCTTTCCCAATGAGGTCCCTATCAAGATTAGGAGTGTTCTACCTAAGTTCTAGGGAAACAATGTGGTGTCTGGAGAGTAGCATCTAAAATCCTTTTTAAATAATATTGAAGATTATGAGATTGACTTAGAGGATGTGTGTATAAATGTCTTTGTCAAAACACTTGAGGAATAAGCTTGGGAGTGGTTCAATCCCTCCATGATGGATCTATATATACTTGTCAAGAAATGATTGATGCATTCAACATGCAGTTTGGTGAGAGTATAGATCCTCAATTATTGATTGTTGAATTTGAGAACCACAAAAGGAACCCCAATGAATTTGTAAAATATTTCAATTCAAGGTTTATTAAAGTGTTGAGGAGGTTTCCTGAGGATATCAGGCCCAGTGGTGCCACTTCCCTAATTAAGTATTGCAATGCATTTGGAAAAAAAGTGGCTTATTATCTCAGAGATAAGGCTCCCATAAATTTGAGGATGGCTTTCAATTTGGCTATCCAAGTAGAAAATAACATCAAATATATGGGTAAAACTTTGAATAAAATGGATGATGTCAAGCTAGTGAACCTTGAGAAAATGCAAACCTCCCATAAAGGAGTGGACTTGGAAGAGATAATGAAAACCTTGATTATTGTCTTCAAGGAAATCTCTTACAAGTTGGATAGAGCCAAGAAGGGATTATCATAGGGTACTCACAATCATGATGATAGGAGGGAGCTTAAGAGAGAGGAGTAGAATTATCCCGGAGATCAAGGTCAAGGCAAACTACCTTTCTAAAATATAAATAATGACAAAGGAAAGACGCTGGTAAGGGATGATAGAAATCATACTCACGGGGCCAAAAGGGATGTGTCAGATCATTTGGCTTTAAATATTAACATAATTGATGTTGACATTAACTGGTGTGATAAATGCTTCTTCCCTCACCCCCCATGTAGTATAACCTCTAAGGGATGTTTAGAGGTGGTTGGTTTTAAAGCTGCATTTGATGAAGATGACATTTACATAGTAGATTTCTAGAAGGTAGAGAGTTACATCTTCAGGGAAAGGGGGTTAGGTACCTTATTAGTTTTGGATTATGAGGACACTCCAACCTATGATTATTTCACTTTTAGTTTTGGTGAATTGGGTGAAATGGTTTTATCTCCATCTACATAATTAATGGGTGTTACCACTACTTAGGCATTTTGGGATGCATGGGAGAAGGTAAGAGCTCTATCCCCATATTTTATCTATGAAATTAATATGATTCATGAGTATGAGTTTCCAGTTCATGATTTTGAATTCCTAAAATCAATGATGAAAGATAAGTATGGGACTCTCCCCCATCAATTGAGGACCAGTAGTTGATGATTCATGATTCATTACCCAAGAAAAGGAGTATAATCTAAGAAAGAAGGACTAGAATACCCCCCCCCCCCCCCCCCCAAAGATGAAGTATTTCCTACTCCCAAGGTAGAAACCAAAGAGAAAACAACCATCGAAACTAAGGAGGTCCAAAATCTTGCTAAGCCTGGTCCTGCGCCCTATCATGCTAAACTAAGAGCTTCCCAAGCCAAGAATCAGACCCCTTTTCTATCTAGTATTCTTAAGAAGGATGAGCCTAGGAAGCCTCCTTTGAAGAGTGAATTCAAAAGTATCATTCCTCCTATTTTTTTTCCCTTAACACTAGAAAGATATCTTTCAGATGAAAATGTCACAAGTTTACCCACTAATACTTCATTTCCCAAATATAGTGTTTGTGACATTGCCCATATACTGAGTCAATTGAAGGTCACAATACATTTTTTGGAGCTACTTAGGATCCCATATCATAGACGAAGATATTTTGAATACTTAGGGTTCACAAAAAGGTTACTTCTAATTAAATTATTGAGGTGGATCCTCCTTTCATTCCCATTAGATAAAAGAAGAATGCCTTAGAACCCTCTAAGCAATACTTGGAAGTGTACTTGGGGACAACACTAGTAGAGAGATAAATGGATGTTGACCCATTCTATACCACTTTGGTAATTATTGGATTGATCATCCATAATTTCATGTTTGATTTGAGTGCTTCTTGTAACATCATGCTACTAGCTGTGCTAAATGAGTTATTCATAATAATAACTATAACGTATGGATGATGCCTTGCCATGGATTTTGGAGATTTTTTTTTGGTTATTGTGGTAAAAGGGTTTGTGGTACATCTTATGCAATAACCTAGAAATTTTCTAAGTATAGATGTCTTTATTGTAGACTATCCACCTAAGTGGGGTATGTTACTCTCCAAAAAGTGGGCTGATAGCATTGGCAGTAACATTCAAATGGATTTATTTTATGCCATAATACCTTTATATGGAGAAATGGTTCACCTAAATTTGGAACCAAAAATGCTCCATGTCTTGGAAGACCCCAAGTACCAGCTAGATGAATTGTTGTATATAGACACAAACATAGGGAGCTTCATAGGAAATGTCGAGTTTATAAAGATGCCCCCTGATGCTAATATTCTAAGATGATGAATCATTTTGGGTTATATATTTCAATAGAGAATGTTCCAATGTTTTTAATGGGGATAAAGTTGGTTTTTATACTCCTAAGGGCCAAATTTTTAAGTTCTCCTTTCAATTGGATTTTGAGTGCACAACAATATTACAGAATATGAAGCACTTATGATAGGCTACCAAATCACTTGAGAATATGGATTCAAAAGGTTATTAGTAAAGGGTGAGTCTAAGTTAGTGGTTAAATAGGTTTAAACTATTTACACCATGAGGTAGAAGAGGTTGATGCAGTATCAAAATGTTGTCTGGGATTATTTGGAATGGTTTGATGCTTTCAACATCTAGTACCATGCTTGAGAGCTAAATCACTTCATAGATGTGCTTGCCAAGAGATCTAAAAAATTTAGGATTGAATCTAGAGGTTTCATTTATTAATATCAATTTAAAATGTTGGTAAGGCCTTCTATTCCAAATAATATTGACCATTGTTAAGTCTTTAATGATGATAATCACATAAAAATATTAATATGTTGTACATAAGAATTTAAGGGAGTTATTATAGACTGGGAATCAATGATCCATGTCTATGATGGGAAGGAAACCCTGTATGGGAAGGAAATAATCTAGCTCAAGATTAATATCATCCCCAGGGGATTAGTTAGTCTTGACGTAGCCTTTGATGGAGTTGACTGAATCAAATCCAAAAGTACTTTTGTATCAAAAGAAGTGATTGAGATTAACATTGGGAAACCAAAAAACCCAAATAAGATCTGTTTTGGTATTCATTTAAGTAAAAAATGAAAATAAAACATTGATCACTCTATTAAAGGAAAAATACTAGGATTGTTTGGCATGGTCTTACATGGAGTTAAAGGCTTATAAAGAGGATCTCTTTCAACATGTTATTCCCCTGCAACTCAATACAAATCCATTTAACCAGAAGTAATGGCCAATCTATCCCATCTTGGCCATCAAAATGTAAGAAGATATAAAAAAGCTAAGGGATGGTGAGATCATCTAGCCTATCAGATGTTCATCATGGGTGGTGAACCTTATCCCTATTAGAAAGAAAAATGGAGACATCCAGCTCTATGTAAATTTTTGAAATTTAAACAAGCCATCTTTGAAAGATAATTATCCATTGCCTAACATGGATAATATGCTTGAAGATATCACTAGATCGGATCTATTGTCTACTTTAGATGGTTTGTTTAGATACAACTAGGTGGTGGTCAAAGAATCAGATAGAGCTAAGACTGCTTTCACCACCCTATGGGGCACCTACGTGTATGTTCAAATGCATTTTGGTTTAATGAACATAGGTTCCATTTTCAAAGAGAAATAGATGTAGCCTTTGCTAGAGTGATTATTTTATTCATTGTTGTTTACTAGGATGATGTCACTGTATACTCTAGAAATATGAGTGATCACCTAGCGTATTTGGAGTAGTTGCTTATCAAATTTTGAGAGTTTGGGACATCGCTAAACCCCAAGAAGTGCCATTTTGGAGAGATAAAATTTTAGCTATTGGGACACATTGTATCCCAACAAGGTGTTATGATAGACCCTAAGAGATTAAAAGCCATTGACAAAGTGCCCATCCCATAAACCAAGAAAGGTATTCAATCTTTCTTTGACCAAATTATTTTTTTTAGAATATTTGTTTCCAATTTTGTGGAGATTAATTTGTCTATCACTTTAATGTTTAAGAAGGATCAAACAATAAAGTGGGAATAAAAGGTTACCTAGTCATTTCAAAACATCAAGGCAACCTTGAAAATGGCCCTGGGGCTTATTAGCCTATACTACAGAAAAGAGTTTTAAATATTTTCATTTGCATCTATGCATAATGTTTCTATGCAAAATTGCTTTCTACATTCAAAGAAGAAATAAGAAACTAAAAGAAATGGTCAAGGCTAGAAGATACCTGATAAAGTTGTGCGCACCAAAATCAGACGTTGGAAGATTCTCCTCTTTGGCTGTGGAGGAATGACACCTGCAAAGAAGAAAAGGCTAAAACACAGAAAAATGTTAGTCAAAGGATATGGTGGGCTGTCAGGTGAACGCCCAATCCCGGAAGTACGAAGACTTCCTAGAAGGATATCAACCCACTGATAAAAAAGCAGAATATTGGATGAAAGTAGATAATAAAAGATAAAATGACAGAAATAAATGACAAAAAATAAAGTGCGTACCTGATATGCAGCACTATTCTGCACAGTCACCGGCGTCAGTCTCTGTGGTACCGGCGTCGGTTAGGGAAGGTGCTGGCGTCGGTCAAACTGCCGGCGTCGGTCGGGGTAGTGACCGGCATCGGTCGGGGTAGGTTCTGGATGAGTTGTAAAAGGTCTGGGAGAGTCAGAACAGGGTCTTGACAGGGTCAAGATAGGGTCTGATAGAATTGAGATAAGGTCAGGGCAGGGTCTGGGCAAGGTAAGGTCGGGTTTGGACAGAGTCTGGGGGTTTTAGTCGAGTCTGGATAGAGTTATAGATTGGGGTAGTGGGCAGGGATGTAAAGGAGAGATTCAGAACTTGGGTTTGTGGTTTGAAGATTCGGGATGACAGAAATAATGAACAAATAATAACCAAGAAGAAATAAAACAAACAGAGTAAATACTTACCTGCCAGAAGACGTGATGAAAGCCATAGTTGAAGTTGTCTGTGCAGTGCCGGATTGAAGCGAATGCAGATTGGTTGATGCCGGAGTTGGTTGATCACGAGAGTGTTGATTGCCAGAGTCTGTGAATGTCAGAGTTTAGAGGTTGATTGATTGATTGATTGGTTGATTAAAAAAATGGTTGATTAGCCTTCGAGATGGTTGGCAGACGCTGATGAAGGCGAGGGACGGTTCGAGAGACGATTCGATAACCGTTCGAGAAACTGAATGATAACTGATAACGGATAACGGTAAGGTGACCGACATCGGCAGGATTGCCGACATCGGCCGATAAGTGACTGACGTCGGCGACATCGGCTGGGTAAAGACCGTCGTCGACAGATGCACAATGGAGATAGAGTCTAGCTTTAGCTCTGTGCTCATTTTTACATGCTGCCAGGGTCAAGGTTGGTGGAACAAGTGATCGATAAGGGTTAAATAGGCGAAGAAGAATAAGACGGGGAATGACCAGGGGAGTCGACATGATTTCGGTGTCTACATTTGCCCCTTTTTGTCTTGTTGGTTGTTCTGGATGAACTGCAAGACAAAAATAGGAGTGATTGCCCCAAGTGAGGGATAAGGTTGATTTCCTCTTGTTGGTTGTTTTGGACGAACTACAAGACAAAAGCAGGAAGCAGATTTCCCCAATTATGGATGAGGTATTCCCCCTCAAAGCAGGAGTTGAGGGAAGGGAACCGGGAATTGGGTGCTGATTTGACAAAGAGTGGATGAAAAAGGGGTGAGGGTGAACACTGCAAAAGTCGTGATTGCGTGCATACCACTGCACGAGATGGTTAGGTCAAAGTGTCGCAGGTCAAGGGTCGAGGAGTGCCAAAATTGAAATAACCAGGCCCCAACATTTAGTCATCTGTTGATCAGGTTATTCAATCGAAGCTGAAGCTCCAAATGGGTCATCGCGTTCTAGGTATCCCAGGCTCAGGAAGTGCTCCTAGAAACACGAAAAAGTCACAAGTAGTGGGGATCAACCGGCTTGTGATCCTATACTTGTGAGGGTCCAAAAAGGTCTGCGCATAATTCTGCTAACCAGTCATGAGGTAGCATACATGCAAAAACAACCAAGGCAAAAATGTCTTAGAAGTGGTCAGGGTCAGAGGAGAGAGGTATGATCTCCAATGGTTGGTGGTCGAGGGGAGGAATGGATGAAAGGATGCGGCCGAGCTAACCCCAGAAGACCCCATGTCAATTGAGTGCTGCCTACATAGCCCTGGTGATAGGGCCTCAGGCCAATGTAGTTCTCCCTCGAAGGGAGGGAGGGACAAAGGGAGGAAATGGGTCGTGGTCAAGGGCAAGGTTATGGTTAAAAGAAGGAAAGAAGGTTTGTCCATCAGAGAGATGAACAAACGAGAATGGTCGAGCTAACCCCAGAAGACGGTCGTGTCATCTGAGTGCTGCCTACATAGCCCTTGTGATAGGGCCTCAGACCAATGTAGTTCAGACAAAGGGTCCGAGTAGTAGACAGGTGGTTAAAATGGTTGATAGATTGGTCATGGTTATGATGAAATGATGAGGGAAGAAGAGATGTTGTAGCCTTTTCTAAATGGTGTATTCTGCAACATTGGTTGAGGGGTTTTTCATCCCTAACAATATTCCATATTTGTGATGGATGTATGCTAAAAAATGAATTGAGGTTTATTTATGCTTCAGCAAGTATTGGTTTATGCTTAACATAAATTGCGGCGGGTCGATAGTTTCCATGTGTATTGGTGTCCATAGAAACTAGGGTGAATAGGCTAGGTCATGTTGATAGTCTGAAAAGAGAGTTGAGTTGAGTTGATTGACAAGTGATGAAGGTGAATGTGACCAAAGTGCAGAAGAAGTGAAAAGCATATTGCTCTTTTATTGACAAGGACCAAAAAGATAGCATAGATAGGGGTTATGAGAACCAAGAGCCCCATTCATGCGTGACGTCGTTGACCATAGTTATGTTAGAGCGGTAATCGAATCACTGTGACATTAAAGTGAGCTCAAAGTCCCTTGAACAGGTGAGAGGAGGAGGAAAAAGGGGTAACCCATTTTAAGAGCAGAGATAACTTTGCCCCTTTTTATAGGAGACCCTGAGACAACCATAAATCAAGTCCATGACTCATTTTTTTTTTTTTTTTTTTTGTTGATGTGCAGACTGATCAATGCGGGAAGTCTACATAGAGATGTCATTTGCTTGGTGGTCAGGTTGTGAAGCTGATCAATGCGGGAAGCTTCTAAAATAGTGCTGTTGATTGCCAGATTAGTCATAGCCATCCTTCGAGGGAGTGGTCTAGATCTTTGTTTAATATAAAGGCTTTTGAATAGCTGTCCTTCGAGGGAGCAGTCTATTAATTACAGCAATGATAGTACAGCTGTCCTTCGAGGGAGCAGTCTATTTTTTGATTTGATATTGAGATAGTGACCATGGATATTGTGACATCTTGATTTGTTGTTATAGAAATGTGAGTCATGGACAAGATTATAGAAGGTCAAGGGCTCCCTTTTATTAGTACAAAGCATCCATACATCATAAAAGGGTTATAGGAATTGTTAAGAGGAATAGGGTTGAAAGGAAGTAGGATTTAAGAGGACGGGGATTGCTCAAGGGATGAGCTCAAGTTAAGTGTCAAGTGGACGAGTACTCGACTAGCAGTAGAACGGTCACAGATGCAACGCATTTAAGAGGCTCAGGTTCTGGTCATCCATCAAGAGAAGACAGACGGTAAGTCCCTGATCCATACTTGTGCGTGATAATAAAAGGTCTGAGCCAATTAAGAGCAAACTTGCCTCGTTTACTTCGCTCCATATTGGTCACGTGTTGATTCTCTTTGAGGATGAGGTCTCCGATGTTGAAATCTCGTTCTCACAGATTTTTGTCATAGGTGTGCTTGGTGCGATGTTGATAGACATGGAGATGATTAAGGGCAGCAAGACGGCGTTCATCAAGTAACTCAAGTTGAGCTAAGCGATCTTGACAAAAGTCATCGTTGGAAAGAATATCATGTAGAGAAATGTGGAGAGATGAGATCTGTACTTTGAGAGGTAAGACAGCCTCTGTTCCGTACATGAGAGAAAAAGGGGTAGCACCCGTGGAGGTTCGGATGCTAGTGCGATAAGCCCATAAAGCGAAGGGAATGTGAATGTGCCAATCCCTGCCTGTGTCACTGACCACTTTCATGAGAATTTTGGTGAGAATTTTGTTGGAAGCCTCGGCCTGCCATTTGCTTGTGGGTAGTAAGGTGAAGAGAAACTGAGTTTGATGCCGAAGGAGTTGCATAGCTTTTGGACAGTTTTGTTTTTGAAGGACTTGCCGTTATCGGTAATGATTTTATGAGGGACATCGAAACGACAGATGATGTGGGTGTTGATGAAGTCGATGATCTTATCAGCTTTTGTGGAGATGAGAGGAATGGCTTCCACCCACTTGGTGAAATATTCAGTGGCTGTGATGATGGATTGATGACGAAGAGACGAATGAGGGTTAATCTCACCGATGAGATCTAAACCCCACTGAGAAAAAGGCCAGAAATCCTGAGCAATTTGTAAGGCGTGACTAGGAAGATGAAGCAAGTTAGAGTGCTGCTGACACTTGATGCAACACTGAACATAATCGCTACAGTCTTTTTGAAGGGTAGGCCAATAATAGCCCAGATGAAGGATGCGCTTGGCAACCAAATTCCCACTAAAATGTCTGCCACAAATCCTATCATGGACTTGCTGAATGGCGTGAGATGCTTCAGTGGAGGTGAGACAACGAAGAAGGAGGCCGTCGAAGCCTCGCTTATAGAGAAGACCCCCTAGCATGGTATAACGAGTGGTACGCTTGATAAAAGCTCGTCGTGCATTACTAGAGAGGTTGGGAGGAATGACAAAGAGAGATAAGAAGTCTACAAGTTGCTTATACCAAGCATCTTGTGGGCTAGGGTCTATAGTGTTGACATGATGAATGTGAGGAGAGATATATGAAGGCAATGGCATACGACGCACCGTGACAAAAAGTCTGGATGTAGATGAGGAAGAAGGGATATGCGAAGCGAGAGAAGCCATGGTGTCAGCAAACTTATTCGTAGATCGAGGAATAGTCTGCAGGAGGTAATGGTCGAAAGATGCAAGGAGAATGTCAGCACGGTTTTTGTACCTTTGCAAAATTTCATTTTTACAGAGGTATGAACCGTTGACCTGATTGACGATGAGCTGCGAGTCGTCGAAGATGTTAATGGACTTGATGCTGAGAGAGAGGGCGGTCTGAAGTCCCAAAATTAAGGCCTCGTATTCAGCCATATTATTGGTACAATCAAAGTCGAGTTTAAAAGACAAAGGCATGGGCTCCCCTTCGAGTGGGATGAGAATGACCCCAGCACCTCCACCTAGTTGACATTTGGATCCGTCAAAGAACATAGTCATCTGATAGGTGGTGTCGTCGAAGGAAAGCGCAGCGATAGACTCGTCAGGGAACTCACATTGTGAAGGTTGATTTTCAGGAAGAGGGGCATCTGCTAGTTGATCAGCGATGGCTTGCCCCTTGATAGATTTCTGCTGGATGAATTCAAGATCAAACTCAGCAAGCAGCATGAGCCACCGAGCCATACGTTGATTCTGATATGGCTTGGAGTGCATATACTTGAGAGGGTCGGTGTGGGTGATGACAAAAGTTTTGTGACTGAGAAGATAGTGGCGAAGCTTAGTAGCAGCAAAAACTAACGCCAAACAGAGTTTCTCGATATGGGTATACCGAGTTTCATAGTCGACCAGTGTTTAGCTGATATAATAAACTACTTGCTCACGGTGATGCTCGTCTCGATGCGCTATCATGGCACCTAACGAATGGTGAGTGGCTGAGATATAAAGGTAGAAGGGTTGGTCATCTTTAGGTGGAATGAGGACTGGTGGAGAGACCAGATAGCATTTTAAGGCTTCAAAAGCCTCTTGACAGTCCTTATCCCATGTAAAAATGATGTCCTTCTTAAGGAGATGATGAAAAGGTTGGCAGCGGTCAGAAAGCTGCGAGATGAAGTGACGAATGGATTGGAGCTTGCCTTGCAAACTGCGAAGCTGCTTGAGATTGGTCGGGGGTGACATTTCGAGGATAGCGTGAATCTTGGCGGGATCTATCTCGATGCCATGAAAGTAAACGATGAAGTCGAGAAGCTTGCCAGAGAGGACCCCAAAGACACATTTCTTGGGGTTAAGACGAACATTGTACTGAAGAAGATGAGAAAAGATGATTTTGAGAATGGTCAGATGGTCACGGCGAAGTTTGGACTTGCCGAGCAGGTCATCCACATAGTCCTCCATGATTTTGTGAAGGAGATCGTGGAAAATGTAGGTCATGGCACGCTGATAAGTGGTGCCTGTGTTTTTCAAGCCAAAAGGCATGACTCGATAGCAAAAAGTCCCCCATGGGGTAATGAAAGTAGTCTTGTGCTGATCTTCTAGAGCAATCAGGATTTGATTGTATCCTGAAAACCTGTCCATAAGAGATAGCATCTCATGGCCGGCCGTAAGATCAATAAGCTGGTCAATGTTAGGAAGAGGAAAGTCATCTTTAGGATAGGCTAGATTAAGGTCACGATAGTCTATGCAGATCTGAATCCCCCCAGTTGCCTTGGTGACTGGGACGATGTTAGAGACCCACTGTGGATAATCGATGGGCTGGATGAAGGAGACAGATAAGAGACGCTGAAGCTCCTCTTTGACAAGGAAGGCAACGCGAGGATGCATCTTTCGAAGCTTTTGCCTGACAGGCTTAGCCTCTAGTTTGGTGACAATGTTATGGGTAACGATGGTGGGGTCGATGCCAGGCATATCACTGTAAGTCCAGGCAAAGGCCTTGCTATGGTCGGAGAGGAACTGGGTATAGTCAAGCTGCTCCTGAGCGTCTAAAGATTGGCCAATCTTTAAGACATGAGGAACATCAGAAGAAGGAAGGTTGATGTCAATGGTTGATTCATTTAACATAACCTGGGTCTCAGAAGGGAGGAAGCGCTGGATGAAAGAATCATCAGCGCCCATGTAAGAAAGAATGGCATCATCGTCAACGCAGTGAACAGTGTGAATGGTTGCCGACTCATCTTCGATCATGCTGGGAAAAATGAGAGGGAGAGACTTGGATACCCCATTGAGCTGATAAGTCAAGGGGTCCAGGCGAATGGTGTTTATGGAAAAAAAAACTAGGAGGAATGGAAACCACTGACTCCGTAGGTGAAGGTGGCGAAATAGGCGAGTGTGGAGGAGATTGGTCAAGGAGTGGTTCAGGACAAAGGTCTACAGGGTCTTGAGTGGGGTCATGATATCCCAGACCATACCGTTTCTTGGTGTCGTCATCATTGAGCGGTTGGATAGGCTGATGGGAGCCCTGCTCATAGCGTCCGAAACCAAAACCCTTCCATGCACACCTGTAAAGGTAAGTATGTGCAAAGGCGGGGTTGCCAAGAAATGAGAAGTCTAATGTGAAAGGTTGAGGTGAAGAAAGAGGATTACCGTCAGTAGGAGCTTGATTAAGCCCCCCATAGATGAGGTTGGTACGGAGGTGAGGGGGACTATAAGGTATGATCATCCCAATCCGATGGTCGTAGCTGGGGCTGTGATGAAGGCGTCCATACTCGTGTGGAGTTTGGAACATGTCTAAAGCCAGCAAGCGATACTTTCCCAATGAAAGTCTTTGGAAGACGTCTTCCATAGGGTCTGCGGTTGTCACTTGAATGGGAGGTGTAAGGGCGACCGCCTGTTGCGAACTGGTCAAAGCTTCTACGGATGGAGGCGGTAACGGGGTTGATGGCTTGATAGGAATGAGGACATCGTTTGGACAGTAGGTGGTGTTGCATGTTTTGAAGGGTGAAGGGTCAGCGGGAATGGTGTGGACTTGTCCGTCATGCTCAAACTTCACACAACGGTGCAGGGTGGAGGGGACACAGGCCATGGCACGGATCCAGGGTCGGCCCAGCAAGATGTTGTATTGAAACTCTCCTTCGATGATGTAGAAGAGCTCCAGGACTGTGCGTGGACCAATGCGAATATGAAGGATGACTGTGCCAATGGTCGTGGTAGTAGTGTCATTAAAAGAGTGCAAGATTGCGTCAGTTTTGGAGATGCAATTCTTGGGAAGAGCCAACTGATCAAAGGCATGGGTGGAAATGATGTTGATGCTAGCGCCCCCGTCGATCATAACGCGTTTAATGCGTGTCCGATCGATATAGGCAGTGATGAAGAGGGCAGCGTCCTGATCTTTTGTGTTGGATGTGGGAATCTCAGAATTGTTGAATGTGATGGAAGCAACAGGGGCTAAGGAGTGGACAAGGGCAGCAAGTGGTTGGGGGTCCTCGGGTTGGACCTCCACTGCTTGCAGGGCTTGGATGAGGGCTTGACGATGTTGGGGCGAGGTTTGGATGAGATCGTAGAGGGACATCTTCACAGGCGTCTGGTGAAGCTGTTTCAACATGGAGTCGTGGATTGGTCCAGAAGAGGAAGAAGAAGAGGAGGGTTGAGGTGCCCAAGGATAGAAATCTTAGGCTTAAGCGGTTGAGGTGGATTGACAAAAAGGTAGTTCCAAGGAATGGCAGCTTTTTCTTTTGCCTTGTCCTTTTGTGACCTAGTGGTGATGTGAATGGCATTGATTTCAAAGATGGGAGGTGAAGGTGATGAAGGGGTTGTAACAGGTTGATGAGATGTGGATGGGTTTGAAGAGGTGAAGGGTTATGAGAAGGAGTCAGGGGGCGGTCGAAAGTGTCCTTAAAGAGAAGAGTGTCTTTCTCCAGATAATGGCGAATGACAGCCTTGAGGGCACAACAAGTCTCGGTGTCATGTCTTGGTGTACGATGATATAAACAAATCTTCGTGTCGTTGAACCAGGAGGGTTTAGACCCGAGAGGTTGAAAGGGCTTGATGGGTGGAAGAGTTATGCTAGAAGTTTGAAAAAGTCGTTGCAAGATCAAAGAGTATGAGCCCACTAAAGGGTCTGTGCTCATCGATGTATGTGATGTCGGTGACTTTTGCTTGGGCGAAGTTGGAGGGGGTTTTCGTACCACCTTCTGGGTTGATGGTGCGATGACAGGCAGAGACGGTACACTCTTCATGAGAGGTATCGCCCTTTTGGGAGAGGGTAGGCTAGTGGTAGGTAAAGGAAGCAAAGGAGGCAACCAGTTTTGATTAGAGGTTGAAGTAAGAAGGATTTTGGTTAGGGTTGAAGGATGCGGGCCCAAAATGGAAGGCAATGGTGACGGAAGAGGAGGCGTTCATCTTCGTGGTTTGGCAGTCTTTTGTGATTTGGGTTGAAGACTACTATTGATTGAAGTCTGGGTTAAGTCCACCTTCACTTATGGATGAGTGAGGTTGGAGATGGGGTGAACGCCAAGTGTTTTGATAGGTTTAGGCAGAGTAGATGAGGGTTTTGGTTTTGATGAGGTTGATGAAGATGTATATGATTTAGAAGTGGAGATCTGATTTTTGTTGATAGTCTTAGGAGGTTCTGCCATGGGAGGATTAGCAGCATGAGATGAGAGGGCCCGGGCTTGTTGAAGAGCTGTGAGACGATCCCACAATCCCTGATGTTCCACTTTCCTAGAAGGGAGAAGTTCGAGTCTCTCCACTAGTCAGGAAAATGGCTGAGAAGATGCGGGATGAGGTTTAGGCTCTTGAGAAGACGTCGATGGTTGTGGGACTGAAGGTGAGACGGGTGTAGTAGTCTCGGGCCCAAAGCATGGTGAAGTCGTGACAGGTTCGTCTTTGGTTGGAGACGAAGGAGAGATAGGTTCTTCCCTGGGTGGAGAAGAAACTGGAGAATGAAGCTCCTCAAGCGGGTAAAGGGCAGGGATGATAGTGCCCTCCACTTGTGGTCGAGGAGTATGAAAGGTTGGGTCCTCCATGGGCAGTAAGAAGGAAGATAGTGAAATTGGCGGTGCTGGTAAGGTCGAGGCGTCCTCCAAAATGAGAAAAGTTGAGGGAGAACTAACCGGAGAAAGAGGTTCGTCCACATGAGATGGACTGATGGATGAACCCACCTCTTGGGGTTGATTAGAAATGAGGGGCGAGACCGTATTGACTGTTCGAATATTATGTTCATGGGTATTGTCAGTCAAGGTCTGGACGTTGTTTTGGGTTGGTGGATGATTAGGGAACGATTGTTTGAAAATATCGATACCCTGATTAGGAGGGGCGTTAGGATTATCGAGGATGAGGTCACCCTTTTCCAACATGTCTTGGACTATGTTTTTAAGGGTTTTACAGTTGCCCGTGTCATGACCTTTAACACGGTGGTAGTGGCAGAAGTCATTTTCCCTATACCACGCAGGGATGGCGCGTGAGGGATCAAATTGTGGTGGAGGTCGGATCTGAGGGAGATTGATGGCCCCTTGTTTGACGAGTTTTTCCAGCATAGACACGTATGATTCTCCAAGTGGAGTAAACTGTCGCTGTATGTATCTCTGCTGAAATTGACGAGTGGCGCTCATAGATGTGGATGGTTTAGGTTGATTAGTTGAAGGCGAAGAGGAGGAAGATCTAACAACCACAACATTTGCTGAAGCTTTAGATTTAGGATTAGATGAGGAGGGCTTAGAAGAGGGGTCATTGGTTTTGGAGTTGGGATTCTTACTCCGCAACTTGACTTTATTCTCCTCAACGGCACGTAACTCAAGTTTACGAGCCATCGTGAAGGCTTCGTCAAAAGTGCGGAAGGTTTGAACCCTCAAGGTAGAAGAAATATGTCTAGCGCAGGCTTGAGAGAAAAGTTCAATAAGCTCAGGCTGAGGTAAGGAAAATGAAAGTTGATTGATAAGGCCCCTCCACCGAGCGACGAAATCAGCAATAGATTCATCCTCAAACTGGCGAATAGAATAGAGGTCTGTGATAGAGACCTTCTTGGTGATATTGATGGAGAAATGATCGAGGAAGAGCTGGGCCAGCTGAGTGAACATGAGGATGGAATGGCTGGGAAGAGAGCTGTACCAGTCAAGTGTAGCACCCGAGAGAGACATGGGAAACGTGCGTAAGAGTAACGCATCGTCGTGGGCGATAAGGTAATAGGCATGTCTGAATGCCCGTAAATGTTGTTGTGGGTCTTCCTTGCTTTGGAAACGAGAAAACTTAGGAAGTTCCCACTGGCTGGGATATGGTCTGATGGGGACAAAAGGATGGATGGGCTCGTTGCAGATTTGTTCATATGAGAGAGTGTTGCGTGAGCCGATAACGGAGGTCTCTAGGTTGGACATTTTATCCATCAGCATCTTGATAATATCTACTGACGGATTGGTGGGTGGAGTGCCTCCTAGATTGTAAGGCGCTTGAAAGAGGCTGGAAGAGGTATACGACGTAGTCGATTGTACCAATAAGGGCACAACGTACGGATGACTAGTCGTAGGGATAGAAGAAGTGACTAAGGATGGTTGGATAGAAGGCATGGCTAGGTTTGATGTTGTCATGGGAGGTTGGTTAGAGGTAACATGGGCTAATGGATAGGTAGCCACCCTAGTGTTGATAGGAGTAAGGGTGGGCGGAATAGAGACGACCAAGTTTTGAAAGGGGGTAGAAAGTGGTTGAGCGTGCTGAGATTGATTGGGGGCTGAAACCCCGGTGAAAGTGGGCCCAGCAATGGAAGGAGAGGCCACACTTGGATGGTTGGTAAAAGGTTGGTCATTGGTTGAGGCAACAGCCTGGGTGTCTAAGGGTTGGACTACAGACGCTGTTGATACAACCGCAGTCTCGAGGAAAGAGGTCGGCATTCCATAAACTGGATTGCCCAAGGGGTCTCGCGTTCGGCTATTCACGAGATAGTGTTGAAATGATTTTACGTTGAGGTCCAAGAATCGTGCGAAATCTTGGTCCCCTTCTGGGATAATAGGCGTTTGGGTCGGAGATGGTCTGGTAGGAGTTCTTTTAGTTTCCGAGTTGAACTCCATTATAGGGCTGGTTATAGGCGGGGTAGATGGAAGAGGATGATGCCTCGCATGATCGACTAGAGCCTTGGCTTGGCTATGAGTCAGAACCATTCAAGGCAAGGAAGAATGTCCTCACAAGCTCAAAAAAGCAGATAAGAAAAAAGATGAAGACACAAGCAGATCCTAAAACCCTAGAAGTAAATTATTAGGATTATAGTGGCTTATGCCTTAGAATGTGTGTAGAGGAAGATTGGCTTTGTGAGTCGGGTCCTAGAAGAAGCAGTCTATGGATGTTTTAGGGTTTTGTTATGGTGCTCAAGAAATCTGTGTTAGCTTCCGTACAGGCCTGGTGCTAAGGAGCAAGCTCCCCTCACTTCACGATTCCAGTGGTTAGCTGGTTTCGCTTAGCCAAAATATACTTCCACTATAGTTTAGACTCTGCCAGAGAACGGAGTGGGCTTCCCCCTTGGTGATGAAATCCAAGTAGGGTCACCGGGATGGGTAAGGTATCCGCTGGGGGATGAAATCCCAGTCGGGCCTTGTCTCAAGTAAGTTAAAATGTTTGTTTTGTGCAGGTGGTTTGGTCGTGTAACATCAAGTGATCTAGATTAATTCAATATGCGGTTTAATTACTATGTGTGGTCTAAAAGATGCAGGCAATCAGAAATGAATGCAAAGTGTTTTAATGCCCAAGTCAAAATGTTTGTTTGTATGAAGACGAATGGAGAAAGAGTCGAAGAATATGAGTTTTAGCTAGTCTAGAAGTGCAAGAAAGAAAGAAATGTTCGTTTTAGTCCTGCTTATGATGTCGTTTAAGAGGAGACAAAAGGAGGCGAAAAGGAAGGAACCTAATGCACCTAAATGAATGAAAGAAAGAAAGAACCCAAGGAGGACCTAGGGTCCCACCGGGCGTGCCAGAATGTTTCTATGCAAAATTGCTTTCTACATTCAAAGAAGAAATAAGAAACTAAAAGAAATGGTCAAGGCTAGAAGATACCTGATAAAGTTATGCACACCAAAATCAGACGTTGGAAGATTCTCCTCTTTGGCTGTGGAGGAATGACACCTGCAAAGAAGAAAAGGCTGAAACACGAAAAAATGTTAGTCAAAGGATATGGTGGGCTGTCAGGCAAACGCCCAATCCCGGAAGTACAAAGACTTCCTAGAAGGATATCAACCCACTGATAAAAAAGCAGAATATTGGACGAAAGTAAATAATAAAAGATAAAATGACAGAAATAAATGACAGAAAATAAAGTGCGTACCTGATATGCAGCACTATTCTACACAGTCGCCGGCATCGGTCTCTGTGGTACCGGCATCGGTTAGGGAAGGTGCCGGCGTCGATCAAACTGCCGGCGTCGGTCGGGGTAGTGACCGGCGTCAGTCGGGGTAGGTTCTGGATGAGTTGCAGAAGGTCTGGGAGAGTCAGAACAGGGTCTTGATAGGGTCGGGACAGGGTCTGATAAAATCAAGATAAGGTCAGGGCAGGGTCTGGGCAAGGTAAGGTCGAGTTTGGATAGAGTCTGGGGGTTTTAGTCGAGTCTGGACAGAGTTATAGATTGGGGTAGTGGGCAGGGATGTAAAGGAGAGATTCAAAACTTGGGTCTGTGGTTTGAAGATTCAGGATGACAGAAATAATGAAAAAATAATAACCAAGAAGAAATAAAACAAACAGAGTAAATACTTACCTACCAGAAGACGTGATGAAAGCCATAGTTGAAGTTGTTTGTGCAGTGCCGGATTGAAGCGAATGCAGATTGGTTGATGCCGGAGTTGGTTGATCGCGAGAGTGTTGATTGCCAGAGTCTGTGAATGTCAGAGTTCGGAGGTCAATTGATTGATTGATCGGTTGATTATAAAAATGGTTGATTAGCCTTCGGGATGGTTGGCGGACGCTGATGAAGGCGAGGGACGGTTCGAGAGACGGTTCGATAACCGTTCGGGAAACCGAATGATAACTGATAACGGATAACAGTAAGGTGACCGATGTCGGCAGGATTGCCGACGTTGGCCGATAAGTGACCGACGTCAGCGACATCGGCTGGGTAAAGACTGTCGTCGGCAGATGCACAATGGGGATAGAGTCTAGCTTTAGCTCTGTGCTCATTTTTACATGCTGCCAGGGTCAAGGTTGGTGGAACAAGTGATCGACAAGGGTTAAATAGGTGAAGAAGAATAAGACGGGGAATGACCAGGGGAGTCGACACGATTTTAGTGTCTACACATACCATTGTTGTAGTAATACTACAAAATAATGATGAAGGTCATGAGTAACCAATTGCCTTTTTCAATAAGGCATTTCAAGGATCTAATCTTAGATATACCATAATGGAAATGCAAGCTTTTACTCTTTTAAAGGCTATCAAATAATTTAGGTCTTACATTTTGAGTTCAAATATTATTACCTATGTTCCTCACACTATGGTAAAGGACATATTAACTCAAAATGAAACTATTGATAGGAGGTACCATTGGGTTAATAAACCGCAAGAATATGACCTAGAGATATAAACCACCAAGCTTGTTAGGGGCATGGGTTTGGCTAAGTTGATGAGTGAAGAAATTTAGAAGCTATGGAGGTAAATAATGTGGAGATAATGATTAATAACTATGAATCAAAGTGTAATATATCCCCATGGTATATAAACATAGTGCATTACCTAAGGACTCTGAGTTGTCCTCCTCATCTAGAAAAGAATCAAAGGACATTGAAGCTAGTATCCCAAAAGTATGTTCTATTGTAGGATGACCTCGCATGGAGAAACCTTGATGGTGTTCTCTTGAGATGTTTAGTAGAGAGTGAGGTCTCTCTAATAATAAAATAAATGCACAGTGGTGTGTGTGGTAGCCATTTCTCCCCAAGGTCATTGCACACAAGATCATGAGGGCCAGATATTGGTGGCCTAAACTATTAAAAGATGTAACTACCTAGGTTATAAAATATGAATAATGTCAATGGTTATTTGGAAGGATGAATGCATCCAAATCACTTCCCATACAATCAGTCTCTATTAAGGGGCCTTTCAGACAATGGGGGATGTATTTTATGGGTGAAATCTTAGATGCCTCATGTGTTGGTAATAAATGGATCCTAGTGGCCATAGACTAATTCACAAAATGGGTTGAGGCAATTCCTATTAGGATATCAACTCACTAGGTAGTGATTGATTTCTTATTAAACTATATCATTTGTTGATTTGGGGTACCAATCAAGATTATATTGACAATGCTATGTGTTTTAGAGATAAATAGTTGAATGCATTATGTAAAGATTATGGGGCTACTTTGGCTTATACATCCAATAATAATCCTCAAGGAAATGGACAAGTAGAGTCTAACAATAAAATCTTATTGAAAATTATCAAGAGGAATCTGGTTGACAACAAAAGAAAATGGGGTGAGAAATTAAAGTTTGTTGTTTGGGTAGATAGATTAACTCTGAAGAGATCTACTATAAAAATTCCATTTGAGCTCATGTATGGGACCCAAGCTATTCTACCTTTGAATCTATAATTACTTTTATACTAGTTCATGTGACAAATGATCGAGGTGGGAACAAAAATAAGCCACTATAAGGGGAGAATCGACCAGATCATCAAACTTGATGAATCTAGGAGATAGGCTCATGAAAAGCACATAAAATTTAAGGAACATCTCAAGAGGATTTTTGATAGAAAAGTTACACCATGAACTTTTTAGGTCGACGATCTAGTTTTGTTCTATCACAATAGTCATAAAGACAAAGGGAAGCATGGCAAATTTGATTCCCTTTGGATGTGTCCCTAAACCATCAACTTTCAGATAGGAAATCACACCTTATATATTAGAGACATCTATGGAGAGATTTTGGAGCTACCAGTGAATGGTAGACATCTTAAGCATTTCCTAGATTAAGTTTCTATTTACCCATGTATATATGTGCATAATTTCCTATCTTATGATCCCATTGCTCATATTGTATTTTATCTATCCTTTTATCTTTTATTTTTGGTTGATTGCCTTATTTAAATGGTAATTCACTTGTGGTATGTTTCTTATTGACTCCATAGCCTAATGGATAGGAGACTAGTTTGGTGTTCTCTATGTATGTACCCACTGGGGGTACCCATCCTTGAGCAGGAGCCTATATTAGTGCCTAAAATTATGCTAGAGAAATTTGTGTCTTTGTATGAGCTATGCCTTATGCCAAAGTTAATCAATCTTCCATGTCTTAGTTTATGTCATTCCTCGTTAGGAGGAAATGTTGGGGCATGTAATTTGAGCAATCATGTTTGTTATCTTGGTTAGACGAGTTTAGAGGGACATATGTCAAAGATGGAAAATACCTAAGGAAGGCTCAAGAAATATTTAAAAATTATCCATTTATGGAGCAAGGATTCTATGGCATGAGATCCTATAGTAAACAAATGAGAGTGTAACCAAGTCTTTTTCCAAATCTTGGATCCTTTGTACTCAAAAGAGGAAGTATGTCAGTGTCCCAAATAAAAATAACATGCTATACTTATGTGTTTTGGTGATTAAGGTTTTGAATAGTCCAATGAACCAAATGAAAAATATGTATTTAACTTAAGCGACCCCCCTTGAGAGTGATATTTGGGAGATGGGAGGATTTTTCACTCCTTCCCTTTTGAAGGAAGTTGGTATAAGTGGAGAAAGTGGCCATGATATTAGTTTATTTCTAATTTGGACACTTGGTAGAACATTGAGTCCTAAGAGGTTTTGAACCTCATTGAAAAATTTCATCACTTACCTTTTTTTGGACATGGTGCTAAAAATTCCCATGGCCCCAATGTCTTTTTTTAATAATAAAAAATATTCATGCCATGTGGAGGTGTTCAATGCTTGTTAACTTTGGGACCTTTTTGGAAATTGCCTCACTCGATTTTATGGACATTTTCCAAAAGGTCGCCAAAAGCCCAAATTCTTGGGTTTTTGAAAAATAAAAATGATTGTATGTTGTGCCCTTGGTTTTATCAAGGACTCAATCTTTTTTTCCTATAACACCAAAATGTCATAACAGGTAAAAAAGGTGAGGAAATCCCTGAAGACCTAAACATAAGTTTTTTAAATCTATGATTCACTCATATTTCACCATGTATTATCAAAGAGTGGTTACTTAGTGTGCAATGGAAGGCTTTGCATTTTCCCTCTATTTTTAAAAATAGGCTCAATAAATTAATGGGGATAGGTATTGATTTGCCACCTTATCTTGGAGCATTAATGGTAACCTTGATTTTAAAATGTAAGGGATTATAATTAAGTTTTATTCTTCATTTAAACTTAAATTTCACATTTAGAGCTAAATATTTGTGCTTCTAAGTGACTAAGTGTGCCAAAGAAAATAATGACATGAATATAGTGAATCAGAGTGCAAGTTATAAGGGATTTCTACTTCCACCTGTGTGTAGCCTCCACTATTACCAATGTTAGCTACTTCAACAACATCCAAGGGAAGCATCATATTAGTATTAGATTCAATCAAGGATACTAATGTTATGAATTTATATTTTGGGTCACTTATAAATGTTTTACAAGACCCCAAACCCTCACAAGTAGTTTCCAATATTGGCATGAGCTATATCAAACCAATAACAACATTTCCCCTAGCAGCTCCATACCCATAGCTCATCATAGCATGTGCTAAATCATATTAGCTAGATACCACAACCATCATCAATGGTAGTCATTTAGTAGAATGCTCCTTTACTATATAGGCCCTCAACACCATGCTTGGCATTCCCCCTTAACCAAAAAGCATCACACTCAACATTGAGGAATGCCAACAATACACTGACAATGATGAGAAAGCCATCTAGGAGGTAATAAATTCATGTTGACTAACCAAGAAAAGAACCAAGGTCTCAAGAATGTTAAATAAATTATATTTGGTATAATTTAATGAGTCACCTCGGTATGTTATAGCCTTGGCTATCATAATTTATGAGCTACCCACTATTGGGAAGTTTGAGACATGGATGTTTTTAATCATGCTTTGTGTACTAGAAGGGAAGAAGAGGATTGACTGGGCCACCATCCTCAATGATAATTTACATGTACAGATGATGTGCCTCCAATCAACCATCACCTCCAAGGAGAAATTTCAAGGTACATTTTATATGTCTTCCTACCTAATGTATAGTTTAGTACATAATAAGGTTTTCTAGGAACTTACCAGGAACCCGATGGGGATGATAATTTATGAAATATATCTTGAGGTAACCTTGGAAGGGTATAGGAATTTTTTTCAAGGTGCATAATTATTTCTTCAACCCCATGATCAGTGTGTTCTACACCCTAAGGATCTTGAATAGAATGTCTACAATAACCAAATAGGTAATTGAGAAGTTTGGTGCCACCTATATTTAGTTCAAAACATTCACATACATCAGGGTGAATGGATATTCTATATGCCCATTCAAATTGCCCAGTACCACCACATGAAATAATTATAGTGAAAATAATAAACAATCCTTTCAACTTTCCTATGGTGATTGGTTTCTATTCATGCCCTTCTATGGCCAAGGCAAAGTGGTTGGAACTAGAAATGAGTTTATATGTAATTGGTAAGATGCCACCTTGAACCAATTATGACATTATGTGGTTGATAAATATGGAAATAAATGTGGTATGGCATCTTTTCCACTATGAATACCTATGATATAATTTCACCACCAAAGAAGATTTCAGGAAGTAGGAGTACATGAGGTTAACAGTACAAGAGGTCATAACATATGACATCACTCCTCTCCCCAAGGTTATGGTCAATTATAAGATGACACTCTCTTCCACATACAATAGGAGTAACATTGAATCCCAACCCATCACTCTGCCATATTTTAGTGAGGAATAAAATGATTCCATCCCTAGGTGAGTGGCATGGATAATGAGGAGAACCTTTAGGTGGTTAAAGGAACATGGAATCAACCTCAGTGTGTATAATACCCTTACCTTCCAAGAGTTGAGGGAGTTGAAAGAATTTAATGCATTCTTCCTTGTACATAGTAGTGACCCTTTGGCCCCATCATTGTCTATAGCTGGAAGAGGTAAAATAAAGTTGGGAGACACTAACTTAACCAAGCTAGTGGACATTGAAAAAATGAATGCAACCTAATCTAAATCTAGGATGTCTTTCTAAAATATAATGAGCCTAGCCAAAAATTGGGATAAAATTCTCACATGGTAGGTCACACTAGCTAGCATCATCCCTATTTCAATTTGATGTAGGGAAGCTTCAAGGGTGCCAACGATCTCATTAGATTCTCCCACAGCTAGTCAAGCACCAATCTCAAATGTCCTATTTCCATAGCAGGCTACAGATGAGCGTCCTCTAAAGATATATTCAAGGAAGAGAGGAGGCAAACAATAAGAGGAGCCACCAAAACAAAAAAATCCAAGAAGACCCTCCAACCTTAAACAAAATCTATGATCAAGCAAAGGATAGTTCTCTTCAAAGACCCAATTACCGAGGAGTGCCCCCTACAGAAAAAGGAAGATCAAGCTTTATACGCATAGTGGGTTAAGGATATGAGCAAGGGGGAGGACTCAAATGAATAAATTATAATAGTTAAGGTAATGAAAAAATAATGCACCTTCACTCCCCCTAAGGTAAGAATTGGGCAGAGGACCCATAAGGAGAAACGTCACTCCCCTTCAAAAATCTTGATCAAAGGAGCATTTGTATAAGGGGAACCTAAAATATAATAAGGTAAAGGTGATGAGGAAGGGGCCAAGACTTTAGATGATCCTCTATTTGTCAGGGGATCTGTAGCTCTACCAATTAGAGCACAATTGATTACTTTCTTATATGTAATTAAACACGAAATTATACCAGAATGATAAAGTAGCTAGAAACTTGAGACAACAAAGAATTTGAGAGACAATACACACTCTTGTATTAAATACTACTAGAAGAAAATACAATAAGGAAGATGCCACTTCTTCCTCCACCTCAAAGGCTTGCCACACCTCAAGACCTTCCCTCTCTCTCTTGCTCAACACAACAACTCTAAAGCTTGAGTTGCTATCCCTCCTTGAATGCTTCAGCTGATCTCCTTGACCTTACACCTGTAGATCTCCTTGACCTTGCTAGCTTCAATGCCTTTACTTGCCTTAGAATGAATTTACAATACATGTCTTATGGGTCTATAAATAAGATCCCATGCTTACAAAAATATAAGTCTAACTACTAAAATTAGACACACAGCCCGCGACTTAAATTAGCCCCTTATCATGCAAACACTCGGTTCAACTAACTGACTGTTCGTCAACATCAGTTTTGAAAATACACAGGCGACCGATGCCGGTCCCTGCTGGTTTGGTGTTGTTGACGTCGATTGACTTCCTACCATCGCCAGTCTCCTTCTCCACTGCACATGACCGACGTCAGTCATACTACCGACGCCGGTGGCTCTGGTTCTTCAGCATCCTTCCTTCTAGTGTCTTCAAACAGTTGAAGCTTTTAGCTCCACACCACAACAATCTCCCACTTGGAGATAAATAGTTGCAACTTGTACTTGTACCTATACACCATCTATTTTATTCCTTAGGCTCTGTATCCCTCTTCAATGTCACTCTTGAAGACCAACCACCACGTAAACCTATGATGCAATACCTATATCTTATGCCACAAGAATTTTGCTGCTCCCAAATTCTCCATGACATACTTCTGAACCAACTCTACCCTTAGCTCAGAAAACTCCCTGTATATGAAACCCTGCAACAAGTAACACAATATAGTAACAGGATAATGTAGCTAATATTATCCAACCTGGTAAAGATAAAATATAGTGGTCAAACCTCTATTGTTCTGCAGCATAATCAAGACCATATACCATAGCCTTCTGTCTCATGTGTCCATCCACTCTCTTCTCTAAAATGGGAATCTAGCCCTCTATCCAGTGCTTTCTTCTAGCTGACAACACTACCAACAAATACCTGTTTGGTTCTCCAAGGACTCACACTCCTCATCCATGCCAAGCTCCCACTGTTTCTGGATTCTACCTGCATTGCTTTTTCCATCTTCCTAGTTCGTGACTATCAGTAAGCAATATAAAGAAGGTGAACAATGAATATGAGGTTCACATACCTTTCCTGACCTCCACATGGGTGTTTGAGACCTATTAATTCACCCAACATCCGTTCTAGTGACCGATCTAGGCCATCTCCCAGTCTGCTCCCGACCGATGTCGGTTCCATGCACTAATCCTGACTATCGACGTCGTTTCCCTGGCCGACGCCGGCATCCCTCCTGCCGATGTCAGTCCTTATGACCGACGTCAGACTTCTCCTGTCCAACCTACCGACCCTGCTGGTCTGCACATGACCGATGTCGGTATCTGGATGACTGACGTCGGTGCCAAGCTACCGACATCGGTGTCAGTGTGTTCTTGTAAGTGATGAAATTTTCATCCGCGAGCTCTTCTTGGATCATACCTCTATCCATGCTACCTTGCTCAGATTTATTTAGCCCCTGTTGTAGACACCGAAATCGTGTCGACTCCCCTGGTCATTCCCCGTCTTATTCTTCTTCGCCTATTTAACCCTTGTCGATCACTTGTTCCACCAACCTTGACCTTGGTAGCATGTAAAAATGAGCACAGAGCTAAAGCTAGACTCTATCCCCATTATGCATCTGCTGACGACGGTCTTTACCCGGCCGATGTCGGTCACTTATCAGCCGACGTCGGCAATCCTGCCGACGTCGGTCACCTTACCGTTATCCGTTATCAATTATCATTCGGTTCCCAATCGGTTTCCCGAAACGGTTATCAAACCGTCTCTCGAACCACCCCTCGCCTTCATCAGCGTCCGCCAACCATTCGAGAGGCTAATCAATCAACTAATCGATCAATCAATCGACCTCTAAACTCTGACATTCACAGACTCTTACAATCAACACCCTTGCGATCAACCAACTCTGACATCAACCAATCTGCATTCGCTTCAATCTGGCACTGCACAGACAACTTCAACAATGTCAATCATGTCTTCGCACTGTGACAGGTAAGTATCCTCATCTATTTATTTTTATTTCTGGTTATTGCTTTCTTGTTATTTCCATACTCTATATTCTATCCAGACTCGACCTTCTGCAAATCCCCAGAGCCTGTTTAGACTCGACCTTATCTTGACCAGAACCTGTCCAAAACCCTGCCCAGAACTAGTCCAAAACCTTGCCTAGACTCTGCCCTGACTTTATCTCGATTCCATCAGATCCTGTCCCGACCCTGTCAAGACCCTGTCATCTCTCCCAGACCACCTGCAACTCGCCTAGACTCTGTCCAGAACCTGCCCCGACCGACGCCGGTCACTACCCCGATCGACGCCGGCAGTTTGACTGACGCTGGCACCTTCCCTGACCGATGCCGGCACCACAGAGATCGACGCCGGTGACTGTGCAGAACAGTGCTGCATATCAGGTATGCACTTTATTTTCTGTCATTTATTTCTATCATTTTATCTTTTATTATTTACTTTCGTCCAATATTTTGCGTTTTTATTAGTGGGTTGATATCCTTCTAGGAAGTCTTCATACTTCCGGGATCGGGCGTTCGCCTGACAGCCCACCATATCCTTTTGACTAAATTTTTTTGTCTAGTCTCTTTTTCTTCGTAGGTGTCATTCCTCCACAGCCAAAGAGGAGAATCTTCCAACGTCTGATTTCGGTGCGCACGACTTTATCAGGTATCTTCTAGCCTTGACCATTTCTTTTAGTTTCTTATTTCTTCTTTGAATGTAGAAAGCAATTTTGCATAGAAACATTCTGGCACGCCCGGTGGGACCCTAGGGCCTTCCTTGGGTTCTTTCTTTCTTTCATTCATATAGGTGCATTAGGTTCCTTCCTTTTTGCCTCCTTTCGTCTCTTCTTAAATGACATCATAAGCAGGAAATAAAAAGAACATTTCTTTCTTTCTTGCACTTCTAGACTAGCTAAAACTCATATTCTTCGACTCTTTCTTCATTCCTCTTTATACGAACAAACATTTCGACTTGGGCATTAAAACAATTTGCAATTTAATTCTGTTTGCTTGCATCTCTTAGACCACACATAGTAATTAAACCACATATTGAATTAATCTAGATCACTTGATGTTACACGACCAAACCACTTGCACAAAACAAACATTTTAACTTACCTGAGACAAGGCCCGACTGGGATTTCATCCCCTAGCGGATACCTTACCCTGTCCCGGCGATCTTACTTGGATTTCATCACCAAGGGGAAAGCCCACTCCGTTCTCTGGCGGAGTCTAATCTCTAGGCGAGGTATATCTTGGCTAAGCGAAACCAGCTAACCACTGGAATCGTGAAGTGAGGGGAGCTTGCTCCTTAGCACCAGGCCACGTACCGAACCTAACACAGACTTCTTGAGCACCATAACAAAACCCGAAACCATCCATAGACTGCTTCTTCTAGGACTTGACTCAAAAGCCAACCTTCCTCTACACACATTCTAAGGCATAAGCCACTATAATCCTAATATTTTACTCCTAGGGTTTTAGGATCTGCTTGTGTCTTCATCTTTTTCATTCTTATCTACTTGTTTGAGCTTGTGAGGACGTTCTTCCTTGCCTTGAATGGTTTTTGACATGCAGTCAAACCAAGGCTTTTCTTGACCACGCTAGACGTCAACCGCTTTCGCCTACCCCATCTATAACCAACCCTATAATGGAGTTCTACTCGGAGACCGAAAGAATTCCTACTAGACCATCCCCGACCCAGATGCCTATTATTCCAGAAGGGGACCAAGATTTTGCAAAATTCTTGGACCTCAATACCGCAGCCCTCCAAAACTATCTCGCGAGAAACCCAACGTGGGACCTTTCGGGCGACGTGGCGACGACATCAACACCATTCGCCACCCAACCTTTTACGACTCAGCCTTTCGCCTCAACCGTTAACCCGACCATGGCCAATCCGTAAATTTCAGCCTCCTCGTCTATTTTTAGACCAACCTCCACCAGGATTTCGTTACCCCCTCAACCACCTTCAATTCAACCAAGTTCTACATCATACCAGAACTTGATTGTCTCGACCCCTCATACTCTCGCACCTATATATGCAGGAGTGCCTACCTCACCTTTTGTCAATGCCGTCACACAACATCCTTTGGCGGTATCTGGTCAGCCTATGCCTTCGACCTTCATGACCCAACCACCCTTAGCCTCTACTTCTGCCCCTGCAACTAGTCATCCGTACGTTGCGCCCTTACTGGTACAACCGACTACGTCGTATGCCTCTTCTAATCTCTTTCAAGCACCTTACAACCTAGGGGGCGCTCCGTCCACCAATCTGTCAGTAGACGTCATCAAGATGCTGATGGATAAAATGTCCAGTCTCGAAGCTTCTATCTCTAGTTCAAGTAATGTCTCTTCATATGACCAGGTTTACAACGAGCCCATCCATCCTTCTGTCCCTATCCGACCATACCCCAACCATTGGGAGCTTCCTAAATTTACTCGCTTCTAGAGTAAGGAAGACCCACAACAACATCTACGGGCATTCAGACATGCCTGTTACCTTATTGCCCACGACGATGCGTTACTTCTATGCACATTTCCTATGTCTCTTTCTGGCCCTGCCCTTGACTGGTATAGCTCTCTTGCCAGACATTCTATCTTTTCATTCATTTAACTTGCCCAACTATTTGGTGACCATTTCTCAATCAATATCACTAAACAAATCTTGATCACAGACCTTTACTCCATTAGGCAATTTAACGACGAATCAATAGTCGATTTTGTCACCCATTGGAGAGGCCTGATTAACCAGCTCTCCTTCTCCTTGCCTCAACCCGAGCTCATTGAGCTCTTTTCTCGAGCATGTGCCAGTCACATCTTGTCCACCTTGCGGGTTCAAACATTCCACACTTTCAACGAGGCCTTCACCATGGCCCAAAAGCTTGAACTCTGCGCCATTGAAGAAGATAAGGTCAAATTGTGTAACACTAACACAAGAACCAATGACCACTCTTCTTCCAGACCTTCTTCTTCCCACTCTCAATCCAAGGGGTCGGCAAACACTGTCATCTTTAGACCATCATCTTCAATAACCAACCGACCATCATCTTCAACATTAGACTACATCAATAAACATTTTCAACATCAATCCATACAGCGTCAATTCACTCTAATTGGGGAGTCATATGCCTCTGTCTTGGATAAACTCGTCAAGCAGGGGGTCCTCAATCTCCCTTCAATTTGACCACATCAATTTGACCCCTCAACACCTATCCCTACATGGTACAGGGAGAACCACTTTTGCAACTATCACCGTGTCAAAGGCCATGACACGGATCACTGTCAAACTTTCAAAAACATTGTCTAGGACATGCTAGACAAGGGGGATCTTATTTTAGATAACCCAAATGCCCCACCCAATCAACATATCGATATCTTCAAACACCCTTTTCCAAATCATCCGCCTACTCAAAACAACGTCCAGACTTCGACCAATGACCCTCAAGACCATGATATACACACGGTCGACACTATCTGTTCTCTTATCCCTGACCAACCTCTTTCACAGGTGGAAGACCCTCCTTCCCCTATACCTCCTCCACATGGCGAAGAACTTTCTTCTCCTACTTGTCCTCCATCGACTTCCCCCATATTGGAGGACGCTTTAACCACATCAACATCAGCTGCCTCACCTTCATCCTTCTTATCATCCATAGATAATCACACCTTTTCGACTCCTCAACCACACGCAGAAGCCATGACTACTCTAGTGCTCTTTCCTCTTAAAGGGCCCACACCTTCAATCTCTTCTCCATCAAGAGAAGAACCGTCCTCATCTAAGTCTAAATCCACACAGGCGTCCATCATGCCCAAAGAGATTAAACCTCTTGGTGTTCGCCCCACATCTAACCTCACCTCGCATATAGGTGGCCCTCAACTCAAACCAAAGAAGGCTACTAAACCACACCGGAGGCCTCCTCCCCCACCTTCGTCATTACCTTCAATTTTAGGCCCACATCCATCTACTTTACTCGGAGTGTTTCCCACTCCCATACTTCACAGAGGCACGTCGCCTCCGTTACTCCTTCAACCCGTTAGACTTATACCTCCTCCAAACCATCGACCAACATCTCTTACGCCCCTCAAACCAAAGTCACCAACCCTCACTGCAACAAGACACTTAGACCCGTTAGCAGGTTCTTATGCCTTGCTGTTATGGCATTGTTGCAGTCCTCTCGTATCTATCTCCCGCCTCTTAGACCATATCAATCTCTCAGACCAAAATCCCCCTAGTTCGACGACACTCACATTTGTACGTATCATCGCACGCTTGGACATGACACCGAGCATTGTTGTGCCCTCAAGGTTGTTATTCACCAATGTCTGGGGAATGACACCTTTCTTCTCAACCACATCATCAATAAACCTTCAACACCACCCCACTCATCAACTCTCGGATCAAAACCATCTTGGTTCGACAACTCTAAATTTTGCCACTATCATCACACTCCAGGACATGACACCGAGCGTTGTTACGCTCTTAAAGCTGTCATTCGTCACCACCAGAAAAAGGATTCCCTTCTTATCAAGGATCCTCTTGACCACCCCTCCGACAAATTATCAACACCGACCCATGCCTCTCCAACTTCGTCACCTAAATCGGGATCCCCACACCAGACTAGGGTCCCTTCGCCGCCTTTAACCCCCTTATTCGAAATCAACACAGTCCATCTGACCACTAAACCTCAATCGACCTTAACCAATCCGTCAAACATTCTCCCTAGCCGCTGGGGGAATTCAACCTTCATCCAAACCTTGACCAATTTTTCAACACAGTCTCGACCACATATCAATCACTCTTTCAACTTAGCCTCAACCAGACTAGCAACCAAACATTTAACCCGACCTCAACCAAAAATTCGACCCAACCAAAGACCAAATACCAACCAATCAACCCTCGACCAACCATTGACCAACTATCAAATGACCAAATCTCAATCAAACATTGACCAACCTTTTTATCAAAACATTCAACTAGTCTCGATCAATCAGCGACCATATCAACCAACTTCACATCCACTCATCAATCAACACCTGACCAATCTGGAAAGAGGCAAATGGGGCAAGATTGCTCCTAATTGGCTCGGACCTTTTATTATCACGCACAAACATACACCAGGGACTTATCAGACCCTGAGCCCTTTTATGCCTTTCATCTGCGACCGTTCTACTGCTAGTCAAGTACTCGTCCATTTGACACTTAACTTGAGCTCGTCCCTTGAGCAATCCCCATCCTTTTAGTCCTAATTCCTTTCAACCCTATTCCTCTTCACAATTCCTATAACCCTTTTATGTTGTATGGATGCTTTGTCCTAATAAAAGGGAGCCCTTGACCTTCTATAATCTTGTCCATGACTCACATTTCTATAAAAACAAATCAAGATGTCACAATATCCATGGTCACTATATCAATATCAAATCAAAAAGGCAGACTACTCCCTCAAAGGATAGCTGTACTATCATTGCTGTAACTAATAGACTGCTCCCTCGAAGGATAGCTATTCAAAGCCCTTATATTAAACAAAAATCTAGACCACTCCCTTGAAGGATGGCTATGACTAATCTGGCAATAAACAGCACTATTTTAGAAGCTTCCCACATTGATCAGCTTCACAACCTGACCACTAAGCAAATCACATCTTCATGCAGGCTTGATCAGTCTGCGCAAAAAAAAAAAAAAGTCATGGACTTGACTTATAGTTGTCTCAGGGTCTCCTATAAAAAAGGGCAAAGTTATCTCTGCTCTTAAAATGGGTTACCCTCTTTCCTCCTCCTATCACCTGCTCAAGGGACTTCGAGCTCACTTTAATGTCTAAGTGATTCGATTACCGCTCTAACATAACTATGGTCAACGATGTCACGCATGAATGGGGCTCTTGGTTCTCATAACCCCTATCTCTACTATCTTTTTGGTCCTTGTCAATGAAAGAGCAATATGCTTTTCACTTCTTCTGCACTTTGGTCACATTCACCTTCATCACTTGTCAATCGACTCGACTCAACTCTCTTTTCAGACCACTCCCATAGCCTATTCACCCTAGTTTCTATGGACACCAATACACATGGAAACTATCGACCCGCCGCAATTTATGTTCAGCATAAACCAATACTTGCTGAAGCATACATAGACCTCAATTCATTCTTAGCATACATCCATCACGAATATGGAATATTGCTAGGGATGAAAAACCCCTCAACCAATGTTGCAGAATACACCATTTGGAAAAGGCTGCAACATCTTTTCTCCTCATCATTTCGTCATAACCAAGACCAATCTATCAGTCATTTTAACCACCTGTCTACTACTCGGACCCTTTGTCTAAACTACATTGGTTTGAGGCCCTTCCACCAAGGGCTATGTAGGTAGCACTCAGATGACACGACTGTCTTCTGGGGTTAGCTCGATCACCCTCGTTTGTTCATCTCTCTGATGGACAAACCTTCTTTCCTTCTTTTAACCATAACCTTGCCCTTGACCACGACCAATTTCATCCCTTTGTCCCTCCCTCCCTTCCAGGGAGAACTAGATTGGCCTGAGGCCCTATGACCAGGGCTATGGAGGTAGCATTCAGTTGACATGGGGTCTTCTGGGGTTAGCTCGGCCACATCCTTTCGTCCATTCCTCCCCTCGACCACCAACCATTGGAGATCATACCTATCTCCTCCGACCTCGACCACTTCCAAGACATTGTTGCCTTGGTTGTTTTTGCATGTATGGTACCTCATGACTAGTTAGCAGAATTGTGCGTAGACCTTTTTGGACCCTCACATGGATAGGATCACAAACTGGTTAATCTGTACTACTTGTGACTTTTTCGTGATTCTAGGAGCACTTCCTGAGCCCGAGATACCTAGAACGCGACGACCCATTTGGAGCTTCAGCTTCGATTGAATAACCTGATCAGTAGACGACTAAATGCTGGGGCCCAGTTATTTCAATTTTGGCACTCCTCGACCCTTGACCTGCGACACTTTGACCTAACCATCTCGTGCAGTGGTATGCGCACAATCATGACTTTTGCAGCGTTCACCCTCACCCCTTTTTCATCCACTCTTTGTCAAATCAGCACCCGATTCCCGGTTCCCTTCCCTCGACTCCTGCTTTGAGGGGGAATACCTCATCCATAATCGAGGCAATCCGCTTCATGTTTTTGTCTTGCAGTTCATTCGAACAACCAACAAGATGAAATCAACCTTATCCCTCACCTGGGGCAATCGCTCCTATTTTTGTCTTACAGTTCGTCCAAAACAACCAACAAGACAAAAAGGGGCAAATGTAGACACCGAAATCATGTCGACTCCCCTGGTCATTCCCCATCTTATTCTTCTTCACCTATTTAACCCTTGTCGATCACTTGTTCCACCAACCTTGACCCTGGCAGCATGTAAAAATGAGCACAGAGCTAAAGCTAGACTCTATCCCCATTGTGCATCTGCCGACGACGGTCTTTACCCGGCTGATGTCACCGACGTCGGTCACTTATCGGCTGACGTCAGCAATCCTGCCGACGTCGGTCACCTTACCATTATCCGTTATCAGTTATCATTCGGTTCCCGATTGGTTTCCCGAAACGGTTATCGAACCGTCTCTCGAACCGCCCCTGGCCTTCATCAGCGTCTGCCAACCATTCGAGAGGCTAATCAATCAACTAATCGATCAATCAATCGACCTCTAAACTCTGACATTCATAGACTCTTGCAATCAACACCCTCACGATCAACCAACTCTGACATCAACCAATCTGCATTCGCTTCAATCTGGCACTGCACAGACAACTTCAACAATGTCAATCATGTCTTCGCACTGTGACAGGTAAGTATCCTCATCTGTTTATTTTTATTTCTAGTTATTGCTTTCTTATTATTTCCATACTCTATATTCTGTCTAGACTCGACCTTCTGCAAATCCTCAGAGCCTATTTAGACTCGACCTTATCTTGACCAGAACCTGTCCAAAACCCTGCCCAGAACTAGTCCAAAACCTTGCCTAGACTCTGCCCTGACTTTATCTCGATTCCATCAGACCCTGTCCCGACCCTGTCAAGACCCTGTCATCTCTCCCAGACCACCTGCAACTCACCTAGACTCTGTCCAGAACCTACCCCGACCGACGCCGGTCACTACCCCGACCGACGCTGGTAGTTTGACCGATGCCGGCACCTTCCCTGACCGACGCCGGCACCACAGAGACCGACGTCAACGACTGTGCAGAACAGTGCTGCATATCAGATATGCACTTTATTTTCTGTCATTTATTTCTATCATTTTATCTTTTATTATTTACTTTCGTCTAATATTTTGCATTTTTATCAGTGGGTTGATATCCTTCTAGGAAGTCTTCGTACTTCCAGGATCGGGCGTTTGCCTGACAGCCCACCATATCCTTTTGACTAACGTTTTTCGTCTAGTCTCTTTTTCTTCGCAGGTGTCATTCCTCCACAGCCAAAGAGGAGAATCTTCCAACGTCTGATTTCGGTGCGCATGACTTTATCAGGTATCTTCTAGCCTTGACCATTTCTTTTAGTTTCTTATTTCTTCTTTGAATGTAGAAAGCAATTTTGCATAGAAACACCTGTGACTGATCTCTATCCTTCATCTCCTCCATAAACACCAAGGCTTCTTTGTTCCTATCAAAGGCATCAAATTTCCTCTTTCTGCAATGAACTATATCTGTGCACATACCTTTTGAATCAAGAACTTCCATTCCCTTCCTATTCTTGTGACCAAGCCTATTAGGCCACATCTTCGAATCTACACCAGAAGTGGAATCAGTAATACAAGTAGACAGATAAAGAGTATCTACTTTCTTACCTCTTGCTAGAACAAGTGCTCCCTTGGTAACCTTCCAAGAATCCGCTGTGAGGGTTATTGTGCATCCCTCATCTCCCAACCTTCCTACAGAAATCAGACTCTTCTTTAGAATTGGAACATGCATGACCTCTTTCAACACCCACGTGTTGTCAATCTGCAATCTTAGCTGCACTTTCCCTTTGCCAACTATCTGACAAGGCGTACCATCCCCTAAATAAAGAACTCCAAAGTCTCCTTGTTCATACTCATAGAACAAATCTCTGTTTGGGGATGCATGAAAAGATGAACCAGAATCTAAAATCCATGATCCTACCTGACTATCTGAAGAAAGTATGAGAGCATCCTTCATCACAATATTTGCATCCTTTGCTTCTCCAATACCTTCATGTTGATTCTCTTTATCTCTCAACCAACACTCCTTTGTATGTCCTTTCTTTCCACAAAACCAGCAGGTAATACCTTTGGACTCGGATCTCCTTCCTGACCTTGATTTCCCTTGCTCAACCTTCTCCCTTTGCCTTTCTATAATTTTTGCACTTAGAGCATTCCCTAATGATTCACCTGTGCTTCTCCTACGTATTTCTTCATTCAAGATCACACTCACAACATCATCAACTTTTAAGATTTTAGAAGCAGATGTAGAATTACTTACTGCCATAACCATACCGTCCCAACTTTCAGGCAAAGAACATAAAATCAAGAGAGCCTTTACCTCATCATCAAAAACAATATTGACTGAAGCTAGTTGGTTTACCAAACCATGGAAATCACTGAGATGAGTATGTACCGATCCACCTTCCTGCATTTGCAAAGTAAATAGCTGCTTCATAAGGTATACCTTGTTAGAAGCCGAGGGCTTTTCGTACATATTCGCCAAGGACTTTATCAACTCTTCTGTTGTCTTACACTGTGATAAGCTGGAAATCACAGATGATGTAAGGCTCAACCTTATGGAACTGAGAGCCTTTCGATCAAGAACGTTCCCTTCTTCATCCTTCATATCTGTGGGCTTGCATGCAACCCCACCCAATGGTAAGTACAGATCCTTCTGATACAGATAGTCCTCAATCTGCATCCTCCAGTGTTGATAATTCTTGCCGTTAAACTTCTCCATTCATAGATTACTTTCTCCTACCATTGCTGAACTCCCACTCAATCAGAAAACCCTGTGAATGACCTGTAATAAAAAACAATACCCTGCTTCCTGCAAACCGTAGCTCTGATACCACTTGTCAGGGGATCTGTAGCTCTACCAATTAGAGCACAATTGATTACTTTCTTATATGCAATTAAACATAGAATTATACTAGAATGATAAAGTAGCTAGAAACTTGAGACAACAAAGAATTTGAGAGACAATACACACTCTTGTATTAAATACTACTAGAAGAAAATACAATAAGGAAGATGCCACTTCTTCCTCCACCTCAAAGGCTTGCCACACCTCAAGACCTTCTTCTCTCTCTCTCTTGCTCAACACAATAACTCTAAAGCTTGAGTTGCTATCCCTCCTTGAATGCTTCAGCTGATCTCCTTGACCTTACACCTGTAGATCTCATTGACCTTGCTAGCTTCAATGCCTTTACTTGCCTTAGAATGAACTTACAATACATGCCTTATGGGTCTATAAATAAGATCCCATGCTTATAAAAATAGAAGTCTAACTACTAAAATTAGACACACAGCCCGCGACTTAAATTATCCCCTTAGCATGCAAACACTCGATTTAACTAACTGACTGTTCGTCAACAGCAGTTCTGAAAATACACAGGCGACCGACGCCGGTCCCTGCTGGTCTGGTGCTGCCGACGTCGGTCGACTTCCTATCGTCACCCATTTCCTTCTCCACTGCACATGACTGACATCGGTCATACTACCGACGCCGGTGGCTCTGGTTCTTCAGCAACCTTCCTTCTAGTGTCTGCAAACAGTTGAAGCTTTTAGCTCCACACCACAACACTATTTTTAATGATGTTGTGAAGGTTGGTGCTGAGGCAGCCTCCCAAGTAGAATCCCTTACTAAAAAGGAGCCACACTCCTCCCAAAAAGAGGCATTTATCAAAGATGTTATTTCTCAGTCACTTTGGCAAGACAAATTTTATGAAGTCAAGGACACCCCAAAGCAAGATGATGAGGATCAGGGTGAACCTAGGGATGACATTCAATCCCCAACTAGTAACATAGAGGTGGGAGAACAAGAGAAAGATAAAATAGGAGACAAGGGATCAAGCCTATAAATGGGCACCATACAACTTTAGAGGTCAATAAAGATGCTAAGGATAGTGCCCCCAAGGATTCTACTTTAATCAAAGTCCCTTGAGGGATTTTCTCGATGATTAAGGTGCATGACCAAAAGAAGAATAAAGGTTTCAAGGCCATGATTGGTGAAGAGTCACCTAAACATGAAAAGGAAGTCACCATAGCCTCTATAGACCTAATGGCTCAGGATGTTATGGAAGGAAAATAAATTATTCTATCCTCTATTCAACATATAAAAAGGAGTTTTATTGACAAATTTTGCATGGAGTCTCACTAGCTTGGGTTTAATTTCAAAGTTTTGGAGCAAGTTGAGCCAGTCCCAGAGAAGGAAAAAAAGAGAAATAAAGTGATGAAGAAACATATAAATTTGTGTTAAGCCCTACTCCTAAACCATTGACACTGCCAGTAGTTACTTCCTCACTGGCACCACTCATCACTACTACAAGGCCATCCTTAGAATCCACAAATTTGGTTGGTTTCTAGACTAGGCCCATTCTTTGGATTGTTGACCAAGTGAAGGAAAAAAAGGGATGTGATGAGTAAAGTAGGGGATATCGATATATCTGAAATTGTTTGAAAGCAAAAATTCAAGCCCCCAAAGAAGGATAGGATGCATTTTAGAACAACATTCATTGACATAAGGGAAAGAAGCGTTGAAGTAGCCATTCCTCCTCTAGATGCACTGAAGAAGGATACTCCCTTGGAAAACTATTCCCTCTACTATTATAATCTTAGGGAGCCATCAAGGAAGGAATTGAAGCATACTTTAGAAGTCATAGCTGACATGGTGATGCATAGAATAGATAAAGATAAAGCCACAATGGAAGAATTAAAGGTAGAAAATCAAGATATGATCTAGTACTTGTAAAAGTTATTGAGTGAGCCCCAAGCGGTGACTCCAACTACCATCCAAGCTCCTAACCTTTCATATATCCCCCTTAGAACACTGGACATCACTCATGGAAAATATTTATAGATTAGAGGATGGGCGATAAAATATTGGTAATAAGACTTGACAACCTAAGGCCAAGAAGTAATCCATACAGCTATGGAATATCTAGATGATGAGATAGGTATGCAAGGAGAGTGTAACTCCATAGCATCTATTTATGATGCTAATATCAAAATTTAGGAGGCACTTAGAGATAAAATAGATGAAATATGTAAAGTGGGAAAGGATATTTTAATTATATAAAATATTATCTCTCCAGATAATATTAAGATGACTAGAGAGTGCCAATTAGCCATAAAGCATAGGCTCACCATGCTCAAGGATGTCACTTTTAATTTAAAAGGAGAAGAGCAATATTTCAAGACTATGAGAATAGTGATTGAGGCCATTATGAGAGTAATGTTTAGGTTGGATGGTGTGGTGGACTTGATAAAAGAACTATTGGAGAAGGTTCTGAAGTATCTCATTTATACACCTCATGAAGTTTTCAATGGCCAAAAAATAAAGGACCTGTTATCTCTTGAAAAATCTTGTGACAGTTGGAGGCATTGATATGAAAGAAATAGGGAGTGATCTAGAGAACGAATAATTGGTTAGAGGAATATGATGCCAAATTTAGGTATTAGATGGGCTTGGATATGATAACCCTTGCCAGTATGATCAAGAAGTTTGTTACACACAAATACAAGCTGGCAAAGGACACATTCATTGATATGGATTCTACATCATGATGAGATACCCATAGTTTATTTCCCAAAAAGGGAATTATCCCATACCTCACTTTCTCCTCTTAATATTTTATCCTTTTTGTCTCTTTCCTTTTAAGGAGATTTTGTATTTTGCCTAGTAGTGGCACATCCCTTTTTAAGTTTGTTTTGTTTAAGGAAAGGATGTTTTTGTTTCTTTACGCAAGTAGACAAAGTTTTATTTTGTCCCTTGTGGGTTATTTTATGTGTACATAACTGTAAATATTTTTATATAGTGTTGAATCATATCCTTCATCATCACGAGAGCAAACCTATAGGTTCAAGGAATCAAGTTCTTTACAACCAACTATAGGCCCATGAAGGAGTCTTCCAGTTGGAGTACCTTTATAGAATATGCCAAGTATGGTTATGGAATTGTATAAGAAATGGGGGTTTGTCCCTTTACAAAGGTTAGATAAAAATTTGAGTGTAAAAGAGATAGCTTAGAGAGTCATTCATGTGTAGTGCCTTGGTGCCAAATTGATTTCATTTGTAAAATCATTGGTAAGCTTTTAAATCATCTATGATGTTCCCTTGTTAAAAAGTCATTTATGTAGAGTGTCTTATGATATCTAATTTTAAAGAAATGTGTTGTGATAAATCTTTTCCTAGTAAATGAATAAAATAGGTTCATGGTTTCCATTTTGTCTTATTGTTCAAATGTAGTGTTTCTTTTCACAAGCTAAATAGACTGGTTGTCTGGTGTATGTTTCTTTATGGCAATCATTTAGAAGGTGCAACTAGAACATTAAATACTTTCTATTTTAAAGTTTGGGGAATGAAGCATTGATAGCCTTTTTAAGGGTACCCCTAGGCTCATAGATACAATAGGAAAGAATTCTTGAAGGGTAACATGTAGTGTTTCTTGTAATCTTTCAAAGACCATATGTGCATAGTTTCTTCCTGGCTATTTTAAGAATTAAGCAATAATTTGTTGATAAAGGAGATATCATGATTGTGTGAACCCCTCCATATTTAGTTATTATCCCTCCACATCTTTTCATCAAAATTTTCTTGTAAACATTGTCATACCCTGTTCTACCCTACATACAACATACAACTAGCATACCATAAGTATTGACTACTTGATGAATGCACTATACATTAGTCACCTAAAGTGTATTTTCTTTATATGCGCAAAATCCTAGTGCTAAAATCCTCACTTACCCATTGTAATTCAATAACAATTTCCACATCAAATATTATAGCCATTTCCCCATCTATCTTAAATAGCTTTCATATGGCTTAAGAATTCATGCATTTCATGTGAGAACCCTACTAGGGTTGAGTGTGTGAGTCTAGTTATGCTTTCGTCATATTAACTCTTCTTGTCAGGATCCCTACTCCTTAAGAGTACACTTGATTACCTTTGTATAAGCAACTAAACACATAATTTAACCAGAAGTAAAATGTAACTAGAATTCAAAAACAACACAGAATATGAGAGACAATACAATCTTGTATTAACACTCTTCCAGAAGGAAATACAATGAAGAAATCACACTCTTCCCACACCTCTTGGGTGTACCAATAATTCTCCCTCAAGAGTTCTCCCTCTCAATTACAAACCAATCAACTCAAACATAGAGTTGTTGTTTCAACTAGTTAGTAAAAATACTGCCAGTACACCAATCAGTAAGTGACAATCAACTCAACCATTGTTGCATAATTTTAGTACCACCGAGTACACCACGTACTCCAAGTAGATCTCTCTGATCCTGCTCCTTGTTGTGTTGCAGATCTCCTTTGACCTTGCTACCCCACATATCTCCTTTGACCTTACACACACACACACACCTGTAGATCAGCTAATCTTACTTACCATGTAGATCTTCTTCCTGATCTTGCATAATTGCAGATCAACCTAGTCTTGCACACCTGCAAACCTAGATCTTACACACCTAGAAGAACCCTTGTCCTTGCCTTTGTAATTCCTTATGATTCTACAAATTACAATATAGCCCCATGGGTCTCTTAAATAGTTCCCATATAAATAATAATTAGACTTCCTAATTACAATAATTAGAAATGCAGACTCAAGACTAAAATTAGTCTTTCACATGTAAACTGACTATCCATCTAAAATTAGACCAGTTCTAGAAGCGCATGCAAACACACGCACACACAGGTTGCTGACATCGATTCTTGTCTGACCGATGTCGGCCAACCCATAACCGACGTCGGTTACTGTGAACATTGAAGATGACTGACATCAGTTGATTAGACTGACGTTAGTTGCTCTATAACTCAGCAACCTCCTCCATTTGCATTAGTGAAGCTTTTAGCTCCATAACTTAACAATCTCCCACTTGGAGATAAACAGTTGCACCTGTACCTATACCTGTACATTATCTAATTTTGTTTCCTGGCTTGTATCCCTCTTCAAGTTCAATCTTTAAGACCAACCACCACATATCTTATGGTGCTTCTCCTGTCATCCAAGTAACCTACCATATCTAAATCTACATACCCATGTAGAGAAGTGCTTGACCCTGCATAGCATGTATACCTACTACTGGTCCCTCTCAGATACCTGAGAATCCACTGAATTGCTTTCCAGTGCTCCTTTCCCAAATTGGCCACAAACTTGCTGACAACTCCCATTGCTTAGGTAATATCAGGTTTAGTACACATGTACTCAACCTCATCATGTGATTTGGGACACTGTTCTGTGAACTCTCCATCCATAAGTGTGTTAACCAGTTCTGCATATTGAACCTCTCCACTACCTTATTCACATAATCATTTTGAGACAACATCAACATGTGATCTTCCTTGTCTCTAGAAATACTCATGACAAGGATTTTCGCTCCTCTTAAATCCTTCCTGGCACACCTCTGAACTAATTTTACCCTTAGCTCAGCAAATCCCTGCATGTATGAACTTGCAACAAGCATATCATCCACATATAATAACATGATAATGTCATGACCATTATCCAGCCTAGTAAAATAAACACAGTGATTACATTGACATTGACTAAAGCCATGCTTTATCATACCCCTATCAAACCTGTACCACTATCTTGGAGCTTGCTCAAGACCATATACCCTGGCCTTCTATCTCACGTGCCCATTCTCTCCTTTCTTTAACCTAGGAATCCATTCATCTTTCAATGCTTTCATCCTGGCTGGAAACTCTACTAAATCTCCCATTTGGTTCTTTCCCAAGGAATCAATCTCCTTATTCATGCCATGCTCCCACTGTTTCCTGGATTCTACCTACATTGCCTCTTCAAAACTTCCTAGTTCTTAACCATTAGTGAGTAACAAGTTCAAGTAGTATAAAGAAGGGGAATAATGAATTTAAGGCTTACTTACCCTTTCAGTCCTCCATATAGGTGTTTGAGACTCCTTGACAGCTTGTTGTCCACCCAAAATCCATTCTCTAGTCAACCTTGGTCTACACCTGACTGATGTTGATTCCTCCTGATCACCGATGCTGGTTCCCTGACTGGTGTCAGTGTCCACCTGGTCATCGACATCAGTTCTTTGACTAATGTTAGTATTCACCTACTCGACACCATCGACTCTGGTTTGCATATGACTGACATCGGTACCTACCTATTTGACGTCAATTCTCACCTGATCGACATCGGTAACTATGTTTTCCTATGAGTGATGACTTTTACCCGCGAGCTCACTTTGGATCATAACCTTGTCCAAACTGCCCTGCTTAGAATTATTTAGCCCCTTGAGCTGATCTCTATCCATCATCTTCTCCATGAAAAACAAGGCTTTCCAGTTCTTAAGTTTGTCAAAGACATCAGACTTCCTCTTAAGAACATGCATCCCCTTCTTATTGTTAGGGTGTGGAGCTAAAAGCTTCACCTTGTTGCAAACATGGAGGATGCTGAGTATGTAGTCACCGGCACTGGTAGGATCATCGACATCAGTCAGTGGACAGTGCAGAAGGAAATTGACCTCGACAGTAGTTGGCCAACGTCGGTCACCTCCAGTCAGACAGGGACCGACGTCGGTCACCTGTGTGGTTCCAGAACTACTGTTGACAAATAGTCAGTTAAGTGAATAGGTTGTTTGCATGTTAAAGACCAGTTCGAGTCTTTGAGCCACTTATCTAATTATTGTATGCATGAGATCTATATAATAGACTCATGGGCCGTATTGTAAAGTTGTAGAACTAGGAGAGTTCTTCCCATGGTAGAATCAAGTAGGATTCTTCATGTATGTAAGATCAGGGTTGGTCTGCAGGGTGTTGCTAGATCATGGAGGAGATCTACATGTGATAAGTAAGATCAGGGTTGGTCTATAGGGGTGTGTGTATGTGAGGGTAAAAAATGAGATCGATGGGGGAGCAAGATCTAAGGTGACATCAATACATCAAGGAGCAAGATCATGGTGAGATCTACTTGGAGTACCAGTTCATACTCAGTTGTATTGGTAGTACAATGAGGTGAACAATAGTGTGTGTTAGCTATGTGTTGTGACCTATTGAGAGAAGATTACTCTTGAGGGAAGATTACTGTAAGCCCACGAAGTGGAAGAAAGAGTGTGATCTCTTTTTTGTAATTTCCTTCTAACTGAGTTGAATACAATTATGTGTTGCCTCTCATATTCTGGGCTATTTCTCATTGATAGTTATTTGTTCTTCTAGTTATTTTTGCATGTTTAAGTTGCTTATACAAAGGTAATCATGTGGTGCTCTTAATTCTGACAAGTTGTGTCAAAGCTTTGTGGAACCTAGGTCCTATCACTTATTCATGTGACCAAGCCTACAGAGCCACATCTTCGCATCTATATCTGAAGTAGATAAACTAGAAGGAGAATCGGTAATACAAGTAGATAGATAAAGAGTACCTACTTTCTTACCACATGTTAATTCAAGTGCACTATTGGAAACTTTCCAAGATTTCACTGTGAGAGTAACTATGCAACCCTCATCACCCCAACTTTCTTACAAAAATTAGACTCCTCTTCAGGACTGGGACATGCATGACCTCCTTCAACACCCATGTGTTTCCCGTTTACAGTTTCAGCTGCACTTCCCCTTTGCCAACAATTTGACAAGGCTCACCAACCCCTAAATAAATCTTTCCAAAGTCTTCATGGACATAATCATGGAAAAATACTCTATTTGTGGTTGCATGGAAAGAGGCAACATAATCTAAAACCTAAGATTCTACTTTATCCAAGGTACATACAAGAGCATCCTATGCAATAATACTTGCAACATTTGGTTCTTCATTTCCTTCATGCTGATCTTCTACCAACCAACAATCTTTCTTTACCTGCTCTTTCTTTCTATAATTTAGTAATTGATCATTCTTTCCATTGAATTCCTCCATTCTTAGTGTACTTTCTTCTGCCATTGCTTTACTCCCACTCAATCAGAAACCCCTGAGAGTGACCTGTAATCAACAAACACTTAACACGTTCTGACCACCTGTTAGTGTACCTAACCAAGCTCTGATACCAATTGTCAGGATCCCTACTCCTTAAGAGTACACTTGATTTACCTTTGTATAAGTAACTAAACATGGAATTTAACCAGAAGTAAAATGTAACTAGAATTCAAAAAACAACATAGAATATGAGAGACAATACAATCTTGTAGTTTACACTCTTCTGAAAGGAAATACAATGAATAAATCACACTCTTCCCACACCTCTTGGGTGTATCAATAATTCTCCCTCAAGATTTCTCTCTCTCAATTACAAACCAATCAACTCAAACACATAGTTGTTGTTTCAACCAGTCATTAACAATACTGCCAATACACCAACCAGTAAGTGACAATCAACTCAACCATTGTTGCCTACTTCCAGCACCACCAAGTACACCACATACTCCAAGTAGATCTCCCTGATCTTGCTCCTTGTTATGTTCCAGATCTTCTTTGACCTTGCTTACCCCATAGATCTCCTTTGACCTTGCACACACATAGACCTGTAGATCAACTAATCTTACTTACCATGTAGATCTTCTTCCTGATGTTGCACAACTGTAGATCAACCTAGTCTTGCACACCTACAAACCTAGATCTTACACACCTAGAAGAACCCTTGTCTTTGCCTTTGCAAGTCCTTATGATTCTAAAAATTACAATATAGCCCCATGGGTCTCTTAAATAGATCCCATACAAACAATAATTAGACTTCCTAATTACAATAATTAGAAATGCGGACTCAAGACTAAAAATTAGTCTTTCACATGCAAATTGACTGTCCATCTAAAATTAGACCAGTTCTGGAAGTGCATGCAAATGCACGCACACATAGGTTGCCAATGTCAGTTCCTATTTGACTGATGTCAACTTACCCATAACCGGATGTCAGTTACTTCAAACACTAAAGATGACTGACATTGGTTGATCAGATTGACGTCAGTTGCTCTGCAACTCAGCAACCACCTCTGTTTACATTGGTGAAGCTTTTAGCTGCACAACTTAACACTTCTTTAATTGCAAATACCCATAAAGTTTGAAGGTTTAAAATCCCTTCACCAAAACTAGCTACCCCCACCCATAGGTCTTCTCACCTTTGTTTAGGTAGAGCCAAAAGTAGTAGGGAACTAACCATCTCCTTTATCAAGCCTCTCCTGATCAATTTCCCCATTTGGTTATTTTAAGGTGTTGAGCCCTCCCTTGATCCAATGACATATCTTCATAGCTCCTCACCTTAAACTTACACTCCCCTTCTTATTTCTTGCTCCTAGTGCATGTGACGCTGAGTGATGGTGGTGCATTATTGGGTTACCAACACTCAGGATGTAGATAGTCTACCAAGTTCTAGATCTATAGCTAATATAAGTATCTCTTTAGAATAACCAAAAAAAATTGTGCATCTAAATCATGAGTTTCTAAAGGTTTTTTTCTACTTGGCCATTACCTGAAATGGTGGAGTTTGATTCATCACTTTATCCAAATATTTGGGAGGAACAATAAGAAGATGTAGTAGAAAAAGATGATAATTATCACACCTTTCCTACTATTCTTGAAGATGCATCCACACTTCTAGTGAAGAACATAACAAAAGTAAACTTGGGAACATATGATGATCCCAAAAATATTTATCTTGGAACTTCCCTTTTATTGAAGCAAAACATGAACACATTACGTCCATTTTAAATGGATTTCATTGATATTTTTGCTTGGGCATATTCCAAACATGTTAGGCATTGACCCTCACTTGGTAGTGCATCACCTTTTTATTCATCTAGATGCCAAACCAGTTGAAAACAAATTGAGAAATATGCATCCATGCATCACCCTCTTGGTAAAAGTCATATTGGATTAAATTATTAGGAGTAGGCTTCATTAGACCACTGGACTATTTCAAATGGATATCAAATAAATCTCTAATCAGTAATAATCCATAGGGCATAAATCTTTTTACATATTTCAGAATACATACATAAAGTATGCCCTAAAGATGATTTTCCTTTACCTAACATTAACATGATTATCGATTTTATTGCTCAGTATGAGATACTATCCCTCATGGATAGATTTTTTGGATACAATCAAATCATGCTAGCCCAAGAAGATCAACACAAGACAACATTCACCACTATGTGGGGAACATTCTATTTCCAAGTCATACCATTTGGCTTGAATAATGTTGGAGCCACATATCAACATGTAATGACTATCATATTTTATGACATGATGCATGATATTATTGAGGACTATGTTGATGAAATACTAACAAAATCAAGAACACATGATGAACATCTTGACATTCTATGAATAATCTTTAAGAGGCTTCATGAATATAAATTCCACCTAAATCCTAAGAAATGTGTCTTTGGAGTCACTTTAGGGAAAATAATAGGTTTCATTGTATCTCAAAGAGGTATCAAAGTTGACCCTGGTAAGGTCAAGTCTATTATTTAAATGCATCCACCTTCAAATCTTAAACAAATCTGAAGCCAATAAGGGAAGACCCAGTCTATTCGTAGGTTCATTTCTTAATTGGTAGACAAGTGCCACCTATTTACACATATATTGAAGTAAAGGGTTACATTTTAGTGGGACGAAGATTTTTAGTTAGCATTTACAAAGCTCAAGACATATTTGGCCGACCCACCAATTTTGAGATTACCATCACCTGGATAATCATTACTTATTTACATATCATTAATAGAGCATGCACTAGGCACACTTTAGGCCCAACACAATGATCAAGGTAAATAACATGTAGTCTATTATTTAAATCTCACATTGGTGGATTATTAACATAATTATATGACTATAGAGAAGGCATGTTTAGCTATGGTGTTTGATACCCCAAAATTGCAACATTATATGCTAAATAAAAAAATTTGTCATCACTAAGGTGGACCCTCTTAAATTTTTATTATACAAAGCAACTCTTTAAGGATGCATGTCTAAATGGGTCATGCTCCTCAAAAAAATTGATATTAAGTAAAAAAATTAGAAATATATTAAGGGGTAGGTTATTACTAATCAACTTGTAGAGTCCCCTATTATAGACATTCAACCACTCACTTTTGACTTTCTAAACAATTCTATCATGATAGTGTAAGAAGTGTAGTATGGGCCTAAATAATGAAAACTATATTTTGATGCTTCCTTCATTTCTCATGGATCTATAGATAGCATATTATTTATTACACCACAAGGGGATTTTATTTCCAAAACATTCCACCTTAATTTTCATATAATATGGCTGAGTATGAGGTACTTATTAAAGGACTTCATCTTAAAATTTAGTGAGATATTCAACATTTAAAAGTCAATGGTGATTCATAATTGATTATCAATCAAACAACTGATCAATATCAAATTAGAGATGACAAGCTTTTACCCTACAAGTAAATTATTGATAATCTCAAAATTCAATTTAAATCTTTACAGTTTGATTAGGTTCTAAGGTCCAATAACAAATCTATTAATGCAATGGCAATAATTGGGTCAATGATAAAGATTGATGGAGTTACTAAATAGTATCAATTTTTATTGAAAATATTCTATAGCCTACACATATTATGCTAGATTTAGAAAGGGTATGCACCATTAGTGGTCCCAATCCCCCACTTGAAATTCTTTGGTATCAAGACTATTATAATTATTTCCATGGTTATGTCTTTCCACCTGACCTATCCAATAATTAATAGAAACTATTCCTTGAATGTCTAGCCCATTATACCCTCCTTAGAAATAATCTTTATCATAAAATTTATGATGGAAATCTACTTAATTATTTATCTTTGGAAGCTAGCGTTGAGGAAGGTTCATGAAGGAATGTGTAGGGCCTACACCAATGACGTAGTCTTAGCTAGAAAGCTCTTCAAAGTAGGCTTCTATTAGATAAAAATGGAGATAAATGATTGAAAATATGTGAGGAGATATGTTACTAGACAAAAAAATGGAAAATTGATACATGCACCTTCCTTACCACTACAATCGATCACAACACCATGGCCATTCTCAACTTAGGGCCTCGATCTCATCGAGAAAATAAACCCAACATCTTTAGATGGCCATGAACATATTTTAACTAATAATTAGTACTTTACCAAGTGGATCAAGGCCATTCTTCTCACTTATGTCATTGAGAAGCAGATAGCCAAGTTCACTCATTACCATATCATCTATCAATATAGCATCCCAATTTGCATTATATCCAATAATGGAAAATCTTTTGTAAATAGAGATGTAATATACCTTTATGCAAAATTCAAAATAAATTACAATAAATCCACACCAATTTAACCTATAAGTCAATGGAAAATCTGAGGCATCAAATAAGACCATTGTAGCCATTTTAAAGAAGATTGACAATAACATTGGCTGTAATTGGCACTTAAAAATATTTCTTGCCCTTTAGGCTTATCAAACCAATTTATTTAAATTATTTAGGAATAATGGAGTTTTATTCCTATTTTAGGTAAGGGTTTGGATTAATAAATTAGTACAAATTTTAGAAATAAATAAGTCCTCATTTGTGCAATTATTTGTCTTTTTCACCTTTCTAAAAATAACAATAAATAAGAAGAAAGATAACTTATCTAGAAAATAGATTGAGACAGCTGATACAAAGGTTGAAAATGGTTTTGCAAGACTAGGAAGGTATTGTAAACCTGAATCTAGATTTCATTCAATGAAAGGATAAGAGCACCAAAAAGTGGGTGCTTTGGTGTTCGATGCTATTGTCCATTTTTTCCACTATTGTCTAAACTAATCATAGAGACCTAAAACTTTTTGGGTAATTACATTGTTCCTCTGTGAGTGCATTTGTGAAAAATTGAGTTCTAGTTTTTGATGAGACTAATTATGGATATGATTTCATCTTAAAACCCTAACCCTTTATCATGATTGATAAAAATATATTTGAGTCACTTGAGAAAGAGGGGGGGTTAGTGTATAAGATGTACTAAATGTGAAATCCACACCCTTGTGTGGGTACACTACCTACATACCAATAATTTGAAGAGGGATCAAGCCATATGTATTTCTCCCACTTATTTTTCTTTGTGCAATAGTGTGATGTAGATGCAAATGCCAAATTGACAGTGTTTGTGGTGGCTAGGGACTAGTATGAATATTTGAGTATGTTTACAAATATGTTGGGTGATTGTGTGTAAAGAATAGGGAAGTTTTCCTTAGTTATTTATTTTTATTCTTGTTTGCTTTGTAAGTTTTTTCACCTCTTTTGTAAATGAGATTTGAGTGGGATTTTATAGGGAACAATTGGTCATCGGTAGATGTATTCGTGGTAGGCTGACCTAATTAAGGATAAAGACTAATGAAAATGACTGTTAGGCACAAAGTGAAAATGGATAGTACCATTAAAAATGGGACACTTCTCTATGGGGTGTTATAGTCCAAATGGGGTGCTCCTATCCTACAGGTTCATGACCTGGGGTAATAGGATTGGCATAGGGAATACTACCTGGCTGAGGTGGAATGACTATTTAAAAGGCTTTAGATGATTGGAAATGAGCAAAAAAGTGTCTATAAGGGTCATTAGAGCATGAATAAAATACCTATGGATGGGGTGTCTCAAGCCATACTCAAAATACCAATTTGGACATTTTATATGACTACATTTGACCCCCTTTATTCTAATGATGCAGTAAAGAAAAATACTAGGATAAAGGAAAAATAGAAATTATACCTGAACTTACCTACAAGGGTGAAGCCCATGAAGATGTGTGATGTTGAGTGTGCATAAAGAGATCACAACATAAAGTATAAATCTACAAGATAAAATAAGGAGTAGATCAGTTCTTACTAGACACATTATGTCTAAAATAATAATGTACAAAGGTTGGGTAAAATAGAGAGGAAGAGAAAGGAATGAATACACCTCACTGGATGTGAGAACTAATAAAAAAACCTAATATGATGTTGATATATGTTGAGTGATGTCAGGTATGTGTTGTACTAAGAGTAATTCATGAATGGAACTGAGTGCTCAATTACTAAGGGTGAATAAAAAAAACAAAGGTTGGCCCTTTGGATCCATCATCACCCACTATGTAGTGAAGCTATGTGATCATGCATGTGTTAATCAATGTTTGGGCTATATTTCTAATCCCTCTAAGTAGGTGGCTCAAGAATACAAAGGTTATCTAGTCTTTTGGCTCCATCATTGCCCACTAAGTGTGAACTATGAACTTATACCAGTATGAATGTGTGCCATATGAGATGGCTCATGAATCACATAAATTCTCTATAATCTGATAATGTGGCATGGATATCTAAATGTGTACTAAGAACTAGGCCAATCCTGGCTACTCTGAAAGGTGGAGATTAGGCTTGTATGAAATCCACTCTAAAACTAAGAACTAGGCTTATATGAAAGCCACTCTGAAATGATGTCAAACATATGAAGATGGAATAAGGGATGAAACTGCTAAGAATACCTAGGTAATACAATGAGATAGAAAGAAAATATGACAAATGTGATGTGCACATTGCCCCCAATCACTAGTGTCTATAACATGGATTCTGATCTAAAGGTTGTACCAACTACCCAATCTATAAATTAAAAGTGAGAGCCATCATGCCATGCATGGTGCCCCTTATAATTGGATGATCTAAGTAAAACTATACTAAAAATACCTAATTTAAACTAAAATTTAGCTTATAAAACTATAATTGACCTTACCTTTCTTTCTATTTCTAAAAATTATGGGTTTTTAGTTATTTAGACATGAGTGCCAAAAAGTGGACACTTTGTTGTAGGGTATTATAGTTTGAATGGGGTGCTCATAGCCTTTACTATTTTTGATGACTATTCTATGTTCATCACTATTTTTTTAATCTATTCTACATGTTTTAAATTATGATTGCTATTTTGAGTGTTCTAAAAACTAATTTTTTGATAGCTAGAGGGATTTGATCTCTGTGACAAAATCCCTATTTGTTTCCCCCTCTTTTGAGGATAGGAATAAATACCCTACAATGACTATCCTCAAAATAAAGAGCCCTACAAGTGTGTTATGATATTAAATACATGATATAGAAATGATAATCCAAAATATGTCTCAAGATATAACATATTTTATATTGGATATTGTTAGATCAAGAGGGGTATGTGTAGATAAATGTAACAATGTAATTGCATGTGCCATATATTTAAATAAAACTAGAAATATTTTTAGTTGTTAAGGAGGGATGGAGCATGATTTCCATCATGGCATCCAAGAAGGAAAGATAATGCATGATTAGATCATGGCATTGCAAAAAACTGAGAAATAAACAAACACGCTTGGCCTTTTATGCCTTTTATGATTGATTTCCTAGTTTGAGTGACATGTGCCCATGTACCTTATTTTCTTGGCCACTTGGCCTCTTTTGTACGCTTCTTGCCATACTTAATTTACAAAATACACATATAATTACAAATAATCAAGATTGGCATGAGGGCCACAAGCACATACAAGAGTACAAGCAAAGGACATTGGAAAATGTCCTAAGGCACAAACAAACAACAAAATAAGAAATAAAAAATGCAATCACATCTAGATAATCAAATCATAAAAGGAAGGTATTTAAATGATGTAAATAGTATCACATTTAACTAATCAAAGTAAGAATTGAAAGTATATAAAACATATAGTACAAGACTAGGTAGATGTTAAGAAATACACAAGTTTTATATACTAGTGAGTGTCGATATAATAATATATGTAAGATAGTAAGTAATTTGCATCAACATGATAACTAGAGTGTGTGGTGTAGGAATGACATAACCTAGATGGTGTATTCATATAAACGATTCCCTCGATGTGTAGATATGTCAATGTATGTCTTGATTGCAAAAGTAGGATGTTCCCTTAATGGGTAGAGTCAAACAATCAAGGATTTAGTTGTCACTGCACACACTTAAAGAAGATCAAGTGAAACATGGTAATGTAGATAGATCTCCAAATAATAGCATATAACATACAAATTTAAGTCTAGCATGGTAGTATAAATGTAAATCATGGATAATGTATACAGTTGAAAAGTTGTTGGTGTTTGGAGTTATTTGAATGTTTTTGTATTTTGACATGTTATATTGTTTTTAGTATTTTGAAATATTGTAATGTTTTTAGTATTTTTGAAATAATTTATTTACAAGTAATCATAAGGAATCTATGTACAAGAAAGTAATCTAAGAAATTATGTACAAGAAAGATCGAGAAGAAATGATACTAACTGATGAGTCTCATAAGAGACTCCTTAGCATGGTGTCTGGTATCAAGGAGAGGGATCATGAAGCATGATGGAAGGGATGAGAATAAGACTCTAAAATTTGTGTATGCTTTAAGTTCTCTAAAATATTTGTAGTGTAAATTGATTATGGGGTCCCCCTGTAACTATGCGAAGTGGATATAATTGTGGGGTTCTTAGGGACCCATGTAGTAGTAGAAAAATCTCTCTAAAAATGTGTTGTGTGTAGAGGTATGAGACTTCAATGATACTACCCTAGGTGTGAATACTATAGCTATAAATTGTCTAGAGTCCTAAAACTATCACTGATGTATTGGTCACTCTAAGAGAGGCCTATGTGGAAGTGTATGAACTCTTTGTGCTAGTGAGGGAGGCCTCAACTATGTCTGAACCTTAACTAAAAGAAGAATTGTAACTAGTGGAGGAGCTAAAATTGGTGACTATAAAGTAGGAGATGGATTTGAAGTGGGGAGTGGTAACTCATATGGAAATCCACCACCTATAACAATTTAATTGGTGTGAATGTATTTTATGCATCTATGAACTATAGAAGGCACTGCACAAAGTTTTTGGATCCATGGTCAATAAAGCAACATGTCAAATACTCCTACATTAGGAACAATAGTAAATAATGTGGCCATGTATGCTAGACCAACCTATAGAGGAAGTACAATATCACCTAATAAACTCTACATGTGTCCACTAAATCCACTAATAACTATGTCCATTGGGGTGATATCCTACTCTAAATATCCTAAATGTTGAAGTAATGTCATAGTGCACATGTTCACACTAGATCTGTTGTATACAAGAACACTATGAATTGGATGGTGATCAATGTAAGCTCTGATAAAGAGTGCATATTAATCTGAATCATCCTCAACTATCTCTTACTCTAAGAAGGAAATCAAATGTCTAGTTGGAACTCTAGAATTATACACACCAATCATGTTGCTTAAATGATGTGACTCAAATAAAGATATCTAGTACGTAGTATGGTGTAAATGATATACATGGTGAACACTTGATGTGCCCCCTATATCTTTTTTATAATGCTATGGGAAAGGATTTGAATTTTTTTAGAAACTTGTCCTATTTTTGCTTTGCATAAGGAGGATCAAAGAGAGTGTTATGATCAATAAGGTTACCATCTATCAAATCCTATATATTATGTCATAAACTAATGCATCTATTTATTGTGTGGCCTAGTGCCCTATGAAAATTATAGAATGCATTCTGATCATATCCACAAGGAAGAGGCTTTATCGTATCAACTTCATGAATAAGAGGGAGAGATAAGACATTACATTTCAATAGCTACTGTAAGACTCTAGTTGGAGATACTGGTAGATTGGTAAAGGCTCATCAAGGAGGCACTAATAAAATCACTCACTGAGGGGGCTCTATAGCCACATTAACTGTAGGTTGATTTTGAATTTTTCTATCTTTAACCTTTAATTTGTATGGGACTTTACTATTACTCTTGTTTGTTGTTTCTGATATGATTGTATTCTTGAGTTTTCCCATTGAAAGTAATTTGACTTCCCTTTCCTTTAGTGTATGACATAACTTAATGAATGAATAAAATGTTTTGAATATTATTAACTCTTGAAAATCTAGCAGAAGACTTTCTTTTAAGAGATTTATAATTCTTGATCAACCATGGGGATGGTCATTTTAGCCAAGATAGTCTGATAGCTAAGAACATAATCTCTGAGATGCTCATTTAACCTTTGTTTTTGTTGTGCATCTTGGGCATAGGAAACCTTGCCACATATATTAATGCTAAAATGAGAAATGAACATGTCATCTAAAAGATTGAATGCTTTGAATGAATTATTTGGTAGACTATAGAACCACTATAGAGCATAATACTTTAAACTTCATGGAAATAGCTTGGTTAGTAACTAGTCATTTGACATATAGTACAAGCATGCTACATGAAAATATCTCAAGTATGTCTCTAGGTCACCATGGGTTGAACAAAACTTGGTGGCAAGGGTGTAGAAGCAATATGACATGACAATGGTGTATGAAGTAGAGAAAAAGCATCCAAAGATTGTGTTGGTCTAGAGGCACCTTGCTCAAGATGTATCACCTTGGATAGAAGAGATTTGATCTCTTGCACAAGGTTAGCTACATCAGGAGGCAAAGATGCACTAGCCATAACTATTGGTGCCACATATGAAGGTTGGGATACTATAGGGGGTTTTTGAGACATAATCACCCCCATAGTGTCATTTACAACTGGTTGTTCTGAAGGAATGGAGGATTTAAATTACTTAGCATTTTTAATTTCAATGATATATTATAAGATAATGGCATGAACTCAGGGTTGTTCCCTAATTCTCTCTTTAAAACTCTGTAGAATCAAATATTTATTGATGCCATGATTATCAATAATAGGTGGAAGTGGGTTAGGAGTCCAATGTGGTGGAGCATGAACATCGGTGTGTGTATCATCATTATTATTCTCATACTGCTCATTGTTAGAATTATCCTCATAGAAATTAGTGTAATCTAGATGTGTAGGATCTATAGTAAGAAACTAAGTTGGTTGTTTATCCATGTTATATGGATGAGTTATAGGAATCTGGGTGAATTTAGGAGGGTTCCCACTAATTCTTGCCCTTCATCTCAAAAGAAGAGATGCAAGGAACTTAGGTGGCATAAGGAAAACAAATTGAAAAATGAAAGAAAAGATTAAATAAATGTAATCTAGGATTTGAAAAACAAAAAACTAGAATATGCATAAAAAGGATACGAAGCTTACTAACATGTAAGGTGATACCTCAAAAACATAGAGACCTAGTATATTCAACTAGGGTTTGAAATAAATAATTTTAAAAATTACTATGGTGAATTTTAACAATTTAAATGTGAAATCCTAATTTATATATGTAGGAAAATTAGAAGAATATTGATAAAACTAGTGAGGAATTTTCCAATATAGGGTTAGTAAACTTATGAGTAGACCAATAAAAACATGTCATAATTATTCAAAACTGACTGACATTTCAAAAGATCAAGTTGGGTACCATCTTTTAGTGGACCAAAAGCTCTCTTAGTAAGGAGGATTGATCTAGAGGTCAATTCAAAAAAGTTCCTAGATTAGACCAAAGATTGCATCATTATGAATATCTTGTCAAGAGATTTTTGACAATATGTGGAACTTCAAAAATAAAGCTCGTATGCTCCTTGTACAACCAGTCAAAGTTCTTGTCAAAACTAGTCAACAAATGGTCAAATCTGGTTAAAATAAAAAAATAAACTATTATAGAATATTTAAAATCTAGTTCTATGATGTATATCTCATTGTGATTTTTTCATTACATTTTATGGTTTGAAAAATGGAGTCTATATGTGAAAGTTATGACCAATCAAAGTTATGATCAAACTTGATGATGTGGCAATAAAGTGATGTGGAAATATGATTCGACCCAAGTCTTTAATATTTGGGGATAAACATATTCCATCATATATTTTGGAATAATTATCACCCCATATTTTAAAATGTGATGGATATTTTAAAATCCCATAAAAATTGGGTATGGGATAATTATGAAATTTATTAAAAAATATTGTGAATAATAATCCCAATTATAACAAGTGGACCTCCCACAAGTATATAAAGGGTTGAGGGGTTATTTATAAATCATTAGGAATTGGAATTAGAATTTATTTAATTCATTCCAAAGTCTCAAAGCTCTCATGGTAGAGCTAGATTTGAGAGTTGAAGAGCTGAGAGCTAGAGCAAGAACCAATTCCAGCCATATATTGAGTGTCTATATTTGAGGTCATTTGATGCCATTTTCAATGCCTCAAAGTAAAGCTTTGTAGATTGTGTAATGGCCAATATAGAGACCAATCTACATATATCCTAAGTTTTGAAGGACTTACAGAGCTTTTCACTTCTCGGTGTAAACTAGGGATATATCCTAGACTCTGAGATGATTTCAATGGTATGTTGAAATCCCTATGTTGATTTTTGTAAGAATATTTTTATTTTCATTTTCAAGACCTTTGGTAGAAATAAATAGGATTGTGAGATTGAATTCATGAAATAGTAAGGTGGAAGATCTGTTCATGGTTTCACTAGGACTTTTTGAAGCTCTATTTTTTGAGTTGTGTGCAATCTTAGAGTATCCATTTGATAATTGTGAGGGTTAGCCATGTACTCACTTTTCAGGAAAATGGATTGGTTCGCACTATAAGTGAACTTAGAGATGTAGGCATTTCTAAACTTTGTTATCACATGCTTGTCATGAGTGGATTCTATTTTTGCGTTTTGATTAATATTTTTTATTAATCACTATTGAATACATAAATAAATAAAACAAGATAAAAGGTCAAATTTAGTTTCATTTCTATGAATGTTTCAAGAAATTGTGTGATTTGACTAACAGATCCAAGGTAAACTCTTTTTCATGGAAATAATTTCTAGTTTACAAATCATGAATAGTTGGTTCCCATGAACATTTATACATATTTGATCCCAAAAACACCAAAAACATTTGAAATTATTCAAAAAAGAACAAACGCATTGTCTTACATTTTTTTACATTATGGTTTCCACCAACTTGTTGTTTTACAAGTAATTATCACACATACTTGCCATTTTTAAAGACTATTCTCACTTATCCCATTATATTTATATTTTGGCAAGGCCATTCCCATCTTCACTTTTCTTATATAACATTAATCATGTCTTACGATCATCATTTTTCTTATATCCCACTTCTTGGGAGAACTACAATTGGTCTGAAGTTCATGTTGGACCTTGTATCCATATAACTATGTAGGCAACATCCACTTGTCTTTTATATCTAGAGTTAGCTCAACCACCCCATTCCTTTTATTCTCTTTTCTCATTTATTCTATGTTGTTTCCATATCATCTAGGGGAAACTCTGTATCCTTGTTCTTGTTATGTTTTCATAGAAAGTAATGCCTCTACTATGCATGCTTGAAAAATTATTCTTAAAGCTGTACTAACTTGGTTTTTGTTTGTATGTGTTTATTTGAGTTTTTACTAGTGTTTTGTTGTGCTTTCTTATCTCTTCTTTTTCTTTCTTTCCTTTAGTTATTTCTTCTATTTTCTTCCTGGTCATTTTTTTTCTAGTTTGGTCTTATTCTTTCATTTTATTTTCTAGTTACATCTTGATGGTCCATGTGGATATTGATTATTCATATCTTAATCTCATGTTATTAAGGTTTTTTTTATTTTCTTTTTATACATTCTTGTTCCTTCTTAAGTCTAGATTACTCATATATTGATTTTAAGGTGGGTTCAGTTATGTATTCTTTTTCTTTGTCTTTGATTTTTTGTTCAAATGTAAATAGATCTAACCTTAATCTTGGTTCTTTTAATAATTTTTATCATCATCTTTAGTTATATATAATCACATTTGAACTGAATCAGTATAATTCAAATACAATGTCATCATAAGTTATACATATGATGCATGTTTTCTTTTGCTATATCAAGCACTTTGTGCTTTGGGTTTTAGGTGTCAACATCAATGTATCTCTGATGAACAACTCTCAAGATCACCAATTATAAACTAGGCTCAATAGGTTTAGCACTCTAACTTTATGTAATATGTACATATCTTGGCATACATGATGAGTCTAATCAAATAGATGGTCAATTCTCTTCATCTCTCATCCCATTCTTTCTTGCTTATGGGTAAACTACATTGGCTTAAGGTCCATTTTGACTATGTAGGCAATGTTTGGATACATTATGTATCCCATTTTAGCTTGACCATCTTCATTCTTATTTTCATCTCTTTCATCACTTTGTGCATCCTCATATGCCTAGTTTTTTTTTTTTTTTTTTCAAAGCCACTACACCATTGCATCTACATTTGCACTTGCTCATCTTTAATCTATGCATTAAGTTATATCATTAAGCTATTGATTACAATTTTTTCCTACAGGGGCACAACATTTGAATTGATTCACAAATATAAATAATCCCTATAGGGTCAAACCAACCATTCTTTATTAGCGATCAAAAGCTGCCCTACTAGGGCAAAAAATGTTTATCACATGATATCCATTACACCATTGCATCTACATTTGCACTTTCTCATATTTAATCTATGATTTAAGTTATATCCTTGAGATATTGCTTGAAAATTTTCCCTGTAGGGGCACAACATTTGAACCAATTCACAAATATAAATAATCCCTATAGGGGAAAACCAACCATTCTTTATTAGCGATCAAAATCTGCCCTACTGGGCAAAAATTATTTATCACATGATCATATTCACTCTAACGGTGCACATTATTATTTATTATTTTTAGAGATAATGTTATCCTTTTATTCTAATTCCAATCTCTATGGACTTTTCCCCTCATTTTGGGAATACTTTAGTGTGAAACATATCTCAAGATTGAACAATTTCAAAGCATGTAGCTTGCACCCTAGCTTTGGGTGTGTTCAAAGTGTGTCACTTCTATTTTTAGATTGTATCCTTCCCATTCCCCCCATCTTTGGGTCCCATTATACCTCTAATTATATTTTTATCATTGATGGAATTAATGCATGCAAACATTAAATCATATGGATTTAAACTATTATATGGGTTAGTCTCACTTTTTCTCTCTTTTTGAGAGTTCATCCTTCTCTTTCATCCTTGTATGTCCTCTTGAGGGGGCATCATGTGGCATTTCCAATTATTCTTGACAACTCTTTTTATTTTTAAATATGTTTCTTTGAATTAATGTCTAGTTATGCCTTCTCAAATAGGGATAAAATGTAGATATCTGATTCCTAACACCATTGTGTTGAAATTGTCAATCTTAATCAAATTACACTCAAATGCATAATTTAAGCCAAAATCACTTAAACATGATAAATGGTTTGAGTTTGTCATATACAAGTGCAAATTTAGGATAATTTATCCTTAAATAAGGTAATGCATTTTATGTGATTATTAACTTTTTTTTAATCATTTTGAGTCAAAATGATGATTTCACACTTGAGTGCTCTGGATCACTCTTTTCTACCAAAATATATGGCATGAGGCTTGTGCATGTGTTATTTAATTTTGAAAACACCCTAAATGGTATATTGGTAAGTATGCAACTAACATCATCCTCTAATTCCACTTGATTCAAATTATGACCTAGTAATATGACTTTCTAACCATTTTGATTAATGAAGTGCACCAATTTCCATAGAGTTGCACTAAAATTGATTAATATTACTTAGGAAATTTAAACTAAATTATGAGTTTAAGTAATAATTCCATGGAATTTATTGAATATTTCTTTTTGGAAATTGATTCCTAATATCTGCATCACCTAATGACATGATAAATGGGATAAAATCCATAAGCCACAAATGCAACAAATATCAGGTTTATGGGCTCCCATGCCTCTTTAATGCCCCTTCCTTCTAAATATTTATGAGGGAATTTATGATTTGAGCCTCTAGAATTGAATGGATTCTTGTCCACACATATTGATCTCAAGATGGATGGTCTAGGTTTATTCTAATCAATTGTAAAAATCTATAAATAAGAGGCCTCTCACTCACATTTTAAAGCTTCATTTGTGTAAACTTGTAATGCAAGATTCTCTCCACAAGTCATATTTATGTAGTTTGATAAATGATTTATTTGAAATAGGATATTTTCATTTGGTAGGCATAGTATTGATTTTAATATCATGATCCTAGATTATACTTGGTGATCTTGATATGATGGAGGAGCAAAGCATCCATTGTTGACAAAGACAAGAAATCCAAATCAAGGAAAAAATCATATTTTGAGCCACATTTGTGTGATGGGAAGCTATTAGGAAGGAAAATTATATTTTATTTCTTTTATTTACTATTAGTTAGCATTTAAAATAAACCATTAAATAGGTTGGCCTAGATTGTTAATTCTTTATGCATTTTTCTTATTTTTCATGACTAATGCTTGATTTAACCATATTTGTAATCATTTTTTACACCATAGAGGTGGGCGTCACCTTAGAGAATTTCCATGCCTTATTTTGAATTCTCATTATCGATATTCCTATCATATGTGATGTGTCAAGGTGGAGGATGAGAGATGAGCCCTGGACCTTTGGGCAATAGGTTCAGCTAGGATTTACCTTGGGTTATGGGTTAGCTTGTTTAATGTGTATATCTAAACCATTTTTGATATATATAAAGCCATTATATGACTTATGATAGTACATGCACTATATTATATTTCAAATGGGAGTGTTAGCCTTGTGCCAGTCCATCCTAAAGCAAGGTGATTTGTATGATTTAGGTTATGTCATTTAGGTGAAAATCATGCATGATATGCATGGTATATTGACCCAAGGGAAAAACACTATGTGCCTTGTTATTTTGTTGAGTGCTTATATTTATGGGAGGTTTCATATGTATTAGTCGATTGGGTTACCCCATGTAATTAATGATAAGATACCTCAAGTGGTGAAATGATGGTAGGACCATGTAGTGCATGTTGTTCCCCATGCATAAGCTTTACAAACTATGACATGTGGGTAGATATTATGGAAACCCTACATTGATATTATGACTAGTTGGTTGATTTTGTCTACTTTTCCCACTAGATTGGCATGAATTCACATCATAGGACATTATACTTCATGGGTCAAGCCACATCTAGACCCACCACATATGGTAGTTACCCTAGTAGTGTCTACTTATTGGTAAAGCCATGCTAGAGATATGAGAGGTAGAAGAGGTGCAAGAGTTCCTATAGAGATACCTATCATCAAGCCTCAGTGATTTATACCATGGGTGGGTCAAGCACAACAATAGGTAGTAGTGAGGCCTGAGATAGAAGATGTTATAATTTTAGATGTAGAAGGTGATGATGTAGGTGAGGTAGATATATATATATATACAACAAGGATGAAAATGGTTGTCATGAGCATATAAGAGACATAAGCACCATCAATGGGAGGGGAAATGAGCACTAGAAGTTACACATGGGGATACCATAATGGATGTTGGACATAGTTGGGCCATAGAGAGGAAACCTAGGTGAGGACCACAATGAGAATGTATGGTGAATCTAGGCTTTGCACTTGCATGGAGGTAGTTGACAAAGGATGTGCTTAGTGGTCGGGATGATAAGGAGATCATGTTTGGTGATACTAACATTGGTATGAAATGCTTTAAGTTATTAATTTTTTTTACATAGATTACAATTTGCATAGTTTTTTATGTACTTAGTGTAGATAAATGGTTAAAGATATGTATACATGAGATATAATGTATATTTGGTTTTTTTTATATATAAACTACTACAAAGGAGATTAGATAGGGAGCCATGATAGTGGTTGCACGCCATGATATTTTAGATGGGGTGTTGTCACATTATGAGATATTCACTTTGGTATATTCTATGGTATTTTCTACCCCAACTTATACTTGTTGGTTTAAATTGGTTAGGGAGGTTATTCGATAGTTATAGGCAAGAGGAGATGACCTACAACCACTTTTAGGAGTAAGAGAGGGAGAAGGCCAAGCCTGACAGGCATTGTCATAGGAATGAACTACCCATATGGTGACTACTATAGATATTGGACATGTGTAATATTAGGTGGACAATCTATAGGGATAGGTCAATGGTTTCTGATCTCAGACTTCCTCATTACAATGTATCATTTAGAGGGGTTAGTCATAAACATCTATGGGTAGTCTGGCTCAGCCACAAGATAGACATGATGGAACACAACCTTAGAGTTGTATCTATTATATTTATATTATGTTGTATAAAACTCATGTTATATATTGATATGCACATTTATTTGAGCTATGAGTTATACTAATGTCATTGATGGATGTATGGATGCATTTCCTTTCTAGCACATGTATTTTACTATTGTTGTATATGCTATGAGAAATATGTGATGCATGTTTTCTTTTCTAGCATTATGTGACATAGATGCATGGCTAAAAATAAAAGAAAATGATTTAGAAAAGTATAAATAATAATAAAATTTAATACACACTCTATCATAATGGGAAATGTGTAAAACAAATGATGAATAAAATAATAAATCAAAATGGTAAATTAAAAGGTAACAAATGTTTCAAACCATGTTTAAAAAAATACACCAAATTGAAATAAATATATGTCATACTATATCAAGTTGAGAAGTATGATTTTTTTTAATAAAGTGGTAAATGTGTTATAATAAATGGAAATAAAATAAATGAACAATAAATTTAATCAATCATACTAAATCAAGATGGGAAGTATGAATTTAAAAAAAAATGTAAGTATAAATCAAATTAATCATACTAAATCAAGATGGGAAGTATGAATATAAAAAAAATGTAAGTATAAATCAGATTAATCATACTAAATCAAGATGGGAAGTATGAATTAAAAAAAATGTAAGTATAAATCAAATTAATCATACTAAATCAAGATGGGAAGTATGAGAAATTTAGTGAAATGGTTATAAAAATACATGTAATCAGAAAATAAGAATATAACATGGAAGTATTTATGAAGTAAGCATAAAACATGCTAAATCAATATAGGAAATATGTAAATGGCATGTAAATCTAAAGGAAATAAAAATTATCTCAAATTTAAATCACATGATTTTATTTTGACTTGGTCATATTATTAAATTTTTATTATAATATTTTTTGAGGAAAGCATGGTCCTATCCAAGGTCTTACATTGTAAATCACAAAGGGAACATAAATTAAGTGGATACAAATGTTGAAACAAATTAAAGGGGTTTAATATGGTAATTTATGAGGAATGCATAGTATTATCCAAGGTCTTACACTATAAATCATAAGGTGAACACCAATGAGGTGAATGGTAATAAGGTAAAAGTAAGGGAATGTTTTGTGAGGAATGTTTGGTCTTATCCAAGGTCTTAGAATGCAAATCATAAAGGGAAAACCCTAGGGGTATGATCAAGTAACAAAAAAAAAATCATCAAATGGAAATATTAGGATTGTTTTAATGAAATGGGGAGTGTAAAAATCATGACATAGGTGTTTGTATGAGAAAATCCTTAGTAAACATGAAGCATACTAGGTAAGAAAGAAATAAACTAAGAGGCTAGTGACCATCCAAATATAAAGGATAACTACTCACAATAAGCACAAATGTGTATATGCAAATATGTGGAATACTAAGATCAACTCATGAAGTATATATGTACAAGGAAAAAAAATGAACCTTCCTTCCCACAACATGTTCCCTGTTCCTCAAAACCTCTTACAACATTGTAGGTCTATGGTGAAGATTGGGTACTAGTGTGAGAAAGTAGGTATCACTGTGTATATTTTGTTCTCCTATCCCAATCCACTAGCCTACTACACCCTAATGGACCTTGACTCTATAATGAGGCCAACTTTAGAGTTTGAGTTTTAATTAGAAATAAGAGATGTGTTAAATAATGAGAGATCATGTCTTTTGGTGTGATTAAACTTTTTAATTTTATGTTGCCTTTTGAAACATTTAATTTTGTTTAAATGATTTAGATTTTAACATTTTTATGGATTTTTTGATTCTTCCTCCATACAAATTTGGAATAACCAACATGATTGATAAAAGTGATACACATGAATGAGCTTGAGACTTTTGATATAGGAGACTAATTAACCATAGACATGATTGATTAAAAAACGTAGGATTACTTATGAACCAATATGTAATCTCAAGTTTCCACCATATATATGTTTAGTATGTGAAAAGGAAATAAGGAAGAAGGGAGATCAAATAGATCACTGTAAATGAGTAATACAATGAGAAGTCATGTTTTCTAACTAATCATATGGTAAATATAAGATACGAAGGGAATAAGGGTTGTATAACCTAGTCATAATAATTATCTTTATTTGAGTTTTAAAGATAGCAAACAATAATCAAAGTGAAAATAAAGGAATCCATGTAAAATAATTGAAACCATAATGAAAATAATGAGAATAAGTCATAAGATAAAGATGAAGAGAGTGAAACCATGTAAAACACACAAAGGATAATATAATGGTTCATGTAAAAGACATAAGTGAAATCATGTTTGAAATATAGTAAAAAATATAAGATATGTAAATGAATCACCAATCCAATCCAAATAATGTAAAAAATGATAAATAATGTGAGATAACACCATGTTATGTTCACAAATAATGATAGATCTAACCACAAATGTTATCCATGACATTCGACACATCACTATGCAGTTGAATTATGATGTTTGTAAGAGTCTCACCAATATTTGTAGAAAGCTATAAAATGACTTCCTTCCATATCATCTCTATTGAAAATGTAGGTGTAAAATAATATTAGTGATGCTCATGTGGTACCTCTTATATGGGATACCCAATACTAGGAATGTGTATCTCAATATTAATGGTATCTATGGATCTAGGAAGAGGTATAACTAATGGATAAGGAGGATCCTTAATTCATGGGAGACCTATAGGAGGAGTAATAATTGGTGCTAGTGTAGATTGTGGAAAATCTTGAATATGATGCTAAAGCACTCAACACTAATCAGTATGATGAGTTGAACACTGATGCCAAATATAATAGACTTCTCCATATTTAGGGATGTACTCTAGAAGTAACTCGGTAGGAGGTATAGTCTTGTATTTGGGTTGGGAAATGACTAGATGTAAAGTGTCAATGTATTGCTTAAGCTTTTGGTAGTGGTTAGAGGAATGATTATTTGTTCTATGGAAGAAACAAATATGTCTATTAGTAGATTGTAGAGGTCTTATAGATGAAGGGGTAGAAAAAGAAGCCTATGACTACTGATATAGATGACAAGACTTGGTCCAATAACCAAAAAATATATGAATATCAAAACAAGGCTCCTTTGACCATTATGTGGGTAAGGGATCAAGTTGAGGTAATGGTAGAAAACCATCACCAACAAAGGGAGAAGTTGGAGTAGAAATTAGACTAGGATCACCTGTAGGTAAGATTAGCTATGTATTGAGTCTAAGCAAAGTGGATAACATCTATGGAGGAAGAAAATTGTAAGGGTCATGATATTTGGTAAAATGGTAAGGTCCTATCATGGCATGATACATGAGGATACTCCTTAGAGGATCTATTGTGCCTGGAGATGGAATATACAAGTGTTCCATCTCTAACCTATGAATAATAGAAAAAAACTAATATTAGGTATTGTAATATAAGGAACGATAGAATAAGAATGAAAATACTAAAATAAATAAGAGTGATATTAAAGAACTTAAACATTTCTAGCTTGGAAGATCCAACTAAAAATGTCTCATCTAAATAATAACCATCATCATAATCGAGTGTATGTAAGTTGATAGTACATGTGTGAACTATTTTATTAGTCAAGGAAGTATGGTGAATGTAATGTCTAGTTTTGGTTAAAGTAACTGGTACGTCATCAAAATTTCGTTGATAGGATTGAGGTCAAAGTGAATGATGAGGTTGAGTGATGATGTTTAGGGAGAGATCAGAAGTTTTGATCTTTAGGCTTATCTCATCTAGTTCTTCATCATCAAAGTCTAATAGTTTAGGTGTAATATTTTCAATTAATTTTGGATGACCATTATAAATTCTAGTAGAGTTGATGGGATAGTAAAAGTTGGGGGACTCAAAAAATATAATGCTAGGTAAGGGTTCAAGGGTGGTATTTTGAAGACATATCATTCTTAAAATTGTTCTAAATTCCAAGGATTTATGTCCCTTTAAATCTTTTATATAACATCATTCTAAGGGAATTTGACACATTGGCATGTAGATGAAGCAACTGCTCTCATATGATGAGTCTAAGGTCAAATAAGTAAGATATTATAATAAAGTGGAAAGTTAAATATCATTATTTTTATATGGATGATAATGAGAGGAAAGTTAATGGGAAGCCAAATACAACCTAATGGAGGCATTTATCTTCTATAATAGCCTTGGCATATAGTGCATGTGGATTTAAGGTTACATTCTGATTATTCAAGTGTTTTAATAAAGTTAAGGGAGGCCACACAAGTTCGTAAGCCTTCATCAATTAAATCATGCTTAACTTAGATATCACCTATTTGAATTCTAATGAGCAAAAGTGGATCATCCACACAAAGAAGTATCTTTTTGGGCATCATATAATATATAGGAAACTTAAGTGAGAGGGAAGTGCCCACTATTTTATCAACATAGATAGACATCTATTCACATTATTAAAGTATGTTATCTTTAGATCTAGATAAAGTATATTATTTCCCTACAGGAGGAGGATGAGGGATGTTCATTTCAATCAATAATTACATTAGGTGATTATGATTATAGGGATAATTTATTATCTCTAAGAAGGAAATTTGAGATGGGAGATGGTAAAGTTCTAAACTAGGATCCCATTCATTATAACCCATGGGAGGATTGTTATATAAAGGTGCATAGTGTTGAAATAAATAATTTTAATGGGGGTTGAATGTGCAATGAAACTTGTGTTGATAAGGCATGGTTGGTTTAGGTTAGTTTCAAATAGGTTGATTAATCGTAGGTGATGTGATTGTTTATTGAGGTATTTCTTGTGGTTGAGTAGAATAAATACTATTTAAACTTTGAGGGATGTGTTCTTGAGGTATGGAAGTTGGGGAAAGAGTAGAAATTATATCAATGGTATGAGAGGTGTAAACACCTAAAATTGGCCACCAATGCTTTACACCCAACTTTAAAATAATTATTATCAATCATTGAACATCTAGACTAAGAATTTATAAACATCTCAAATTTGGCTTCATAACCATGGAAATAAATCAATTTGGCCCATAAATCAATTAAATAGAGCAAATAACCAAATAAATTAAATAAAATATTATAAAACATTCAAAATTCTAAAATAGATTAATTAACATTCAAATCCTAATCAAATCCTAACTGAATTCATCCATGATCAATTAAAGCAATTATCAAAAAGGGAAGTTCAAAAATCAATTAATATCCTAGGTTTTCATCATTAGCTTTTGTGAGTTGTCATTTTTGGAAAATATCCCACCCATGCTTTTATTACATGCTAATCATGACCATTTGACACCTTTTAGCCCTACTGGGGTTAAATAAGCAAACCAAGGTTAGGATTTAACCCATTCGAAGTGATTTAAAATCTTATAAAAGTAATCATAGAGCTCTTCGTTTAGAGATCTTGGGACATGTAGAGCTTAATGTAGGATTTAATTTATGAAGTAAAATACATAGTGTTATAATGTCAAAATTGAGCCAAGCCAAGCCATTTTCAAGAAACATTAAGCCAAAGACGATCCAAACATGGTGCTAAAAGGAGATGAAGATAGCCACACCCCATTGATGAATAATTCTTGAGCATAATCTAAGCAAGCCAACAAACACATCATTTGGAGCATTCAAGGAAGGTAAGGAAAATTTGTAAGTTTATTTACATTTTAGTTGAGATTTGTCATCTATTGTTTGTTCACCAAGATCCCCCTATTGTCTAAGCATGGAGGTGTTATACTTTATTAGTGTGTTTTTTTAAAATTTAAGACCAACCCTTGATCTAACCTCCCCTTTATCATTAAATTCATAGCATCACAAAAGACATGCCCAGTGAGACTTAAGACATACCATGTACCAAGGACAACAATATGCATCTTTTAAATATTTATTTGGATACTTGAAGCTCTCTAAAATTGATATTTTTAACCTTGCTTTGGTTGGATTTGATTTTGGTTTATTTCTTAGAGCTACATAGAGACCAACAATGATTAGGTACAACTAGTAACAGTTTGGCCTAAACTGGTGACAATTATGCCCAACCAATCCCAATATTGTGTGACCATTGATGGTCAGGTTGTAAGGTAAAAATGGAATTAAGGATTGAATTTTGATTATTTGAAATATTCATATTCTTCATTTCTTAGTTTAAAGGGCATCTAAATCACTAGACTTAAGTTTACCTTAAAGATTTTTATCAAATTTCATATAACCAAGCCTAACTTAATGTGTTTGACTTTTGTGGTTTTGCCTTTAGGTCCATAGGTTATCGAAGATGGTCTTTATCAATCTTCATATATTTTACTCAACTAGTGGTGGTTATCTATCCACCGATCACCATGGTTGCCTTGAAACTGGTGATGGTCATCTATGACCATCCATAGTCATTGTGTGGACTAAAATCAAAACCTAATAGCTAACATTCAAACATAATTTTCTCAAAGACAAAAGAAATTCAAAGCATAGGGTCATTATCTAATAATTTTAGGTTGAAGGATCAATTTGAACACCAAATTTGCTTGTTTAGACTAATCAAACATTTCATTTTGGGCTTTTAAAACTAATTAGTCAAATCTTTCACATTTTAATTTGGGTCAAAGATGAACATGTTAGATCTTACACATTTTGTATTTAGTGCCTAAAATGAATCTAACATGCTAAGTCTTAGAAAAATTTAAAATTTTGGGCTTAGAACACATGTTTAAATCTTAAACATTTCAAATTGGTGTTTTAAAATGAACTTAGGATACATCTTACACATTTAGACTTTGGGCTTAAAATAAACTAAATAGGATTGCTTAATTTGGAATTTTATGTAAATATTATTTCAATTTTTCACACTTAAGCCAAGTGAATAGTAAATACCAACATCACATTCAATTTGGTGCTTAAAAATCCAACTTCACTCACAATTGCTTGCAAACTATTTTTTGATTGTTTGTTTCACAAAAAGGATAACATGTGTATGCTCTTCCTCGTCCCTTATAGATAACTCGTGGGATAAAAAAATCCTTTCCATTGAATTTGGTGCCTAGTACAAGGCATATAAATAAAATTTCATAATATCTCCCCAAATTTTCATAGTATTGGGTGACCTAAACTCAACCCTAAAGTCTTTCTACTCATCTTTTATTTTCATGTATTTTGGCTTATGAAGGGAGTGTCATTTCCGCTCACAAGTTATTTAGGGAATAATTAGCTCAAGGCTTTATCTCTCAATAATTTTTTAACCCCTCTCCATAGGGGGTGTATAAAAATAATGATTGCCCCATTGGGATGGTGGTTTGAGTGGTTAAACTATCTTCGTTAGTGGCAAGCTGGCACAAAACGTATGATCAATCAAGACATCTCACTACACTTAAAAATTGATATATGTAGTGGTTATGAAAAGGACAAGACATTTTCATAAAAAACTAATTGACATGGATCTAATTGAAGTGTTGCTTCTCTTATGTGTAAACATGAAATTTTGTACACATGGGATTAATTTAGATGATCATAACTTGTAAGTTTTAGTCAACCCCACATTGCCACATATTGATAGGATCTAGGATAATTATAATTAGTTGTATTTTGGTCGTTTATTCTTTTATTGATTGGTGTGTTAGATCTAAAACTTTTCTTGTTTAAACCATGTCATGAATGATTCTTCTATCCAACATTACTCCATTGTATGAGTAGGTGTTATGTCATCTATTTAACACCTTGCTTTAACTTAGAAAACTTTTGTGTCAAAAACATTAAGTATGGTACTTTATTAAGATATCTACCATTATGATTCCCAAATAATTGTAAGTCCTATGTCTTAAAAGTCTTTGAAACAAAACATTGATCACATATTTTGAGAGAACTAATGTAATTAGGTTGCTTGAATTGTTTCAATTGACTTGTCTTGTCATGTGTATCAATTATCATTATTTAAAAACTAGTCATTTGAACTTTGTTGGATCTTTTTTTAACATGGTCATGTTATTCAAATTTGTCTAGCTTGTTTGGTCAATTAAAGTATAAGTTTTCAACACTTGATTTTTTTAATTAAATTTGACAAGTTTGAATTCAAACATTGATTGATTTTTATTTAAGCCGCATTTCATAAGGGCTAATACATAGATCTTTCTCTTTTGGGTTGCGTAACTTAGGTTAATTGATTACCTAAATTTAAAAATTATTGATTTTTTTTTAATCCACTAATCTTATCCTCATCATTATTTGTGCCTTTATTTTGGAGAGCGCAACCTTTATCTAGGTGCCTTTTGCTTGTGCCTTATAACAACTAATCATGTTTATGTTTGATTCCATGTTACACACTTACATATTTAGAGAACTCTTTCAATTCATAACATACATGTGTTTACACCCCAAAAAGGTCTTTTTACAAATCTATCTGATGATATTATTACAAACTTACTACTATAGTCTTTCCTCAATTGAACCTTGCATATATGGATCGATGCTCCTTTTGATGTTTTAATTTTTGTATGTATAAATGGCACACTAGATCAGATTAAATTTGTTACACCAAACTTTATCAATGGTGTTAATATTCTATAGAATCATACTACGGAATAAGACTATTTTTTATCACAATACTTATATGAGACTCATTTAATACACTTCAAATGAACCTTGAATCCATAAGTAATTTCAAAATTTCATACTATTTATATTTTGCGAAATACCAGTTGTAACCATTGATGAAATATTATACATTTAATAGAATCTGAGTATAGCCACAAAAACATTATGAATTTTAAATATTTATTAATGATCTCTATCATTTTGGAAGGATTTTCCAACTTAGCTAATCGTGGATGGCCTTTACATGGTTGTTATACATTTGTATGCATTCACTCGATACCATTTTAGAACACAACTACACCGTATTACTGCCAAAATTACTTTGATCAGGTATTTTCTCATGACACACAGATCAGGATTCATTTTAAAATTTTGTCAGTTTACAATACATATCTTAGGTGTTTATAACTATTAACTCTAGGCATACAAATTTCGTCAAACATTGTAATCTCCATATTTATCAAATAAGAACCTTATTTTAGGCCCATTCATCTCATGAGAAAAAAAATATCAAAGACTAACAATGTCTAGATATTTTAATCTTTATAAATTATTTATCTGAATTCATGATACTGATACGGACTTAAAGACTAATAAAAAAGCACTCAAATCTTGTTGAAAGGAATGAGAAAATAGAAAATAACAAAGTCTTACTTATTTTCATGGATGAATAATTTCCTTCAACTATCATACTCATCATTTATTTTATCAGTATTTTCCATCTCACAACATCCATCTGACACTTTATTTATACTCTTCCATAACTTGCTCATGACTCATCAACTACAAAGTGATTAAACATTGTTAATACAATAATTTGCAATTCTTTTGACGGTGTCTACCTAGAAAAATATACAGTTTTTAGATTCGCAACTATCATATGAAGCAATGGAAAATGAAATAGTTATTAAATAAATATGGATAAAATTCATGATGCCTTCAAACATGTAATTACACACCTTTTCAATGGTAAAGACAATTTTACCCATCCTTGATTATTTTACAGAATAACCAAAAACCATATCAAGAAGTTGGAATCCTTGTGCTAATGCTTTATATAAGATAAAATACTAATAGATCCCTTTAAATGGAAATATTTAGAAAACACGAGATTTTTTTTCATGATACTAGCCGAATGGCCATCTTTATAATTCCCATGCCAGTCCCTATCTCCTACTTACTTCTCCATTCATTCTTCTCCTTATCTTTATATGATATATCTTACCCCTATTAACATGATGAGAAACTTATCATAACTTAATTTTAGATGAGAATACCTCCAATATTCTCTCATATTTATCGTATCCTTACTTTTTATTTTGTCCTTTATCCAATGTAGCATTTAGTTTCTAAATGAGTGGAATTTATACTTACATGGAGAGAAAATATATTTACAATATAATAATATTGTGGAGTAAACTTTCAAACTCCTCCGAATGAATAAAATAATATTTTAATCAAATTCTCTTAAGACTTATTTGGACACACACTAGGACAAATTTTTATGATATTTCATATGTACAAGAAATGTTCTTTTGATGCTTCTGTATCAAAATACCTGGGAGGGAAAAAATTTTGAGCTCCTGCTCAAAGGAGGTTTCTGCTTTTTCTTCCACTTCTTCTAATTATTTTGAACATTCTACTTCTTTTTTGTTTTTTCATGATTTATGAACTGAAATGTCTCATTATTCACTTCAAATTATTTAATGAAATCCAATATATATGACTCCATCTCTTCCTTTTCAAAACCTACACATACAAAACTAAAGAAATAGTTAGATTCAAAAATTGCCCCTTTCTCAGCATCTTCTCCACTTAAGAGCTTCATTAGCTCCATGTCTACTTCTTTGATAGCCTCTTCATCACATATGAGGCTCAAATATTCTATCTCAAACATGATTTGTTCCCAAATCATTTCATCTTCTTCAGTATATCCTGCTATCTTTTTGTTTGTAGCTTTACCTTCTCCTTTACAAAGTACTAGAACTTGTTGCATAGTTTGAACTAAAAACTATTTGTCTTCAATTTGTGTCAAAGGAGACACATTTTCCTAACACTCATCAAGTTATAAAAGTATTTTAATGGTTACTTCACCCTTACATTCATTTCTCATGAAACTATCTAACAAATCTATTATTTGATTATACAAGGCATCTTTATAAACATTTACATGCTCTTCATAAAAAATAACATTAGAAACAAAATTTTGAGGCCATTTAACATCTTCAACTTTTCCTTGATTTAATTTAATTTTATTCATGCCATAAATGAGGCATTCATCTTCTTGAATATCTTCCTCTTCATCTCCATCCATCATCTCTCCTCTTTCTAGATAATAAATTTTTGCATTACCACATATAGTGGTCCAATTAACATTTTCTTCAATGTAAGAATGATGTTCATGCTTATCTCTTTCCATAATTTCAAATCTTATGACCTAAATATGGGATTATCCTTCATTTTAATTTGTACCTACATACTCATATGACAAGAAAATATTAGATTTAAAACCATGAGGCTTGTTTGCCTCTTTTTTTTCCTTCTTAGGTTGATTTTCTAACATTCTCAATTGCTTTTTCAATTGGCTAACTTCCTTCTGCCTTCTCCTTTTATCACAAATATCCTTGAGAGGCCACCATAATACTTTCTTGATTCTTATCAAGAATATTTGTCTTGATTCGATCAAGACTTCCTTTATCATTTCCAAGATTAGCTCTAGCTTAGCAATCTCTTTTTCTATCTTCATATTGTTTTATCTATGGCAATTTTCATGAACTAAGCATTTCTTATTTTCATTCTTAATTATATATTATCTTAACAAGTCTATTACACCTTTCTCCATCTCTTTTATTTTAGTATGTACTTTTATTAACTTGGCAAACACCTCACCTAGGCTACTCCTCCTATGCCTTAGTCTCTTAGTGTACTTGTCTCACCCAAGCCTCTCTCTCCTTGCTTGGTCTATTGACAACCTATTTGATCTCATCTAGGTCTATTTCACCCTAGTCTCTTGATACCTTAATCAATGCCTCAATGGATTCTTTCAACAATCATCTTGTCACAATTTAATTTAATAAGATACATTAAATGTTTACCTTGTACCTTGTGTATGGTTACCTTTACTTTACCTTTTCCTTTGATTCTAATTAATCAATCAAAGCCTCCAATGGATTAAGGGCTTTACCACTTACTTCTTACCTCTTTTCACTTGAGGTTTTAATAACTTTTTACCTCTCACTCTTTTTCAAATACGTACAAATTGTCAATCACTATAACTTGCTTCTTAACCAAATCCCTACAAACAAAAACATACCTTTTCAAAGATCTTGTGTATTCTATCTTCTCTACCTGAAAATTTATCACTTACAAAAATTGGCTAAAATTCCTATCACACCCTATTTTAGCCTATCTTTTGACTCTACAATTGGATAAAATACCTAGTAACATTTCCATTTCCTAGTTTAGACCTGCTTGGAACACTTTAGACATAAATTTGACATGCCATTTTTGATTCAGATGCTTAAAATTTTTCATGTATGGCATTTGATGTTAGACAGTTAAAGTTATACTATTTTATGCCAAGTTTTATCACAAACCATTTTGGAGATACATCTCCATTTTTAGACCATTATCTAGAAATACAACTCCACCCCTATTTTTTGACCACATTTGACCAAATTTGAACCTTTTGTCCTTTGGACATTATTTTTTAGAGTTTGTAGAACTACAAAAACTCTTTGTTTTAGATGTTTCTTCATTGATATAGATATGTATAGCTACACTTATGGTAGATTCATGTAGAACCCATTTTATGATAAAATGGATACATAAATTAACTACAATCATAACCTATTTGAGGAAAAAAATCAAATTTTTGTTTATGATCCAAATCAAGTTACCAATTAGGATGATATGGTTTTTGAGGACTTGGATGCTTTGGATTTTATGAGTAATCAAGCTCTAAAATGCCCTAGAATTATCATTCTCGGACCTCATCCTTTATCTTGTGTGAGCAATAAGGCTCCATAATGCCCTAGAATTATCATACTAGGACCTCATTCTTTGGCTTGTGTGAACAATTAGGATCTGCAACACCCTATCCATATGATTCCAAGACTTTGTATTTTGGCTTGTAATACTAACCAAGCTTCATAATTCCCTATCGCTACCATTACAGACTTCTTCCTATGCTTCATGTGAGCAATCATGATCCCCAATACCCTAACATTATCCAACTATTGACCATTTCTCATCTAGTGCTAATTTTTACCCACTTTAGGAAACCCCATCCAATCTTATCACAACCCCAAGAAATATAATCATAACCTCAACCACTCCGATCATAACCCCAACTAATCCAATCACAACCTCAACCAATCTAATTAATACCCCAACTAAGCCAATCAGTACCTCAACCAAGAAAATCATTCGATGACCAAGTTATATTCAAAACTAGCATTTTATAATTGATTATAAACCAAGGCCAAGAGAACCAACCAATACAAGTTTTTTTTTTTAACCAACCATTTTTGATATGTCAACCTGTGATGAATCACCTTCTAATCCTATTCTCATTGTCAAGGATTCTCACTCTGATGAGCTAGTCTTTACTGAGTCACTTTTTAATGATAATAACCACCCTTGGGAAAATAATTACCTTGACCATATACCTATTTTTCAAGATCCTCCCTTTGAAAAGATAGTCTCTAAATAGTTGTCTCTTGACTTGTTTCCAATTATTGAGGAATCTCACTTTGACAAATTAGTCTCTATAGATCCTACCATGGCATCACATGTCATTCTTTGTCCAATACCAAGCATTTAGTAAAACATATTTGTAACAACATCAAAATTAGATGAAAAATCAAACTTAGAATCATGTTCTATTATTGAACTAACATTAGGTTTAACATCAGAAGCAAAATCAACATCAGTCTTGACATTAGATTCAGAGTCCCTTGAGTCATAATCAAATTTAGAGTCAAAATATGTTTATGGCTCTTACCATATTATTTATGCATGCCTTGAAGATAAATTTGAATAAATTTATGATCCTTCTATGGTTTCTAAGGAAGATTACTTTATCATTGATATAAGTTCTCCTAGTATCTTCTACAAGGATTGTGCTACCTCATCCCATTCTATTACCACCAACTAACATAGCCATTACATTGACATTTCATCTTCCATAAGTGCCAATTAGGAATCATATAATCACACCTTATTGAATTACATCCATGGTGACATATTAGTTTAAAAACTATAGGGAGATCGATACCAAATTCAATCAGAAGAATAACACTCTCTTAGTGAAACCTTTTCATGGGTGCTGGGTGACAATCAAAGTTCCAACTCAATGTCTTCTAGTGAAACCTTTTTGTAGGAACTAGAAAAAAATCAAAGTGAAAATTCAACATTCCTTAATGAAACCTTATTAGAAGTGCTATGGGATAATCAAGACAAATTCATTGTTAGAAACCTCATCATGGTGCCAATAGCTAAGCACAAAAGTTATTCACTAATTGATAAAGACATTATCAAAAATAAAATCAAAATAGCTTCTAATCTCCCACATAATCAGATGGTAGATACTCTCAAGCCCAAACACCAGAAGAATCTAGTGGTCTTATCAAGAGCATATTCATAAGTCTTCATCCCTACCACATCCAAAGTTATGTCAAATCTAGAATCAACAAAATTGTATGTGCCTAAAAATCTTGATCTTTATTTATTTACCAACCACCACCACCATCACACATTCCATTATCATACATCAATCCATCACCCAGTCAAACCTATCAATCAAGATTGATCCCTATTTACCATCCCTGGCTAAACTTTCCTTTTTATAGGCTACAAAGATATCTTGTCTTAACATTTGAATAAAATAGAATCAATGACCAATGAAGATCATAACAACTTTCTTGGCATTCAAATTTGTAGCTAGTTCTTGATAGAACATCTATTAATATGAGGAGTGGGCTAGCCATTTAAATGACTGATTTTTCTAGTTGTATCATCTATTGACTAGGACATGTATCTTCACATCAATAAGAATAACATAATCAAAATAAAAAACCACACATAGGCCAAACATATCAAAAACCAACAACCATCATTAGCTAAAAATATATACCATACCATTTTCATTTACCATTCCTTTTATTATTATCGCATACCTTGACCATTTTCCTCATCATTTGGAGGCAACCCTCTTACCATTATATCATCCTATTAGTTTATCAACCTATCACTTATCCATTCTACCAAACCTTTTCTATCAACGTAAAAATGTTTTGATCCTTCTATCATATCCTGTTTGACCTTGGTTTATCCATTGGTTTCATGTTCAACATGAACAATCATATCAGTTTCAATAGTTGTTTCAAGTAAATCTAGATAGAAGAAGTATTTTGTAGAAATAAGACATAAGTTTTGGTAGTTACATCCTTCATTTCTTATTCCATTCTTATATCAAGTTTTTTTATGTGAGCCTATTTATATCTACCTACAAGGTTAAATCAATGTCTCACCGATCTTGCTAATAATTATAACTACCTATGGGAAAATTAGTATCATTGATATGATCCATTGTATCCTAGTTATAAACACCTATGTGAAAACTAGGGTTAACATTTATTTACTATGCCTTGACATAACAACTAGCCATTCCTATATCATACTATGCCACTATGCCAACTATGCTAGCTTTGTATGAATTAGCTATTACACTAGTTAGATTCCTCTATTTAAAGGTGTAACTACTGGGACCTAGGGCTATTTTTGTAATATGTGGGTCATGTTTGATTCATGTTGAGGCTAGCTCAACCCATATTTATCATTATGCTCTCACCATTTTACAAGCATCCATTCAATTTAGCCACACTCTCACTATTTTATGAGCTTGGCCCATTTCATATCTCATAATTCCCAATTGAGTTGAGATACTCCAAAATTCCAAAAACATTCATAACATTTCAAAATATAAAAGCATTTGTCTTATCTAAGACTAGTAAGTTATCCTTGATCCACCATACTAGGGCAAATCCATTGAAGGATGCTTTCTATTTGCTTTTATTTTCAGGCTTTATATTTTTTATTATTTTTTTGTTTTCTTATTTGTTTGTTCGCTTTCTTCTTTGTTTTCTTGTAGCACTATTACCTAGACTCAGTTTATATGAATTCATTGGGTGATTCCTTGCACATTATTCTTGAATCTATCTATAATCATATGTCAACATTGTCATCATGTTTTTTATCATGGGTGCATTGTTTTCAATTGTTTATTAGATCAAGAGTCAGACCTTATGCATATTTCAACCAATTTTCCATGGTGTTCTATCATGAGGCATACTATTACGTGCTACAACTAAAATTAGATAAAGAAGTCTTAAAAATAATGGAGAGGTAGATAATTCTCCTTGGTACTCTTAGAAAATCATCCATACTTTCTTTGATCAAATCAACCCATTGACCATTCTAGTCATATCAATGCTAATCAGGATGAGCATCTCCTTATTGGAAAGTATAACTAAATCATTCCTACTGATCAAGATTTATTCTTCTGTTCTTATATTCATTTTTTTCATCAATTTTCATCCTCATATGCTTGTTTTTTGTGGATTCTTTAGTCATTACACCATCGCATCTACATTTTAAACCACTCATATTTATTTTTGTGCAACGGGTTCTATTCTTGAATCATGCTTACTAATCTGCCATACTAGGGCATAACCATATCAAACATAATCTTTATTCAATCCAGGTCATCTTAATGATTAAAATCACCTATGTGCAAATAATTATTTTGACTTTTTTTCCTAATTATAATCACTTTTGGGCAAATCAATACTTCTTTTTAAATCAATGCATGCAAGCATTTTCTTGTTTGGATCAACCTCACCCATGGGTTAATCCATATTTCTTCTTGATTCTTTTTGAGGGACCATCCATCAAACATGTGATGGACACTCCCTCAATGGGGAATCATCCTAGGCTTCCTAAACATCATTCAAAGATTTTTATTCAGCCATCATTTTCTTTTAGGCACACATGCCTTTTCTCATTATTTGGGAAGACATTGTTGTGCCTACGGTTTACAATATCTTCCCAATAGGGGAAAACTATAGACACCTAAAAGTGTCCACCATTGGTCTAACACTTAAATTTAGAAAAAATCTTATCAATAACTGAATATCTAGCCTAATAATTTCTAAACATCTTAAATTTGGCTTCATAACCATGGAAATAAATCAATTAAATATAACAAATGACCAAATCAATTAAATCAAATATTGGAAAAAATTCAAAATCATAAAAGAGATCAATTAACATTTAAATCCTAATAAAATCCAAATTAAATTCATCCATGACCAATTAAACTAATTATAAGAAAGGGAAGTTCAAAAATCAATAAATATGCTAGGTTTTCATCATTAGCTTTTGTGACTTGTCATTTTTGGAAAATATCCCACCCATGCTTATATTCCATGCTAATCATGACCATTTGACACCTTTTAACCCTACTGGAGTTAAATAAGCAAACCAAGGTTAGGATTTAACCCATTCTAATTCATTTTAAAGCCTATACAATCAAGCCTAGAGCTCTTTATTTAGAGAGCTTGGGACATAGTAGAGTTCTAATGCAGGATTTGATTCATGAAGCAAAATGCATAGTGTTATAATGCCAAAATTAAGCCAATACAAGCCATTTTCAAGAAAAATCAATCTAAATCCAAGCCAAATAGGGAGATAAAATGATATGGATATAACCAAACCCCTTTGATGAAGACTTCTTGAGCACAATCTAAGCAAGCCAACGAACACATCATTTGGAGCATTCAAAGAAGGTAAGGATAATTTATAAGTTTATTTACATTTTAACTGAGATTTGTCATTTGTTCACCAAGCTCCCCCTATGATATAGGCATGGAGGTGTTATGACTTTTAGTGTGCTTTTTCATTTTGGTTTAATTTTTAACCTAGAACTTGATCTAACCTCCCCTCCATCATCAAATTCTTAACATCACAAGAGGTATGGTATAGCTATGTGGTTGGGGTTGGTGCTTGTATGCATATTGGTTTGTCATTCCCCAATTATATGAGATGGGATGGGGAAGTGTATTGGATAATGAGAAATGTTGAAGATGTGTGATAGTTAAGAGTTAGGTTTGAATTGATATAAGAAACTACTCTTCTCATATTAGTCATATTAACCACATTTTCATCATTGGTGTCAAGGTATTTAAGACTTTCAATATTTTTATTATTAGGGGTATATTACTCAATGTTGTCTTGGTGATTAGGAAGGGGATCCTTTTAGATATATAAACAAGCATTAGCTTGGTTTAAAGCTTGATATTTAGTTTGAGTATCATGATATTTAAGTGTTATGTCATAAGCTTGTTCACATTTTTTTATAAGGGATTCATGGTCAAAGTTAGGACCAAGGATAAAATCCATAACAAGATTTCTTAATTGTCTACAATTCTCATGAGAATGGCACTAACATGCATTAAACCAAAAAAAACTTATGTGGATCATATCATGATTTCATAAGAGGATTGAGGTCAAGATCTCATGGTAGAGGTCTTGGAAGATGTTTTTGAATTTCTACTAATGACAATGATTTATGCACATTAGTATGATTATTTTGAGAAAATGTGGGATGATGATTATAATTATTGTTATGGGGAGGATCATGCTCCATGGTATTATTTAGATCAATAGATTGGATGGTGTGTATGTTTTCAAAAGTTTTTATAACACCATCATTGGTTGCATGATAGTTTTTGTTTTCAATAAGCATGCAATTTTCCATTGTAGGTTGAAGAGGTTCAAATTGATGCATGAGGAAATCTTGGCATTTGGATTTGTCAAGATATTCTTCCAAAGTTTTTAGAGAAAGGGTCCTAATGTGATATTATAATTTATGGTGGAGAACATTAGTAAATAGGTGGAAGAGGTTATCATCTGCTATATTAATCTCAAAAAATTTAGACAATTTTTTCCATCATTTGATGAAAAATTGTGCCATTTCAATTTTGAGTTATTTAAAATTGATAAAATGAACTAAGCTATTTTTGGTAATATCATTAGTTTAGAAGTCTCGGACTAGTGAATTGACCAAGTCTTCTAGTCTATTAATAGAGTGGATTTTCAATTGATTTTACCAATCTAATTAATTTCTTGAAAGTGTTTTAGCTAATATTTTAATGGTAGTGAAAGTATTAAACTTAACCTAATCTTTGTAAACATTTCCAAATGTTTTTAGATACAAGGTAATATTCATAGATACATTATAAGTGATCATCAGAGTGATAACTCATATGTTAATGTTATAAATTTGAGGTACTATAGGTTCATTTTATAAATGTTTGATAATTTTGTTGATAAGTAGAGGTTATGGTATGAAGTTACCATGTGAATCCCTAAGGGGGAGTGTGGGGGCCATTAGGATTTTTCACTCCCCATTGAGCATGGTGGGAAAATTTTGGAGATATATTAAGTGATTTTTCATTTGAATCATTTGATTTTCATTATTATTTTGAAATTTATGCATTTATCTAAGCATTTGTAATCAAATCTGACTAGTTTGAGCAACATTTTGGATAGTGGATGCAACATTTTATGCATTAGTGTTATGTGAGGTATCAAGAGGTTGAGATACACTATGAGTGTGGGATGAGGTAGTGGAATGCACCACATTAGTGTCATGAGAATCATTATTAGCAAAATAATCATTGGTATCATGAGATGCACTAATAGGATAAGAAACATAAGTAGCATAGGATGCACTAGTAACATGGGTATATATGTGGGTATTTTAAAGACCCCACTAAAGATTGATCCTACCATGTTTGTATAAATATTTTGAATGGAGGTAGAGGAATACATAGATGATGATGTCATAATGTGGGAAGGAGACATGATAGAGGGGAAAGGTTGGGACGCAATGAAAGGGCTTGCTCTAAATCCTTGATAAAAGATAGGGGAAGGTGAATGGGGTTATCTTATGTGAGGTCCCATCATGAAGTTATAGATGGTTGTAAGATATTTTTATCTATGTTGAGTATTTTCATTGATGAAAAATATTATTTTAATTATTTACTCAAGGTCACATTCATATTCTATAAAAAAATGGGCTAAGTGATGAGGAAGAATAAGGAGTCCCATAGTTGGTAGTATGGGTGGAAACATGGACATTACTTTGATCTGTGGTAGGTACCACCAAATGTGTCTTAGGAAACATATTAGGATTGGTGAAAATCATCATGTTTTTTTTATTTAATTTATATTATCATCCAACAATAAATTCATGATGATGGAATGAAGCTAAAGACTTGGAAACAATGAGGATCAATAGGTAGGATACTAGGTCAAACCAGTTAACATTATTCTATAATACAGTAGGTAGGATAAGCTATAGGAGACATAGTCAAATAGGTAAACTATGTACTACAAGTGGTTAAATTGACAAAGTTTGAAATACACAAAATTAGACAAATCAAATGTGTTAAAGGTAAACATAATAGGTAGTCTATAAGAGACTATACCAAATAGAATAACTATGTGCTATGGGAAAATAAAAAACTATAGGAAACACAATCGAGTAGGTTGACTATGTTCTGAGGGTAAGGATAAGTTTTGATAGGTATGACTCTAGATGATCTAGTGTTAATTTCTAGAAAAAATGAAATAAACACATGTGTAACTGGGTCGAACATGTCGATCTATTTAAAACACACAACACAAACCTTTACCACCACTAGCCAATATAAGTTTTGTAATAACACATACAATTATAAAAGAGCAAGAAATAAAACTAGAAATGATAATCTATATGATCATTCATTAATTTTTTAAATTATAATTTCAAAAATAAATGTGATAGGGAGTGGCTTTAGAAAGGAACTAGAAAGGCAATCTATGGATGGTTTAAGGTTGTTAAGGTTGAAAGGGATTTCTATTGGTGAAGATACTAGATTGGTATTGGGACCTAACCTCTCACTTCACAATCCCATAATGATAAGGGTGATAGGTGCTTTGCCAATATATACCATCATCTATGTATTTATACTCAGCCAAAAGCTTGAGTTGGCTTCCCCCTTGGTGATGAAATCCAAGTAGGTAGACCTTGGGTAGAATTTATTTAATGATTTTTGATATTATGTGGTTTAGAAGTGTGTAAATAAAATAAAAATAATGTGACTAAATTGATACATTAAACCTTCCTATTTAGTCGATGTGTGCTACTCTAAGTATTCAAGTAGAAAAATGAAAGATGAGTTAATTGCTAGCAATATGAGTTAATTTATTTGATTTAAGAGTATATGATCAGTTTATTCAATTTATTATGGAAAAAATATAGAACATAATTGATTGGGTTGATTCTATCTATTGAAGTAAGGGGCAAAGAAACATAGTTAAACATATCGACTAAGTCTCCTAAGCAAGAAGCATCTATAAAACTAAGTTGCTCTAATCGACTGAGTTCACTATAAGGTTGGTGTCAGATCTTAGTAAAACATATAGGAGAGGTTTATGTTGGTTTTAAGTGGTGTTATAGGGAATAATAATCTTATGAAGTAATTGGTCTACCCACCCTTTTCCTAATTCACCCTATAAGGCGTGCACTTAGAGATATTGAGACTTGATAGGTTCCTAGAAGAGAGAAAACATCATTAATTGATAGAGTTTAAAATATTGTCTATATATAATTCCCATAATTCCTCAAGTGTTCTATTCAAGATTTTGATCTTCTAAAGAATTTATTCAGACAACTTGTGGGTGGTGTTATCTTTTACTTTGATTGAAATTATAAATTTTACCATCACATCTATTTCAACATCAATCATTACATGGAAATCATCCTTCATGTTCACCCACAATTTTAGTTCACTATTATAGGCTTTGACTTATTGATTGATATAGATGATTTAATTATCAATAGCCCCATATAATTTTAACACTTCCTCAATATATTTTATCCCACTAAAAATACTTCATCTATCTAAGCTTCTAGAGTTTTTCCATATGAGTTGTATTTGTTAATGGTAGTTATGGCCTCTTAGCTAATTCTAGGAACCTTAGAAGGGGCATCTACTTGAGGTGATAATGGTGTGTCAACTTGATTGAGAATATAGTTGACATATCCTCCAACTACTTGATTTGATATCTGAATTACTCTTAGGTGAGCTCATATTTCTCTAGTATCTTAATCATTTTCTTAGTGGTCTCATGTAGATCATGAACATCACTTTATCTAGTTTCCTCCCTAATTGATAGCCTATTGAGTGTGTAATAACTTGTAATAATTTCTTATACATTACTCTCCCCATTGGGATCAACAATTTCTATGAATTATGGTACTAAAGTGTCTAACACCAATATAGAAGTGGTTTTAGATTTCTTGGGAGGGTGAGACTTAAGAATATAAACAACTACATCAAAATCTAGTATGCCTACCTATACTACCCTCCTCTTATTCAACATAGGTTGCATCCATTGAAATGACATATCTTGAAGGTAGTCACTTGAGAACTATTAGGAGGTAGTGTAAGTTGATTTGGAGGAGAAGATTTTAGAAGAAGAGGAATGGTAGGGGAATATGAAGGGGATGATGGAATTACTACCTCAACTTCTTTAGCATGTACATTTTTAGTTGCCTTTGGGGTTGAGGGAAGGTACTGTTGGGTAGTTTTGGGAATGAGAAGTAAGGGGTCACCAAGAGATAAATAATACTTCATCATAATAGAATTATTTATCTTCAGTTTCCTACCCATAATAGGGATCACTTCATAAGTTTTAGTAGATGATTTGATTTTTTCAAGATCTTCATTATCATCATCCTCAGATCTTGAAGAGTTATATGATTGAATCATCAAAAAAATAATGATCTTATTTGAAGTCAATGCAAGGGTTTAATTTGGAGGGGGTCATGTGGTTTATCTCTTAGAGCCACCAAATTTTATAAATTCTACCACTTTCTTATCGAACCATTTCTTAGTTCTGACTATGAAAACCTTGGTTCATCCCTATATATCTATAAGCTCTCTTATTGACTAATCGATGGATTGAAAAGTATCAATATATTTGTCATTTCATCTACCATATCATCTAGGACCCATTAAAGTATGAAATCCTTGATCTGATCAATAGTCATCCTACTCTAATTTTGTTTGATCACTTGATACTCATTGGGGAAATCTATCCAATAATCTTCTAGGTTAGGCACATGCACATATGAACAATCAATGCTAAGTTTCCTTTTCATAAACTAGTTTATATCAATATAATATCTATAGGGATATGAGTGAAGGGTGAATTGAGAGATACAAAACTCAATGTCCTAAGCAGTGACTATAGTTTTACATGATAAGTGTCCTGAAGAGATTGATAATGAAACTCTTAGGGCATGTCTATCTCTATAGTGTTTTTGAATTGATACTAGTTTACCAACACAACTCTATAAGTATGATATTATTATTGGATAACCTTGGTAGTCATAGGGAATATCCCATCAATCCTTTGACCCTAATATAGTTGAAATTATAGAATTGAATGAAGTAACCAAAATATGGTTGATCAAGGTAGTTGTTTCATTGAGATTCTTATTCTCGATTCTTCATCAAGAGCTTGCACTATCATCATTGTCAAAGTATAATTCACCCTTATGAAATACTTATTGCTCTGATCTAGGGTTGACTAAGGGAATCATTCATATACAATTTTTCTTGGGAGATATTACCCTGATGTGAATGGATAGGATAAATTATTTGTGAAACTAATGAATAAAACAAGTATGAAGTATTGAAGAATTAATTTGTAGAGTTTAAATTTATCATATAATGATGAAGATAATCAATGATCATCTCACCCCAATCTATGAATTTTGTTCCATTACAAATAATATTCATTACCATAAATATCCATGGGTATAAGTTTTGAGTGTTTTGATTGACAAACACATGATTTAAGAGAGTGATCATGTCTAAAAGTCCTTATTGAAATACAATTTGAAGAATTTATTTGGTATCTTGGAGATCCTATTCCTCTTATACTTTAGCTAGGAGTCATTGATCACTATCAGATATTTATCAAGATTTTTTACTAGAACTTTTATCATTGAATGGTACTCATTTTGGCATAAGTATCATGCATAGGTATCCTCATTGTCATTCCCATTGATGTCCCATATATCTTAGCCATTAGTGACCCTCTCATTTTATCTCTCTAGTTTTAGAATCATAATGTTTTACATAGGCAAAGACCAAGTCTAAACATTGAATAGATGTTAAAAAGTTGGATGCTTGTGGAAGGCCATCGTTGAATAGGAAAACAATTAATGTACTCACATTTTCTATACTCAATTTTATATGGAATTCCTCTAGGTCAACATGCCCAATCTATGAATTTATAATTTTGGGGATGTTTCCGTCTAATACAAACAATGGTTAGAAGCCCATTTATTTGTACTTCAACTCATTAGGCTTCAAAATCTTGAGATCCCCTTCAACAAGGGTTAGCAAATTAAATGGGTTTAGAGGGAGGAAATGTTGATGAGGTTGAAATGAATAGACCACAGTGGTCATGAGACAGGGTCCAATTGATGTGGAAATATACTTAGAACATATATATGAGGGAGTAAGTGGAATGAGGGGAAAATATGTGAAAAGGGATATGATATTACTCAAAAAAAATATTGAAGAGGGTAATACTATGAAAAAATCTAAAGATAGGGAGATTCAATAGAGTTTCAACAATGTGGCATCTTCGAAGTAGAGAAATCACTTTGGGATACAGATCATAGGGAATAATAATGATTCAAATGAATCCCTAAAGGGATTATAAATATTTTTTAGATAGTTGAATGTGCGATGGATGTCACCTTGACATTGCATGTGGATGAATCTTGTGTAGACATGCAGATGAGTTATGCATCCACATAGGTGAATTAAATGTGTAGATACATTTGGGCTTGTGCAAATAGTATTTACATCTATGGGGAAGTACAAGATGCAAAAGCATGGGGTGTACATGCATAACATCTATGGGGACCCACATGATGTGTATCAAGTGGGACACATAGGTACAAGGTGTGTGTCCACACATCCTGAAGGATGTGAGGGACATGTGGGCATAGGTAGGTGTCTTGAATAGGTGGTGTATTTTAGAGTCTTATGTAGTTTTAGGGTTAGGGAGGCCCAACCTTTGGGACACAAAGAGTGAAAAGACACATCATACATGTTTTAGCAAATGCTTGATTTAAATTTCTTCATTTTTTTATGTTTTTTAATTTTTGGACTTTCCAGAAATATGTTGTTCTCAATTTTATAAAATTTTGACATTTGAAAATTTTGAGGAAAAACAATATATGAAGTCAAAGAATTTCTTTTATCAATCCTAAGTTTTTATTCTCAAAATAAGCCATTAAGCATGCTTTTATATGGTGAATATGCTTGGTGGAACTCCATGTAATGATCATGTCATTGACATAGATTACTAGGATTAGGATTTGCTTGTATACTTTATTTGTGTACACATTGGGCTCATAGAGACTTTGTGTAAAACAAAATTTGATTAAGAACAAGTTGATTTTATCATACCAAGATTGAGAAGCTTGTTTTAAATTATACATGGAATTTTTCAAACTAGACAAATAACCAAATTTATTCCTACTAATGGTCTTGGGAGGTTGGGACATGTAGGTTTGTTCCTAAAAATATCCATACAAGAAGGCCCTTTTGATGTCCATATGATATAATTTCTACGCCTATGTTGTAGCCAAGGAGATTACTAGCCTAATGGAATGCATCTTGGCACTACAGAAAATGTTTCATGGTAGTCAACATCTTCGACATGTGAAAAAGTGTTTGTTACAAGATGAGATTTGTACATGTCAATGGATCCATTTGTTGTATAATTATTGCAGCACACACACTTGCACATAAATATTTTCCTTCCTTTTAAATATTCTCTTTAAAAATCAGAACCAAGTCCCAAGTTTTATTACTTTTAATATAAATAAGTTTTTTTCTATAGTTGCCTACCATTTAGGATGCTTAGAGGCTTCATGATAAATCTTTGTATCCTAAATTAATAAAAACTATGCCATGTGTGAAACACCATTTTGATGTTTTGATATATTCCTACATGGATTTTTATAATCCCCTACCCATGCATCAACTCTTTATGAACCATGCAAACCCATTTTAGTTGAGTATGTGCTAGTTTAGTAGGTGTATTCAAAACAAATTATGGCACTGACAATAGAACTATGTGTTTTAATGGTGATGGAGGAGCTAGTTGTCCCCCTTATGGCTCATCATCTAGATTGTTGTGACTCTCAAAATGGAATTCATCTAAATTACCTTAATTAATACTAAAAGTTGTTATAATTATATTTATAATTATAAAATTATAAAAAATAAATTATTCTATATATTTTTTTAATATTTATCATTCATAGATGGTTTACTTTTATAAATATATAATTAGTATACATATCTCAAATACATTTTTCAAAAGAAATATGAGATATATTAATCAGGGCACTATTTTAGATATATCACATACAACATTGATTAATGACTCCATTAAATTCTCCAAAATTTTCCTTCTAATTAATATCACATGGTATTTATCTTGCTACACCACTATGTTGATCTTGAAAAAATATTTTTGAGAAAGCATTGAGGTTTAAACACCACTATTATGCTTTTTCATTTACTTCTTTAAGAAAGAAGGAAAAAAATCCATGTGATGGTCAAATAGGCATCAAAGTTAAGGTAAAATATTAATAATTGACATTTTATAATCATTAAAGTCCACCACCACCCTGAACTACCAGTATAAATCATACCTATTAATGTGATACATTATCTTAATCACCATTATTATTTAATGTTGTTAGACTTACAATTCTATGTGGTTGTACAAATTGAGGTGGAAGTTCACCCTAAATCCCATTAGATTGTATGTTGGGTTCTTGTTCCTAATCCATAAGGCCAAACATACAAAGCGAAAATCAAAAACAAATAAAATTATGGGAAGAGATGCCAAAATTCTATGTAATTTAGTGATTCCATGTAATGCCTTCAGGATATAAAAAAATATAAAAAACAAAAAAAAAAGAGGATTATAAATGTATAAAATTGGAGAGATCACTACTTTGGGAGAAGAGGGTTAAAGAGAAGGTAATATATAATTATAGAGGTAAATAACCATAAGAGGTGTGTATTATTATTAAATTACAACTTATTTCAAATATATTATATTTTTAGGGTTTCATACATTGCCTGTATCTTTGAATTTTCTCTTATTCTCTTCATTAGTGTGTGTTTTTAAATAAATATTTATTAAATTTAAATAAATAATGTTAATTTTAGTAGACCTTCATGAAGCATCAGAACATAATATGGATTAGGATAGATAGAATATAATTTAGTGCATAGGATATTGTATTTTATTCATATAAGACGTTGGAAAATAGAAACATAGAAAGTGTGAATTATCATGCATTAAGTAGGAGGTAAGAACAACTGATGATTAATTAGAATAAACAAAGTATTAAGAGTAAATATGATAGAAGTAATCACACATTATACATGAGAATGCATGGAAGGAACAAAGTAAGAAATCACACAGGTAACCATAACTAGATAAGTCTATATTGATCTCTTCAAAAGTGTATCTCCATTCTTATTACAAACACAAGTATATATAGATGTTTCCAATCTATTATTATTCATATTATTCTCATACTTGGCACCAAATGTGGATTCTATTCATATTCTAACCTATTACAAGTCACGGATATAGGACAAAATAGACTTATACATGACAAAATTAGTACATAATGCATAAATATTAGATAAATATCCTTCACAGCTTTATAATCTAAATTATTTTATGAACACTTTATCAAACTTAAAATTTTGTCTCATCCTAAGACAATGTCATATTATCTATAAAATTACACAAGTGAGTAGAAGCTGAAGAAGTGGTTAGACCATTAAGAGTCACAGTAACCATTCAAGGCACTATTTCCAATTTTCACCTCTTATGCAATACTTAGCCACCCTTTTGGGTTTTCATATAAGTAACATACCAACCTACTACCCTTTATGAGTTTTAAATAGGCTAGAATCACTAGGTGACTAGTTTATATAGGTTTTCAACTAGCTTGTCCCTGCTTGTCTTACTAAGTCATCCCCACTACAAAATGATATTTAAAAATTTACAAAATTCATACTCTTTGTAGTAATTAACTTGATGGAGGTGGAATCAATGCATATAATGACTAAATAGAAGAGTCTTTACACATGGACTATGCAGACTTGTATTAAGATATGATTTATTGAATCTCTAAAGGTGGCTTGTATGTAGGTGTGTTGAAAATCTAGGCAACTTCGCTAGAAAAAGGAGTCAAATTAGTCTTGAAAGCATTATATTCCAATATGACTTCTTAGATTATTTATAGTAGGGTAGACAACAAAGCATGGTAACTAATGAGCTACTTAAGATCTATGTCATCAATTATAGTCATGGTTGTCTTAGTGTTGGTGACCCTAGTCTATATCTTGCCACTTAGTTGCTCCATCTTGTCTACATGATGTTGATATTGGAGTCTAATGAAGGAAATATAGAGAAGCTAACTCTACCAATTGAGGAGGTTTTCATACATGTTGTCCCTAGTATTAAGAGACTCATAGAGTACTCCATCCTTCTCTTCCCTAATGGTAGTGTGACTATTCATGTTTGTTTTGTTGGTGGTAGCCATGAAAAATTCTATGGTAGAACTGGCTAAGGAATTATTTAGTTGCTAATTCCAATCCAACAAGTTACGTATGAATTGTTGTTCTTGTAATTTTATAGTGTCTAACATGTCTTGGTAATCCCCTAGTAAATTAATGAGGGTCCTAGCCTCAGTCTTGACATCTTGTCCTAATGTGTTAACTATGAGGAGTTTTTAGGCTATGTACCATTCCTTGGTTAACTTAGAGACTATAATATTGAGTCTATATTGGTTGGACATGACTTGGTCCTTAATTTCTCAAATTACCAAATTAAGACAGGCATCCTGGATAAGTTTTGTAACTTCATGGAGGATAGCCTTCAACTTGACATTCTCAACCTTGGATTGATCCATTTTAAACTCCAAATATGTGGCCTTATACATAATGTAATCCTAAAATGTTGTTATGCCCTTGAGTTATTTCTTTAGTGGGAGTCTAGAGACATCCAATGATGCTTCATGTTGGAGGAGTGATTCCAATGTTCTTGGAGTCATTGAAGGGTTAGGTTAAGGCATGGTTGCAAGTGAGAGAGAGAGAAAGTGGTGCACTAAACATCCATAATTAAGACACCCCAGACCTAAAATCCTCCTAAGGGTAATTTTAGGAGCTGTGGACCTATTGGAGGTACATATAGTTCTTCTTATTATGGATGATCTACTTTAGCTTGTTACTGCTCAAGTACTTGCTATTATTGCACTATGGCCTAAGCCACAAACTTGAGTTACTGCATAACATCTTTAGCCTTTTTTTATTTTGATGTCCTCCTCTACTTTATTATTTATCTCTTCTTACACAACTTGTTATTTGTTTTGTTCTTCCTTTTCTTGAAGCTTATGTGCACATTATTCTTCTTTATTTTTATTTACTAGGGCCATAGCCTTGGCTTATTCAATTATAGCCTGTGTCTATGCTTGTGCATGTGCCTTATCTACACTTTCTTATTGTACCTATACTTGGGCCTGTTGTTAGCATATGGTTTCATCTTCTTATTTCTTTTTCTTTTTGGTAGATTGTATGGTTTGTTACTATGTACATGTGGCATTTTCCATGGCCTGTTATGCTTGTGCCATTATATCCTATTTTGTTTTACTTCTTCTACCTTAGCCTTGGTAGCGAGCTTAATTTCTTTGTCCTTCTGAGCTTGCACTTCCTATGCTTACTTGGCCTCATTAGTAGATTCATGTGCATTCTTAACCACTTCGATGGATTTTTTTTAGTCAACTTTTGCAACCTAGGCCTTTTTGTGGCCTCAGCTTCTTTAGCTTGCTAACTTTATTGGATTTATTATTATGCCTACTCATGGAATTTATTTTCTTCCTTTCTAACTCACCATTCTACTATATGAGTTGCTTCTTCCCTTGATTCTTATTATTCTTCTATTATGGGATGTTCAACTATGAGCTCTTTGACCTCTTGAGATTGAAGTGAAGGTGGAAAATCACTTGGATGGACCATAGATTTGGAAACCTATGTTTTCTTGCACACGAATGTGACCAATCTTCATTTTGGTGGAGATGAAGTAGAATATGGAGCAGGCTAAGCTTCTTATATAGTATCTAGTTAACCAAATATGAATTCTGTAAGGGTAGGTGAGACCCTCACCTCATGCCTAGTGCTATGATCTATGCATGAGTGACTCTTACAAGATTTATGGAAGTAGTACAAAGACATCCTCAATTGTGAAGGTGGTAGAAGGTTTCTACTAGAAGAATTCAATCCTCTACTGTAGATGCTCTCCTTCTTATTGCATAGTGTCAATGATGATGGATATAGGGCATGGTGGTAGGTTAACCCACAAATTTAGAAGAACCTTTTTATGTACTTGTAACATGTGCATAACCTTGCAAAATAATAATTCCTTCTCTTCCTTTCTCTCATATAAGTCATCAGCTATGTCAATAATAATTACCTATTAGACTTCATGTTTGTCCATCCTCATCTATGATAGGTCATATGAGATTGTAATCTAGGGCACCTTAGGATCATCTATCAAGTCATTGTGTTCCTTATCTTACACTTTAATGGAGGATATGTATATTTATGCTCAGTGAAAATATTGTACTTTACTTTTCATAACTATATAATGGTGGCTTCCTCTTGTTATTGTGTTATAGGGATGCTTATGCTAGGTGGTATAGATTAGAATTGTGTCACACACCTAGTTGAAAAAGCTTTCTATTTGGTGACTTTAACCTGTATCATGGCCATGGTAACAAAGAATGGTAGAGGTCTAAAAGGAGACCTCAGTAACTCATGGATATGTATGAATACACCTTTCAACATCAAGGTGAAAAAAACATGTTGGCCCAAGTATTAAATTACATCTAGTGGTACCCAAGGATGTGTGGTGATCAACTCTAGGCACTCATCCTAGCATGCTTTGAATTTGCCCTCATGAGCTAGGGATCCACACTCATGTGTTCATATGAGGTTGGGGAATTGTTGCATTCAACAATAGTCAGTGTCAGGGTGCACTTATCCCTCTAAGGACTTTTATTGTGTAAATAATAGAATAAAAATGGGGAACTAGTATCATAAAATCTACTTGGGTGATGTGAAGCACATGTTAATGTTTTTTAGAAACTCCTAAATGAATTATTTAGGGAAATTAAACTATTAATTTTGATGGATCATGCAATGGGTGATGTCCATGACCCTTTTGGGAATTTGTTTTGCAGAATTGGTCATCTACGAGGACCTCTGTATGATGCATTCTATGAGAATGCACACTAGTTCATCATGACTTTATTCAATTGGGATCCCTCTGGATCCCCAAACATACAAATCTTTGACCTCTTGGAGAATAGGTGGCATTCTCATCTTGTATGGAGTAAGGGATTCCCCTCGCATAGACATGCCTAAAACATAGGCCATCGCTTCTTTGTTGATGACAATGGTGGTGTCCAGACCAATGTATATGTTTCTATCATTGTATTGATCAAGAAAGACTTTTATAATCTCCCCCAAGTTGCTAAAAGTGGGAATTAAAAGTAGGTTCTCAACATCTATATTATGGAAGTGGTGAGGGGCTATGAGAACTAGTGGTTGTGTAACATCGATGGGGTTTGGGTGAAATAACTTCTACTCTGCTACTTAAAATAAATCAAATGGGTCTAGATTATTGAATTTTATTTGCCTTAGTGTCATATCAATGCCCATTTCTTCTTTTTGTGTGTCTGTTAAACCTCTAATGAGTTATGAAGTATCTATGATTGCTAAAGTGATGAAATTGAAACTCTATTGGCTCTCTACACAAGAAAACTATCTTGGCTATTAGAAATTTAGCTTGGGGAAATATTTATAAGGGTGAACTATAGACTTGGTTCATAAGGTTATGCCTTTATATATTTTGTGCCTATTGGTCTCTACATAAATGTTGTACTTATCTTTCCATTCAATATGAATGCAATTGTTGATGTGGAAAATCTTATCCAATATGAAAATTTAGATAGTCATTAGCACATGTGTGAAGATATGTCATTATGTTCTTTACTATCTGTAGGAGAGCATGAATATATGATGTTGACTGGCTAATGATTTCTTAGATATTGTGTCAATAAAACATTAGATATAACATTAACTAATTGGGGATGACCATTATACAATAAAGATCTTTATCGATGTGACTTGTCCATAAATTTCTTAGACTTAATTGATTTCTTTTGCTCTTGTTAACATCCATGATGGTGCAGGTGAATTATCCTATGTACAGTTGGTGCACATGATATTTGGTATCTTGGTTTCTAATTGGTAATGAAAATATCATCTACAAACACACATAAATAGAAAAAGAAACACACAAAAAACATGCAAAAATGAGATTTTCTAATCTACTCAGTGTTACTCAGCACCCATGCACTTAGCAGAATGAGATAAATTAAGACTATTGGTGGTAGGGCTTAAGCATACAACCATTCACCTATCTTGGAAAAATGGTTCCCTAAATATCTCTTAGAATAATGGTTCCTTGTTGTGATATTTCATGTATAACATAAGACCCTTTCCATTGAATTTATAGTTTGCCAAAAAATGCTCTGAAATGACTACCATATAAAAAAATTGGTTGATATTTATGAAATTATTATGGTGTAGATTCTTATTATGCCATGATTTCTAGCTCTACTTGTGAACTTCCTACATCTAATATGCTTTGCACTAATACTAATCTATAATATCTAGTTTGAGAAGTATGTTGGTAAGATACTCATGATCCCCTAGTCTCATAACCATTGCAATGTATAGACCTAGGTATAAAATATTCCATTAACATAATTTATTTAAGCCCATATACCAATTAGAATGGATTAAAAATTGTATCCCTCTTATATTGCATGCGATATGCCCATAAAATCATATGAATTCAATCTTCTCAATCATCCCTCTTGACATCACATATTTTGGTCAACATTTTTCCCAAGACTTTATTAGAAGCCTCAACTCGGCTATTAGCTTACAAATGGTACACATTACTTTTATGATGATAAATCATGAATTCCTTAGTAAGAGCCTTGATGGTGTTGTTTAGGAAGTATGTCCCTCATTCAATATTGAGATTGATGTGGCATCCAAACCTTATAATAATATTCTCATAGAGAAACTTTGTTAAATCCTTCATGCTATAACTAGATGGCATAGAAACTTCAACCCATTTGGTATAGTAATCAATCACAATGATAATATAACTTAATTTACTACATTTAATTAGTGGATTGATATGTCTAACAAAGTTAATGACCTATTATTCAAATGGTTGTTTGGTTAACAATGGCTACAAGGGCATTTCATCTCTTTGTAGTTGTTTATCCACGTGTTGACATAAAATATAGTGTTGTGTTACTCTATGTACATCCTAAAAATGATTAGGCCACCATAACCCACTCTATAATAACTTTTTAGCAATAGCTTCACTGACAAAATGGCCTCCTATTATTCCTTGGTGTGCCTCCTATAAGATTTGTGGTTATTCATGTTCCATAACTACCTTTCATAGTACTTCATCCTTCCCTAAATGATACAACAACCCATTTATAATGGTATATGGTAAAGCTCTGATGACAAACTACTTCTTATCTCTTTCTTGGAAGTGCACAAGGAATACTCTTTATTTGAGGAAGCTAACAATTGCTTCAAAAATTTTAGGGATCATAGAAACATGAAATAAATAAGCATCAATAGTGTCTTCCTATAATTATTTTGGTTCTTCACCATTTGGAATGCAACTGAGATGATTTAGACCCATGTTTTCTTTACTTGGCTTGATGTTGATGTGAAATTGGAATTCTTGAAATAACATAAACCATTTAAAAATGCATCCTCCAAGCATTGGTTTATTAGCTAGGTAGTACAGAGCTTGATGATCTGTGAAAACTTCAAATGGTATCCCAAGAAGAATAGTGTTGAATTTATATAGTGTCAATACTATAGCTAATGCTTCTCTTTTAGTTGTCATGTAACTATTTTCTATGTCAAACAAATTTTAGCTTGAAAAATAAATGGAGTGGTCTAGTCCACCATCTCTTGGATGCACAAACCTAACATCGAATGTGATACCCACAGCATCAATGTGCACATGAAATGGCTTCTTCCAATTTATAAAGATGAGGATAGGTGTAGTGACCAATCTTTGGTTCATTCTATGAAGGTTGATTAACACTCAATAGTCTAGACAAAATTCACACATTTGCATAGTAAATATTCTAATGGACATGAAATGGTTACATATTATTTTATAAAGTTGTGGTAATACCCTATATGGCCATGAAAATATTGCGCTTATATGGAGCTAATTGGTGGAGGCATACTCAAAATGACTACAATTTTGGCTTGGTCTACCAAAATGCCTTTACTTCATACTACATGAACTAGCATGGCACTAAAAGTTGTAAATAATAAACATTATTTTAAATTTATAGAAATGCCTAGAGATCGGTAGCATTCTAACATGAGGCACAATTTAGACCATTGTTATTTAAACAAATAAAAGACCACCCAATCATCAAGATATATTTTTTAGGAAGTCATGAATGAAATCTTTGAACATAATCACCACTACACGTGAAAAAATTATAGGTGAGTTCTTGAGGCCAAAAGGCATTACCTTATATACAAAGGATACTCATTCCATGGAAAAATAATTTTATCTCTATCTTCTTCTATGATGGGTATCTGATGATAGCCACTGAAGCCATCCATGAAAGATTAAACTTCATGTCTTGTGATAGATTTCAAAACTTCATTTATGAAAGGAATTAGAAATGGGTCATTCAAAATTTGATAATCACCACATAATTTTATCTCCCCTATTTTTTTAGGATGCACTACCATGGTACTAACCCAATATACCTTTTCTATGGGATAGATTATACTTGCATCTTACATTCTATCGAGTTCAGCTTTCACTTTCAACTTCATGTTTGGATTCAACTTGTATGGTCATTTATTTATGGGTCATGTGCACTCCTTGAGTTCAATATGCATTTAACCTAGAGATGGATTAAAACCTCTAACCTATAAAAAATTAGTGGGGAACACATCTTGATAATATTTTAGGAGTTGCATAGCTCTAGAAACTTTATCTTCAATTTAGTAATCAACTATATGTGCTAATTTAGGAATCTCCTCAGTTTTGATGTTTGCTACATGATTTTTAATAGGTTGTTGGTAAATATTACACTTTTCCTCATCAATATATTCTTGTATCATTAATTACCCTTCCCATTATGTAATTTAGATGTTGTGTAACTTGTCTTCTTATGTAGGTTCTACAATGGCATCCTTCATTAGTTCTTCTAGCCATTCAGGTTCAAATAAATTGATCAAGTTGATATTAACACCAGTATTTGAATATTCAATGTCCTCTTCTTCATATTGTATTCAGTTCCATGGATTCATGAGAGATTGTTCTTATTTCTTGGTAGATTTATATCTTTTTAATGTTATATTTAAACCACAAACTATATTCTTTTACATAGTGGATTCCATCATAGTTCTTAAATCTTCTACACACCCATGGTATAGGAAATGTTTGATTTTTAAAAGAACATTTTGAACTAGAGGGTTCTCATCTTTAAAAAAAATCTTATGTATGAATTTGATTTGCACTTGTACCTAGTGCTTTGTCTCCCTCCTACGTTCTTGATGCATATACCATGTTGATGGTAAAGGAGCTAGTGTATAATGAAAGATGTGAACCCAATACTTTGATGCCACATGTGATTTAGTCCAGAGTTCAACAAATTTATGAATATGGATTTTAGGAAACTCACCTTCTTGGTAGAAAGGCCAATTAATTCTGATGACCTATGGTAGTTGGAATCTTCTAATCATGATTTTACACACTTCATCCCAATCGAGTTGATCATTTCTATGAATTATCCACCATATCACTTCAATTCCCTTCAAATCATAATTCAAAGCATTGACCAAATGACTAATGGTAGGTACATGAACTTATAGGTGTAGAATGAATTTATTGATATCCTCAATTGCATAGTATATATGGATTTGTCTCTCATGTACAAAGACCATTCTCATAGATCAAAGTTCATGATAACCATGATCCTAGTTGAGTAGGTGTATTTCTAAGTCTCTAATAACATACAAAGATATTTTCCATGGTAAATTACCTTAGCTACTTAGCTCTATATAATTATTCATATGATATTTTTGATAGAGAAAATTAACTTCTAAATGAGTAGGGGATTTATCAAACATAGATGCACAATCCTCTATGACAAACTGGGTTGTCAATGACTAAATAACTATTAGTTTAGGATTTTATTATTTAGATGTCTTTAACTATTGAGTTAGTAAATATTATACCTAAGGTTTAGTATGTTCATACAATAAGTTGCACTCAATTACACATAGGGCTTTTAGGTTCTCTTCAGAGTTTACCTTCATCCAACTAGTTTCTTGCATGACATATAGAGAATCTAGTTCTGTCATAATGGGATAGGGTTTGTGCACCCTATTTAGAGGAATGATGGCAACTTTGTCTTCTTGATGTGCCTCTAGTTGAGTTTTCATAGTATTGATAATCATCTGACCATCATATGCCTATTTCTTGCCAATCAACACATGGTAAGGTGTTGTTGTTATCTTCATATTGATGAATTCAAAGTCACCTCATAGGGTTAGTTATACAAATTTTATCTCAATGTATTCTAATTATCCAATGGGCTCAACTCTTCTATAGTCAACTAAGCTCAGAGTTATTGGGTTGTAACTTAGAACTAGTCATCCAATAGCTTCCCATGTAGATATGGGAATCATGTTGACTGTGCTGCCAAAATTAAAGACAACATTTGTAATTTCATACCCCATAAATTTAATGTTGATTCATGCATCTACATACCATGGTTTATTTATTGTGATGTACCCAATAATATTTTCTATCTTCTATTGCCTCGTTTTACACACTCTAGTAGATTGTGTAATAAGTTTGTGATGTTATAAGAGATGTCTTAATTACATAATGTGATTAAAAGTTTTATTAAATCTATCAACACACTAACAACTAAATCTTGATGCATAATGCACATGATCTGGCCATACATTTAGGCATCTATTATTACAACATCTCCTTCAATAGTGTCTTGACATTGAGTGTTTTTCAACATATTTTTATCTTCATACATGAATCCCTTTTCTATGTTGTGTCTGGGTATTTGTCCTATTTTGCTTTTCAAAATCCCTTGTATTGAAGCATTTCAAGAGAAGGAAAACCTCTTTCTACATGCTGGTGTCATGTAACAGTGTTTAGGAATGCATCTTCCTTAGGTTGTACATTCACCATATTAACATTCCTAATAGCCTTATCCTTTCTTTGATTTTCCAAGATAGGATAGTCTTTTATCTCATGATGGTCATATACTATGTAGTATGCATAGTAAGATTATCTTTAAGGATTCAAAGGGAAATTGAATTGTACATGATTATACTCTCCACACAAATATCATTGCAAAGGAGGGCATTGGTAGTTCTTTCCCCTACCACATTGGTACCTTCCTTTATATCTACCCCTAGAACCTCCTCTATTTGACTGATAACCTCATCTATACCCTCCTTGTTGATATGTTGTATTATAATGCTAATGCTACTTGGTATTATCTCCAATTCTAAATTATTATTTTCAAACTAGTGGGGTCCAACTAGTTTACCACTATTACATCATTATTTGACTCTAGGGTGATGCATACTAGTATTACGATGATGGTGATGTCCAAGTTAGTGAAGGAAGGGTCTAACCAATTTGACCTTGAGCTTAGTACTATGACATACTAGGAATCCATTATGGACCAATTTAGGTCACAAAACCTTTATCAACCTTTGGGCCTAGGATCATTTATTTAACAAAAGACACTTGTTATGTAGTGATGGCAAATAAATTTTTGGTGTTGTCTTCTTTGAGCTCCTATAAATCCCTATAATTATTTTCATTATGATTATGTAACTTACATACATTACAATATAAATTCTATGGGTTATTGACATACTATTTCAAGAGATGACACTACATTTTTATTTGCCCTACTACTCAATAAATTTCATAGAACTTTATCTTGATCTCTGGACAATATCCTATGATTTCCTTATTTCCCACACTCCATACACCATAGATTTAACTTAGATTTATCTACCTCATAATATTGATCAATCCTCTTTATAAAATATTTTAATATTTTTTTAATCTTAGAACTTGTGATTGGAGATTCTCCATAGTCTTCAATTTGCTCCACTCATAGGGTAGTAACACTAGCATTTGCTTTAATATCACATTGAGTCTGCACAATAATAAATTTGATTCTAGAGTGTAGTCCTTAAAAAAACCACATAGTTTTATTTTTATCTATTAAGGCAAATTCTAGCTTATTCATAACATCAGAGAACCTACAATCATAGTTGTGGACTGATTCTCCTGACTTCTACCTTATCTCCTTCAAGTCATAAATAGTCTAGCTTGTACATTTATTTATCTTGAATTTTATGATAAGTCATTCCTTAAATTATTGAGACTTGCCTACATAATTTCTCTATGGAATATTAACTCAAGTGATCTTATGGTTAGTGCCCTTATGAACTAGGAATTTGACTAAGAAGAATATATTAGTATCATGTTAGTGAATGAAACCAAATCAAAAACAAACTAAACTAACATATTCATGTCTAGTTACTAAGGTGAGCTTAAAAAACTAAAAATTAAGGAAAAACAAAAATTCCTTCACCTTTCTTGGATGCTCTAAATGCCTTTATAGGAGTGTCTTGCTCGATTTTGTGCTCACGAAGTCCTTGGCAATGGAAGCTTGGTTACCTCCATCTCTCCTTGGCAGCTTTGGCTTTGGCTTGGCTTGGATTAGAATTAACTTGGCATGGTAACAATAGTTTTCATGAAATTTTTGGAATCAATCCTACATTATAACTTTTCATAAATTAAGCTTAAAAATGATGTTCATGGCCTCTCTATTTATATATTTTCAAGAATGACTAGAATCAACCATGACTGTCCATCTCAAGATTGAGATGTGTTGTCATGGATTAATTGAATTATGTAATTAAAATCCATAATTATCCTCATCATGAATTTGGAAGAAGGGACATTAATGAGTCATGAGAGGTAATAAAGAGGCATGGAAGACCCATAATCTTGATATCTATGGCATTTATGGCCTAAAGATGTCTTCCCAAGAAATGAGGTCACCTCATGATGTAGATATTCAATATTCATTTCTAAAAACAAGTTTTCAACAAGTTTCTGTGGAATTATAATTATGCCTTGATTTGGATCAATTAGCTCTTAATCAGGATTAAGCACTCTATGAACAAATTGATTAGAATGTCTTGTTATTGGTCCAAAATTTGACTGGATTATGATTAAAAGTCAATGTCAGATGCATTGGATTTGTCATCCCATTTAGGATGGTACCAACACCAAATAAAAAAGACATGCATTTCATACAATAAATTTGATATAAAAGAGTAATCCAGAGCACCCATGTGTAAAATTGGCATTTTGACTTAAAATGATTTGATCAAAGTTAGCTGGCCCATAAATTGCATTGCCCCATTTAGTGATACCCTGGCCAAAATTGACATATGAATATGTCAATTTCAACCCATTTGATTTTCTTTAGTTTTTTTAGTCCAAATTGTGCACTTTGGTGGAAATTGGTCAAAACCATGGTTAAAAGTCATTAGTGGCTAGATTTAAGTGTCTATAATTTGCCCCTATTTAGGAAGGTATTGCAAGTTATAAGCATAATAATGTCTTCTCAAAGAATGAAAAGGTCTTATATGTCTATAACTATAATGATGATAAACTAATTATATGATGGTTTTCCCCCTCGAAGGAATGGTTGGCATAAGTAGGTCAACAAATGGTCCCTTGATAAGAAGTGAAACTAGGGGACCAAAGAAATGAAAGATGATGAGGTGAAAACACAATGATTTTGAAAAATTAGTCAAAATCATTGAGAATGCAAGTGGGATGGTGTAAAATAGTTTTCCCAAAGGTGGTTATAAGTATTGTACCTCAATAGTGGCAACGTGGTATGATAACACAATGATTTACCCAAAGGTGGTTATAATCATTAAGAAGATGGAGTTGCCCCAGTTAAGATAAACAAATAAGATAACAATGTACCCATGTATGGGAAAAAAAATTAAAATAGTGAGAACATAATGATTTGCCCAAAGGTGGTTATAATCATTAAGAAATACAGGTGGGATTGTATACAATGATTTAACCATATGTGGTTATAATCATTGGACCTTGATTATGGAAAAAATGATAAACTTGGTTGAGGATGATGATAACTTAACATAGAGGGTAATGATGAATTAGAACAACCTACTAGTAGGGAGATGCTCATCCAAATTAATAAAGGTTGAAATTCTTTTGTGGTTAATTACTCTATTTAGGATATGATTGGGATTGATTCAAGATGTTAGTAATAGAGAGATGTTGATTCCACCATTGCTAAATAGGCTTTTTGAAGCTAAGGTTTATTATAGCATGTGTTGGTAGGCATCATGGTATAACATCATGAGGATTTGGATACAATATGCATGAGGACTGAATCCTGTAATCTAATAGTCAACATAAAATAATACACCAATGATAAAAACCATGATGACAATGTAAACATATGAATATGGATGGATTCAAGTATAAGTGTGGGTAAGGAATCACCCAATCAACACAAATAAACCAAATCAAGGCAACAATGTTGAAATAAAACAAACAAGCAGACAAATAAACAAAATAAGTAGAGATAAACAAACAAACAATGTAATAGAAACCATATGAACATTGACCCTAAAAAATAGGTGATAACTTAACAAATGAACAAAATTGGGGAATAGAAGAAAAGCAAGGGGGTGGTTGAGTTGTCTCCATATGCACTAGGAAAGTAGATGTTGCCTACATAGTTTCATGGATGTAATATCCAATAAAAAACATCAGGCCAAATGTAGTTATCCTAGGGAATAGGAAGAATATGATAATTTATAAAAATAAACAAAATGGATGTGATAGAAGACGAGAAATGGTCTTGAAAAATGGAAAGTGCATGAGAGAAAAGGCCAAAAAAGATGGGGAAACTAAGTGACAATTGGTTTGATTGCAACTTAGTAAGGGTTCCCAGAATCCTTAAGGCAAAGAAGCGATTAAACATTTTTGGTTTTTTCTAACAATTTTACAAATGTTTTTGGAATTTTGAAGTATCTCAACTAGATCAAAAATGATGAGACACTAAATGTTTTAAGCTCACAAAATGATGAGAGATTTCAAACTGAGGTTGCTCATAAAATGGTGAGAGCATGGTGGAAAGGGTGATTGAGCTGACCTCAACAAGTATCAAACATTACCTACATAGTCCCAGAGTAGGACCTCAAGTCACTATAGTTTAACCTTACAATAAAGGAATTTGACTAGTGTAGCAGTCAATTCAAAAAAAATAGGCATATGTGGTAAAAAGGAATAGTATGGCATAGGAAGTGGTAAGCTGGTATGTCAAGACTTATTAAACAAATGTTTCTCCTAGTTTTCCCATAGGTGGTTATAACTAGGACACAATGTCATAAATCAATGGTACTAATTTACCCAAAGGTCGTTATAATTAGTAGCAAGACTGGTGATAAGAAAGGAATAAAAAATGAAGGATGCAACTGCTAAAGCTTCTATCATATTGCTCTAATATATGATTTATATCTAAAGTACTTGAAACAATTGATGAAATTGATCAAATTCCTTAATGCTAAAAATGCATAACAAATGGAATTAACCAAGGTCAAATAGGCTAGGGTTTAGAACACATCTAGTTAATAATATAGAATGGTAAAATCGATAAGGCTAAGAGGACAGATAAGAATGATATTTGTACAAAGAAGAATAGTGATAAAATGGCAGCACTAAAATGATCTTTACAAATAATACACCTTAGCATTCAAGCATAATAGTACTTGTGGTGAATAATATTCATTGGCTCAAAAAGTTCATCTCCATCTAGTGTGGCAAGCCTATATACCCCTGATCCATATTCTATAGTAATGATGAAAGGCCATATCTAGTTTGGTTTGAATTTACCTTTATGTTTCTTCTCAGCCATGGTATTCTTTTGGTTTTCTTTAAGAACAAGATCTCCAAGTTCAAATTTTCTATATTTGACACATCGATTGTAGTGGCCTTTGAGTCAGTTCTGATATTCCTAAAGATTGTTGAGTACAACTATGCATTTTTCATCAAGTAAGTCTAGCTCTTACAAGTAAGTTACTCGATAGTCATGATCATCTAGTACATATTTGAAAGATATGCATAGTGAAGGCAATTTGACCTCAATGGGAAGGATGGTTTTAGTACCATAAATAAGTGAGTATGGAGTGGTTCTTGTAGGAGTACAATGATTGGTATAGTATGCCCCAAGGGTAGGGAATATCTATAGGTGCCAATCATGATTGGCATCATTGACAATCTTTTTGAGAATATTGACAATGGTTTTGTTTGATGCTTTGGCTTGGCCATTACCTTTAGGGTAATATGCTATAGAAATTTGTTGTGTGATGTTATATTCGGTACATAACTAGTTTAAATCTTTGTTCTTGAATGATCCTCCATTATTAGATATAATGTCAGAGGGGATACCATAGTGGTAAATGAGATGGTTGAAGATAAGTTTGGAAATTTGCTTTCTAGTCATGTAAGTGAGGGGTATAGCTTCAACCCACTTAGTGAAATACTCAGTGGTGATAAGGATATGTTATGACCATCAGATGAAGTGGGGTTGATTTTTCCAATGAGGTCAAGTCCCCATATAGAAAATGGCTATGGTATCAACATTGGTTTTAGATTTTGTGTTAGGGCATGAATTAGATTAGCATGGCATTGACATTTTTCAAACTTATTTACATATGCAGCTACACCTACATCTATCATAATCTAATAATAACCTATACATAAGATATTTTTGGATAGGACTACCCCACTAGAATGAGCTCCACATGCTCCTTCATGAACTTCTCTTAATACTACTATAGACTTTGCCAAAGTTAAATAATAAAGCAGAGTTCCATTAAAACTATGGTGGTAAAGGGTGGATCCAAGCAGATTATAATAAGTGGAATGATGAATAAAGGCTTTGGTTTGTTTTTGAGATAAGTTAAGTGCTATAACTTGGTCATGAAGGTAGCTATAAAGGTTTGAGTACTAGATAGAATTAGGACCAACAATATCATAAATCATTACAATGGTTGAAAGTTCATGAGCTGGTCCAAACAAATTCTCAACAAAGAATTGATATTCTCTAGATTTGTCTATTTGTCAAATTAAAGAGTCGATAGTAGACATGACATCTATAGTTATATTACTGCCCCTTGGTATATGCTCAAATTAGATATTTTCAATTTGTTGTTTTAGGGTATTAACCATAGCCTTATATGGAACCAACTTATCATCTTTGGTCTAAAAATGGTCTGTGACCTGATTGATGATTATTTGAGAATCACCATGAACTTTTAGATGAGATATATTCTATTTTACTACCTATCAAATTCTTGTGATAAGTGCTTCATACTCAGCCATGTTGTTTATATAAGGAAAGTTTATTCTAAATGATTTAGGGATTAGATTCCCCTATGGTGTAATAAAGAAGAGGCCTAACCTGAATCCATGTGCAGTAAATGAACCATAAAAATATAAATTCTAGTGTTGATCCTCAAGAGGTGTGTCAATGATGGTCATTATGGATTCATCAAAGAAATGAACTGATAGTGGATTTGTGTCTACAAGAGGTGCTTTAACAAGTTGATCTATAATAACTTGTCCCTTGCTTGCCTTCTAATTGACATACTCCATGTCAAAATCACTAAGAAACATGATCCATTTGACCATTCTACCTTGTAAAGCTATTTTAGATAATAAATACTTGAGTGGATCTACTTTTGAAATGACCATGGTCTTATTATTCAACATGTAATGGCATAGTTTCTAAGCTATAAAGACCATAACCAAACAAGATTTTTTAATAGGTGCAACTTATGTTCATATGTGACCAAGGTACAACTTAGGTAGTATACAACATGCTCTTTTCCATTGTTATCATGTTGAGCCAATAGTTCTCCCAAGGCATTTTCGGTAGCTAATAGATACAATAAGAATGGCCTTCCTGACATAGGAAGTAACAAAATAGGTGGATTAACTAGATAATCCTTAAGTTGTTGAAAATATATTTGGAAGTGGTCATCCCAGTGAAATACAACTCCATTTTTTAGAATATGTGTAAATGTATGACATTTGTCTACTAATTGAGAGATGAAGCATCGAACTAATTGGATCTTTCCCTGTAAACTATGAAGCTACTTCAAATTGGTTGGTGATGGCATCTTGATTATAACATGGACTTTGGCCAGATCAACTTCAATGCCTCTATGAGACATAATGAATCCAATTAACTTTCTTGAGGTTACTCAAAACACACATTTCATTGGATTGAGTCTAACTTTATACTCCTACAATATTTATAATATCCTTTGTAGCATTGTTGGATGGTTAACCCTAGTTTTAGATTTTCCTAATATGTCATCGACATAGTCTTCAATAATATCATGCATCATATCATATAATTTGAAATTCATTTCCCTTTGATATGTATCTATAGCATTCTTAAGACTGAATGGCATTACCTAATAAAAAAATGTTCCCCATGGAGTGGTGAATGATGTTTTATGTTAGCCTTTTGGTGCTATTTTAATCTGATTGTATCCTAAAAATCCATCCATGAGTGAAAGCATTTCATTACCTACCATGGAGTTAATAATCATGTCAATATTAGATAATGGAAACTCATCTTTAGGACAATCTTTGTTTATGTCTCAAAAATTAGTGTAGATTTTGATTCTTTTAGGATTTTTGCTAACAAGTACAACATTAGATATCCATTCTGAGTAGTCAATGGACTAGATACATCCTACTTCTAGGAGTTTTTCCAACTCTTTATTTACCAAGACATCAATGCGAGGATACATCTTACACATATTTTGTTTCACTAATTTGGCATCAAGATTGACCACAAGGTGGTGTAGAACCAAGGCAGTGTCTAAACTTGGCATGTCAAAATAAGCCCATGCAAAGATATTTACAAATTCTCTCAATAGATCTGTAAAGACTTCACATTCCTCTTCAGTGAGGGATGCACCTAATTTTATCCATTTCAAGTCTAATGGAATCCTGATGTTGACCTCTATTGTATCTTTGACCAAAAGGGTCAAACCATCTTCTAGGATAGTAGACAAAGACTTGAACTATTGGACTATATTAGGGTCATCTGTTAGGACTTGCTCTTCAACATCTCTTAGTCATGATGAATCTAAGTCCCCCAATGGGAGATCTAGCCATGTGATAAAAATAGTCACAAATTCTTGAAGAATTTGATCAAATACTTGTTGTGCAAAACTAAACTCAGATCCATAGGCAAGTTCATCATTAGTGGTCTCCTAGTTTAAATTTAAAGAAGAATGAATGCCCCCATATAATAGTGCCTGAAATAGGTTTTCACCACTAGACTAACCTTTATCTTTACTTTTTCCCTAGTCAAAAAATGCCTTGAAGAGGTTTTCACTTTGTAACCTTAATTTTATACTTATTTTTTTTTAGCTAAGGGTGTTCACCCATTCTCCAAAATAGGATTCAGGATCCAATGTGATTGAGAATCCTGATTTGTGATCTCCCAATAGAATGTTGTCTCTAAGGCCTAAAAAGTTACAAAATTCCTTATCATTTTGAAGCTCATCAATTGGCAAAGTGGATTCTTGGTGGTCCCAATCTATTAGTTGAGGATAGTATAACGGTAATAGGCTATGATGAATGATTGAAGTAAGGGTAAAAATGACATTGGTATCTAATAGGTTAGTCTCATCTAGGTCATCAAAGGTGATGCTATGATCAGACTCTACTTTGTTATCAGCATCATTCTCACTAGGCATTGATGATGGAATTTGAATAAGATATGTGGGGTCACCCCTAGGTGGTTTAAATCCAAGTCCATAAGGTCTTTCATACTTGGTCATGGAAATTGGCTTGATGGTTCCTTGCTGATTCGATATGAGGCCTCTTCCTTCATAATTATGATGCTCCATGATCCTATTAGGAATAAGATACTTTGCACTTTTATAACAATCAACTTGATCATCATTATATAACCATGATTCATCCCCTTCAAGAGGGTCATGTTCTAGGCCAGATGTTAGTACAAATGTGATAGGTCCCTTATCTTTATTCTTTCATTACCAATGCATATATAGGGTGAGTTTAGGTCACCCAAAGGTTTTTAGATTATGAGGAAGATTGGAAATATGAAATGTATCATAGGTCACATACTCTCCCAATCTATTATCTAAAATGGTGAAATGATTAAAAGCTTTAGGAGGTGGCATGTGAGAAAGGGAATCCAAGGTATTAGGATATATGCAATTATCTAGTAAAGGATCAATAAGTATAGCCTTTCCTTTATCATACTTGGAACTTGAATTCATGTCATATTGATAATTGTAGCTTTAAAATTTGGCCTCAAGATGTTTGCAGTGTTCATATGGGTGTAAATCTCCTAGAATATTCACTTCCATCCCTAAGTGGAAAAACTTGATACATTGGTGCAACATTGACAAGAGTGTATGAATCTCATGTAACCAAGGCTTACCTAGAAGCATATTGTATGATAACTCAAGATCAAGAAAATTTCAAAGTGTATCATGGGTCAAAGGCCCAATGATAATTGGTAACCTAATGGTGCCTTATGATTCTCTTTCTTGATTATCATAGGCTTAAATAGTTATCATTTTTGGCTAGAGATCTGCCATTATGTACCCAAGAAGTTTGATGAGCTTTAGAGACACTATGTTGAGGCATGATCCATTATCTATAAGGACATACTTCACTTTATGCAACTTTATATAAACTTCTATGTACAATAGATTATTATGGAGTGGGCTAAGGGAAGATATATCACTTTATTTGAATGTGACTTGTTGGGTTGGAGCTCTAACCAAAGCTTGAAATTTATCAAGGGATATGTCACTATAAATATTGGATTGGGTTAAAAACTCATTCAAGATGTTTTTGTGGATTAATTATGTTCATATCAAATCTAAATTAAAAATTTTTTTTGGTGTCTTCTAAAATTGTTTGATAATACCAAACTTCTTATCTTGGTTAGTATTGAATGGTTTATTCTGACACTAAATGGTTGATTAGATAATAGGTAAAGTGGCATATGGTTATGGTCTTAGGATAGTAATCTTCAACATTTGAGTTGTGATTACATAATCAAGATTAGATATTAAACCATGATTGATAACAAATGTTGGGAATGGTGTGGGGCTAGATAAGACAAGTCTTGATTGTCAATACACTTGTATGTGGTCACATAGGAAGGATGAGTTCTTGATATAAGGTCCAAAAGTGGAAGTCTAAGTTTATTGGCTTACCTGTATGTAATCCCAAGTCAAATAAGGATTATCTATATAATTTTATTGAGTGTTGTTGTTTATAAATGTTCTAGATTGATTAATGCTTGGTCTAGGATTAATGGAGATGGTGTTAATGCTACCCCCTATAATATGACCTACAACTCTATTGTATTCATGTGTAACTGCATGGTAGGTTTGTTGGTTATTACCATTATAACTTTGGTTTTGTCCATTGTTCTATCATTGTGGGTTTTATTATTGATTTTGTTGATTCTACTAGTTTTGTTGGTTCAACCTTTGATTTTGATATTGATGATTTTATTGCACTAGTCAGTGTTATTGTTGTTGTTGTTAATTATTATGTCAGGGAAAGGGGTTTTGATAAATCCTAAGAGTTTGATTAGAAGTAGTACCACTATTTAATTTTATCTCCCCATTATCCAATATATTCTCAATCAAATGCTTGATTTGAACACATCTTTGTAGATTATGCCCATTAAACTGATGATATTTATAGAATTCATTTTCATGGTACCAATCAAGATATAGAATGCCTTTTAGATAATGCTTTCGTATCAGCCAAATAATTAGATTAGTGGTGGCAAGTTTGTAAGATACATATTTAATAATCTCTCCTAGGTCACTAAAGACACGACATGTAGGCAAAATTCTCCTTAGAGAAGGGGTTTGCAATGGTAAAGGCTATTGTATTTATTGCACATGTCTTAGTTGTTGTGCTTGTGACATTGGTTGGAGAGGTTTTTGAGTAGGAGTAAGTTGAAAAGTTTGCGTGGATGATGTTTTCACCATTTAGACATGATGTGATTCAGTAACTCTATTTCCCACAACATTCTTATTGTGGTTGAATTACTTTGGTCTTTCTTGGTTATTGGCCTATGCCAGTTGTGATGCTTGAACTTGAATGGGATGTTGATTCTAGCCATTTTCCTGATTGATACCTTGATTTTGATTAGTGGAATTAAGCTTGATGACTCCTTTATTGATGATCACTTGCTCAATCAACAAACTTTTATCGATGATCTCCTTGAAAGTATGTGCACATTGTAGTTCTAAATGATAAGCTATCTCACTATGTAAATCTTTTGTAAACATAGTGGCTAATTGTTCATCTAGTAAACTATAGGTGAAACAACTTACAAGGGCTCTCTATCACTATAGATAACTTGCATAACTCTCACCAGCCTTTTGTTTTATTTGTGTTAAGTCAACCAATGAAATCTCATATTCAAGATTATAGGAAAAGTGTTGCACAAAATTATCAAAAAGATCATCAAAATCTGTTACTAAATTGTTAAGAAACTTTAAAAACCACTCTAAAGATTGTCCAACCAAGCTCCTTGGAAATAACAACAAAAGGTATATATCTCTATATGCCACTGGTTGACATGTGATAAAGAACTTAGTTAAATAGGCATTAGGGTGACCTTTCCCTCTGTATTTGTCAAATTTTATTGGTTAGTATCCTGAAGGAAATGGTATCTATAAGTACTCCATTTTGAATATATATAAACAAACATCATCTAGCTTAAATATTTTAGCCTGTTTCCCAACCTTAATGGCAGTTTTTGCATCCTTCATTTGTTATAATTCTTAGGATAGGAAACTGGAAGGAAAATTAGTTTGAGGGAGAATATTGGTTTGGGTAGATGGTTGGAAGGTCAAAAGTGGGACACTTTAACCAGGGTATGATGGAGATATCTATTGGGGTATATTGGTTTGGTTGGAAAATGGACCAAGAATGTGCATATGTGGATTAAGATGCACTTGAAATTACACATTTAGTTATGTGATATTATAATTTGGATTGGTTATGAAGGTTTGATTTGGAGGATTTTTTGGTTGGGATGGAGGGATATAACTATATTTTTCCTATTGTGGTTAAAAAGAGACATGTTATCGACTAATCAAACCTTACTAATGAGTGGGAGCTTGTGAACGAAGACCCTGTCTTTGAACTTGTGGCACATTTTGAACCAATGGTTGTCTAGTAGGTACTTGAGAAACATGGAAGCCTCTTTGTTGCATGAATCCCTATGGGGAAGTGAAAGCAGGTTCAAGATTTGGTATCTGTCATTGACCAATATTTACATGTTATTGACTAGTCATTGTTTGGTTTTGGATTGGTATACTAATCTATGACTGAGGAGGTATATTTGCCACTACTTGACAAGGTGGAACATTAGTTACCCCTTATTGAGGTGGAAATAAATTTAGCCTCTATTACATTGGTACACTAGATTGTGCCTATTGTTATGAAATACTACTCATCATTTATTGAGGAGGAGTAGGATTCATCACATTTAGCTATTGAGGTGTGACATTGGTTGTTGGTTAGATACCTAATCCTATTGGTTTCACACTTGATGAAGTAGCTAGTTTAGGTTGGGATGCAAAAACTCTTACTCCTTGGTATGATGGTCCACTCATGGTATTAACTATAGGCACATGTTGTTGACTAGTTGTTTGTGCGTTAGTACCACTTTGATTTGGATTGGATGTTGCTTGCACATTATCCACTATATTTTGATCATTATTCTAGATAGAAGTAGAAGAAACTTCTTCAATAATAGACATATGCATCAAGTTGTCTACCAAAGTATTTTAGATGAATGGGTCTGAACTCTGATTCTCTTAACTAGTTAACTCTATCAAAATTCCTATTGAAGGAACTAAGTCAATAAGAGGTTTTCTTACCATGTTCATCTAATTGATATTATGTGATAGATTTGGATAGGTTTGATATGCTATCTACATTTGATTAAAGTGGTCTTCCATGATGTTTTTTCCTCTATTAGGCAAATTGGGGTCTTGATATGTTGTTTAGACTAAATCCAAAGGATTTCTAGAAGAAGCCTATTGATCGTAAATTATGTTATGGGGCACTCTTACTAGGCTTGGTAAATTTTCATGGGGGAATTCTACTAGAAACTTGGCCCCTACCTCTATGGCTCTAACCAAAATATCATCTTTGTTATTTGAAAAATGTCACTCAAACAAAAATGGATCATACGTGGAAGTTGTATTAATAGAATATGACTGTTGAAGAACTGGCTCATCCACTATGGGTATTATATCTAGGTATTATGTAGTTTGTTCTTGGTCTTGTTTTAAATAAGGTGGTGTGTTAACCAAATAGTTATCAAAGGGATCTTGGATTTGTGCCCCTAATTTAGTATTATAAGAGGGATAAGAATCCATCTCATAATAAATATTATCTTCATAGGGGTCTTACACCATTTCTTTTTATGAAACCATATTACTAATCCCTAGATTGTACATGAGTCCACTACGAGTGTAGGAATACATATTGGGGTCCATAGTCAATGCCTTTGTGATAAAAAGGTCAAATAATTCCATAAACTCTAAAAAAGACAATGTCTAAAATAGATGGTGTTCAAACTTGGTCTAGCTTTGTCAAAAGGATCAAAAGGTTTATGCAAATATTTAGTGAAGAAAAAAGCTAGCATTAAATATCAAATGTCTCCCTATTCACACAAAGATGAGCAAGTAAATAGGCTAAAAATCAAAATGCTAAACTCTAAGGTTGAAGTGTTTCAAATTAGTCTATTCTAGGAAATTAAAAGTTTCTAGGTCTTTTGGCGACATGTAGCATCAAAATATAGGCTCAAACAAGGCATGTGCTAGGAATCTTGGCCAAACGGTGTCAAAATCTAGACTTTGAAATAGATGAAAGTTTTAATCTGATAGATTTGAAACACTTCTAACAAACACTAGGCATTTGATTCTTGGACATGAACTCGATCAACTAGGTATAAGGTATGAAACAAAAATTACTTTAGAGATAGTTTATTTTCTCACAAATAAAGGTATAAAACTTATTTCTTTTGAAAAATAAGCTAGACAAAAGTGAACGGTATAACTATACTAGACAAAGGATCATAAAAGTACACTCAAATTGGTTTGAAAATGTAGGAAAAAATATTAACTCTATACAAGAAGGTCTATGAAGTAATATTTGAAATGTTTTGGGTAGCATAATGATACTAAACTACTCAAAAGGTGTGGCTAAATATTTGTTTCAAAAACTCTCTAAGGAAAAGATAGTTTCCCATAATTTTAATAGCATAACACTACTTTTCTTGACTCAAAATGTTGTGGTACATAGACTCAAAGTGAAAGTGTTTAGCATGAAATGACTTAAGTCTATCAAGTGGTGATAATGATCATGAGTCTTAAACGACCTTCAACCCAAATTGGAAATTGAACCTAGGTTCCTTCAAGTTTAGTGTAAATAGCGAACTCACTTAACACATCAACCCTATGAGCTTATAAAGGTGAAAGTTTGAATTTAGATTATAAATGAAGGACTTATATAACTATGGAAAAGGTCTAGACTCAATTGGGTAGTATAAATACACCAAAGGGGATGATATGACTCCAAGTTTTGATGAACTTTGAACAAGGCAAATTGATGATTTCACATGGGAAATATAATGCCTCTTTGTTCAAAGGAAAATGAGGACCATGTGGTTGGTTTGTATTATTTTTTTACACCAAGTTTTAACTCTAAAAAAGACTTTAATCTAGGATAAAAATTAAATAATTAATTGATATTCAATCCTAAACTAGTAAGGTTGATTGGTATTGTTGGAATCCATCAATATACATCATTTGAGAGGATTTTTTAAAGTGTTCATCCAAAAGTAAATGTGCATTATAGAGTAGGGTTTTTACACCCCCCCTTCTCTCAAATGACAATACTATGACATGGACCTTGAAGCACACCTTGCACCAACAATACTTTCATGGCAAGTGGGGATTTGTCTAAGATCTACAAGTTTTTGAATGTTCTAGGTAAATCAATTGCACAATTACTTTCATGTCAAAAAATGCAAAATAAAATCATGGAGTTTGGGTTTATATCACTTGGCTTGTTGCAAAAAGTCCTAGTAATTTTTACAACCACTACATCCTACTATTTGCTTAGTATAGTGCGATGTCCAAAGTGCCACTATGTCTCGTGTGCAATTCCAATTAGGAGCCAAATGAAGTTAATGTTAGGAGGTGAAATCCAGGTCAAAGCTTCCCTAAAGAAATCATAAGAGGTGATGAATTTCCCCTTGCAAGCCAGGTTTGCATAAAAAAAAAGAAAGCATGAAACATAAAGACTTTAGGGTCATTTTCAAGGTCACCCAAACTTTGACGAGTTTTTGGGGAGTTCTTTAGACGACTTTCTTTCTAAGCCTTGGACAAGGCTATTTACAATAGGAATGGTGATTTTGATTCCAAGGGTTCCCTTAAGGGGGACAAATGGAAGAGCATGCATGCAACACCCCTCTTTTTGCCAAACAAAAATCTAATTGAAACAAATAAGTGAATACAAAAAGCTTGGAAAGGTGAGTTCATTTTTAAGCCCAAATTCAAAAAATGAGGTGGTGTTTATTTGACCCCTTGTTATTAGTTATAACTTTGAAAACTAATGATAAAAAAACTTATTTAAGCACCAAAATAATGTTCCTAATTCATTTGAAAATCATGCCAAAGATGGTCTAAAACATGTTTAAACAAATTTGAAGTCTATCAGTTACCTATCTACCCTTAAGGCATCACCCCAAAAGTAAATATGTTAGGTTAGAAAATGTTAGTATAAATCTAAAAAAATATTTAAAAAATAATAACATTAATTATATTAACACTTGAAAACAACAAATTAGAAGGCTAAAAATAAAATATAACACACAACACAAAATCCTGCACATAAAATATAAACACCTGCAGTTAGTATGTTTAACATAACTTTTAAAATATAAGTTAGTTTTCTACAAATTTTTGAGACATTATCAATAATCTAGAATTAACATCTCTATAAAATTTGAAGTCCAAACAGTCAATTAAAAAAATTATGAACTTTGTTCTAACAATTTTTACCAGAAAAATAAAAAATTGAAAGTGAGTTACTATATAGCTATAATTCTAAAATATTTTAAAAAAAAATTATAAAATTTTTAGAGCATATCCATGACATATTTAGCTATATGAATAAAAAAAATTAGACAAAAATATTAATTAAATAAAAAGTTATGACTTATTTATTGGTTGTTTTTACTCAAAGCAAAACAACAAAAAAAATCAAAACTATGAATTTAAATAAGAAGAGGAGATTAGTATTGTGTTAGTAAATGAAACCAAATAAAAAACACACTAAACTAACATCTTCATGTCTAGTTACTAGGGTGATGTTAGTAACAAAAACAAATGAGAAACACAACTAAAATGTAAGGAAAAAAAAGAATTCCTTCACCTTCTTTGGATGCTCCAAATGCCTTTGTAGTAGTGGCTTACTCAGTTTTGTGCTCATGAAGTCCTTGGCAATGGAATCTTGGCTACCTCCATCTCTCCTTGGCACCTTTGGCTTTAGCTTGGCTTGGCTTGGAATCAATTTGGCATGGTAACACTAGTTTTGATGAAGGTTTTAGAATCAATAATGAATTATAACTTTGCATAAATTAAGCTTAAAAATGATGTTCACGGCCTCTCTATTTATAGATTTTCAAGAATGACCAGAATCAACCATGATCATCCATCTCAAGATTGAGATGTGTGGTCATGGATTAATTGAATTATGTAATTAAAATCCATAATTATCATCATCATGAATTTGTAAGAAGGGACATTAATGAGGCATGGGAGGTAATAAAGAGGCATGGAAGACCCATAATCTTGATATTTGTGGCATTTATGGCCTAGGGATGTCTTCCCAAGAAATGATCTCACCTCATGATGAAGATATTAAATATTCATTTCTAAAAACAAGTTTTAAACAAGTTTCCATGGAATTATTAATTGGGCCTTGATTTGGATTAATTATCTCTTAAGCATGATTAAGTACTTTGTGCAAAAATAACTCAAATTGATTAGAATGTCTTGTTATTGGTCCAAAATTTGACTAGATGAGAATTGAAATTCAATGCCATATGCATTGGATCCATACAAGAAATTTGATAGAAAAGAGCAATCCAAAGCACCTAGGTGCAAAATTGGCATTTTGACTCAAAATGATCTGATCAAGGTTAGCTGGCTCATAAATTGCATTGCCCCATTTAGTGATACCCTAGACAAAATTGACACTTGAATATGTCAATTTCAACTCATTTAATGTGCTTTAGTGTTTTTAGGCCAAATTGTGCACTTTGGTGTAAATTGGTCCAAAGCTTGGTTGGAGGTCATTGGTGGCCAAATTTAGGCATCTACAACCCCTACTTACACTTTTTGATAGCTTCATCAGTAATGCCCTTAGCTTTTCATCTCATTTCACAAGTTAGTAAGTATTGTTCAAGGTATGTAGACCCATCATATGTTGCTAGATTTATAAATACTCCTACAACACCTATTATATAAACTAGTATCAAGGGGTATTGCATAGTTGTAACAAGAGGAGGCTATGTTATAATGGATCCTACTTTTGTACTATGAAGATTTATCTATGCACTAGGAGAGTCAACTTACACACTCTATGTTTCTATGTTTTCCTCTTTTGTCTGCTTAGTTTAAATAAACCTTATAGCCTTCAAAGCCTTTAGAATTGATGCTATTTGAATTTTATTACCCCAATGATGCACTTGTTTTAAAAATGGACCTTCCCAACTACTATTTTCCTATCTAAATTGTTGAAAATTTTGACTAGAATATAAGAAATTAGGTTGTGGGGATGTGTATTGTTTTAGTGAATGATTCTTTCCTATGACTTATTCTTCTATGATTGAACCTAAGATTACTATGACTTTGTTCTTTTTCTTTACCCAACTCTTCATATCTTTCTTCTAACAATACCCATTCTTGTATCTATGCATGACATTTATAATCTAACTACTCTATTTATACACTATTCTTGCCTTTTTCTTCAAACATCTTATCTTCCTCTTATTCTCTATCACTCTTTTATTTCTACCAACATTCGTAATATTCTTTCTTCATCCTTTATTCTTCATCTCTTTAATCTCACTCATCATGTCTTCTTATTCCTTCATCATCTATTGTATTTCTACTCTTAATTCTACTCACAGATACCTAGGTATTCTTCTATTTACTCCATTTATTTTGTTATCACAACTCACATTTTGAATCCAAACTTTTCTTATAACTCTTATTCCCTCATCTCTCCATTTTGGATTTATATTCAAGCCTTATCTAATCATCTAATCATCATTCACTATCATGTCACACACACCCACATATACCCAAAGTGACTAATCCATATTGGCTAGACTAGGCACCATGGCCTTATCCACAACCAACATCTTCACAAGGAGAGGTAGTTGTTGCACAAATTTCACTTGAATTCCTTTAAAAAACAAGTCTTGCACAACTTAGAAAGTTATGTATTCTTTTACTATAAACTCAAGTATATATCCATCTATAGTAGTAGAAACTAAATAATATATTGCTTATATCTAGTCAGTTTCTAATTTGCATAACTAGTCTATCTTTTCTTTAGTCCAAATTATTATTTCTACTCTTGGGTTAAAAAAATAATGCTCCAATCATGCCAACTATTTAACTATCAATTTAGGCAACTTGTTGGGCCCCTTATCACATTAAATATGGGATTTGTGTCAACATGACATCCAAATCAGTGCAAGGGGATAATTTTATGTAATGATTGACATTTTGGCATTTTGGTGCTAGCTAGAGGTTGCATCACATACTTTTCACCAATTGATAGGTAGTAAACTAGTTCTTAGATCTTTAGGGCATCTTCAATGATTTGGGAAATATGGAAAATGTAGCATGAAATTTACAAAGTCATGAAGCTAATGAGAATGATCACCAAAGCTACAACTTGAAATTCAGTGTGGATGTTCCACCCTAGTATAAATGCTCTTGAAGAGATTTTTAAGGAGCTTGAGGTAGTTGATTCAGGAGAAGAAGATAGTTTATTAAAGCTCTGGTGAATTTTAATTACTTTATATACATAACTTAGGAAGTCATTAGATTTAAGAGTAATATGGATGCTATGAAAGTTCTATTTGTAAGCACCAAAGCTCGAATGTGAGCCTCTAGATCATTAAGTAGTTTGAGATAAGCATTTAGTCTATTCTAAAAGTCATGAACTCTATTTTTTTTGGAACTTTGATTAATGATAAATATGGTTGTAGTAAAATAGGATATCTAGTTTTAACATCTTTTCTATTACTATTTGAATGTGGAATGATTGTAATGTTGTAATTTCAATTCAATTATGTTGAGTAATATTTATGCCTACTTATATTTCATGTCATTAATGAATTCCCTATAATAAATGGTAATGCCATTATAAACCTATAGAGAGAGTGAGTATATATCCTACACCAAGTGTTCCTATCCTTAATAGAAACATGAGCCTAGTATGAGTACTTGAAGTGAAAGCATCCCTTTGACCCTCCAAGAGTCTATATGACACTAGGATTAATTTAACAAATGCTTATGCCCATATGAATATAGGATTAATCCACTAAAAGGATTTCACCTATGGGCCACTAGGCGTAGTCTATGAAAGATTTGCACTTATGAATCTACTTTAATATTTATTTGAATTGATCAAGTCCCATAATTAATGTCTTACATCATGGCATAACTAGCCCAATGTAATCCCTAGTTCCTTCTTAGTTGTGCATCAGGTGAGTGCATAAAATATTGCCTTGTGTGGACTGATGTTGGCATAGCTGAGTGTTCAAATGTTGAGCATAAAGGGAATATTCCATGATTTCAAATGGTTATAATAAACTAATAACCGACTAAAACAACTTTGTGCACCCTTTTCTACAATATTTTGGCTCCATTGTCAGGACCTATGTTAAAATTTGTTACTATAATGGTGTGACAGAACGATGTACCAAATTTTTATCAAAAACATTAAGTGTTGGATGCAATAAGGAAGATAAATTTGTACTAAAGCATCCAACTTGAAAAGGACAAAATTCAAGAAAATGGGTTTAGAAAAACCTATATGATGCTTTATACAAGGTCTTTTTATTTGAGCTACCTAATCATGTGTACTAATTATTGGCTACATATTCAACCTATAGAAGAATAATCTATAGACAACACTATGAGTGGATGAAGGAGTAACTAGTGAGGCTTGAGACCCTGATGCTTCTTGGACTAGAGAAGTGGATAAATGGTGGAAAGGAGTACTAAATAGTTACATACTTGAGCTTGTAGTCTCAACATAATTGTGCCTTAAGGAAGTAGAGTACAAGTTTTTGCATGACCTTAGAGGTAATTTTGTGAAGGAATTCAATGTAAAGCTTAAGAAGCTAATGGTGGATTATGGTTTTGAAACTTTAATGATGGAAGGCTAAAGTCCTTTCGTATATGAGTAGTGAAAAGGGGGATAATGGGATGTATAGGTGAGGCATAATAGAAGGAGATAAGTAGATTGACACTTGAGAGCTCAGAAGATAGACCTATAATAAGAGATGGCATAGACTAATGGAAGATCTAGAATTTAGAAGTGCTAAGAGAACTCGTAATGAGTGGTAATAGCATAGGGAAGGATCTCTTGAAATATAATAATGCAAGGATGAGAGATATAATGAAGTGATGGATCAAGCTCAACATTTGATAGGCATGGAATTTATTTGGTTACTATAGGATATGGTGAGTGAAGATACGTTTGACGTGCCTACCCACTTTGAACCTATGATGCATGCTCATATACTAGATCCCTGACTTGAAGAAAGTATAGAACTAATAATTTACTCTATTGATGACTTTGATCTTAGACATTTTTTAGACTTAGAGTATAAATTTTTGATTGAACATATTATTCCATATAAGGAGGTGAGCATAACTAATTTTAGATTAGTGGGAACTATCTCACCACAACAAATCTTGAATGTGAGCATACCAACTCAAACAATGTTAGGAATGTAAAGTGGGAAATATCCTATAGGAAGTGGTTCAACACCAAAAATAAGTAGCATAGTGACATTGACATCAACTGTGCTAGTAGTAATGATGTTACCAATGCCTAACCTAGTGGTTGATGACATTGGAGGACCACCACTAAGATAGATGTTGGGGGGAAAAGTGTCCTAGATACCGTCTACCCCCCCCCCCCACAATAAATCTACTACAAAATGGCCATGTACTTTGTAGAGTATCAAGGTCTATATAATGTTTTAGAGCATGTGATAAAGTATGAACTATAGTGACACATACGGGGCATAACCCAATCAAAGCACAAGGATTCCTAATTTGTGACCACTCTAATTGATCATGCCCATACTTGGTATAGAAAATTTGATCTTAACCAAGCCATGGTTGATTACGATACTCCTAAGGATGCATTTTTAAAGGAATTTAACACTCTAGAGTTTGAATAACAAATCATCCTCATGCTAAAAGATATTACCCAAGGACTCTCAGAGAGTGTGTGCCTATATGATACAAGGTTAAAAACTATCCAATCAAAGTTCCCATATGACATTCACCCTTCCTATCATGTATAATTGTTCATTAGAGGGTTACTTGTACCATTCCAAAGAGTGCTTTCTATGAAGACTTTTATAGACCCTTAATAAGTCCTTGAAGACGTGCTCAAAATTGAGGCACTCAAAAGTGCCAATATTAGGATCAACCCATTTATGGAGGTGAAAATTGCATCTATAGGCCCCTAGTTCCAAAATCTTACCTCTATCTTATTACATGATACTTGAAGTGGACTATGGTGCACTGACTATAAAGTAGAAGTCCATAATAGGACTAACTTCCCATGAAGGAATGCACACTTTAGTTCTAGGATATAAAGTCTGTCAAGAGGCACATGATGTCTAGAACTACCCTTTGTTATAATGTGCTAGTCAAGTCAACACAACCATCTATTATTAGTTGTTTAATACCTCCACTCATACCACTATTTATTACTAGGTGATTGATGAAATACACAAGAACATGGAAATTAGCATATGATAGGCCATAATAGTAGTCAAAGGGTAGGATAACTAAAGAAATGTAGGATATGGTCAATATAATACAAGATTTAAGATGTAACAAGGTGATAAAAGGTGAGGTGGAGGATGCAGTGGTGAAAGGTTCCCACCCTGATCATGTTATAAGTGTATATTGATAGATCATTATCAGCATGAATACCCTACACATCCCATGTGTGGGTATTGTCAAGGGTCACATAAGTTTGAATAATGTCCTAACTTGTATATATAATTAACCCAAGGTAGGCATAACATAGACAAGGGTGCATGAATGATTAGGTGCAAGCTAAAATTAGTAAAATAGACCCTAAAGGTTATACCAACATGCATAGAGATAGTCAAGATGTAGGCAATTACTCATAGTGAATTCACCTCTTAGCTAGTGATTATGCCAATAATTGAGTTATTCTTAGAATATAGGGATAAGTGTCACACTTAGTGCATAAAAAAGCTTAAACCCAAAGATGTATTACAATAGGCCATGAGTGTTATCCAAAACTTTCAAGGGGAGCTCCAATTAGCACAAGACCTAGAAGTATAGGTTTCTACCTCTGGAAAGAAGCAAGACAACTAAGAAGTTAAGATACTAGAAATAAATGGGATTTCATGCCTCTTAAAAATAGAGGGAGTGATACTCCTACTGAAGAACTTGATCCTAGAGCATGTGGGTCAAAATAAAATTGAGGTCATTACACTATGCATATAGAGGGAATGAGAAGTTTGGCATACATAAAATATAGAGTATGACCAAGAAATCTTGGTGAATTCCACTATTAATGGATGGTCTATTTGTGAGGTTCTTATAGACACAGGCACTAAGGTTAACATATTAACCAAGAAAGCCTAGGAGAAAATGGGTAGGCCAGCTTTGAGGACTTTCCCTCATGTACTCTTCATAGCTAATAAGACCTAGGTATAGCCTATTGGAATTCTAAAGAGCATAGTTGTAGATATCATGGGCACTACCTAATGGTTATAATAAGTCCATGGTGTTATGCAAATAATGTAGATATGCACTTTAAAAGGTGTCACATAACATTTGATAATGGAAAAGGGAGGGTAGTTATACCCCTCTCAAATGACCAAAGTCCCCCTATTTTGAGAGTGTGGACATCAAAGATGATATCAACCACATATATAACATCATGACCCAAGGCATCGAGAATCTTGACCCAAATGATCAAGGAGTCCTCTCTTAGGAAGATGGAAAATCAACCTTAGATACCATTGATGTTGCCTATAATTGATGGGTTGAGGAATCATATAAGACCATTGGTCGAAGGTTCTACTTGGTGCATACGAAGGTGCCAAAACCAGTAAAGATAGGTTGGGTCTAAATTGATCATGTTTCTAAAAGGTGGGTCCCTTGTGCCAAAAATAATGGAAATAGAGTGTTTTTCCTTAGTAAGGGAAAACTTACAGTGATCCCAAGATATGAGGGGAGTAATCTAGTGGAAGACTATGTCTAAGACCTCAAATCATGCATCCCAAAAGAGGTGGATAGAATGGGCACACTAGTGTATACATTAAAGATCACTACCACTCATTAGTGGGTAGTGAAAAGACCTAGATTTACAACTTGGAAATATGTGAAGGTGACCATTTACACTAGATTCAAAAAGAGTAACAAGGACTTGGACATCTCAGCATACTCTCGTGATATTGCCCCTAAAGTGCATATGCATATTTGTGAAGAAACATGGACTATTTGAGGTGATAATGCCCCAATGAAGATGTGGGTGCATGCCTTATATATGACATTGAAAACTTGGGTGTGGGCATGGTACATAGTTAATGAGACATACTACAAGACAACCAATTGGGATGCCCTAAAGAGTGGTTTGTTCACACCTTCTCCTTTTCTTTGCAAAACTTGGAATTGATTGAGTTACTATAGGTACTTCAAAGGTTAGTATTTGAAGACACTACAATACTATAGGAGTTCCTAAAAGACATGTTCAATGAAAAAGGGTTGGTGCTCCCAAATTTATTTGAAGATCAAACTCTCAATAGTGAATATATTGACAATGATGATGACATATGGAAATCATGAAACTAGAAGAATTTGATAGGCAAAAGGAAGTTAGTGCACCATGTCAAGGATAGAGTCCTAGAAGAATAAGACCTTACCCATCTTTAGATAGAAATAACTAAGGGTAGAAGACAAGTTGAGGATTCACACTATGAGAAGAATGAACTCTATTATGCACCACTAAAAGCTACCAAGGTAGATATCAGTTAAGAGGGGAAACCAAAGATTGCCACTCTAGGCACCTATTCATCTAACATAGAGATGGCACATATTATGGACCTCGTAAAGGAATTCCAAGACTTATTCCCTTAGAATTACCAAGATATGAAAGATACACACCCATCCCTTGGGAAGATGAGCATCAAGCTAGTCGATGGTGAAAGACTCATCAAGAAGTGATCTTATAGGATGAACCCAAATCTTCATGCCAAGGTAAAGATAGAGATCAATGGTATGTTAGACATAGGCATTATCTACCCCATACATGAATATCAATGGGTTGGCCTCATGGTTATCAACATCATGAAGGATGGTCACATCCATATTTGTGTTAAATATAGACTATAAAACCCCATATGCATGATTAACCCCTTTCCAACATTGTTCATTGATAGAATATTGGATGGAATCACATGTTACAAAATATACATCTTTATTGATGGATTCTCATGATACCATCAAGTCTAGACCAAGGAGGAGGACATATAAACAATTACCTTTGCGATATAATGGGGTTATTTTGATTATAATATGATGCCCTTTGGGTTGAATAATGTACCAGTCATGTTCTCCTTAGTGATGATCATTGCTTTTAAATACTTCATTCACAAGTTCCTCCAAGTATACGTAGATCACTGGACTATGTATGCATTAGTGAAGGATCACTATGACAACTTGCACCTTATTTTTGAAATGTGCATGTAGTTGAAAATTTATTTGAACATTAAGAAATGTGTTTTCATAATGCCATTTGACACTTTGCTCAGGCACATAGTCTGCAAAGATGGTCTGCTCATTGATCTAACAAAGATTGTAATCATCATTTAGCTCCAGACCCCATCAATGTAGAAAGACATTCATACCTTTCTTGGAAATTGTGGGTAATATAGTAAGTTCATAGGAAACTATGCCAAGATTACAACACTTTTAGAAGAGCTCTTGTAAAAATATGTCCTATTCTATTAGGGCAAAACATAAGAAGATGCATTTGAAACCTTAAAGCTCAAACTAGCAAGTGTATCGATATTGTAATTTCTTGACTAGGCAAATCCATTATATGTCCATATAAATACATCTATTTCTATGATCAATTCCATTATGGTATAGCCAGGTGAAGGAAAAATTCATCATCCCATTTCATTTGCAAGAATAAAAATAACCAATGCAGAATAAAACTACACCACAATTAAGTGTGAGGTACTTTCCATGGTCTATACCTTGCATAAGTTAATTTAGTACTTATTTGTTACCCCATTTATTTTCTTCACTAATCAAAGGTGCTTAAGTACTTGGTGAACAATCCTATTCTCCATAGGTGCATTTGTCTATGGATTATTTTAATTCAAGAATTCCAAATCTCTATTGTAGTAAAACCTAGAAAACAAAACTTAAGCCCAGACCATTTATCTCACATCAATTATGGTAATGTAGCAGTGCATATTGAAGATGAGATCACTTCTTTTATAACATTTAGATTTATGCCCTAGACCATGACTACTAAGGAAAATAAATAACTCATAGTTCACATCAACCATTTTTAACTCATTGGTAGGTAACTATTAAGTTGAGATGTGATGAGGTCCTGCACTGATGTGTCCTAGATCATGAATGGGACTTAGTATTGAAATAAGTACATGAGGGGATTTTTAGAGGTCATTATACTAGAGATGCTACAATGCAAATGTTTTAAAAAAATTGGGCTTGTGGTGGCCAACTCTATTCCAAGATACAAAGGAATGCACCAAAGTATGTGACATCTACCAGTGCACCAAAAAACCAAACCACTAGGATGAAATGCATCTCATCCCCATACTTGCCTAGGTGCCATTTAAAAAATGGGCCATTAAATTTTTTCAGGCCTATTACTCCTATTTGAAGGTGGATAGGTGCATGATATATTTTGGTTACCATTAATTACTTCACCAAGTGGGTTGAAGCAGTGGTAACTAAAGATTATACAACTACCACTACAATAAGGTTTATCTAGAAGAATATTATAAATCACTATGGATGCCCATTTATCTTGACTAGTGACCATGACATGCACTTCATCAATGAAATCATTCAAATTCTACTAACTAACTATATGGTGGTGTACCATAAAGACATTATCATCCCTAAGTAAATGGCACCACTGAGACATTTAATAAGATATTGGGAACATACATCATAAAGATAAGTGATGTTAGTCATAAATATTAAGATGATCACGTATCAGTAGTAATATGGGCATATCATGATATGTACAAGCACCTGAATAATACTACACCATTTCAATTGATGTTTGGCATAGATGCCATTTTACCTATGAAATTGATAGTGCCCTCATTACACATAGCATGTATTAGTTGATTAGATGACTAAGAGTCTTTGAGCACATGCCTAGAAGACTTATAATGCTTAGATAAGACACACACCTAAACAAAATGGATCTAGAAAATAGAAAAGGCATGCCAGAATCTATGGTATAATAAGAACATCAAACACAAAGTTTTTACCAAAGGTGCACTTGTCTTGCTATACGACTAAAAGTACCTCTAGCACCTACAAAAATTATAGATTAGGTGGATAGGACCTTATGTCATCCATAGTATATTGGAGACTAACACATGTAATCCATGCATGTTGATGGGTGAAATTCTCCTTGGGCATTTCCATGGCAATAGATTGAAGCCCTATAGTCACTAAGATGGAACTTGTGCCATCAGATACCGATTTCCCATTCACAAGTCAATTCACCATAATAAAATTTGGTGAAATATAAATCTTTCCTTATGTTGAGTGAATAATCATGGTACTTTTAGGCCCATAAGAAAACTTTTTTTGGCACATACATGCATAAATCCAGCTAGGTGAGTCAAGCACAGATGCTCTCTAAGCACTTGAGGCTAGACATATAAGTTTTTAGGAATGTAAATTTTGTCAAGTTTATAAAGCTATGAGTACAAGTTGATAAAGTAATACAAACAAGATGCTCATGTAAAATAAATTGGGAAGAAAGGATGAAGCATTGGAGGACTAGTTCAAAGAATTGTATGGGGTAGGGAAGGCTGAAATAAGAGACATGAAAGTGTAGATAAATCAACCAAGAAAGAGAGGCATGCTTGAAATGAAGTGAAACATGAAGAATAAATAGAACCAAGGAGGTTGAATCATGTGCATATGAAGTGTTGAACCAAAGTTACCATTAGAATGGTGAAGGTCATGCCAATTTGAACTAAGCACAAGAGAATGATTGTTGAGATAGTTGGAACCCACCCAACAATCGATAATAAGTGACCATTTGAATCACCTACCACTTTACCAAATAAACTATTATAAAAGTTAATGCTATGATAGTGGAAGCACAAAGATCCACAAAAAATGCACAGTTGGTGGTGGATTTTAATAGATTTTATCAAATTAGTAGATTTCAATAAATCCACATGTCACCAAGCTATTAATCACCAACCATTAATGAGGTAGATAAAAATAGAGTATAAAAGGGTGAAAAACAAACTTTAATAGGTTACAAACCTTTATGATTATTCAAACCAAAACACAGAGGTGAAGCCATCTAAAATTAGAGAATTTTACAAGTGAAAAATAGAGCATCCATAGATCCCCAAGAAAGAATGGTTGAACAACAAGATTACGTTCCACTTTGAATTGAATAGGAGGTGAGTGGAGAGGAATTGAGAGAGAAATAGGGTAGTATAAGTTCTATATAATGATGAGGCCACCATTAATGGTGTAAAAAATTTGAGAACTAAATACATAGTTACATCTCTAGTCACTATGAAGAAGTGCCAAACATGATTAAGTGATTCAAAAAGATCAACCAATCATGCTTTAACAACACAAAATTTAGAATGGGTAAGAAAAGGTTAATTATAAGTGTGCCATAGGCATAGAAGGATGTGAATAAAGTATGGATAGTGAAAGAAGTAACCACTATGAAATGAGAGATGCAACTGGTAGAAGGCATAAGCATCATGGTAATAGACCCAAAATCAACAATAAACCCTGCTTATAGAGAGATTAATTTCCCCTTAGAGGTCATGGTGGGGAAAAAATAGGCATCATTTATATAAATGTGCAAGATCAAAGATTATAACCATTAGATAGGGAGCAATGTTTAGGAACTAAACCAAGATTAGATGGTAGACATAAGGAAGAAGACAAAGGTGGGTGATACACTCTTTGACATCTCCATTAGAGACAAATTGGTAACAACCAATAACCCAACTGTCTAATTTGCTAAGATTTCAAAAGTGAGAGGAATTAGTGTAGTTCCTCCTATCAAAAATCCATGGTGACTATTTCTACTTCATAGAATGACATATGAGGATATTAGTGTCCCTCATCAATAAGATCATGAGGCTTCTTAGCACAGTGCTAGACATCCATCAAATGATGGAGGATGAGGTGGAGGTTGAGAGGGTTGTGAAGCTCTTGGGTTACTACAAGTTGGGATTCACATTCCCCATCAAGGATATCCAATAACCCACCATGAGGGTAGTGACACACCTAGTTAGCTAAAAATTATGCCCCAACAAATGGTGGTCTAAAGTTAACAAAACCTTCTTGTGCATTGCCCATCATATAGCATAAGGAGTGAAATTCAACATCTCCAAATTCATTGCTGAGGATATTATTAAGAAGGTTCAAGAGTGACATCAAGTATGTGAAACCTTCAAGTGGGGGTATATGATGATTTTGATAGTAATAGAGGAGATAGGTATGACATATGGTGATGATGACAACCTATGGGTGTTCTCACCCAACCATGAGTCCCCTACAGTGCATTATCAAGAATTCATTTGCCCACCCAATTTTCATAAAAGTACAAGGGTACAAGGGTGGTGTGATAGGTATATCAAAGCCTTTGGGATTTACTGGTACATCCTTCAAGATGTCCCCCAACATCTGATAAGAGTGGTGATTTTTCCCTAATACAACATTTCTATGTAGTGTGCCTAGTGATCATGGATGAAAACCTATCCAGATGGATCAAGTTACCTTATGCATTTTATGCCAATTATTTCATTGTGGTCCTAAGGAGGATTCCTAATGTGCAATATCTAGAGATCTTGGTTAAGACCATGGATCAAGATAGGAGTAAGTTGAGGTGTTAGTTTGTACACCATAGAGTCAAGGCTAATAAAGATGAGGATGAATATAATAGGATGGAACTTCATCCTCTCTAGATAGAAATAATAAATGGTCATGCCTTAAAAATCTACTATGAAATAAATCTACACAAGAAGGGCACTTATCCTAGAAAGGATGATGATCACCCCTCTTGGTTGATGATGAAGGGAAGGCTACACCAAATATGTAGGAGAAGACTCTACAAAATAAATAGGGAGAGAAAATTGAAGAGATCATAAAGTGCATTAAGTTAATTACTACCTCTAGATAATTAATAATGCCCTTAGCTCCTAATAAGTTCATGAAATTCAAGCCAAAGAGTGTTTCCTCCATCAAGAAGCACAATAAACAGACTAAGGGACCTATTACATTGCCTACTATAACTATGATAGAGATGGAGGAAGAGGTGGCCTTTGTCCCAAAAATGGAGGAGGAGACTGAAGAAGAAATAGTAGGGACATATATCCTATAGATAAAATAATAGGAAGAAGATCCAAGAACCAAGAACCAAGGATGTATAGGAAACACTTCAAAGTGGCAGAACCACTATACTTGAAGAAATAGAGAAACCGACAAACCCCTCATCTAGAAAAGGAGACTCCACACCACTACCACAAATAGAAGAGGATAAAATGAGGGATTAAAAGAAAATGGGCTTGAGTGAGGGGGGAATTAAGAAGGCACTAGTGATTAAAGAGAAGCATAAACTTGCCAAAGAAAAAGAAGTGTCTAAGGTAGAGAATGTAGACACCAATATCATGTCAACCCCTGCTTGGCCCCCTTCTAAATGTTAACACTCCTAACCCACACTTGCACACCTTATTAATTTAAAAACTAATTATTTTAAATTAATTACCTCACCTTGGACACCTCACCCTAAAACCGTTTCTTAACCTATGAGTCAGCCTAAGACTAGGTCCTCCAAATCATAACTACCCATGACCTATTCTCACTCCATCTCAACTCCCTAACCAACTCCCGTGCCTCATAAGCCCTTGTTTTGACCATTATCCAATAGAAAAGGCACTTGGCGGGTGGAGAAATGGGCAAAGAGCTAAAAATAGGCCTTTTGCCTATTCTTTCTCCACCGACATCGATCAACCATTAGCCGAAATTGGTTACATAAGCTAAGCTCTAAACTTGAGCTAACCCTGGCCTTTTTACACATTCACATGCACACTTTGAGATTTCAAGCACCAAAACTCAACTATCATTCTCCTGGCTATTGAAGCTCTACACAAATCATTCTAGAGATTGGATTGAAAGATTGTACGAGGACCTCGAGCTACTAAATTGGAGCAATCTATGTTTACTTCATTGGCTCACAACACCGATCACATCAGCCATAATGGGAATCACTATTTTGACACCTCTGGGTCTTCACCTAATAAAGCTAAGTACTTTGGTTTTCATTTTAATGTTTTAGAATATATTGTCAATTAGTTTTCATTGATATTTCTAAATACTATCAAGAGGCTCAACTTCTTCTATGGAGGGGCTGAAAGGCCTTCCCCTTGTTCTCACCCCCTTTTCACACCAATCCTCTACCTATACCCTTCCTCAGACCTCATTCACCTTCCCACAACCCTACACCAACCTTTGAACTTCCAAAAACCCCTCTGTCTATCCCAAAAATATTATAAAAGCCATCCAAGGCTGAAAACCTCGACCGACATCGACAACCCAACCGACGTCAGCACCATTTACCCGATTGACCTCGGTAGACCCACTGACGGTAGTGACTGTGTTTTGAACCAACAAACCAGAAAGCCATCCAAACAGCCCATCTAGACCAAACAGAACCTTCAACCAGCCTTTTGTAGAATTATGAGATATACAGACTGCAAGGAACAAGTACACACCATCTACTTTTCTATTTCTTTAGTCATTTATCATTTCTTCTTTTACAATACTTTTATCTTTAAACAATGGACTATCATCCCTTAAGGAGCTTCACACTTCTGAAACTGAGCACGTAGCTTTGCAGTCCACCATAGTATCTTCTAACATCTTTCTTGTTTAAGTTTCATTCGTACTATAGGTGTTTCCTCCACAGCCAAAGAGGAGCTCCCACAAGGCTTGGATACTATTTCTCTATGTTTTTGCTTTTTATATTCAGAAGAAGAAGAAACTAAAGTTAAGGGTCAAGGTTTTGATTGATACCTAGATTAAGTTGTGCACCATATCCAGACATTGTAGGAGCTCATCTTTGGCTATGGAGGAAGACACTTATAGATAATAAAGAGACTCAAACACAAAAAATGTTAGATAAAGATATGGTGGACTGCCAAGCACACACTCAGTCCCAGAAGCATAAAAACTTCCTTAAGGGATGACAGTCCACTATTTATGAAAAAGCATGTTGTATAAAAGAAATGGTGAAAGACTAAGAAAGAGAAATTAAGATAACACATACCTGTTCTTTGCAGTCAGTCTGTCATAGATGCCAACATCAGTAGTCCTGCTGACATTGGTTGGTCAATATGTCAACGTCGGTTATGTTACCGATGTTAGTCAGGGTTGTGGTCGATGTCAGTCAGGGCAATAGGCCTTGGACAAGTTTTAGATTATGTCTGTGGTTGATAGAAGAGTCTGTGATAGCTTATAGGGTTGTGCAGGGTTGCAAGATAGTGAGTAGGGTCTAAGAAGGGACAAAGGTAGAAGGTTGGTGTGTAAAGAGGATAAGGATATGGGGAAGGATTTTTAGCCTCTCCAAGAAGAAGTCAGGTCTGGTTGATAGTATTTAGAAATAGTAAATAGAAACTCATTACTAATGTATTCTAAATTATTGAAATGAGATAGAAGAATACTTAGCTCTGCTTGGTGAAGAACTAGTGATGTAGAGCGCTTATTCCTATTGTGGCCGATGTCGAGGAACTCGTGCAATGATTCAATCCAACCTAGAGTGACTTGTGTAGAGCTTCTTGGCCAGGTGAGTGTTAGTTGAAGTCTGATGTTTGGTCTCAGAGTGTGCGTGTCCATGTCCAAGAGTACAAGGAGGAAGAATCTAAGACAGAGAGATTAGATTCAGGGAGCTAGAGAGAGAGAGAGTCCTAGAGTTCAAGAGGGGCCTAACTCAATGTTAGAAGTTGGTTTATGTAATCGATGTCAATGATCCCACTGGCCTTGGCTGACAGCTAACCGACGTCGATGGTTGGAGAATGGGTAAAAGGGCTAACAGCCTGTTCTCTATCTGCCAAGTGCATTTGCCATTGGAGAATGGTCAAAAGGCAGGCTTATTACATTTGAGTGTTAGTTAGGAGGTTAGGAAGGAGTGAGAATAGGTCTTGGGTGACTCATAGGGTGAGAAATGGTCTAAGGGTAAGGTGTCCAAAGTGAGGTATCCAAGGTGAGGTGTCTAGGGTGATGTCTAGGTGATGTCATTAATTCAAAATAAGTAGTTTATTTTAAATTAATGAAGTGTGTCAGTGTTTAGGAGGGGACCAAGGGGGAGTCGACACAATTTTGGTGTCTACATTTTCCCTTTTTTGTCTTGTTGTTTGTTCTTGACGAACTGCAAGACAAAAATAGGAGTAAGTTGCCCCAGGTATGAGATAAGGTTTAGGTTGCCCCAAGTATGGGATGAGGTATTCCCCCTCAAAGTGGGAGTCGAGGGAAGGTAACCTAATATCAGGTGCTGATTTGATAGGTAGTGGATGAGTATGGTTAAGTTGGAGTGTGAACACTGCAATAGTTGAGATTGTGTGTATACCACTTCACGTGATAGGTAGGTCAAATTGTCGTGGTCAAGGTCAAGGAGTGCTAAAATCAAAGTAATCAGTCCCCAGCTTTTAGTTGTAGCTGATTGGGTTAAATGATCAAAGCTATAGCTCTAATGGTCATCATGTTCCAAGTATCTTGGGCTTAAGAAGTGCTCCTAGAAAACACAAAAATGTCACAAGTATGGGGATCAACTTGGTCACGATCCTACAATACATGTGAGGGTCGTAATATGGGTTGCATACAATTTGCTAACCATTTGTGAGGTAGCATATATGCAATCAAAACAACCAATGCAAAGTTGTCTCGAAAGTGGTTGTGGTCTGAGGAGATAGTCGTGATCTCCAAGGTCATTGGTCGAGTTGGGTTGAGATATAAGTGATCTGAAGTGTAGTTTGTTGTGGTCAAGGAAATGTATGTGATCTTCCAATGTGCCCCATGAGAAGTCCAAGGTGACTTCTACAATGTCAGGTTTGGTTGTGTGGGCATGATTTTAGACTAGTTTAGATAGTTGGTCCATTAGATAGATGAACCAATGAATGGCCGAGCTAACCTCAGAAGACCCCATGTCAACTGAGTGCTGCCTACATAGCCCATATTTCAAGGGCCTTAGGCCAATGTAATTCTCCCAAAAAGGGAATAAGAGGGTAGGTTATGGATTGGTTTTGACTAGGTTAAGTCATGGTTAAAGGTTATATGGTTGGTCCATCAGGTAGATGAACAAACAAATGGTTGAGCTAACCTCAGGAGACCCCATGTCAACTGAGTGCTACCTACATAGCCCCTATTTTCATGGCCTCAGGCCAATGTAGTTCTCCCCAAAATGGAAGAAGAGGGTAGGTTATGGATTGGTTTTGACTAGGTTAAGTCATGGTTAAAGGTTATATGGTTGGTCCATTAGGTAGATGAATGAATGAATGGCCGAGCTAACCTCAGAAGATGCCATGTTAACTGAGTGCTACCTACATAGCACCTATTTTTAGGGCCTCAAGCCAATGTAATTCTCCCCAAAATGGAACAAGAGGGTAGGTTATGGATTGGTTTTGACTAGGTTAAGTCATGGTTAAAGGTCATATGGTTGGTCCATCAGGTAGACGAATGAATGAATGGCTGAGCTAACCTCAGGAGACCCCATGTCAACTGAGCGCTACCTACATAGCCCTTATTTTTAGGGCCTCAGGCGAATGTAGTTCTCCCTAAAAGGGAGGAAGAGTCAAAGAGGTTGATAGTTGGTTTGGTCAGGTTAGGGTTTTTAGCATTTCCCATATATGTGATGGTACATGCTTGAAATGATAAGTATATGATGATGTTACAGCCTTTTCCATATTATGTGATGGTGTATTTTTTAACATTGGTGATGTAGTTTTTCATCCCTAGCAATTTTCCATATTAGTGATGGTGTATGCTAAAAATGAAATGAGTAATGATGCTATAGCCTTTTCCATATTGTGTGATGGTGTATTCTATAACATTGGTGATGTTTGGTTGATAGTTTCCATGTGTATTATTTTCCATAGAAACGAGTGAGAATGGGCTATGATAATTCATATAACACAAATTAGTATTTGCATTAAATACATCATGAGGTTATGTTAAAAATGTGTTGAATTGGTTTGGTTTGGTTTGGTTAGAAAATGTTTTGGTTTTGGTTAGGTTTGGTTTGGTCGTATGTGATGAAGGTGTATAAGAAGTGAAAGGCGTGTTACTCTTTCATTGACAAGGACCATAATGATAACATAGATAGGAGTTTTTGTAAACAAAAGCCCCATTCATGCATTGCATCATTGACCATTGGTTTATGTTAGAGAAGTATTTGAATCACTTGACATTAAGTGAGCTCAAAATACCTTGAGCATGTTTGGGTAATAGGTTTGATTATGTGATAGCTTAACCCTTTTATAGGTGACCCTGAGAATGGCTATAGGCAAGTCCATGACTTGATAATTTGTCAGTCATTTTTTTTTGGTAGACTAATCAATGTAGGAAGTCTACTTGGGGATGTTGTTTTGTTTTGTGGTCATATGGTGTTGTGTTTGTAGCAAAATTCGGGCATAGCCATCCTTTGAGGGAGTGGTCTATATTGTGCTTTATATGTTTTGATGTCTAGCTATCCTTCAAGGGAATAGTCTATTAATTACAACAATTATGCAGCTGTCCTTCGAGGGAGTAGTCTACATTTATAATTTATGACCTTTGAATAGGCATCCCAGTTTTATTATTTTGTTTTGTTGACTGAACTTTTGGTCATAGACTAGACTATAGATGTTTAAGGGTTCCCTTTTATTAGGACAAAGCATTCATGCTTGACAAAAGGGTTGACTAATGTTTGTAGGGAAAAGGGTTGAAAGAAATAGGAATGAGGATGATGGGGGTTACTCAAGGGATGAGCTCAAGTTAAACATCAAGTGAATGATTACTTGATTAACAATAAAATGGTCGAAGATGTAAGGCATTAAGGGGCTCAGGTTCTGGCTGGTCTTCGAGAGAAGACAGATGATAAGTGCTTGATCCATACTTGTGCATTATGATATGAGGTCCGAGCCAATTAGGAGCAAAATTACCCCATTTGGTCATGTGTTAAAGATGATAAAGAAGTTGGTTGATGCTTGGTTGATGCTTGGTTGAGGTTGTGATAATTAGTACAAAGTTGAATTCTCCCAGTTGCTTCTAACAGGGACAATGTTTGACACCCATTGTGGATAATCAATGGGTTGGATAAATGAGACAGAGAGAAGATGATGAAGCACCTCTTTGACAAGGAGTGCGATGCATGGATGAATCTTGTGAAGCTTTTGCCTAATAGGCTTAGTTTGAGAGGGTGGGATCCTGATCTTCCAAGTTGTAGTTTGGAATCTCACAATTATTGAAGGTGATAGAGGCAACGGTTGGTAATGATTTGACTAAAGCAGCCAGTGGTCGGGGGTCTTCGAGTTGGACCTCCATTGCCTATAAAGCTTTGATTAAGGCTTGGCAATGTTGTGGAGAGCTTTGAATTAGGTCATACAAAGATGTCTTTATAGGGGTTTGGTGAAGTTGTTTCACCATGGAGTCACGAATTGCCCCAAAAGATGTTGGTTGAGATGTGCCCAAGATAGGAATCTTGGGTTTTGGTGGTTGAGAAGGCTTGACGAATGGATATGCCCAAGGGATAGAAACCTTCTCTTTTCCTTTATCCTTCCTAGTTTGTGACCTGGTGGCCACATTGATGGTGTTGATTTCAAATAAAGGGGGGGAAGGTGGTAGAGGGACCATAGTCTGATGTTGGGATCCCGATGAAGGTGAGGATGTTTGGGAGGCATGGAATGGTGTTAATGGTTTGTTGAAAGGGTGGTCAAGAGGATCCTTAATGAAAAGGGTGTCCTTTTTCAAGTGTTGATGAATGACAACCTTAAGAGCACAGCAACGTTCAGTGTCATGCCTAGGTATGCGATGATACGCACAAATTTTAGTGTCATCAAACCAAGATGGTTTTGGTCTGAGAGGCCGGTATGGTTTAAGGGGTGGGAGACTAATGCTAGAAGATTGCAACAATTAGTGTAATAGTAAATCATAGGAACCCACTAATGGGTCTACGTGCTTTGTTTTAGTAGGGGTTGACAACTTATTTTTAGGAGTTGTAGAAGGAGTTTTTCATACCATCTTTTTGTTTGGTAGTGTGGCCACTCACGTAGATGGCACTTTCATGGTGAGAGGTGTAGAAAATTTTGGAGGAAATATATGTTTAATGGGTAGAGGGAGTAATCGAGGCATTTTACCTTTATTAGGTGTTGGAGTTGGGAGCACTCCTATTAAAGTAAATGGATGTGGGCCCAAAATAGAGGGCAATGGTGATGGTGGGGGAGGAGTTCTCTACCATGGTTTAGCAGCCTTCTTTGGTTTGGTGTGAGGACCACTACTATGCGAGGTGAGGTTCAAATCTACCTTCACCAGATCTTCTTCAGCTAAAGTGGGTGAGGTGGCAAGTTCCTCTTTTGGTGGAGAAGGGAATGGAGAATGTGGCTCTTCGAGTGGAAAGAGTGTAGGGATGATCATGGCTTTCACGTGTGGTTGAGGAGCAGGGAAAGTATGATCCCCCATTGATGATAAGAAGGGTGAGGGTGAGGCAACTAGTGTTGGTGCCATCAAGGCATCCTCCAATATGGGAGAGGTCAAAGTAGACTCTCTTATGTGTGGAAGAGGGTGGATGGAGGACTATCTTCCATTTGTGGAGGACAAATAGGAGAAGAAGGCTCTTCTACCTGTGGTGGACAAATAGGTTGACTAACCTCTTCAGACTGTGGGAGAGGTTGGTTAGAAACCATGTCGACTGTGCGTATATTATGCTCTTGAAGGTCATCGGCTATGGTTTGAATGTTATTCTGACTTGGGGGATTGTTATGGAATGGTTTTCTAAAGATGTTTATGTTTTGGTTAGCCAGTGCATTAGGGTTATCCAAAACAAGATCCCCCTTGTCTAGCATGTCTTGAATAATGTTTTTGAAGGTTTTGTAGACACCGAAATCATGTCGACTCCCCTGGTCATTCCCCGTCTTATTCTTCTTCGCCTATTTAACCCTTGTCGATCACTTGTTCCACCAACCTTGACCCTGGTAGCATGTAAAAATGAGCACAGATCTAAAGCTAGACTCTATCCCCATTGTGCATCTGCCGATGACGGTCTTTACCCGGCCGATGTCGCCGACGTCGGTCACTTATCGGCCGACGTCAGCAATCCTACCGATGTCGGTCACCTTACCGTTATCCGTTATCAGTTATCATTCAGTTCCTGATCGGTTTCCTGAAACGGTTATCGAACCGTCTCTCGAACCGCCCCTAGCCTTCATCAGCATCCGCCAACCATTCGAGAGGCTAATCAATCAACTAATCGATCAATCAATCGACCTACGAACTCTGACATTCACAAACTCTTGCAATCAACACCCTCACAATCAACCAACTCTGACATCAACCAATCTGTATTCGCTTCAATCTGGCACTGCACAGACAACTTCAACAATGTCAATCATGTCTTCGCACTGTGACAGGTAAGTATCCTCATCTGTTTATTTTTATTTCTGGTTATTGCTTTCTTGTTATTTCCATACTCTATATTCTGTCCAGACTCGACCTTCTGCAAATCCCCAGAGCCTGTTTAGACTCGACCTTATCTTGACCAGAACCTGTCCAAAACCCTGCCCAGAACTAGTCCAAAACCTTACCTAGACTCTGCCCTGACTTTATCTCGATTCCATCAGACCCTATCCCGACCCTGTCATCTCTCCCAAACCACCTGCAACTCACCTAGACTCTATCCAGAACCTGCCCTGACCGACACTGGTCACTACCCCGACCGACGCCGGCAGTTTGACCGACACCGGCACCTTCCCTGACCGACGCCGGCACCACAGAGACCGACGCCAGCGACTGTGCAGAATAGTGCTGCATATCAGGTACGCACTTTATTTTTTGTCATTTATTTTTGTCATTTTATCTTTTATTATTTATTTTCGTCCAATATTTTGTGTTTTTATCAGTGGGTTGATATCCTTCTAGGAAGTCTTCGTACTTCCGAGATCGAGCGTTTGCCTGACAGCCCACCATATCCTTTTGACTAACATTTTTTGTCTAGTCTCTTTTTCTTCGCAGGTGTCATTCCTCCACAGCCAAAGAGGAGAATCTTCCAACGTCTGATTTTGGTGCACACGACTTTATCAGGTATCTTCTAGCCTTGACCATTTCTTTTAGTTTCTTATTTCTTCTTTGAATGTAGAAAGCAATTTTGCATAGAAACATTCTGGCACGCCCGGTGGGACCCTAGGGCCTTCCTTGGGTTCTTTCTTTCTTTCATTCATATAGGTGCATTAGGTTCCTTCCTTTTTGCCTCCTTTTGTCTCTTCTTAAACGACATCATAAGCAGGAAATAAAAAGAACATTTCTTTCTTTCTTGCACTTCTAGACTAGCTAAAACTCATATTCTTTGACTCTTTCTTCATTCGTCTTCATACGAACAAACATTTCGACTTGGGTATTAAAATACTTTGCATTCATTTCTGTTTGCCTGCATCTCTTAGACCACAGATAGTAATTAAACCACATATTGAATTAATCTAGATCACTTGATGTTACACGACCAAATCACCTGCACAAAACAAACATTTTAACTTACCTGAGACAAGGCCCGACTGGGATTTCATCCCCCAGCGGATACCTTACCCCGTCCCGGCGATCTTACTTGGATTTCATCACCAAGGGGAAATCCCACTCTGTTCTCTGGCGGAGTCTAATCTCTAGGCGAGGTATATCTTGGCTAAGCGAAACCAGCTAACCATTGGAATAGTGAAGTGAGGGGAGCTTGCTCCTTAGCACCAGGCCGCGTACCAAACCTAACACAAACTTCTTGAGCACCATAACAAAACCCGAAACCATCCATAGACTGCTTCTTCTAGGACCTGACTCGAAAGCCAACCTTCCTCTACACACATTCTAAGGCATAAGCCACTATAATCCTAATATTTTACTCCTAGGGTTTTAGGATCTGCTTGTGTCTTCATCTTTTTCGTTCTTATCTGCTTGTTTGAGCTTGTGAGGACGTTCTTCCTTGCCTTGAATGGTTTTTGACACGCAGTCAAACCAAGGCTCTTCTTGACCACGCTAGACGTCAACCACTTTTGCCTACCCCGTCTATAACCAACCCTATAATGGAGTTCTATTCGGAGACCGAAAGAATTCCTACTAGACCATCCCCGACCTAGATGCCTATTATTCCAGAAGGGGACCAAGATTTTGCAAAATTCTTGGACCTCAATACCGCAGCCCTCCAAAACTATCTCGTGAGAAACCCAATGTGGGACCTTTCGGGCGACGTGGCGATGACATCAACACCGTTCGCCACCCAACCTTTTACGACTCAGCCTTTTGTTTCTATGCAAAATTGCTTTCTACATTCAAAGAATAAATAAGAAACTAAAAGAAATGGTCAAGGTTAGAAGATACCTGATAAAGTTGTGCGAACCGAAATCAGATGTTGGAAGATTCTCCTCTTTGGCTGTGGAGGAATGACACTTGCAAAGAAGAAAAGGCTGAAACACGAAAAAACGTTAGTCAAAGGATATGGTGGGCTGTCAGGCAAACGCCCAATCCCGGAAGTACGAAGACTTCCTAGAAGGATATCAATCCACTGATAAAAAAGCAGAATATTAGACGAAAGTAGATAATAAAAGATAAAATGATAGAAATAAATGACAGAAAATAAAGTGCGTACCTGATATGCAGCACTGTTCTGCACAGTCACCAGCGTCGGTCTCTGTGGTACCAGCATCGGTTAGGGAAGGTGCCGGCGTCGATCAAACTACCGGTGTCGGTCAGGGTAGTGACCGGCGTCGGTCAGGGCAGGTTCTGGATGAGTTGCAGAAGGTCTGGGAGAGTCAGAACAGGGTCTTGACAGGGTCGGGATAGGGTCTGATAGAATCGAGATAAGGTCAGGGTAGGGTCTGGGCAAGGTAAGGTCGGGTTTGGACAGAGTCTAGGGGTTTTAGTCGAGTCTGAATAGAGTTATAGATTGGGGTAGTGGGCAGGGATGTAAAGGAGAGATTCAGAACTTGGGTCTGTGGTTTGAAGATTCGGGATGACAGAAATAATGAACAAATAATAACCAAGAAGAAATAAAACAAACAGAGTAAATACTTACCTGCCAGAAGACGTGATGAAAGCCATAGTTGAAGTTGTCTGTGCATTGCCGGATTGAAGCGAATGCAGATTGGTTGATGTCAGAGTTGGTTGATCATGAGAGTGTTAATTGCTAGAGTCTAAATGTCAGAGTTTGGTGGTCGATTGATTGATTGATCGGTTGATTAGAAAAATGGTTGATTAGCCTTCGGGATGCTTGGCGGACGCTGATGAAGGCGAGGGATGGTTCGAGAGACGGTTCGATAACCATTCGGGAAACCGAATGATAACTAATAACGGATAACGGTAAGGTGATCGACATCGGCAGGATTGCCGACGTCGGCCGATAAGTGACCGACGTCGGTGACATCGGCCGGGTAAAGACCGTCGTCGGTAGATGCACAATGGGGATAGAGTCTAGCTTTAGCTCTGTGCTCATTTTTACATGCTGCCAGGGTCAAGGTTGGTAGAACAAGTGATCGACAAGGGTTAAATAGGCGAAGAAGAATAAGACAGGGAATGACCAGGGGAGTCGACACGATTTTGGTGTCTACATTTGCCCCTTTTTGTCTTGTTGGTTGTTCTGGACGAACTGCAAGACAAAAATAGGAGTGATTGCCCCAGGTGAGGGATAAGGTTGATTTCATCTTGTTGGTTGTTCTGGATGAACTACAAGACAAAATCAAGAAGCAAATTTCCCCGATTATGGATGAGGTATTCCCCCTCAAAGCAGGAGTCGAGGGAAGGGAACCGAGAATCAGGTGCTGATTTGACAAAGAGTGGATGAAAAAGGGGTGAGGGTGAACACTGCAAAAGTCGTGATTGCGTGCATACCACTGCATGAGATGGTTAGGTCAAAGTGTCACAGGTCAAGGGTCGAGGAGTGCCAAAATTGAAATAACCGGGCCCCAGCATTTAGTCGTCTACTGATCGGGTTATTCAATCGAAGCTGAAGCTCCAAATGGGTCATCGCGTTCTAGGTATCCTAGGCTCAGGAAGTGCTCCTAGAAACACGAAAAAGTCATAAGTAGTGGGGATCAACCAGCTTGCGATCCTATACTTGTGAGGGTCCAAAAAGGTCTGCGCACAATTCTGCTAACCAGTCATGAGGTAGCATACATGCAAAAACAACTAAGGCAAGAATGTCTTAGAAGTGGTCAGGGTCGGAGGAGAGAGGTATGATCTCCAATGGTTGGTGGTCGAGGGGAGGAATGGATGAAAGGATGCGGCCGAGCTAACCCCAGAAGACCCCATGTCAACTGAGTGCTGCCTACATAGCCCTGGTGATAGGGCCTCAGGCTAATGTAGTTCTCCCTAGGAGGGAGGGACAAAGGGAGGAAATGGGTCGTGGTCAAGGGCAAGGTTATGGTTAAAAGAAGGAAAGAAGGTTTGTCCATTAGAGAGATGAACAAACGAGAATGGTTGAGCTAACCCCAGAAGACGGTCGTGTCATCTGAGTGCTACCTACATAGCCCCTATGATAGGGCCTCAGACCAATGTAGTTCAGACAAAGGGTCCGAGTAGTAGACAGGTAGTTAAAATGGTTGATAGATTGGTCATGGTTATGATGAAATGATGAGGGAAGAAGAGATGTTGCAGCCTTTTCCAAATTGTGTATTCTGCAACATTGGTTGAGGGGTTTTTCATCCCTAGCAATATTCCATATTCGTGATGGATGTATGCTAAAAAATGAATTGAGGTTTATTTATGATTCAGCAAGTATTGGTTTATGCTTAACATAAATTGCGGCGGGTCGATAGTTTCCATGTGTATTGGTGTCCATAGAAACTAGGGTGAATAGGCTAGGTCATGTTGATAGTCTAAAAAGAGAGTTGAGTTGAGTTGATTGACAAGTGATGAAGGTGAATGTGACCAAAGTGTAAAAGAAGTGAAAAGCATATTGCTCTTTCATTGGCAAGGACCAAAAAGATAGCATAGATAGGGGTTATGAGAACCAAGAGCCCCATTCATGCGTGACGTTGTTGACCATAGTTATGTTAGAGCGGTAATCGAATCACTGTGACATTAAAGTGAGCTCGAAGTCCCTTGAGTAGGTGAGAGGAGGAGGAAAAAGGGGTAACCCATTTTAAGAGCAGAGATAACTTTGCCCCTTTTTATAGGAGACCCTGAGACAACCATAAATCAAGTCCATGACTCGTTTTTTTTTTTTGTTGATGTGCAGACTGATCAATGCGAGAAGTCTACATAGAGATGTCATTTGCTTGGTGGTCAGGTTGTGAAGCTGATCAATGTGGGAAGCTTCTAAAATAGTGCTATTGATTGCCAGATTAGTCATAGCCATCCTTTGAGGGAGTGGTCTAGATCTTTGTTTAATATAAAGGCTTTTGAATAGCTGTCCTTCGAGGGAGCAGTCTATTAATTACAACAATGATAGTACAGCTGTCCTTCGAGGGAGCAGTCTATTTTTTGATTTGATATTGAGATAGTGACCATGGATATTGTGACATCTTGATTTGTTGTTATAGAAATGTGAGTCATGGACAAGATTATAGAAGGTCAAGGGCTCCCTTTTATTAGGACAAAGCATCCATACAGCATAAAAGGGTTATAGGAATTGTTAAGAGGAATAGGGTTAAAAGGAAGTAGGATTTAAGAGGACGGGGATTGCTCAAGGGACGAGCTCAAGTTAAGTGTCAAGTGGACGAGTAATCGACTAGCAGTAGAACGGTCGCAGATGCAACGCATTAAGAGGCTCAGGTTCTGGTCGTCCATCAAGAAAAGACAGACGGTAAGTCCCTGATCCATACTTGTGCGTGATAATAAAAGGTCCGAGCCAATTAGGAGCAAACTTGCCTCGTTTACTTCGCTCCATATTGGTCACGTGTTGATTCTCTTTGAGGACGAGGTCTCCGATGTTGAAATCTCGTTCTCGTAGATTTTTGTCATAGGCGTGCTTGATGCGATGTTGATAGACATGGAGGTGATTAAGGGCAGCAAGACGGTGTTCGTCAAGTAACTCAAGTTGAGCTAAGCGATCTTGATGAAAGTCATCATTGGAAAGAATATCATGTAGAGAAATGCGGAGAGACGGGATATGTACTTCGAGAGGTAAGACAGCCTCTGTTCCGTACATGAGAGAAAAAGGGGTAGCACCCGTGGAGGTTCGGATGCTAGTGCGATAAGCCCACAAAGCGAAGGGAATGTGAATGTGCCAATCCCTGCCTGTGTCACTGACCACTTTCATGAGAATTTTGGTGAGAATTTTGTTGGAAGCCTCGGCCTGCCCATTTGCTTGTGGGTAGTAAGGTGAAGAGAAACTGAGTTTGATGCCGAAGGAGTCGCATAGCTTTTGGACAGTTTTGTTTTTGAAGGACTTGCCGTTATCGGTAATGATTTTATGAGGGACACCGAAACGATAGATGATGTGGGTGTTGATGAAGTCGACGATCTTGTCGGCTTTTGTGGAGATGAGAGGAATGGCTTCCACCCACTTGGTGAAATATTCAGTGGCTGTGATGATGGATTGATGACGAAGAGACGAATGAGGGTTAATCTCACCGATGAGATCTAAACCCCACTGAGAAAAAGGCTAGAAATCCTGAGCAATTTGTAAGGTGTGACTAGGAAGATGAAGCAAGTTAGAGTGCTGTTGACACTTGATGCAACGCCGAACATAATCGCTACAGTCTTTTTGAAGGGTAGGCCAATAATAGCCCAGACGAAGGATGCGCTTGGCAACCAAATTCCCACTGAAATGTCTGCCACAAATCCCATCATGGACTTGCTGAATGGCGTGAGATGCTTCAGTGGAGGTGAGACAGCGAAGAAGGAGGCCGTCGAAGCCTCGCTTATAGAGAAGACCCCCTAGCATGGTATAACGAGTGGTACGCTTGATAAAAGCTCATCGTGCATTACTAGAGAGGTTGGGAGGAATGACAGAGAGAGATAAGAAGTCTACAAGTTGCTTATACCAAGCATCTTGTGGGCTAGGGTCTATAGTGTTGACATGATGAATGTGAGGAGAGATATATGAAGGCAACGACATACGACGCACCGTGACAAAAAGTCTGGATGCAGATGAAGAAGATGGGATATGCGAAGCGAGAGAAGCCATGGTGTCAGCAAACTTATTCGTGGATCGTGGAACAGTCTGCAGGAGGAAATGGTCGAAAGATGCAAGGAGAATGTCAGCACGGTTTTTGTACCTTTGCAAAATTTCATTTTTATAGAGGTATGAACCGTTGACTTGATTGACGACGAGCTGCGAGTCACCGAAGATGTTGATGGACTTGATGCTGAGAGAGAGGGCAGTCTGAAGTCCCAAAATTAAGGCCTCATATTCGGCCATATTATTGGTACAATCAAAGTCGAGTTTAAAAGACAAAGGCATGGGCTCCCCTTCGAGTGGGATGAGAATGACCCCAGCACCTCCACCTAGTTGACATTTGGATCTGTCAAAGAACATAGTCATCTGATAGGTGGTGTCGTCAGAGGAAAGCGCAACGATAGACTCGTCAGGGAACTCACACTGCGAAGGTTGATTGTCAGGAAGAGGGGCATCTGCTAGTTGATCAGCGATGGCTTGCCCCTTGATAGATTTTTGCTGGATGAATTCGAGATCAAACTCAGCAAGCAGCATGAGCCACCGAGCCATACGTTGATTCCTATATGGCTTGGAGTGCATATACTTGAGAGGGTCGGTGTGGGTGATGACAAAAGTTTTGTGACTGAGAAGATAGTGGCGAAGCTTAGTAGCAGCAAAAACTAACGCCAAACAGAGTTTCTCTATATGGGTATACTAAGTTTCATAGTCGACCAGTGTTTAGCTGATATAATAAACTGCTTGCTCATGGTGATGCTCGTCTCGATGCGCGATCATGGCACCTAACGAATGGTGAGTGGCTAAGATATAAAGGTAGAAGGGTTGGTCATCTTTAGGTGGAATGAGGACTGGTGGAGAGACTAGATAGCATTTTAAGGCTTCAAAAGCCTCTTGACAGTCCTTATCCCATGTAAAAATGATGTCCTTCTTAAGGAGATGATGAAAAGGTTGGCAGCGGTCAGAAAGCTGCGAGATGAAGCAACAAATGGACTGGAGCTTGCCTTGCAAATTGTGAAGCTGCTTGAGATTGGTCAGGGGCGGCATTTCGAGGATAGCGTGAATCTTGGCAGGATCTATCTCGATGCCACGAAAGGAAACGATGAAGCCGAGAAGCTTGCCAGAGAGGACCCCAAAGACACATTTCTTGGGGTTAAGACAAACATTGTATTGAAGAAGATGAGAAAAGATGATTTTGAGAATGGTCAGATGGTCACAGTGAAGTTTGGACTTGCCGAGTAGGTCATCCACATAGTCCTCCATGATTTTGTGAAGGAGATCATGGAAAATGTAGGTCATGGCACGCTGATAAGTGGTGCCTGTGTTTTTCAAGCCAAAAGGCATGACTCGATAGCAGAAAGTCCCCCATGGGGTAATGAAAGTAGTCTTGTGCTGATCTTTCAGAGCAATCAGGATTTGATTGTATCCTGAAAACCCGTCCATAAGAGATAGCATCTCATGGCTGGCCGTAAGATCAACAAGCTGGTGAATGTTAGGAAGAGGAAAGTCATCTTTAGGACAGGCTAGATTAAGGTCATGATAGTCTGTGCAGATCTGAATCCCCCCAATTGCCTTGGTGACTGGGACGATGTTAGAGACCCACTGTGGATAATCGATGGCCTGGATGAAGGAGACAGATAGGAGACGCTGAAGCTCCTCTTTTACAAGAAGGGCAACGCGAGGATGCATCTTTTGAAGCTTTTGCTTGACAGGCTTAGCCTCTGGTTTGGTGACAATGTTATGGGTAACGATGGTGGGGTCGATGCCAGACATATCACTGTAAGTCCAGGCAAAGGCCTTGCTATGGTCGGAGAGGAACTGGGTATAGTCAAGCTGCTCCTGAGCGTCTAAAGATTGGCCAATCTTTAAGACATGAGGAACATCAGAAGAAGGAAGGTTGATGTCAATGGTTGATTCATTTAACATAACCTGGGTCTTAGAAGGGAGGGAGCGCTGGATGAAAGAATCATCAGCGCCCATGTAAGAAAGAATGGCGTCATTGTCAACGTAGTGAACAGTGTGAATGGTTGCCGACTCATCTTCGATCATGCTGGGAAAAATGAGAGGGAGAGACTTGGATACCCCATTGAGCTGATAAGTCAAGGGGTCCAGGCGGATGGTGTTTATGGAAAAAAAAAACTAGGAGGAATGGAAACCATTGACTCCGTAGATGAAGGTGGTGAAATAGGCGAGTGTGGAGGAGATTGGTCAAGGATTGGTTCAGGACAAAGGTCTACAGGGTTTTGAGTGGGGTCATGATATCCCAGACCATACCGTTTCTTGGCATCATCATCATTGAGTGGTTGGATAGGCTGATGGGAGCCCTGCTCATAGCGTCCGAAACCAAAACCCTTCTATGCACACCTGTAAAGGTAAGTGTGTGCAAAGGCGGGGTTGCCAAGAAATGAGAAGTCTGATGTGAAAGGTTGAGGTGAAGAAAGAGGATTACCATCAGTAGGAGCTTGATTAAGCCCCCCATAGATGAAGTTGGTATGGAGGTGAGGGGGACCATAAGGTATGATCATCCCAATCTGATGGTCATAGCTGGGGCTGTGATGAAGGCGTCCATACTCTTGTGGAGTTTGGAACATGTCTAAAGCCAGCAAGTGATACTCTCCCAATAAAAGTCTTTGGAAGACGTCTTCCATAGAGTCTGTGGTTGTCGCTTGAAGGGGAGGTGTAAGGGCGACCGCCTGTTGCGAACTGGTTGAAGCTTCTGTGGATGGAGGCGGTGCCGAGGTTGATGGCTTGATAGGAATGAGGACATCATTTGGACGGTAGGTGGTGTTGCATGTTTTGAAGGGTGAAGGGTCAGCGGGAATGGTGTGGACTTGTCCATCATGCTCAAACTTCACACAACGGTGCAGGGTGGAGGGGACACAGGCCATGGCACGGATCCAGGGTCGGCCCAACAAGATGTTGTATTGAAACTCTCCTTCGATGATGTAGAAGAGCTCCGGGACTGTGCGTGGACCAACGCGAATATGAAGGATGACTGTGCCAATGGTCGTGGCAGTAGTGTCATTAAAAGAGCGCAAGATTGCGTCAGTTTTGGAGACACAATTCTTGGGAAGAGCCAACTGATCAAAGGCATGGGTGGAAATGATGTTGATGCTAGCGCCCCCGTTGATCATAATGCGTTTAATGCGTGTCTGATCGATATAGGCAGTGATGAAGAGGGCAGCATCCTGATCTTCCGTGGTTGATGTGGGAATCTCAGAATCACTGAATGTGATGGAAGCAACAGGGGCTAAGGAGTGGACAAGGGCAGCAAGTGGTTGGGGGTCCTCGGGTTGGACCTCTGCTACCTACAGGGCTTGGATGAGGGCCTGACGATGTTGGGGCGAGGTTTGGATGAGATCGTAGAGGGACATCTTCACAGGCGTCTGGTGAAGCTGTTTCAACATGGAGTCGTGGATTGGTCCGGAAGAGGAAGAAGAAGAGGAGGGTTGAGGCGCGCCAAGGATAGAAATCTTAGGCTTAGGCGGTTGAGGTGGATTGACAAAAGGGTAGGTCCAAGGAATGGCAGCTTTTTCTTTTGCCTTGTCCTTTTGTGACCTAGTGGTGATGTGAATGACATTGATTTCAAAGATGGGAGGTGAAGGTGATGAAGGGGTTGTAACAGGTTGATGAGATGTGGATGGGTTTGAAGAGGTTGAAGGGTTATGAGAAGGAGTCAGGGGGTGGTCGAAAGTGTCCTCAAAGAGAAGAGTGTCTTTCTCCAGATAACGGCGAATGACAGCCTTGAGGGCACAGCAAGTCTCGGTGTCATGTCCTGGTGTACGATGATATAAACAAATCTTTGTGTCGTCGAACCAGGAGGGTTTAGACCCAAGAGGTTGAAAGGGCTTGATGGGTGGAAGAGTTATGCTAGAAGTTTGCAAAAGTCGTTGCAAGATCAAAGAGTATGAGCCCACTAAAGGGTCCGTGCTCATCGATGTATGCGATGTCGGTGACTTTTGCTTGGGCGAAGTTGGAGGGGGTTTTCGTACCACCTTCTGGGTTGATGGTGCGATGACAGGCGGAGATGGTACACTCTTCATGAGAGATATCGCCCTTTTGGGAGAGGGTAGGCTAGTGGTAGGTAAAGGAAGCAAAGGAGGCAACCGGTTTTGATTAGAGGTTGAAGTAAGAAGGATTCTGGTTAGGGTTGAAGGATGCGGGCCCAAAATGGAAGGCAATGGTGATGGAAGAGGAGGCGTTCGTCTCTGTGGTTTGGCAGTCTTTTGTGATTTGGGTTGAAGACTACTATTGATTGAAGTCTGGGTTAAGTCCACCTTCACTTGTGGATGAGTGAGGTTGGAGACGGGGCAAACGCCAAGTGTTTTGATAGGTTTAGGTGGAGTAGATGAGGGTTTTGGTTTTGACGAGGTTGATGAAGATGTATATGATTTAGAAGTGGAGATCTGATTTTTGTTGATAGTCTTAGGAGGTTCTGCCATGGGAGGATTAGCAGCATGAGATGAGAGGGCCCGGGCTTGTTGAAGAGCTATGAGACGATCCCACAATCCCTGATGTTCCACTTTCCTAGAAGGGAGAAGTTCGAGTCTCTCCACTAGTCAGGAAAATGGCTGAGAAGATGCAGGATGAGGTTTAGGCTCTTGAGAAGACGTCGATGGTTGTGGGACTGAAGGTGAGACAGGTGTAGTAGTCTCGGGCCCAAAGCATGGTGAAGTCGTGACAGGTTCGTCTTTGGTTGGAGATGAAGGAGAGATAGGTTCTTCCCTGGGTGGAGAAGAAACTGGAGAATGAAGCTCCTCAAGCGGGTAAAGGGTAGGGATGATAGTGCCCTCCACTTGCGGTCGAGGAGTAGGAAAGGTTGGGTCCTCCATGGGCAGCAAGAAGGAAGATGGTGAAACTAGTGGTGCTGGTAAGGTCGAGGCGTCCTCCAAAATGAGAGAAGTTAAGGGAGAACTAACCGGAGAAAGAGGTTCGTCCACATGTGATGGACTGATGGATGAACCCACCTCTTGGGGTTGATTATAAATGAGGGGCGAGACCGTATTGACTGTTCGAATATTATGTTCATGGGTATTGTCAGTCAAGGTTTGGACGTTGTTTTGGGTTGGTGGATGATTAGGGAATGGTTGTTTGAAAATATCGATACCCTGATTAGGAGGGGCATTAGGATTGTCGAGGATGAGGTCACCCTTTTCCAACATGTCTTGGACTACATTTTTAAGGGTTTTACAGTTGCCCGTGTCATGACCTTTAACACGGTGGTAGTGGCAGAAGTCATTTTCCCTATACCACGTAGGGATGGCGCGTGAGGGATCAAATTGTGGTGGAGGTCGGATCTGAGGGAGATTGATGGCCCCTTGTTTGACGAGTTTTTCCATCACAGACGCGTATGATTCTCCAAGTGGAGTAAACTGTCGCTGTATGTATCTCTGCTGAAATTGACGAGTGGCGCTCATAGATGTGGATGGTTCAGGTTGATTAGTTGAAGGCGAAGAGGAGGAAGATCTAACAACCACAGCATTTGCTGAAGCTTTAGATTTAGGATTGGGTGAGGAGGGCTTAGAAGAGGGGTCATTGGTTTTAGAGTTGGGATTCTTACTCCGCAACTTGACTTTATTCTCCTCAACGGCACGTAACTCAAGTTTACGAGCCATCGTGAAGGCTTCGTCAAAAGTGCGGAAGGTTTGAACCCACAAGGTAGAAGAAATATGTCTAGCGCAGGCTTGAGAGAAAAGTTCAATAAGCTCAGGCTGAGGTAAGGAAAATGAAAGTTGATTGATAAGGCCCCTCCACCGAGCGACAAAATCAGCAATAGATTCATCCTCGAACTGGCGAATAAAATAGAGGTCTGTGATAGAGACCTTCTTGGTGATATTGATGGAGAAATGATCGAGGAAGAGCTCGGCCAGCTGAGTGAACGTGAGGATGGAATGGCTGGGAAGAGAGTTGTACTAGTCAAGTGCAGCACTCGAGAGAGACATGGGAAATGTGCGTAAGAGTAACGCATTGTCGTGGGCGATAAGGTAACAGGCATGTCTGAATGCTCGTAAATGCTGTTGTGGGTCTTCCTTGCTCTAGAAACGAGAAAACTTAGGAAGTTCCCACTGGCTGGGATATGGTCTGATGGGGACAGAAGGATGGATGGGCTCGTTGCAGATTTGTTCGTACGAGAGAGTGTTGCGTGAGCCGGTAACGGAGGTCTCTAGGTTGGACATTTTATCCATCAGCATCTTGATAATATCTACTGACAGATTGGCAGGTGTAGCACCTCCTAGATTGTAAGGCGCTTGAAAGAGGCTGGAAGAGGTATACGACGTAGTCAGTTGTACCAATAAGGGCGCAACGTACGGATGACTAGTCGTAGGGACAGAAGAAGTGACTAAGGATGGTTGGATGGAAGGCATGGCTAGGTTTGATGTTGTCATGGGAGGTTGGCTAGAGGTAACATGGGCCAATGGATAGGTAGCCACCCTAGTGTTGATAGGAGTAAGGGTGGGTAGAATAGAGACGACCAAGTTTTGAAAGGGGGTAGAAAGTGGTTGAGTGGGCTGAGATTGATTGGGGGCCGAAACCTCGGTGAAAGTGGGCCCAGCAATGGAAGGAGAGGCCACACTTGGATGGTTGGTAAAAGGTTGGTCATTGGTTGAGGCAACAGCCTGGGTGTCTAAGGGTTGGACTACAGACGCTGTTGATACGGCCACAGTCTCGAGGAAAGAGGTTGGCATTCCATAAATTAGATTGCCCAAGGGGTCTCGCGTTCGGCTATTCGCGAGATAGTGTTGCAAGGCTTTTATGTTGAGGTCCAAGAATCATGCGAAATCTTGGTCCCCTTCTGGGATAATAGGCGTTTGGGTTGGAGATGGTCTGGTAGGAGTTCTTTCAGTTTCCGAGTTGAACTCCATTATAGGGCTGGTTATAGGCGGGGTAGACGGAAGAGGATGATGCCTCGCGTGATCGACTAGAGCCTTGGCTTAGCTACGAGTCAGAACCATTCAAGGCAAGGAAGAACGTCCTCACAAGCTCAAACAAACAGATAAGAACCAAAAAAGATGAAGACACAAGCAGATCCTAAAACCCTAGAAGTAAATTATTAGGATTATAGTGGCTTATGCCTTAGAATGTGTGTAGAGGAAGATTGGCTTTGTGAGTCGGGTCCTAGAAGAAGCAGTCTATGGATGGTTTCGGGTTTTGTTATGGTGCTCAAGAAATCTTTGTTAGCTTCCGTACAGGCCTGGTGCTAAGGAGCAAGCTCCCCTCACTTCACGATTCCAGTGGTTAGCTGGTTTCGCTTAGCCAAAATATACTTCCACTAGAGTTTATCCTCCGCCAGAGAACGGAGTGGGCTTCCCCCTTGGTGATGAAATCCAAGTAGGGTCACCAGGACGGGTAAGGTATCCGCTGGGGGATGAAATCCCAGTCGGGCCTTGTCTCAAGTAAGTTAAAATGTTTATTTTGTGCAGGTGGTTTGGTCGTGTAACATCAAGTGATCTAGATTAATTCAATATGTGGTTTAATTACTATGTGTGGTCTAAAAGATGCAGGCAATCAGAAATGAATGCAAAGTGTTTTAATGCCCAAGTCGAAATGTTTGTTCGTATGAAGACGAATGGAGAAAGAGTCGAAGAATATGAGTTTTAGCTAGTCTAGAAGTGCAAGAAAGAAAGAAATGTTTGTTTTAGTCCTGCTTATGATGTCGTTTAAGAAGAGACGAAAGGAGGCGAAAAGGAAGGAACCTAATGCACCTAAATGAATGAAAGAAAGAAAGAAAGAACCCAAGGAGGACCTAGGGTCCCACCGGGCGTGCCAGAATGTTTCTATGCAAAATTGCTTTCTACATTCAAAGAAGAAATAAGAAACTAAAAGAAATGGTCAAGGCTAGAAGATACCTGATAAAGTTGTGCACACCAAAATCAGACGTTGGAAGATTCTCCTCTTTGGCTGTGGAGGAATGACACCTGCAAAGAAGAAAAGGCTGAAACACGGAAAAATGTTAGTCAAAGGATATGGTGGGCTGTCAGGCAAATGCCCAATCCCGGAAGTACGAAGACTTCCTAGAAGGATATCAACCCACTGATAAAAAAATAGAATATTGGACGAAAGTAGATAATAAAAGATAAAATGACAGAAATAAATGACAGAAAATAAAGTGCATACCTAATATGCAGCACTGTTCTACACAGTCGTCGGCGTCGGTCTCTGTGGTACCGGCATCGGTTAGGGAAGGTGCCGGCGTCAGTCAAACTGCCGGCGTCGGTCGGGGTAGTGACCGGCGTCGGTCAGGGCAGGTTCTGGACGAGTTGCAGAAGGTCTGGGAGAGTCAGAACAGGGTCTTGACAGGGTCGGGACAGGGTCTGATAGAATCGAGATAAGGTCAGGGCAGGGTCTGGGCAAGGTAAGGTCGGGTTTGGACAGAGTCTGGGGGTTTTAGTCGAGTCTGGACAGAGTTATAGATTGGGGTAGTGGGCAGGGATGTAAAGGAGAGATTCAAAACTTGGGTCTGTGGTTTGAAGATTCAGGATGACAAAAATAATGAACAAATAATAACCAAGAAGAAATAAAACAAACAGAGTAAATACTTACCTGCCAGAAGACGTGATGAAAGCCATAGTTGAAGTTGTCTGTGCATTGCCGGATTGAAGCGAATGCAGATTGGTTGATGCCAGAGTTCGTTGATCGCAAGAGTGTTGATTGCCAGAGTCTGTGAATGTTAGAGTTCGGAGGTCGATTGATTGATTGATCGGTTGATTAGAAAAATGGTTGATTAGCCTTCGGGATGGTTGGCGGATGCTGATGAAGGCAAGGGACGGTTCGAGAGATGGTTCGATAACCGTTCAGGAAACTGAATGATAACTGATAACGGATAATGGTAAGGTGACCGACGTTGGTAGGATTGCCGACGTTGGCCGATAAGTGACCGATGTCGGCGACATCGACCGGGTAAAGACCGTCGTCAGCAGATGCACAATGGGGATAGAGTCTAGCTTTAGCTCTGTGCTCATTTTTACATGCTGCCAGGGTCAAGGTTGGTGGAACAAGTGATCGACAAGGGTTAAATAGGCGAAGAAGAATAAGACGGGGAATGACCAGGGGAGTCGACATGATTTCGGTGTCTACACCTTTCACCTCAACCGTTAACCTGACCATGGCCAATACGCAAAGTTCAGCCTCCTCGTCTATTTTTAGACCAACCTCCACCGGGATTTTGTTACCCCCTCAACCACCTTCAATTCAACTAAGTTCTACATCATACCAGAACTTGATTGTCTCGACCCCTCATACTCTCGCACCTATATATGCAGGAGTGCCTACCTCGCCTTTTGTCAATGCCATCACACAACCTCCTTTGGCAGTATCTGGTCAGCCTATGCCTTCGACCTTCATGACCCAACCACCCTTAGCCTCTACTTCTGCCCCTGCGAGTAGTCATCCGTACGTTGCACCCTTACTGGTACAACCGACTACGTCATACACCTCTTCTAATCTCTTTCAAGCGCCTTACAACCTAGGGGGCGCTCCGTCCACCAATCCGTCAGCAGACGTCATCAAGATGCTGATGGATAAAATGTCCAGTCTCGAAGCTTCTATCTCTGGTTCAAGTAATGTCTCTTCATATGACCAGGTTTACAACGAGCCCATCCATCCTTCTGTCCCTATCCGACCATACCCCAACCATTGGGAGCTTCCTAAATTTACTCGCTTCCAGAGTAAGGAAGACCCACAACAGCATCTACGGGCATTCAGACATGCCTGTTACCTTATCGCCCACGATGATGTGTTACTTCTACACACATTTCCTATGTCTCTTTCTGGCCCTGCCCTTGACTGGTATAGCTCTCTTGCCAGACATTCTATCTTTTCATTCATTCAACTCGCCCAACTATTTGTTGACCATTTCTCAATCAATATCACTAAACAAATCTCGATCACAGACCTTTACTCCATTAGGCAATTTAACGACGAATCAATAGTCAATTTTGTCGCCTATTGGAGAGGCCTGATTAACCAGCTCTCCTCCTTGCCTTAACCCGAGCTCATTGAGCTCTTTTCTCTAGCATGTGCCAGTCACATCTCGTCCACCTTGCGGGTTCAAACATTCCACACTTTCGACGAGGCCTTCACCATGGCCCGAAAGCTTGAACTCCGCACCATTGAAGAAGATAAGGTCAAATTGTGTAACACTAACACAAGAACCAATGACCACTCTTCTTCCAGACCTTCTTCTGCCCACTCTCAATCCAAGGGGTCGGCAAACACTGTCATCTTTAGACCATCATCTTCAATAACCAACCGACCATCATCTTCAACATTAGACTACATCAATAAACATTTTCAACGTCAATCCATATAGCGTCAATTCACTCTAATTGGGGAGTCATATGCCTCTGTCTTGGATAAACTCGTCAAGCAGGGGGTCCTCAATCTCCCTTCAATCTGACCACATCAATTTGACCCCTCAACACCTATCCCTGCATGGTACAGGGAGAACCACTTTTGCAACTATCACCGTGTCAAAGGCCATGACACGGATCACTGTCAAACTTTCAAAAACATCGTCCAGGACATGCTAGACAAGGGGGATCTTATTTTAGATAACCCAAACGCCCCACCCAATCAACATATCGATATTTTCAAACACCCTTTTCCAAATCATCTGCCTACTCAAAACAACGTCTAGACTTCGACCAATGACCCTCAAGACCATGATATACACATGGTCGACACTATCTGTTCTCTTATCCCTGACCAACCTCTTTCACAGGTGGAAGACCCTCCTTCCCCTATACCTCCTCCACATGGCGAAGAACTTTCTTCTCCTACTTGTCCTCCATCGACTTCCCCCATATTGGAGGACGCTTTGACCACATCAACATCAGCTGCCTCACCTTCATCCTTCTTATCATCCATAGATAATCACACCTTTTCGACTCCTCAACCACACGCAGAAGCCATGACTACTCTGGCGCTCTTTCCTCTTAAAGGGCCCACACCTTCAATCTCTTCTCCATCGAGAGAAGAATCGTCCTCATCTAAGTCTAAATCCGTGCAGGCGTCCATCATGCCCAAAGAGATTAAACCTCTTGGTGTTCGCCCCACATCTAACCTCGCCTCGCATATAGGTGGCCCTCAACTCAAACCAAAGAAGGCTACTAAACCACACCGGAGGCCTCCTCCCCCACCTTCGTCATTACCTTCAATTTTAGGCCCACATCCGTCTACTTTACTCAGAGTGTTTCCCACTCCCATACTTCACAGAGGCACATCGCCTCCGTTACTCCTTCAACCCGTTAGACTTATACCTCCTCCAAACCATCGACCAACATCTCTTATGCCCCTTAAACCAAAGTCACCAACCCTCACTACAACAAGACACTTAGACCCGTTAGCAGGTTCTTATGCCTTGCTGTTACGGCAATTGTTGCAGTCCTCTCGTATCTATCTCCTACCTCTTAGACCATATCAATCTCTCGGACCAAAACCCCCCTGGTTCGACGACACTCGCATTTGTGCGTATCATCGCACGCTTGGACACGACACCGAGCATTGTTGTGCCCTCAAGGTTGTTATTCGCCAATGTCTAGGGAATGACACCTTTCTTCTCAACCACATCATCAATAAACCTTCAACACCACCTCAGTCATCAACTCTCAGATCAAAACCATCTTGGTTCGACAACTCTAAATTTTGCCACTATCATCACACTCCACGACATGACACCGAGCGTTGTTGCGCTCTTAAAGCTGTCATTCGTCACCACCGAAAAAAGGATTCCCTTCTTATCAAGGATCCTCTTGACCACCCCTCCGACAAATTATCAACACCGACCCATGCCTCTCCAACTTCGTCACCTAAATCGGGATCCCCACACCAGACTAGGGTCCCTTCGCCGCCTTTAACCCCCTTATTCGAAATCAACACAGTCCATCTGACCACTAAACCTCAATCGACCTTAACCAATCCATCAAACATTCTCCCTAGCCGCTGGGGGAATTCAACCTTCATCCAAACCTCGATCAATTTTTCAACACAGTCTCGACCACATATCAATCACTCTTTCAACTTAGCCTCAACTAGACTAGCAACCAAACATTTAACCCGACCTCAACCAAACATTCGACCCAACCAAAGACCAAATACCAACCAATCAACCCTCGACCAACCATTGACCAACTATCAAATGACCAAATCTCAATCAAACATTGACCAACCTTTTAATCAAAACATTCAACCAGTCTCGATCAATCAGCAACCATATCAACCAACTTCACATCCACTCATCAATCAACACCTGACTAATCTGGAAAGAGGCAAATGGGGCAAGTTTGCTCCTAATTGGCTCAGACCTTTTATTATCATGCACAAGCATACACCAGGGACTTATCAGACCCTGAGCCCTTTTATGCCTTTCATCTGTGACCGTTCTACTGCTAGTCGAGTACTCGTCCACTTGACACTTAACTTGAGCTCGTCCCTTGAGCAATCCCCGTCCTTTTAGTCCTAATTCCTTTCAACCCTATTCCTCTTCACAATTCTTATAACCCTTTTATGCTGTATGGATGCTTTGTCTTAATAAAAGGGAGCCCTTGACCTTCTATAATCTTGTCCATGACTCACATTTCTATAAAAACAAATCAAGATGTCACAATATCCATGGTCACTATATCAATATCAAATCAAAAAGGCAGACTGCTCCCTCGAAGGACAACTATACTATCATTGCTGTAATTAATAGACTGCTCCCTCGAAGGACAGCTATTCAAAGCCCTTATATTAAACAAAAATCTAGACCACTCCCTCGAAGGATGGCTATGACTAATCTGGTAATAAACAGCACTATTTTAGAAGCTTCCCGCATTGATCAGCTTCACAACATGACCACCAAGCAAATCACATCTTCATGCAGGCTTCCCGCATTGATCAGTCTGCGCAAAAAAAAAAAAAAAAGTCATGGACTTGACTTATAGTTGTCTCAGGGTCTCCTATAAAAAAGGGCAAAGTTATCTCTGCTCTTAAAACGGGTTACCCTCTTTCCTCCTCCTATCACCTGCTCAAGGGACTTCGAGCTCACTTTAATGTCTAAGTGATTCGATTACCGCTCTAACATAACTATTGTCAATGACGTCACGCATGAATGGGGCTCTTGGTTCTCATAACCCCTATCTCTGCTATCTTTTTGGTCCTTGTTAATGAAAGAGCAATATGCTTTTCACTTCTTCTACACTTTGGTCACATTCACCTTCATCACTTGTCAATCGACTCGACTCAACTCTCTTTTCAGACCACTCCCATAGCCTATTCACCCTAGTTTCTATGGACACCAATACACATGGAAACTATCGACCCACCGCAATTTATGTTCAGCATAAACCAATACTTGTTGAAGCATACATAGACCTCAATTCATTCTTAGCATACATCCATCACGAATATGGAATATTGCTAGGGATGAAAAACCCCTCAACCAATGTTGCAGAATACACCATTTGGAAAAGGCTGCAACATCTTTTCTCCTCATCATTTCGTCATAACCAAGACCAATCTATCAGCCATTTTAACCACCTATCTACTACTCAGACCCTTTGTCTGAACTACATTGGTCTGAGGCCCTTCCACCAGGGGCTATATAGGTAGCACTCAGATGACACGACTGTCTTCTGGGGTTAGCTTGATCACTCTCATTTGTTCATCTCTCTGATGGACAAACCTTCTTTCCTCCTTTTAACCATAACCTTGCCCTTGACCACGACCAATTTCATCCCTTTGTCCCTCCCTCCCTTCCAGGGAGAACTACATTGGCCTGAGGCCCTATGACCAGGGCTATGTAGGCAGCACTCAGTTGACATGGGGTCTTCTGGGGTTAGCTCGGCCACATCCTTTCATCCATTCCTCCCCTCGACCACCAACCATTGGAGATCATACCTATCTTCTCCGACCTCGACCACTTCCAAGACATTGTTGCCTTGGTTGTTTTTGCATGTATGCTACCTCATGACTGGTTAGCCAAATTATGCACAGACCTTTTTGGACCCTCACAAGTATAGGATCGCAAACTGGTTGATCCACACCACTTGTGACTTTTTCGTGTTTCTAGGAGCACTTCCTGAGCCTGGGATACCTAGACCACGATGACCCATTTGGAGCTTCAGCTTAGATTGACTAACCCGATCAGCAGATGACTAAATACTGAGGCCCAGTTATTTCAATTTTGGCACTCCTCGACCTTTGACCTAACCATCTCGTGTAGTGGTATGCGCGCAATCACGACCTTTGCAGCGTTCACCCTCACCCCTTTTTCATCCACTCTTTGTCAAATCAGCACCCGATTCTCGGTTCCCTTCCCTCGACTCCTGCTTTGAGGGGGAATACCTTATCCATACTCGGGGCAATCCGCTTCATGTTTTTGTCTTACAGTTCATTCGAACAACCAATAAGACGAAATCAACCTTATCCCTCACCTGGGGCAATCACTCCTATTTTTGTCTTGTAGTTCGTCCAGAACAACCAACAAGACAAAAAGGGGCAAATGTAGACACCAAAATCGTGTCGACTCCCCTGGTCATTCCCCATCTTATTCTTCTTCACCTATTTAACCCTTGTCGATCACTTGTTCCACCAACCTTGACCCTGGCAGCATATAAAAATGAGCACAGAGCTAAAGCTAGACTCTATCCCCATTGTGCATCTACCGACGATGGTCTTTACCCGGCTGATGTCACCGACGTCGGTCACTTATCGGCCGACATCGGCAATCCTGACTAGTTGTGGTAGAGGATGTTGACTTAAGTACCATAGTATTTGCCAATCCCTTGGACTTGGAGTGGGAAGAAGAAGATTTGGAAGATGGGTCATTGGATTTTGCATTAGTATTTTTACTACACAGTTTGACCTTATCTTCTTCGACTCGCGGTGTTCAATCTTTTGGGCCATAGTGAAAGCTTCATCAAATGTGCAAAATGTTTGAACCTACAAAGTAGATGAGATGTGCTTAGCACATGCTCATGAAAAGAGCTCAATGAGCTCAGGTTGAGGTAAAGAAAAGGAGAGTTGGTTGATTAAACCTCTCCAACAGGCAATGAAGTCAACTATTGATTCATCGTCAAATTGTCTAATAGAATATAGGTCTATGCTGGAGACCTTTTTAGTGATGTTGATTGAAAAGTGGTCAAGAAATAGTTGAGCGAGTTGAGTGAAAGAAAAGAGAGAATGACTAGGAATTGAGCTATACTAGTCAAGGGTGGCACCAAAAAGTGACATGGGAAATGAGCGAAGTAATAACGCATCATCGTGTGCTATAAGGTAGCAAGCATGTCTAAACACTCATAGATGTTGTTGTGGGTCCTCTTTACTCTGAAAATGAGTAAATTTAGGGAGTTCCCACTGGCTAGGATATGGTCAAATAGGCACCGAAGGGTGGATGGGTTTGTTGCATAATTGTTCATATGAAAGAACATTGCTTGAACCAAAAATGGATGTCTCAAGGTTGGACATCTTATCCATCAGCATATTAATTAGATTGGTTGACAGATTGGTAGGAAGGGCACCCCCTAAGTTGTAAGGTACCTAGAAGGCATTGAGAGGGGCGTATGATGTACTTGGTTGCATTTGTATAGGTGAAACATATTGGTAGTTCGTCATAGGGACTGATGTTGAGGCCAAGGGAGGTTGTGCCATGAAGTTAGAGGGCACAAATTGACTAGATGTCACCGAGGGTGGTTGAATGGTGGAAACACTAGTTGAAGGATAGGTGGTCACTCTCGTATCTATGGGTGCAAGAGTGGGTGGGATGGAGACAATCAAGTTCTGGAATGGTGTAGAACTTGGTTGAATTGTTTGTGGTTGAGGGGTTACGGAAACCCCAATGGATGTAGGTCTAAAAATAGAAGGAGAGGCTAAATCTTGAATGTTGGTTATGGTTGGATTACTGGTCGAGGCAATAGCCTGAGTGACCATGGGTTGAGTAACGGATGTTGTTGATATTATTGTCGTTTCAACTAAGGAAGTTGGCATCCCAAAAAGAGGGTTACCTAAAGGATCTCGCATTTGGCTTCTTGTGAGATAGTGTTGGAGAGCCTTGACGTTGAGGTCAAGGAATCTCTCAAAGTCTTGATCCCCTTCAGGAATAATAAAAGGTTGATTTGGGGTTGGTTGGATAGGATTATGTTTAGTATTTGAAGTATACTCCATTAGAGGACTTGTTATAAAGGGTGAAGGTGGAAGTGGTTGTTGACTCACGTGGTCAACAAGAGTTTTGGCTTGACTGCGTGTCAAAACCATTCAAGACAAAATATGATTCAGGTTCTAAAAACTGTCTGTTTCGATTTCAAAAAACTAGAATGTGTGTTTAACAGCAAAAAAGTTGGGTTTTAAGCTTGCTATTTTGGAAAGATTTTTGTTGACAGTGACCGAAGTTGGTTTACTAACTAATGTCGGTTATGTAATGTTGTCGAGGTTGGTGGGATAACCGATGTTGGTAAAGATGAGTTGCCAATGTCAGTGGAAAAATTGATGTCAATTTTTGTGTATTTCTAGAAACACATAAAATTGATATTTTTTTGAAAGAAAGAGAAATTCTAAGTTGTTTTTGGACCTCAAAATGTGACCTTACCAGCTCAAAAAAAATTAGATAAGAACAACAAAATAGATGATGGCAAGCAACCTCTAAACGCTAAATTCTTAAGAATAAATTTTAGAGTCGTGGTGGCTTATGCCTTAGAAGAATGTGTTTAGGAATTAGGCTTTTAGAACGGGTCCTAAAGAGGTAGTCTATGGTTGGTTTCAGGTTATGTTTTGGTGCTCAAAAATCTGTGTTAGGTTTTTTACGTGGCCTGGTGCTAGGGGCTTTCTCCCTTCACTTCACGAACCCAGAGCCAAGCTGGGCCGCTTAGCCAATATATAATCTACCTATAGTTTATACTCTGCTAGAGAATAGAGTGGGTCCTCCTCTTGGTAGTGAAATCCAAGTAAGATCACCAAGAAGGGTAAGGTATCTGCTAGGTGATGAAATCCTAGACAAACCTTGTGTCAAGTATGTTTAAATTTTTAATTTGATGTGCTTGTGGTCTGGTTGTGTAACATATGTGCACTATGATTTATTTATAATGCATTTTAATTACTAAGTGAGAGGGATAAGTATGCATTCAAGTACGAATGAAATGCAACAATTTTTAACCCAAATTGAAATGTTTTGTTTGGATGCAAACAAGTGGAGAAAAGGTTAAGAGTATGAATTTTCACTACTCTAAGATGCAGGCAAGAAGTGACAAGAAGAAAAAGAAAGAAAGATGTTCTTTTTAACTTGTGATAATGGTTTTTTTTCAAAATAAAAAGAAAGAGGAAGAGGATGCAAGAAGAGAATCTAATGCATCTATATGAACTTTTGGTTTTTAGAAGAAATGAACCCAAGGAAAACTCTAGGGTCCCACTGGGTGTGCCAGAATGTTTCTCTATATTTTTGCTTTTTATATTTAGAAGAAGAAGAAACTAAAGGTAAGGGTTAGGTGTTTGATTGATACTCAGATTAAGTTGCGCACCATATCTAGATGTTGTAGGAGCTCCTCTTTGGCTGTGGAGGAAGACACCTGTAGATAAGAAAGAGACTCAAACACATAAAATGTTAGATAAAGATATGGTGGACTGCCAAGCACACACTCGGTCTCGGAAGCGTAAAAACTTCCTTAAGGGATGACAGTCCACTATTTATGAAAAATCATGTTGTATAAAAGAAATGGTGAAAGACTAAGAAAGAGAAATAAAGATAACACGTACCTATTCTCTATAGTCAGTCTATCACAGATGCCAACATCAGTAGTCCTGTCGACATCGGTTGGTCAATATGTCGACATCAGTTATGTTACCGATGTCAGTCGGGGTTGTGGTCATTGTTAGTTGGGGTAATAGGCCTTGGACAAGTTTTTGATTATGTCTGTGGTTGACAGAAGAGTCTATGGAAGCTTACAAGGTTGTGCAGGGTTGCAAGGCAATGTGTAGGATCTGAGAAGGGACAAAGGTAGAAGGTTGGTGTGTAAAGAGGATAAGGATATGGGGAAGGATTTTTAACCTCTCCAGGAAGAAGTTGGGTCTGGTTGATAGTATTTAGAAATAGTAAATAGAAACTAATTACTAATGCATTCTAAATTACTGAAATGAGACAAAAGAATACTTAGCTCTGCTTGGTGAAGAACCAGTGATGTAGAGTGCTTATTCCTATTATGGCCGATGTCGAGGTCCTCATGCAATGCTTCAATCCAACCTAGAGTGACTTGTGTAGAGCTTCTTAGCTAGGTGAGTGTTAGTCAAAGTCTGATGCTTGGTCTCAGAGTGTGCGTGTCCACATCCAAGAGTTCGAGGAAGAGTCTAAGAGAGAGAGAGATTAGATTCAGGGAGCCAGAGAGAGAGAGAGTCCCAGATTTCAAGAGGGGCCTAACTCAATGTTAGAAGTTGGTTTATGTAACCGACATCGGTGATCCCACTGGTGTCGACCGACAGCTGACCAACGTCAGCAGCTAGAGAATGGGTAAAAGGGCTAACAGCCCGTTCTCTATCTGCCAAATGCATTTGCCATTGGAGAATGGTCAAAAGGTGGGATTATTACACACGAGATTTAGTTAGGAGGTTAGGAAGGAGTGAGAATAGGTCTTGGGTGACTCATAGTGTGAGAAATGGTCTAAGGGTGAGGTGTCCAAAGTGAGGTGTCCAAGGTGAGGTGTCTAGGGTGATGTCTAGGTAATGTCATTAATTCAAAATAAGTAGTTTATTTTAAATTAATTAAGTGTGTAAGTGTTTAAGAGGGGACCAAGGGGGAGTCAACACAATTTTGGTATCTACAGATATGGTGCACACTAAATCTAGGTAACATCAAACCCATAACATCTTAACCTTAGTTTCTTTCTCATTTGTATGTAATTAGTGAAAATTTAGAGAAACATTCTGGCACGCTTGGTGGGACACTTGGAGTTTCCCTTGGGTTGATTCTTCTTCTTTTAAAAATCAAATTTTCATGTAGATGCATTAGAAAAATATTCACTTCTTGCATCACCTCTTCTATCTTTTTGTTTCAAAAGGAAATCATTAGCAAAGGTTAAAAAGAACATCTCTTTTTCTTCTTGTTACTTCTTGCATGCATCATAGAGTAGTGAAAAACTCATACACTTTACCTCTTCTCCATTTGTTTGCATTTGAATAACATATTTTGATTTGGGTTAAAAACTACTACATTTCATTCTTGCTTGGATGCACACTTAGCCCACTTAGTAATTAAATCATTATGAATGAATCATAGTGCACGAATGTGACACAACCAAACCACAATCACTTCAAATCAAACACATAAACTTACTTGAGACAAGGCCTGTCTAGGATTTCATCACCTAGCAGATACCTTACCCCACCCAATGATCCTACTTGGATTTCACCACCAAGAGGAGGACCCATTCTATTCTCTGGCAGAGTATAAACTATAGGGAAGGTATATTCTGGCTAAGCGACCCAACTCAGCTCTAGGTTCATGAAGTGAAGGGAGCAAGCCCTAGCACCAGGGCATGTACTGAACCTAACACAGATATCTTTGAGCACCATAACACAACCTAAAACTAGCCATAGACTTCCTCTCTAGGAACTGTTCTACAAGCCCAACTCCCAACACATTCTCTTAAGGCATAAGCCACCACGACTTTAAAACTCATTCCTCGAAATCTAAGGTTTTAGAGGTTGTTTGCCTAATCATCTATTCTGCTAGTTTTATCTGAGTGTTTGAGCTGGTAAGGTCATACCATTCTAAAGTCCAAAACAACTCAGAATATCTTCTTCTTCTAAAAACTATCAATCTTCTATGTTTTTGGAATTACATAGAAATCGACATCAGTTTCTCCACCAACGTCGGCAACCAAACCTTCACCGACATCAGTTAGCTGACTGATGTCAGCAACATTTTCTAACCAATATTGGTTAAACAACTGACATCGATCACTGTCAATAAATAAATAAATAAATAAAAATTTCCAAACAGCAAGATTAAAACCCAAATTTCTTGTTGTTTAACACAAATTCTAGTTTTTTGAAACTAAAACACATAGTTTTTAGAGCCTAAACCCCTTTCACCTTAGATGGTCCTGACACGCAGTCAAGCCAAATTCCTTGTTGACCATGTGAGTCAATAGCCACTCCCACCTTCACCCTTCATGCCAAGTCATCTAATGGAATATACTTCAGACATCAAGCATACTCCTATCCAACCTAACTCTGATCAAACTCCTATTGTTCCTGAAGGGGATCAAGATTTTGAGAGATTCCTTGACCAAAACGTCAAGGCTCTCCAACATTATCTCACTAGAAGCCAAATGCAATATCCTTTGGGTAACCCTATTTATGGGATGCCAACTTCTTTGGTTAAAGTGGCAATGATATCAATAGCATCTGCTACCCAACCTATGGTCACTTAGGCCATACCTTGACTAGTAACCCAACCATGGCCAATGTTTAAGATTTGGCCTCCCCTTCTATCCTTTCTTGCCCTACCTCCATTGGGGTTTCTATACCCCCTCAAATGCAAATAATTCAACCAAGTTTGACACCTTTCCAGAACTTGATTGTCTCTATTCCATCCACTCTTGCACTTATAAACACGAGAGTGACCACTTATCCTTTAACTAGTGTTGCTGCCATTCAACCACCCTTGGCGGCATCTTGTCAATTTGTGCCCTCTAACTTCATGACAAAGGCCCCCTTGGCCTTGACATCAGACCCTATGATGAGCTATCAGTATGTTACACCTACACAAATGCAACCAAGTACATCATACACCCCTTCCAATGCCTTCCAAGTACCCTATAACTTAGGGGGTACCCCTCATGCCAATCCATTTGCTAATCTAATTAAGATGCTGATGGATAAGATGTCTAACCTTGAGACATTTGTTTTAGGTTTGAAGAGTTGTCTTTTATATGAACAAATCTGCAATGAACCTATCCACCCTTCAGTTCCTATTCGACCATACCCTAGCTAGTGGGAACTCCCAAAATTTACTCGCTTTTAGAGTAAAGAGGACCCACAACAACATCTGTGAGCATTTAGACATGCTTGCTACCTCATAGCACATGATGATGCATTATTACTTTGCACATTCCCTATGTCACTTTTTAGCACCGCCCTTGACTGGTATAGCTCCATTACCAGTCATTCTCTCTTCACCTTCATTCAAGTTGCTCAACTATTCCTTGATCATTTCTTAATCAATATTACCAAGAAGGTTTCCATCACAGACCTTTATTCCATTAGACAATTTGAGGATGAGTCAATAGCAGACTTCATCGCCCATTGGAGAGGTTTGATCAACCAACTCTCCTTCTCACTACCTCAACCTGAGCTCATTGAGATCTTTTCAAGAGCATGTGCCAAGCACATCTCATCCACTCTGTGGGTTCAAACTTTCTGCACATTCGATGAAGCTTTCACTATGGCCTGAAAGCTTGAACTCCATGCAATCGAAGAAGACAGAGTCAAATTGTGTAACAAAAATACTGACACAAAACCCAATGACCCTTGTTCTTCTAAACCTTCTTCTTCCCACCCCAAGTCTAAGGGATCAGTAAATTCTATGGTCCTTAGGCCACCATCTTATACCACAACCAAACAATCTGAGCCCTCCACTTTGCAAAACATCACTAGACAATTCCAACAATAGTATGAACAATGATGATACACTCCAATAGGAGAATCATATGCTTCTGTATTAGATAAATTAGTGAAGCAGGAAGTCCTCAACCTCCCTCAAATCTGACCACCTATCCAATTTGACCCCTCATAAGCCAGGCCTACATGGTATAGGGAAACCAACTTTTGTAACTATCATCGTGTCAAGGGTCATGACACGGATAATTGCAAAACCCTAAAAAACATTGTTCAAGACATGTTAGATAAAGGGGACCTTGTTTTGGATAACCCTAATGTGCCGACCAATGAAAACATGGATGTCTTTAGGAAACCATTTCCTAACCATCCCCCAAGTCAGAAAAATGTTTAGACCATGGTCGATGACCCTCAAGAATGCAACATACAAATGGTCAACATAGTCTTTCCTTTCATTCCTATCCAACCTCTCCCACAATCTAAAGAGGTTGGTTAACCCATTTCTCCACCACAAGTAGAAGAGCCTATTTTACCCATACCACCCCCATGCAATGAAGAGCTCCCTTTGCCTCATCCTCTTCCTCATGTGGATGAACCCATTTCACCTGTATCACCCCCATGACATCAAGAACCTTCTCTACCCATTCTTCTACCTTGTGAGGATCCCATATTACCTATTCCTCTTGCCCCCACCTTCCCTCTTCTTCTACCATTGGAAGAACATACCATTCATACCCCACGCCCTCATGAAGAAGGGGCCATCATCCCTCTACTTTCCCTTTTAGAAGAGCCTTCTTCTCCTATTTTTCCTCCACTGATGGAGGATAGTCCTCCATCCACCCCCCTTTCACATGTAGGAGAGTCTACTTTGACCTCTCCCATATTGGAGGATGCTTTGATGGTACCAACGTCAGTGGCCCCACCCTTATCCTTCTTATTACCAATGGAGGATCATACTTTCCATGCTCATAGACCACATGTGGAAGGCATGATCATCCCTGCACTCTATCCGCTTGAAGAGCCAAATTCTCCAATCCCTTCTCCGCTGAGAGAAGAACTCGCCACCTCACCCACTTCAACTGAAGAAGAGCTGGTGATGGTTATCTCTCACCTTTGGCCCATGATCACTGCATCCAACACATTTCCACTCTCGCAATCACCCAAATCCTCTGAAGGATCGACTGTAAGGCCTCAAATGATGTCATCTAAACCCTTCTCTCAATTGGCAGAAAACTTAGGATTCTTCCATTCTAGGAACCTAGAGTATGAGGAATTATGGGAACAACTTAGGGCTCTTTATCTTACACATCCTACTTCACCTTATAATACCAACCCTTTTGTGATGATTTACCCCAAAGTCTATGATGAGGATCGGGTTTCCACTCCTAAATCATCATAAGCTCAACCTTCCATGTCTGAATCCAAACCCTTGCAAGTTTCCACCATGCTAAAATAGATTAGATCTCTCAGTGTTCACCCTGTATCAAACCTAATTCACCCACAAGTGAAGTTAGATTTGAACCTCATCCCACATAGTAGTGGTCCTCGCACCATACTAAAAGAGGATGCTAAACCACATCGGTCTACTCCTCCCCCACCTTCACCATTGCCCTCTATCTTGGGTCCACATCCTTCCACTTTAACATGAGTGCTCCCTATTCCAACACCTCACAAAGATAAACTACCTCCATTACTTCCTCTACGCATCGAAAACATATTTCTTCCAAGAAATTTGACACCTCTCATCAAGAAAGTGCCATTTATGCATGTGGCCACACCACCAACCAAAAAGGTGGTATAAAAAACTCCCCCTACAACTCCTAAATAGAAGTTGTCAACCCCTACTACAACAACAAGTGCAGACCCATTAGTGGGTTCCTATGCTTCACTATTACATTGATTGTTGCAGTCTTCTAGCATCATTCTCCCACCCATTAAGCTATACCAACCTCTCGCATCAAAACCATCTTGGTTTGATGACTCTCAAATTTGCTTGTATCATCACACACCTGGGCATGATACTGAGAGTTGCTATGCTCTTAAGGTTGTCATTCACCAACACCTAGAAAAGGACACCCTTCTCATTGAGGATTCTCTTGACCATCTTTTTGATAAACTATCGACACCATCCCATGCCTCCCAAACCTCCTCACTTGAATCAGGATCCCAACGCAAGATTATGGTCCCTCTACCACCTTCTCCCCCTTTATTTCAAATCAACACTATTAATGTGGCCACTAGGTCCCAAACCCTAAAGGATAAAGGAAAAGAGTAGGTTTAAACCCCATGGACATATCCATTTGCCAAGCCCTCTCCACCACTAAAGCCCAAGATTTCTATCTTGGGCACATCTCAACCAACATCTTCGGGGGCAATTCACGACTCCATGGTGAAACAACTTCACCAAACCCCTGTGAAGATGTCTTTGTATGACCTAATACAAATCTCTCCACAACATCACTAAGCCTTGATCAAATATTTATAGGTAGTGGAGGTCCAACCTAAATACCCCTAACCATTGGTTGCTTTAGTTAAATCGTTACCCACCGTTACCTCTGTCACCTTCAGTGATTCTGAGATTCCTACCTATAACTTGGAAGATCAGGATCCCACCCTCTTTATCATGGCTTACATTGATAAAACTTGTGTTAAGCAGGTTATGATTTATGGAGGTGCTAGCGTCAACATTATTTCTACCCATGCATATGATCAACTAGCCCTTTCGAAGAACAACATGTCAAAAACTGACACAATTCTTCATTCTTTCAATGATGCCACCGCCACTACCATTGGCACTATGGTCATACATGTTTGTGTTGTCCCATGTACAATTATAGAACTCTTCTATATCATTGAGGGGGATTTCTAATATAACATGCTGTTGGGATGACCTTGGATACGTTCCATGACCTGTGTCCCTTCCACATTGCATCATTGTGTCAAGTTTGAACACGAGGGGCAAGTTCATGTCATTCTTACTGATCCTGCCCCCTTTAAAACATGTAACATGACCTACCAACCTAATTATGTTCTCATCCCTTTGAAAAAATCCACCCAAACACCACCTTTGCCCACAGAAGCCTCAACAAGCTTGCAGACACCGGTCACACCTATGCCTACTCCTCAAGTGACCACAAAAGATCCTATGCAAGATACATTCCAGTGCCTTTCACTTGGGGAGTATCATTTGCTTACCCTTGACATGTTCCAAACTCTACAGGAATATGGAAAACTTCATCAGCACCCTAATTATAACCATCACATCAAAATGGTCATCCCATATGGTCCTCCCAATCTCCAAACTAATCTCACCTATGGAGGGCTAGATTAGGCTCCTATTGTTGAAAATCCTCTCTCATCACCCTGACTATTCACTTGCAATTTCTCCTTCCTTGATAACCCTAGCTTTACTCACACCTATCTTCATAGGTGTGCGTGGAAGGGTTTTGGCTTTGGGTGTTATGAACAAGGTCCCCACAAGCCCATTAAGCCTCCAAATGATGAGGCAATCAAAAATGCCAAGAAATGACATGGCATGGGTGTCAAAGAACCTACAAAACCCTCTAAGATCCCTCACCACAAAACTATCATAGAGCATTCTCCTCCAACCTCACCTATTTCCCCACCCTCACCTACGGAGTTGGTAGTCTCTATCCCTCCTAGGTTTTTTTTTTCATAAACACCATTCACTTGGAACCCCTAACCTATCAAATAGGTGAGGCATCCAGGTCTCTTCCTCTCATTTATCCAAACATGATAGATGATGAATCTTCTAGCATCAACACTATCTAATGCCTAGACGATGATGCCATACTCACCTACATGGGTGTGGACGATTCCTTCATACAATGATCACTTCCTTTAGAAACACAAGTTATGTTAAATGAATCAATGGTTGACATTAATCTCCCATCTTTCGATGTTCCTCACATTTTAAAGATTGGTCAATCTTTAGATGCCCAAGAACAAATCAACTATACCACATTCCTTACAGATCATAGCAAAGCTTTTGCTTGGTCCTATAGCAATATGCTTGGTATTGACCCTAACAATATCATCCACTACATCGTCATGAACTGTGAAGCTAAGATTGTTAGGTAAAAGCTTCACAAGATGCATCCTTGTGTCGCACTCCTTGTCAAAGAGGAACTTCAACATCTTCTCTCCGTCTCATTTATCCAACCCATTGATTATTTGAAATGGGTGTCAAACATTGTCCCTGTCACAAAAGTAGCAGGGGGAATTCAAATTTGTACTGACTATTACAACCTCAACCTAGCTTGCCTAAAAAATGACTTTCCTTTGCCAAACATCAACCAACTTATTGATCTTACAGCTGGTCATGAGATGTTATCCCTCATGGATGGGTTTTTAGGATATAACCAAATCTTGATTACCCCAGAAGATCAACATAAAACCACCTTCATCACCCCATGGGGGACATTCTGCTATAGGTTCATGGCTTTTGGCCTAAAAAATGTAGGTGCTACATACCAACATGCCATGACTTATATCTTTCACGATCTCCTCCATAAAATCATGGAGGATTATGTGGATGACTTGCTAGGGAAATCCAAACTTTGCCATGACCACTTAACCATTATCAAAACAATATTCACTCGCCTACTACAATATAACATTTGACTCAACCCCAAGAAATGCGTCTTTGGGGTTCTCTCAGGGAAGATTTTGGGTTTCATCATTTATCTCTATGGCATTGAGGTAGATCTAGCTAAGATTCAAGCCATACTCAAGATTCCCCCACCAACTAACCTAAAACAACTTCGCAGCCTACAAGGGAAGCTTCAATCTATTCGTCACTTCATCTCACATCTATTTAACCGATGCCAACCCTTCCATCACCTCCTCAAGAAGGACATCTCCTTTAATTAGAATAAGGATTTCCAAGAGGCTTTTGAGGTGTTTAAATGCTATCTTGTTTCTCCACTAGTCCTTATTCCACCTAAAGATGACCAACCCTTCTATCTTTACATTTTGACAATAGATCATTTCTTAGGTGCCATGATCACGCATCGAGATGAACAACATCTTGAGCAGGTGGTTTATTATATAAGTTGAATGCTCATTGACTACAAAACTTAGTATACTCATACGAAAAAACTTTGCTTGGCATTAGTCTTTGCCACCTCTAAACTCTGCCATTATCTCCTCAACCACAAGACTTATGTCATCACCCACACCGACCCTCTCAAATACATGCATTCCAAGCCATACCAAAACCAACGTATGGCTCATTGGCTCATGCTTCTCACTAAATTTGATTTGGAATTCATTCAACAAAAGTCTATAAAGGGTCAAATGATCGTTGACCAACTAGTAGATGCCCCTTTACCTAATAACCAACCCTCTAACTGTGAATTTCCTAATGAATCTATCACCATGTTATCCACCAATGACATTCCCTATCAAATGATAATGTTCTTTGATGGATCTAAATGTCAACTCGATGGGGGTGTGGGGATCATTCTCATCCCTCACGAGGGCGAGCCCATGCCTCTATCCTTCAAACTCGACTTCGAATGCACCAATAACATGGATGAGTATGAAGCCTTAATTTTAGGGCTTCAAACTACCATTTTCTTGGGCATTAAGACAATCAATATCTTTGGTGACTCACAATTAGTCATTAATCAGATTAACGGTTCATATATTTGTAAAAACAATGTTTTGTAATGATATAAACACCATGTTGACACATTGTTAGGATCTTTTGACCGTTATCTCTTGCAAACTGTTCCTCGCTCTACGAATAAGTTTGCTGACACAATGGCCTCTCTCACCTCACACATCTCATCTTCATCTTCTTCTTTGAGAATCTATGTCACAGTACACCATTTGGCATTTCCCTCATATATCTTAACTAACATCAACTTTGTTGGCAATATCGACTCTAGTCCACATGATGTTTGGTATAAATAACTTGTTGACTACTTGACTTATTATATCATTCCTCCTGACCTCTCTAGCAATGGACGGTAGGCTTTTATCAAGAGTACTACTCGATACACCATGCTAGGGGGTCTTCTTTACAAATGAGGTTTTGACGGCCTCCTTCTTTGATGCCTAGCCACCACTGGGACATCTCATGCCATCAAACAAGTCCATGATGAGATTTGTGGAGGACATTTTAGTGGTAACTTAGTTGCAAAGTGCATCCTCTGCCTAGGCTATTATTGGCCCACTCTTAACCAAGACTGCAGTGACTATGTTCAGCATTGTATCAAAAGCCAGCAACATGCTAACCTACTTCATGTCCCTAGCCACACTTTACAAGTTGCTAAGGATTTTTGGCCCTTTTCACAATGGGGCTTAGATCTAATTGGTGAGATTAACCCTCATTCATCTATCTGACATTAGTTTATTATCACAGTGACTAAATATTTTACTAAATGGGTAGAAGCTACTCCCCTCATCTCCACTAAAGCTGACAAAATCATCGACTTCATTAACCACCACATCATCTATCGTTTCAGTGTACCTCACAAGATAATCACTGATAACATCAAATCTTTCAAAAACAAAACCATCCAGAAGCTTTATGAGACTTTTGGCATCAAACTCAGCTTCTCCTCACCTTACTATCCACAAGCAAATGGAAAGGTAGAAGCTTCTAACAAAATCCTAACTAAAATCCTAATGAAGGTGGTCAACGACACTAGAAGGGATTGGCACACTCACATTCCCTTTGCTTTGTGGGCTTACCACAATAGCATCTGAACCCCTATGGGTGCTACACCTTTCTCCTTAGTGTGTGGAACTGAGGCCATCTTGCCTCTTGAAGTACAAATACCTTCTCTTCACATCTCCTTGCATGACATGCTCTCTAACGATGACTTTCATCAAGATCGATTAACATAACTCGAGTTACTCGATGAACATCATCTTGTCGCTCTTAATCATCTTCATATCTACTAAGATCACATTAAGCATGCCTACAACAAAAATCTCAAAGAGCGATATTTCAAAATTGGAGATCTCATCCTTAAAGAAAACCAACACGTGACCAATATGGAAAGAAACAAATGAGGCAAGTTTGCTCCTAATTGGCTCCGACCTTATATAATAATGCACAAGTATGGATCAGGCACTTATCATCTATCTTCTCTCGAAGGCTGGCCAAAACCTGAGCCCCTTAATTCCTTGCATCTGTGACCATTCTACTATTAACCAAGTAATCATTAGTTAACCTTTTTTTAAGCATTAATGCTTTGTCCGAATAAAAGGGAAACCCCTAAACCTTTATAGTCCAGTCCATGACTAAAAGTTTAGTTAACAAAAAAACATAAAATTAGGATGTCTAACAAAATATTAAATGGTCATAAACTATAAATGTAGATTGCTCCCTCAAAGGACAGCTGCATTATTACTATAATTAATAGACTACTCCCTTGAAGGATAGCTATTCAAAGAAATCAAAACATACAAAGAAAAATATAGACCACTCCCTTAAAAGATGGATATGACCAAATTTTGCTACAAAAATAGCACCCTCTTAGAATATTCCCACATCGATCAGCTTTACATGACCACAAAACAAAAAAAACATCCCCAAGTAGACTTCTCGCATTGATCAGTCTACCCAAAAAAAAACTAACTGACAAACTATTAAGTCATGGACCTGCCTATAGTCATTCTCAGGGTCACCTATAAAAGGGGCAAAGTTATCCCTACTAAAAAGGGTTATGCCATCCTCACATATCACATAATCACACCTATTACCCCAAAATACCCAAGGGATTTTGAGCTCACTTAACGTCAAGTGATTAGGGTACTTCTCTAACAAAAACCAATGGTCAATAATGTAATGCATGAGCGGGGCTTTTGTTTGCAAAAACCCTATCTATGATATCATTATGGTCCTTGTCAATGCAAGAGAAATGCGCCTTTCACTTCTTACACACCTTCATCACATGCCAGTTTATCTTTTAGGATGCAGTGTCTTAACATTATATGTTTGCATATTGTCATCTCATAATTTTCACTATAAAGTTATGAACCTAACATTCAAATCAATTTTATCATAAATAACATCACATGTTTCTGATAAAATACAACCAAAACATTTTCTAACCACTAACATAACATCATGATTTATTTAATGCAAATACCAATTTGTGTTCTATAAATTATCATAATCCATTCACATTAGTTTCTATGGAAAATAATACACATAGAAACTATCAACCAAACACAATTTATGTCAAGCATATACCATCACCAATATAGAAACCTACTGAAGCATAAATAAACTCATTTCATTTTTAGCATACACCATCACCAATATGGAAAATTGCTAAGGATGAAAAACCACATAAACTATGTTATAGTATACACCATCACACCATATGGAAAAGGCTATAACATCATCATACACTCATCATTTCAAGCATGTACCATCAAACATATGGGAAATGCTAAAAACACTAACATAACCCAAACAACTAACAACCTCTTTGTCTCTTCTTCCCTTTTAGGAGAACTACATTGGCATGAGGCCCTTAAAATAGGGGCTATGTAGGCAGCACTCAGTTGACATGGGTTCTTCTGAGGTTAGCTCGACCATTCATTCATTCGTCTACCTAATGGACCAACTATCTAAAACCTAGGCTCACCGCCTATCCTAAACTACCTCATTTTTAGTCTTTCCAGCCCTAACACTGTAAAAGTCACCTTAGAATTCTCATGGGGCACATTGGAGATCACATACATCTCCCTAACCATAACAAACAACACTTGAGATCACTTATATCTTATCCTAACTCGACAAACGACCTTAGAGATCATGACTATCTCCTCAAACCATTATCACTTTCGAGACAACTTTGCCTTGGTTGTTTTGATTGCATATGCTACCTCACAAATAGTTAACAAATTTTATGCACCCCTCACACCTATTGTCAGATTGTGACCAAGTTGATCCACAATATCTGTGACATTTTTGTGTTTTCCGAGAGCACTTCCTAGCCCAGATACTTGGAACACAATGCCCATTAGAGCTACAGCTTTGATCATTTTAACCCAATCAGCTACCACTAATAATTTGAGGACCAATTACTTTGATTTTAGTCTTCCTCGACCTTGCCTATGATAATTTGACCTGCCTATCAAGTGAAGTGGTATACACGCAATCTCAACTATTGCAACATTCACACTCCAACCTCATCCTACCCATCCATTACCTATCAAATTGGCACCCAATTTTAGATTACCTTCTCTCGATTCCCGCTTTGAGGGGGAATACCTTATCCCATACCTAGGGTAACCTACATTTATTTTTGTCTTGCAGTTCATCAGAATAAACCACAAGACAAAAAGGGGCAAATGTAGACACCAATATCGTGTCAACCCCCCTTGGTCCCCTTCTAAATGTTAACACTCCTAATCCACACTTGCACACCTTATTAATTTAAAAACTACTTATTTTACATTAATTACCTCACCTTGGACACCTCACCCTAAGACCATTTCTTAACCTATGAGTCAGCCTGAGACTAGGTCCTCCAAATCCTAACTACCCATGACCTATTCTCACTCCATCTTAACTCCCTAACCAACTATCATGCCTCATAAGCCCTTGTTTTGACCATTTTCTAATGGAAAAGGCACTTGGTGGGTGGAGAAATGGGCAAAGAGCTAAAAATAGCCCTTTTGCCTATTCTTTCTTCACTGATGTTGGTCAACCATCAGCCAACATCAGCAGTCCTACGTTGATGTCGACAGGATTGCTAACTTCGGTTACATAAGCAAAGCTCTAAACATTGAGCTAACCCTGGCCTTTTCACACATTCGCACACACACTCTGAGATTTCAAGCACCAGAACTCGACTATCATTCTCCTGGCTACCAAAGCTCTACACAAATCATTCCAGAGACCAGATTGAAAGATTGTATGAGGACCTCGAGCTATTGAATTGAAGCAATCCATGTTCGCTTCATTGGCTCACAACACCGGTCACATCAACCACAATGGGAATCACTATTCTGACACCTCTGGGTCTTCACCTAATAAAGCTAAGTACTCTGATTTTCATTTTAGTGTTTTAGAATATATTGTCAATTAGTTTTCATTGATATTTCTAAATACTGTCAAGAGGCCTGACTTCTTTCATGGAGGGGCTGAAAGGCCTTCCCCTTGTTCTCACCCACTTTTCACACCAATCCTCTACCTATACCCTTCCTTAGACCTCATTCACCTTCTCACAACCCTGCACAAACCTCTAAACTTCTAGAAACCCCTTTGTCTATCCCAAAAATATTCTAAAAGCCATCCAAGGCCGACAACCTTGACTGACATCAACAACCCAACCGACATTGGCACCATTTACCCGACTGACCTCAGCAGACCCACTGATGTCGGTGACTATGTTCTAAAATAGCAAACTAGAAAGCCATCCAAACAACCCATCTAGACCAGACAAAACCTTCAGCTAGCCTTTTATAGCATTCTGAGATACATAGATTGCAAGGAATAGGTACACACCATCTACTTTTCTATTTCTTTAGTCATTTATCATTTCTTCTTTTGTAATACTTTTATCTTTAAATAGTGGACTGTCATCCCTTAAGGATCTTCACGCTTTCGGGACCGAGCGCATAGCTTGGCAGTCCACCATAATCTCTTCTAACATCTTTCTTGTTTAAATTTCATTCTTACTGCAGGTGTTTCCTCCACAGCCAAAGAGGAGCTCCCACAAGGCTTGGATACGGTGCACACTAAATCTGGGTAACATCAAACCCATAACCTCTTAACCTTAGTTTCTTTCTCATTTGTATGTAATTGGTGAAAATCTAGAGAAACAAAGAAGAAGGCCATGAAGGTTCCCCTAAGTACATGACCAAATCGTAGACACTGAAATCGTGTCGACTCCCCTGGTCCTTCCTCGTCTTATTCTTCTTCGCCTATTGAACCCTTGTCGATCACTTGTTCCACCAACCTTGACCCTGGCAGCATGTAAAAATGAGCACAGAGCTAAAGGTAGACTCTATCCCCATTATGCATCTGCCGACGACGGTCTTTACCTGGCCGATGTCGCCGACGTCGGTCACCTATCGGCCGACGTCGGCAATCCTACCGACGTCGGTCACCTTCCCGTTATCCGTTATCAGTTACCATTCGGTTTCCCAAAACGGTTGACGAACCATCTCTGGAACCGTCCCCTGCCTTCATCAACCTCCGCCAACCATTCGAGACAAGATCCCGAAACGCTATCCAACCATTCGAAACGCTGATCAATCGAACCCCGAGCAATCATCAACCTGCGAACTCCGACATCAACACTCTCGTGATCAACACTCTCGGCATCAATCAATCTGCATTCAATCTGGCACTGCACAGACAACTCCAACTATGGCTCTCATCACGTCTTCTGGCAGGTAAGTATTTATTCTGTTTGTTTTATTTCTTCTTGGTTATTCTTTATCAGTTCTGTCATCCCGATTATTCAAACCCCCAGACTCTGTTCAGACCCGACCTGACCTTGCCCAGACCCTGTCCCGACTCTGCTCAGACCCGACTTGCCCTGTCCAAACCCTATCCCGACTCTCTCAGACCTTGTCCAGAACCTGTCCCGACTCTCTCAGACCTTGCCCAGACCCTGTCCCGACTCTCCCAGACCCTGTCGCGAACCTGTTCAGACCTGTCCCGACTCTCTCAGACCTTGCCCAGACCCTGTCCCGACTCTCCCAAACCCTGTCCCGAACCTGTTCAGACTTTTCCAGAACCTACCCCTACCGACGCCGGTCACTACCCCGACCGACGACGGCACCTTAACCGACGTCGGCACCTTTCCTAACCGATGCCGGCACCACAGAGACCGACACCGGTGACTGTGCAGAACAGTGCTGCATATCAGGTACGCTCTTTTATTTTCTGTCATTTATTTCTATTATTTTATCTTTCATTATTATCTACTTTCGTCCAATATTCTGCTTTTTTATCAGTGGGTTGATATCCTTCTAGGGAGTCTTCGTACTTCCAGAATCGGGCGTTCGCCTGACAACCCACCATATCTTTGACTAACGTTTTTTCGTGTTTTAGCCTTTTCTTCGCAGGTGTCATTCCTCCACAGCAAAAGAGGAGAATCTTCCAATGTCTGATTTCAGTGTGCATGACTTTATCAGGTACTTCTAGCCTTGACCATTTCCCTTAGTTTCTTATTTCTTCTTTTGAATGTAGAAAGCAATTTTTCATAGAAACATTCTGGCACGCTCGGTGGGACCCTAGGTCCTCCTTGGGTTCTTTCTTTCTTTCGTTCATTTAGGTGCATTAGGTTTCTTCCTTTTCGCCTCCTTTCGTCTCTTCTTAAACGACATCATAAGCAGAACTAAAACGAACATTTCTTTCTTTCTTGCACTTCTAGACTAGCTAAAACTCATATTCTTCTACTCTTTCTCCATTCGTCTTCATACGAACAAACATTTCGACTTGGACATTAAAACACTTTGCATTCATTTCTGATTGCCTGCATCTTTTAGACCACACATAGTAATTAAACCGCATATTGAATTAATCTAGATCACTTGATGTTACACAACCAAACCACCTGCACAAAATGAACATAAAACTTACCTGAGACAAGGCCCGACTGGGATTTCATCCCCCAGCGGATACCTTACCCGTCCCGGTGACCCTACTTGGATTTCATCACCAAGGGGGAAGCCCACTCCATTCTCTGGCGGAGGATAAACTCTAGTGGAAGTATATTTTGGCTAAGCAAAACCAGCTAACCACTGGAATCGTGAAGTGAGGGGAGCTTGCTCCTTAGCACCAGGCCTATACGAAAGCTAACACAGATTTCTTGAGCACCATAACAAAACCCGAAACCATCCATAGACTGCTTCTTCTAGGACCCGACTCACAAAGCCAATCTTCCTCTACACACATATTCTAAGGCATAAGCCACTATAATCCTAATAATTTACTTCTAGGGTTTTAGGATCTGCTTGTGTCTTCATCTTTTGGTTCTTATCTGCTTATTTGAGCTTGTGAGGACGTTCTTCCTTGCCTTGAATGGTTCTGACTCGTAGCCAAGCCAAGGCTCTAGTCGATCACGCGAGGCATCATCCTCTTCCATCTACCCCGCCTACAACCAACCCTATAATGGAGTTCAACTCGGAAACTGAAAGAACTCCTACCAGACCATCTCCGACCCAAACGCCTATTATCCCAGAAGGGGACCAAGACTTCGCACGATTCTTGGACCTCAATACCAAAGCCCTGCAACACTATCTCGCGAATAGCCAAATGCGAGACCCCTTTGGCAATCCAATTTATGGAATGCCGACTTCTCTCCTTGCAACTGCGGTCATATCAACAATGTCCGTAGTCCAACCCTTAGACACCCAGGCTGTTGCCTCAACCAATGACCAACTTTTCACCAACCATCCAAGTGTGGCCTCTCCTTCCATCATTGGGCCCACTTTCACCGGGGTTTCGGCCCCCAATCAATCTCAGTCCACTCAACCACTTTCTACCCCCTTTCAAAACTTGGTCATCTCTATTCCGCCCACCCTTACTCCTATCAACACTAGGGTGGCTACCCATCCGTTAGCCCATGTTACCTCTAACCAACCTCCCATGACAACATCAAACCTAGCCATGCCTTCCATCCAATCATCCTTAGTCACTTCTTCCGTCCCTACGACTAGTCATCCGTACGTTGCGCCCTTATTGGTACAACCGACTACGTCGTATACCTCTTCCAGCCTCTTTCAAGCGCCTCACAATCTAGGAGGTGCTCCACCCGCCAATCCGTCAGTAGATATTATCAAGATGCTGATGGATAAAATGTCCAACCTAGAGACCTCCATTAACGGCTCACGCAACACTCTCTCGTACGAACAAATCTGTAACGAGCCCATCCATCCTTCCGTCCCCATCAGACCATATCCCAGCCAGTGGGAACTTCCTAAGTTTTCTCGTTTCCAGAGCAAGGAAGACCCACAACAACATTTACGGGCATTCAGACATGCCTGTTACCTTATCGCCCACGACGATGCATTGCTCTTACACACATTTCCCATGTCTCTCTCAGGTGCTGCACTTGACTGGTACAGCTCTCTTCCCAGCCATTCCATCCTCACGTTCACTCAGCTGGCCCAGCTCTTCCTCGATCATTTCTCCATCAATATCACCAAGAAGGTCTCTATCACAGACCTCTATTCTATTCGCCAGTTTGAGGATGAATCTATTGCTGATTTCGTCGCTCGGTGGAGGAGCCTTATCAATCAACTTTCATTTTCCTTACCTCAGCCTGAGCTTATTGAACTTTTCTCTCAAGCCTGTGCTAAACATATTTCTTCTACCTTGAGGGTTCAAACCTTCCGCACTTTTGACGAAGCCTTCACGATGGCTCATAAACTTGAGTTACGTGCCGTTGAGGAGAATAAAGTCAAGTTGCGGAGTAAGAATCCCAACTCCAAAACCAATGACCCTTCTTCTAAGCCCTCCTCGTCCAATCCTAAATCTAAAGCCTCAACAAATGCTGTGGTTGTTAGATCTTCCTCTTCTTCACCTTCAACTAATCAACCTGAACCATCCACGTCCATGAGCGCCACTTGTCAATTTCAGCAGAGATACATACAGCGACAGTTTACTCCACTTGGAGAATCATACGCGTCTGTGCTGGAAAAACTCGTCAAACAAGGGGCCATCAACCTCCCTCAGATCCGACCTCCACCACAATTTGATCCCTCACGCACCATCCCTGCATGGTATAGGGAGAATGACTTCTGCCACTACCACCGTGTTAAAGGTCATGACACGGGCAACTGTAAAACCCTTAAAAACATAGTCCAAGACATGTTGGAAAAGGGTGACCTCATCCTCGACAATCCTAACGCCCCTCCTAATCAGGGTATTGATATCTTCAAACAACCATTCCCTAATCATCCACCAACCCAAAACAACGTCCAGACCTTGACTGACAATACCCATGAACATAATATTCGAACAGTCAATACGGTCTCGCCCCTCATTTCTAACCAACCCCAAGAGGTGAGTTCATCCATCAATCCATCACATGTGGATGAACCTCTTTCTCTGGCTAGTTCTCCCTCAACTTCTCTCATTTTGGAGGACGCCTCAACCTTACCAGCACCGCCAGTTTCACCATCTTCCTTCTTGCTGCCCATGGAGGACCCAACCTTTCCTACTCCTCGACCACAAGTGGAGGGCACTATCATCCCTGTCCTTTACCCACTTGAGGAGCTTCATTCACCAGTTTCTTCTCCACCCAGAGAAGAACCTATCTCTCCTTCATCTCCAACCAAACATGAACCTGTCACAACTTCACCATGCTTTGGGCCCGAGACTACTACATCCGTCTCACCTTCAGTCCCACAACCATCGGCATCTTCTCAAGAGCCTAAACTTCATCCCTCATCTTCTCAGCCATTTTCTCGACTAGTGGAGAGACTCGAACTTCTCCCTTTTAGGAAAGTGGAACATCAGGGATTGTGGGACAGTCTCATAGCTCTTCAACAAGCCCGGGCCCTCTCATCTCATGCTGCTAATCCTCCCATGGCAGAACCTCCTAAGACTATCAACAAAAATCAGATCTCCACTTCCAAACCATCTACATCTTCATCAACTTCATCAAAACCAAAACCCTCATCTACTCCACCTAAACCTATCAAATCACTTGGCGTTCGCCCCGTCTCCAACCTCACTCATCCACAAGTGAAGGTGGACTTAACCCAAACTTCAAACAATAGTAGTCTTCAACCTAAATCTCAAAAGACTGCCAAACCACAGAGGCGAACGCCTCCTCTTCCATCACCATTGCCCTCCATTTTGGGCCCGCATCCTTCAACCTTAACCAGAGTCCTTCCCGCTCCAACCTCTAACCAAAACCGGTTGCCTCCTTTGCTTCCTCTACCTACCGCTAGCCTGCCCTCTCCCAAAAGGGCGATACCTCTCACGAAGAGTGTACCGTCTCCGCCTGTCATCGCACCATCAACCCAGAAGGTGGTACGAAAACCCCCTCCCGTTTCGCCCAAGCAAAAGTCACCGACATTGCATACATCGATGAGCATTGACCCTTTAGTGGGCTCATACTCTTTGATCTTGCAACGACTTTTGCAAACTTCTAGCATAACTCTTCCACCCATCAAGCCCTTTCAACCTCTCAGGTCTAAACCTTCCTGGTTCGATGACACGAAGATTTGTTTATATCATCGTACACCAGGACATGACACCGAGACTTGCTGTGCCCTCAAGGCTATCATTCGCCGTTATCTGGAGAAAGACACTCTTCTCTTCGAGGACACTTTCGACCGCCCCCCGACTCCTTCTCATAACCCTTCAACCTCTTCAAACCCATCCACATCTCATCAACCTGTTACAACCCCTTCATCATCTTCACCTCCCATCTTTGAAATCAATGCCATTCACATCACCACTAGGTCACAAAAGGATAAGGCGAAAGAAAAAGCTGCCATTCCTTAGACCTACCCTTTTGTCAATCCACCTCAACCGCCTAAGCCTAAGATTTCTATCCTTGGCGCGCCTCAACCCTCTTCTTCTTCTTCTTCCTCTTCCGGACCAATCCACGACTCCATGTTGAAACAGCTTCACCAGACGCCTGTGAAGATGTCCCTCTATGATCTCGTCCAAACCTCACCCCAACATCGTCAGGCCCTTATCCAAGCCCTGCAGGCAGCGGAGGTCCAACCTGAGGATCCCCAGCCACTTGCTGCCCTTGTCCACTCCTTAGCCCCTGTTGCCTCCATAACATTCAGCGATTTTGAGATTCCTACATCCAACACGGAAGATCAGGACGCCGCCCTCTTCATCACTGCCTACATCGATCAGACATGCATTAAACGCGTTATGATCGACGGAGGCGCTAGCATCAACATCATCTCCACTCATGCCTTTGATCAATTGGCTCTTCCCAAGAATTGCATCTCCAAAACTGATGTGATCTTGCACTCTTTTAATGACACTACTGCCACGACCATTGGCACAGTCATCTTTCATATCCGCGTTGGTCCACGCACAGTCCCAGAGCTCTTCTACATCATCGAAGGAGAGTTCCAATACAACATCTTGCTCAGCTGACCCTGGATCCGTGCCATGGCTTGTGTCCCCTCCACCCTGCACCGTTGTGTGAAGTTTGAGCATGACGGACAAGTCCACACCATTCCCGCTGACCCTTCGCCTTTCAAAACATGCAATACCACCTACCGTCCAAACGATGTCCTCATTCCTATCAAGCCGTCAACCCCGGCACCGCCTCCATCCGTGGAAGCTTCGACCAGTTCGCAACAGGCGGTCGCCCTTACACCTCCCCTTCAAGCGACAACCACAGACCCCATGGAAGACATCTTCCAAAGACTTTCATTGGGAGAGTATCGCTTGCTGGCTTTAGACATGTTCCAAACTCCGCAAGAGTATGGACGCCTTCATCACAGCCCCAGCTACGACCATCAGATCGGGATGATCATACCTTATGGTCCCCCTCACCTCCGCACCAACCTCGTCTATGGAGGGCTTAATCAAGCTCCTACTGCCGGTAATCCTCTTTCTTCACCCCAACCTTTCACATCAGATTTTTCATTTCTTGGCAACCCCGCCTTTGCACATACTTACCTTTACAGGTGTGCATGGAAGGGTTTTGGTTTCGAACGCTATGAGCAGGGCTCCCATCAGCCTATCCAACCGCTCAATGATGATGACGCCAAGAAACGGTATGGTCTGGGATATCACGACCCCACTCAAGACCCTGTAGACCTTTATCCTGAATCAATCCTTGATCAATCTCCTCCACACTCGCCTATTTCGCCACCTTCACCTACGGAGTCAGTGGTTTCCATTCCTCCTAGTTTTTTTTTCCATAAACACCATCCGCCTGGACCCCTTGACTTATCAGCTCAATGGGGTATCCAAGTCTCTCCCTCTCATTCTTCCCACCATGATCAAAGATGAGTCGGCAACCATTCACACTGTTCACTGCGTTGACGATGACGCCATTCTTTCCTACATGGGCGCTGATGATTCTTTCATCCAGCGCTCCCTCCCTTCTGAGACCCAGGTTATGTTAAATGAATCAACCATTGACATCAACCTTCCTTCTTCTGATGTTCCTCATGTCTTAAAGATTGGCCAATCTTTAGACGCTCAGGAGCAGCTTGACTATACCCAGTTCCTCTCCGACCATAGCAAGGCCTTTGCCTGGACTTACAGTGATATGCCTGGCATCGACCCCACCATCGTTACCCATAACATTGTCACCAAACCAGAGGCTAAGCCTGTCAGGCAAAAGCTTCGAAAGATGCATCCTTGCGTTGCCCTCCTTGTCAAGGAGGAGCTTCAGCATCTCCTTTCTGTCTCCTTCATCGAGCCCATCGATTATCCACAGTGGGTCTCTAACATCGTCCCAGTCACCAAGGCAACTGGGGGGATTCGGATCTGCACAGACTATCGTGACCTTAATCTAGCCTGTCCTAAAGACGACTTTCCTCTTCCTAACATCGACCAGCTTGTTGATCTTACGGCCGGCCATGAGATGCTATCTCTTATGGACGGGTTTTTAGGATACAATCAAATCCTAATTGCTCCAGAAGATCAGCACAAGACTACTTTCATCACCCCATGGGGGAATTTTTGCTATCGAGTCATGCCTTTCGGCTTGAAGAACGTAGGCACCACTTATCAGCGTGCCATGACCTACATTTTCCATGATCTCCTCCACAAAATCATGGAGGACTATGTGGATGACCTTCTCGGCAAATCCAAATTTTGCCGTGACCATCTGACCATTCTCAACATCATCTTTTCTCATCTTCTTCAGTACAATGTCCGTCTTAACCCCAAGAAATGTGTCTTTGGGGTCCTCTCTGGCAAGCTTCTCGGCTTCATCATTTCCCTCCGTGGCATCGAGATAGATCCCGCCAAGATTTGCGCTATCCTCGAAATGCCTCCCCCGACCAATCTCAAGCAGCTTCGCAGTTTGCAAGGCAAGCTCCAGTCCATTCATCGCTTCATCTCGCAGCTTTCTGACCGCTGCCAACCTTTTCATCATCTCCTTAAGAAGGACGTTATTTTTACATGGGATAAGGACTGTCAAGAGGCTTTTAAAGCCTTAAAACGCTATCTGGTCTCTCCACCAGTTCTCATTCCACCTAAAGACGACCAACCCTTCTACCTTTATATCTCAGCCACTCACCATTCGTTAGGTGCCATGATCGCGCACCGAGACGAGCATCATCGTGAGCAAGCCATTTATTATATCAGCCGAACACTGGTCGACTATGAAACTCGGTATACCCATATCGAGAAACTCTATTTGGCATTAGTCTTTGCTGCTACTAAGCTTCGCCACTATCTTCTCAGTCACAAAACCTTTGTCATCACCCACACCGACCCTGTCAAATATATGCACTCCAAGCCATATCAAAATCAACGTATGGCTCGGTGGCTCATGCTGTTTGCTGAGTTTGATCTCGAATTCATCCAGCAGAAATCTATCAAGGGGCAAACCATTGCTGATCAACTAGCACATGCCCCTCTTCCTGACACTCAACCTTCACAGTGTGAATTCCCTGACGAGTCTATCGCTGTGCTTTCCTCCAACGACACCACCTATCAGATGACTATGTTCTTTGACGAATCCAAATGTCAACTAGGTGGAGGTGCTGGGGTCATTCTCATCCCACTCGAAGGGGAGCCCATGCCTTTGTCTTTTAAAATCGACTTTGATTGTACCAATAATATGGCCGAATACGAGGCCTTAATTTTGGGACTTCAGACTGCCCTCTCTCTCAGCATCAAGTCCATCAACATCTTCAGCGACTCGCAGCTCGTCGTCAATCAGGTCAACGGTTCATACCTCTGTAAAAATGAAATTTTGCAAAGGTACAAAAACCGTGCTGACATTCTCCTTGCATCTTTCGATCATTTCCTCTTGCAGACTGTTCCTCGATCCACAAACAAGTTTGCTGACACTATGGCTTCTCTCGCTTCCCATATCCCATCTTCCTCATCTGCATCCAGACTTTTTTTCACGGTGCGTCGTGTGCCGTTGCCTTCATATATCTCTCCTCACATTCATCATGTCAACACTATAGACCCAAGCCCACAAGATGCTTGGTATAAGCAACTTGTGGACTTCTTATCTCTCTCTATCATTCCTCCCAACCTCTCTAGTAATGCATGATGAGCTTTTATCAAGCGTACTGCTCGCTATACCATGCTAGGGGGTCTTCTCTATAAGCGAGGTTTCGATGGCCTCCTTCTTCGCTGTCTCACCTCCACTGAAGCATCTCACGCCATTCAACAAGTCCACGATGGAATTTGTGGTGAACATTTCAGTGGAAATTCGGTTGCCAAGCGCATCCTTCATCTGGGCTATTATTGGCCTACCCTTCATCAAGACTGTAGCGATTATGTTTGGCGTTGCATCAAGTGTCAGCAGCACTCTAACTTGCTTCATCTCCCCAGTCACGCCTTACAAGTTGCTCAGGATTTCTGGCCTTTTTCTCAGTGGGGTTTAGATCTCATCGGTGAGATTAACCCTCATTCGTCTCTTCGTCATCAATCCATCATCACAGCCACTGAATATTTCACCAAGTGGGTGGAAGCCATTCCTCTCGTCTCCACAAAAGCTGACAAGATCATCGACTTCATCAACACCCACATCATCTGCCGTTTCGGTGTCCCTCATAAAATCATCACTGATAACGGTAAGTCCTTCAAAAATAAAACTGTCCAAAAGCTATGTGACTCCTTCGGCATCAAACTCAGTTTCTCTTCGCCTTACTACCCACAAGCAAATGGGCAGGCTGAGGCTTCCAAAAAAATTCTCACCAAAATTCTCATGAAAGTGGTCAGTGACACAGGCAAGGATTGGCACATTCACATTCCCTTCGCTTTGTGGGCTTACCGCACTAGCATCCGAACCTCCACGGGTGCTACCCCTTTTTCTCTCGTGTACGGAACAGAGGCTGTCTTACCTCTCGAAGTACAGATCCCATCTCTCCGCATTTCTCTACATGATATCCTTTCCAATGATGACTTTCGTCAAGATCGCTTAGCTCAACTTGAGTTACTTGACGAACACTGTCTTGCTGCCCTTAATCATCTTCATGTCTATCAACATCGCATCAAGCGCACCTATGACAAAAATCTGCGAGAACGAGATTTCAACATCGGAGACCTCGTCCTCAAAGAGAATCAACACGTGACCAATATGGAGCGAAGTAAATGAGGCAAGTTTGCTCCTAATTGGCTCAGACCTTTTATTATCACGCACAAGTATGGATCAGGGACTTACCGTCTGTCTTCTCTTGATGGACGCCTAGAACTTGAGCCTCTTAATGCGTTGCATCTGCGACCGTTCTACTGCTAGTCGAGTATTCGTCCACTTGACACTTAACTTGAGCTCGTCCCTTGAGCAATCCCCATCCTCTTCATCCTACTTCCTTTCAACCCTATTCCTCTTAACAATTCCTATAACCCTTTTATGATGTATGGATGCTTTGTCCTAATAAAAGGGAGCCCTTGACCTTCTATAATCTTGTCCATGACTCACATTTCTATAAAAACAAATCAAGATGTCAAAACATATCCATGGTCACTATATCAATATCAAAATCAAAAAAATAGACTGCTCCCTCGAAGGACAGCTATACTATCATTGTTGTATTACTAGACTGATCCCTTGAAGGACAGCTAGGCCAACTTATCAAACATTATTAAACAAAAATCTAGACCACTCCCTCGAAGGATGGCTATGACTAATCTGGCAATAAACAACTTATTTTAGAAGCTTCTCGCATTGATCAGCTTCACAAACTGACCACCAAGCAAATGACATCTCTATGCAGGCTTCCTGCATTGATCAGTCTGCGCCCAAAAAAAAAAAAAAAAAATGAGTCATGGACTTGGCTTGTAGTTGTCTCAGGGTCTCCTATAAAAAGGGGCGTAGTTATCTCTGCTCTCAAACTGGGTTACCCTCTTTCCTCCTCCTATTACCTGCTCAAGAGACTTCGAGCTCACTTTAATGTCTAAGTGATTCGATTACCGCTCTAACATAACTATGGTCAACGACGTCACGCATGAATGGGGCTCCTGGTTCTCATAACCCCTATCTATGCTATCTTTTTGGTCTTTGTCAATGAAAGAGCAATATGCTTTTCACTTATTTTGCACTTTGGTCACATTCACCCTCATCACTTGTCAATCAACTTAGCTCAACTCTCTTTTCAGACCATCAACATGACCTAACCTATTCACCCTAGTTTCTATGGCCACCAATACACATGGAAACTATCGACTCACCACAATTTATGTTCAGCATAAACCACTACTTGCTGAAGCATAAATAGACCTCAATTCATTTTTAGCATACATCCATCACGCATATGGAATATTGCTAGGGATGAAAAATCCCTCAACCAATGTTGCAGAATACACCATTTGGAAAAGGCTGCAACATCTCTTTTCTTCCTCACCATCCCTTTGACCCTTCCTCCCTTCTAGGGAGAACTACATCGGCCTGAGGCCCTATCACCAGGGCTATGTAGGCAGCACTCAGTTGACATGGGGTCTTTTGGGGTTAGCTCGGCCGCCTCCTTTCGTCCATTCATCCATCCATCGACCACCAACCATTGGAGATCATGCCTATCTCCTCCGACCTCGACCACTTCCAAGACATTGTTGCCTTGGTTGTTTTTGCATGTATGCTACCTCATGACTGGTTAGCAGAATTGTGCGCAGACCTTTTTGGACCCTCACAAGTATAGGATCGCAAACCGGTTGATCCGCACTACTTGTGACTTTTTCGCGTTTCTAGGAGCACTTCCTGAGCCCGGGATACCTGGAACGCGACGACCCATTTGGAGCTTCAGCTTAGATTGAGTGACCCGATCAGTAGACGACTAAATGCTGGGGCCCAGTTACTTCAATTTTGGCACTCCTCGACCCTTGTCCTGCGACACTTTGGCCTGACCATCTCGTGCAGTGGTATATGCGCAATCATGACTTTTGCAGCGTTCACCCTCACTCCTTTTTCATCCACTCTTTGTCAAATCAGCACCCGATTCCCGGTTCCCTTTCCTCGACTCCTGCTTTGAGGGGGAATACCTTATCCTTACTCAGGGCATTTCACTTCCTATTTTTGTCTTGCAGTTCATTCGAACAACCAACAAGACGAAATCAACCTTATCCCTCACCTGGGGCACTCACTCCTATTTTTGTCTTGCAGTTCGTCCAGAACAACCAACAAGACAAAAAGGGGCAAATGTAGACACCAAAATCGTGTCGACTCCCCTGGTCCTTCCTCGTCTTATTCTTCTTCGCCTATTGAACCCTTGTCGATCACTTATTCCACCAACCTTGACCCTGGCATCATGTAAAAATGAGCACAGAGCTAAAGGTAGACTCTATCCCCATTATGCATCTGTCGATGACGGTCTTTACCCGGCCGATGTCGCTGACGTCGGTCACCTATCAGCTGACATCAGCAATCCTACCAACGTCGGTCACCTTCCCGTTATCCGTTATCAGTTACCATTCGGTTTCCTGAAACGGTTGACGAACCATCTCTAGAACCGTCCCCCGCCTTCATCAACCTCCGCCAACCATTCGAGACAAGATCCCGGAATGCTATCCAACCATTCGAAACGCTGATCAATCGAACCCCGAGCAATCATCAACCTGCGAACTCTGACATCAACACTCTCGCGATCAACACTCTCGGCATCAATCAATCTGCATTCAATCCGGCACTGCACAGACAACTCCAACTATGGCTCTCATCGTGTCTTCTGGCAAGTAAGTATTTATTCTGTTTGTTTTATTTCTTCTTGGTTATTCTTTATCAGTTCTGTCATCCTGATTCTTCAAACCCCCAGACTCTGTTCAGACCCGACCTGACCTTGCCCAGACCCTGTCCCGACTCTGCTCAGACCCGACTTGCCCTGTCCAAACCCTGTCCCGACTCTCTCAGACCCTGTCCAGAACCTGTCCCGACTCTCTCAGACCTTGCCCAGACCCTGTCCCGACTCTCCCAGACCCTATCCCAAACCTGTTCAAACCTGTCCCGACTCTCTCAGACCTTGCCCAGACCCTGTCCCGACTCTCCCAGACCCTATCCCGAACCTGTTCAAACTTTTCCAGAACCTGCCCCTACCGACGCCGGTCACTACCCCGACCGATGATGGCACCTTAACTGACGTCGGCACCTTTCCTAACCGACGCCAGCACCACAGAGACCGACGCCAGTGACTGTGTAGAACAGTGCTGCATATCAGGTACGCTCTTTTATTTTCTGTCATTTATTTCTGTTATTTTATCTTTCATTATTATCTACTTTCATCCAATATTTTGCTTTTTTATTAGTGGGTTGATATCCTTCTAGGGAGTCTTCGTACTTCTGGGATCGGGCGTTCGCCTGACAACCCACCATATCTTTGACTAACATTTTTTCGTGTTTTAGCCTTTTCTTCGCAGGTGTCATTCCTCCACAGCAAAAGAGGAGAATCTTCCAACGTCTAATTTCGGTGCACACGACTTTATCAGGTACTTCTAGCCTTGACCATTTCCCTTAGTTTCTTATTTCTTCTTTTGAATGTAGAAAGCAATTTTGCATAGAAACACAAATATTGAAGCAATCAAGCAAGTACCAAGTACTACCTTTAGGAAGGTAGGATAAGCTACACATGAGACACACACAAGTAGTGAATGGGTTCTTGAATAAAAAATAAGGTGATACTGATGCCTTAGAAAAATAAACAAAGACAACAAAGTAACCTGAAAAATAAAAAATAAACATTAGAACTAAAATAATATACCTAAGGTGAGTATTGATAAACCTCAAGAGGAAGAAGCAGATGAGGGGGAGAATTCTAAGGAAGAAACCCCCAAGGATCACATAGGTAAGTCCATTGAAGAGAGTTTTGAAGAGAATGGTGGTGTCAGTGAAGAGGAGGTAGTACAAATAGAGATGACCATCATCAAAAAGGATGATAAGGAGTTGAGTATAAGGGAGAAGACATAGAAGAGATGAGTGGAAAAATAACTTTACATATATGACATCATGCCCCCCAAGCCACCACAACTAGGATGTGTAAATAACTTGTATTTATGCTTGATCATTGTATGGATGAGCCTCATTTTGAGGTGCCTATAGAAGTTACTTTGATCTTGAAAGAGCCTAATGAGGGGGATGACTCCCTCATTATAAACCCTCATTCCATGAACCCAATGCAATCTAGGAATGTGCTGATTATAATGGCCATTGATGTTGTGCACTAAAACATCATTAATGATGGTAGGGTAAGAAAATAGAAACAACTCTATAAGGAATCCAAACATGAAGCATAAGACACCAAATTCAAGATATAACATCTCTATGAGTGCATAGAGATAGCCAAACCATTCTTTCTTATGGGTGTCATACTTTAGACCTATTAGAGGTCAACAAAATCTATGTGCTAGTGGAGCAAATGCTCCCAAGGTTAAAACTTGAGCTAACATAAGAAGAAAAAGAAGAAGATCCCTACATCATGCTGAAGGAGATAGTTGGTAAGCTTGAAATGGTAGAAAACCTCTTTGAAAATCTACATGTAGAGGATGCCATTTTTTTTAGCTTATCAAACCAAGCATCAGTCATAGATGTGCACCTAAAGTAGGTAAAGGAGGAAAAGGAAAAGATGATGGTACAAGTGTACTTGGTGAGCAGGTCAAAATGGGTGAAAATCACGAGGAGTATCAATTAACTTAGAAATCAAATTAAGGATCAAGAGTATAACTTGGAATCACTCTTATTTTCTCTATAAACTAAGGTTTGTGAGCAAGGAGTAATCCTAGTTAAGAGTAGGAAAAGGCAAAGGAAAACATAGAGGCTTTATGGAAGGAGCTAGAAATTATTGATGTGTTTGTACTTAGTGTGGTATCCACCAAAATATGCAGTTCCATTGAAGAAATCAAGCTCACCATTAAGGTATTTGAATATTTAGTGCTAAGTTTAAAGAGAGTGTGCTCGATTTTTCTACCACCAAGTCCTTGACAACCTAATTTGAGGACATACTAAAATTTTTGTATGGGGTGATGTTGGGCCCCTTATCTTTTTAAATAAAGGATTCACACCAACATGACATCCACACCATCACAAGTGGATGATTTTATGTAATGATTAACATTTTGGCATTGGCTAGAGGTTACATCATGTACCTTGTGCCAATTGGTAGGTGGTTAACTAGTTTCTATATCTTCAAGGCATCTTTGATGATTTGGAAAATGTGGCAACTATAATGAAAACTTCAAAAATTCATGGAGCTAGTAGGAATGATCACCAAAGCTCCATCTCATCACTCAAAATGTATGTTCTACCCTAGTGGAAATTCTCTTGAAGAGATATTTAAGGAGATCGAGCTAGTTGATACAGGAGACAAAGATAATGTAGCGAAGCTCTATAAAATTTAAATTACTCTATATCCACTACTTCAATAGCTATTAGATTTAAGAGTAGTATAGACATCATGAAGGCTCTATTTTTAGGCACTCAAGCTCACCTGTGAGCCTCTAGGTTGTTAAGTATTTTTATCTAAGCATTTACTTTATTATAAATGTTTTGAACTTTTATTAATGAAAAATATGGTTACAATAAAATAGGATATATGGTTTAAGTGTATTTTATATTGCTATTTGAATGTGGAATGATTGTAATGTTGTAGTTTAAATTTAGTTATGTTGAGTAATGTTTATGCCTGCTTCTAGTTCATGTCATTAATGTCATCCTTATTATAAATGGTTTCATCATCATAAACCTATAGAAAGAGTGAGTGTATATCTTGTGCCAAGTGTTCTTATCCCTACTAGAAGTGAAAAATTAATATGAGTACTTGAATTGAAATTAGCCCTTTGACCCTTCAATTTCCTATATGACCCTTGGCTTAGTTTAAAAAAGGCTTGTACCCATATGAATCTAGGATTAATCCACCAAAAGGATTTTTCCTATAGGCCACTAGGCTTAGCCATGAAAGGCTTACCCCTATAAATATACTTTAAGCTTTCTTTGAATTGATCACGTCCCATAATTGGTGTCTTGCACCATGACATAACTAGCCTAATGCATTCTTTGGTTCCTTCTTATTTGTACTTTAGGTGAGTGCATAAGGCCTTTGTCTTATGTGGATTCATGTTGATGCAGTTGAGTGTTCAAATGTTAAGCTTAAAGTGAATATCCCATGCTTTCATTTGGTTGTAACAAACCAATAACTGACTAAAATAACTTTGTGTACCTTTTTCTACAATATGACTTGCATAAATTTTTTTTGTAAATCTCTCCATAAATTTACTCTTGAATGATTTATTGTATGGTAAAAATAGTCTATTTTGATTCTTCTTCTATAAAATTACATGCTCTTTGGTCTAACCATGTATCAATATATCTCTACCATGGTATCCATTTTAGTATAATTTCCTCAAGAAGAAGTGTTCCATGCTCACTGCACCATTGTTTGCAGAGGTTACTGAAGCATCAAAACATGCTAAGGATGAAGATAGTTACCATAAATAGAAGGAAGTTATCATGTGTTAAGTAGGAGGTAAGAACAACCAGTTATTCATTAACATAAATAAAGTATTTGGAGTAATTATGATGGAAAGAATCAAACATTATACATGAGAACACATACAAGGAACAAAGTAATAAATCACATAGGTAACCATAACCAGATAAGTCTCTATTGATCTCTTCAAAAGTGGAACTCCATTATTCATACAAACACAAGTATATATAGACATTTACAATCTATGACGATTCATCTTCTTCTCAAACTTGGCACCAAAAGTGGAGTCTGTTCATATTCTAAACTAGTACAAGTCATGGAGATAGGACGAAATAGACTTATACATGGAAAAATGCGTACATAATGCATGACTATTAGAAAAATATCATGTGAAGATATACAATCTAAATTATTCTCCCAACATTAATTATTTTTATTAAAATAAATGAAATATTATATGTGAATTAATTGAAAAATGTTTGAAATATTATATTTCAATTGTTTGATAAAATATGTAGAAGTTAATATATCAATTGTTTGAAAAAATTTCTCAATCAAAATATAAAGAATGAGTGTGTCATTTATGTTTACATTTAGTGATGTAATTATTTGATAAAAAATCAATTATTTGAAAAAAATAACCCTCAACTTAATTTCTTCTTTGTTCCATGTTTACATGACTCACAAAATTTGAGACTTAAAATTGATCAATCCACCTTATGACATGTTTGATCAAAATAATTGGATATACCTTACAAGGATTCAATTATTATATATGGTTCAAACAATATTGATTCACCATTGAAGAATTATATTATTGTGTTTAATTTGGAAAACATGGATCCACCATACAAGGATTCATCTATCATTTATAATTCTAAGGACATTTATTCGCCACCAAGATTACTATTTTCTTGTGATTCTAATATCTTATATGAGGGGAATGAAGTGGATAATTCTCATCAGACATATTAAGGAGGTTAGTAACATTTAGTTATGATTTGGTTATAATTTCACATAAAAAAGGGTATGCTCCATACAAGTGTGAGTGTGATGGATATCAATAACTTATACCTCAATGTTGAAAGAGATACATATAACCCTATAACTTTAAAATTTTTGGTGCATGACATATTGATAAGTTACCTATTTTTTACAAGGATTTATCTATTTGGGGGCATAAATATATAATATAACCATCATTTATACATGATTTAAATTTAGGGATTTTAATTTTAACACATTTTCATGTTAATTTTTAGTTTTAAGCAAGGGTTCCATTGTTACCTTTCTCAAGGCTTGAATATACTCATATTATTAGAATTCATCATCTAGTACAATTTTATCATATTAGAGTAGGTAAAATATAATAATGTAAATGTACACAATGTGTGTGAATGCATTTGTCTTGAGGTATAATAATGACAAGTGTGAAAAAAAATCATGGACACATGATCATATATACATTGATGGTATTTATTATACTTTTAGAAAATCACATGGGTGTAAAAAAATGTAAAGGTTGTAGGATAAAAGGCCTCAATTATGATTGTTTAGATTGTCTCAATGTATCACTAGATTGTTTCAAAAATATGTTATAGTAGAATAAATTCATAATTTAAAATTGGATGAAAAATTGATTGTTGACTATCCTTGGAAAAGACCAACTATGTAATGAAATTACTCAGATATATTAAGAAAATTCACAATAACGGATGCAAATATAATTATAAGGAACAAATATACAATAATTAAGAGTAGAGTAGAGCACATACACACCAAATATTTATAATAAAGTAGAATATTGGAAATATATGACAAATCCACTTCAAGGGGAAAACCTCCAAAACCATACAATAAGAACATAATCTATAATATGATCCTCAAGTTATAACAACTACCTCGTATATACACCCTACTTAGGTTATGATTAATGTTGGCCAAATTTTAACCTCAAGTCAAAATTAGTGATGTCTTCTAGGTTGAAACTTCATAGGGTTGTCAAAAAATTGTCATGTATTTTCACGGTCTTAAATAGTTCCATATGGTCATATTTGTCCTTGTCTAGAATTGCCCAAAGTTTGGTCTTATGTTCACTTGTCTAGTCCTACGGGTCAATTTCAAGGCCTTAAAATTTTCAAACATGGTCAAAGGTTTAGTATGGTTTAGGTTCATTATAAAAATCTATTGATGTGCCATTAAGATCATAATATCATGCACTAACCTTTTATTTGGATCTTATATGCAAAAATCACATTTTGGCCACCTTTTGGCCTATTTGGAGAAGTTTCACATACCATATTCCAATAAAAACATTTAGATAATATTCCTAATGTAAATGATGTTATAAGTGGGTCAAATAATGTTTAGGGATAGTCATAGACTAATAGCATTTGTGGTTTAATGCCTAAACTAAGCAAAATGACACTTTACAAGCACTTTTGGACACTTGTACGACCTTGGAGCATCATTTGTTATTTCACAATAGTTTTAGTGTATTTTGGGATCCCTAAGATAATTTTTAGGTTTTGGACCAATTTTTAGGTTGAATAGTTACTTCAAGTGTTCTCTCTCCTCCATCATTGCCTTCATAAACAAAATTTGAATTGAATGGTATGACCAGGAGAGAGATAAAGTTAGGAGATATAAATTTGGAAATAATTAGGGGTCTTAGTAAGATTTAAATAAGTTTTATTATTTTTTAGATTCATGTCCCCTTATTTATGAACAATTATTAAGAGTGATAGTAGGTCACTATGTCCTATCCATCCAAGTAGGGTCTGTTATTGCATTTGTTTCTCCACTTTAGAATTCAATAGAGAATAATGTTTTTGAGGGATTTTTTTAAAGTTCAAGGATATAATTTACATGGTATTTTCATCAACTAACCCATCTCCATTAAGTTTCTTCACTTAGAGGAAAAGGGTCTTTATGTACAAGGTGTTTTCATCAATTCTACTACATGTTTTGTTTTGTTTGAGATATTTGTCATATTCATAGGTTTAAAATGCTTCATCACTAATAATACATACCTAAAATTCATGTATTTCATGTGATATTTATCTAAGATGTGATTTTTGTTCATATTGTTCAAGTATGATGCTATTTGGGGACATGGTCTATGTTATGCAGTCCACTACATGTTTGATTGCCAAAATTAGCTCAAATATTAGTGATAGATCATAATGTAAGATTCAAAGGTAAGATTTCACTATTGAAATCATGGAAATATGAATATATTAGTCCAAGTACACCCTCCACTGAGAGTCATAAGTGTTTCTCCCATATACAATAAATTGTAGAGGTAGGTTGAAGATGTCATAATATGAAGACATAAATCATAAGCCATGAAGAGAGATGAAATTTATCCTTAAACACTTTTATAAGCCTACATATACTTCTTAAGGCATGAACGAGTTCATGAGAGTCTCTAAGACTAAACACACGTACCTTACCATGAGCTAATTATACCTAAAAGCTTGTACGGACTATAAGAGCAGGTAAAGATGATATGATGATTGGTAAAAGGACCTATGATCTATGGAGAAGTGTCAAAAAAGGACACAAGAGTTGATATAATGTTAAAAGGATATATGGAATCAAATTAGCTCTCTCTAAGTAGCTCATCCAACTGAAAAAAAGACCTACATGCCCTAGACCTATAAGTCATCTTCATGAACCAAAAGCTAATTTCTATCCAATAAGGCAAATTAAAACAAGAAGACTAACCTCAATACATATGAAGGAGAATTCATTACAACTATTAAACATCTAAGTGTGTTTGAGAGCCAATGAAGGTCAAATGGGATTGATCTCACCATCAAATAGCTACCTACAAATTGTGTATAGAATCGAGAAGGAAAATAGGGTATGAAAGTGTCATAATAATCCTATGAAATCTGCATATATAGTGGAATAAAATCCTTTTATTTTAATCCTTCAAGAATCATGGCAAGTGAGAGGACTAGGTTTCAAATGTAATGCTCAAATAATCCTCTATCACCTACAAGTTGTTAATGAAACAACTAACATCAAACCTAAAAAAGTAAGGCAGAGGTGTATCTAAGATATCTGAGCCTACATGGGGTTATTAGTGTGAAATTAAGTACTAAACATAGCATGCAATCAAATGATCCTTAAAGGCCACCTACATGCCTACTTGAAGAATCAATCCATTTCCTAGATGAAGAGAGGATAAAAGGTATATGAAAAACACTAGAACTGATTCCAAGTTGAAAATAAGTCATAATTACATTTTAAAATCAAAGGGAACATGATGAGATTAATTATATATAGACCTAAACCATGCACACATAGGCAAGCAATAAACCACATGTATGCATGCTATTTATGAGCTTTTACTTGTTTTGAGGAAAGGGTGAGGATTATGAATAGGTCTGAGATAAATAAAGGCCATTTGGGAATATTTCAAAATGAAATAAATATTTAATATAACCGTCATACTTAATATCAAGGGTATACACAATCAAAACTCTATTCTAGACCTAATGAGTTTAAGCCTACACACAAGCTTTCTTGCTTAGTTGAGTGAGGGTCATCTACCTAACATGAAAAGAGAAGGTCTAAGGAAGGTAGAACTACTGAATAAATTTCATGATGATAATGTGATATTAATATAACCCTTCAAGATCATCCATGACTATAAGAAAATCAATAAAGGTCAATTTGACCTATTAATACTTCTTAAAGCTTCCTTCATGCAAGCTTGCACTTCAAGAATAATATTCCCCTACTTGGTAATACCATGAAATAAATGTATAGATAATATTGGTTTTATAAGGAAGTATCAAAGTCTCCACACAACATTATTGAGGCATCAGTTGATGGTTTTGGTCTAACACCTACATGAACAAAGACTAAGATCATCAACCCCTCTCAAATGGCTTATTTGCAACTTGAGGAGTACTTTCTCACACTCAAAAATTTCATGAGGATTTGCATGGGACCCAATGGTTATTTGAGGTGATTTAGGTGTCCCATAAAAATAATGTTGTGTCATTAGGAGAGATAAAGAGGATATGTTCTTTATGAACAATCCTTAATAATGAAATGTGTTTAAAACCCTCCTAAACCCTGATAATGACCAGTCAAGACAAATGAACCTATAAATAAAATTTAATGAAATTGTTTTATCCTTAAAACTATTTTTGTTGTTTATTAATATAGTTAGTTTATCCACATGTAATTTTTACATACTTACATTTTTACAAATTGTAATAAATGCCCTATTTTGCATGTTTTTAGGTGTTTTATAGGGGTTTTGAGAAAAGGAAAAATTTAAAATAATTATAATAGGTAATTAAGGATTTTTTACACATTAAATAATAAAAATATGGATATAGTATTATGGAGGTGGTAAAAAAATGCTCATTTTCCAAGGCAGTCTCAAACAGGCCAAAAATGAGATTAGGTGGCAAGGTCATTTCATGGTTCTCACACTTCCACAAGGTCTCAGACCCTCAAAATTGACATGAATTTTTTTGATATAATATGTAAATTTAATCAAACACTTTTTTTGATTTCACATGTGGGATAATTTTGGATAAGTAAAATAGGGTTTTAGGCAAAGAGGCCTAATTGAAGAGAGAGAAAGGCAAAAAAATGGACTTCCACTCAGAATATAGAAATCAATATTGACATTAAGATTTAAGGACATAATATGTCCTCTAATATTCCTTTTATTTTTCATTTCCCTCCATAAATTATCCTACACAAGGATATATAAAGATTTTTAGTGCTATAAGGAAAATATGCCTAGTGAGAGCTTGATGAGCAAAATGGAGTCTTGGGAGTTGTTCCAAGAAGCAAAATGATTTTTTTCAAGTCTAATAATATATTTTAAGACCAGCCATGGATAAATAGTGAATTGGATAATATTATCTTGAGTTTTGGGCCACTTAGACCAAGCTAGGCATGGGAAATGAAAAGTTTCAAGACATCTATGTATATGAATTATGGAATGTTAGATTAGAGGAGTTTATTAATGCATGGTAGGTGTAAAATATTTTTTTAAAGATCATTTAATGGTGTATTCATGATTTATAATTCAATTTTTCAATATTCTTATGTAAGGAAGGGAAATTTTTAAAAAGTTAATCAAAGTGTCAAGCCAAGTTCTAACTCCTATGACACATGGAGGGTTGAAACATATTCAGGAGTGAGACACATGGATTTAGAAGTCTATTTATGACTATTACATAACTTACTTATTGTTGTAACTCATGAAGACAATTTTCAATCTTATTCTACTACTCCCCCTCTTTATTCACAATTCTCTATATAATAAGCCACTTTTGGATTTGTAATCAATCCACATATAGTATGGCAAAGCCCTACTAGTTTAAGTACTAATTTTTAATTTGGATAAAATATTTCAATCTATTTTTGAGTTCTCAACTTATTTTCTAACTATGTGAATTATTTCATAGTTGAATGGTAAGTGATAGTCATCTCTCCTTGTGTTTATCTTACTCTTTCATGTTTTGTGAAAATATTCTAGCCTATAACAGATAATATGAAGTGAATTTAGTGTTATTGTATGTATTTAAGTGTAATTAAGAGTAATAGTGTCTACAATTAGACCTCTTATTCATCCACCTTGAGAAATGCATTGCATCTTACCTCCATGTTGAAATACTTATGTTATAAAAACCTTGGATGTTGAGATTAGTTTTTTGAATCACTCTTCATAGTAAAATTTTAGGATACTCTTGTGGATTTAAACATGGTGCGTCACATCATTAGGTTAGTTTTCTTTCATGTTTTTCTCCCTTTTCATCCCAACAAGTTAGTAACATAGGTGATGAGCTTTAACAGATATATCAAGGGAGCTAGACTCATCAACTAGAGGTTTACCCCCACTATAGAAAACCCAAATGTCTATGGGTAATCTCATTATTTAACTTAATTTATTAGGATTGAAATAACTCTCCAAGGGTGAAAAATTGAGTGACAACAGTTATGGCATGCTTAGAGGGATAATTGTCCCAAACACTTCTTATCAAGGTGAATGTTGGTTTTGACAAGACCATAGCTCCAAAAGTGTTTCCTACTTAGCATTTGGTAAATCCACCAAAGTTAAAACATCTAGTTGTAGACCAATTTATCATTTTTTATGCTTTATGGTCACCACTAGATTAGCTTCTAGTAGAGTTAATCATTATAAAAATCCACTCCCTCATCCTGAGCTTCCTCTTGAAGTTTAGTACCTTAAGCCTTTCTTGACACTTAAAAATCCCAAGGAAGAATCTAAAAAGTAGGAAGATTTTGAAAGACAAGAGGATCAAGAGAGTGAAGAAGATATTTAAGATACCGTGGCTAGCCAACATGCTTTCCTGACTTTTAATACTAAAAATCCCATAAACCTTATTTCCTATGATGATATCCCTCCCAATGCTACCAAGAGTGTCCCTAATTTCAATGGGGAAGGTGTTATCACCCCAAGTGAACACATTAGAGACATAGCCAACTTCTATAATTTTCATAATATCTCAAAAATTAACATAGTAATCTAAATGTCATCCAAAGAGGGCCTAAGGAATCCATGCATGATTTTAATGAAAGGCTCCAAAAGACATGGAATAGGATTCCACCTCCCATTATACCCCCTACAAGTTTTATTTTCCCAACCTACCTTAGAGCTATTGGGACCGATATAGCTATCTTGTTGCAATACATGGGAGGGTATACCTTATTTAATTCCTATGATGTGGATATTATATTTGAGAATGGTTTGATCTAAGCTAGTAAAATCCTTCCAAAGGTCTCAATGCCTATCTTTCCTAACATGCCTACTACCCCTCTAAGCCTTGCCACAGTTCCAAATCTAAATAAGAAGTCTAAATATTCCCCAAATAAATTAAATGATGAAATTAATTAGCAAGCAAAATATAAGGCCTTAGAAGCTTTAACTAGGCAATCAAATCAACATATTGGAGCTTACCAAAAATTCTATTATTACCCTCCATAAGTAAATAAATACCCACCTCATCATAATGGTCAATGGAGGGGACAAGGTCAACCAAATTTCAATAGGTCAACTAATGCCTACAATCTATATTCTACTTCCACCTCAAGAGACATGGTTTCAATCTATGGAAACCTAGTTTAAGGAGAATAATGGCCAAATTCTTGGGGGTATCTATTGGCCAAATTTGGCCCACATACCAAGATTTTTCCTAGATAGATCATCTGAGTAGATTTCTTAATTGACTAAATAATCAAATGACTTGAGCATGTGAAGAAGATGGACCAGACCACCATCAAATGTCATGTAGAAATGGATAGGTCAATATAGTTACAAACTTCATAAGTTGACTTAGGAGGCCTCTCAAATCCAAATTATCACATGGACATGAATTTATTCATGCCTAAAATATGCTCTATAAATTTTGTATTTTGATGGGATTGTTATCTCAAGATATAGGTATTTAAAGTTGAACTAGTAGAATGAGATGTGTGTAGGGGAATCAAATAAAAGTCACAAAAAATGGCCATTTAAATTTAAAAAATCTAAAGGGATACTGAAGATAACCTTAAAGTTAACAAGTGTTAAAATCTCACTTGATTAGATCGTAAATCAATGAAATGCAGGTAGTCAAGAGGTCAAAAGGTCCCTTTAATGATTTCAATGATCTACATTCAATTATATCAAATGATTCAATGGTGAGCAAGCAAGGATGATGACAATTGGTCCTAAATATCTAATAGAGTACATTAAATCATGCATCAAAGATCAATAGTGAGATTGAAGTCAAAAGGTTAGTGAATCCTAAATACAAGTGAGAAGCTACTAAGTGTCATGACCATAGTAGATATCAAGTAAATCAATGATATGCATTTGAGACATGCAAAATAAGATCAATGGTGCACAAAAAAGTAGATCCAATAGTGCTCATCTAATTATGGGGATGGTGATCGATGGTCGATATCAAAAGATGAAGCTAGGAGACTTCAGGTAGAGGTAAATATGGTTCAGGTTGAGCTAAGAGTAAATGTTTCAAATGAATATATTACCATTAAATCTTGATCAAATACCATCAAGTAGATGCATCCATATAATCAAGATTGTTAATAATGAGTATCTATCACCATTAAAACTTAGAGGAAGAATACGTTTGTTTAAACCTAATATAGTTGTAGATATTACTATATAACCTACAATTATTTATAGACATATTAACTATAGGAAAACCAATAATTGGTTTGGTTTTCAATCTGTAGTAAAGATCCATATTTAGGTTGGAGTAGATGAAGACATAAATGAGAAATGGTGGAGTGTTCCATCCTTCAAAATAGTCATAACTTTGAAAAATAAGTACCTATGGCCACCCAAAGTATACATAAGCATGGCTCTATCAGATCCACATACATGAATATTTTGTCTTCATGATTAAGTCAAGTGGAAGATGTCATAGAGTCCCAAGATGGAGATTTTGTGGTTAGAGAAAGTAGTTGGAGTATTTAATAGATTTTCAAGGTGCCTAAGTGTTTTTATTTATAACAATATCATGACTCATCATCTTTAGTAAACTAACATCTTCTAGTGTATTTTTCTCATCTAATGATAAGATTTAGGGGCTATTGGGACAAATAAAAGTTATCTTATCTATGAGGTATTAACCCTAATTTGATTAAAATATGGTGGAGCATTATTTAAAGATGGTGGTAGCTCATTTTATTTCATGTAAAGTTTGTTTATTTACTTAAGAAGAAATTTATAAAACTTAAAATAATGGTGAGTTTAGTAGAACCTAGATTTGGTTTGCACTCTATGATCTAGACAGTTGTAAATACTCCTTTTTGTCTTGGGAGGAATGACCTACAGATAAGAAATCACTAAAGAAATGGTTGATTAGTTAGATAGTAGGGTGGATTTCCTAGCAAGCTAGATACACGAATTAAAAGCTTCTTTGGAGGCTATCAATCCACACTTTTAAATAATCAAGTTCTGAAAATGAAAGGTAAATTGATTACATAAGTAACATAAGATATTGAAATCAAATATAAGATGTGCTTGAAAGAGATGAATTTGACTAATTATATCAATAAATGATTGAATATTAATGCCAATTAAATTAGATGGGGTTTATAAAATGGGTTGATGTTCTGTGATCAGGTAGAAGGTCAAAAAGTAGGATTTGGTTAGGGTTTGATAGGTGAAATTAGCTTGCTATTGGAATTGTCACATAGTAACCATCTATGGTTGGGTGACCATCAATGGTTGGGTAATTGTCAGTAGTTATGGATAGACCGTCGATGGTTAGGGTGACAGTTGGTAGTTATTATGCATTTTATTTTAGTTCAAGAAGTTAGTTGACAAGGTTACACAATGGATTTTGGAAGGTGAGATGGAAGGTAAAGTAGAGAAACTAATTATTGAATCTTATAAAAGATAGATACTTAGCTTGATGACCTAAAGAATGTGGAGGTAGTTGGCTAAAAAACTTATTGGTGGAGTCTAGAGCAATTTTAATAGAGTAATGGTGTCTTAGATATGATTAATGAGAAACATCACTTTGGATCTCTATTGCACTCACTATAATCTTTCCTCAATTTTTCAAAAGAAGACCTATAAAATAATTAGATACAAGAACCTCTGATAATTATTGATGATCTTTTTCACCTCCTCTTCTTATCTTTATATATAAGGAAGAGAGAGATGGAACAATAGGTTTAATAAGAGGTTTAATAGGGTATCTAAATTTAGATTTAGCATGCATTGATTGTTTGCATGGATCAAATAAGCTAAATATAAAAAATTAATCTATAGTTGGTGTTAGAGTTGAACTATTCAAGCAATTAAAACTTGACCATCGATGGTCGATCGTAACCATCAGTGCTTAAGGTGACTGTTAGTGGTCCATAGGTCAAAGGTTAAGTTGGTCAAAGTTAGTTAGATAGTCAGTTAGCTTGACTTAATTTTGTGGTCAAAAGGTTGTAAAGTGGTCCCTAAGGGGTCCCAGGGTGGTTTAAGGGTCAGTTTGACATCTAAAACCATGGTGTGTGGTTTTTAAGTATCTATATTTGCCCCTTCTTGTTATGCAATTTATATCAACAAGCTATAAAATAAAAATGGATTGTAGGTCAAAGGTTAGGTTACCCCAAGCATGGGTAGATGTATCCCCCCTCAAACCAAGAAGTGATGAGGTAAAATGGAATCAGGTATAGGTTTGATGAGTGGGTAAGTTGGTGATAGTTTTAGCACTGAAGCACAAGAAGTTACTATGGGTAGTTACTATGGGTTTTGGTTTAGTTAAAGAAGTTAGTTGAAAAGGTTACATAATGGATTCTATAAGGTGAGATGGAAGGTAAAATAGAGAAACTAATTATTGAATTTGATAAAAGATAGATACATATCTTGATGACTTGAAGAATGTGGAAGTAGTTGGCTGAAAAACTTTTTGGTGGAGTCTAGAGTAATTTTGATAGATTAATGGTGTCTTAGATGTGATTAATGATCAACAACACTTCAGATATATATTGCACTCCCTAGAAGCTTTCCTTGATTCATCAAAATAAGACCTAAAAAAAAATTCATATAGAAGAAGCTCTGATAATTGTTGATGATCTTTTTCACCTCCTCCTCTTATCTTTATATAGAAGGAAGAGAGAGATGGCACAATAGGTTCAATACGAGGTTTAATAGGGTATCTAAATTTAGCTTTAGCATGCATTGATTTTGCACATAGACTAGATAAGCTAAAAATAAAAAAGCAAGCTATAGTTAGTGCTAGAGTTTAACTATTTAGGCAATTAAAACTTAACCATCAGTGGTTGATCTTAACCATTGACGATTAAGGTGATTATTAGTGGTTGATAGGTCAAAGGTTAAGTTGGTCAAAGTTAGTTAGATTGGCTTAAGTTTGTGGTCAAAATGTTGTAAATTGGTCCTTAAGGGGTCCCAAGGTGGTCTAAGTGTCAGTTTGACATCTAGAACCATGGTGTGTGGTTTTATAGTGTCTACAATTACCCCTTTTTGTTATGAAATTTATATCAACAAGCTATAAAATAAAAATGGATTGTAGGTCGAAGGTTAGGTTACCCTGATCATGGGTAGAGGTATTCCCCCTCAAACCAAGAAGTGATGAGGTAAAATAGAATCAATTATAGGTTTGATGAGTGGGTAAGTTGGTGATAAAGTTAGTGATAGTTCTATCACTAAAGCAAAAATATGCACATAAAGTGTGACTAAGTGCAATAGCCAAGATTACATATTGACTAGGTTGCCATGGTTAGTAAAGATAAGGTCAACACTAGAAGGATAAGTGACAAGTGGACCACGTGACCATATTTAGGCATGGCAGTTAGGTTACACTTGTAAATACAAGTCTCTTAGGTAAGGTTAGTGTTTTTATAGGTATTCAAGGTAGGAAGTGATCTCAAGAAGACATAATTGGTCGATTATGTGCAAAAGGTATCACAAGTTAAAATTTATTCAAGCTGGCAATTTAGTTAGTGTAGTCAAAAGGACTAAAGTAAGGTCATTGTAAAACATGTAGAATTCAGGTGAGATGACCCATGATGATGTTAATATCATTGGTTTTGGTTGTTAGAGAAGGTTATCTCTAGTGGTTTGGTAGTGGATTTGTTTTGTGATGAAAGTGTGTTTGGAAAATTATGGTTGATAGGGAAAAATCACAAAAATGTTGACCATCAAAAGTCAAGGTCAACCATCGGTGATCACCTTGATCATCATGTAGACACTTAAATAGTGTCTAACCCTTGGTCATTCCCCACCTTGGTCCATTCCTAACCCATTCCTAAAAATTACTAATTTAAAATAATAAACTTATTTTGAATTAACCCCCACTCCTTGGACACATCACCCATGACACCTCACCTAGGACACCTCGCCTTGGACTAATTCCCATCCTATGACTCACCCAAGACCTATTCTTACTTCTCTCTAACCACCTAACAAACTCTCATGCGTATTTAGCCCAACCTTCGACATTATCCAATGGATAGTGCACTTGGCGGATGAAAAACGGGCTTGGTGGCTCTTTTTGCCCGTTCTAAACCCACCGACGTCTGTCAAATGTCGGTCGACGCCAGTGGAATCACCGACATCGGTTATACTTAACCAACTTTTCTAACTCTTTGACAACCCCAATCAGAAATTGGCTAATCTCTGGAAGCAAATCACGAATCCTTCAATCTTCAGTCTTGGACCATCCGTTAATTTGCCAAATCTCTCAGTCAAGCCTCTGACTCTCTCCCTCAGGTGTAGCAATAGCTTCAGAGTTCTCCATCAGCAACAGGTTCTCCACATAGGCTACATCAACAGTGGGTATGAGAATCATTAGTATCACACCTTCAACAAGGCACAGGTAAGTATATTGTCTGTATTTTCTTTGTGTTTTCTAGTCATTTGCTTCTAAGTATTATGAATTAGATTTAGCACTCCCTCTCCCCAAACCAGACTATTAACCAAGCCAGACCTTAATCTTTACTTCTCCATATCCCTATTGCCTCTATCCTTTGTCAGACCATACACTCTGTCCATTCAACCAGACTCTCAGACTCAGACCCCAGACCATTCAACCAAGCCCAAAACTTTCTCTCAAGACCACTCAAATAAACCCAGACCCTGACCAGACCCTGTCCACATATCATAGACCAAACCAGACCTCGTCCAAAGACCTTTGCCTCTACCAACACCGGTCACTACCCCAACCGACGTCGGTAGATTAACTGATGTTGGCACTTTGACCAACCGACGCCGGTAGGACTACCGACGCCGGTGACTGTGACCAGTTCGACATCTTCTTTCAAGTAAGCCTTTGCTTCCCTTTTTCATTCCATCTTTTATCATTTCAATTATTTATCATTCTGTTGTTTATCAGACACTTCTTTTTATTGATTAGTGGGTTTATATCCCTTAAGGAAGTTTTCATACTTCTGGGATCAAGCTTTCGCTTGGCAACCCACCATCTATCCATCTAATGCCTTCTTTTGTCCAAGCTTCTTTTCTTTGTAGGTGTCATTCCTCCACAGCCAAAGAGGAGTACTCACAGCGTCTGGATTATGGTGCACAGACTATATCCAGGTACATACAGGCCTTGACCATTCCTTCTTAAGTTTCTCATTTTCTCTCTTTTGAATCTGAAAGCAAAATTTGAATAGAAACATTCTGGCACGCCCGGTGGGACCCCTTTAGGGCCTTCCTTGGCTTCCCTTCCTTCTTTGTTCAATTAGGTGCATTAGGTTTCTTCCTCTTCACCTCTTTCTTTTTTTTCTAAAAAAACATCATAAGTAGGGATAAAAATAATTTTTTCTTTCTTTTCTTGCATTTCTAGACTAGTCAAAAAATCATTTTCTTCAACCCTTTCTTAAACTTGTTTTCATTCCAATTTAACATTTCGATTTGGGGCTTTAAAATATATTGCATTCCATTTCTTGCTTTCTTGCATTTTCTTAGTCCACACTTAGTAATTAGTAAAATGCATATTGAATAAATCGTAGATCACTTGATGTTACACAACCAGACCACGTGCACTCAATTAAACATCAAACTCACTTGAGACAAGGCCCGACTGGGATTTCATCACCCAGCGGATACCTTACCCATCCCAGCGATCCTACTTGGATTTCACCACCAAGGAGAAAGCCAACTCTATTCTCTGGCAGAGTCTAAACTATAGGGAAAGTATATTTTGGCTAAGCGAAACCAGCTAACCACTGGAATTGTGAAGTGAGGGGAGCTTGCTCCTTAGCACCAGGCCTGTACAGAACCTTATACAGACTTTTGAGCGCATTAACATACCTGAAACCATCTTTAGATTACCTATTCTAGGACCCTTCTTACAGCCAACCTCCTCAAACATCACATTAAGGCATAAGCCACACGATCTTAATAAAATTGTTTCTAGGGATTTAACGCTAGGATCTGTCTGTCATCATCATATTTTCTATTTTTATCTATTTTTTTTAGCTGGTAAGGACGTCTTCTTTATTTCCAAAAACTTTTTTTCTGAGTTTCTGGAAAACACAGTAACCGACATCGGTTTTGTAACCGACATCGGTAGCTTTTTTGCATCGGCATCGGTCATCTGACTGACATCGGCAGTCTCTTTCACCGACATCAGTTTTTATACCGACGTCGGTCTCTGTCCATTTTATTTTTTCCAAAAATAGCAAGCTTAAAATCCAACTTTCTAGCTGTCTAAACATCTATTCTAGTTTTTTGAGACTGACAAAACACAATTTTCTGAAACCTGGTCCTTTCTTGCCTTGAATGGTTTTGACACACAGTCAAACCAAGGCCCTTCTTGACCACGCTAGTCAACAACCACTTCCACCTTCACCATCTATAACAAGCCCTATAATGGAGTTCCACTCAGAGACTGAAAGAACTCCTACTCACCCAACCCCGCCTCAAACTCCTATCATCCCAGAAGGGGACCAAGATTTCGCATGATTCTTGGACCTTAACGTCAAAGCCTTACAACACTATCTCATGCATAGCCAAACACGAGACTCCCTAGGTAACCCAATCTATGGGATGTCGACTTCCTTAGTCAAGACAAGAATCACATCAATCACACCTACAATTCAGCCACTAGACAACACCTCCACCAATAACCCAACCGTGTCTTACCTTCAAAATGTAGACACTCCATCTAAACCTACCTCCATGGGGGTTCCGATACTCCCTCAACCTCAAATCACTCAACCAAACCCCACACCTTTCCAAAACCTACTAGTCTCTATCCCCCCTACTCTTGCACCTATCAACACAAGAGTAACCGTTTACCCGTCAACAAGCGTGGCTACTCCTCAACCATCCTTGACGGCCCCTATCCAACTTGTGCCTACCAACCCCATAACACAAGTACCCTTGGCTCCAACTTTTGCTCCTATAACCAGCTACCCATATGTTGCGTCTACGCAACCAACCACATCGTACGCCCCTCCCAATATCTTTCAAGCACCTTATAATCTAGGAGGCGCTCCACCTGCCAATCTATCAGTAGATATCATCAAAATGCAGATGGATAAGATGTCTAGCTTAGAGACCTCCGTTTCTGGCTCACACAATGCTCTCTCATACGAGCAAATTTTCAATGAGCCTATTCATCCTTCCGTTCCAATTAGACCATACCCCAACCAGTGGGAGCTTCCCAAATTTTCTCACTTTCAAAGCAAGGAAGACCCACAACAACACTTACGGGCATTCAGACATGCCTGTTACCTTATTGCCCATGACGATGCATTACTCTTGCACACATTTCCTATGTCCCTTTCTGGCGTTACGTTTGACTGGTACAGCTCTATTGCCAGCCATTCCCTCTTCACATTTACACAGCTAGCCCAGCTCTTTCTTGATCACTTCTCCATTAACATCACTAAGAAGGTCTCGATCACAGACCTTTACACTATCCACCAATTCGAGGATGAATCAATAGCTGACTTCGTTGCTCATTGGAGAGGCCTCATCAATCAACTCTCCTTTTCCTTACCTCAACTAGAACTTATTGAACTATTCTCCCGAGCTTGTGCCAAACATATTTATTCCACTTTAAGGGTTCAAACCTTCTGCACCTTCGATGAAGCCTTCACGATGGCCCGTAAACTTGAATTATGTGCCATCGAGGAGAATAAATTCAAGTTGCAAAGCAAGAATCCCAACTCTAAGACTAATGACTCTTCTTCTTCTAAACCTTCATCATCCAATCCTAAGTCTAAAGCTTCAGCTAACACTGTGGTCGTTAGACCTTCGCCCTCTTCAACCAATCAACCTGAGCCATCCACGTCTCAGAGCGCCACCCGTCAATTCTAGCAGAGATACGTACAAAGATAGATACTCCTCTTGGAGAATCTTACACGTCTATACTAGAAAAACTTGTTAAACAGGGGATTCTCAACCTCCCCCAGATTCGACCACCACCACAATTTGATCCCTCACGCGCCATCCCTGCGTGGTATAGGGAAAATGACTTCTGCAATTTCCACCATGTCAAAGGTCACGACACGAGAAACTGTAAAACCTTTAAAAACATAATCCAAGACATGCTTGAAAAGGGTGAGCTTGTTCTAGATAATCCTAATGCACCTCCAAATCAAGGCATCGATATCTTCAAGCAACCATTCCCCAATCATCCACCAACCCAAAATAATGTCCAGACCTTGATTGACAACACACATGAACATGACATTTGAACGGTCAATACGGTCTCGCCCTTCATCCCCGACCAACCTCAAGAGGTTAGTCCATCTACCAGTCCATCACGTGTGGATGAACCTCTTTCCCCAGTTAGTTCTCCGTCAACCTCTCTCATCTTGGAGGACACCTCAACCTTACCAGTACCACCAGTCTCACCATCCTCCTTTCTTCTACCTATGGAGGACCTGACCTTACCTACTCTTTGACTACAAGTGGAGGGCACCATAATCCCTTCCCTTTACCCACTTGAGGAGTCACATTCTTCAGTTCCTTCTCCACCAAGAGAAGAACCTGACTCTCCATTTTCTTCAATCAACAATCCAGTTATAACTCCCACACACCTTGGGTCTGAAACTACTGCCACACCTAACACGTCTTCTCAAGAATCCAAACCTCATCCAACATCCTCCCAACCATTTTCTCGACTAGTGGAGAAATTAGAACTTCTCCCTTCAAGGAAAGTGGAACATCAAGGATTGTGGGAGCGTCTTAAAGTTCTTCAACATTCCCGTGCCCTCTCGTCTCATGCTACCAATCCTCCCAAGGTAGAATCACCCAAGACTCTCAACAAAGACCAAACCCCCACTTCTAAACCTGCATCTACCCAATCTAAACCGATCAAGTCACTCGGCATTCGCCCTGTCTCTACCCTCACTCACCCACAAGTGAAGGTGGATGTAAACCAGACCTCGACCAAAAGTAGTCTTCCAACCAAGTCAAAGAAGACTGCTAGACCACAAAAGTGAAATACTCCTCCACTGTCAACATTACCCTCCATCTTAGGTCCTCATCCTTCTACCCTAATCGGTGTGCTTCCTACTTCGAACCTTAACCAAAACCAATTACCTCCATTACTTCCTTTGCCAACCACAAGTCAACCCCCTCTAAAAAATTTGGCACCTCTCACAAAGAAAGTGCCATCTCTGCCTGTTACCGCACCATCAAACCAAAAGGTGGTACGAAAACCTTCTTCAACATCCCCCAAGCAAAAGTCACCAGCACGTCATGCATCAACAAGCACCGACCCCTTAGTAGGTTCATATGCTTTGATATTATGCCAACTTTTGCAGACTTCTAGCATTACCCTTCCTTCTATCAAGCCATTCCAACCCCTCGGGTCAAAACCTTCTTGGTTTGATGATACGAAGATTTGTTTATACCATCGTACGCCAGGACACGATACCGAGACTTTTTGTGCCCTCAAGGCGGTCATTCGCCACTATATGGAGAAAGACACTCTTCTCCTTGAGGACACTCTTGACCGACCCCTGACACCTTCCCATCCAACCTCTTCAACCATATCAACATCTCATCAACAGGCCATAACCCCTTCTTCACCTACTATCTTTGAAATCAATGCTATTCATATAACCACTAGGTCACAAAACGACAAGACGAAAGAAAAAGCTGCTATTCCTTGGACCTATCCTTTTGTCCAGACACCTCAACAATCGAAACCCAAGATTTCCATCTTAGGTACGTCTCAACCCCCTTCTTTAGAGGCAATCAAAGAATCTATGATAAAACAACTTCACCAAATGCCTGTGAAGATGACCCTATATGACCTTATCCAAAGCTCCCCCCAACATCACCAGGCTCTAATCAAAGCCCTATAGGCAGCGGAAGTCCAACCTGAAGACCCTCAACCACTCACTACCCTAGTCCATTCTTTATCCCTTGTTGCCTTTATCACTTTCAGTGATTCTGAAATTCCTACCTCTACCTTGGAAGATCAGGACGCTGCCCTTTTCATCACAGCCTAGGTTGATCGAACCCATATTAAATGAGTTATGATCAATGGGGGTGCCATCATTAATATCATTTCCACCCATGCCTTTGATGAATTGGCTCTTCCCAAGTATTGTGTATCAAAAACTGACGCAATCCTTAGATCTTTTAATGACACCACCGCTAACACTATTGGCACTGTTGTCCTCCATATCTGCGTTGGTCCACCAACAATCCCAAAGCTCTTCTACATCATTGAGGGAGAATTCTAATATAACATGCTATTAGGGTGACCTTGGATCTGTGCCATGGCTTGCATCCCTTCAACACTCCACCATTGTGTCAAATTTGAACATGACAAACAAGTCCATGTCATTCCTGCCAACCCATCCCCTTTTAAGACTTGTAACACAACCTATCACCCCAAAGACATTCTTATCACGCTCAAGGAATCAACCCAAACATCATCTCCATCCGTGGAAGTGTCAACTAGTACACAAACAATGGTTGCCACCACATCATCTTCTCAATTAACAACCAAGGACCCCATGGACGATATCTTCCAAAGAATTTCACTGGGGAAATATCGCCTACTTACCCTAGACATGTTCCAGACTCCTCAAGAGTATGGATAGCTTCATCAAAACCCAAGTTATGATTGTCAGATCGGAATGGTCATTCCTTATGGTCCTCCTAGCCTTCGAACCAATCTTGTCTATGGGGGGTTGGATCAAGCTCCTACTAAATCAAATCCTTCCTCCTCGCCTCAAATATTCACATTCGATTTCTCCTTTCTTGGCAACCCCACCTTTGCACATACCTACCTTTATAGGTGTGCATGAAAGGGTTTTGGCTTTGGACGTTACGAACAAGGCTCCCATCGGCCTATCGAACCACCCAATGACGATAATGCCAAGAAACGATATGGACTGGGTTTCGATTCCACAAACCTTTGCCCCAAACCAACCATCGACCAAACTCTTCCAGACTCGCCTATTCTTCCATCCTCACCTACGGAGTCAGTGGTTTCCATCCCTCCTAGTTTTTTTTGTGCATAAACACCATCCATTTGGAACCCCTAACCTATCAGCTCAATGGGGTTCCCAAGTCTCTCCCTCTCGTTTATCCTAACATGATAGATGATGAATCGACAACCATCAACATAGTCCACTACATAGACGATGATGCCATTCTTACCTATATGGGTGTCGATGATTCTTTCATTCAGTGCTCCCTCCCCTCTAAAACACAGGTTATGTTAAATGAATCAACCATCGACATTAACCTTTCATCTTCTGATGTTCCTCAAGTCTTAAAGATTGGTCAGTCTTTAGACACCCAGGAGCAGATCGACTATACCACATTTCTCTCAGACAATCGCAAAGCCTTTGCCTGGACCTACGCCGACATGCCTGGCATCGACCCTAACATTGCCACTCATAACATTGTCACAAACCCAGAGGCTAAGCCTGTTAGGCAAAAGCTTCATAAAATTCATCCTCGTGTTGCACTTCTTGTCAAAGAAGAGCTTCAGTGCCTTCTTTCTATCTCCTTCATCCAACCCATCGATTATCCGCAGTGGGTCTCTAACATCATTCCTGTCACCAAGGTGACTGGGGGGATCCGGATCTGCACAGACTATCGCGACCTTAACCTAGCTTGTCCCAAAGATGACTTTCCTCTTCCAAACATTGACCAACTTGTTGATCTTACGGCTGGCCATGAGATGTTATCACTCATGGATGGGTTTTCAGGATATAACCAAATCCTGATTGCACCGGAAGATCAGCACAAAACCACCTTCATTACACCATGGGGAACTTTTTGCTATCGAGTCATGCCTTTTGGTCTAAAAAATGCAGGCGCCACATATCAGCGTGCCATGACTTACATCTTTCACAATCTCTTCCATAAAATCATGGAGGACTATGTCAATGACCTGCTTGGCAAGTCTAAGCTTCGTCGCGACCATTTGACTATCCTCAAAATCATCTTCTCTCACCTTCTTCAGTACCAGGTCCGTCTTAACCCCAAGAAATGTGTCTTTGGGGTCCTCTCAGGAAAGCTCCTGGGATTCATTATCTCTTTTCGTGGCATTGAGATAGATCCTGCCAAAATCTGTGCTATCCTCAAAATGCCACCTCCAGCTAATCTCAAGCAACTTCGTAGTCTATAAGGAAAGCTCCAATCCATCTGCCACTTCATTTCGTAGCTTTCTGACTGTTGTCAACCCTTTCATCACCTCCTCAAGAAGGACGTCTCCTTTAAATGGGATAAAGATTGCCAAGAGGCTTTTAAAGCCCTCAAATGCTATTTGGTTTCTCCACCAATCCTTATTCCACCAAAAGATGACCGACCCTTCTACCTCTACATCTCAGCAACCAATCATTCGTTAGGTGCCATGATCGTGCATCGAGACGAGCAACACCGTGAGTAAGCTGTCTACTACATAAGCCAAACACTGGTTGACTATGAAACTTGGTATACTCATATCGAGAAACTCTGTTTGGCATTAGTCTTTGCCACTACCAAACTCCGTCACTATCTTCTCAATCACAAAACCTTTGTCGTCACTCACACTAATCCCCTTAAATACATGCATTCCAAACCATATCAAAACCAGCGTATGGCTCGTTGGCTCATGCTTCTTACTAAATTTGACTTAGAATTTGTCCAGCAAAAATCTATAAAAGGGCAAACAATCACTGACCAACTAGCGGATGCCCCTCTTCCCGACAATCAACCTTCTCAGTGCGAGTTTCCTGATGAATCTATCGCCACTCTCTCGACTGATGACACATTCTACCAAATGATGATGTTCTTCGATGGTTCTAAATGTCAACTCGGTGGGGGTGCGGGGGTCATCCTCATTCCACATGAAGGTGAACCCATGCCTCTATCTTTTAAACTCGACTTTGAATATACCAATAATATGGCCGAATACGAAGCCTTAATTTTGGGACTTCAAACTGCCCTTTCTTTAAACATCAAGTCCATCAACATCTTCGGTGACTCACAACTTGTCGTCAATCAAATCAATGGTTCATATCTTTGTAAAAATGAAATTTTACAAAGGTACAAGCACTGTGTTGACACTCTTCTAGCATCTTTCAACCATCATTTATTGCAGACTGTTCCTTGATCGATGAATAAGTTTGCTGACACCATGGCTTCCCTCGCCTCGCATATTCCTTCTTCTTCATCATCCTCATCAAGAATTTATGTCATGGTACATCGTGTGCCATTGCCTTCATACATTTCCACTGACATCAATCTCATCCACACCATAGACTCTAGTTCAAAATATGTATGGTATAAACAACTTGAGGACTACTTGGCTCATTCTCTCATTCCTCCCAACCTCTCTAGCAATGCGTGGCGGGCTTTCATCAAGCGCACTGCTCGCTATACCATACTAGGGGGCCTTCTCTATAAAAGAGGTTTTGACGGCCTTCTTCTTCACTGTTTAAACTCCACTGAAGCTTCTCATGCTGTTAAACAAGCCCATGACGGGATTTGTGGTGGACACTTCAGTGGTAACTCGATTGCCAAGCAGATCCTTCGCCTGGGTTATTATTGGCCCACTCTTCATCAAGACTGTAGTGATTATGTTTGGCATTGCATCAAGTGTCAGCAGCATGCTAATTTTCTTCATTTCCCCAATCACGCCTTACAAGTTGCTCAAGATTTTTGGCCTTTTTCACAATGGGGCTTAGATCTCATCGGCGAGATCAACCCTCATTTGTCTCTTCGTCATCAATCCATCATCACTGCCACTGAGTATTTCAATAAATGGGTGGAAGCTATTCCTCTTGTCTCCATAAAAGCTGACAAGATTGTCGACTTCATCAACACCCACATCATCTGTTGTTTCGGTGTACCTCACAAAATCATCACCGACAATGGCAAGTCCTTTAAAAACAAGACCATCCAAAAAGTCTGCGATTCATTTGGCATCAAACTCAACTTTTCTTCACCTTACTACCCACAAGCAAATGGGCAGGCCGAGGCTTCTAACAAAATCCTAACTAAAATTCTCATGAAGGTGGTCAATGACACTGGAAGGGATTGGCACGTTCAAATACCCTTTGCTTTGTGGGCCTACCGCACTAGCATCCGAACCTCTACGGGTGCTACCCCCTTTTCTCTAGTGTACAGATCAGAGGCTGTCTTACCTCTCGAAGTACAGATCCCATCTCTTCGCATTTCACTCCATGACATTCTTTCTAATGATGACTTTCATCAAGATCAATTAGCTCAACTTGAGTTACTTGACGAATGTCATCTTATTGCCCTCAATCATCTCCATGTCTATCAAAATTGCATCAAACGCGCCTATAATAAAACCCTGTGAGAACAAGATTTCAATATCGGACACCTCATCCTCAAAGAGAATCAACATGTGACCAATATGGAATAGAGTAAATGAGGTAAATTCACTCCTAATTGGCTCGGACCTTATATCATCACGCACAAGTATGGATCAGGGACTTATCGTCTATCTTCTCTTGAAGGCTGACCAGAACCTGAGCCTCTTAATGCTTTGCATCTGCGACCATTCTACTATTAGTCGAGTACTCACCCACTTGATATTTAACTTGAACTCGTCCCTTGAGCAATCCTTGTCCTTTTAATCCTCAATCCATTCCACCCTTTTTCCCTTAACAAAATCCTTTACAACACTTTTATGATGCACAGATGCTTCATCCTAATAAAAGGGAGCCCTTGACCTTCTATAAGTCTTGTCCATGACTCAATATTCTTTCAAAATTAAATCAAGATGTCAAAATATCCATGGTCACAAAACCAAATCAAAAAGTAGACTGCTCCCTCGAAGGACAGCTGCACTATCATTGCTGTAATTAATAGACTGCTCCCTTGAAGGACAACTATTCAAAAGCCCTTAAATCTGTAAAGCAAAGTATAGACCACTCCCTCGAAGGATGGCTATGACTAAATCTTGCTACAAACAGCACTTTCTTAGAAGCTTACCACATCGATCAGCTTCACAAATGACCACCAAACAAATGACATCTTTATGTGGACTTCCCGCATTGATCAGTCTGCTCTTTAAAAAAAAAAAAAAAAGAGGGGTTCATGGACTTGACTTATAGTTGTCTCAGGGTCTCCTATAAAAAGGGGCAAAGTTATCCATACTCTAAAAATGGGTTACCCTTTTCCTCTTATCATATCACCTACTCAAGGGACTTCGAGCTCACTTTAATGTCAAAAGTGATTCGATTACCACTCTAACATAACTATGGTCAATGATGCAACGCATAAATGGGGCTCTTGGTTCTAACAACCACTGTCCATGTTGTCTTTTTGGTCCTTGTCAATAAAAGGGTGCTTATGCCTTTTAATTTCTACCTACACTTTGGTCACATTCAACCACATCATTTGTCAAATCGATTCAATCTGACTCTTTTCAAACCACTCACATAGCCTAATCATTTTGGTTTCCATAGACATCAATACACATGGAAACTATCAACCACCCAATTTATGTTAAGCATAAACCAATACTTGCTGAAGCATAAATAGACCTCAATTCATTTTTAGCAAACATCCATCACGAATATGGATAGTTGCTAGGGATGGAAAACCCTGACCAATGTTACAGCTTACACCATCTGAAAAATGCTGTAGCATCATCTCCTCCTTGTCATTTCAAGCATGTACCCTCAGACATATGGGAAATGCTATATCCTTATCATGACCAAAATCAACCACTTCAATCTTTTTGCTCCCTTCTTGGGAGAACTACATTGGCCTGAGGCCCTAACGACAGGGGCTATGTAGGCAGCACTCAGTTGACGTGGGGTTTTCTGGGGTTAGCTCGGCCATTCTCTTCGTCACTTTCTTCCATATTTTTCTCTCATCACCTGCTAATCACATCACAACCAAACACACATTTTCATAATCTTTAGCATAATCATTTTCATCATTTATATCATAATCATTAATCACAAACCACATTATCATCATCACACAATTAAGCATTCACATCATATAATCCACAAGGTCATAACATAAAATATCACTATCACATAACCCTTACGCATCATCATTTAATCTAAAAGTCATGCCCATTCTCATTATTAGCACTATCATAATGCATCAGCATCATTATAATCATTTACCATAACATTATCATCATCACATTTAATCATCATAACATTATAATCATAAACATAATATCAAAACATGCATCATCATCATAATTAAAAATGCTCAATATATTAAACATTCAACAACATCCATAACACATCAATGATCCAAAACCATCATCATATATATATATATATATATATATATCAAAATAGTTTATACAATCGCACAACTCTGTGCCTCTATCTCTCTTTCTCATACATCTTGCATCAACGGCTCACAGGCTGGTATATACATCAAAAATGAATCTCTAGGTCTGCCCTCAAGGCTATGGCTGTGGTGGTGGTGGCGGTAGCCAAAAAGAGGCTGTATCCTCTCCTCCCTCTGATCTGTGTCATCTGTGAGACCTAGAAGCCATCGCTCGAGACATAGACCTCTGTCGGCTCTGCTCTACTCGCATCTCTGAGTATCATTGTATCTGAGAGAACCCCCTGATGGCCCTCTCATAATAAGCGATCTCGTCCAGCGCATCACTGTATCTAACTAGAGATATAGTCTGTGGTGGACCCATCTGTCTTGATGCCATGCCCTGTCCTGACCCCTGTGGCTATGGCTAACCTAGGTGCAGTGATGCTGACGGTCCTACCCCCTGTGAAAATGCTGGCTACTGAGATGGCTGCTGTAATGGGCCCTGCCCTCTAAAGCTCTGACCTACCACTGTCTGTGCCTGGGCTACAGCCAACTGTTCCTATAATAGAGTGACCTACCCTGTCAACGCTGCCACCTAACCTGTCATCTCCATCAGCTGCCCTATAACCCCTGCCAACTGTCCCTGCAAAACTATGACCTGGGCTTGAGCTGCATCTCTCTCCTACCACACAGTGTCCCTCTCCTCACACACTGTATCCTGCTCCCTCGTAATGGCCTGTAGATCTGGCTGGGGACCCACCTATATGCCTATATACTACCTTGCCCACCATGTCGTGTAGGCCTCTATACACCCTGGGTCAGCTATCCCAGGTCCTGCTGGCAACTCCTCAAAATTTGGCTCCTCTGTCTCCTCTAGTAGTGGGAGCGGTGCCTCTATATCATCCCACCTATACTGTGGGAACATGGGAGGTACATCCTGTAGCAGCCCATATTGGCATCACACTCTCTCTGCTGGAATCCTCTCGAGCTCACCGGCTCGCCTACCTCTGACCCATCACATGCTTTGAGTCTCGACCATCTGCTCGCCCTAGTCCCTGAACGCTGGATACACCAAGTATGGTCTCTAGATGATATCTACTAGAATTAGGGCCTCCAATACCCCTCGGTAGTGATCAATATCCCTGACCACTTTGTCCACCTGCGTCTACGCCATCATCTCGCACCATCACCTGAATTCGACCCTGAAACTAGCCTAGATCGCCACTGGGAGGCTGAGAGGTCAGGTAACCACAATATGCTCATATGCCCAGCAGTGTAGTAGGTGGCCTACACACAGACTGTACCATCACCACCGACTGATGCCCCATAGCTCTCTGTATACCTGGGCCAAAAATATGGGCACCCAGGTGAACACTATCTGCTGCTCCAGCATGTCCATCAAAACCTCAGTCATGGCCATCGAGAACCTGCCTCCCTCCACATCTGGCAATGCATAAACTGTGATGCCGATCATCATCAGAATCGCCAGCTGATGTGCACCCTCATCTGCTGCATACAAAGGCTCGTAAGCAAAACTAGCTGAATGGTAACTCGTCTCTATGACATGCTCCCCAAATAGCGTGACCATGTGTATATCATGCGCCTCTCTCGAGCATGCATAAATGTCAGCTCTATGTACTAATAGCTGCAAAATCTGGTACACATCCTCGATCGTGACCGTCATCTCACCTGTGGGCAGGTGGAAGGTGTTGGTGGCATGGTCCCACCACTCGATTAATGCCACCATGAGGCTCACATCCCTCACCACTCTACAGTAGCGTCTCAGACTGCCTAGCCCCACTGCACTCATCTACACCCACTCCTCGACCGTCATGCCTCTATGCATCCACGTCAGTAAGGTCAAGAGGCGATCTTGTAGCATCAGAGTCTACCTCACCTGCATTCATCTACAGTCAATCTCATGTTAAAACTATTCCTACTCTTCCTATTTTACCAACCATTTTGACCATCTATTCCTAACCCGACATCCGAGAAGCCCTTGGTGTGGCTTCGACCTTTTGACTTGACTATTTTTCACCACTCTTTTTGACTAAGTAGCCACTGACATTGGTTAGCGTGCCAGCAACGGCACTCACCTAACTGACATCAATCACTTAGTGACCGATGTCGGTAGGTTGGTGACTGACGCCAGTCACTGGTCGGCTGACGCCAGTGGAATCACCGACGTTGGCGACTGGTTCGGCCCTAGGGCCGAACGGGGTGAGCCCTAAAAATTAGGGCTTCCCCTCTTAACCCCCCTACACCCTCCTTAACCCTCCTAAATCACTCCTAACCTATCCTAGACCCTTTACCCACCTTCCTAGCTACCCTCCCCCCTCAATTTCTACCTAAAACAACTAAAGTTTCAAAAATTAAATTCAAAACACAAATGGTCCAAATAGAGTTCAGGGCCCTCCTACCTCATCACGGCGTCATCGGCGTGGTGGCATAATGGGTGCCACTAGTGGTGGACCTCCTACGGGTCCTCTACTCCCCTCTACCATCTCTTTCGTGCCAATGACTCTACACACTCCTGCTAGCCCACACACATCCCTGCAGCATCCAATCGACCCCCTCTCTTCATGAATGTTCCTCTGCCACCTCGCACCGCTCCTCGATCAGCTCTGGGTCACTTTCACTCAATCAACTCTAGAGCTCTTTTTTCTCTCAGCCAATAAGTAGCAAATGACTTTTGGTGGGCCGCTAATTTGGTTTTGTCAGATTTGGTAGGCCATTGACGTTGGCATATTCGTGCCCTAGACCGCTGACGTCGGCCAAACTCTGTCGACGTCGGCCGCTTATATCTATCGACATCGGTTTATCTTACCAACATCGGCGTCCTTCCAACCTCCTTTTTTCTCTATTGCCCCAAAATCATGCCCCCAATCAGTCAGTCCTCTAGACCACGTCATTTTGGCCCCCTGGGGCACACTTGGATCACTTTTGCCTCCATCCATCGACCACTAGACATTGGAGATCATGACCATCTCCTTTAACCGTGACTACTTCCAAAGTGATTCTGCTTTGGTTGTTTTTGCATGTATGCTACCTCATGATTGGCTAGCAAAATTGTGTACAAACTTTTGACCTTCACAAGTATAGGATCGCAAGCCAGTTGATCCGCACTACTTATGACTTTTTCCTATTTTTGGGAGCACTTCCTAAGCCTGGGATACCTGGAACACGATGACCATTGGAGCTTCAACTTAGATTGAATAACCCAATCAGCAGATGACTAAATGCTGGGGACCGGTTATTTCAATTTTGGCACTCCTTGACCCTTGACCTGTGACAATTTGACCTGACCATTCTTGTGAATTGGTGTGCGCGTAATCATAACTTTTGCAGCGTTCTCCCTCTATCTTCACCCTTTTCATCCACTCTCTGTCAAATCAGCACCCGATTCTAGGTTCCCTCCTCTCGACTCCTGTTTTGAGGGGGGATACCTCATCCATAATCGGGGCAAGCAACCCTCACCTATTTTTGTCTTGCAGTTCACTTGAACAACCAACAAGATGAAATCAACCTTATCCTATACCTGGGGCAACCGACTCCTATTTTTGTCTTGCAGTTCATTTAGAGCAACCAACAAGACAAAAAGGGGCAAATGTAGACACCTAAATAGTGTCTAACCCTTGGTCATTCCCCACCTTGGTCCATTCCTAACCCATTCCTAGAAATTACTAATTTAAAATAATAAACTTATTTTGAATTAACCCCCTCCTTGGACACATCACCCATGACACCTCGCCTTGGACTAATTCTCATCCTATGACTCACCCAAGACCTATTCTTACTTCTCTCTAACCGCCTAACAAACTCTCGTGCGTATTTAGCCCAACCTTCGACATTCTCCAATGGATAGTGCACTTGGCAGATGAAAAATGGGCTTGGTGGCTCTTTTTGCCCATTCTAAACCCGCCGATGTCAGTCAAATGTCGACCGACGCCGGCAAAATCGCTGACATCAATTATACTTAACCAACTTTTTTGACTCTTTGACAACCCCAATCAGAAATCGGCTAATCTCTGGAAGCAAATCACGAATCCTTCAATCTTCAGTCTTGGACCATCCGTTAATCTGCCAAATCTCTCAGTCAAGCCTCTGACTCTCTCCCTCAGGTGTAGCAATAGCTTCAAGGTTCTCCATCAGCAACAGGTTCTCCACACAGGCTACATCAACAGCGGGTACAGGAATCATTAGTAGCACACCTTAAACAAGGCACAGGTAAGTATATTGTCTGTGTTTTCTTTGTGTTTACTAGTCATTTGCTTCTAAGTATTATGAATTAGATTCAGCACTCCCTCTCCCCAAACCAGATTGTTAACCAAGCCAGACCTGAATCTTTACTTCTCCATCTCCCTATTGCCTCTGTCCTTTGTCAGACCATACACTCTGTCCATTCAACTAGACTCTCAAACTCAGACCCCAGACCATTCAACCAAGCCCAAAACTTTGTCTCAAGACCACTCAAATAAACCCAGACCCTATCCACGGATCACAGACCTAACCAGACCTCATCCAAAGACCTTTGCCTCTATCGATGCTGGTCACTACCCCAACCGACGTTCGTAGATTAACCGACATCGGCACTTTGACCAACTGACGCCGATAGGACTACCGACGCCGGTGACTGTGACCAGTTTGACAGCTTCTTTCAAGTAAGCCTTTGCTTCCCTTTTTCATTACATCTTTTATCATTTCAATTCTTTATCATTCTGTTGTTTATCAGACACTTCTTTTTATTGATTAGTGGGTTTATATCCCTTAAGGAAGTTTTCATACTTCTGGGATCAAGCTTTCGCTTGGCAACCCACCATCTATCCATCTAACACCTTCTTTTGTCCAAGCTTCTTTTCTTTGCAGGTGTCATTCCTCCACAGCCAAAGAGGAGTACTCACAGTGTCTGGATTACGGTGCACAGACTATATCCAGGTACATACATGCCTTGACCATTTCTTCTTAAGTTTCTCATTTTCTCTCCTTTGAATCTGAAAGCAAAATTTGAATAAAAACACATCAATAGTTATATGTCAACCCTAAAAGGGAGAAGATAAGAGATACTATGGGTTTATTTGGTTATTTACAATTTAGACCCTTGATGACTACTTTATGACTTGAGAGAGAAAATTTGATGGTGGTTTGGTAATGTTGGTTGAGTGATTGAGTGAGGTATTTATTACGTTGACTGAGTGATTGAAGATATAGAGGGGATGAGGGAGAATGCAAGGTTAGGTGGTAGCTCCTAGGGTACCTCCATGATAGTGATCAAGAAATGAGGTAGGGTTTGTCATTTATTTGGTTGATTGAGACTTGAATTAATTTGTTTTATTGTGGGTGTGGTTGACCTAGGGATCAATTTAGGATTTTATTTTTAGTTATTTTTGGGTGAGAATAAGGTATGAAATGGGATAGGTTTTGTTAGCATTTTGTTAGATTGGGAAAGAGTTTGGTCAAGCCCTAGGGCTTGAGGATATTAGAGTTGTTGCCAAAATCTAGATAATGCAAATGCAATGGAGACATGATCACATGAGATGAAGCAAGTGCACACCACATAGATGCTAAAGCAATTTGAAATTATACAAGAAGATAAATTGCACAAGACAAAATGGAGAAAACCAAAATTTGATTAAGATGAGATGGCCAAAGTGAGGAATACATATAGGAGAGCACGTAAGTAACTCCTCCACAAAAAGCGGTCAAGTCACCCCAAGAATAGACTGTAACTCCTCCATGAAAGGTGGTAACAAGGCGCTAAGAATAGAGAAGTAACTCCCATCAAGGGAGTTACTTATGACATTCTTATGACACCTATGACACATCTATGACACACACCTCCACATAAGCTAGCCTATCCCAAAAATGTAGGAAAACTCCATGTATGCACAAAAATATAATTTCCCTAATTAAAAAATAGGGAAAAATAAAAACCTACACTAATACCCCCCATAAGCGCAGCTTAGGTGGGTAGTGTGGAAATATAAAAATGGGTCTCGACAACTAGGCCTAATGAGGTACCCATATACAAATGCAATCTCTCATAAGATAGAGAAAAGGAGAAAATCCATAGGAAAAAAATCACCCCCCCAAAAAGAGAGACATAAAAGAAAGGAAGGGGCTAATGCCCCCCTGAAGATGATGCTGCTATAGATGTAGACCGCACCCCAAGAAGAGCTCGTAGATGAATGAACTTGCTCTCAGTGAAAGGTTTGGTGAAGATGTCTGTAACTTGCTCTGAAGACTAGCAAAATATCATGTCAATGACCTGACTATGAATAAGTTCCCGAATGAAATGCATGTGAATCTCTATGTGCTTGGTTCGTTGGTGCTAAACTAGATTCCTACAAATTTGAATGGTACTTTGGTTATCACAATAAATGATGCTGGGTTGCTTGATAGGAATGCCAAACTCAGAAAGTATCCCCTAAAGCCAAATAGCCTCAGTAGCTACATTAACAGCTCCCTTGTACTCTGCCTCTGTGGATGATATAGCAATAGCATTCTACTTCTTTTTATACCAACTAATAAGACTAGAACCTAGAGAGAAACTATAACCAGAAGTGGACTTGTGAGTCTATGAATTGCCAACCTAGTCTGAATTTGTATAACTAACCAAGTCAACCTCTATGCCAAATCTGTAATGAATCCCATATCTATGTGAACCCTGTATGTAATGCAAGATCCTCTTAGCTACTTTTTAATGCAGCTCATGAGGTTCTTGCATAAATCTGGAGACAAGTCTCACTATATATGATATGTCGGGCCTGGTGTGAGTCAAGTAGATGAGACTACCAACAAGTTATCGATACCAAGTGGCATCAAGCAAAGGTGAAGAATAGTCAGCCTCAAGCTTGACTCCTGATAGAAAGGGAGTCAGAGATGGCTTGTAATCAACCATGTGAAACTAAGCCAATAAGTCAAGAGCATACTTAGGCTATGCAAGAGAAATCCCTGAATCTAACTACGAGATCTCAATGCCAAGGAAGTAGTGCAACAAACCCAAGTCTGTCATGTCAAATCTATCCTAGATAGATGCCTTCACCACTACAATAGCCGATGAAGAACTTGCAATGATCAAAAGTTCATCAACATATAAAACCAAAATTAGGAGCGAATCATCCTTCCGTAAGAATTAGACATTGGATTTAGAATGGCACCTAGTGAAACCCACTATGAGAAGGAAGGAATCCATCTTGGCATACCAAGCCCGTGGGGCCTGTTTGAGGCCATAGATAGATTTCCTAAGTTTTCATAATAAGGAAGAATCCTAAAAAAATCTTGGCAGCTACTCCATGTAGATCTCCTCCTCTAGGTCTTTGTGAAGAAAGGCACTCTTCACATCCATCTGGTGCACATCCCAACTATGTGTTGTGACAATAGCCGAGGTGAGTTAGATAGAAGTCATCTTTGCAACAGGTGTAAAGGTATCTAAGTAGTCAATGCCTGCCACTTGTGAGAAACCCTTGGCAACCAGTCACACCTTGTACTTATCAACTGACCCATCTACTACAAATTTGGTCTGATATATCCACCTACATCGAACCATCTTTCTTCCCTTAGAAAGTGAAGTCAAATCCCAAGTGTGATTTTTGATTAAGGAAGAATATTCTTCTTCCATAGCACTATCCCACTTGGGTACCCTCGATGCCTCTTGAAAATTCTATGGATCCAAAATTGAAGCAAAGAAGGCATGTGGATCTCTCTAAAAATCCCCCCTGATATGCCTGTCGTCTGTAGGATCTCCTGCCCAAGTGCCAACACTCTCAAGTGTCTATCTGGCCCAAAGTGGCCTAGAAGTGGGTGAGTCAGGTGCTAAATCCTCATCCTCTGACTAACTAGAGGTGGATGACACTGCATCACTATCCTCACTGTCTAAACTCAAAGAAGAAGAAGATGTCTCTGGCTCAAGAACTTGTTATGGCTAATCTGAATCTGATGAGGAATCATCATGAAGAAGTAGATCTGATGAGGGAGAAGAAGTGTCAAGTGTTGAGTCTCTAGGGCTCTCCTAAAAATGGACACTTCTCTCAATGAATAACTCATGAGTGGTCAGATCTAGAAGGTGATACCCCTTAATACCATTCAAATATCCTACAAAGATGCAAGGCTTGGACTGACGTTCCATAGCTTTGCGTTTCTTCTTTAGAATGTAGTCCATGGCTGGGGATTTGAAAACCCTAAGGTGTTTAACATTAGGTTTCCTTTTATGCCAAGCTTCAAAGGGTGTTATCCCTTTCAAAACTTTGTGAGGAACCCTATTTTGAATGTAGCAAGCACAATTGATGGCTTCGGCCCAGTACTGTGGTGCTAAGGATTTAGAGTGAATCATACAGCTACCCATCTCTTTCAAGAACCTATTTCTGCATTTTGCAACCCTATTCTGTGAAGGACTGTAAGTGATTGTGTGCTACAAATCAATCCCCTTTGTGGTGAAAAATTTCTCAAACTTGATGCTAACATACTCACCTCTATTATCAGTTCAAAGAACCTTGATGGATTTCTCACTCTGTTTCTCAACAAGAGCCTTGAAGTCTAGAAAATTTTCAAACACTTCAGACTATTGTTTGAGAAAATATATAAAAGTGTACCTAGAGAAATCATCAATGAAAGTGAGGATGTACTTGGCCCTTATGAAAGATGGTTTGGGAAAGGGTCCCGATACATCATTGTGGACTAACTCCAAAGGTTGAAAAGCCCTCCAAGCTTTGCCTTTGTCAAATTTTGCTTTAGGATGCTTCCCAAGGGAGCACCCCTTGCAAAGTCCTTTTGAGAATTGGACATGAGGCAAGCCAATGGCCATGTCATTTTTACAATGTTGCTCAAGGTAGTGGTAGTTAAGGTGGCCAAACCACTCATGCCATAATTTGCTAACTCCATCTGAATGAGTCAGCAATGCTATTGGAGAAGAATTAGGTGTAAAATGTGAGAAGGTGTATAACCTTGCCTGGTGGTCTGCCCTACCCACTGCCACTATAGTATCACTATGAAACTCCCTGATAGCCACTGAATTTGGTGAGAACTCAACTCTCATGCCCTGACCAATGTGAGTGATTTGGTACACTGATAGGAGATTGGTTGAAAGAGAAGGAACACTTAGAACATTATTGAATGTTCCTCCTTCCATTTCAACTAACCCTCTCCCTACAATAGAAACTGATGTGTCATCATCCAAACTAATTGAAGTCATGCTACAAGGCTCTAAAGATGAAAACTCAAATAGGAAAGAGCCCATGTGGTGAGAAGCACCTGAGTCAATGACCCATGAAGATGTAGAAGCTGTTGTAGCTATAAGTGCCTTGCCTTTTTCTTTCTCCTTACCCTTGGCTTTTGCCTTGGTAGAATCTTGGGTAGATGAATTCTGCTTGATGGACTCAGGAACACCTATGTTGTGCTTCTCTAGAAGATGAGTTAGGTGATCTATTTGTTTCTTCATGCATTTGTGTTCATCATGCCTTGTATTTTTAAAATAGGCACACTTAACCTTCTCCTTCTTAGGTTTAGCATTGGAGGAGGAAGACTCAGTGTTGTTTTTGGTAGGATTGTTGTTTTCTTTCTTCTTTTCCTGGTCCTTGTTCTTTTTCTTCTTCTCCTTTGTTGAAGTCTTATCCTTACCATTTCTAGCTATCAAAGCTTGGGTTTGAGTAGACTCCATTATGCCCATTTTAATTAGCTTATCTTGCTCCCTAGTCAAGTCGGCAATGAATGAATCTAAAGAAGGCATTTTCCATGTAGTGCCAGGAGCACTTTTTGTGGCATGGAAAGTGAAGACAAAGATTGAATAGCTTGGACCTAACTTTGTGAGAATAGAAAGGATGAGTTGATCATCTTTCTTCTCTATCCCACATTCTTTCAATTGCAATCTAAGGGCCTTAAACTTAGTGAAGAAGTCCTGTAGGGTGTCAAAGTTGCTAGGACTTAGACTTATGAGTTCATTTTCAAGCTCATGTCCTCTCATCTCATCAAGCTTCCAAATAAGAGTTATAAGGCGTCCCATATGTCTTTTGGAGTCTTGGAGGTTTATAAATATAAGATAAGTTTTGGAGACATAGAAAATCTTAGTAATCCATAGGCTTCATCACTGCAGTTGTACCACTTGACCTTTTCCGCATTAGTGTTGGGTTCTACTTCAGTACCCATGGTGATCCTATACAACCCTTTGCTTCTAAGAATGATTGACATTTTAACCTTCCATTCATGATATTTGAAGGGTGTTAGGGGTTTAAGTTGAAAATAATCCATTTTAATCTAAATTTAGGTGAAGTTGTGTTGATTGCAAGTTGTGAAATTATGCAAAAAGGAGAATGAAAGCAAAGATTTGCAAGTTGTGAAAAGCAATCACACCCCCCTAAAATATTGATCCCCCATAAATATGCAAATGCATGCTTAAAATATGGTGGCTCAGTTGAGAATGTGTCTTAGAGCTATCAATGCAAGACTATAAGCAAACAGGACGTTGGACTCAGCCGAAAATGCGTCTCGAGAGACCCAAATTTTAGGCACTTTATAAACTAGTTCATTTTTCACAGATAACAAGCCTACAATGTGGATAATTGAATTACAAACACTTTTGAAAAAAATGGCACCCAAATCTGAGCTATCGTTTGCAAGATATTAAAAGTTCAATTTTCCTATAAACTAGTGTTTTTGCAAAAAAAAGCACTAAAACATTAAAAAAAAGCCTATTTTGAGAAAGTGGCCTTCTAACCACTCATTATATTTAGCATGGAGTGAGGAATCCAAAGGATTTTTGTGTGAGGGGGAATTGGCCTCCTGCCAACCCGGGCCTCACCCTTCGTCTTCGACAGGCGAAGATACAAGTTTAAATCTAAACCCCCAAATTATCAAATTGTCTAAAAAACTTAATATTCAGTTAAATTGACTAATTTTTTTTGACAAGTCAATTTTAACTAAAAAATTAAATTTTAAGACAAAATTAATAGAATGGCCAAGTATCTAAGGGTCCACATGGGATGCCAAACAAGAAAAAAGTGCCATTTTCAAAAAAACTGCTGGCAGAATTCTCTCACCAAGAAAAAGGGTGCAGTTCTGATTTGCTGGGCAAAGAAAAGTTATGAATCTACAGAATTCAACACATAGTAGGTCTGGCATGTAGAATAAGACCAAAATAAGATGCCATTTTCAGAAAAAGATAGTCTTGATTTTGCTCACTATGCACCTGCACATTGGACGTCGTACAACTCCACTTCGCCTTACTGTAAAGAAGACTTTTGTTGCAACCAGAAGCCCAGGCCATGACTGTCTAATTGGCATGGCTAATGTCTACTTGGAATGGCTATCTGCTTGGTGTGGCTGAAGCATATGAGGTGCAGAAATTTTAAGTTCTAGATGAGCAAAGATCTATCTTTTCCTGTAGAATGACCAAAACAAAAGAATTCCACTACCTTTGTTGAAGCCACAACAGATCTATACAAGATGTCTTGGAAAATTCTAACTCAAAAGTAATTTTTTTTAACAAGTTTTCATATGGATTTGCATGAGTTTTCAAAAAACTCTACCAAAACTCTCAAATGTAATGGAGTTAAACAAAACAAACTACTAAGAAAGCAAAGTAAGAATTTCAGACTAAACTAATAACATAACTAGACACACGATTACTAGAGTGGCTCTGATACCATATCAAAGTTGTTTCCAGAATATAGATAATGTGAATGCAATGGAGACTTGATCACATGAGATGAAGCAAGTTCACACCACATAGATGCTAAAGCAATTTAAAATTATACAAGAAGATAAATTACACAAGACAAAATGGAGAAAACCAAAATCTGATTAACATGAGATGGCCAAAGTGAGAAATACATATAGGAGAGCACGTAAGTAACTCCTCCAAAAAATGTGGTCAAGGTACCCCAAGAATAGATTGTAACTCCTCCATGAAAGGTGGTGACAAGGTGCTAAGAATAGAGAAGTAACTCCCATCAAGGGAGTTACTTATGACATTCTTATGATACCTATGACACATATATGACACACACCTCCACATAAGCTAGCCTATCCCAAAAATGTAGGAAAACTCCATGTATGCACAAAAATACAATTTCCCTAATTAAAAAAAGGGAAAAATAAAAACCTACACTAATAGAGGATCACCAATGGTCACTACATAGTAACCATTAATGATCATTGTTGACCACAAGTGGTGAATAGGTGACCTGCAAATGGTCACTATGGTGACTGTTGGTAGTTAACCACATGATATTGGTAGTTGATAGTTGATCATTGATGGTTGTAAAAGGAACTATCACCAGTTGACCTTCTACCATCGATGGTTGGGAATTTGTTAAAAACGTGAGATAGAATTTTTAATTGAAAGGTTTAGGTAATGGCTAAGGGTTTAGTTTGAAGGGTAGTTATGAAAGGTCAAGGGGTTAGGGTTATGGTTAGTGGTCAAGATAAAGGTTATAGGTCAAGAATGCTGAATGATGGGGTAGAGTAATGGTAAGAGGGTTTAATGATGTTATTTAGGTTAGTGGGTATGGGTGTAGCGAAGGTAGCTATATGATAACATGAAATAAATGATTAGCTTGGTAGGTGTGATTAGGTGAGTAATAGGTAGATTAGGTGAATAGGTATTAGCTAATAGTGAAGGTTTTTGGTGAAGATTATAGGTGAAGGTTTATAGGTGAAGGGTGTAATTTTGGAATGTAGATTAAAGATTAAAGTTAAGATTTTGGTTGGATGTTTTAAGTACTGGTTGAGGGTAGTAGTTAATGGTTTAAGTTAGTGGTTTAGGGTAAATTTAGTATTGTAGATAAGATAGTTAAACTAGTTGATAAGATAGTCATGTCTTATGTACAGGTTAGATGAGGTAGAGTTATTATTAATGAGGTGAGTATTTTAAAATAGGGGGTAAGGGTAAGTGGTAATTTTTTAAAAAAAATTATGTTAGATTAGACAAAATAAGGCATTAGTTTTGAACCTTGAAATGATGGGAGCAGATATAGATGAGAGATCGAGTACCCTAAATACTAGATGAGGTATAATGAGGGATGACTGATGTTGATTGGGAGCATATAGAGGATGCAAGCCTTGAAATCATGAGGTATTACCTTCATGTATCTCAAGATGTGGTGATGTTAGTGGTACTCATTAAGAGATGGGATCCTACCACTAACATCTTCTTACTTCCTATAGGTGAGATGACCATTTTGCCTAAGGATATCCACAAGATTATGCAGCTACCTGTATAGGGTCAGCCGATCTACGGCATTGAGGGTGAGGAGAGAGATAGGTAGATGGAGCTCTTATATAGAGAGGACCATGATTATGTGAGGTGTCACTTAGGGGGTTTCCACTACACATCACTATATCAGAGGGATAGGGAGGTGAGGCAACTATTTACTATGATGACGATAATGGTCATGTGTTATGTGTTACTAAATTTTAGTAGTGGGAGGTTCCCTTACTTGTTACTTGGGGTGCTCATTAAGATGTGGTTAGGACACATAGTGTTTATGTGGGATCCTATGTTATTATTTCAAATTTACCAGGAGCTTTAATGATTATATGCCCATAGGAGATACAATATCTGTGTCAGTTTTTTTATCCATTGTTGGGCCTATGAACACATTCAGGTACTGAGAGCTATGGGTATACCATGAGATAATTTTATTTATATGGATTTTAGGTTTGGATACATGAGGTAGAGAGGTGATTATGCCCTCTTAGGACTATGAGGAGGATCACATGACATAGACTGGTACAGGGACTGACTGGATGCCTTAGTTGTGGGAGAGGTGATTTGGAGACCATATGTTAGGTTTTCAAGATGGACACACTATGTGAGTCATACCCTATCATTTCAAAGCTAAAAATGGATCTATGGTAGGTGAGGTCATGAGATAGAGTTTATTCCATTTGATAGGGTATGGAGATGGTTCATCTTCATTCAAGATATACCTAGGGTGTTCTTGAGGTATAAGAAGGAGGATGTAGAGTTTTCACTACCCACTCCATATCCAATTCATGAGTTTATTAATCAAGAGTTTTTACTAGTGAGGATTGATGTAGATGATTTAGGTGTCATAAATGGCTATCCTATATAGTACTAGGTACACTATAATGCTATAGTTTTTGGAGGTGATGTTGGTGGTCAGAAATCCATGGATGTTGATGCAGGGGGAGGTGGTCAGCAAGTGAGAGGGGGTGGTCTAGATTTATAATCACTAATCATTCAAAGGGACCAAGTATGAGTGACACTAGTCATTATATAGGCATACTTGGTATCAATAATCTAGGAGAGGGATGTAGTACATGGTCAAGGGGTTACTCTTAAAAGAGAGAAATTAAGCTAGGGCTAACTAGCCATGGTGATGTAAGAGAGAGATTATCTTTGATAGGTAGGAGGAGTACCAATAGATGTGAGACCACCAAGGACTATCTCAATGTAGAGATATATAGTGATAGTAGAGGAGTTATATTATTATGAGGCCTTGGTCTTAAGGCATCTACCAAATGAGCCTCTAGTATTATGAGTCCTTGGTCTTAAGTCATCTACCAGATGAGGCTCGATAGGGTGAGAATAGAGTTAGGATCATAAGAGGTACTAATACTATGACACTAGGTTAGTGGGTTTATGCCTTTTTATTATGAATTTTGATTTAGTAAGATACAAAACTAAAATGAATTATGGGTTGAAGGTTAGGTTTCCCTGAGTATGGGAGGAAGTGTTCCCCCTTAGATTTCATCATGTGTTTCCTTGATAGCATGAGAGGCTTCATGACTACATAGGCAATGGAAAAGGACATCATCAAAGCTATGTTTATAAATAATTACCCCTAGTATGGTATAATATGAGGTGATCTAAATAAATGCTCTTTGAGTATTCTTGGAAAGACCATAAGGAATAATGTCAAGGTTGAGATAGTCGAAGGTCTACTGATACCAAAGGTCAGGTTGGATCTCCTCCATATTGAAGATGGTGGGAGAGTATGATTTGACATAAAAGGGCTAGGTAAGTTGATGTATAATGATAAATAGCTTAGATTTAGAGGGTGTATATTTTCATCTAGGAATTTGACTCAAGATAGGATGGTTAGTATGGTGTTAGTTCTAAATTGAAAACAAAATGAAATAAACACACTAATAGCATAACATCTCTAGGCCTAGACACTAGGGAGAGATTAGTTAATAAACACAAATGAAAAACACAACTAAAAATCAAGGAATAAAATATAATAATTCCTTCACCTTCCTTGGATGCTCCAAATGCCTTTCTAGTGGTGGCTTTCTTGGCTTGTGCTCATGAAGTCTTTATCAAAGGATGCTTGGCTATCTCCTCTTCTCTTTGGCACCTTCGGATTGTGGCTTGGCTTGGATTGAAATAAATTTGGCATGGTAACACTAATTTATATAAGCTTTTGGAACTAATTTGGCATTATAACTTTTCATCAAAAAAGCTTAGAAATGATGTTGTAAGGCCTCCTATTTATAGATTTATAGATTTGATTAGAATCAACCTCAACCATCCATCTCAAAATTGAGATGTGTGGTTAAGGATTAATTAAATTTTTGGAATTAAGTTTTTAATTATCCTCATCATGACATTGGAAAAAGGGGCAATTAAGAGGCATGGATTGCATCATGGAAGGCATGAATCCTGATATTTATGGCATTTATGACCTAGGGATGTCTTCTTGAGAAATGAGGTCACCTGATGATGAAGATATTAAATATTCATTTCCAAAAAAAATTATTCAACAAGTTTCCATGAAATTTTTGATTAGGCCTTGATTTGGGTTAATTAGCTCTTAAGCATGATTAAACACCATGTGCACAAATTACTCAAATTGATCTGAATGCCCTATTGTTGGTCCAAAATTTAATTGGATTAGAATTGGAAGGTACTATCAGATGTATTAGAACCATATTCCCATTTAGGATGTTATAAAAAACAAATAACAAAGGCATGAGTCTTGTGTAAAATATTTGATAGGAAAGAGCAGTTTAGAGCACATAGGTGTAAATTTGTCATTTTGACTCGAAATGAATTGATCAAAGTTAGCTAGACCATAAATTTCATTACCCCATTTAGTGATACCCTGGCCAAAATTGACACTTGAATATGTCAATTTCACATCAGTTAGCATGTTTTAGTGTTTTTAGGCCAAATTTTGCATTTTAGGTGGAAATTGGCCAAAAGCTTGATTAGAGGTTATTGGTGGCCAGACTTAGGTGTCTATAGTTTGCCCCTATTTGGGAAGGCATTGAAAGCTATAAAAATAGTATGTCTTCTCAAATAATTAAAAGGTCATGTATGCCTACAACTTCAATGATGATAAACTAACTATATGATGCCCCCTTGAGGGAATGATTGGCACAAGCAGGTCAACAAATGGTCCCTTGGAAAGAAGCAAAGTGAGGGGACCAAAGAAAGAAAAGATGATGGGGTGAAAAACACAATGAGACTAAAAAATTAGTCAAAATCATTGAGAATGCAAGTGGGATGGTGTACAGTGGTTTTCCCAAAGGTGGTTATAAGCATTGTACCCTGATAGTGGTAACGTGGTATTATAACACAATGATTTGCCCAAAGGTGGTTATAATCATTGAGAAGATGGAGCTGCCCTAGTTAGGACAAACAAACAAGAGAACATGCCCCTATATAGGCAAAAACATTAAAATGGTGACAACACAATGATTTGCCCAAAGGTAGTTATAATCATTCAGAAATGTAGGTGGGATGGTGTGTAATGATCTGCCCATAGGCAGTTATAATCATTAGACCCTGATTGTGGCAAACATGGCAAACTTGGTCGAGGATGTTGATAACTTGACACAGAGGGTAATGATGAATTGGAATAACCTACTAGTATGGAGATGCTCATCCAAACTAATAAAAGTTGAAATTCTTTTGTGTTGAATTACTCTATTTGGGATATGATTGGGATGAAATCAGGATGTCAATGCCAAAGAGATGCCACCATTTTTTAATAGACTTCTTGAAGCTTAAGTTTTTTGTAGCATGTGATGGTAGTCTTTATGATAGGAAACCATAAAAAATTAGCTAAAATATGCATAAGGACTGACTCCCACAATCTAATAGTCAATAAAAAACAATGCACCAATGATAGAAACCATGATGACAATGTAAACATATGAATATGGATGGATTCAAGTGTAAGTGTGGGAAAGGAATCACCCAATGAACACACATAAAATGAATCAAGACAATAGTGCTAAAAATAAACAAATAGGTAGACAAACAAATAAAATAAGTAGAAACAAACAAATAGAAAACCTTATGAACATTACCCCTAGAAAATAGGCAACAACTTAACAAATGAACAAAAATGGGGGACTAGAAGAAAAGGAAGGGGGTGGTCGAGCTATCTCCATATGCATGAGGCAAGTAGATGCTACCTACATAGTTCTATGGATGTAATATCCAATAAAAAACTTTAGGCCAAATGTAGTTCTCTCAGGGGATGGGAAGAATGTGATAACTAAGGAAAACAAATAGAATGGATATCATAGAATAATAGGAATGGTCTTGTAAAATGGCAAGTGCGTGAGAGAAAAAAGGCCAAGAAGGATGGGGAAACTAAATGACAAGTGATTTTCTTGTAACTTAGTAAGGGTTCCTAGAATCTTTAAGGCAAAGAAGTGGTAAATGTTTTTGTTTTTTTATCAAAATTTCAAAAAAATTTGGAAATGTTTTGGAGTGTCACAACTCAAGCAAGAATGATGAGACACTACATGGGTCAATCTCACAAAATGGTTAGAGTGTGGCTTAGGTTGCTCACAAAATGGTGAGAGAGTGGTTTAGGTTACTTGCAAAATAGTGAGAGCAAGGGTAAAAAGGTGACTAAGCTGACCTCAACAAGTATTGAGCACTACCTACATAGCCCTAGATTAGGACCTCAACTCACTACAATGTTGTTATTACAGTGAAGGAACTTGACTAGTGCAGTAGCTAATTCAAATAAAAAAGGCAAAATTAGTAAAAAGAGAGTATGGCATATGAAGTGGCAAGTTGGTAAGTCAAGGCTTAGTATTACCCATAGTTTTCCCATTGGTGGTTATAACTAAGACACAATGGAATTAATCAATGGTACGAATTTTCCCAAAGGTAGTTATAATTAATATCAAGACTAATGGTAAAAAAGGACTAATAAATAAAGGATGCAATTGCCAAAACATTTGTCACACTATCCCAAGACATGTTCCCTATTTGAAATAATTAAACTAACTGATGAACTGATCAAATACCTTGATACTAAAACTATGTAATGAATGACAAAAACCAAGATCAAATAAGCTAGGCTTTAGAACATGTTGGGTCGATAGGTCAGAAATGGAAAGTAGATACAAGAAAGAGGATGAATAAGGGTGGTATTTATATAAAAAGGAATAGTGTCAAAATGGCATAATTGAAATGGTCCTTATAAAAAATACACCTTATCACTCAAGCATAGTACCACTTGAGATGAATAATATTCATTAGCTCTAGAAGTTCATCATCATCTAGTGTGGAAAGCCTGTATGCTCCTGATCCATAATTAGTAGTGATGATGAAAGGCCCTATCTAGTTTAGTTTAAATTTACCTTTATGTTTCTTCTTGGCCATGGTATTCTTTTGGTAATAATATGACCAAGTTCAAATTTTTTGTACTTCACACATTGATTATAGTGGCCTTTGAGTCAATTCTAATATGCTTGAAGATTGTTGAGCATGGCTATGTTTTTCATCAAGTAAATCCAGCTCTTATAGGTGAGCTACTTGATATTCATGATCATCTAGGACATGCTTGAAAGAGATGCATAATGAAGGTAACTCAACCTCAATGGGAAGGATGGCTTTAGTACCATAAACAAGTGTGTATGGTGTCACTCCTGTGGGGGTATAATGATTGGTATGGTATGCCCAAAAGGCAATGAATATCTGGAGGTGTTAATTATGATTGACATCACTGAAAATATTTTTGAGAATGTTGACAATGGTTTTGTTGGATGCCTTGGCTTAGCCATTACCTTGAGGGTAATATGTTGTAGAAGAATGTTGGGTGATGTTGTATTTAGTACATAATTGGTCTACATCTTTGTTCTTGAATGATTCTCCATTATCAGATATAATGTTAGAGGGGATACCATAGTGGTAGATGAGATTGTTGAAGATGAATTTGGAAATTTACTTTCCAATCATGTAAGTGAGGGGTATAGCTTCAACCCACTTAGTGTAATATTTGGTGGTGATAAGGATATATTTATGGCCATCAGATGAAGTGGGGTTAATCTTACCAATGAGGTCATTTTCTCATGTACAAAATGGCCATGGTGTCGACATTAGTTTCAAAGTTTTTTTTTGGGTATGAATCAAATTAACATGCCATTGACATTTATCACATTTATTTACATATGCAGTGGAATCTGTATCCATTATGGAATAAGAAATAGTATGCAAGACATTTTTAGATAGGAATTCCCCATTATAATGGGCTCCACATACTCCTTCATGAACATTTGTTAACACTAGCATAAACTTTGCTGAAGTTAAATAATGAAGTAGAGTTCCATCAAAACTATGACGGTAAAGAGTGGATCCAAGTAAAGTATAATGAGTGGAATGATGAATGAAGTTTTTGGTTTATTTTTGAGATAGGTTAGGTGGTAAAATTTTATCATGAAGGTAGTTATAAATATCTAATTACCAGATAGAATTAGGACCAACAATATCACAAATCATAGCAATGGTTGAAGGTTTATGAGTTGGTGCTAACAAATTCTCAATGAGGAACCAATACTCTCTATCTTTATCTATTTGTCTAATCAGAGAACCAATAGTATCCATGGTATTTTTCATTTTGTTACTAACCCTTGGTATATGATAAAACTAAATACTATCAATTTACTTTTTAAGAGTGTCAACCATAGCTTTATATGGAACTAGCTTGTCATCTTTGGTCTGAAAATGATATGTGACTTGATTGATGATTAACTGAGAATCACCATAAACTTGAAGATGAGATATATTCTAATGCACTACTTTTCAAAGTCCTATAATAAGTGCTTCATACTTGACCATGTTGTTTATACAAAGAAAGTTGATTTCGAATGATTTAGGGATTAAATCCCCCTATGGTGTAATAAACAATAGGCCTAACCCTAATCCATATGTAGTGAATGAGCCATCAAAGTACAAATTCCAAGGTTTCTCCTCAAGGGGTGTGTTCATGATGGTCATGATAGATTCATTAAGAAATTGAAACTTGAGTGGCTATGTGTCCATAAGAGGTGCTTTAACAAGTTAATCTATAAGAACTTATCTCTTGATTGCCTTTTGATTGACATACTCTATGTCAAACTCACTGAGAAACATGATCCATTTATCCTTTCTACCTTGAAAATATATATTTTTTAGTAGATACTTGAGTGGATCTACTTTTGAAATGACCATAGTCTTATTATTCAACATGTAATGATGCAATTTTTGAGCTGTGAAAACTATGGATAAACAAGCTTTTTCAATAAGTGCATATTTATGTTTATATGTAACCAAGGTATGAATTAGGTATTATACAACATGCTCCTTTCCTTTGTCATCATGTTGAGCCAAGAATGCCCCCAGATCATGGTCAGTAGCTGATAAGTATAATAAGAATGGCTTTCCTAGTATAGGAGGTAATAAAATAGGTACGTTGACAAGATAATATTTGAGCTATTGAAAATATGTGTGGCAGTGATCATCCTAGTGGAATGAAACTCCTTTACTTAAAAGGTGTGTAAATGTATGGCAGTTATCTACTACTTGAGAGATGAAACATCAAATTGACTGGATCTTACCCTGTAAACTACGGAGTTATTTTAAATTAGTTAGTGATGGAATCTTGATTATAGAATGGACTTTAGCTTGATTTACCTAAGGTTACACTAAACACACATTTATTTAGATTTAGTCTGACTCTGTACTCTTTTAATCTTTCAAATATCTTGCCTATCACTACTGGATGGTTAGCCCTAGTTTTAGATTTGCCAAATATGTCATCGACATAGTCTTCAATAATATCATGCATCATATCATGGAATATAGTAGTCATGGCCCTTTGATATGTATCTCCATCATTCTTAAGGCCAAATGGCATCACTTGATAACAAAATGTTCCCCATGGAGTGGTGAATATTATTTTATGCTAATATTCTAATGTTATTATGATTTGATTGTATCCTTAAAAGCCATCCATAAGTGAAAGCATTTCATAACCTATCATGGAATCAATGATCATGTCAATATTAGGCAAGGGAAAATCATCTTTAGGACAAGTTTTGTTGATGTCTCAAAAATTAGTACAAATTTTGATCCCTTCAGGCTTTTTACTAACAAGTATAACATTAGAGATCCATTCAGAGTAGCCAATAGATCAGATACATCCTACTTCTAAGAGTTTTTACAAATCTTTCTTTACTAATATATTAATGCAAGGATGCATCTTACATAGATTTTATTTTACCAGTTTAGCATCAAGATTAACCATAAGCTGGTGTAGAACCAAGGCAAGGTCTAAACCTGGCATGTTAGAATAGGCCAATACAAAAATATCCACAAACTCTCTTAAAAAAGCTACTAAGATGTCACTTTCTTCCTCAATAAGAGATGATCCTAATTTTATCCATTTTAGGTCTAATGGAGTCTCGATATTTACCTCTATTGTATCTTTGACTAGAAGGGTCGAACCATCTTCTAAGATAGTAGAACTTGAACTAGTGGACTATATTAGGTTCCTCTATTAGGACTTGCTCTTCAAATTCTCCTAGGCATGATGAATCTAAATCCCCTAATGGGAGATCTAGCCATGTAACAAAAATAATCAAAAAATTTTAGAAAATTTGATAAAATACTTGTTATTGCTCAATACTGAACTTAGATCTACAAGAAAGCTCATTATTGGTGGTTTCCTAGTGTAAATTCAAAGAAGAATGAACACTCCCATCTAATAGTGCCTAAAACAGGTTTTCACCACTAGACCGGCCTTTCTCTTTAATTTTTCCCTAGTTAGAAAGTACCTCAAAGAGGTTTTCACTTTGGGACCTCAATGTTTTGCTTATTTGTTTTTGGCTAAGGGTGTTCACGTGCTCTCTAAAATAATTCATAGGATCTAATGCGATTGAGAATCTTGATTTGTGATCTCCCAATGGAATATTATCTCTAATGTCTAAGAAATCATAGAATGCCTCTTCATTCTAAAACTCATCAATTTGTAGACTGGATTCTTTTTGGTCCCAATCTATCAGCTGGGGATAATATAATGGAAATGGATTATGATGAATGGCTTGGGTAAGGGTAAAAATGGCACTGTTATCGAACAAGTTGGTTTTAGCTAGGTTATCAAAGGTAAGGCTATGATCAAACTCTACTTCATTATCAGCATCATCATCTCTAATCACTGGTGATGGAGTTTGAATAAGATATGTGGGGTCACCCTCAAGCTATTTAAATATAAGTCTATAAGGTCTTTCATACTTAGTCATAGAAATTAGCTTGATGGTTCCTTACTGATTTAGTCTGAGGCCTCTTCCTTCATAATTGTGATGCTCCATGATCTTATTGGGAATATGATACTTTGAATTTTTATAATAATCAGCTTAGTCATCATTTTATAACCATGATTCATCCCATTCAAGAGGTTCAAGTCCTAGGCTAGATGATGTTACAAATGTGACAGGTCCCTTATCTTTATTCTTTCATTGCCAATGCATATGTGGGATGACCTTAGGTCACCCAAAGGTTTTCAAATTCTAAGAAATATTAGCAATATGAAATGTATCATGGGTCACATATTCTCCCAGTCCATTATCTAAAATGATGAAATGATTAGAATCTTCAAGAGGTGGCATGTGGGAAAGGGAATCCAAGGTATTAGGATCTATGCAATTATTTGGTGAAGGATCAATAAGTATAGCCTTTCCTTTCCCCTATTTGGAACTTGGATTTATTTCATACTGATAATTATAGCTTTGAAACTCAATGTCAAGATGCTTGTAGTGTTTATATAAGTGTAAATCTCCTAAAATATTCACTTCCATCCCTAAGTGGGAAAACTTGATACATTGGTGTAGTGTTGATGGGACTACATGAAATTCATGTAACCAAGGCCTACCTAGAAGCATGTTTTATGTTAACTCTAGATCCAACACATGGTAAAGTGTATCATGGGTCAAAGGCCCAATGATAACTAGCAACTAATGGTACCATGTGATTCTATTTTTTGATTATCATAAGCTTTGATAGTTATTGTTTCTAGTTGGAGATCTTTCATTGTATACCCAAGAAGCTTGATGAGATTTAGAGACACTATGTTGAGGCCAGATCCATTGTCTATAAGGACACATTTCACTTTATGCCATCTGATATAAAATTTTATGTATAATGGGTTATTATGGAGCAGGCCAATACAAAACATATCACTTTGATTAAATATGACTTTTTGGGATGGAACTAGGTGTCCAACCAAAGCTTGAAAGTTATCAGGGGATATCTCACTAGAAATAGTTGATTGGGTTAAAAAATCATTCAAGATGTTCTTATGGACTATTAACATTTGTAGCAAATCTAAAATAGAAATTTTTGCTGTATCTTTTGTAATTGTTCCACAATATCAAACTTCTTCTTTTGGTCAGTAGTGAATGCTTTATTCTAAAGTTGAATGGTTGGTTGGATGATAGGAAAAGTGGTAGATGGTTATGGGCCTAGGATAGTAATATTTAACCTCCAAGTTGTGATTGCACAATCAAGATTAAATACTAGACCATTATTACTAATTGATGCTAGGAATGGTGTGGGACTAGACAAGACAAGTCTCAGTTACTGGTGCACTTGCATGTGCTCGCATGGAAAGAATGAGTTGTCACTATAAGATCTAAAAGGGGAAGTCCTAGTTTGTTGGTTTTAATGTATACACTCCTAGGTTAAATAAGGATTATCCATGTGATTTGGCTGAATACTTTTGTTTAGCAATGGTCTAGGCTAATTAGTGTTTGATTTGGGATTAATAGAGATGGTATTAATGCTACCGCCTACACTATGACCTATAACCCTATTGTAGTCATGTGTAATTGCATGCTAGGTTTGCTGGTTATTACCATTTTGACCTTGGTTTTATCTATTGTCTTGTAATTGTGGGTTCTACTAGTTTAACCTTTGATTTTGATACTAGTAATTTTGCTACTGCATTGGTCGTTGTTGTTACTGATTATTCTACTATTATTGATTACTATGTCAGGGAAAGGGGTTTTGATAGATCCCAAGAGTTTTATTGGAAGTGGAAGCACCATTATCCAATTTTATCTCCCCATTCTCCAACATATTCTTGAGTAAATACTTGATTTTGATACATCTTTTTAGATTATGCACAATTACCTAATAATAGTCATAGAATTCATTTTCATGGTACCGATCAAGATAAGGAATGCCTTATGGATAATGTTTTGGTATGAGCCAACTAATCAGAATAGTGGTAACAAGATTTCTAAATATAGACTCAATAGGTTCTCCTAGGTCACTGAATACATGATGTATAGGATAGTTCTTCTAGGAGCAAGGGTTTGCAATGGTAAAGGTTATTGTATTTGTTGTTTAGGTCTTGGTTGTTATGCTTGCAACATTGGTTAGAGAGGTTTCTTGGTAGGAGTAAGCTAAAAATGTGGTGTAGATGATGTCTGCATAATTTGGACATGATGAGATTTAGTTACTCCATTTCCCATAACATTCCTATTACAATTGAATTGCATTGGTCTTTTGTGGCTATTGGCTAGTGCCAGTTGTGATGCTGGTGCTTGAATGGGATGTTGATCATTTTATTGATTGGTACCTTGATTTTTATTAGTTTAATAGAGCTTGATGACCCCCTTATTGATGAGAACCCTCTTGATCAACAAACCTTTATCAATGATCTCTTTGAACATATGCTCACATTATAGTTCCAGATAATAGGCTATCTTATTATGAATTTTTTTGGTAAACATAGTAGCTAAATATTTATCTAGTAAACTATGGGTGAAATAGCTTGTAAGGTATCTCCATTGCTATAAATAACTCATAAAACTCTCCCTAGCTTTTTGCTTGCTTATGTCAAGTCCACTAATGAAATCTCATGTTCAAGATTATAGGAAAAGTATTGCACAAACTTATCAAAAAGATCATCAAAATCCATTACTAAATTATTGGGCAACTTTAAAAACCACTCCAAGGCTTGTCTAGCCAAGCTCCTTGGAAACAACAACAAAAGGTATATGTCATTATATGCCACTAGTTGACATGTGATAAAGAATTCAGTCAAATGAGCCTTAGGATCACCTTTCAATTTGTATTTATCAAACTTTAGTGTTTCATATCCTAGAGAAAATGGTATCTGAAAATACTCCATGTTGAATGGATAGGAACATACATCATCCAATTTTAAATTTTTGGTCTTCTTCCCCACATGAATAGTAGTAATTGCATCCTTCATTTGTTACAATTATTGGGAGATGAAAATAGAAGAGATATTGGTTTGAGGGAGAATGTTGGTTTGGATAGATGGTTGGGAGGTCACAAGTGGAACACTTTGAACAAGGTATGATGGAGATACCTATTGGGGTATTTTGGTTTGGTTAGGGAATAGACTAGGAATATGCATACATGGATTGGGATGTACTTGAAAATGCACATTTGGATATGAGATATTCTAGTTTGGGTTGGTGATAAAGGTTTTACTTGGAAGATTTTATGGCTGGGATGGAGGGATATAATTATATTGTGCCTGTTGTGGTTGAAAAGGGACATGTTGCCGACTAATCAAACCTTGTTGTTGAGTGGGAACTTGTGGACCAAGACCTTGTCTATATATTTGAGGCATATTTTGAACCAATGGTTGTTTAGTAGGTACCTAAGAAATATGGGGATCTCCTTTTTTCATGAGTCCTTACGAGGAAGTGAAATTAGGTTATAGATTTAGCATCTATCATTGACCAATATTTACATGTTATTGACTAGTCATTTCTTGGTTTTAGATTGGTATATTATTCTATGACTAAAGAGGTATGTTCATCATTACCTGGTAGGGTGGAATATTTGTTAACGTTGATTAAGGTGGTAATGTATCTATCCTTTATTACATTGATACACTAGACTGTGTCTACTATTGTGGAATACTACTCATTACTTATTGAGGAAGAGTATGATTCATCACATTCTATCATTGAGGCATGACATTAGCCATTATTTGATTACCTAATCCTATAGTTTTTACACTTGAGGAAGCAGCTGGTGGAGGCTACGGTAAAAAAACTCCTACTCCCTGATATGATGATCTACTCATGGGATTAACTCCAAGCACATGTTGTTGGCTAGTTGTTTTCACATTAGTACCACTTTGATCAGGACTAGATGTTGTTTGCACATTTTCCACTACATTTGGCTCACTATTTAGTGAATAAACCAAAGACACTTCTTCAATAACAAGCATATGCATCAAGTTATCTATTGGAGCAATTTGTACTAATGGGTCAAAATTTAGATTCTCTTATCTAGTTAACTCTATCATCACTCCTATTGAAGGAACTAGGTCAATGAGAGGCTTACTTATCATGTTCATCTGATTGAAATCATGTGCTATATTTAGATATGTTTGATATGCTATCTGCATTTGGTTAAAGTGCTCTTCCATGATGTTTTTGCTTCGATAAGATATATTAGTATCTTAGTACATTGTTTGGACTAGAGCCATAGGATTGCTAGAAGAATCTTGTTGATTGTAAATGATATTGTGCAGAACTCTTACTAGACTTGGTAAACTTTCATGGGTGAACTCTACTAGAAACTTGGCCCCTACCTCGATGGATCTAACCAAAATCTCATCAATTTTCTCTAACAAATATTGCTCAAACAAAAATAGATCATACGTGGAAGTCATATTAGTAGAATATGACTATTGATTTATTGGCTTATCCACTACAGGTATTGTAACTAGGTATTTCATAGTTTGTTCTTGGTCCTATTCTGTGTAAGGTGGTGTGTTTAATAGATAATTATCCAATAGATCTTAGCTTTGTACCCCTGATTAAGTATTATAAGAGGGACTGTGATCCATCTCATAAGCAATGTTATTTGCACATGGGTCTTACACCATTTCTTCTTCTACAACTACATTACTAATCCCTAGATTCTACATGAGTCCACTACGAGTATAGGAATATATTTTGGGATCCATAGTCAATGTTTTATGATAAAAGGTTAGAGAGTTATACAAACTCTAAAAAGGGAAAAATCTAAAATAAATGATGCCTTCAACTTGGTCTAGATTTGTCAAAAGGATCAAAAGGTTTATGCAAAGATTTGTGAGGAAATAAGCTAGTTTAAAGTATCTAATGTTTCACTATTCACACAAAGGTAAGCAAGTAAATGGACCGAAAATCAAAATACCAAACTCTAAGGTTGAAGTGTTTCAAATCAATCTAATCTAGGAATTTAAAAGTTTTTAGGTATTTTGGCCAAATACGGCATCAAAATCTAGGCCCAAACAAGGCATGTGTTAGGACTCTTAGACAAATAGCATTAAAAGCTAGAATTTGAAAATAGATGAAAGTTTTAATCTAATAGATTTAAAACACTTGTAACAAACACTAGGCATTCGATTCTTGGACATGAACTTGGTCAACTAGGTATAAGATATGAAACAAAGTTCACTTAAGCTATAGTTTATTTTCTCACAAAAAAATGGTATAAAACTTGGTTCTATTGATAAACAAGCTAGACAAAGGTGATCGGTATAACTATTTTAGATAAAAGATCACAAACTTACACTCAGATTGGTCTAAAAATGTAGGAACAAATTTGGAACTCTATGAAAGGTCTATGAAACAATATTCAAAATGTTTTGTGTAGCGTAATGATGCTATACTACCTAAAAATGTGTGATAAAAAGTTTTTCTTCAAAAAAATTCTAAGGCAAAGATGTTTTACTACAATTTTGGTAACATAACAATAGCTTTCTTGACTCAAAAAGTTATGGTGTATAGACTTAAAGTGCAAGTTTTTAGCATAAAATGGCTTAAGTTTATCAAGTGATGATAATGATTATGATTCTTAAATGACCTTCAACCTAAATTATAAATTAACCCTAAGTTCCCTCAAGTTTAGTAAAAATATCAAACTCACTTAACACATCAACCCTATAAACTTGTAAGGGTGTAATTTCAAATTTAAATTAAAAGTGAAGGACTTAAACAATTTTGGTAAAGGTCTAGACTCAATTGGGTAGCATAAATGCAACAAAGTGGATGATATGACTCTCAAGCTTTTGATGAACTTCTAAAAAGTCAAATGGATGATCTCATGTAGGCAGCATAATGTCTCTTTGTTCAAAGGACAATTTGGACTATGTGTTTGGTTTGGATTTTTTGTTTACACCAAGTTTTTGACTTCATACAAGACTTTAAACTAGGACAAGATCAACTAATTAATCACCCTTAGATCCTCAACTGACAAAGTTTCTTGGTGTTTGTTAGAATCTATCAATATACATCATTTGAGAGAATTTTAAGTATTCATCCAAAAGTAAATGTGCATTATGTAGTAGGGATTTTACACCCCCCTTCTCTCAAATGATAGTACTATGACATGGACCTTGAGGTGCACCTTGCACCAAAAATACTTATGTGGTAAGTGGGGATTTGTCTAAGATATGAAAAGTTTCTAAAAAATCTAGGGGAATCAATTGCATAATGACTTTCATGCCAAATAATTCAAAAAAAAGCATGCATTTTGGGTCCGTATCACTTGGCTTGTTGAAAAAAGGTCTATTCCTTTTTACAACCACTACATCTTGTTATTCATTCAGTGTAGTGTGATGTCCAAAGTGCCACTACATCCTATGTGAAACTCTAAAGGAGACAAATGAAGTCACCATTGGGAGGTGAAACCCTAGGTTAAATCTTCCTTAAAGAACTTGCGGGAGGTGATGAATTCCCCCTCACATGCCAAGATGCATAAAAACAAATAAATCATGAAAATAGAAAGACTTTAGGGTCATTTTCAAGGTAGCCCAAACTTTGATGAGTTTTTGGGGAGTTCTTTAGATGAATTTCTTGAATCCTTGGACTAGGATACTTTACAATAGGAATGGCACTTTTGATTCCAAGGGTTCCCTATAGGGGACAAATGGAAGAGCATACACACAACATTCCTCTCTTTACCAAATAAAATTAATCTAATCAACTATTGCAAACAAAAATTTACAAGTGTATTCAATTTTAAATCTAAATGAAATATTTGGTGGTGTTCATTTGACACCTTGGTCTTAGTTGTAAACTTTGAAACACATTCATCAAAAACACCTAAATTCTTTGTTAAACACCAAAACAAATTTCCTAATTAAATTTTAAGCATGCAAAAGTGATTTAAACATGTTTTGAGCAAATATCCTGATTGGTCTTGCAACAAAATTGTTAGCATGTTGATCCAAAACTTAAAAGTTCTAGTTGATAAATATTTTAAGAACACAAAAATAACACAGTAATAATGAATTCTCTAAGAAGAGATGTTTTATTACTCAAGATCGCAATACAACTATATGTTTATCTCTAGGAAGAGATGTTTGATTTTCCATTTCAGGTTACATCTTCATTTATACACATTTTTAAAGGGAGGATGTATAAGGTCACAAATATTGAGGGAGATTAAGTGGTTTGACTTCCATGATTTAAAACAATACAAAATTTGAGGAATTACTATTTTTAGAAACTTATTATTTTTAGACTACACTACTAAAATTCAAATTTGGGGCACTTTCATTGGGTTTTGGGGGTAAAAATTCATCTTTCAATTCTCCATTACATCTCATCACATTCTCCTCATTATTATCTTTCCAATGGTTCAAATAGTAAGTCAATTGGAGCTATGGTACAAAAGTTATGGCTCCCAGAAGTTTCATCATCAATTGGGGTGGAATTGTCACCCAAATTGTCACCTAAATTGTTGCCTAGATCACATGTCCTTTAGGTTTGAAGCTATTTTGATTTTAAAACAACAAACTTTGAAAACATAGGTCTTAGGTCTATGTTTTTGGAAAAACACATTGACCAACATCATTTAATACCACCAATGTTGGTTACAATCAACTGAGATCTAGTTGATGTTAGTTCTGTTGACTGGCATCAATTAAACCAAGTAACCGATCATGGTATTTCTATTGACATTAGTTACTATGTAAAAACCATGGCAACAAAAATATTTAAAAAATAATGTTATAAAATAAATTTACAAGTGTTTTAAGAGCTCAAATAAATATTTTAAAGTTACAAAAGGATCTCCTTCATATGCAGAATGCATCTGGTCCCACCAGGCATGCCATTATGTGATCTAGGAATTTGAATCAAGAGAGGATGGTTAGTATGGTGTTAGTTCTAAAATTGAAACAAAATGAAATAAACACACTAATAGCATAACATCTCTAGGCCTAGACACTAGGGAGAGCTTAGATAACAAACATAAATGATAAACACAACTAAAAATCAAGGAATCAAATACAATAATTCCTTCACCTTCCTTAGATGCTCTAAATGCCTTTTTATTGGTGTCTTGATTATATTGTGCTCATAAAGTCTTCATCAAAGGAGGATTGGCTATCTCCTCTTCTCCTTGTCACCTTTGGCTTATGGCTTGGCTTGGCTTGGAATCAATTTGGCATGGTAACACTAATTTCTTGAAAATTTTGGAACCAATTTGGCATTACAACTTTGCATAAAAAAATCTTAGAAATGATGTTATGAGGCCTCCTACTTATAGATTTTTGGATTTGATTAGAATGAACCTCAACCTTCCATCTTAAGATTGAGATGTGTGGTTGAGGATTAATTCAATTTTTGGAATTAAGTTTGTAATTATCCTCATCATGACATTGGAAAAAGGGGAAATTAAGAGGCATGGAGGGCATCATGGAAGGCATTGATGAGGCATGGAGGGCATGAATCTTGATAGTTATGGCATTTATGGCCTAGGGATGTCTTCCTAAGAAATGAGGTCACCTGATGATGCAAATATTCAATATTCATTTCCAAAACAAATTATTCAACAAGTTTCCATGAAATTTTTGATTAGGCCTTGATTTGGCTTAATTATCTCTTAAGCATGATTAAGCACTTTATGCATAAATTACTCAAATTGATCAAAATACCCTATTATTAGTCTAAAATTTGACTAGATTAGAATTGAAAGGCACTGTCAGATGTGTTAGAACCATATTCCCATTTAGGATATTACCAAAAATAAATTATAAAGGCACGAGTCTTATGCAAAATATTTGATAGGAAAGATCAATTCAAAGCATGCAAGTGCAAATTTAGCATTTTGACTCGAAATAAACTGATCAAAGTTAGTTGGCCCATAAATTTCATTGCCCTATTTAGTGATACCCTAGCCAAAATCAACACTTGAATATGTCAGTTTCACATCATTTAACATGTTTTAGTGTTTTTAGGCCAAATTATGAATTTTGGGTGGAAATTAGACAAAACCTTGATTGGAGGTTACTGGTGGCCAGATTTAGGTGTCTACATAGATAGGATCTAGGAAGTGAGGGAAGTATTGATAAAATTGTTTTTACATCACAGAGTGGTTTTGATACTGTAGTGTTTAAATGATGCTAAGAGTATGTCAGCTAATTATTTGTAATATTGAAAAACATCATTCTTGCATTGATAATATTCATTGATTTGATTGACCATAAGTTGAGAGTCACCAAATATGTTGATCATTTTGACTCCCAAGGCAAATGTAGTTTGGAGACCTATCACTAGGGCTTCATACTTAGCTATATTATTGGTACATTCAAAATCTATCTTGAAGGATAAAGGAAGAGGTTCACCATAAAGGGGGATAAGGATGATGTCAACTTCCCCACCATGTTGACACTTTGATCCATCAAATAATAGGGTCACTTGATAGGTGAAGTCTGCCTGAGAGAGGGTTGTAATGGACTCATTTGGAAACTCAAGAGGAGGCTAGTTGTCTACTAATGGTGCTTTGGACAATTTGTCCATAATGACTTGTCCTTTAATTAAATTTTTCTAAAGGAACTCAAGGTCAACTTATCTAAAATCATGAGCCACTTGGCCATACATTGGTTATGGTATGGCTTGGAGTGCATATACTTGAGTGGGTCGGTATTGGTTATGCCATAAGTCTTATGGTTGAGAAGGTAATGGTAAAGTTTGGCAGCCATGAATACCAAGGCTAGTCAAATTTTCTCGATATGGGTGTATCAAGTCTCATATTTTACAAGAATATGACTAATGTAGTAGACAACTTGCTCTTTATGCTGCTCATCCTGATGAGCCAACATTTCCCCTATGGAGTGGTTGGTGGCAGTAATATACATGTAAAAATTTTGATCTTCTTTAGGAGGAATGAGGATGGGTGGAGACAGAAAGTATTCTTTAATTGAATCAAAGGCCTTTTGATAATCATTATTTCAGTTAAAAGATACTTCTTTATAAGGTGGTGGAAGGGTTTGCATTGATCTGAAAGCTGAGAGATAAAGTGATGAATGGATTGGAGCTTACCTACAAGTTGTAGAGTTGCTTGAGGTGGGTGGGAAGAGGCATGTCAAGGATTACTTTGATTTTGGTGGGATCAATTTTGATTCTTCAAAGGGAGATGATGAAGCCAAGGAGCTTTCCTAACAAGACCCTAAAAATACACTTCTTAAGGTTAAGGTGGATATGGTAATGGATGAGTCACTCAAAGATAATCTTAAGAATGGCCAAATTATCTTTATGACATTTGGATTTCCCAACAAGGTCATCCACATAGTCTTCTATGATTTTATGAATAAGATCATGGAAGATGTACATCATATCACGTTACTAAGTTACACCAACGTTATTTAGTCCAAAAGGCATGACCCTATAATATAAAGTTCCCTATGGGGTGATAAAGGTAATTTTGAGTAAATCTTCAGGAGGAATTAAGATATGATTGTATCTAAAGAATCTATCCATAATAGATAACATCTCATAGCTAGCTGTAAGGTCAACAAGATGGTCAATGCTTGGTAAAGAAAAGTCATATTTTGGGTAAACAAGTTTAAGTTCATGAAATTACACACAAATGTGAAGTCCCCCTGTAGCTTTATTGATATATACGACGTTAGAGACCCTTTAGGGATAATCAATGGGTTGAATGAAAATGATGGATAGGAGATGTTGAAGCTCTTCTTTAACAATAAGGGCTATATGAGCGTGTATTCATCAAAGTTTCTACTTGAAGGGCTTGGCATTGCATTTGGTGACTATGTTGTGGGTAATGATGGAGGGGTCAATTATTGGCATGTTACTATAAGACCATGCAAATGCTATGATACAATCTTATAGGAAGGAGGGGAAGTCTTGAAGCTCCTCAGAATTTAGTGATTGAATGATTTGGACAATGCATGGGTTATTTGGAGTGCTCAAGTTGATATCCATAGCAAATTTGTTCAACATAGTTGAGGTCACAAGAGGAAGAGATTTATGGATACAATAATTGTCTACACCTAGATGGGTTCGAATGGAATTGTTATCATGACATTGAATGGTATTAATGGTGGGAGAGTCATCCTCTACCATTTTAGGATGGGCAAGATGAATAGTTAGGATCACCCCATCCTTTTGATATGTTAGGGGTCTGAGGCTGATCATGTTGATAAAAAAACAAAAGTTAGGTGGATGATGTCAAAATCTTTAGTTGTTGATGGTGGAGTGGAAGATGAGGATAGGCTCTCCTCATCAATGATGATAAAGGGAGGTGGGTTGGTTTGCTTTTTAGGTGGTATGAAATTGAGACCATGATTTTTGTGAGCTTTTTGGGTTTTGATTGGAAGTAAATCATGTTTCCCATGTTCATATTGGCTTAGGCCAAATCCCTTCCAAGTACAGTTATAAATTTATGTCTTGGCAAACTCTGATTTATCTAGACATGAGAAACTAGTGGTGAATGGTCAAGGTGAGAAAGAGATGTTTGAAGTATCAAGGGGTTTATCAAGTCCCCCATAGATGAAATTGGTTTGATAAGTTGAGGGCCTAAAAGGAATAATGGATCTAATATTAGGGTCATAACCAAGTTATTTGTCAAGATTCCCATACTCTTGAGGGGTAGGAAGAGTTTCTAGTATCAAAAGGCAATACTCCCCTAGTGAAAGATGCTAGAAGGTTGATTCCATAGGGTCCACTATGGGGATTTGGGTAGAAGGGATAGATGAACTAGTGGATGCTTCATTGGTAGGTGAAGGTGGGATTTCATCTTTTACTAATGAAGGTTTATTGGATAGAGGAAGGATAACATCATTGAATTGGTACGTCATATTGCATGATGTAAAAAGACTCAGGTCAGTTTATAGGTAACAACTTTACCTCTATGTTCTAATTTAATGTATCAGTGAAGGGTGGATGACACATAGCCTATGGAATGAATCCAAGGGTATCCTAGTAAAATTTTGTACTATAAATCTCCTTATACCACATATAATAACTCAAAAATTATGTGAGGTCCCATGAAAATATAAAAGATAACATTTCCTAAAGTTGTGGCCATGGTATCATTGAATGATCAAAGTATTATTGAGGTCTTTAACATAATGTTCTCAAGTAATTTGAGTTGGTTGTATGCATGGGAGGGGATAATGTTGATGTTATATCCCCCATCAATCACAACCCTCTTGATGTAGATTTGGTTGATGTACATGGTAATGAAGAGGAGAGGATATGGATCATCTGGATATATGGAGGGTATTTTTTAATCCTTGAAGGTAACAAAGTTGGAAAGTTGAAGATATTTGATAAAAGTTGGTAGAGGTTGTGGGTAATATGGTTGGACCTTTATGGATTACAAAGCCTCTATCATCACTTGGTAGTGATAGAGTGAGATATTTATTAGTTCATATAAACTCATCTTCACTGGTGTTTGGTGAAGGTGTTTTAGAACTACTCATTGGAATGATTTAGATGGGTTCGAGTGAGAGGGACCTAAGATGGACACCTTGGCTTTGGTTTAAGGTAAAGGTGATTGGTGTTGGCTAGGTTATTAGGTGGTGGAAGAGGGATATGTCCATATAATGAACAACTTTGGTTTTCCCTTATCATTTAGTTGAGTTTGTGATCGTGTGACCACATGGATGGTATGGATTTGAGAAAGAGTTGGGATAGAGGGCTGTTTTGATTCCACTTTACTTTGAGATGAGATTGGGGAATTAAGTATGTGTTGGTTGATGGCTCCTATATTTTGGGTTAGTGGTGGGCCAATAGGAGGTTCATCTGATAATAAGTCATCTTCATGATACAACCCGTGGGCTAATACTCGGAGAGATTTACATTTCTCAATATCATGCCTAGGTGTCCTATGGTATGAGCATAATAATTTGTCATTATACCAAGATGGTTTAGGATTATGTGGGTCAAATTGTCTACTATGTGTCAATGTTAAGCAATACGCTTGTAATAACCTCTCTATATGATGGTTGAGTAAGACTTAGGCAAAGGTGGCAAAGTCATGGAGGTTTTAGGTTTGGTAGTTGAGGTGAAATCCATTTTAAGAGTGGGTTTGATGGTAAGAGATTTGGGTGAAGGATCATTATTTTTGGATGTTTTTGGTATGGATCACTTGGAGGCAAAAGGTGTTAGGGTAGATGCCTGAGAAGTAGGCAGTTTGGTTATAGAAGGTTTGGTGAAAATAGGTGCAGATGAAAGTAGGAGTGATGGTGTAACCAAAATTGGTGGTTAGATTTGTGTTTTATCTTAGATGGTTGGTTTCCTTACTAAAGTATAAGGTTGAGGTCCCAAAATAGAAGACAAAGTGGAAAGGGGAGGTAGAGTTTTGGTTTGTGGAATTTTAGGTGGTTTTACCTTCCTTTTTGGCTTGGTTTGGGGTTTCTTTGATAGGTCTGGTGAAGCTAAGTCCAATTTCAATGGGGGGTGAGTAAGGTTATATATAAGGGATATTCCAAAGTTTTTGGTGGGCTTGGTTACAATGTTATGGGGTGACTTGGTTATTTTAGTGGGAGTTGATTCAGATGGTTCAGTTATGGTTTGATTGGTATATGATTTTAAAGGTTTGGTCAGGGTTGATGGTTGGTTCAATAGTGGAAATAGAAGGTAGGGATGATAGTGGTGTGGTTGGAGGCTCTTTCTTGGTTGGGAAAGGAAGCTTGAGACGGTTCCAAAATATGGTATGATTTATGTTGGGTTGAGATAAGTACTCTAAGTTTTGAACTAGTCTAGAAAAGGGCTTATAGATGGGTTTGATCCCTTAAATACTGAGCTTAAAGGTCAAACCCATGGGTGGAGAGAAGTGTTTACCTCACCCTTTTTCTCAATCAAAGGCTCTAAGGTTTGGGAAGATGAATATCCTATGGGAGAGGTAGGTAGAGTCATCACTTCCTTAGGGATGCTTTCCAAAGGAAGAGTGGATTTTTGTATGATAGAGGATATGGATACCATGGTAATGGCTGTCTCTTTTGGTATGTCTTCCAAAGTAGAGGTTGGTGGCTCAAATACCTCGATGATTGAGGAAGGGGGAATATTCATTTCTTTGGTCTCATTTTTTAAAGAAATGGAGAGTGACTCTAGTACCTCAATAAGCAGAGGGGAAGGAAAGGTAGTTTCATCAATGGTTTCCTCAATAATGAGTTGACTAAGAACTATGTTAATGGTATAAAATTCATGGTTGTGATAGGATTATGCTCTATTATTTTCATTATTTTTAGTAAGGGCATGGTTGGGAAATGGTTGTCTAAATATGTCAAGTGATTGATTTAGGGGCATCTTGGGGTTATCCAAAACAAGTTCCCCCTTATCAACGAGATTTGGGATGAAATTTTTGAAGGTATTTCACCTACTAACATTATGTACAATGATAGATGGAAGGCACACAATTTATTCTCCTTATACCAACTAGGTACAGGATGAAAAGAATCAAATTGCTGTGAATGTTTGATCGGTGGGAGTTGTATGATATTCGCTTTCAAAAACTTCTCTAGGACCAAAGAATATAACTACCCTAGTGGATTAAATTGATTTTGGTTTTTTTGGTTTGGGTTTCTAGTGTTCTTATTAAAGGAGATAGAATATTTGGGTTGGTTAACAATGGGTGGAGGGGTGGTTTTAAAGACAACTGCATTTGTGGTTCCTTTATTTTTGGAGTTAGTGTTGGTTTGATTATAAGGTTTGGAGGGAGTCTCATTTGATTTTAAGGTTGAATTCTTGTTTCTCAATTTCAATTTACCCTCATCAATGGCTCTATTCTCTATTTTTTATGCCATGGTAAAGCCTCGTCAAAAGTCCTGAAGCTTTGAACTTGTAAAGTAGAGGAGATGTGTTTGGCATAAGCTCGATCAAAGAGTTCAATTAGCTTGGGTTGGGGTAAAAATAAAGATATTTGATTTATCAGGATTATCCAATGGCTATAAATTTTGTTATGGACTCATCATCAAATTTTTGAATGGAGTAGAGATTGGTGATGTAAACTTTCTTAGAGATGTTTATGGAAAAGTGATCTAAGAAAGTGTAATCTAGTTGGGCAAAAGCAAAGAGGGAGTGCCTTGTAATACCATTATACCAATATAGAGTTAGACCTAATAGAGACATGGGAAAGGTATAAAGAAGGAGAGCATCATCATAGGTGATCAAATACCAAGAATGCCTAAATGCTCTCAAATGTTGTTGAGGGTCTTTCTTGCTCTGAAATTTTGAAAATTTTGGAAGTTCCCATTGAGGAGGATAAGGTCAAATGGGGATAGATGGATGAATTGTTTCATTGAAGATTTGTTTATAAGATACGATTTTATAGGCACTAGAGCTAGATGACTCCAAATTAGCCATTTTGTCCATTAACATTTTGACAAGGTCCATTTATGGTTGTGCACCCCTATAGTTTTAGGGTATATTATGTTGGGTTTGGGTAGGTACAACATATGGATAGATGGTGGGTGGTTGAGAAGCTGCCACATATTGGTATGTGGACATGGGTGGTTGAGATGATGCCACATATTAATACATGGAGATAGGTGGTTGGGTGGAAGGTATGGGTACATACCCTTATGGGTTAGGGATGTAGCTTAGGTTTGGTGTAATAGGTACCTATTGAGGGATTAATGTAATTTGGGGAGGAGGTATGGCTGGGTTGGTAGATAAAATATAGGTGGCAACTTTGGTACTGATGGGTGGAAGGGTAGAAGGTGTGCGGACCACCAAAATCTTACATGGAGTGGAGGTAGGTATTTAGGAATAAAAAGAATGCTAATGACACTAGTAGAGGGAACTCCTATGGTAAGTAGAGTGTTGGTGCCCAAAGGTTGGGTTATTCCTATACTATAAGGGTTGTTGGTTGGGGTGGAAGGTGTTTGGGTGTTGGTTGGTTGAGTGGGTTAGTTTTGGAATGTGGTATCAATGGGACTATTGGTAGAAGATGATGCCTAGGTAACTAAAGGTTGGGTGAAAATGGTGGAAATAGAAGTGTCACCCATAAGGTTGGATATCATACCATAGGGAAGGTCAACATGCAGAACCAAATCAAAGGTATGGTGAGATATGATGTTAAGGTAATGTTGGATGGATATAGGGTTATTATCTAGAAAGGTTTTAAAATTTACATCACCTTGGGCAACCATCCAAGGGATGGTAGAGATTCTAGAAGGATGGGGAGAACTCTCTACATCTAAAATGTACTTCATGGATGAAGGAGAAGAGAAAGATGGATGATTAGGAGGTGGATCTTGATTTGTTTGGTTTCTTAGTTTTGCCTAGTTAAAACCATGTAGATAAGGAAAAGAGGAAGATACAAGCAATCTCACAACTCAAATAATGATAAAATAAGAAAAAGTCAAGGAAATGAAACAAACACTAAATCATGTTAAATATTAAGGTTATTTTTAGTCTCTCTTATGACTTATGCCTTAGTCTTTAAGAATTGTGTGACTCAACTTGGCTTGTAGAGCAAGTACTAGAAAATAAGTCTATGGTTGGTTTTAGGTTGTGTTTAGGCCCTCAAAGGGATTTATATTAGAAATTAGTATGTGGCTTGATATTAGGGCCTACCCATTCACTTCACACACTATAATGAAAAGGGTGGCAGGTGTTTAGCCAAGATATATCAATTTTTAGAGATTATACTCATCTGGTAAACTAAGTTTGTTCTTCCCTTGGTGATGAAATCCAAGTAAGATAGCTAAAAAAGGTGACCTCTAAGTTATGAAATCCCAATCAGGCCTTATGTAAAAAATTTTATGATTGATTAAGTGTAAGTGGTTTGGTATTGTGTGTGTGATAAGAGTGAGTCTATGATTAATTAAGTTATGTGAGTTAAAAAATCAAACAAACAATGGATGTAGTCAATTTTAAGCCCAAAATGAAATTTTGATTTCATTGTATGAGTAGAAAGACAAGAAGAAGTACTTAGATGCAACTTTGAACCCAAGAAAAGAATCAAGAGTCCCACTGAACATGCCAAAATGTTTCACATAAATTTTGATTATTTCCTTAAGAAGAAAGTTGTAAAACTTAAAACAAGGGTGAGGTTAGTAGAACCTAGATTTGGTTTGCACTCCATGATCTAGACAGTTGTCGATATTCCTATTTGGTTTGGGAGGAATGACATGTAGATAAGAAAACACTAAATAAATGGTTGATTAGTTAGATAGTACAAGCTAGATCCAAGAAGTGCAAGATTCCTTTGGAGGCCATCAATCCACACTTTTAAACAATTAATTTCTAAAACTAAAAGATAAATTACTTGCATAAATAAAAAAAAGACACTAAAATCAAATATAAGAAGTGATTGAAACAGATGAATTTGACTAATTATAACAATAAATGATTGAATATTAATGTCAAATAAATCAGATAGGGTTTATAAAATGAGGTGATGTTCTATGCTCAGGTAGAAGGCCAAAAAGTGGGATTTAGTTAGGGTTTGATAGGTGAAATTAGCTTACTTTTGGAATTATCACATAATGACCATTGGTGGTTGGGGTGAAACCATTAGTGGTTGAGTGACTGTTGATAGTTGGGTAACCATCAATGATTATGAATAGATCATTGATAATCAGGGTGACCATAAATGATTATTATGGGTTTTGGTCTAGTTTAAGAAGTTAGTTATTGAGGTTTCATAATATATTTTGGAAGGTGGGATGGAAGATAAAATAAATAAACTAATTATTGAATCTGATAAAAGATAGATAATTAGCTTGCTAGCCTGAAGAATGTGGAGGTAGTTGGTTGAAAAACCTTTTGGTGGAGTCTAGAGCAATTTTCATAGAGTAATGGTGTTTTGGTTGTGATTGATGAGCATCAACACTTTGGATCTCCATTGTCCTCACTAGAAGCTTTTCTAGATTGATCAAAATAAGACCTAGAAAATAAGTTTTGATACAAGAAGCTCTGATAGTTTGTGATGATCTTTTTCACCTCCTCCTCTTCTCTTTATATAAAAGGAAGGGAAAGATGGAACAATAGGTTCAACAAGAGTTTTAATAGGGTGTCTAAATTTAGCTTTAACATTCATTGATTTTTCACATAGATAAGATAAATTAAATATAAAAAATCAAGATGTAATTAGTGCTAAAATTTAACTATTAAAGTAGTTAAAACCTAATCATTGGTGGTTGATCCTAATCATCAGTGGTTAGGGTGACTGTTGGTGGTCAATATGTCAAAGGTTAAGTTGGTCAAAGTTAGTTAGCTTGGTAGTTATCTTGTTAGTTTGGCTTAAGTTTGTGGTCAAAAGGTTATGAAGTGGTCCCTAGGGGGTCCTAAGGTGGTCTAAGGGTCATTTCAACATCTAGAACCATGGTGTGCAATTTTTTAATGTCTACGCATTTAATGATCTATGATGGCATGCTCACTCTCTCCACCCTTTCTCTTTATCTTCCATCTTATTCCATATGGTAATTCTCTCTCTCTCTCTCTCTCTCTCTCTCTCTCTCTCTCTCTCTCTCTCTCTCTCTCTCTCTCTCTCTCTCTCTCTCTCTCTCTCTCTCTCATTCTAGACTCTCACAAGGGCTCTTTGATTATGAAGAGCAGGGGACTCTCTAAGATATCTTGGAAAGATATGCCCATCTTAATTAGGCTAATCCCTATTAAGCATTTGTAATAACTACCTCTTGATGTAATCAAAGACTTTATTTACTTATCTCTTGCCTTGGTTCAGTGTTTAACGAGTTGTGCATGATGGCCTTGTGAAGAAGATTCTTCCATATCCATTTTCCTCCTTCCTTTCCTCTTATAAGGTGTTTTCACTCAATTACAAGTCTAGATTAGTGTTCTACCTAAACCTAGTCTATAAAACACTTATGCACTGAGCTAAATTTTGAGGTTACATGAGCTAGAATTGTCTTCTACATATCTAGTGTGGGTTAAATCTTATGTGAGTTCCCCTTTTTTATTTGGTGTATCACCTTATTAGCTTTCTTAGGATCCCTTTCCTCCTTTATAACCCTCTTCTTAGCGTAAACCTTAGCATAGGTGATCCATCAAGAGGAACTAGACCTTCTCTAGAGGTTCAACCTCACCATAGGATACCCATAACCTAGGGTTGTTCCCATATTATGACTAGGATCCTAAATAACTCCTGCACAAGGGTGAAATATCATGTTACAAAAATTCTAGCATGCCTAATGGGACTTACTATGTTGTTCACTAGTGAAGAGTTTTGGTATTCTCTTCATCCAATTAGCCTTTGGAGGAATGTGTGAAAATATCAATGGTGATTCCAAGTATTCATTAGCTAGTTTAAGGAACCTAAGTTCATAATAATTGTAATATGGTATGTACAATAAACCATCCTTTGATCATTATGCTTATTCTCTACCTCAACATCACACTTATCAGGCAAATAATGTTTGTGTTCCCCCCAAGTGGCCCTCAAACAACCTATCATACCTATCATGGCCTTTGTCCTCCTCCCACCCCTGCATATGACCAACGTCAACCTCATTTACATTCAAATTAGTTTTCTAATTTCCCTTGCCAAGACTAAGCTTATTCTATTACATCTTTTTTCAAAGTCAAAGAAGTAGTATCAGATTATATTGAGTTTCTAAGGGAGATTGGTAAGGGTTTGGAGTTTTATCTAGTCATCCCTATCCATGTTCTACAAGAGTTAAGGAGTGCTCTTCAGTTGGTCAAGAACATATGGTCATTTTATGATAATGAGGACATATTAATGATGAGAAGCATGGTATATAATGTATATAATGTGTTTATATCTTATGAATATCAATAGGCTCATTTGGGCCAATCTTTTATGTCCTCCCCCCTCCAAGAGCCTTAAGCTCAACTTTCAAGAGTTCTTAATCAACCCCTAGTCAACCTTGTCAAAGTCCATCCTTGTCAAAAGTCAGAGAGGCAATATTGGACCAAAGGAGAACAATCATGAAAATCAATGAGGGGATTATGATTGGACAATAATTCCCCATTCATGCCATAGATGGGATAAGGATCTTCTTGCAAGAGTTTTGGAACATGTGGGCATCCATTGAATAAGATGACTATCCATAGGTTGAGAATCAAGAATTGAAAATGTGGGTATTATCCATTGAGAAGGTGTTTGAGAAGTGGGAGAAAGAGTATGTCAAACTTGAACCAATTAGTTTTCCCTCTCCTACCCATATGCCCATTCCCACTTAAGAGCATGAAGACATTCCATCATGGATCTTCTCTAACACATTCAACCTTGGCTATGTCATTCCCTCACTTATGACACCACCCTCTCCTATAACTATTCAAAAGGAAGAAAAATTATATGTTCCCTACTCATTTACATCATAAAAATTAGTTGAAAAATGTATAAAGAAGGAGTAGGTGTTAGTTGAGGCAGTCCAAGAACTAGTTCTAGTAAAATAGGAGTTAGTTATGCAAGAAATAAATCAAGCAACCATAGCTCAACTTGATGAGCTTGGTGTACAAGAGTTCTGATACTCTCTCTCATTTCCTCAAGATCCACCAAAGAGACCCTTCAAGGTACCTAGATGGAAGGACACTCTCTTAAACTAAAAGGAAAGCGAACTTCTTCACCCTCCCATCATATCCCTCTTGGAGAAAGAACCTAATTTACAAAGGATAGAGGAGGAGCTTGTAGTCATAATTGAGCCACATGAGGATAATGTAAGTGTCTATGTTGGATAAATCATGATAGGTAGCCCACTTCATAGGGAAGAGCATGTTTCAACTTTTAGGTTGCAAGAGCTTGATGAGAATCAAGAGGAAAACCTTCATGAACCTATCATGGAGGTCAAGGTTAACTCAAGTGATTTAGAATATAAATGGCAACATTTTTTCTTGGATTTATTGAGTGAAATGGAGTAGTTTAATGTTTCAAACTTGCCTGAAGAATATAATCCTCAAGATGAACATGAGTTAGACCTTAAATGGATTATTAAAGGTCCATCCTACATAAATGAAGATGACGATTAGAACAAGGTGAGTGAGGTTGGCCCTATTATAGACTTATATTGTACCCTAGCTGAACAAAGGATTGTTTAGGTCCTCTACTCAAATCTAGTCCAACATGGAAATGAACCTAAGCTATGGGTTACCTAATATTGGGTAAAACCTCTAGGAATTTTAACAAGGTTAGCTCCTTTGATGTATCAATTATCTCATTTCCACTAAAACCTACTAATTTCTAGGGTGAAAAGGGAGAAAAAGATAAATGAAAGGGTATTCTAAGCTAATGTTGGTGATGCACATAAATTGATTACTTATCCATTCTATTTGAACTTCTAAAAACACTAATGAGACAAGCAAAAGATTGAATCTATAACTCCAAATTTTTGTTATGCATCAATCTTTCATGTAGAGGTTCACTAAATGATCTATGAATACGAGGATTTTATCCTTATAGTGAGTGACATTAATATAATCAAGATCTTAAGGAATATCCACTTGAAATAGATAAAATCCTCCTCCTTCTACTTGATGGCCTCATGCTTTATCTAATCTCTATTAACTTATTGACTTTGCTCACACCATTGGTCTTTCTCTGTACAAATGAATGTGAGTCATAAATCTTTTACCAGTTTAATGTGCTTAGGACATTTGTCACCTATGCATTTTCTTTTATGATAAATTAAACTTTTGACCCATAATTTATCATTGATCTTTGATCATACTATTAAACATGCACTATAGATATGTTTGGGTCTACTGACCTTATCAGTCACTGCATGCCATTAGATCTTTGATGCATGATCTAAAGTGTACCATTAGATCTTAAATGTATTATTGAACACATGTTGGATCTTTGATGCATTTGAATTCAATTTTTTATTTGTCACAACTCAAATCTAATGTCTGTGCACACATTTCACTCTAAAAGTATAATATTAAAGGCTTATATCTTGAGAGAGCAAGCTCATCAAGATACTAAATTTGTGGAGGATTTTCTTTAAATGTAAAACATTTTATCCATGAAAATTTTTAATTCTATCTAGATTTATAAGCACACTTATAAAATATACAATAAAACCAATCTATTCATTCTTAAATGACATATGATGATGGCCTAATACTTTTGAACTTGTGTTATAAACTATTGTGGCAACTTTCAAGGCTTGAATGAACTTTTGATACCTATGAAACCTATTTTATGCCCCAATAATGCTTTGATCACCATGGAGATCTACTGAAATCCTTTTGCTTTATAATTATAGACCTAATTCTAAGTCCATTCCTCAAAGATAACAAAATTGCACTTTAAGCTTGATTAAAACGTTTCAAAATCTTTGAAATCTATATGTGATCTGCTTCTTCTATTTTGGACCACCCATTCCATCCAGAACCTTTTTTATCTTCTATTTATCTAGGTGAAAGCTTTGTATGTAGGCCAATATTATCCAACATTTTTGGTGACATCCTAGGGTTACATACCTACTATGTAAGAGACTAGTAGCCTCTTACATATGAGCATGGAGTCTCAAGTATTCTTTCTTCTATCTAATATAAATTGACCTAAGGCTACTCCTTCTCTAAAAATACTTCTCTTTAAGTAAAAGGAATAAAAGTGAAAAATAAACAATTGTGGCCCAGACACTTATTGAAGGGAAACACATGATAGAAGGTAAACTAACTAGCCTAAACACAAACTAATCTTAAAAAAACCTTCTTCCTAGAACAAATGGAAAGTTTTAAAACCCTCTTGCATCATGGGATGAGGAATTTAATGAGGTAAATAGCCTTTTGACCCTTGGCCTTGATGCCTCCCTCTTCTTTATGGTATCTTCTAGCCTCATTGGCATGATACTCAATGAAAACAAAGTAGATCCAACTAGGTTGGCTATGTAAATAGACTCTTCTTACATCCAGATAGCCTCATATATCTCATAAGATTCATCAATTACAACCTCTAATGGTGGTTCAATAAGGCATACCTCCTTGGTTTCCATGGTGCTCCCAATAAGATTAGGTCTCCTGATAGCTGCAAGTTCATCAAGCTCATCAAGGAGCTCTGCATAGTCCACCCAATCTTGGTCATTTTCCTCCATGGAAAAATATTTCTCTACCTTCTCAAGTACTTGACCTTCAATTTGGAAAATCTCTTCAAGCTGTTGAAAGAGATCCATTTTTTGGTGCCAATTTTCTAAGATTGGTTCAAAATCAAGCTGTGGTATCAAGTCATCTTCAAGAACAACTTCCACCTTGGTTTCATGATATTCTTCTAGGACTACAACCTTTTGAAGAATGAATTGAAATTTTTCTCCTTCATCCTTGATAGTAAACTCCATATCATACTTGAGATGGTCATCCACAACTTCATGATCAGATATGAAGTCTTCTTTAAGTACCTCTCTTTTCAAGTCTTGGCCACATTCCTCACAGACAACTATAAAAGAATCTTCAATATTTTTTTATTCATTCAATAAGGTTGAACTTATCTTATATGTTGATCCTTGAAATATCCATTTTGGTTCAACCTAGATCATCTTCAAACTTGGCTCCTATACATTTGCTTACTTGGGTAGAAAACAACTTTGTCGACCTCTACCAGAAGTTTCCTAGGCTCACCTTTATTTATTGGACATCAACTTATTAATTCGAGACTATCAAATTTAGACACTTGGTAGCCTCAATCTTGATCTCAGGTCCATTAACTTCTTGACCTTGATCACACCATTGATCTTTCTCTATATGAATGAACATGAGCCATAGATCTTCTACTAGTTTAACATGCTTAAGACACTTGTCACCCATGTATTTACTTTTAGGATCCACTAACCTTTTGACCCAATGCTCACCATTGATCTTTGATCATAAGATTAAATGTGCACCATAAATTTGTTTGGGATGACTGACCTTATCAGTTTTCATGCACCATTAGATATTTGATGCATAATCAAACATGTACCATTAGATCTTTGATGCATAATCAAATGTGTTCCATTGGATCTTCGATACATTTGAATTTAAATAGCTATTTTCCAAAACTCAAATCTAGCATTTGTACACACATTATTAAAGGATTTATCTTGAGAGAGAAAGCTCATAAAGATACCAAATTTGTGGAAGATTCTCTTGGCATATAAAATATTTTATGCATGCAACTTTTTGATTCTATCTATATTTCTAAGCACACTTATACAATATACAAGCTAAATGATTTGCTCATTCATGAATGATGTGCAATGATAAATTATTTCTTTTGGAATTTTGCTAGAAACTATTGTGGCAAATTTTAGGACACTTATCACCCATGCATTTACTTTTAGGATCCACTAACCTTTTGACCCTATTGATCTTTGATCATAAGATTAAATGATGTGCACCATAGATTTGTTTGGGCTGACTGACCTTATCAGTTGTCAAGTACCATTAGATATTTGATGCACAATAAAACATGTACCATTAGATATTTGGTGCATAATCAAATGTGTTCCATTGGATCTATGATGCATTTTAATTCAAATAGCTATTTTCCATAACTCGAATCTGACATTTGTACAAATGCTATTAAAGGCTTATATCTTGAGAGAGAAAGCTCATAAATATACCAAATTTGTGGAGGATTATTTTGGCATAAAAATTATTTTATTGATGCAATTTTTTTATTCTAGCCAGATTTCTAAGCACACTTATAAATTATACAAGCAAAATGATTTGTTCATTCCTGAATGATGTGCGATGAAAACTTGGTTCTTTTGGAATTATGCTAGAAACTATTATGGTAAATTTTAAGGCTACAATGAATTTTTGAGACTTGTGAAACCTGATTTATGCCTCAAGAATGATTTAATCACCATGAAGACCTACTATAATCCTTTTTCTTTACAATTATAGACCTACTTCTAGGTCTATTCCTCAAAGATCAATAAATTTCACTTTAAATTTGCTTAAAGTGTTTCAAAAGCTTTGCAAGCTATATGTGATCTTCCTCTTCTATTTTAGGACTAACCATTCCATCTAGAACTTTGTTCATATTATATCTATCTAGGTGAAAGCTTTATATGTAGGCCAAAATTGGCCAATAGGTCCACTTTAAGATGAGGTGTCAGTTAAAGATAGCCTTGATATGTTAGAGCTAGAGGAAAGTAAATCAGACCTTAAGTAAGACAAATGTGATGACTTAGACCTTGGATGGTAAAATCAACTCTCATTTATAGTTGAAAAACAAGATGAAATATTGAGTAGAGATAATGAAGGAGACACCTCAAGTGCTTAAGTGATATAGTTTGAGAAGCATGCCAGTGAAGAGCCTGAAGAGTTATGGCAGTAGTTCAATACTATAACCAAAGATTTTAAAGAGGATAAGAGACATATCGTTCCTCTAAAAAATTATGAGCATGCTACTATAAGCATGATCAATCATAATTTACACAAGAACAAGGTGTAAGAACATGGTTTTTTTAACCACCAATTGAACCAAGTATAGTTATTCCCAAGAGCATGAATGAAGTCTTTGTGTAAGGCTTTCTCAAGGGTGATGAGTGACATCAAGTAAGGAATTATGATGTCCAACATAGACTAGTATGTCTACATTGGAGACATGTTTGTTCCATTTCATCCATTGGATAACATATCAAAAATATTGGCCATCAAGCTAATTGGTTTACCAATTTTGGTACTTCCAAAGCAAGGTATTTTTCATCTTGGTTTGTTACAAGTGAATGATACTCAAAGTTTTCCATTTGAACTAAGAGGGAGGTTATTATAAAGTTTTTTACAATATTTTATATATTAGAGTAGATTTCATGCTTTCTTCTAAGTGCATGTGTGCACATTTATTTAGTAGGTTAGTTGTTGTTTTTATTTCCTCCAAGTGCCTACGTGCTCTTGCCTTTATTTTTTTTATCCTTATTAATTTAAGAGTATGTTTTCAATAAAGGTACAACCTTAATTTAGACAAGCTTATGAATCCATGCCCAATGGATCAGATAAGGCAATTAGTCTAGGTTCTAAAGTATAGTAGGTATGCTTCTCTATGAATCACTAAAGATGTTAGCCAAATTTAGCCCACATACCAAGATTCTGCATGGATAGATAAGTTGAGTAGAGTTCCTAATTGAAAAATGATCAAATTACTTGAGCAAGTGAAAAATATGAACCATGCCATCTATTTTTCTTAATTTTTACTTGTTTCTTAATTTTGAAGCAAGTAAGAAACTAATAAAAAGGGTGTGTAAAGGAATACCTGATAAAAATGTGTGTGTGATCTAGATGATGGTGAGAACTCGTTTTCTTGAAAGGAATAACTTGTAGATAAGAAAGAAACTAGAAAAGGGGTTTGTTAACATAATAATTGAGTGGATTGCCTAGCGCGAGCTAGATCTAGGAAGTGTATGCTTGTTAGGAGGCTGTCAATCCACTATTTATAAACATTAAGCAAATGTAGATGAAAAAAAGAATACTTGAATTCAATAACATGAAAGTAAATGCATGCAAGAATAAAAATTAAAATTCTTGTTAAATAAATAACTAAAATAATAAAATTAGGTCAATACTCATGCTAAAAATAGTTAGGGTTAGGTGGAAAAAATTAGAGAAGTCTCTATGAGTAGGAAAGAACATAGAAAGAAGGGTTTGGTTGATGTAGAGGGGCTAAAAATAACTTGATATTATTTTTTTCCATAGTGATCATTGGAATTTGGGTGAACCATTAGAGGTTGGCTTGACTGTCAATGGCTGGGCTAACTATTGGTGGTCGCATATTTATTTCTAAAAATGATTAGAAAGGGAATTATAAATTAGATAAATGGTCAGGTAGGGATTTGAATATGGGTCTAGTCAGAGGTGGGAAGTTGAGAAATAAGTTTGATCAAGTTAGGGGGGTTATAAATGAAATCAAAATAAATAAATAAATACAAAGTTACCTGTAACTTGTTAGATTGTTGATGGTGGAAGTCTAGAGCAATTTGGCTAGAGTGACAATACTTGGGCCTTGAGACCAACTCAAATAGAGATTTGTATCTCCATTGTTTCTACTTTATTACTAAAGGAAGGTTATACCTGTGTGTAGTAATATTTGATAGCTTGAACATGGATCCTATTCACCTCCTACTCTTCTCCTTTTATAGGATGAAGTTACTAATTATGTAAGAAGAAGTTACTAATTAGGATGGAAGATAAAGATGCCTATTACAATACTTTAAATATTGTTAACAACACATAAGGAAAGTTTTTAAATTGTGTCATTCTTATCTCATACATAGTTGGAATTAGCTTTAAAGTAGGTTTGATGACCTGACCATCGATGGCCAGGCTAACCATTGATGATTAGGTGGACCATTAACAATCAAGTGCTCAAGGAGAAATGGGTGAAGATAGGTTTAAAAAGTGGTTGATAAAGGGGATATTAAAAATTTTAAGTTATTAAGGGAGCTTAGTTAACTAGGTGGTCAACTAGATTCAGGGTTAGGTAGGGGTTTAAGGCATTTTTGACATCCAAAACTATCATGTGCAATTTTTGAGTGGCTATACCATCATCAAATGTCATGTAAAAATGGATAGGTCAATCTAGTTGCACACTTAATAATTTCACTTAAGAGGCCTCTCAAAGCCAAAAGAATACATAGACATGAATTTCCTCATGCTTAAATAATTCTCTACAAATCTTGTATCTTGATGAGCTTGATATATCATGATATATCTCTTTAAAGTTAAACTAGTAGAATGAGAAGTGTACGGGGATGTCAAATAAATGTCATAATGAAAATCCATTTGAATTAAAAATCCCTAAAGTATCTTAAAGATAAATGCAAAGATGACAAGAGTCAAAATATCACTTAATTGGATCATAGATCAAAGGCACGTGGATAGTTAATAGGTTAAAAGTTCCCTAGAATAAGATCAATGATCTGCATTTAATCAGATCAAAATATCTAATGGTGAGTGGGTGAGGATGATGTTAGTGGGTCTTGAAGATCTAATAGAGTGTGTTAAATAGTGCATCAAAGATCAATGATGAGCTCAAAGTCAAAAGGTTAGTGAATCCTGAAGACAAACAAGAAGATACCAAGTGTCATGATCACAACAAATGGCAAGTAAATAAATGGTATGCATTTTATCCATGTAAAGGAAGATCAATTGTGCATAATAAATTATATCTAATGGTGCTCATCCAATCATTTGGATATTGATCGATAGTCTATATCAAAATTCAAAGATAGGAGACTTCAAGTAGAGACTAAATATAGTTTAGGTTGAACTAAGATTAAATGTTTCAAAGAGCTATGTCTCTATTAGATCTCAATTGAATACCATCAAGTAGATGTAACCATACAATCAAGATTGCTAATATTGAGGCTCTATCACCATTAAAACTTAGAGGTATAATATTTTTGTTTAAACCTAATATATTTTAAGAGGACTATATATCCTATATTTATTCATTGACATATTAACTATAGGAAAACCAGTAATTGGATTGGTTTTAAATCTATAGTAAAGATCCATATTTAGGTTGGAGTAGATGCATGCATAAATGAGATATTTTGGCATGTCTCATCCTTTAACATAGTCATAGATTCAACAAACAAGTACAATTGGCTTCCCGAAGTGGACATAAGCATGGCTCTATTAGATCTACATATATGAAGATTTTATCTTCATAATCAAGTTAAGTAGAATAAGACATAGAGTCCCAAGATGGAGATTTGGTGGTTAGAGAAAGTAGTTAGAGCATTTAATATATTTTTAGGATGTCTAAGGGTTTTTATTCATAAAAATATCATGACTCATCATGTTTGGAAAACTATCATTTTTAGTGTATTTTTCTCAGCTAATGAGAAGATTTAGGGATTATCATGACAAATGACAGCTATCTTGTCTATGATGTATTAACCCTAATTTGATCAAAATATGGTGGAGCATTCATTGAAATATGTTAGAAGCTCATTTAATGATCTAGGATGGTGTGTTCACTCTCTCCTCCCTTTCTCTTTATCTTCTATCTTCTTCCACATGATAACTCTCTCTCTCTCTCTCTCTCTCTCTCTCTCTCTCTCTCTCTCTCTCTCTCTCTCTCTCTCTCTCTCTCTCTCTCTCTCTCTCTCTCTCTCTCTCTCTCTCTCTCTCTCTAAAATTATAAACTCTCATAAGGACTCTTTGAGATATATTATTAAGACATGCTCATCTTGATTAGGCTAAACCCTATCAAGAATTTTTTAAACTTGCCTCTTAATGTAATAAAATACTTTCTTTACCTATCTCTTGCCTTAGATTAGTGTTTAGTGAGTTGTGCATGATGGCCTTGTGAAGGAGATTCTTCCATATCCATTGTACTCCTTCCTTGCCTCTTATAAGGTGTTTTCAAGTTATTTTAGGTCTAGATTAGTGTTCTATCTAAACCTAGTCTATGAAACACTTATGCACTAAGCTAGATTGTGAGGTTGTGTGAGCTAGCATTAACTTATATAGATCTAGTGTGGGTTCAAGCTTATGGGAGTTTCCCATTTTTATTTAGTGCATCACCTTGTAACATTTCTTAGGAGACATTTATCCCTTTCTAACCCTTTTCTTAGTGTAGAGATTATCATAGGTGATCCATTAAGATGAATCTGACCTTCTTCAAAGGTTCAACACCACCATAAGATACCCATAGCCTAGGGTCATTCCCATATTATGAATAGGAGTGGGGGAGCCTAAATAAATCCTCCACAAGGGTGCAATATCATGTCATAATAGTAGCCTCAAGGTAAGTACATGAATGATAATGAGGGATAAGTTCAATTCTCGATGCATCAAGGAGGGACTACTCCTTACTTGACATTAGAATATGATAGCTTCATGTAAGCAGAACCAAGTAGAGAGTGCAGTAATTCAAGAGTGAGATTTTTAAATTACCAAATGGAAGATAGATATGTCCTAAATTAGAACACATTAGTTATAACCAACACAAGTTTAAAGAGGAGAGATTTGTGAGATTCTCAAGATGTGGATAGACCTCCAAATAACCCCATTAAATACAACAAGGTATGGATGTAAATATGGCAACCTCCATATGTCTTGCACCTCTTTAAAATCAAAACTTGGAAAACTTGGTCAAACCTTCATTGCCTCAAGATCAAGGTACTACATTATCTTCAAAGATGCAAGTAAAAGATAGTATCTCCCATTTGAATATTATTGACTCCTTGAACAACATAAAAATAAACATATCCCTTTGTTAGGTACTCCATATGCTTGGTCAAAAGGAGTTACTCTAAGAGTAGTTATCCTAACTCCATATTTTCCCATAACCAACAAATAATATTAGTGTATCCCTCATAAATTCACCTACCAATATTATTTAACCTTCCACCAAGTTTTAAAAACCCCCACCTTTCTATCTTCCCTCATTGTGGGAGATAAGTTTATCCATAATTGCATTGTGGATAGTGGGGTAAGCACTTCAGTCATGCCTAAACTAGTTACAAACAAGTTGAGCTTGAAGTATGAGCCTTATAGAAAAGGAGTGTTGAATATTGATGGAACACTAGCCAAGTATATAGGGATTATTAAACGATTGAAAGTATTCTTGCATGAATGACCAATTTTTCCAATTCTAAAAGACATAGTGGTGTCGGATCTACCTGTACACTTTTACATTTGCCTATCAAGAGATTTCACTGCCAAGATAAGAGGGTATGTTGATATTGATTGCTATTTATTAGATTTTATAATGAGGTATGGAGATAAAGTGATAATAATAACACAATCATTGGCCAATTTACACATTAAACCATATGTGTAAACTAGTTTCAATCTAAATTACACTATCAATGAGTAAGAGGAGCATGCCATAGATGATGAAACATCTTCCCCTCTTGAAGTTATTTTTGATCTATTCTTAAATGAATATGGCACTTAGAACTATGAGTATGATCCCTATGATTTCATTGAAGAGATAGGTCTTGGCACATATATCATTCATGATGAGCTTGATGAGTATCTTGAGATAAATCTTGATGATGCTCTTCAAAAAAATGCATGGCATAACTATTTTATTCACATATATGATGATGATGAGTTTCAAAGTGTATTATAATAGGGTAATGAAGATGGTGTAATTATACCTACCCAAGATGAAAAATTTCATGTGTGTGATATTCAAGAAGAAGATGATGATCTATAAAAGTAGTACCATGCCATAGTATAGGAGTTTCAATAAGCAAGTGGCCCAAATCTCCATCTTAAAGAACATAAAATTGATATTAAGGTCATTGGTGGACCTAATGAACATGAAGAGGAGTGTCAAATCACTATCAAGTAGGCTATAGTATTGAAGGAATACAATCAAGCCAAGATAGAAGTTTGTGTGGTTGAATAGGATCTTATGCCTCATTCTAACATTGAGTCACTTACAAACATGATTGGCCATCAAGAAGGCAAGTATGATGGTCCTAGTCATCTATTATATCATTGTCTAGATGAAGGTGAAGTTAAGAAAGTTTTCATGACTCCCAAGAAGTAAATTGACAAGCATCAAATGAGTATGAAATAGATCAAGTAGGTTGCACTATCAAGTAGACTTAAAGAGGAGATAAGAGGAAAATTCAAAGGAGTTTCAAGTGATTCACTTGTAACTAGCAGAGGTCCCATGAGTGTTAATTCTTTTTATCACCTTTACAATAAAATTTTCTTTGACAAAAATCCATCATATGGTGACTTGTTCTCATAGAGTAGCTGTGACTAAAGAAACATTCTAGTTGACCCTAGTGGAAGCAAGAGAAACTATTTCATCCCCTTAAACATGTTTTGATGCTTATACATAGTAAGTTAAATGTGTTTTTTCAAGTCTTTTGTGTGTGGTTTTCCCTAAAGATAGGTGTAAATTTTTGTGTAGCTATAAATATGCATACTAACGTGATTGTTATATAGGCATGTGTCTAGATTCAGATGAGGGACTGAGTCCCTAAGATCTTAGAAGAGGTCCATGATGGGATGATGGAAAATGAGTGGAGACACATGGAAGAGGTTAGCTTAAGGCCCATGAGACATTATCAATACCTAATTTAGGATGCAACTATGATCATGGCTCTTATTGAGGGACAAGATCTAGCCATAAAACTGTTTCTATCAAGTTTTTGGCTTTCACATTCAAAAGGAATAAGAAACTATAAGAAATGGTCTAGGGTTAGATGTTACCCAGATGAAGTCTGCGCATCATTATCTAGATGTTGTAGGGACTCCTCTTTGGCTGTGGAGGATGACACCTGTAGAAGAAAGAGACTTAAACAGAGAAGGTGTTTGATAGATAGATGGTGGGTTGCCAAGCAAAGCTTGATCCCAGAAGTGCAGAGACTTCCTTGAGGGATGACAAACCACTAGTAGATAAAAAAGAATGTCTGATAAAGAGCAGAATGTTGTTAGAAATAGAGATGATAAAAGACTAAATTAAAAGAAATAGAAGCAAATCCGTACCTGAATGGGGTAAGCTGTCTTCCATAGTCTCCAGTGTCGGTTAGTCTGCCGACATCGGTAGGTCAAGGTCACCAAAATCGGTTAGTCTGTCAACGTCAGTAGGGGAAATGGTTGATGTCAATCGGGGCAACGGCCTTAGACAGGGTTTGAAAAGGTTTATGGTCATGCAAAATGGTTTGGAAGGGGTCTGGGTCTATTTGGATGCTTTGTGCAAGGTTTACAGGGCAAAGAGTATGGTCTGAAAAAGGGACCAGATAGAAGACAGAGGCAACAGGGAGATAAGGGTGAGAGAAGGATCCTAGAGAATAGGTTGGGTTGTGGTTTGGTTGATAGTCTGGTTGATGATGTTAAGAAGAAGCAGTAACTAGAAAACTAATTACTAACATAGTCTAAATAATTGAAATGAAAATACAGAAGAAATACTTACCTGTGGCTTGTTAAAGAAAGAGTGTAGCAGAATGGTTGTTGATGTAGAAGACTTCCTGCAATGTGAGCTCCTGTAGCCTGTGATGCTTGGTGTGTGCCTGAGAGAGAGAGAGAGGTCTAATTCCAGGTCAAGTAGATTAGAAGATTGGAGGATTGGAAAGATTGGCAGATTGAAGATTGAAAGGTCAGAGCGTTTAAGATTGAAAGGTCAGGGTCAAGATTGGGAAACTAGATCCTGCATTCAGGGTCGAGAATGCAATTTTGAAGGCAATTGATGCCAGCAAAACTACCAACATTGGATGACTACTGACTGATGTCAGTGGCTAGAAGGTGGGCAAAAAGGCTAAAAATAGCCTTTTGTCTATTTTCCCAACTATCGGGTCAATAGGTCGGGGTAAGAAACAGTTGAAGGTGGCTTAAATGAGATGAGAGGGTGAGTGGGAGAATGAAATGGGGTCTTAAGTCATTTAAGACTTGGCATGGGGTAGTGGAGGGCATCCAAGGAGAGGGATCCAAAGAGGGATGAGGTGTCATGAGAGATTGAGAATTATTAATTTAAAATAGATGATTATTTTAAATTAATAAGACATAGGTTAGAAATGTTGAAGTGGACCAAGGGGGGAGACGACTAAGGGTTAGACATGATTTCAGTGTCTACATTTGCCCCTTTTTGTCTTGTTGGTTGTTCTTGATGAACTGTAAGACAAAAATAGGAGTGTGATTTCCCCAGGTGTGGGATGAGGTAGTTTTTGTCTTGTTGGTTGTTCTAATGAACTATAAGACAAAAATGAATGTAGGTTGCTCCGATTATGGGATGAGGTATTCCACCTCAAAGCAGGAGTTGAGGGAAGGGAACCTAGAATCAGGTGCTAATTTGACAGAGAGATGGATGGATATGGTGAAGATGGAGTGTGAATGCTACAAAAGTTGTGATTGCACATATACCACTTCACAAGATGGTCAGGTCAAATTGTCACAAGTCAGGGTTGAGGAGTGCCAAAATTAAAATAACCGGGCCCCAACATTTAGTCATAGCTGATTGGGTTATTTGATCTAAGCTATAGCTCCAATGGTCATCATGTTCCAGGTATCTCGGGCTCAAGAAGTGCTCCTGGAAACATGAAAATGTCACAAGTAGTGTGGATCAACTTGCTCATGATCCTATACTTGTGAGGGTCGAAACATGGGTTGCAAACAATTTTGCTAACCATTCGTGGGGTAGCATACATGCAAAAATAACCAAGGCAATGTTGTCTTGGAGGTGGTCAGAGTCTAAGGAGATAGGCGTGATCTCCAAGGTCGTTGGTCGAGTTGGGTTGAGATAGATAGCTAGTCGAATGAATGGATGAATGAAGTAATGTAGCCGAGCTAACCTCAGAAGATGTCATGTTATCTGAGTGCTACCTACATAGCCCTTATTGTTAGGGCCTCAGGCCAATGTAGTTCTCCCTAAAAGGGAGGAAGAGGGTCGGTTATGGATGAGGTTGGATGAGGTCAAGTCATGGTCAAAGGAGGATGGTTTGTCCATCAGATAGATGAACAAATGGAGGGTGGTCGAGCTAACCCCAAAAGACGTCATGTCATCTAAGTGCTACCTACATGGCTCTGATCTTAGGGCCTCAGACCAATGTAGTTTGAGCAGGAGGTCAAAATTGGTCGATAGGTTGGTTTGGTAATGTGTTGAAATGATGAGGATAAGATGATGTTATAGCCTTTTCCATATTGTGTGATGGTGTATTCTGTAACATTGGTGATGTGGTCTTTCATCCCTAGTAATTTTCCATATTAGTGATGGATGTATGCCAAAAATGAATTGAGTCTATTTATGCTTCAGCAACTAATGGTTTATGCTTAACATAAATTATGTAGTCGATAGTTTCCATGTGTATTGGTGTCCATAGAAACTTGTGTGAATAGGCTATGAGAACATTTTGTGGTCTAAAAAAGGTTTGGTTGGTTTGGTTTGGTTGGCAAATGATTTGGTTGGATGTGACCTAAGGTATGGATAAGAAGTGAAAGGTGCATTGCTCTTTCATTGACAAGGACCATAATGATAGCATAGGTAGGGGGTTGTTAGAAACAAAAGCCCCATTCATGCATTACGTCATTGACCATTAGTTGATGTTAGAGAAGTACGTTGAATCACTTTGACATTAAAATGAGCTTGAAGTCCCTTGAGTAGGTGATGTGATATGGTAGGATAGGATAACCCTTTTTAGTATGGATAACTTTGTCCCTTTTTATAGGAGACCCTGAGAACAACTACAAGTCAAGTCCATGACCCTTTTTTTTTTGGTAAACTGATCAATGTGAGAAGTCTACATAGAGATGTCATTTTGCTTTGTGGTCATATATGTGAAGCTGATCAATGCGGGAAGCTTCTAAGAGTGTTGTTTGTAGCAATAGTTTAGTCATAGCCATCCTTCGAGGGAGTGGTCTATATTTTTGCTTTATATGTTTGAGGGCTTTAAATAGCTATCCTTCGAGGGAGCAGTCTATTAGCTACAACAATGATAGTACAGCTGTCCTTCGAGGGAGCAGTCTACCTTTAGAGTTTATGACCTTTTGATATTTTGACATCAACTTATTTTTGACAGAATTTTGAGTCATGGATAAGACTATAGAAGTTCAAGGGCTCCCTTTTATTAGGACAAAGCATTCATACTTTATAAAAGGGTTATAGAGGGATTGTTTTAGGGGAATAGGGTTGAAAGAAGTGGGGATTAAGAGGATAGGGATTGCTCAAGGGATGAGCTCAAGTTAAATGTCAAGTGAATGAGTACTTGACTAACAGTAGAATGGTCATAGATGTAAGGCAATAAGGGGCTTAGGTTCTGGTTGGCCTTCGAAAGAAGACAGACGATAAGTCCCTAATCTATGCTTGTGCATCATGATGTAAGGTCTAAGCCAATTAGGAGAAAACTTGCCCCGCTTGCTTCTTTCCAAATTGGTCATGTGTTGGTCGATGATTGAGAAGTTGGTTGATGTGTGGTTGGTATGTTTAGCTGGTTGATGTTTGGTCGATGTTTGGTTGGTTGATGTTTGGTTGAGGCTTGGTCGATGATTGGTCAATGGCCGTTTGAATGTTTAGTTAAGGTCATGATAGTCAGGATAAGGTCAAATTCCACTAGTTGCTAGGGAGAATGTTTGAAAGATTTAGTTTGAGAAGACAAAATTATGGTCTGCCAAGTCAGAGGCAGGAATCTCAAAATCACTGATGGTGATGAAGGCAAGGGTTGGTAATGATTTAATTAAAGGGGCTAGTGGTTGGGGGTCATCAGGCTAGACCTCCATCGATTGTAAGGCTTGGATCAAAGTTTGATGATGCTATGGAGAGTTTTGTATGAGATCATACAAAGACATCTTCACAGGGGTCATGTGGTGAGGTTGTTTCACCACAGAGTCAGGGATTGTCTTTGAGGATGCTGGTCGAGATGTGCCCAAGACAGTAATCTTGGGTTTTGGTTGTGGTGAAGGCTTGATAGATGGGGATGTCCAAGGGAGAGAAACATGTCTTTTCCCTTTATCTTTGTGGGTTGGTGCACTGGTGGTCAAGTTGACTGTGTTGATTTTGAATAATGGGGTTAAAGGCGGTGGAGGGACCACAGTTTGATGTTGAGATCCCGATTTAGGTGATGATGTTTGATAGGTATGTGATGGTGTCAAATATTTGGCAAAGGGGTAGTCAAGAGGATCCTTTATGAGAAGGGTATCCTTTTTCTCGTGTTGATGAATGACAACTTTAAGAGCACAATAGCACTCAGTGTCATGTCTCGGTGTGCGATGATAGTGACAAAATTTAGTGTTGTCGAACCAAGATGGTCTTGATCTGAGAGTTGATGAGTATGAAGGTGAGGAGGTATGGGAAGCATGGGACGATGTCAAAGGTTTGTTGATAATATGGTCAAGAAGAAGGGTGTCTTTATTCAAATATTGGCGAATGACAACCTTGAGGGCACAACAATGCTCAGTGTCATGTCCCAAAATGCGATGATAGGCACAAACCTTAGTTTCATCAAACCAGGGCAGTTTTGGTCTGAGAGATTGGTATGGTTTAAGAGGTGGAAGATTGATGCGAGAAGACTGCAAAAGTTGTCATAACAGCAAGGCATAAGAACTTGCCAATGGGTCTGCATGTTTTGTTGCAATAGGGGTTGATAACTTGTGTTTTGGAGGCGTAGGAGGCATTGGTCATTTTGGAAGAAAAATATGTTTAATGGGTAAAGGGGATAATGGAGGCAATTTGCCTCTGTGAGGTGTTGGAGTAGGAAGCACTCCTATTAAGGTGAATGGATGTGGGCCCAAAATAGAGGGCAATGATGAAGGTGGGGGAGGAATTCTCTGGTGTGGTTTAGTGGCCTTATTTGGTTTGGTTTGAGGGCCACTATTGTGCAAGGCAAGATTAGATATGGGGTGAACACCAAGAGATTTAATCTCTTTTGGCTTGATGGACCCCTATGTGGGTTTGGGTTCAGATGTGGATGGAGGTGAGTGAGATGTAGCGATCTCAGGCAAAAGGTAAGAGAAAATCATCATTGGGTCTTTTTCGATCAAAGTGGGTGAAGAGACAGGTTCTTCTCTTGGTGGAGAAGAAATTGGAGAATGTGACTCCTCAAGAGGATAGAGGGCAGGGATGATGGTGCCTTCTACTTGTGGTTGAGGAGTAGGAAGGGTATGGTCCTCCATTGGTAGGAGGAAGGATAAAGGTGGGGCTAATGGCATTGGTATGGTCGAAGCATCCTCTAATATAAGAGAGGTTGATGGAGAACTAATAGGAGAAGAAAGCTCTTCTACCTGTGATGGATGAATAGGAAAAGAAAGCTCTTTTACCTATGGAGGAGGTTGGTTAGGGACAATAGGCGAGACCGTGTTGACCGTGCGTATATCATGCTCTTGGGAGCTATCGGCCATGGTCTGGACATTGTTTTGATTAGGAGGATGGTTAGGAAAATGTTGTCTAAAGATGTCAATGTTTTAATTGGGTGGCGCATTCAGGTTATCCAAAACAAGATCTCCCTTATCTATCATGTCTTGGACAATGTTCTTAAAGGTTCGGCAGTTGTTTATGTCATGGCCTTGGACACGGTGATAGTGACAAAAGTTGTTCTCCCTATACCATGTAGGGAGGGCTTTTGAGGAGTCAAATTGAGGTGGTCGGATTAGAGGGAGATTGAGGACCCCCTGCTTGACAAGTTTTTCCAACACGGAAGCATATGATTCTCCTAGTGGAGTGTATTGACGTTGTATGTAGCATTGTTGGAATTGTTTTGTGATGCTTTGAGATGTTGAAGGTTGAGATTGGTCAGTTGTTATCGAGGATGGTGATCTAACGGCCATAATGTTTGCCACTCCTTTGGACTTGGAGTGGGAAGAGGAAGGTCTAGAAGAAGAAGGGTCATCATTTTTTGCATTAGTATTATGCAATTTGACACTATTTTCTTCAATAACATGGAGTTCAGGCTTTTGTGCCATGGTGAAAGCTTCATCAAAAGTGCGGAATGTTTGAACCCACAAGTTAGATGAGATGTGTGTGGCACATGCTCGAGAGAAGAGCTCAATGAGCTCGGGTTGAGGTAAAGGGAAGGAGAGTTGGTTGATTAAGCCTCTCCAATGGGTGACAAAATTGGCTATGGATTCATCATCAAACTGCTTGATAGAGTAGAGGTCTGTAATGGAGACCTTTTTGGTGATATTGATTGAAAAATGGTCAAGAAATAATTGGGTGAGTTGAGTGAATGAAAAGATAGAGTGACTAGTAATAGAGATGTACCAATCAAGGGCAGGGCCAGAAAGCGACATGGGGAATGTGCGTAGCAGTAATGCATCATCATGTGCTATTAGATAACAAACATGTCTAAATGCTTGTAGATGTTGCTGAGGGTCTTCCTTACTCTAGAAGCGAGTAAACTTAGGAAGCTCCCACTGACTGGGATACGGTTGGATTGGGACAGAGGGATGACTGGGTTCATTGCAAATTTGGTCATATGAAAGGACATTGCTTGAACCAAAAATAGAAGCCTCAAGATTAGACATTTTGTCCATCAGCATCTTGATGAGATCAGCTAAAAAATTTGTAGGTGGGGTGTCCCCTAGGTTGTAAGGTGCTAGAAGGGGCATATGACGTAGTTGGTTGCGCTTGTATAGGCACAACGTATTGATGACTAGTCATAGGGACAGAAGTGGAAGCCAATGGCGGTTGTGTCATGAAGGTAGAAGGCATAAGTTGACTAGATACTGCCAAAGGTGGTTGCATGGTGGCATTGGAAAAAGGGGAGGTAGACACTCTTGCATTTATAGGTGCAAGAGTGTGTGGAGTCAAGACAATCAAGTTTTGGTATGATGTAGAACTTGGTTGAATTGCATGTGGTTGAGGGGGTAATGAAACCCCGATGGAGGTCGGTCCAAAAATAGATGGGGAGGCCAAACATTGTGTATTGGCCATGGTCAGGTTAATGGTTGAGGCAATAGTCTAAGTCATAAAATGCTGGGTAGCGGATGGTGTTGATGTCATCCCCGCTTCACCTGAAAGGTCTCACATTTGGTTTCTTGCGAGATAGTGTTAGAGAGCCTTGACATTGTGGTCAAGGAGTCTCTCAAAGTTTGGGTCCCCTTCAGGGACAATTGAAGGTTGATTGGGAGTTGGTCAAGTAGGAGTTCATTCAATCTCTGAATGATACTCCATTAAAGGACTAAGCATAGATGGAAAAGGTGGGAGTGGTTGTTTCCTCGCGTGGTCAAAAAGAGTCTTGGTTTGACTACGTGTCAAAACCATTCAGGGCAAGAAAAGGTTCAAGTTTTAGAAACTATGTTTTTCAGTCTTAGAAAACCAAAATGGGTGTCAGATAGCAAGAAAGTTGAGTTTTAAGCTTGTTGTTTGGGAAAGAAAGATTTAGATAGTGATCGACGTTGGTTTAAAAATTGATGGCGGTGAAATAGGTTGCCGATGTCAGTCAGATAACCGATGCCGATGAAGAAAGGTTGCTGATGTCGGTGGTAAAACCGATGTTGGTTACTGTGTTTTCTAGAAACTCAAAAAATTTGAAAGTTTTTGGAAGAAAGAAGAAAATGTCCTCACTAGCTCAAAAAACCAGATAAAGACAAAAAAGAAAATGAAGACAGATAGACCCTAAACATTTAAATCCTAAGAATAAACTTTTAGAATCATGATGGCTTTTGCCTTAGAGTGTGTTTAGGAAGTTGGCTTGTAGAACGGGTCCTAGAAGAGGTAGTCTAAGGTTGGTTTCGAGTTAGTTTCGGTGCTCAAGAGTCTGTATCAGGTTTTGTACATGGCCTGGTGCTAAGGAGCAAGCTCCCCTCACTTCACGAGCCCAGTGATAAGCTAATCTCACTTAGCCAAAGTATACTTCCCCTAGAGTTTATCCTCTGCTAGAGAACGAGTGGGATTTCCCCTTGGTAGTGAAGTCCAAGTGGGATTGCTGGGACGGGTAAGGTATCCGCTAGGTGATGAAATCCTAGTTAGACCTTGTCTCAAGTGAGTTTAGATGTTTGATTTTGTGCAAGTGGTTAGGTCGTGTAACATAAGTGTGCTATGATTAATTCATGATGTGTTTTTAATTACTAGATGTGTGGACTAAGTATGCATTCAAGCAGAAATGAGATGTAATAGATTTTAAGCCCAAGTTGAAATGTGTGTTCGTATGCAGACAAATGAGAAGAGGTTGAAGAGTATGAATTGACTAGTCTAAGATGCAGGAAAGAAAGAAGGGTTCTTTTTAACTTTGCTGATAGTGTCTTTCAGAAGAGATAGAAGAAAAGAGTGCAAGAAGAGACCTAATGCACCTATATGAAAATTTTGCTTAGAAGAAAAAAAGTATGAACCCAAGGAGAATTCCTAGGGTCCCACCAGGTGTGCCAGAATGTTTCTATCAAGTTTTTTGCTTTCACATTCAAAAGGAATAAGAAACTAAAAGAAATGGTCTAGGGTTAGATGTTACCCAAATGAGGTCTGTGCACCGTTATCCAGACGTTGTAGGGACTCCTCTTTGGCTGTGGAGGATGACACCTGTAGAAGAAAGAGACTTAAATAGAGAAGTCATTAGATAGATAGATGGTGGGTTGCCAAGCAAAGCTTGATCCCAGAAGTGCAGAGACTTCCTTGAGGGATGACAAGCCACTAGTAGATAAAAAATAATGTCTGATAAAGAGCAAAATGTTTCTATAAATAGAGATGATAAAAGACTAAATTAAAATAAATAAAAGCAAATGCATACCTGAATGGGGCAAGCTGTCTTCCACAGTCGCTGGCATCGATTAGTCTGCCGACGTCGGTAGGTCAAGGTCACTGACGTCAGTTAGTCTGTCAACGTCGATAGGAGCAATGGTCGATGTCGGTCGGGGCAATGGCCTTGGACAGGGTCTGGATGGGTTTATGGTCATGCAAAATGGTCTGGAAGGGGTCTGGGTCTGTTTGGATGCTCTATGCAGGGTTTGTAGGGCAAAGAGTATGGTCTAAAAAAGGGACCAGATAGAAGATAGAGGCAACAAGGAGATAAGGGTGAGAGAAGGATCTCATAGAATAGGTTGGGTTGTGGTCTGGTTGATATTCTAGTTGATGATGTTAAGAAGAAGCAGTAACTAGAAAACTAATTACTAACATAGTCTAAATAATTGAAATGAAAATACAGAAGAAATACTTACCTGTGGCTTGCTGAAGAAAGAGTGTAGCAGAATGGTTGCTAATGCAGAAGACTTCCTACAATGTGAGCTCCTATAACCTATGATGCTTGGTGTGTGCCTGAGAGAGAGAGAGGTTTGATTCTGGGTCAAGCAGATCAGAAGATTGGAGGATTGGAAAGATTGGCGGATTGAAGATTTAAAGGTTGGATCATTCAAGATTGAAAGGTCAAGGTCAAGATTGGGAAAATAGATCCTGCATTCGGGGTCGAGAATGCATTTTTGAAGGCAACTGATGCCAGAAAAACCACCGACATCAGCTGACTACTGATCGACATCGATGGCTAGAAGGCGGGCAAAAAGGCTAAAAATAGCCTTTTGTCCATTTTCCCAATTGTCGGGTCAGCGGGTCGGGGTAAGAAATGGTAAAAGGTGGCTTAAATGAGACAAGAGGGTGAGTGGGAGAATGAAATGGGGTCTTAAGTCATTTAAGACTTGGCATGGGGTAGTGGAGGGCATCCAAGGAGAGGGATCCAAGGAGGGGTGAGGTGTCATGAGAGAGAGAGAGAGAGAGAATTATTAATTTAAAATAGATGATTATTTTAAATTAATAAGACATAGGTTAGAAATGTTGAAGTGGACCAAGGGGGGAGACGACCAAGGGTTAGACATGATTTCAGTGTCTACAAAAACATTTTTGCTACTGATGAGATGGATGAATATCCTCTTAGAGGATATTCAATGGATCACATGGTTACCCATTCAGGGGGAGCCACTCTATCACATAAAGAGTGAAGAGAGAGACTACCACATGGATCTGATATATGGATTAGATCAGGTTCAATCTAGATATCATGTAGGTGGTGTTTACTATGGGCCAATATACTAGAGGGCCCTAGGGGACAGATGGTTATTGACCATGATCATGATGGGGATGTCTTGATTCACACTACCAAATTCAAGCAATGACCAAATCCCTTGTCTACTTTTAGGAGTACTAGTGGAGATGTTATTAGGGAGTATTATGTTTGTTTGGGCCCCTATGTTATTAATGCATATCTATAGGGAGATCTAGGCCTTTTAAGCACATGGGTAGTACAATATCATTATAGGGTTCATGCTCTATTATTGGGCATACAAGCACATATGAGTTTTGAGACCCTTAAGACTACCATGGGATGGGTATGCTTTGATAGACTAAAGAGTGGGTTTCATGAGATGGTAAGGAGATTATCCATTGATAGGTGTTGGTGGTAGTACCAGAGACATAGATTGGTTTAGGGATGTTTTGGAGGGGTTGGTGGTGGGTGATATAGTGTGGAGGCCATATGTAGGCTAGCTTAGGTGGGCCCAATACAACTACCACACACTATCACTGTAGAGCTGGTGTTGGATGTATGGGAGATGAGATGGTGAGATTGAGATTATCCCATTTGAATTAGTTTAGAGGTATTTTGGCCTCATGCAATGGAATCCACTAATTTTTTGAGATATAGGAGGGAGGATACAGAGTTATTGCTCCCAGAACCATAGCTATAGGATGTTGTTTTAGATTATGAGGAGTTTTAGGTGAGAGCCACAATAGATGATGCAAGGGTTGAAAATGGTTATGCAACTTGGTATCAAGCCTGATATGCAATGGCCAATTTTATATGGGGTGATAGGGGTCATCAACCCATAGATGTGGATCCAACTAGGGCACCAACACAAGATGGATAGGTAGGAGTAGCACATGCCTGGATTACTAGGTTATAGGGATAGGTGGTGACACTAATTGAAGAGAAAGATCAAGCAAGGATCTCTCTTGGGTTAGTGACTCAGGATAAATATTCACTAAGATAGAGGGTAGGAGCAGTGGTAGTACTAGTAAGGGCACCAATAAGAGGACAGGATATGATTTTTATGACACGGTATTTAGCCACCATTAAGGAGTTGAGATATTATGAGGTGATAGTGCTGGCATATATACCACTATAGATGAGGTATGGTGAGTATAGGGATAGCTTGGTAGGTGGGCCATCTATAGATACTCTAGGATATTGGGCCTATATAGTGGGTCAGGTAGGAAGATCAAGGGGACCACCATGAGATGGTAGTGCAGGTGGAGGTGGTAGTGGTGCCCTAGGGGCCTGATATATGAGATTATAAGATGTATATGTTTTTGATTTTGATTTTGATATCAGCCTATGTGTTGATGATGGGAGATTTATATATGAGAGAGAGATTTATATATATATATATATATATATATAAGATTATATATACTATTTTAGTTTTTGATGATGAATTTGATGATTATGTTATAATGTTTATATGATTTATGGATATTATTGACCCTATGATGATGATGTGATGATTATTTATGTTCATGAGATGATTTTATTTATTAGCATAGGCATATGATGATGTTTATCGATGTTAATTTTTCAAAATTTGATGTACATGATTATGGATGAGTTTTGATGATGGTCATGTAATGATTTTTGTTGATGACATGATTATGGATATGTGATAGATGATGTGATTAGGCTATGGGTAATGTTTTTCATAGATGTTTATGTGTTGTTTATTGGATGGATATGATATATATGATCATGAATGGTTTTGATTATTATCATATAATGATGTTGTGTATGATATTATTATGGATATGTGATAGATGATGGTAAAAATGATGTATTTATGATCATGTTAAAGAAAATGATGGCATAGTTTATAGATGTGGTATGGCTTTTATTTAGTAGATATGATGTGATAAATGGATAAGTTTATGCTTTATATAATAAATGGTAGATGACGTGGTTTATGTTATTTGTTTATATGATGTGGTTTTTAGATAGGATTATGGATATATGATTATGGTTATGAATGTGGTTTATTAATGGTTCAATAGTTTTGATGTTTATGAATGTTCATGGTGTATGTTTTAATATAAGGAAATGGTAGGATGCTCTATAAGGTGATATGTGGATTTGTAGTTTAGGCATATGATGACATGTTAATGGATAATATGGCTTGTTTTGTGTTTTGAGAGATATGGTGTTAAAGATTATGGATGATTTATGTGATGATAATATGAGGTAATTAAAATGTGCTTGTGATTTTGAATTTAATATATTGATAGTTTTTGGTGATTATATTGTGGATGATGTGTTTATTCATGGTGATGATCATGGATAGCATGGTTTAGATTGTGGTTTTGAATGGCGTGGTTTATGATATGAGTGATGATGTGATTGATTTTTGGGTGCATAGATAGGATATGGTTCATAATGTTGTGATGTATATGGATTAGTGTTTTATAATAATGTTTTGAATGTTTGGATATGATATGGATTAATGTGGTGATGAAAATGATGTTGACCATTTGGATATGATATGTGATATTGAGATATAATCAATACATATAAAGAAAGTGTAGAAGCAAAATAAATGTGGGAAAGGGATAAGAATTAGGAGACAGATGTCCACATAAACTAATGAATATAGGGTAAGAAAAAGGTAAGATGTGTTCATTGGTAATATGTGTTCATTAGTAAGGGCCTAATAAAACTAAAGTTAGATGTGAGTTAATGAAAATAATCCTATATAATACTTCACATGAGCACCCTTTGATTGAAAAAGAAGGTATCTTTGTCATTTTGTGTCAAGTAAGCTCATAGTCCCTTGATTTTAGAGAGGGTATGAAGGGAAAGTAGGTGATAGGTAGATGGTTGAATGGGAAATGGGTAATATGGTAACCTGATATGGGCTAACTTACCCATTATATAGGTGACCAAAGAACTATAATAGACAATTCCATGACTTAATGTGTATACTAATCGATATGGGAAGTCTACTAATGACATATATAAAATTTGATTACATATTACTTGCTTTGATTTGGGCATAGGGTTGTTTGTTAGTTTTGTTTTTTTGATAGTTTAGTGAAGCTGATCAATGTGAGAAGTTTCAAATGATTGTTTTAACAAACTTAACTTAACCATCCTTCTAGAGAGTGGTCTAAAGTTGGATTTTTATAGCTATCCTTCAAGGGAGCAGTCTATTTTTAATCAAGTTTAGTTGTTGGGAAACTATGCTTCAAGGGAATAGTCTTAAACACTAGAGATATAAACCCAAGTGATATTTTGGTATCCCAAATTGATTTTGAATGCTAGGTTTAGACATGGACTATTATACGTAGGCTTAGAGCTCTAATTTTATGGAGGTAAGAATTTAAGCACAAAAGGTTAATGATAGATGAAGGAAAGTGGTTTGAGAGACAACTGATCATGAGATTCCATCTAATTAGAGATGAAAATAATCCATGAGAACCATGCCATGGGTAGATCCATGGTATCCATGCTTAAGATTAGGCTATACCTATGATGGATAATCACATGGTCCTATGTTGTAATCAATTCTCCCCAAGAGGAATAGGGATAGGTAGGTGAAGGCAAGTGAAAGTCTCATAACCCAAGGGAAGAGCTTAAGTTAGACACAAAGGTGAGTTTTATCCTTGTTTTAACAATAGAAAGGATGAAAATGTGAAGCATTGAGAGGCTAAAGTTTTGGTTTGCCTTTGAGAGAATAAAAATGATAAGCTCTTGATCCATACTTATGGGTTATGATGTAGGGTGCAAGCCAATTGAAAGTAAACTTGCATCGTTTGCTTTTCTCCATATTAGTTACATGTTGGTTTTCCTTAAAGATGAGGTCTCTGATATTAAATTATCAATCTTTTAGGTATTTGTTGTATGTGCACTTGATTCATTCTTGATAGATATGAAGATGATTAAGTGTTATGAGGTGACGTTCATTAATGATTTTTAAATGTGTGATATTTTTTTGATAATAATCACTCTCAAAAATGATCTTGTGCAAGGATATGTGAAGAGAAGGAATATAGACTTTGAGAGGAAAGACTACCTCTACTTCAAAGATGAAAGGGAAATGGGTAGCACCTATATAGGTTTGAATGTTAGTGTGATAGGCCCATAAAGTGAAAGGGATATGCAAGTGCCAATTTTGACTTGAAGTACTTAATACTTTGGTTAACATTTTGTTGAGGGTTTTATTAGAGTCTTTTGCCTATCTATTTGCTTGGGAATGATAGGGTGAGGAAAAGCTTAACTTGATGCCAAAAGTGTCATAAAGACCTTAGAATTTATTATTTTTAAAATATTTTCCATTGTCAGTGATGATTTTATGGGGAACACTGAAGCAAAAGATGATATGGTGATTGATGAAATTGATAATCTTTTTGGCTTTGGTTGAGATAAGAGGGATGGATTCCACCTAGTTAGTGAAATATTTAGTTGTGGTAATGATATATTTGTGTCATTGTGATGAATGAGGATTGATTTCCCCAATAAGATTGAGACCCCATTGTGAGAAGGGCTAATAGTATTTAGATACTCAAAGGCCATAGGCTGGTGTGTGATGCAAATTAGCATGTTGTTGACATTTGACACACTTATTTAAATAATCACATCAATCTTGATTAAGGGTGCACCAATAATAGCCAAGGTGAAGGATACATTTAGTGATAGCTAGGCCATTAAAGTGTCCCCTATAGATTCTAGCTTTTCTTTGATAGTGTGGGAAGATTCATGACTACAAAGACAATGGAGAAGGAGGTTGTCAAAGCCACATTTGTAAAGGATTTTCCATAATATAGTATAACAAGAGGTACTATGAATAAAGGCTCTTTGATAATTCCTTGAAATGTTGGGAGGACTAATGTTGAGGTTAAGGTAGGTGAAAGTTTGGTCATACCAAATGTTAGAAGGAGATGATTTCATATTAAAAATGGTAGGAAAGTTAGAACTAATATATGAAAGTGTGATAAATCAATGTTTGGTGACTAATAATTTGGATTTAGTAGGTTGAGATAGGATTTGGGAAGCTAGGGAAGCCATCATATCTGCAAATTTGTTGGTAGATTGAGGAATTGACTAGATAAGGTAATGATCAAATGATGATAAGAATATGTCTATTAGTTATATGTACTTCAATAAAACATAATTTTTATATTGAGAATATTTGTTGACCTAGTTGATGACCAATTGGGATTCACCAAAGACATTGATGGTTTTAACCCCTAGGGCTAGAATGGTTTGAAGACCTATGACTAGGGCTTTGTACTTAGCCATGTTATTCATGAATTTAAATTAAAGTTTAAAGGAAAGAGGAAGGGGTATACCATTGAGTGTAATGAGAATAACTCTGGCACCCCCACCACAATGACTTTTGGAGCCATAAAAAAATATGGTCATTTGGTAGGTGGGTTGCTCCTAAGATAGATTTATGATGGACTCATATAGAAAAGTAAGAGGAAGAAGTTGATTATCTGGTAGAGGAGATTTGGCCAATTGGTTAGTGATGAGTTTCCATTTAATTAACTTTTGTTTAAGAAACTCAAGATCAAACTTATCTAGGAGCATGATCTACTCAACCATACACTAGTTTTGGTATGGTTTATAGTACTTGTACTGGAGTGGTTTAGTGTTAGTGATGACATAGTTTTTGTGATTAAGAAGGTAGTGATGGAATTTGGAGGCCATGAATACTATGGTGGGGCAAAGTTTCTTGGGATAAATATAATTAGTCTCATATTATATAAGTGTGTAGTTAATGTAGTAGATGGATTACTCTTTGTTCTATTCATCATGATGAGTGAGCATTACCCCTAAGGAATGGTCCATGGAAGATATATAAAGGTATAAGGGTTGGTATTCTTTAGGAGGGGTGAGGATAGGTGGAGAAATAAGGTACCCCTTAATTTAATCAAAATATTGTTGACAATCCTTGGTATACTTAAAAGAGGTGTCTTTATTGAGGAGATGGTGAAAGGGATAACATCTAGCTAATAAGAAGCAATGAATGGATTGAATTTTACCCTATAGGTTATGGAGTTGCTTAAGGCTAGTAAGAGGAGGCATCTCCAAGATTGATCTAACTTTGGTGGGGTATATTTTTATTCCTCAAAGAGAGATGATAAAGCCAATAATTTTTCTAGATAAGATCCCAAAAATACATTTCTTGGGGTTGAGCTTGACATGATAATGGATTAGCTAATTGAACATGATGGCACGAATGGCTAGGTGATCTTTATAGTGTTTGGATTTACCAAAGAGGTCATCCACATAGTCCTCTACAATTTTATGGATGAGATCATGAAAGATGTAAGTCATGGCACACTAATAAGTTACTCTAGTGATCTTTAGACCAAAAGGCATGAGCCTATAATAGAAGGTTCCCCATGGGGTGACAAAGGAAGTTTTATGTTGATCTTTGGGAATAATCAAGATTTAATTATATCTTGAGAAACCATCCATGAGAGATAAAATTTCATGACCAGTTGTAAGATCAATAATTTGGTTGATGTTTGGTAGAGGAAAGTCATCCTTTGGGCAACTGAGTTTGAGGTCACAAAAGTATATGCAAAAACAAAGTCCCCCTATGTGATTGGTGATAATAATAATGTTAGGAACCCATTATGGATAGTTAATGGGTTAAATGAAGTCGATGGATAAGATATGTTGAATCTCTTATTTAAAAATAAGGGCTATATGTGGATGCATTCTATGAAATTTTTTCCCAACCATCTTAACCTCAAGATAGGTGATAATGTTGTGGAGGGTAATAGAAGGGTCAATTCTAGGCATATCCTGATAGGACCAAGTAAATGCTATGATATAGTCATGAAGGAAAGAAGGGTTATCTTTTTACTATATGGAATTTAAGGATTGGCCAATTTTGATGATATGGGGGTTATCTTGAGTACCCAAGTTGACATTGATAGTGGATTCATTTAGCATTGTTTGGTTCTCAAGAGGAAAGGATTTATGGATAGAATAATCCCCCACACTGAGGTAGGTGAGAATGGAATCATCATCTTAACATTGGATGGTGTTGATGGTAGGATAATCTTGCTCTATCATTTTAGCATGGATGAGAGGAAGGATTTTAGTTTGGCCATCCTTTTGATAGGTCAGGGGGCCCAAAATAATGGTATTGATAAAAAAAAAGTTAGATGGGATGATCTCAAAGTCCTCAAATTTTGAGAGAGATGGGGTTGGTGAGGATGGATATTTTCATCGATGGTGGTGCTGGGTTTTGGTGATGTGGGTTCATCTAGTGGTATGAACCCAAGGATGAATAACTCATGAGGTTTTTGAGTTTTGATTATGGGCAACTTGTAAGGTCCCTATTCATAAAGTTCAAGGCCAAACCCCTTCCAAGAACATTTATAAAGGTAAGCTTTGGCAAAGGCTAGTTTTTTTAGATAAGAGAAATCGAAGGTGAATGGTTAGATGGATGAGGTAGTGGTGGGAGTGAGAAGTGGTTGATCAAGTCCTGATAGATGAAATTTTTTTTATTGTTGGGGAACGTAAAAAGGATGATGGTTTCAATGTTGGGATCATAAGAAGGGTCATTTTTGAGGTTCCCATATTCTTGTAGAGTAGGGAAAGCATCCAAGGATAAAAATGATACTCCCCAAAAAAGATATTTTGAAATGTGGATTTTAAGGGGTCATTTATAGGAATCTAGGAAGAAGGGATAGATGATCTAGTTGAAATTCATCACTATTATGGGTGGGAGTTCTATGGGTTTTGGCCGACGATGAGGTAGCATTGTTAGTAGTTGATGGTGGGGTGGATGAGGGAGGAATAAAAACATCTTTATGCCATCATGTCATATTTCAAGAGGTAAAGGGACTAGGGTCAAATTTAATGGTAATAACTTGACCTTTGTGCTTAAATTTAACACATTGATGTAAGGTAGAAGGGACATAACTCATGGCATAGATCCAAGGGAATCCAAGTAACACATTGTATTGGAACTAACCCTCTATAATGTAAAATAGTTCAAAAATGGTATAAGGTCCCAAGTGGATATGGAGGACAACTATCTCCAAGGTAGTGGCCATAATATCATTGAAGGAGTGAAGGACTATTGTACTTTCTGACATGATGTTCTTGGGTAGCTAAATTTGGTCATAAGAATGGGAATAAATAATGTTGATGATAGCTCCTCCATCAATCATCACCATTTTGATTTGGTTTTGATTGATATATGTAGTGATGAAGAGGGGAAGATCAAGATCCTTAGTATGAACAAAGGGTATTTCAGAATCATGAAATGTGATGAAGGTAGAAAGTTGGAGGTATCCAACAAAGGGTGCAAGAAGTTGAGGGTCATTTGATCAAACCTATATATATATATATATATATATATATATATATATATATATATATATATATATATATATTGTAGAGCCTATATCGGTGCCTGATGACGGTGGGTAAAGGTGATGATTAGTTCATAAATGCACATTTTCACTGGTATCTAGTGAATTTATTTCAACATGATACATTGGATGAAATCAAAAGGGTTGGAGGGAGAGGGTCTTAAAATGGACACTTTAGGTTTAGGTGGTGACATAAGTGAAGGTGTAGGTGTTTGGGTTTGGCTATAAGGTTGAGGGGTCAAAGGGTATATCCAAGGGATGGAGACTTTGGCTTTTCCCTTGTCCTTATATTGGGCCTGAGATTGGGTAACCATATGAATAGTGTGGATGGGGGGATTTGCCAAGTTTGATGGTTTCTTTAGTTCCTTCTCATCACTCTTGGGAGAGAGTGGGGGAGTAGGTAAATGTTGGAAAGGTTGATTTGGTGATGGGAAATGGGGGTAAAATATGTTCATCTAATAAGAGATCATCCTCCTCATATAGGTTATGAACAAGAGCTTGAAGAGATTTATATTTCTTTGTGTCATGTCCTGATGCCCTATGGTATGTATAGATCAAGTTATCATTGAACCAGGAGGGTTTGGTATTGGAAGGATATAATAGTTTGATAGGTGGTAAGTTAATGGAAGAAGTTTGTTAAAACCTTTATAGGATGGTTGAATAAGATTTTTTTAAAGGTGTTAGAGGTAATGGGTTTATAGTTTTAGGGATTGGAGCCTTCTTAGAAGTATTTTTCACCTTAGAAGTTGAAGGTAGTGGAATGGTTTTAGTTAGTGGATGAGATTGCTTAGTTATGGTTGGCTTTAGGGTAAATGATTTGAGAGTGGAATATTTGGATTATGAGGTATTGGATATAGGTGGGAAGGTGGAGGTAGATAATTTAGTTAAGAATGATAGAGAACTAGAAGGTTTGATGGGTGTAGGCATAGATAGAGAAAAGGGGGATGGTTTACTAGAAGAAGAATAGGTAGCTAGGATGGTAAAAGGACAGGGTGCTAAGATTGAAGGTAGGTTGGAAGGAGGTTGTATGGGTCTAGTTTGAGGTATAGGTTTGGGTAACTCTACCTTATTAATTGGTTTAACTAGTATTTTCTTTAGTTGACTAGATGATGTTAATTCCAACTTCAAAGAGGAGTGAGTACGGCTAGATGCAGGAAGAATTCCTAGATTCTTGATAGGTTTGGTAAGAGAAGCATAAGGTGATTTAACAATGTTAAATAGAGGTGGTTGGGATGGTTCACCTATGGTTTTAAAGGAAGAGGTGTTTGATGAAGAGGTAATAATGGGTTAAAGGGTGGATTCAAAGGAGGTCAAGGATTTAGATTTGTTTTGGTAAGGAAGCCCAAGATGATACCAAATGGTGGCCCTATCAAAGTTGGATTGAGAAGTGAACTCTAAACTTAGGACTAGTCTAGAAAAGGGATTATAGATGGATTTGGTTCCTTGGTCATTGGTTTCAAAGATTATTCCCCTAGGTGGAGAAGAGGGAATGGCTCCTCCATCCTTATTTTTTATGGAAGGTTCCAAAATTTGTGGTTAGATGGATGAGGTAAACTTCTCTTTTGGGATGGTTTCCAAAGAGGGAATGGATGGTTATATGATGGGGGAGGTATGTGTGGTGTCCTCAAGTGGAGAACATACATGGTTGCTTCCTTTGTTTGGGTGTCTAAAAGAATCGAGGGTAGTTCTTCCACTTTAATGGGTGGAGTCAAGGAAGAACAAATGGTCAAAGAAAAGGCTATCTCCTTTGGTATTTCCATCAAATGAGAGATAGATAAATCTAAGGTCTCATCAAGTGAAGAGATATGGGTGGTTGATTCCTTTGTTTATGTTTCCAAAGGAATAAAAAGTTAGTCCACTACTTTCATGAGTGAACTAGAGGAAGTAGTGGTTGTGGTTGTGGTTGTGGTTGTGGTAGTGGTCTCCTCAAAAATGGTCTCACTAATAATAATGTTGATGGTATGTGCCTCATGAGAATGAGATGATTCTAGTTTGTTGTCATGGTGATGGGTAGAAGGGGCATGATTGGGAAAAGGTTTATGGAAGATGTCAAGGGACTAATTAGGAGGTGTATTCATATTATCAAATTAAAGTTCTCCACTATCAATTAAGCTTTGGACAAGACTTTTGAAGGTATTACATCTATTAATGTCATGTCCTATAACCTGGTGAAAGGCACACTGGTCATTATTATTGTACCAATTAGGCACAGGGTGAGAAGCCTCAAATATTAGGTTGGTTTGATAGGTGGAAGTTGGATGAGGTTAGCTTTGATAAATTTTTCTAAAACTGAAGCATAAGACTCCCCTATGGGAGTATATTCTTTTGGAAGAGCTTAGTTTTAGTTTTGGTTTTGTTGATAGGAAGGGTTAGAGGAATTAGTTTAATGGGGTTGGTTGATAGTTGGTGGTGGAGAAATTTTTAGGATAGCTAAGTTTGAGGATGATTTTGTCTTGGTATTGGGATTACTATATTGGTTATTGGTTTTGTTGGAGGAAGGGCCATTATATTTAAAGCTAGAATTATTATTTTGTAGTTTTAATTTCCCTTCATCAATGGCTCAATTTTCAAGTTTATATGCCATGGTAAATGCCTCATAAAAAGTTATGAAAGTTTGAACTTGAAGAGTGGGGGAAATATGTTTAGCACAACCTCGAGAGAAGATATCAATCAAAATAGATTGGAGCAAGGAAGGAGAAAGAAAGCTAGTTGATGAGACCTTTCCCTCTAGCTATAAAATCAATAATTGATTCATCATCAAATTGCCTAATAGAATAGAGGTCAATAATAGAAACCTTTTTAGATATATTTACTGAGAAGTGCTCTAAAAATATTTGGGCCAGTTGGGAGAATGAAAATATGGAGTGCTTAGTGAGAACACTATACCAGTCAAGGGTTGGTCCTGATAGAGACATGGGGAATGTATGAAGGAGGAGAGCATCATCATATGTAATCACTAACAAGAATGATGAAATGCTATTAAATTTTGTTAGGGATCCTCCTTGCCTTAAAATTTAGAAAACTTGGGTAATTTCCATTAAGGAGGATAAGAATGGATAGGAATAGATAGATGGATGGATTCATTATAGATTTGATTATAAAATAAAAGGTTATGAGACCCAAAAATAGATGACTCCAAGTTGGTCATTTTATCCATTAACATCTTGTCTAAATCTATTTGAGGTTGGGAGGCTACATAATTAGGTGGTAAGCTTTGTTGAGGTTGAGTGGTATCAATGTATGAATAAGTGACAGAGGGTGATGAAGAAGCCACATATTGGTAAGTAGTCATAAGAGGTTGGAATGGTGACACATAAGAATTGATTGGCACAAACAGTTAGGTGGAAGGTACTATGTATCCTTTTGGGTTAGAAACATATGGGTAAGATGTTATGGTTACTTGTTGGGGGGTTGATATGGGGTGATTTATAGTATGTTAAGGTTGGTGGATGGTGGTATAGATGTAGATTGGGTTGGAGGTATGAAAGTGCTAGTTGGTTGTTGGTGGGTGGTAATTCTAGTGCTAATAGGTGGAAGTGTTTGAGGTATGTAAAGTACCAAAATTTGAAGTAGGGTAGAGATTGGTGGGTTGGTTAAACTAAGGGGAATGGTATAAATAGGGGTATAAGATACCGCCATGGTAGGAGTATAAGTAATAAGAGGTAAAGTTAATCCAATGTTTGAGGTATTAGTTGGGGCAGTAGGTGTTTGGTTACTGGTTGGGATGTTGGATAAAGCTTGGGGAGTCATAGCAGGTGGGATATTGGAAGAAGAAGAGGCTTGGGTGAGCATGGGTTGGGTTAAGGTTGCACCCACCAGAATATGGGAAGGCATACCATAGGGAGGATCCATGGAAAGAACTGAAGAGAGGTACAATTACATAAGATGTTAAGGTAATGTTGAAGAACCATGGGGTTGTTATTAAATAATGCAATGAAATATACATCACCCTCAACATTAATTTGAATCCTGGTAGGAGGGGGAGAAAAATGAGGGGAAGCCTCAACATCAGAAATATACTCCATGGAGGTAGAAGAAGAAGGTGGTTGTTGGTTGGTTTGATTCTTCATCTATTGTCTATTAAAGACCATGAGAGGAAATAAGAAATAAAATGATAAAACTCACACCCCAAACAAAGAGCAAGAAAAATAAAATAACTCAAGGAAATTCAATCATACACTACAAGTGCATTTAATCTTAGGGTTCTTTTTTAGATCACTTTTGGCTTATGCCTTAGAAATTATGAATAAGAAATTTGGCTTGTAGATCTGGTACTAAAGAGGAATTATAAGGTTGGTTTCAGGTTGTGTTTAGGTGCTCAAGAGAGAAATCTATGTTGAGCTTTAGTACATGGCTTGGTATTAGGACCTACCCCCTCACTTCACACACTTTAGAGATAGGGGTGTTAGGTGATTAGTGAAAATATACTAAATTTCATAGTTTATACTCAATCAGAGAGCTGAGTTGGTTCTCCCCTTGGTAATAACCACCAAGTAGGATTGTTTGGAAAGGGTAAGGTTTACTACTAGGTGATGAAATCCTAGTGGGGCCTTGTCTCAATTTTTTTTTGATGTGTTAATTGATTATGTGGTTTGGATAAGTGTGTTATAACAAAATTGAAATCTATGATTAATTACTTTGACTTTAAATTGCTAGATGAACTAAAACAAGCAAGTAATCAATGTATGCAAAAGGTTTATTTTAAGCCCAGAAGAAATTCATATTTTGTTGGCTAAGAATAGAATAAAAGAGGAAAAAGGGATGTTAGGGTCCCACTAGGTGTGCCAAAATGTTTTTCTTAATTTCACCTCATTTCTTAATTTGAAAACAAGTAAGAAACTAGTAAAAAGGGTGTGTAAAGGAATACCTAATAAAAGTTCACGTGTGATCTAGATGATGGTGAAAACTCCTCTTTGGATTGGAAAGAATAACTTACAGATGATAAAAACACTATAAAAGGGGGTTGTTAGCAAAAATAGTTGAGTGGATTGCCTAACATGAGCTAGATATAGGAAGCATATGCTTGTTAAGAGGTAGTGGAAGCAACTATTTATAACAATTAAGTTGATGTAGATGAAAAGAAAGAATATTTTCATTCAATAACATGAAAGTAAATGTATGAAAGAAGAAATAAATAAAATTCCTATTAAAAAATGATTAAAATATCAAAAGCAGGTTGATACTCATGGTAAAATAGTTGGGGTTAGGTTTAAAAAATTAGAGAAGTCTCTATAAATAGATAAGAACAAAGAAAGTCTGGTTTGGTTGAGGTAGAGGTGTTGAAAATAACTTGTTATTTTTTTCCATAATAACCATCGATGGTTGGGTGAACCTTTGACAGTTATCCTAACCATTAGTATTAGTGTAACCATTGACAATTAAGGTGATCATTGACAGTTGGGCTAACCATTGGTGGTTGCCTGCGTGTTTATGGAAATACTTGAAAAAATAATTATAGATTAGATAAATGCTCAGGTAGGAATTGGAATATGGGTCTGGTCAAAGGTGAGAAGCTGAGAGATAAGTTTGATTAGGTTAGGGGCATTATAAATGAAATCAAAACAAAGAAATAATTACAAAGTTACATGTAACTTACTAGATTATTGATGGTGAAAGTCTAGAGCAATTTGGCTAGAGTGATAGTACTTGGGCCTCAAGAGAAACTCAAATAGAGGTTTGGATATCCATTATTTCTCCTTGATTACTAAAGGAAGGTTGGATACCTATGTGTAAGAAGATTTGATATCTTAGACATGGATCTTATTCACCTCCTACACTTTTCCTTTTATAGGATGAAGTTATTAATTATGTAGGAAGAAGTTGATAATTATGATGGAAGATAAAGTTGCCTATTGTGATGATTTAAATATTATTATCACCACATAATGGAAGTTTCTAAATTATGTCATGCTTATCTTATACATAGCTAGAATTTTATTTAAAGTACGTTTGATGACCTGACCATCAATGGTCAGGCTAAACATTGATGATTAGGTTGACTATCAGTGGTAGAGTACTTAAGGAGAAATGGGTGAAGATAGATTTAAAAATTGGTTGATAAAGGGGGTGTTTAAAGGTTTAAGTTAGCAATGGAGCTTAGTTAACTAGGTGGTCAACTATCTTTAGGGTCAGGTAGGGATCAAAGGAATTTTTGACATCTAAAACTATCATGTGTAGTTTTTGAGTGTCTACACCGTCATCAAACATCATGCAAAAATGGATAGGTTAGTCTAGTTTCACACTACATAATTTCATTTAGGAGGCCTCTAAAAGCCAAAGGATCACATAGACATGTAATTATTCATGCTTAAATTATGTTCTAAAAATTTTGTATCTTGATGAGTTAGATATATCAAGATATAGGTCTTTAAGTTTGAACTAGTAGAATGAGAGGTTTATGGGGATGTCAAATAAAAGTCATAGTGAATAGATATTTGACTTTAAAAACCCTAAAGGATCCTAAATATTAAATAAAATCTGAAAAGTGTTAAAATCTTGCTTGATCAGATCATAGATCAATGGCACGTGGGTAGTCAATAGGTCAAAAGGTCCCTCAAATAAGATTAATAATCTACATTCAATCAAATCAAAAGATCCAATGGTGAGTAGGTGAAGATGATGTCAGTGGCTCATAAATATCTAATAGAGTTTGTTAAATAGTGCATCAAATATTAATGATGAGCTCAAAGTCAATAGGTCAGTGAATCCTAAAGACAAGCAAGAAACTATCAAGTGTCATGACCATGATAACTACTAGGTAAATAACTAGTATGCATTTGAGCTGTATAAAGGAAATTCAATGGTGCATGATAAATTATATTTAATGGTGCTCATCTAATCATGGGGATGTTGATCAATAGTAGATATCAAAATTTGAATCTAAGAGACTTCAAGTAGAGTTTGAATGTGATTTAGGTTGAACCAAGAGTAAATGTTTCAAAGGGCTATGTCATCATTAGATCTTAGTCAAATCCTATCAAACAGACGTAGCCATACAATCAAGATTACTAATATTGAGGCTCTATTTCTATTAAAACTTAGAGGTAGAATAGGTTTGTTTAAACCTAATATATTTCAAGACAAGACTATACAACCTATAGTTATTCATTAACATATTAACTATAGGAAAACTAATAATTGGATTGGTTTTCAATCTATTGTAAAGATCCATATTTGGGTTGGAGTAGATGCACACATAAATTAGATATTTTGGAGTGTCTCATCCTTTAACATAGTCATATATTCAAAAAAAAAGTACCTATGGTTTCCCAAAGTATAAATAAGCATGGCTCTGTCAGATCCATAGATATGAATATTTTGCCTTCACAATCAAGTCAAGTAGAAGGTGGTGTAGATTCCCAAGATGGATATCTAGCAGTTAGAGAAAGTAGTTAGAGAATTTAATATATTTTCAAGGTTTCTAATAGATTTTTTTTGTGATGAAATCATGACTTATCATCTTTAGCAAACTATCATTTTCTAGTGTATTTTTCTCAGCCAATAAGAAGATTCAAGGGTTATTAGGACAAATGAAAGTTATCTTGTCTATGATATATTAACCCTAATTTGATCAAAATATGGTGGATAATTTATTGAAAGATTTTGGAAGATCATTTAATGATTTGGTATGGAGTTTTCACTCTCTCTACCCTTTCTCTTTATCTTCCATCTTCTTCAACATGGTAACTCTCCCTCACTTAGATTCTAAACTCTCACAAGGACTATTTGATTTTGAAGATCAAAGGACTCTCTAAGATATATTATCAAGATATGCTCATCTTGATTAGGCTAAACCCTATCAAATTTTTTAAAAAACTTCCTCTTAATGTAATAAAATACTTTCTTTACCTATCTCTTGCCTTGGATTAGTGTTTAGTGAGTTGTGCATGATGGCCTTGTGAAAGATATTCTTCCATATCCATTGTCCTCTTTACTTGCCTCTTCTAAGGTGTTTTCAAGAAATTATAGGTCTAGATAAGGGTTATGTCTAAACTTATTCTATAGAACACTTATAAAATGAGCTAGATTGTGATGTTGTGTGAGTTAGCATTATCTTCTATAGAACTAGTGTGGTTCAAGCTTATGGGAGTTTCCCATTTTTATTTGGTGCATCACCTTGTTAGTTTTCTTAGGAGCCCTTTCCCAATTTATAACCCTTTTATTATTGTAAACATTAGTATAGGTGATCCATCAAGATGAATCTAACCTTCTCCAAAGGTTTAACCCCACCATAAGATACCCATAGCCTAGGGTTGTTTTGATATTGTGACAAGGAGTGGGAGAGCCTTAATAAATCCTCCACAAGGGTGAAATATCATGTCATAATAGTAGCCTCAATGTTAGTACATGAATGATAATGAGGGAGAATTTCAAGTCTTGGTGGATCAAGGAGGGAATTCTCCTTACTTGACATTAGAAGATGATAGCTTCATGCAAGTAAAACCAAGTGAAGAGTGTAGTAATTCAGGAGTGAGATTTGTAAACTACCAAATGGAGGATATATTTGTCCTAAATTAGAACACATAAATTAAAACCAACAAAAGCTCAAAGAAGAGATATTATGTATATTATCAAGATGTGTATAGACGTATAAACAACCCCCTTTAAAGGTAATGAGGTATGGATACAAATATGGCAACCTTTATAAGTTGTGCACCTCTTTAAAATTAGAACTTGGAAAACGTGGTCAAACCTTCATTGCCTCAAGATCAAGGTACTAAATTTCCTCCAAGGATGCAAGCAAAGGATAGTGTCTCCCATTTGAATATTATTTACTCCTTGAAGAACACAAAAGCAAGCATATACCTTTGTTAGGTACTCCATATGCTTGGTCAAAAGGAGTTACTCCAAGAGAAGTTGTCTTAACTCCACATTTCTTCACAACCAACAAAGTATATTGGTATAACCCTCATAAATTCACATATGAATATTATTTAACCTTATACCAAGTCTGAAAAAGCCCCACCTTTCTATCTTCCCTCATTGTGGGAGATACGTTGGTCCATAATTGCATTATGGATAATGGGGCAAGCACTTCAGTCATGCCTAAACTAGTTACAAACAAGTTGGGCTTGAAGTATGAGCCTTATAACAAAGGAGTGTTGAATATTGATGGAACACCAGCCAAGTATATAGGGATCATCAAATGATTGAAAGTGTTCTTGAATAAATGACCAAGTTTTCCAATTCTACAAGGCATAATGGTGGTGGATGTACCTGTACACTTTGACATTTACCTATCAAGATATTTTACTACCAAGATAAGAGGGTATGTTTCTATTGATTGGTATTTATTGTATTTTAGAATTAGGTATGGATATAAAGTGATAATAAGATCACAACCATTAACCAATTTCCACATTGAACCATATGCTTAAACTAGTTTCAATCAAAATTACACTATCAATGAGTAAGAGGAACATGTCATAGATGATGGAGCATCTTCCCCTCTTGTATGTATTTTTTATCTCTTCTTAGATGAATATGACACTTATAACTATGATTATGATCCCTATGATTTCATTTAAGAGATAGGTCTTGGCACATATATCATTCATGATGAGGGTGATGAGTATCCTAAGATAATTCTTGATGATCCTCTTCAACAAAATGCATGGGGTAACTATTTTATTCACATATATGATGATGAGTTTCAAAGCATAATAACATGGTAATGAATATGGTGCACTTTTACCTACCCATGATGAAAATTTTTAAGAGTGTGATACTCAAGAAGAATATGATGATCTATGGAAGTAGTACCATGCCGTAGTATAATATTTTGAATAAGTAAGTGACCCAACTCTCCATCCTAAATAACATGAACTTGATAGTAAGGTCACTGGTGGACCTAATGAACATGAAGAGGAGTGTCAAATCACTTTCAATTAGACTACAATCTTGAAGGAATGAAATCAAGTTAAGATATAAGTTTATGTGGTTTAAAAGGAGCCTAAGCCTCAATCTGACATTGACTCACTTGAAAACATGATTGGATATCAAGAAGGCAAGTATGATGGTCCTAGACATCAAGTATATCATGGTCTAGATGAAGGTGAAGTTGAGAAAGTTTTCATGACTCCCAAGAAGTAGATTGACAAGCATCACATGAGCATGATATAGATCAAGTAGGTTTCACTATCAAGTAGACTTCAAGAGGAGCTAAGAGGACAATTAAAAGGAGTTTCAAGTGATTCCCTTGAAACTAGTAGAGACCCCATGAGTGTTAAGTCCTTTTATCACCATTACAATCAAATTTTCTTTGACAAAAACCCATCATATGGTGACTTGTTCTCATGGAGTAGTTCTGACTAAAGAAACATTCTAGTTAACCCTATTAAAATTAAGAGGAACTATTTCATCCCATCAAACATGTTTTGAGGTTTGTACTTAGTAAGTAAAATGTGTTGTTTCAAGTCTTTTATGTGTGATTTTCCCTAAATTCCTTGAGGATAGTGTTTGCTTCTTATTGTGTCGTTTGGTGCCAGTTTGAAATATTAATAAGGTATATGAGTTTTAGATTGTAGCATAAGAGTGACTCCATTTCCCAATGAGAGGATAAGGACACTGATCCATTAGCATTATAGTCATGCTACCCCTATGAATCACCAAATTATTGACCAAATTTTGAGTTTAATTCAAAATTGGTCACCCCATCTATTTTTAAACTTTATAGGGTTGTCAAAAACTTATCATGGTCTAGTCATGGTCTTAAATAGTTCTACATGGTCATATTTGTCCTTGTCTAATATTGTCTAAAGTTTGGTCTTATATTCACTTATCTAATTCTAGGGGTCAATTTCAGGGTCTTGAAATTATCAAACATGATCAAAGGTTTAGTATGGTTTAATTTAATTATATAAGGTTATTAAGGTGTCATTAAGATCATAATATCATGAATTAACCTTGTATTTGGCTCTTATACTTAAAAATCATAATTTGGCCACCTTTTAGCCTATGTAGAGAAGTTGCACATATCATATTTAGATAAAAACAATTCAAGAAGACTCATAACATGCTTGATGTTATAAATGCGTCAAATAATGTTCAGGGATAGTTAGAGACTGACAACATTTACATTTCAATGCCTAAACTAAGCAAAATGACACTTTATAAGCACTTTTGGGTACTTGTAAGACCTTGGAGGATCATTTGTCAGTTGGAAATAATTTTAGAGTGTTTTTGGGATCTCTTAAATAATTTTTATGCTTTGGATAAATTTTTAGGTTGAATAGTTACTTCAAGCATTCTTTCTCCTCCATCACTACCTTCACAAGCTCAGAAGGGTAAATTTGAAGTGAATGGTATGACCAAGAGAGAGACTTAGGAGCTAAAAATTTGGACATTGTTAGGAGTCATATTAATATCTAAATCAATAGAATTAGTTTGCATATTAATGGTCCATTATTTATGAAAAATTGCTAAGAGTGATAGCAGGTTACTATGTCCTATCCATCTAAGTAGGGTCTATTCTTGCATTTGTTTCTCCACTTCATAATTTGATGGAGAAAAATGGTTTTCAAGGATATTTTTATAGGTCAAGGATATTTTTTCCATGGTGGTTTTATCAGCTAACTCATCTCTATGAAGTGTCTTCACTTGGAGGAAAAGTGTCTTGATGTACCATGTGTTTCAATTAATCTTACTGCAAGTTATTTATCATATTAAGAGGTTATAAATTCTTCATAAATCATGTAATACCCATAAAATTCATGTATTTCATATGATATTTGTCTAATATGTGGTTCTTGTCCATATTCATCAAGTTTGATACTCTTTGGGGACATGTTATGTGTTATGTAGTCCATTACATGTTTGATTTCCAAAATTGGCTCAAATATTAGTGATATATCATAGTCTAATATTATAAGATAATATTTCACTACTGGAAGCATGAAAAGATGAATATGTTAGTCTATGTACACCCTCCATTGAGAGTCATAAGTGTTTCTCCCATATACAATCCTGTACGGACTGTAGAGGTAGGTGGAAGATGTCATAATGCTATGACATAAAGAATAAGCCATGAAGAGAGATGAATTTGATCCCTAAACATGTGTATAAGTATTAATTGGATTATTAAGGCATGAATGAGTTCATGAGAGACTCTAAGACTACACACAGATCTTAGCATGAGATAACTATACCTACATGACTGTATGGACTATAAGGACAAGTGAAGATGATATGATGCATGGTCAAAGGACCTATGATATATGGATAAGTGTTGGATAAGGACATAAAATTTGATATAATTTTAAAATGGTTTAGGAACTTAAATTATCTCTCTAAGTAGTCTGTTTAAGTAAAAAAAATTGATAGGCCCCAGGCCTATTGGTCCTCTTCATGAATCGAAAGCTAATTGCCATCCAATAAGGCAGATTTAAATAAGAAGACTAACCTCAATACAAATGAAGGAGAATTCATAAATCATAATAAACATCTAAGTGTTTTTAAGAGACAATAAAGGTCAAATAGGATCGAGTTCATGGTCAAATAGTTACCTATAGGATTGTGTATGGAATGGAGAAAGCAAATATTGCTTTAAAGTGTTAAATGAAGCCTATGAACTCTATATATATATAGTGAAATAAACTCCTTTGATTTGAATCCTTCAAGCATCATGGCAAGTGAGAGGACTAAGTTTTCAACTTAATGCTCAAATAGCCCTCTAACACCTATAGGTTGCTAATGACACAAATAATATCAAACCTAAAGAAATAAGGCAAAGGTGTATGTAATAGCTCTAAACCTGTTTTGGATTATCAAAACAAATCTAATAGTCACTAATAGGGTTATTGGTGTGAAATTAAGTTCTAAACATAGAATACAATCAAATAATCCCTAAAGGCCACTTATAGGCCTATTTTAAGGATCAATCCATTTCCATGCTGAAGAGAGGAGCAAAGGTATACAAAAAACACTAAAACCTATTCCATGTTGATAATAATTCATATGAACATATAAAACTCAAAGGGAACATGATGAGATTAATCAAATAGAGACCTAAATCATGCACACATAGTCAAGCAATAAACTACAAGTATGCCTACGCTTTATGAGCTTTTACTTGATTTGAGGAAAGGGTGAGGACTATGAATAGGTCTTAGAGAAATAAAAATCCATTTGGGAATAGTCCATAGTGCAATAAAGATCTAATATAACCCTCAGACTTAATATCAAGGGTATACATAGTCAAAACTCTATTTTATACCTAATGAGTTTAAGCCCACACACATGTCTGCTTGCCTAATTGAGTGAAGGCCATATATCTAACATTAAAAGAGAATTTTTATAAAAGGAAGACCTCTTGAAGACATATAATGATGATAATGTGATCTTCATATATCCATTTAGGATCATCCATGATTGAAAGGAAAGAAAGAAAGGTTAGTTTGACCTCTTAAGACTTCTCCAAGCTTCCTTCATGCAAGCTTGAACTTCAAGAATAGTCTTCCCATACTTGGTAAGACTATGAAATAAATGTATAAAAAATATTAGTTTTTTGAGGAAGTATTATAGTATCCACACAACATTATTGAGGCATAATTTTATTGTTTTGGTCCAACACTTGCTTGAAAAAAGACTAAGACCATCAACCCCTCTGAAATGGCATATTTACAACTCAAAGAATACCTTCTCATACTCAAATTTTTTTTGAGGATTTAAATGAACCCCAATTGTGATTTTATGTGATTTAAGGGTCCCCTAACAACAATATGTTTGCATTAAGATACATAAAGAGAATCTATTGCTTATGAACAATCTTTAAGATCAAAACATGTTTAAAACCCTCTTAAAACCCTGATAGTGACCAATCAATATAAATAGACATATAAATAACATTAACAACATATTTTTATCCTAAAAACTCTTGAATTTTTTTTAATACTCTAAGTAGGTTCTCCACATTTATCCTTTTTGTACTTGTAGTTGTACATACTACAATAAAGTCCTTATTTTACATGTTTTTTAGGGGTTTTAAGAAAAAGAGAAATTTAAAATCATTGGAGGAGGTAATTTGGGATGTTTTACACCTATTAAATCCAAAAAAATATGTACAATATATTTTGGAGGTGGTAAAACAAGGCTTATTTTCCAAGGCAATCTCAAACATGCCTAAAATGAGACTAGGTGGTAAGGTCATTTCATGGTTCTCACACTTCCACATGGTCTAAGGACCTAAAAATTGGTGAGAAGGTTTGTGATATCCTAGGTAAAGTCAATCAAATTTTTTTTGGTGATTTCACACGTGTGGGATAAGTCTAGAATAGGAAAACAAGGTTCTAGGCAAATAGGCCTAATTAAAGAGAGAGAAAGGCAACAAAATAGATTTCTACTTAGAATCTATACATGTAATTTTACATGAATATGTAAGTAAATAACGGGTCTTATAATATGTTTTTTTTTAGTACACTCTATACATTATCCTACACAATGAGGTTTACATGTTTTTAGGGCTATAAAGAAAATAGGCATAGTGAGAGCTTGAGGAGAAAAATGAAGTTTTGGGAGTTGTTATAGGAATAAAACTAGTTTTTTTAAGATATTATAAGATATTTTAAGATCATCCATTTATAAAGAGTGACTTGGAGAAGATGAACTTGAGTTTTGGGCCACTTGGACCAAGCTAGGCATGGGAAATTAAGAGTTTCAAGACACCTATGCATATGAATGATGAAATGTTATATCAAGGGAGTTTATTAATGCATGTTAGGTGTCAAATAATTTTTTTTAGATTAATTTCATGGTTAATTCATTATTTATAAGCCCATTTTATATTTTTCTTATACAAGGGTAGTTTTTAAGAAGCTAGTCAAGGTGTCAATCCAAGTTCTAACTCCTACGCCACATGGAGGGTTGAAACATATTAAAGAGTGAGACATGTATTTGAAAGTATGTTTATGAATATTCCATAAATTCCTTTATTATTTTAACTCATTAATATACTTGTCAATATTCTTCTACTATGCCCTTCTCTCTCTCTTCATAATTCTCTATATAAGCAACCACTTTTGGATTTGTTATCAATCCACATATGGTATAGCAAAGCCTTGCTAGTTTGCATATTGATTTTGAATTTGAATAAAATATTTCAAGATATTTTTTATTTCTCAACTTCTTGTCCAAGTGTGTGAATTAGTCCATATTTTAGTGGCAAGTGATACTCATCTCTCTTTATGTTCATCTTACTCTTTCATGTTTTGTGCAAGTAGTCTACCCTTTAACATGTCACATGAAGTGTAGTTAGTGTTATTGTATTTATTTAAGTGTAATAAACATTACTAGTGTATAAAATTATACCTATTATTCATCCATATTTATAAATTCATTGCATCTTACCTCCATGTTGAAATACTTATGTTAGAGAAACCTTGGATGTTGCGATCAGTTTTATGATTCACTCTTCATAGTGCAAGTTCATGGTAGTATTTTAGAGTTAAAATTGGTTCATAACCTCATTATATTATGTTTATTTCATGTTTTTCTCTTCCTTTTCATACCAACAAGTTAGTAGCATAGGTGATGAGCTTTACCAGATATATCAAGGGAGTTATCCCTATCAACTAGAGGTTTACCCCCACTATAGACAACCCATAGGTATAAGGGTAGTCCCATTATTTAACTCAATTTTATTAGGATTGCAATACCTCTCCAAGGGTGAAAAATTAAGTGACAATAATTAACCAATAGGTTAACCCTAATAACAATATGAGAACATTTAGATTTGTGACATGATAAGTTAAAAGGTTATGTTAGCCATATATTGACCACACATATCCCTATATACTCTATATGTTAAGGGCATGGCATGCATCTACCCTTCAAAAAAATATTTTCCTCAATATTAATATATTTGTATGCTTTTGTATGAATGTTTCATCTTTGTTGGTCAGATTCTACCACTTAATAAATACTCCTTGATCTCCCTTATTTATATCTTCTTATTACATGTCTGAAGAATATCCTCGGGTTATATAATGACTCTTGCCTCCTAATCCAACTTTATAAATTCAATATGGTTAGATACTCTCTATTTTAATTACCTTATTCAAGTGAGATACATGAAATATAATAAGTATGTGTGTAGATTGAGGCAACTCTAGCTTATATGTGACACTGTTAATTTGATGCAGGATTTAATAAGGGCTGTAATACTTAGGAGAAAAATTATTATCCTTTTTATAATAATTAAATTTAATTTAATTATATAGTTGTAGGTACACAAATACCCTCTTTCCAAGTTCAAAATTTCCTTTCACTATGGTGTTGATTCCCTTGTAGCTTCATTTGGTTATGTATCATTACCAAGTTCTCATTTAGACTAGTTATTACCTCTTAGTGTTTAATGTGTTATTCCATTTCTCAAACCCTTGGATGTAACCTTAAGAATGAGGTGATGGAAGGGGGTTGGTACCCATGTAATTCCATAAATGGAAATATTTTTGAGGTATGTAAGTACTATACCACCATTCTTCTAGTGATACCCAATGATCGCATCTCTGAGTTTTATCTAATAAAAGTGACAAAGATAAAACTATACATATTTTTGACCACCTTAATTTATCCATACAATTGAGAATGATATAATGGGATATTATCCAACTGATACCAAACATTATAATAAAATAGTCCAAAGTCTACTAGTATAGACATGATCACAATTACTTACTATGAGTTTGGGGGTACCATGTACCTTTTAAACTATTTCTAGAAAATAAAATGTTATTATACTTACTATAACTGGATAAGATAAGTAAAAAACATGGGCATATTTTATGAGCCTATCCATGATAACCATGATAAAAAATTTACCATTCAACTTAGGAAACCTTATTATGAAATCCAAGGAAATGTCCTCATACCTTTTTCTAGGAATATATAAGGGTTGCAAATTACTTGGGGTCTTAATTGTCTCATGCTTGTTTTGCTGACATATCATGCAATTGACAATAAATTTATAGACATCTCCATTGAGTCCTTCCCAAAATAAGTCTTTCTTGATTCTATGATAAGTTTTAAATAATATTGAATGCCCCTACTGGAGATGCATGGATATTTTTAATGACTTTGGTTTGAGGGAATAACTATTGCAATTGTACAACTTATCTTTTTACCATAGAGCATTCCATTTCCACACAAATTTGTCTAAGATATTAGAGTCTTTATAAAGCTTCTGAAATTAGGATATATGTATCAATGTCATTATCTCTTTCTGATATTACCTCATCCACCCAATTTGTATACCATATGGGCAATGTGAATAAATTTGACTCTATGTACCCATCCCTCCTATATAGTGCATCTGCTACTACATTATCCTTTACTTTCTTATATATGATTTTAAAGTAAAATTCAAAAATATTGGTCACCCATTTTTGTTGTTATTCATATGACAACCTATGTTCTAAGAAGTATTTTAGACTATCATGATATGTCATCACATTAAAGTGTTTACCCATTATATAAGGTATTCATTTTTTGACTGAATGAAAAATAACCATCATCTCCTTCTCATAGCAAAGATTTAAAAAATTCTTACCTTTGAGTTGATGAGATTCAAATGCCATAGATCTTCCTTCCTACATGAGTACTTCCCCCATTAAATAATTTGATGCATCACATTCAACAATAAATTTATTTAAAAAATATGGGGTATCTAAAACTAGAGTAGTACACATGGCCTCATTAATCTTCTCAAATTCATTGGTAGTAGCTTCATTTCAGTGGAAGTAATTTTTGAAAAAAATTAAGTAGTGATACTATGTTGCCATAATTTTTCAAAAAATAATGCTAGTAACCTATCAGCCCTAAGAATCCTTAAAGGTTTTTGAGGTTTTTTTTAACCATGCAATCTATTATGGCCTTGATATTATGAGGTTCTAATTTGATGTTTTCATGTAAAATAATGTGACACAATTAATCCACCTCTTTTACTCCAAAATCTTAGTTTGAAGGTTTTGTGTAAATTTGATGTTGTTCTAAATTTATTATTACCTGATTCACATGTTATGTGTATGATACCATATTGTATAATATACTAGGATACCACCAAAAAAATAACAATATAAATTTCATAGAAAAAGTCTAAAGACATTGTTCCTAAAATTTTAAATTGTAGATGGTGCATTTATGAGACTAAAAAACATTACCAAAAAATCATAATGACCCTCATGAGTTCTAAAAGTTATCATTTGTTATAGTCATATAAAATGCAAAAGTTGGTAACTTGATTGTGGATTGTGACACCCAAGCCATATGCACCTCTTGATTAATCTCATGACCCTCATAAGCATCTTTTCACTAATTCTCAGTCATTTGTAGCCTTCCAGACTTGATCCCAACTAAGTCAGACCCCTTTTTCCATGACTAATCCGTCCCCCCAAGCCCTGTCAGCTCAAGACAATAGTGCCACACTTAGACTATAGTGATAGTGCCACTCCTATCCACTTTTGGTACTCCTATTCAAGTGCAATTTTTGCCCCAATGGTTAGTTTATTCTATTTCCCCATCCTTCTCCTTGTCAATCTAATGTGAGCACATTCAACCCATGACCAATAGAACCCTATAAAATCCCATTCAAAGATCATTTGGAAAGGGGTTGATAATTATCACTAAGCAAGCAAGAATACAAGCAAGACTATTCAAGCAATCTTCCCTATTCTCTACATACAACTAGTCAATAGACTTAAAAACTTATTCAAATCTTTACACCAGTTCTTAGCCACCTCAAGTATATATAGTTTAGCCTTTTACATATTCACACACTTTATTGCACAAAACACATCAAGTGGGGGAACTACATATGACTTGATCCCTCTTCAGAGTATTGGTATGTAGGATGTGTGCCCACACAAGGGGTGTGGATACATATTTAGTGAATCTTACATTAATCCCCCTCTTTCTCAAAATTGATCAAAGAACAATGGAATATAGGGTTTTAAGATATTCTCTATAGGGAGATATACAAACTTCCAACTACCAAAACTTCATAGACAAGGTCACACAAACATAGAGAACAAAACCCAGAAAGCTCAAATCTCATAAATAATAGTAGCAGAGGTAGACTACAGTGCTGATGCCACTCTTATCCACTTTTGTAACTCCTATCCAATCATAAAATGAAGATCAAATATTAGTTTAGATAGTGTCCCAATCTTGCACAATGAATCTCAGACCATGTCTCAGCCATATCAGTCAATTTTTAGCTAAGTTGTATTTTCTCCCTCTTATTACTATTTTTAGAAAGGTCAAAATTGTAATATAACTTTAAAAAATTAGTATATTAATTATTGTATATTTATTTACTAATTTTACTACTCAGACCCTTTAACTAAATTAAGAATAATATACCCAATATTCTAAAAAAATTAAATCATTTGGTGAACCTGACTTACTTCATTTATGCATAAAAACCCTATAAACCCTAGGGTAAATTTCTTACTAATTTTTTCCTATATTTTTTTGATTTTTTACTTGCATAATAAAATAAAAAATAACATTAAATTTTAAAATTTCATAGTAATTTTAAAATAATTTTATTTCAAACCCTAATTGCCCATACTAGGTCCCAATATTTTTTTAATAATTTAATAATATTTTACTACCATATAAAAATCAAAAATAAACTTTAAATTTAAAAATTCAATAGTAATTTTCAAAAATAATTATTTTTCAAAACCCTAGTTACGTTTACTAGGTCTCTTTAAATAATAAATTTTCTAATAATTTTTTTGATTTCTTGTTTGCATATTTCCCTCAGAAATTTACTTTAAATTTCAAAATTTCATAGTAAGTTATCAAAATATTTATCTTTCAAAACTTAGTTGCCTACACTAGATCCCATTGCTTCTTGAGGTATCACCTTACATGTTTGTGAGTTTCACATCCTTTTTATGCAATTTCTAGTTAACTATTTTTAGGACTTTACATTTTCTATATTTAGTAATTTCATTTTCTAGCACTTATTAAAAATTATTACAAAAAATTCAAACAAATTTTAATTTGTTTTCCTACCTTAACAATGGCCCAATAAAAGGGAACTTCAATAACTCTTAACTAAACACCCTCACATGCAAGATGAAATGCTTAAAATAATACAAGAAAAATAATAAAGAGTGAATAATGGTCAATCTTCCCAAACCATAGAGCAACCAATTCCAAATGACACTACGAGGGCAACTATGTCTCAATAACTCCCTATAGTAGCCCAACCTTTCTCTATGCCACTAGCTAAATTTAGTACATCTTTGTCTCCTGATGTGGCATCCCTTATGAAATAGATAAAATATCTTCAATCCAAAGTGCTACATATTGAGAAAGGTACCTCTAGACCTATGCAGGCTTTGGATTCTTTTGATTTATTGTATACACCATTGGCATATCACATTGCTTCTACACCCTTGCCACAAGGTTTTGTTTAATCCAAGCTTATTCTACATGATGACAAGGGTGATCCAGAGACACATTTGAGATATTTTCACATAGCATGCTTGGACTATGTATCAAATGACTAGCTACTTACTAAGCTATTTCCATGGAACCCAAAGAATTATGCTTTACATGGTTCTACAGTCTACTGAATCAGTCAGTCAATGCATTCAATCTTTTATCTAACATGTTCCTAACTCATTAAAATATTAACATTGGTGATAAGGTTTCATATGCCCAAGTTTCACAATAAAAAAAGGGAAAATGAAAATCTCACAGATTATGTTCATAAAAATAAGACTATTTTGGCTAAGATGACTAGCCCCATGGCTGATCAAGAGTTACAAGATCTATTCAAATGGAGTCTCTTACCAGCCTTGCATGAATCAATTATTTCCAAAATATTATCTTCCTTCACTTAATTATGTCACAAACTAAAGGAAAGAGAGGTCAAGTTAATTTTAATGGGCAAACTCAAGTACATAAGTATCTCAGAAATAATAAACAAGAACAACAACAAAGTTTCATACAAAGTCAAGGTCAATGATAGAAAGAGTCAAAATCAATTGATAGTTAATGTGGCTTATGAGTCCCCTCAATGAGTGGTTTTATCAACACCTCCTCAATGAACTTTAACCAATCTACCAGTTTTTCCTACTAGAGTTTTATAGTAGCAATTAGAATGTAACATCATAGCTCTCCCTACTATTTGGGAAGTTGACCTAACAAAGCCTCTTCCATGTGGATATGATCAACATGCATTTTACAAGTTTCATAGGGCACCAAGACATACAAAAAACAAATGTATCAGTTTTAGACACAAGATACAAGATTTGATTGATGGAAATTATATTGAGCTTGGCACTCCAATCGAGCCTCCTCAGGCCAAGCCAACATAAGATAAATCATTGAAAATATTTTTTGATCCTTTTTTGTAGCTTTCCAAGCAAGAGATAACAGATACATTAGGTTTTCACCATGCATATCATGCACATACCCCACCATATACATATAAGGAATCTTTAGTTGAGACATCTTTTGAGCAACATGATTGGTTTATACAATTCTACAATTCCAGCTAGACCTTCCATCTCCTTCTCAGAGTAGGAGATCATCGAGGATGATTCAAATTGTCATGCTATCTTTATCAGAGCTTACATTCATAATAATCCTATTCATAGTGTTCTCATAGATAGTAGATCTAGTGTGAACATGTGCATTATGATATTACTTCAACATTTGTGATATTAAGAGCAAGATATTACCCTGATAGACATAGTTATTTGTAAATTCAATGAGCACATATAGGGTTCATTGGGTGAGATTTTACTTCCTCTATAGTTCGGTCCAACACACATGGCCAAACCATTTACTATAATTCCCAATGCAAGAGTTTTTGATATACTACTTGGTTGACCATGGATTCAAAAAATTTAAGAAGTACCTTCTACAATTCATAGATGCATGAAATTCATCCATGCTAATCAAGTTATTATAGTTGGTGGAGCTTCATATGGGTTACCACTCTTCACATCAGAGCCATCTACTATTCCATAGTCACCAATTTCAATCTTGCCACCAGTTATAGTTCTTCCTCTAGTTTTGATTTAGACATAGTTGAGGCATCCATCACCAGCACAGAGAGTTCATACACCTCCATAACTTCAAGATTCTAAATAGCTTCTAGCTACAGTGTTCACACCTAGGGTAGTATCATTGAGATCTCATGCATCTAATCATAGAGCACATGTTCAAAGAGCTTCTCCTACTACCAGATGGGTCCCTAAGATTCTTAAAGTTATATCCATTTTTTAGAGTTATAGGGGGACCCCAAAATTAGGTTCTACTTCAGAGATTTCAAAGCATTTACAATATATACAATTTTTAGAGCCACAGTCTCAACATTTATATCATGCTTCATAATCACATACAATTCCCTTCCTTGATATAGGACACCATGATAGGGAGTCTCCCATGAGACTCATCAATTAGTATCATCTCTTCTCAACCTTACTTGTACATAGTTTCTTTTTGCTTAGTTGTACATAGTTTCTTATTTTAAAATTATTTTACATAGTCTTTATGTGATTTATTGTACATAGCTCAAAACATTTCAAAAATACAAAAACAATATAACCTTTCAAAAATCCAAAAATAATATAACATTTAAAAAATACAAAAATCCAATACAACATATCAAAAATTTAAAAAAAAATCAAATATGTCAAAACATCAAAAACATTTTGATTATATGCATTATCCATGTTTTACATTTCTACTATCATGTTAGACTCACATTTATTGTTTTGTGCTATTTTTTTTTATTAATTTACATTACCATGCTTAAATTGATCTCCTTTGAGTGTGTATAGTGACATCTAGATCCTTAATTACTTCACTCTACCCATTGAGGGGGCATCCTACTTCTACATTGAGACATACATTGATATACATACCCACTGGGGGCATCTTCTACATGACTGCACCATCTAAGTTATGTCATTCCTACATCACACACTCTAGTTATCTTGTTGATGTATATTATTTATTAGCTTACATAGATTATGCTATCGACACTAACTAGTATATAACACTTGTGTATTTCTTGGCATTTACCTAGTCTTATAATTCATGTCTTACATATTTTAATTTTTTCTTTGATTAGTTATATGTGATTGTATTTTCAATTTTTACATGATTTTATTTCCTATATTATGTAGCTAGATTGATTTTATTCCTTAGTTCCTATATTTTGTCTCCTATATGTGACTTAGACATTTGCCAATGTCCTTTACTTCTATTCATATATGTGCCTTAGGACATTTTCCAATGTCCTTTGTCTATACTCTTCCATGTGATTGTGGATTTCATGCCAACCTTTCTTTTTTTCAATTCTCTCTGTGTGTGTGTGTGTGTGATTTAAACATGCCTTATATGTTTGCCTTCTAGTTTGAGTGACATGTGCCCATGTCCCTTGTTTTCTTGGTCCCTTGGCCACTCTTTTAAACTTCTTAATTCTTGCCTTGTGTGCTTGTTGCTTATTTGCTTCTCATTATTTAGAATGCCATGATCCACATCATGCATTATCTTGCTCTCTTGGATTCCATGATGGACATCATGATCCATCCCTCCCTGACAACTAACAACTAACAACTAATAACTAATAATTATTATAATTTAGTACATTACACATGTTATTACATTGTTATATCTATTTAGGCATACCCTTATTGATCTAACAATCTCTCATTATAAACCATGATATATCTTGAGATATATTATTGATTATCATTATTATATCATGTATCTTTACAGCATAACACACTTGTAGAGCTCTTTATTTGGAGGGAAGTCATAGGAGGGTCTTCATTCCTACCCTTAGAAGAGGGGGGGGATAAGGGTTTTGTCACAAAGATCACATCTCTTAATAGTAAAAAATATAGCTTTTAAAAAACCTAAAAAATAACTAGACATCCAACTAGTTAAAATAGACCAGGTAGATAGTGAAAATGTCAGAATAGTTACCAAATTTATCCCAAGACAATAGCGTCAAGATTGGACTATAGCAATAGTACCACTACTATCTATTTTCAATGCTCTTTTCCAAATAACAAAAAAACCAAACTTTACCATAAGTAGGTAGAAAAGTAGGTTCAACTAGAGTTTTACATAGTCATACCAGTTTAGAATCAATAGTTTTCAGTACACTTTTTCTTGAAGAATCTAGATATAGGGGTAATTATGCATGGTATGATGGCTCTCACTTCTAGTTTAAAATATAGTAGCTGGTATAACTTATAGATCAGAATCCATGTTTTAGACACTAGTGATTGGGGAAAATGTGAACAATACATTTGTTTTATTTTCTTTCAAAGTTCAATATTAACTAGGCATTCTTAGCAGTTATGTGTCTTATTTCATTTGTAGGTGGTTGGCATAATTTTGGAGTGGATTTCATATAATCCTAGTGTACCAATTTTAGAGTGGCTTTCATACAAGCCTAATCTCCATCTCTTAGAGTGGCTAAGAGTGGCCTAATTTCTAGCATACATTTGGATATCCATGTCAATATTGTTAGATTATAGATAATTCATGGGCTTTAGGAGCCATCTTATATGACATACATTTCATATTGGTATCAGTTTATAGTTTCACTTCACAAGGCAATGATGGTGCCAAAGGAATAGCTAGCCCTTGTATTCTTGAGCCACCTATTTAGAGGCATTAGACACATATTCCAAACATTAATTAACACATGCATGACCACCTAGATTCAATTAGTCGATGGTAATAGAGCCAAAGGACCAGCCTTTGTATTCTTAAGCCACTCTTATGGAATTAAACACTCAGCTCCAATCATGATATCACTATTGGTACAACATCACTCAGTATCACAACAATTTTTTTATTGGTTTACATACTCAGTTAGGTGTATTCATTCTTTTATCTTCCTCTCTTTCTTACCTAGCTTTGTAATTTATTATTTTAGATATAGTGTATCTAGTAAGAACTGATCTATTCTTTTTTTTCTTGTAGATTCACACTTCAAAACATGTTATCTTTATGCACACCCAACATCACACAACTTCATGAGCTTCACCCTTACAGGCAATTTTAATTACACTTTTTATTTTTCTTTTATCCTAGTATTTCACTTTGTTGTGTCACTAGAATAAAGGGGAGCAAATGTAGTCATATAAAATGAAAAAAATAGTAATTTGAGTGTGGCTTGTGATACCCAACCCATAGGTCCCTCTTGCTTTCTATCATGAGCCTAATAGGCATCTTTTCACTAATTCCTATCATGTATAGCCTTATAGACTTGATCCCAACTAATCCAAACCCCTTTTTTCATGACTAATCCATCCCCCTAGGCCCCATTAGCTCAGGATAATAGAAATACACTTGGACTATAGTGTTGGTGCCACTCCTATTCACTTTTAGTGATCCTTTCTAAGTGCATTTTTATCCCCAATAGTTAGTTTATTATAGTTCCCCATACTTCTCCTTATCAGCCTAATGTGAGCACATTCAACCCATGACCAATAGATCCCTATAAAAGGCCATTCAAAAACCATTTGGAAAGGGGTTGGAAATTATCACTAAGCAATCAAGAATATAAGCAAGAATATTCAAGTAATATTCCCTATTCTCTACATACATCCAACTAATACACTTACAAGCTTATTCAAATATTTACACCAGTCCCTAGCCACCTCAAGTATATCTAGTTTAGAATTTTAAATATTCATACACTCTATTGCACAAATCACATCAAGTGGGAGAACTACATATGACTTAATCCCTCTTCAGAGTATTTGTATGTAGGAAGTGTTCCCACACAAGGGGTGTGGATACACATTCAATTAATATTACACACACTAACCCCCCTTCTTTCTCTAAATTGATCAAAGAACAATGAAGTATAGGGTTTTAAGATAAAATCTTATCTATAAGGAGATATATAGACTTCTAGCTACTAAAACTTCATAGATAGGGTCATACAAACATAATGAACAAAACCTGGAAAGCTCAGATCTCTTAAACAATGGCGGTAGAGGTGGACTACAGTGCCAGTACCATTCTTATCCATTTTTGGTGCTCCTATCTAATCAAAAAATGAAGATCATATCTTAGTTTATGATAGTGTCCCAGTCCTACAGAATGAATCTCAGACCATGTCTCAGTCATATCAGTCAATTTTCAACTAAGTATTATTTTTTCCCTCCTATTAATTGTTTTAGAAAATTCAAAATTGGAATCTAATTTACACAAATTGTAGACACCTAAAACTGGCCACCGATAACCTCTAACGAAGCTTTTAACCAATTTCTACCAAAATGCACTCTTTATCCTAAAAACACTAAAACACATTAAAATTTTGAAATTGATATATTAAAGTGCTGATTTTGGCTATAATGTCACTAAATGGGGCAATGCAATTTATGAAGCAGCTAACTTTGAGTTGATCAATTCGATTCAAAATGATAATTTTGCACATGGATACTCTAGATTGTTCTTTTCTATCAAATTTCTTGCACAAGACAGGTGCCTTTATTATTTTGTGTTGGAAACATCATAAATGGGATAACAAATCCAACACATTTGACATTGCATCTTAATTCTAATCTAGGCAAATTTCAAGCCAATAATGAGACATTTTGACCAATTTAATTAATTTGTACACTAAAGGGCCAAAATTTATACCAAAGTGACTAATCATGCTTAAATCTACTTAATTTAAATAATGAAATTAATTGAGCATTCCATAGATATTTTTGAATATTTACTTTTGTAAATGAATATTTAATATATGCATCATCAAATGACATCATTTCTTGGGAAAGCATCCCTAAGCCATAAATGCATAAAATATCAAGATTAAGCCACCCCATGCCTCATTAAGACCTTCCATGACTCTTTATTGTCTCTCTATCCTAAATATTTATGAAAGCATTTATTTATTTTTGCCTCAAAAATTGAATGGATTCTTAACAACAAATCTTCATATTGAGATGGATGGTTTAGGTTCATTTTGACCATTTTACAAAATATATAAATATGAGGCCTTGTCTATTGAATTTTAAGCTTGGATAATGAAAAGTTATAATGCAAAAATAATTCCAAAATCCATTACAATTAGTATTATGATTCCAAATTGTTGAGCCATGCCAAAGCCAAAGACATCATAGAGGTACCAAGGAGAAGAGGAGATAGCCAAGCCTCCTTTGATGAAGACTCATTGAGCACAAGCCGAGTAAGCCACTTCAACAAGTTATTTGGAGCATTCAAGGAAGGTGAAGGAAGGTTTATTTACATTTTAGTTTTTATTTTCATATGTATGCTTGTTAATAATCTCCCCTAGTATCTAGGCCTAGAGATGTTATGTTAGTTAGTGTGTTCCTTTCATTTTGTTTTCATTTTGGAACTAACAAAATACTAACCATCCTCTCTTGAGTCAAATTCCTAGTTCACATAATGGCACACCCGATGGGACCCTAGCCTCAAAACTTTATTCATAATGCTCCTAAAAGCAAACTAATAACCTTTGTCATGCAGAATCTTGGAGTGGAAGGCCCAAAAAAGTGAAAAACTAGGTAACAACATGTTTTTCTAGAAGTCATAGATTTGTTCTGACACAGTCACAGGATTATCACTATAAGTCAAAATATTGCATTTCAATTTTATTTTTTCACTAACCTTGATCTCATTTATATATTTTGACAATACCAATACTCACAAGTAGTGATATTGTAATACCATGACTACACAGTCATGAGATTATCAACCCAACTTATGGGATTGCTTAATTGAGTTGAAATATTGTCTATAAATTATTAGTGGTCAATTGAAAATATTGAAACTTTCACAATGGTGGTGTTGCATTGTGAGTCATAGGATTGCCTAACTGAGTTGTAGGATTATTGATAAATTGTTAGTGGTTAATTAACAATATCACAACATCTGTAGTAGTAGTATTACACTATGAGTCATGGGATTGCTCTGTGGAGTAGTGAGATTGCATTGTGTGAACCTGAGACTTCATTTTTCCAAGTTTATTATTTCAAACTTAAATTAGCTTCAAAGCTAAAGGACATACTAACTTTTTTATTGCAAGGCCAACATGATTTTTTTTAAATCATGCACTTTTAGACAATCTTTTAAATGGTTAAAATGAATTAAGAACCTTATTTTGATGCTTAATGAAAAATTTATATGCTTAAGTGAATGCTTTGATAATTTTGCTTTCAAAGTTACAACTTAAGACCAAGGGGTCAAAAGAACACTGCCTAACTTTTCATTTAGAGTTTAAAATTGAATTAATTTATCCAAGTTTTGTATTCAATAGTTACTTAACTTAGTTTTTGATTGGAAAAAGAGGGACATTGCGTGTATGATCTTCCATCAGTCTCCTTTGGGAACTTTTGGAATCAAAATCACCATCCTTATTACAAGTATGCCTAGTCCAAGGCATAAAAAGAATGTTATTTAAGGCACTCCCCAAAAACTCACAATAGTATTGGGTGATCTTGAGGTGACCATAAAGTCTTTATATTATGTCTTTTATTTTATGAAAACTTAATTTGTGAGGAGAATTCCATCACCCCCCATGGGTTCTATAGGGTTAAATCACTAGGATGTATTTACACTTTGGACATCACACTACATTGAGCAAGTGATGGATGTAGTGGTTGAAAAAAGGGCAAGACCTTTTTGCAACAAGCCAAGTGCCATAGACACCCAATTAAAGTGCACTTATTTTGCATCATTTGGTGTGAAATCTATTATGCAATTGATCCATCTAGAAACATTCAAAAACTTGTAGTTTTTAACAGAACCCCACTTGTCGTGGAAGTATTGTTGGTGCAAGGTATGCCTCAAGGTCCATGTCACCATATTTTCATTTAAGAGAAGGGAGGTGTAAAAATCCTACTATATAATGTGCATTTAATTTTGGATAAACACTTAAAATCTTCTCAAATGATGTATATAGGAGGATTCTAATAATACCATGCAACCTTGTCAAATTAGGACCTAGAGTGACTAATTAGTTGGGTTTGTCCTAGATTAATTTGTCTTGTTTGAAGTCAAAAACTTGGTGTTAAAAAAATGACATAAAATAAACACATGGTCCCCAAATTTATTTGAGAAAGGAGGAATTATGTTGCCCACATAAATCATCACTTTTACCTTGTTCAAAATTATCATAAACTTTGAGTCATATAATCCACTCTAGCACAGTTATACTACCCAATTGAGTCTGAACCTTTTACCAAAGTTTTTTTAAGTCCTTAATTTACAATTCACATTTGAATTTGAGCCTTTATAAGTTATAAAGGTTGATGTGTCATGTGGGATCACCATTTTCACATTAAACTTGTTTTAACTTAGGTTCAAATTTCCATTTGAATTGAAGGCCATTTAAGACTCACAATCATTATCACCACTTGATAGACTTAAATAATTTTGTGCAAACACTTTTAATTTAAGTCTATGAGATAAATTTTATTATCCCATTTTTCCTTGAGTCTGTTTGAGGCAAACCTCTTTGCCTTAGAAAAATTTTCAAAACTTTGAAAGTGTGTGTATCATTTGAAAGGATAGTGTTATGCTGCCAAATTTGTGAAAAATACTTACCTTAAATTTTTTGAAGAAAACATTTTGTTACATATTTTGAATAGTTTATTATTGTTGCACTTCTCAAAAAATTTCAAACATTGTTTCATTTTAGACCTTTTTACATAGGAGTCCAAGTTTTGCAAAATTGTCCCAGCTAAATCTGAGTATAACTTGTGAATCTTTGTATTGCACAATTATGACATTATTTTGTATAGTTTATTTAAAAAGAATCAAGTTTTATTCCACTAGTTGAGAAGAAAATAACCTATCTCAAAATTACCTTTTGTTTCATACCTTATACCTATTTGATTGAGTTTATATCCAAAAGTCAAATGCCTAGTTTTTGTTAAAAGTGTTTCAAATATGTTAGATTAAAATCTCATCCATTTCAAAGTCTAGATTTTGACACTATTTGGCAAAGAGTCCTAACACATTCCTTGTTTGAGCTTAGATTTTGATGTCACATTTGGCCAAAAGACATACCATCATTTATTTTCCTAGATTACACTGATTTGAAACACTTTGACCTTAGAGTTTGGCATTTTAATTTTAGGTCCATTTACTTGATCTTTTTGTATAAGATGTGTAACATTAGAAACTTAACATTATCTTGTTTTATCAAATATATTTTCATAAACCTTTCCATCCTTTTGATTAAATCTAGACCAAGTTTGAATCATCTTCCTTTAGACATTATCTTTTTCAGAGTTTTTAGAACTCTTTCTAGCAGCACATTCACTTTAGATCACAACATGTTTTCCTACACTCGTAGTGGACTCATGTACAATTTGGGGATTAGTCATGTGGACATGCATGAATAAATGATGTAATAACCCTACGTAGATAATGTTGTTTATGAGATAGGTCCTTATATCCCTCATGACACTCAAATAGGGACATAAAACCAAGATCCATTGGCTAACTATTTAGTTAATACACCACCATATTTAGAACAAGATCAAGAACAAACCATGAAATACCTAGCTACGATACCTATACTTGAGGAAACTTTTCTCCAACAACCATACTATGTTAATACACCTTCCATGTATGATCCTTATTTTTTTATCATCATTTATTGGAAAATAAAGATGAGGTTTTGGTTAGGGCCAAGTTTTCATCAGAATTCCCCCATGAGAATTTACCAAGTCTAGTGAGAATGCATTATAACATAATTTACAATCAACAAGCTTCTTCTATTAATCCTTTATCTCTCATTCAAATAATGTATCAGAACCCTAGTATGCTTGTCAAAGGTAAGTACCCCATGGAAGATCACTTTATATAAATGTAGGCAACATACCAAACCTACTTGAACCTAGCACACAATTTTAACTAGATAACCATGTTAAGTAGGCCTCTCATAGATTTAGTTCCCTCAAATAGAGTGTTAATAGAGTTGATTGGTCAATAAAATCAAGGTGTAGATCCATTCATGCATAACACTTCGATTGAAAATTTATTTCACACACCAACCATCAAAGAAGTATCTTATGCTTTTACGCAAGATAGTGGCTAAGATAGTGGATAATATGTAAGCAACATCCCATCCAAACCAGAGTGGTTTAGATATGTAACTATCTAGCCAACAAAATGTACCTTTCATTAACATTGTAAGTGGTCCTCAAAATTAGGGAGTAGGAGTTTCTACATCCCAATCTCAACCAGCTATTTCTAATCATCAACCAACTACTTCTTCAAGTGCTCAACCAATATGATTAGATATCTAACCAGCAACTAATGTCATGCCTTAATAGCAAAATGTGATGAATCCTACTCCTCAATAAGTGATGAGTGGTATTCCATAATAGTAGGCACAATCTAGTGTACCAATGTAATAGAGACTGAATATGTTACTACCTCAATAGGGGGAAACTAGTGTTCCACCACATCAAGTAGTAACAAACATACCTCTTCAGTCATAGGTTAGTGTGCCAATTCAAATGATGTCTAACCAAAAATGTATAAACATTGGTCAGTGATAGATGTTGAATCTTTAACATTAATTCACTTCATAATAGGGATTCATGTAATAAGGAGGTTCAAATGTTTCTCAAGTACCTACTAGGAAACAATTACCTTTTATTAAAAATGTGCCACTCATTTAGAAATAGGGTCTTGGTTCACAAGTTCCCACTCAATCATAAGGTTTGATTAGTCGACAACATGTCCCTTTTCAACCACAATAGGCACAATATGGTTATATCCCTTTATCCCAACCATAAAATCCTCAACATCAAACCTTCATAACCAACCCTAACCATAATATTACACTAGAACACATGACATTCTAACAATCAAACCCTAATCTACATATGCATATTCTTGGTCCATTTCCTAACCAAACCATCATACCCCAACAAATATCTCCATTATACCCTAGTCTAAGTGCTCCACTCATGACTACCCAACCATTTACCTAGGACAATATTCTCATAAGTTTCTTAGAGCAAGAATTATAATAGATGAAGGATGTAATCACTGCCATCCAAGCTAGGAAATAGGGTAAAAATTTTAAGTTGGATGATGTGTGTTTTTATCTTTTTAACATGGACTACTTATAGATTATATTTCCTCCAGGATAGAAACCACCAAAATTTTGATAAATATAAGGTAAAAGGTGACCCGAAAGCCCATTTAAAGGAATTCTTTGTTGCATGTTAGCCAGTGGCATATAGTGACATATCACTTTTATTGTTGTTCCCAAGGAGTCTAATTGGACAAGCCTTGGAGTGATTTTTAAAGTTTCCCAAGAATTTAGTAATATATTTTGATGACCTTTCAAAAAAAATTATGTAATACTTTTCCTATAATCTCAAACATGATATTTCATTGCTCAATTTGATGCAAGCCAATCAAAAATCTAGTGAGATTTTTGTGAGTTATCTATGGTGATGGAGAGCCTTTTCAAGCTGATTCACATATAGTTTACCAGATAAACAATTATTTTCTATATTTACTAAAAATTTTCATAGTGAGATAACTTATCATCTGGAACTACAATGTGTGCATACTTTCAAAGAGATAATTGATAAAGGTTTGTTACTAGGTGAGCCTTTATTAATAAATGGATCATCAAGCTCACTTCAACTAATCAGAATCAAGGTACCTATTGATGATTAAAATTGCATTGTTTCTAACACCAACAATGGGAAGTTTCAAGAATGTGGGACTTGCAACTTGAAACGACCTCCATATTTTTAAGAAACTGGCTCTTCTTTATATCAAGTGTATAATGGGAAAAGGGATAGGAATTAAATAGAAACAAAAGTGTAATGAAAGAAAATCTAACTATGGAAATGCACCTAAATTCAATTTGACCCTTAATTTTAAGCACAGTGAAGCTATATGTAAGATTTAATTACAATAAAGAGCAATCAATGCATGATTAATGTAAAAGATGAAATCAATAGAAATAAAGGCTAGCAACTTAGACTACTTTTGCAGTGACACAAAAAACATCAACAAAGGCACAAAACTCAGTCTTCTTATTAATTCTCTAGTCACATAAAAGGCATGAAAACATGCACAATTACATAAACTTTATAACTAAAGAAAATAAATCAAAGGCAAATGATATTCTTGATCACAACTAAAAAAATATTAAAACTCTTGACAATAATTTCTCCTAGAAAATTCTCTCTATCTTCTAATCCTCCTTTAGGTGATCTCTAAACCCTTATTTATAGCATTGGACCATCTATATATTCCCTACATGTTCCCAATCCAATGGCCTAACTAAACTCTAACTGAACTAGAAGTGTCTAACAGAAGATATTTTTTAGATTTTGAAATGTTCTGTCTTCTAACAGTTCATTGGCTGAAATAGATACACAAGATGCTTTCTTCTATCAAATGGGAGAGGACACTTGTTTGATTCTCTTACTCTACTTGAAAACCTTCTTATTATTTAGGAGGCACCAAAAAATGACACTTGGCATGTTTTGCATTACTTATACTCTTTACTATGTCTTCACATTGGGGTGCTCCATCTTTGACATCTATCACCATCCACTTCTTTGAACTTTAACAATTTATAGAGAATGGGACCCCTAACACTTCTCACTTGAGTAACTTCAAGAAGGGAGTAGGCATAGGTGGCACTTTTTGTGCATCCTTGACAAGGAACACGTGATGATCTCCACTACTTTTAGCTACCTTTTGAGAATCCTGTGGAAGGTGACACGTGTCAGGCTCCACATTGCTCTATCTATACTATAGAAAAAATCAGGCCTTATTTCATATTTACATGTATGGTGACACTTGGTAGCTTCTACTTACCTTAGAAACAAAACCTGGGACCCACCATAGTCTTTACTTATAAATGAAACAAAGTGAAGATATTTTAGATGTTGACACGTGGTAGCTTCTACTTTCTTCAGCTAGGGATACGTGGCATCTTCCATTGATTTTAGAAAAGCATATTGAAACCCTCCACAATTTCCACTTGGCACAATTGAAAGAGGCTTTTGAAACTCAAAAGGAATTTGGAACACGGATGCCGACACTTGTTGCACTCTGCTAAGTTACTACAAGACAAGTGGCATATTCTGAGCAACTTATAAAAATTACAAAATGTGCCTCCACTGATGACACTTGGTAGTCTCCACTTGACTTTGATACTTAGACAAAATTGGGTGAAAATAAAAATCGCTCCCGTGCTGTGAGTCAAAAGCTTCATTGTCTCAAACCAAAATGTGTAGGGACAAAATTTGGAGCGCATAATTAAAAATCAAAAAATGTGGAGTTTTTACTCTACATTTCTTGGTGACCCTAAGGACTTTTGACCCTACTCAAAAAGAAGAATCAACAATCTCCCACTTGACCAAATGTGACAAAAAATTACAACTTTAGTAAAGCTATTTGATAAGCAGACCACTCATCGTCAGGTGATCCCTACTTATTTTGCAATTTGTTGAAGGCTAAATCAAGGTTGATGATATCCTTGTGTGAAAAATTCTAAAAAATATGAATTATAGCCTTTAATTTAAATTCTAGCTGAGAAACAGGAATCAAAACAACTTCTACTTCAGGTACTGATGAATCATCTCTTAAACCCTGAAAAATTGCCTGATCATTCTGCTTGGCTAATAACAAAAGTTTGATTTCATCAATCATCAACATAGTGTTGTCATCAGGAAAAGGGGAAGGAAGACCTAATTTTCCCAAATCTTCAATGTGTTGTTTCATATCTTTGATTCCTTCCTTCACCACATCTAGAAGCTCTTTGTAATTGATTGTTGTGGAGTTGCAATTGAGAACCTCATTCACTCTTTTAGCAGTGACCATTCTATCACTGATCCCTACTATTGACAACATTCCATCAGTTGCATCATATAAATTTTTTAGTAGCACTTGAGAGTCAAACACTCTCCCAAAAATAGTAGATAGAGTATCTTCAACTGAAGTCTCTACCTTTTCGCATAATTTTTGTGCCTTTAGCAGAAAGGTTAGAGAAGGTTTAAGCTGAATAATCTTTTGAGAGATTCTTTTCCATGTTGATTCATAAAGCTCCTTAACCAGATTCAACACCCCTACATCTTTTGGCCTATTAGCCAACTCAAGTGTCAATTGTTCTATCCTTTGTCACTCTGCTTGAAGTTGAGCCTGTATAGCAGTAGTATTATTCTATTCATTCAACATCTTCTGTTGAAGTTGAGTAACCTGTAGTAGGTTTTCTTCACATTTTTCTTGAAATGTTGCCTTTTCTCACCTTAAATTTGTCACTACATCTTTTACCTGCATTATCCCTACTTTCAAAGAATCATTTTGGGCCTTTATAGCCTGGTGAGTTTGAAGAGAAACAATATCTTGAAACTATTTATTTAGACTCTCTATTTCATTATTCTTAGTATTGATATCTATAGTCAAACTGCTATAGTTTGCCTTCTCTTGGGCTAGGTCAACCTCCATTTTCTATAGCTTCTTTGATATTTTCAAATAATCTTCAGCTATTATATAAGTGGATTCATTTAGTAGCTCGACCCTATCTTGTGGTTTGAAAAGGGACATGTCTATAGCCACTACATTAATTGTGTAATCTTCTAGCTGCATCTGCTCATTTGGCTTAACTATATTAGGTGACAAATGGGTCACCATTAGTTACTGGTGTGTTGGGTCAAATTGTGACCTCAAATGTCGTGTAACCAAGGTTTTATTATCTTTGAACCTTTTTTTCTCCATTTGGGCTTCCCTTGCCTTCTTAGCAGCATCTACTTGAGTTTGGAAGGTAGAAGGAGAGGAAATGTGCCCACCCACAAAAGGATAACCTTGTGTCAAGCCATATGGAATAGCCAAATTTTGGATAGGGGAAATTTAAGGAGGTAATTTCTTGGGTACAGAGGGAGAAAAATGAGGCAATGATATGTCCTGATTAGGGATAGACATGGCAAAATGAGAAATGGGCACAATAGAGGTGGTAGGTGATATCATTTGTCCATATGGAATCATCACCCCTATAGGAGAAGAGAGAAATTTATAAGGAGAAATAATACTTACCTGAGGAGCCACCGAGGTACTCTGTAGTTGGTGTTGTGAGGGTTCTTCCCTCTCCTTTAAATCAAGTTGAAATCTCAACCTCTTATGCTTCCTTGGTGTTTCTTCTTCTGGTTGTGCTCCTTTCTCTTCAATATTTACCACTACTGCTTGTGGTGCTTGTGTAAAATTGGGAACCCCAAGGGCTAACGCTGATGGAGAAGTTTTGGGTGGTGAAGATACCACACTCTTTTATTTTTCAATGATACTAAGATATTGGGGCCAAATAGTTATAGCGACTGAAGCTGAGGTTTTCCCTAGGGTCTGTGATGTTTGACTAGATTCAGCTCTGACTTCTAGCTCTCCACCTTGCGTCTATAAATTGCTTGTATCAGGGCTAGATATAGGAGATAGATGACATCCATCCCAGAGTTCCTCCTATTTTTCATCTAAATCCACATTTCCAAAAGAGTGGGTTGTCTGACAAATCTCTTGCCTATATTTCCAATAGGCTTCTATTTTCTTAGCATTCCAGTCTTTATTCTTTAATGCTCTTCTTAAACCAGAAGTCATTCTAATTTTAGGATCAAAATCCCTTTTCTTAACATAAAAAGTTTCCCATGGCCTATTCTCTTGAAGGGGCAAATCCGTCAATTCAACATAAAAATTAGGCATTTCTTCCCTAGGATTTCTTCTATTTTCCCAAAAGGGACAGCCCTCATGCATAATTTTGGTAGCAACCCTATTAGTCCTGATCCATGAAGTTATGAAACCATTTGGGTCATATACCCATTTATCTTCAATTAGGGAGAAACCTAGGAAGGCTAACTTTATTAGCAACACGATCTCAACATCTCTGACCTCTAGGGTCATGTTGTTTGTCATCCATGGAACATCATACATCTTCTTCTTTTTCTTTTCAGTGCCATATTCATTGTCCACCATGGACACTTGTTTGGTGACCTCTAAAAATGCTAACCTAAGGGTCAAAATCTTAGGTAGCAACACTGGTTCCCCACTAAAACCATGGACTCTAATAATAGTATGATGGGTCCCAAAAAAGTAAACACAAGGAATAGTGCAATTGGTTAGAAGGCCTGAGACACTTGGAGTCATTCTATTTACAACTAGCTCTTGGCTCAGATGACAAAAGGTTCCCAAAATTTGTATGGGTCACTAGTTTTAGACAAGATATGCATCCATGCAGACACATGAATAGTCCTATGTAGACCGAAGCTTAGGTCATACATATTTAGATGCATGTGTTGGGCAAAGATGCCAGAATTTTGATACAACATGAGATGAAATAGATAAGAGGAATACCTAAAATTCCCTTTAGATTTAAACTGGGCAAGTTGTTCTACCATTGAATATGCAATTTTCTTAGAGAAATCAAGTTGATACTCCTGAGTTTTGTCAACAATTTTCAATCTGAAGAGGATAGCCATTTGTTATTCATAGAAGGTTATATCATCTTTCATTCTGAAAATGAAAGCCATCATGGAAAGTGCATCTTGACTAGCTTGTGCAAATTGTCCTCTTGTTGTAGGTAGTGTCAGCACAGTGTATCATCATTGCCTAATTGCAATTCTAATTTCAGAAACCTCAATTGAGTACTGATGTTTACCCACATTTTTTACATTTTGGCAATAATGGGAAACGTGGCTATCTTATCATGATACAGGGCCAACATTTCTCTGATAGCCTTTGGTGTAATCTGCACAGTGAATAGACCCTATTATATGGTATTTAAAGGTGCATGAAATAATTTGGTGCATATTTCAACCAAGTCAAGGCATGGATGCACACCTAGGACAATAAATTGTGCCAGTTGGGAAGTCCATATCCTCATTGCAAATGTCTCATATTATCCAACCTTGGCCCTCTGAATACACCTTTGATGTGCCCCTTCTCTGAGAGTCTTGCTACTAGTTCTTTGAAGAATTGGGTCCATGATTCCATCTACAAAATCTTTTACCTTTGCTAGGTCATTTGCATGACCAACTTCAGGGACTCTAGTTCATGGGTAGGTCTTTAACGGTTATGCAAGGGCTGAAGCATATGATTTGCTTGTAACAAACTTATCAATGGATTCGTAAATCCTAGACCCTTGTTGTGAAGAATGTGCTCCCTCCATATCTATATCTATTCTTGAAAATAGTGAACTTTGGTAATAGGTATGAAGCTTTTGCAATATAGAATGCACTTATGCTTAAGCAGGTTTGCTAGGAACTAAAAATGCAAGTAGCAAGAATTTTCTCACAGACGCAAGAATGCTTGAGACATTGTAGCTTTAACTCTTTTTATGAGGTATTTATTGACCCATGAAGTCTCAAAATGGCATTAAACTTAGATAACCATTAGCAAATATTACTAAATCTTCATGGGACAGTGAGTTAGACACGTCATGAAAGTGGCTGCACAAGGTACCATAGGGAATTTAAGAATTTGGGAGATATTTAATGTGTCAAGAATTTTGAAAATTTTGAAAAAGGCTCTAAGCTGTGGCTATGTGTTCAAAGAACACTTATTTGAAATAAAAGTGGGAAAGCAAAATGGGAAAACAAAGCAACTAGGAAAGGGAAACTATCTAAATATAATACATTAGAGACATAGCTTAACTAAAATGTTTCAAATAGATCCCATTCATAGGAATCTCTTCAGGTTCACCTTCCATTGTTTCTAGCTCAAATGAATTTTTCTGTTTACATGCATAAATTTTATAGGGGCCAGTCCACAATGCCACAAATTTAGTGTGTTGACCCGGCTTGGTAGCTCTTGCATCCCATTTCAAAACAATTGAGCCTACTTCAAAATGGGGATTTGAAGTCCTTTTATCAAATCAATCTTTAATTATTTTCTAATGCTTTATCAATGAATCATGTGCTGCATCCCTCTTTTCTTGAACTTCTAAAAGTTTAGCAAGTCTAACATGCATGGGGCCATTTTCCCTAATTTCAATCTATTTTATCAGCTGGAGAGCAAGAATCTCCAAGCTTAGGGGTATTACAGTAGGCTTTCCATAGACCAATTCATATGGGGACATTTTGTTCATCTACTTAGGCATGATTCTATCATCCCACAGTGCTATATTAAGCATTTTATGGCACTCTTTGTGATGATCAGCCCCTATTCTCTTGATGAGTCTAATCAAGTTCCTATTAGTTGATTCTGCCAAACCATTACCCTGAGGGTAATAATTAGAGGAAGTTTTTAGATATATCCCATGTTTTAATAGAAATTCAGATACTTTAGACCCTAAAAATGCTTTAGCATTATCTGAAATTATGGTGTGAGGAGCCCCAAAGCGAGTAGTGATACTCCTTAAAAAGTCTAGGATCACATTTTCTGTTGCTTCTTTGAGTGGCACTGCCTCGGTCCATTTGGTGAAATAATCTATGGCAGTTAAAATCCACTTGTGACCCATAATAGACACTGGATTTATCATTCTAATGAAGTCAAGACCCCATTGTGCAAAAGGTTCATCAACAATTATAGGACTAAGGGGCATTGTTGCATTCCTTCTCATCCCCACATAATATTGACAAGATTTGCACTTTTTAACTAGTTGATAATAGTCTGTAAATAAAGTAGGCCAAAAATAACCTACCTCACTTATCTTTATAGCTGTGGTCTTTACAAAAAAATGTCCACCTGATACTCTATGATGCATTTCATGTAGTATTTTCTTAGCCTCATCTTTCTCTATGCATCTTAAAAGTTTGCCATCAAAATTTCTTATGAAAAGAACTTGTTCAATTAAAATAAAATGGACTCCTTGCATCCTATAGTATCTTCTCTTGTTTTGAGGGAGTTCTCTTGGGTAAATCCCATATTTCATAAAATGAATCATGTTTGTGACCCAAGAGTTCTGATCAACCTCTTATATCCTCAATACAATTTACTTTTCTATTTCTGAATCTATCTCTTCAGGTATCTTCTTTTCAAGCTCTTGAGTCATGTATTGGCACAACCCCATACCTCTGACTAACTTAGTGGGTTTGACCTCTACATCATATTTAAGGATCTTAGTTATCCAGTTTGCTCTTTTATTAGTAATTTCACCCTCCATGATGTATTCTCTGACACTTGGGTGAGCCACAAGTATCAGAATCTTACTTCCTGATACCATATGCCTAAATTTCTTGAGGGTTTTTACCATAACATATTCTTGTTTCTCTACAAAGTTGTATTTGGTTTCATACTCCCTAAGAGTCCTTCAGAAAAAGGATATTGGGTACTCTCCCTCCTGCCTATCATCTTTCTGTGTTAGGACAACATCAATATTGAGCTCTCCTCCATAGACGTACATTACAAAAGGCTTAGAAAAGTCTAGAATTCTAAGTATTGGGGCTGTTGAGATAGCTTTCTTGACCTCTTCAAAGGCTTGCCTTCCTTTTGTAGTCCATTCAAAAATTAGGTCTTTCTTTAATAGGAGTGTCACTAGTCTTACTAAGCCTGCAAAGTCAGATATGAACCGACTGACAAAATTAATCTTCCCCAAGAAAGACTGAACTACTTTCTTATTTACTAGAAGGGGTAAGTTCATTATATCTGCAACTTTCTTTGGATATATGGAGACTCCTTCTTTAGATACTATATGTCCCAATAATTTTCATTGAGGTACGGCAAAGATGCACTTCTTAGGATTCAGGGATATTCCAAATTATTGGCATTTCTTAAAAATAGATTCTAAATGATCAATAGCATTCTTAGAAAAAATAGTAAGATCATCAAGATAAATCAAGATGATTTTATTTATAAGTTCCCAAAATGCTACATCCATATCTCTTTGAAAAGTTGCTCCAGCATTTAACAAGCCAAATGGCATCTTAGCATATGCAAATGTTCCCCATTTGGTAGTAAAAGCAGTCTTATGTTGGTCTTCATCAGCCAACCAAATCTGATTATATTCAGAGAAACCATCTAGCAAGGAGAATCTCTCTGATCCAACCACAGTCTGTAAAATTAGTTCTATAGAGGGCAAGGGGTAGTGATCTTTCAGAGATGCTCTATTTAGGTCTCTAAAATCTACATAGAGTCTTATATCACCATTATTTTTCTTGACTAGTACTAGATTTGATACCCAAGTTGAGTGTTTGATTGGAAAAATTATTTTAAAATCTAAAAGTTTTTGCAATTCATCCACCATTAGAGGTTCAATCCTTGGATTCACTAGTCTCTACTTCTGTCTGATGGGCTTAGATCCTTCAGTCAGTTCTATTGTGTGCTAAATGATGTCTCTATTATATCCATGAAGGTCTTCATAACTCTAGGCTATGACTCTGTCATATCTTTTGCACAAGTCAATTAGTCTTTCCTTTTACTTTTGAGTTGCAAAATTTCCAACTTTTAATTTTCTCCCTTCACTCACCTCTATTTCAGAATAATCTATTTTATTTACTTGGAACCCTTTCTTCTCTAGGCTTACATCTTCTGGATCAAATAGGTTTTCTAAAGTGATCAAGCCTTTGGGAAGCTTATTAGTCTTTAATTATATAACTTGGTCTCCATATGCCTCTTCAATTTTGGGTTGTAGTTGATCAACAAACTCCTCTGATTGCTGTAAGAATGAGCATACCTGAGAATCATTTTCAAAAACTTGCCAATTCTCATCGTTGTCTGGGATAGTTGGCCTTACTATAACTTTTACTGACTCATTGTTAACTAATAGGCTAGTTGCTGGATCAAATTGTGAGCCAATCTGTGCCATCCTATCAGCTTCAAAATTTTGGGTTCTAGGAACTAATTAAATATTGAAAGCTTTAAAATCTTCTATTAAGTCCCAAATTTTGTGTCTATAGGATCTCATCCTCACATTTTTGGCTACTACCTTTTCTCTGATTTGCTTCACTACTATTTCTGAATCCCCTTTTACTATTAGATTCTTTATTCCCTTTTTCTTGGCTAACATGAGCCCATGTACTAAGGATTCATACTCAACATCATTATTAGTACAAGAAAATTGGAAACGGATAGCTCTTAATGTTTTCTCACCATTTGGAGAAGCAAGACAAATTCCTACTCCAGCACCATTTTTACTTCTAGCCCCATCAAAATTTAAGGTCTAGATTTTTTAATCTTTTTTAGATTTTTGAGTAGTTGGCATTTCTTCCCTTAAAACATTTGGGATCTCATGATCTTCATAAAAAATGACATAAGTGCCCAGACTAGTAGAGTCATAATTTCCATATGGGTCACTTTGCATCATAGCTAACAATTGGTTATTTTCTTCTTCTTGATCATGTTCAGTCCAATCACCCAACTCTTCAACAAAAACCTTCTCTTCTTTATTTAGCATAGCATGAGCTAAATCTAGTTTTGAAGTTGGTTCATTGGTGATATGATCTTTAGATAGTGGTTCAGATAAAATTTTCATCTTTGAACTATATTTGGTTCTTAGGATGAGGTGAGACTAATCAAGGGACATATATCCTCCTATCTTGGCTGTAAAGTCTCTGGATAAACATAGGCCAAATACAAGAGGTATATCTATGACTACTACATATTGATTGAGAATTATATTGGGATAAGTATATAATTGTAATAGGAGTTGTTTAATTCTCCCAATTGTTTGCACTGATTTGCCATCCAACTGCATAACTCCTTTAGTGAGTGGCTCATACTTTATTTTTAAAGCATCAGCTATCTGCTTAGGCATTACTATAGTAATAGCCCTTGAATCTATCATTGCATTATGCAATATTTTCTTGCCAACTATCAAAGTCAAATAAAAGGGTTCTGGTTTAGACTTGATTACCTCTGGTGCATTGCTCACAAGGGTTGTCTGCAGATGAACTGTGTCTTTGAGCTTTTCTTTTTCAGCAGGTCCTTCTTTGATCCCAGCATGATTGGGTACTAATTGGCCTTGTAGAGCTTCTTGTAATAGTGTATTTTGTTTAGGAATGGCTAATATGTCCCATATTGATACTTGTGTTGGATTCCTCTTCAGTTGTTCCACCACATTCATTTGTCCTAATGCTTGGGTTCTTGGAAAATAAGGGTACCTCACTTTTTCTTGAACTTGTCTAGGAATCACTTGATTCTGCATTGGCTAAGGCACTTCTTGTCTAATAGATGTGTTTTGATGACCTTGAAATGGAGGATTCTCCATAACTTCATTATTTGCAACTTCAGGCTGTTCCATCATTCTTCTCTTTGATTTGGTATAGTAGTCTGATTGCACCACTAGTTTCTTGGAAGTAAAAGCTTCATTCAAGAATACTAACTCTTCATCTTCAACCCATGAAAATAGAGCATGTTCAGGGGATATTTCTTCTTGTTGTTGTAAAGACATCCCTTGAATTTGATCCATTAGAATTGAATTTTGCATACCAGAGGATTGGTAGGCTTGAGTATCAAAAGTACTTGCAAACTATCCATCCATTCTTCTTTACTCTACTACCTTTTATTGTAGATTACCCATGGGATAATCTCTGGGCATATGAGCATTATTACAAGGGAAACACTAGGCATTGGTGCCATCTACATAATTATTCTGGCCTGGAATAATCTCCCTATTAGTATTGGGGGGAATAGTTTGTGAGGGTGTAGGGACTACAACTAATTGATTTGTTGGCTGAGGGTTATTTTGCCTTTAAGAACCCTAATACTAGTTTGGCTGTGTTGGAAATATATTTCCTTGATAGCCTTGATATTGGGGTTAAGTATAAGTATTATACTATCTTTTTATGTTGATTAACTCATTAGAAAATGTCCTTAAGATATTCTTGATATCATCCATCTCAGATGACTGGGCAGGGACAAGTTCTTTAGCAGGTTGTTGAGGATATGTGTACATAGACATAGGTGGGGCTATGAAATTAGGGGATTCTTGAGGCAATAATAAAGTAATCTCTGGAAGCATGGGCATGGGGGGTCTTGGGGGCAACTTTCCAGCATCTATTAAATTATTTTCAGCTCTAACTGCATAGTCATAAGCCTCTGGTAGAGTCTGACCTCCAAGTGACTAAATCATGACTAATATATCTAAATTTAAAGCCTTAAGATAAAATAGTATAGCCATACCTGGTAATGGTCTTGCTGTAGCAGGAATCCTTTCCCAAGTCTTTTGAAAACTTGAATTGAAGTTAGTCATTGCTTCTTGTGGTGCTCTTTGAATAGTAATCAATTATTGCAATAGAGAAGATTTATCACCCTTTTCTTCAAATCTTTCAAAGAAAAGATCTCCAAGCTGATCCCATGTAGATATTGTATTTGGAGTCAAGGATCGATACCATTCTAGAGCCTTCCCTTTAAAAGAAGCTGATAATAATCTTATAGCCACATTCTACTATGTGACCACATGTATAACACAAACATTAGATACATCTTGAAGATGCTCTTCAAGTGTTTTGAAATCTTGCCCACTAAATTTGGGCAAAGCTTTTAGGGCATTTACTGGGATAAGATCCCAAGTGGCTAGTGGTATTGGGAGAATCAAAGGACTGCCAGTGTTCCAACTTGCATAATTTCTTGGGGCTATAGGGGATCCCATGTTTTCTATTGGTATTGGTATAAACTGATTGACTCTTCTTCTTGGACTAGTTATCAATGGTGGAAAAAGAATACTTGCATTTATAGCAGATTGAGATCTAGTTACTGGTCCACAACTCTGACTCCTTGTAGCTCTTTGGTTCATATGGTTGTTGACCAATTTTTGCCCACAGGCCAAAATCATTCACCTTCCTTCTTTACTATTCTAAGATAGTTGTTTTAGGTTGCAAAAGTTTAATGCTAGTGTTTCTCTGCTTGGTTCAACATTTTGGTTCATCAGCCTGGCACTTTAGTTCAACAAAAAGTTCATTGGCTTCAGTTTAAAGGCTCATCAGCACGCTTGGTTGAACCTTTGAACCTTTTTTGGTTTAACGGGTTCAGTTCAATAGAAAGGTTTAATGGAAAGGTTCATCGGTTGTTGTTTCACTCCCCACCGGTGCGCAATGGTTGAACCTTGAACTGTTGAACCAATTTTTGGTTCAACGGGTTTGGTTCAAGGGTCTGCCCTTAGTTGAAGGGGTTATTCAAGACCAAAGTGCCCTTTCAGAGGGTGGACACTTCACAATTTCAAAATATTTCAGGCGCGCTTCAAAATAACAAAGGAATGGGCCAGACAAAATTTCCATGGACAATTTGTCTGTAGGAATTATCTGCAGACAATTTGTCCACAGAAATACTCAGTCAAAGTGACTTGGGGAATTAACCTGGGGAAATTTTCCATGAAAATTTTTCCCATGGGAACCCGGGAGACATTTTCCCAAATGCAAAGGGACCTGCCAAAGGACCTCGAAGGGCAGATGCCCTTACAGGGGACTTCTGGCCCAAATGCGAAGGGTAGTTTCAAATGCAAAGAGGGTGCCCATAGGGAAGGAGAATAAACAAAGGCTGACAAGGGATCCAATAGTGTTACGATGGGGATAGTGACATCTCGAAGTATGTCAAGTTTAGCGGAGCCAGATAATTGTTGGTTTTCAAGCGGTGACATTTAGGAGGCTGTCAAATTTAAGAGGATGAGATGTCTATTGGTTTTCAAAGCATGAGGGTCATGTGAACGTCGAAATTAACAAGTGAAATGGCCTTTTGGTTTTCAAAGGCAAAGGAGAGTGCTAGCCATGGAAAGGAGCTCAAAACATAGTGACTCGTCAAGATGTTCGCCCTAAGGGCCAAATGAGCCAGATAAGACAAAATGGACAAAGTGACATGCAAGGAATGAGTGAGCAGCTAGTCCAACTGGTGCTAATTAAATAAGTGACTCCATTAGGTGAAACAGTGCCAATAAATTGATCATTTGGGATGTAAGTAGCTAGAGAAGCAACAGGTTTCTCCATTTTGCATTAAATGAGAAGGAAAATCGTGTAAGTCACCTAAAGGAGAAATGCAAATTTCAAGTAGACAAAATGAATAGATCATTAATATTTTGAGCGACTTGTTTCTTTTCATGAAGGGACATGTATGCCACTTGTAAATTAAGGAGTGCCAAATGGGCCTCTTTGCTTCCCATATATATTGTGAACTTGGTCATTTTGTAATAATCTTTTCATAGTTTTAACAAGGCGCAGCCCTGCTAAAATTTCTACCTGAATCTATAAACACAAATTTTACCTCTTCTTGGATAGATTTTCTATGTATGTTCTGAGTGTTGATTTGTGTTTAGTCATTGTCTTTTGATGCTCTCACAGGTTCAACACCAACACACCAGTCATCTACAAGGTGCCATTTGCAGCTGATAGGAAGAGAGTTCTATTTTGGGGTGCAGAGAATAGAAGGGATTATCTACAGAGTGCCTCTTACAGCACCTTTGGTGAACCTCCTTTTCCTATATTTTTCCATTTTAACCTCCTTGTCAAGTTTTATAGATTATTTCTTCTGTCAAGGGTGAAGTGTATAAATGTGTTTGTTTGATTTTGAGAGTGGATGTGAGAAAGTCACCTTGTTTTGGTGTATCACCTCTTTAGAGTAGGTTTGTTTTCCTATATCTTTCTTCCTTTTCATCCCCCTTTTTATTATATAGCTGTATATATACCTATACCTGTATGTATTTTGCACTTTTGAAACAAACATGATACATCAAAGGGAGCTAGCCCTTATCTAGAGACTCTTCTCTCCTGCTTCATCATCCCATAGGCGAGAGGGGAGTTTCCATGTTGTGAGAAGACAGGAGTTCAACTTCCTGTCACTGGGTGCAATTTCCTATGTCAACAGTTTTATCATGCCTAGTGGGATCCAAGTTTTCAACAAAGTAAAGTTCAGGATTGATGCTGGTCCTGATACAGCCAATTCAAAGTTTTCCATCATCTGGCGACTCTACTAGTAAGAGCTTTAGTCCTTTAATTAAGACCAGTTTCTTAAACTTTCTATGCCTAAAGTTACCACAAGATATGCTTCAAGAGGGGTTCCTTTTGATTTCATTGAATTACCTATAAACTCTGCTAAAAGATTATGATTTTAAAGGACCCGTCCTTATCCTGCCATCAATCCTCTAAGGCCTATTATAAGAGACAGTCATAGCAAAACCCCAGTTTTAGCCAATCCCAACCATGGCATTGCCTTTTATGACTTTTCGTGGTGAGAGCCCCTTGAATCTCCTATGCTATGATCCAATTTTGGGAACAACTCTAAAAAATGTGCCTTTTTTCGATGGAGTGGGACCTATTACAGCCATTGAGCATATTAGGAATATTGCCAACCTTTGCAATATTCACAATATAACAGAAGAAAATATTGCCATCAGACTGCTAGCTTTGTCTCTGAAAGGCAAAGCTCTTGACTGGTATGGGACCTTGCCTATGAATTTAATACATTCCTAGAATGAATTATGGACTCAATTGATAGATCATTTTGGAGAAAAGAGTGATGGCCTCTCGCTTGCTGAGTAGCTGATGACCATAAAGAGATCTCCACACGAGTATATGCAAGACTTCTGTAGACACTAAAATCGTGTCGACTCCCCTGGTCATCCCCCGTCTTATTCCTCTTTGCCTATTTAACCCTTGTCGACCACTTTTCCCACTAGCCTTGACCCTGGCAGCATGTAAAAATAAGCACAGAGCTAAAGCTAGACTCTATCCCCATTATGCATCTGCCGATGATGGTCATTACATCGGCCGACGTTGCCGACGTTGGTCACTTATCGGTCAACATCGACAATCCTGCCAACGTCGGTCACCTTACCATTACCCATTTTCAGTTATCATTCAGTTCCCAATCAGTTTCCTGATCGGTTATCAAACTGACTCTCGAACCATCCCTCACCTTCATCAACGTTCGCCGATCAATCCCGAAGGCTAATCAATCAATCGATCCCAAACTCTGACATTCACAGACTCTTGCAACCAATCAGCTCTGGCGATCAACCAACTCCAGCATTCGACCAATCTGCATTTACTTCGATCAACTTATGGCAACACTTCGATGACTTCAATCATGGCTTTTATCATGTCTTCTGATAGGTAAGTATTTCCTTTGTTTGTTTTTATTTCTTTCTGGTTATTGTTTGTTTGTTATTTCTATTTCTATCACCCTGGATCTTCAGACCATAGACCTGAACCCTGAGTCCCTTCTTTACATCTCTGCCCACTATCCCAATCTATAAATCTGTCTAGACCTGACCAAAACCCCCAGACCCTGTCCAAACTTGACCTTACTTTGACTAGACCCTGTCCTGACCCTGTCCCGATCCTGACCAAGACCCTATCCCGACTCTACCAGACCTTCTGCAACTCACCCAGACTCTGTCTAGAACTTGCCCTGACCGATGCCGGTCACTACCCTGACTGACGCTGGTATCATAACCAATGTCGGCATCTGTCTGACTGACACCGGCACTATAGATATTGACATCGGCAACTACACAGAATAGTTTACTTCATTATCAGGTACACATTTTATTTTCTGTCCTTTATTTCTATCATTTTATCTTTCATTACATCTACTTCAGTCAAATATTTTGCTTTTTTTTATCAGTGGGTTGATATCCTTCTAGGAAGTCTTCATACTTTCGGGATCAGGCGTTCACCTGACAGCCCACCATATCTTTGACTAACATTTTTTCGTATTTCAATCTCTTTTCTTCTCAGGTGTCATTCCTCCACAGCCAAAGAGGAGAACCTTCCAACATCTGATTTTAGTGCGCATGACTTTATCAGGTATCTTCTAGCCTTAACCATTTCTTTTAGTTTCTTACTTCTTCTTTGAATGTAGAAAGCAATTTAGCATAGAAACATTCTGGCACGCCCGGTGGGACCCTAGGACCTTCCTTGGGTTCTTTTTTTCTTTCTTTCGTTCATATAGGTGTATTAGGTTCCTTCCTTTTTGCCTCCTTTCATCTCTTCTTAAAACGACATCATAAGCAGGAAATAAAAAGAACTTTTCTTTTCTTTCTTGCACTTCTAGACTAGCTAAAACTCATATTCTTTGACTCTTTCTCCATTCGTCTTCATACGAACAAACATCTCGACTTGGGCATTAAAACACTTTGCATTCATTTCTGTTTGCCTACATCTCTTAGACCACACATAGTAATTAACAAATGCATATTGAATTAATCTAGATCACTTGATGTTACACGACCAAACCACTTGCACAAAACAAACATTTTAACTTACCTGAGACAAGGCCCAACTGAGATTTCATCCCCTAGCGGATACCTTACCCGTCCCGGTGATCTTACTTGGATTTCATCACCAAGGGGAAAGCCAACTCTGTTCTCTGGCAGAGTCTAAACTATAGTGGAAGTATATTTTGGCTAAGCGAAACCAGCTAACCACTGGAATCGTGAAGTGAGGGGAGCTTACTCCTTAGCACCAGGCCTGTACGAAAGCTAACACAGACTTTTTGAGCACCATAACAAAACCTGAAACCATCCATAGACTGCTTCTTCTAGGACCTGACTCAAAAGCCAATCTTCTTCTACACACATTCTAAGGCATAAGCCACTATAATCCTAATAATTTACTTCTAGGGTTTTAGGATCTGCTTGTGTCTTCATCTTTTTTAGTTATTATCTGCTTGTTTGAGCTTGTGAGGATGTTCTTCCTTGCCTTGAATGGTTTTGACTCGTAGCCAAGCCAAGGCTCTAGTCGATAATGCGAGGCATCATCCTCTTCCGTCTACCCCGCCTATAACCAGCCCTATAATGGAGTTCAACTCGAAAACTAAAAGAACTCCTACCAGACCATCTCTGACCCAAATGCCTATTATCCCAGAAGGGGACCAAGATTTCGCACGATTCTTAGACCTCAACATAAAATCCTTACAACACTATCTCACGAATAGCCGAACGCGAGACCCCTTGGGCAATCCAATTTACAGAATGCCGACCTCTTTCCTCGAGACTGCGGCCGTATCAACGGAGTCCGTAGTTCAACCCTTAGACACCCAGGCTGTTGCCTCAACCAATGACCAACCTTTTACCAACCATCCAAGTGTGGCTTATCCCTCCATCACTGGGCCCACTTCCACCAGGGTTTTGGCCCCTTATCAATCTCAGCCCACTCAACCACTTTCTACCCCCTTTCAAAATCTGGTCGTCTCTATTCTGCCTACCCTTACTCCTATCAACACTAGGGTGGCTACCTATCCATTGGCCCATGTTACCTCTAACCAACCTCCCATGACAACATCAAACCTAGCCATGCCTTCTATCCAACCATCCTTAGTCACCTCTTCTGTCACTACAACTAGTCATCCGTACGTTGCGCCCTTATTGGTACAACTGACTACGTCGTATACCTCTTCCAGCCTCTTTCAAGCACCTTACAATCTAGGAAGTGCTCCACCCGCCAATTCGTCAGTAGATATTATCAAGATGCTGATGGATAAAATGTCCAACCTAGAGACCTCCGTTTTCGGCTCACGCAACACTCTCTCGTACGAACAAATTTTCAACGAGCCCATCCATCCTTCTGTCCCCATCAGACCATATCCCAGCCAGTGGGAACTTCCTAAGTTTTCTCATTTTCAAAGCAAGGAAGACCCACAACAACACTTACAGGCATTCAGACATGCCTGTTACCTTATCGCGCACGACGATGCGTTGCTCTTATGCACGTTTCCCATGTCTCTCTCGGGTGCTGCACTTGACTGGTACAGCTCCCTTGCCAGCCATTCCATCTTCACGTTCACTCAGCTGGCCCAGCTCTTCCTCGATCATTTCTATATCAATATCACCAAGAAGGTCTCCATCACAGACCTCTATTCTATCCGCCAGTTCGAGGATGAATCCATTGCTGATTTCATCGCTCGGTGGAGGGGCCTTATCAATCAACTCTCATTCTCCTTACCCCAGCCTGAGCTTATTGAACTTTTCTCTCAAGCCTGCGCTAGACATATTTCTTCTACCTTGAGGGTTCAGACCTTCTACACTTTTGACGAAGCCTTCACGATGGCTCGTAAACTTGAGTTACGTGCTGTCGAGGAGAATAAAGTCAAGTTGCGGAGCAAGAATCCCAACTCCAAAACCAATGACCCCTCTTTTAAGCCTTCCTCATCCAATCCTAAATCTAAAGCTTCAGCAAACGCTGTGGTTATTAGATCTTCTTCCTCTTCGCCTTCAACTAATCAACCTGAACCATCCACATCTATGAGTGCCACTCACCAATTTCAACAGAGATACATACAACGACAGTTTACTCCACTTGGAGAATCATACGCGTCTGTGCTGGAAAAACTCGTCAAATAAGGGGCCCTCAATCTCCCTCAGATCCGACCACCACCACAATTTGATCCCTCACACGCCATCCCTACGTGGTATAGGGAAAATGACTTCTGACACTACCACCGTGTTAAAGGTCATGACACGGGCAACTGTAAAACCCTTAAAAACATAATCCAAGACATGTTGGAAAAGGGTGACCTCATCCTCGACAATCCCAATGCCCCTCTTAATTAGGGTATCGATATCTTCAAACAACCATTCCCTAATCATCCACCAACCCAAAACAACGTCCAGACCTTGACTGACAATACCCATGAACATAATATTCGAACAGTCAATACGGTCTCGCCCTTCATTTCTAACCAACCTCAAGAGGTGAGTTCATCCATCAATCCATCACATGTGGATGAAACTCTTTCTCCGGTTAGTTCTCCCTCAACTTCTCTCATCTTGGAAGATGCCTCGACCTTACCAGCACCGCCAGTTTCACCATCTTCCTTCTTGCTGCCCATGGAGGACCCAACCTTTCCTACTCCTCGACCGCAAGTGGAGGGCACTATCATTCCTGCCCTTTACCCGCTTGAGGAGCTTCATTCTCTAGTTTCTTCTCCACCCAGAGAAGAACCTATCTCTCCTTCATCTCCAACCAAAGATGAACCTGTCACGACTTCACCATGCTTTGGGCCCGAGACTACTACACCCGTCTTACCTTCGGTCCCACAACTGTCGACGTCTTCTCAAGAACCCAAACCTCATCCCGCATCTTCTCAGCCATTTTCCCGACTAGTGGAGAGACTCGGACTTCTCTCTTCTAGGAAAGTGGAACATCAGGGATTATGGGACCGTCTCACAGCTCTTTAACAAGCCTGTACCCTCTTATCTCATGCTGTTAATCCTCCCATGGTAGAACCTCCCAAGACTATCAACAAAAATCAGATCTCCACTTCTAAACCGTCTACATCTCCATAAACCTCATCAAAACCAAAACCCTCATCTACTCCGCCTAAACCTATCAAGTCACTTGGCGTTCGCCCCATCTCCAACCTCACTCATCCACAAGTGAAGGTGGACTTAAACCAGACTTCAACCAATAGTAATCTTCAACCCAAATCACAAAAGACTGCCAAACCACAGAGGTGAACGCCTCCTCTTCCTTCACCATTGCCCTCCATTTTGGGCCCGCATCCTTCAACCCTAACCAGAGTCCTTCCCATTTCAACCTCTAATCAAAACCAGTTGCCTCCTTTGCTGCCTTTACCTACCGCAAGCCTACCCTCTCCCAAAAGGGCGGTATCTCTCATGAAGAATGTACCGTCTCCGCCTGTCATCGCACCATCAACCCAGAAGGTGGTACGAAAACCCCCTCCAACTTCACCCAAGCAAAAGTCACCAGCATCACATACATCGATGAGCACAGACCCTTTAGTGGGCTCATACTCTTTGATATTGCAATGACTTTTGCAAAATTCTAGCATAACTCTTCCACCCATCAGGCCCGTCCAACCTCTCAGGTCTAAACCCTCCTGGTTCGATGACACGAAGATTTGTTTATATCATCATACACCAGGACACGATACCGAGACTTGCTATGCCCTCAAGGTTGTCATTCACCGTTATCTGGAGAAAGACACTCTTCTCTTTGAGGACACTTTTGACTGACCCCTGACTCCTTCTCATAACCCTTCAACCTCTTCAAACCCATCAACATCTCATCAACCGGTTATAACCCCTTCTTCACCTTCACCTCCCATCTTTGAAATCAATGCCATCCACATCACCACTAGGTCACAAAAGGACAAGGCGAAAGAAAAAGCTGCCATTCCTTGGACTTACCCTTTCGTCAATCCACCTCAACCGCCTAAGCCTAAGATTTCTATCCTTAGCGCACCTCAACCCTCCTCTTCTTCTTCCTCTTCTGGACCAATCCACGACTCCATGTTGAAATAGCTTCACCAGATGCCTGTGAAGATGTCCCTCTATGACCTCATCCAAACTTCACCCTAGCATCGCCAGGCCCTCATCCAAGCCCTGCAGGCAGTGGAGGTCCAACCCGAGGACCCCCAACCACTTGCTGCCCTTATCCACTCCTTAGCCCCTGTTGCCTCCATCACATTCAATGATTCTAAGATTCCCACATCCAACACAGAAGATCAGGACGTCGCCCTCTTCATCACTGCCTATATCGATCGGACACGCATTAAATGTGTTATGATCGATGGAGGTGCAAGCATCAACATCATCTCCACCCATGCCTTTGATCAGTTGGCTCTTCCCAAGAATTGCATCTCTAAAACTGATGCGATCTTGCGCTCTTTTAATGACACTACTGCCACGACCATTGGCACAGTCATCCTTCATATTCGCATTGGTCCACACACAGTCCCAGAGCTCTTCTACATCATCGAAGGAGAGTTTCAATACAACATCTTGCTGGGCTGACCCTGGATCCGTGCCATGGCTTGTGTTCCCTCCACCCTGCACCGTTATGTGAAATTTGAGCATGACGGACAAGTCCACACCATTCCCACTGACCCTTCGCCCTTCAAAACTTGCAACACCACCTACCATCCAAACGATGTCCTCATTCCTATCAAGCCATCAATCTCGGCACCGCCTCCATCTGTAGAATCTTCGACCAGTTCACAACAGGCAGTCGCCCTTACACCTCCCCTTCAAGCGATGACCAAAGACCCCATGGAAGACATCTTCCATAGACTTTCAGTGGGAGAGTATTGCTTGCTGGCTTTAGATATGTTCCAAACTCCACAAGAGTATGGACGCCTTCATCACAGCCCCAGCTACGACCATCGGATCGGGATGATCATACCTTATGGTCCCCCTCACCTCTAAACTAACCTCGTCTATGGGGGGTTCAATCAAGCTCCTACTGACGGTAATCCTCTTTATTCACCTCAACCTTTCACATCAGACTTCTCATTTCTTGGCAACCCTGCCTTTGCACACACTTACCTGTACAGGTGTGCATGGAAGGGTTTTGGTTTTGGACGCTATGAGCAGGGCTCCCATCAGCCCATCCAACTGCTCAATGATGACGACGCCAAGAAACGGTATGGATTGGGATATCATGACCCCACTCAAGACCTTGTAGACCTTCGTCCTGAACCAATCATTGACCAATCTCCTCCACACTCGCCTGTTCCACCCCCTTCACCTATGGAGTCAGTGGTTTCCATTCCTCCTAGTTTTTTTTGCATAAACACCATCCGCCTGGAACCCTTGACTTATCAGCTCAATGGGGTGTCCAATTCTCTCCCTCTCATTTTTCCTAGCATGATCGAAGATGAGTCGGCAACCATTCACACTGTTCATTGCATTGATGATGATGCCATTCTTTCTTACATGGGTGCTGACGATTCTTTCATCCAGCGCTCCCTCCCTTCTGAGACCCAAGTTATGTTAAATGAATCAACCATTGACATCAACCTTCCTTCTTCTGATGTTCCTTATGTCTTAAAGATTGGCCAATCTTTAGACGCTCAGGAGAAGCTCGACTATACCCAGTTCCTCTCTGACTATAGCAAGGCCTTTGCCTGGACTTACAGTGATATGCCTGGCATCGACCCCACCATCGTTACCCATAACATTGTCACCAAACCAGAGGCTAAGCCTATCAGGCAAAAGCTTCAAAAGATGCATCCTCACGTTGCCCTCCTTGTCAAAGAGGAGCTTCAGTGCCTCCTTTCTGTCTCCTTCATCCAGTGCATCGATTATCCACAGTGGGTCTCTAACATCGTCCCAGTCACCAAGGCAACCGTCCCTCGCCTTCATCAGCGTCTGCCGATCAATCCTAAAGGCTAATCAATTAATCGATCCTGAACTCTGACATTCACAAACTCTTACAACCAATCAGCTCTGGCGATCAACCAACTCCAACATTCGACCAATCTGCATTTACTTCGATCAACTTACGGCAACGCTTCGACGACTTCAATCATGGCTTTTATCGTGTCTTCTGACAGGTAAGTATTTCCTCTATTTGTTTTTATTTCTTTCTGGTTATTATTTGTTTGTTATTTCTATTTCTATCACCCCAGATCTTCAGATCGTAGACCTGAACCTTGAGTCCCTTCTTTACATCTCTACCCACTATCCCAATCTATAACTCTGTCTAGACCTGACCAAAACCCCCAGACCCTGTCCAAACTTGACCTTACTTTGACTAGACCCTGTCCTGACCCTATCCCGATCCTGACCAAGACCCTATCCCGACTCTACCAGACCTTTTGTAACTCACCCAGACTCTGTCCAAAACTTGCCCCGACTAACGCCGGTCACTACCCCGATCGATGCCGGTATCATAACCGACGTCGGCACCTGTCCGATCGACACCGGCACTACAGAGACTGATATCGGTGACTGCACAGAACAGTTTACTTCATTATCAGGTACACATTTTATTTTCTATCCTTTATTTCTATCATTTTATCTTTCATTACATCTACTTCAGTCAAATATTCTACTTTTTTTTTTATCAGTGGGTTGATATCCTTCTAGGAAGTCTTCGTACTTCTGGGATCAGGCGTTCGCCTGACAGCCCACCATATCTTTGACTAACATTTTTTCATGTTTCAGTCTCTTTTCTTCTCAGGTGTCATTCCTCCACAGCCAAAGAGGAGAACCTTCCAACGTCTGATTTCGGTGCGCATGACTTTATCAGGTATTTTCTAGCCTTGACCATTTCTTTTAGTTTCTTACTTCTTCTTTGAATGTAGAAAGCAATTTAGCATAGAAACAACTTCAACACACATTTTCAAAAGACTTGGGATGGAATTCCCATCCTGGTAGACCGACTCCTAGCTACGCTTTCTTATACTATTTAAAGGCATTAAACAATGACATTACTATAATGATCCAATCTATGGGAGGGCATATACTGCCAACTGCTTATGACATTGCCATAGCAGTCAAAAATTGCTTGGTTCAAGCTGAGAAAATAGCCCCTAGGACTCACATGCCACTTTTTCTAGAAATGCTACCTCTGATTCAAACTGTTTCTCCAATAATAGCCCCTTTGCCTAGTATTGAAAAGCCAGCTGCCGCTCTGTCTAATGAACTTCATGAGGTTAAAAGCCTATTGCAAAACATGTCAAACAAACTTGTAGCCCTTAAAAGGTAGCAAGCTCAAAGCAACAGGCTGAATCAAGGATATCAACATTATGGTCAAGCTCCTAGACCCCCTTTTCAAGTCTATAATCAAGGACAAGGTCAGCTCACTCAGACCAGACCATTTCAAAATTACAACTCAGGCCCCGTTTCATCATCTAAAGTCATGGTGCCGGTTCAAAATAATCTAGTATAGGAGCAGCCAACATGTTCGGCCATGGGATATGGTCAAGAACAGGCTATTTACACAAATGAGATGATGAACTATTTTTAAAATGTAGACAACCAAATAGTCACTCAATCTTAGGCCTTTGAGATTTTAATGCAACCCAGCACAAGTAGCAATCAGGCTCAGCCTGATTCTACCCTGATGAATCATTTAGAAGGGGAATTTTATTTAGTGAATTATGTGGGCACTATAGACAATCAGGATAATTATGTTGTAGCCAACATGAGGTTTAAGAGAAGGGCAATGGGAGAAGTCCAAGCCACCACTTAGGCAACAGCAACACCTCCTCCCTTGCACTCCAATTCAAGGGCCCCAAATTTTAGGCAGCCGTCTATACCTTCAGCCCCTCAGCCTGCAGTTCAGCTTGGAATCAACCCCAAAGAAAAATTGAAGGGAGGCAGCCCTAAAATCAATATAGTGGACCAAATGAAGAAGCTGCACATGAATATCTCTTTATGGGATTCATTGTCTCTTCCAGGCTAAAAGGACGTGTTGAAGAAAGAATTGCACAAGTTGGATTGTCAAGTTGTTCCAGCTATCACTGATAATGTCTTGATGACAAATGGATAGCCTTCCACTTTAGGATAGGTAAAGAAGGAAGAGAAAACTCCCCCTTTCTATGTATCCTTGGTTATAGGGGATTTCTTGGTACATAATTGCATAATTGATAGCGGGGCTAGCACCTCGGTGATGCCCAAGTGTATTGCTGACAAGATGGGATTGAAGTATGAAGAGATGAACAAAGGAGTCCTGCAACTAGATGGGACATCTAAAAAAATAATTGGAATTGTGAAGGGTTTAGGCTTGATGCTGCATGCTTGTCCAACCTTCTCAATTCCCCATGATATAGTGGTAGCGGATGTTCCTCCGTATTTCACAATTTATTTGTCCAGGGACTTCACGTCAAAAATAGGTGGCTATCTAGTAGCGAATTGGTCATATCTAGTTTTTAGAACCAAGTATGGGACCAAGGTAAAAATTGAGTCTGAGCCACTCTACAAAGACCATCTAGAATCATACATGCCCAAGGCAGTGAATGCCAGTTACACCATCATCGACCCAGAAGAGTCTCAGACAGACCAATCTCCATCCTCTGCTCTTGAAGGAGTCACAGACTTACTCTTAGATGAGTGGGGAAATGATAACTTTGAACATGATCCTTACAAGTTCATTGAGGAGGCAGACCTTGGAGTCTATTGCATGCACGAAGAAGGTGCCTTCATGCCAAATTTAATGAAGGCAAGCAAAGAAGACCTTGGCCTATGGCAGCTATATTTTGACGGTTCCAGAAGTAAGCTAGGTGCTCGAGGTGGGGTGATGTTGGTCTCCCCTTCAAAGGAAAGGTACTTTTCAGCTTTCCATTTCTAATTCTCTTACAAAAGTAATGTTACAGAATATGAGTCTCTCATACATGGCCTTGAATGGGCAAGAAAAAGAGGGATTGAGGAGTTGCAAGTTTTGGGAGACATCAAGCTGATTATAAATCAGGTGAGAGGCTTGAATCTGACCAAGAATTCCTTGTTAGAGTCTTACAAGCATAGAGTTTGGGACTTGGTGGAGGATTTTCTTATTTTTAATATCACCTCCATTCCCAGAGAGCAAAATAAACAAGCGGACAGGCTGGCAGCAATTGGCGCCCAGTTTGACATTTCAAAGGAAATAAGTTGAAACTGTGGTTCACGCCACTTGAAAGTGGTGGTTCAGCCTTCAATCCCTGACAACCTTACAAATTGGTAAGTTTTTGAAAGCGACCAACAAATAGCTTTTTTATTATAAGAAGTTGAATTCAGAACATAGAATCAAGCAAAATTACAACAACAATATGACAATCAGATTGTTGAGTTGAAGAACAATAAACTCCCTAAAGGTCTGGTCATGCTTGAAAGCATCTTCAACAGAGATGACCAATTGAGGAATGACAAGGCATGCATCACAACCAAAAGAAGAATTACGAAAGGGTTGAAATCTTCAAAGACAAGCTACTTGTGCTTGGAAAAATTTGCACATTTCAAGAAAGGTGGGCTTTCATTTTGTTGTGTCAAGAATTCTATGATGTCTTTACTTGGGATTACGCAACTTGAAGGGCTTCGACCCAAGGCTTGCCCAGCACACCATTGAATTAGAAGAAGGTGCTAGGCTAGTCACATAGAAGCAAAGACCTATCAATTTGATAATTGAGCCCCTCATGCAGAGGGAATTGGCCAAATTGATTGAGTCCAAAATTATTTTCCCAATCAAGCACTCCTACTGGCTGGCCAACCTTGTTCCTGTTAGAAAGAAAAATGGGGAGATCAAGCTGTGTGTCGACTTTAGAGACCTTAATAAAGTCTCTTTAAAAGATTATTATCCCCTTCCAAGCATGGAGCAAATCCTTTAGAAGGTAATTGGTAGCAAACGTTTCTCCCTCCTGGATGGTTATTCAGGGTATAATTAGATTCTAGTGCGAGGTTGTGATCATCACAAAATAGCCTTCACTACTAAATGGGGAATGTTTGCCTACAAGAAGATGCCTTTCGGGCTATCTAATGCTAGTGCTACTTTTTAGCAAGCCATGGATATGGATTTTGGAGGCTTAATGAATAACAACATGTTGGTTTACCTCGATGATGTGATAGTATTCTCCAAGGAAGTGAGCCAACACATAGAGCACCTCAAGAAATTTTTTGAAAGGTGTAGGGAGTTTGGCATCTCTCTTAATCCAAAGAAGTGTGTGTTTGTTATTCATGAGGGGAAACTCCTTGGCCACATTGTGTCCAAAGAGGGCTTATCCATTGACCCTGAGAGAGTTCACTCTATCCTGGAGATGTCCCTATCGAAGCACAAGAAAGGCCTGCAGAGTTTCTTTGGCAGGATAAACTTCATTCGGAGGTTCATTCCAAATTTTGGAGAGATAGTCAAGCCACTCACCCTATGTTGAAGAAGGGTGAGGAATTCAAATGGACAAATCAAAGGAAAGACAGCTTTGAGGCCATCAAGTAGGCCATAACCTGGGCTCCCACTTTGATCAGCCCAGACTTCAACAAAGACTTCAACCTCTATACTTTCAGCAATGAAGAGGTGATATCTACCATGCTTACCCAAGCTAATGGTGAAGACCTCAAACAGCCACCTATTTTTTTAGCCAAGGATTAGAGGATTTTGAATTCAGGTACACGTATGTAGAGAAGCAAGTCCTAACAGTAGTGCAAAAATTGAAGAAATTTAGGCATATGTTGTCTAACAGTAGGATTCACCTTATGGTCCCACACCCTGGCATCAAGGATTTCTTGACCAATCGAGACCTAAATGAGAAGAGGGTAGGGTGGATTACCAAAGTGATGGAGTATGACATAGACATTAAGATCACCAAGCTGGTGAGGGGAAGAGGCATGTGTGAATAGCTCACTGCAGACTTAAAGCAAGAGAGGAAATATAGCTTTTTAATTCATGATGCAGATACTACAGAGGAACCAACTATCATAAAGGATTGGACATTGGAACTGAGGCATTTCCTTACTACCGGTGAGTGCCCATAAGGTCTTGATAAGACTGAAAGAAGGTATTTTAAACTCCAGTCTCTCCCTTATGTCTTGGTTGATGAATTATTGTTTAGGAGGGATTTCTCTGGGGTCCTCCTAAGGTGCATTGACCCAAACTAGGATGATAAGGTATTGGTTGAGTTCCATGATGGGCCAGTAGGCGGTCACTTCACTTCTAGAGCTACGGTAGCAAGGATAATGAGAGCTAGCTATTTCTGGCCTACTCACTTCAAGGACACCCATGCCTAGGTAAGAAAGTGCCAAAAGTGTGCACTTTTTGATGGAAAACAATGATTGGCTGCCATGCCTTTATAGCCCATTCAAGTTGAGTAACCATTCATGCAGTGGGGCTTGGATTTCATAGGGATGATCAATCCCCCCTCTAGTGCTGGGCACAAATGGGTCCTCACTGCTACAGATTATTTCACCAAGTGGGTGGAGGTTGTCGCTCTGAAAGAGGCAAATGAAAGCGCATTCTTGGAGTTCTATGAGGACCTAGTAACAAGATTTGGGGTCCTAGCCACCATAATCTCAGATAATGCCATGGCTTTTCTGGGAACCAAAACTAGTGAATGGGCACTAAAGTATGGCATATACCTCATCACTTCATCAAATTATTATCTACAGGGGAATGGGCTGGCTGAGTCCACAAACAAAAATTTGATCAGAATCATAAAGAGGACTATGGAAGAAAATTAGAAGACTTGGCACGCCAAGCTAAAGACAGCTCTATGGGCCGACCGAATTACTCCAAAGAGAGTAATCAAAAATTCTCCATATATGCTCGTGTATGGAAGGGAAGCTAGGCTTCCCATCTCACTTTAATTTCCAACACTAGACCTCACTCATCAGCTACAATTAGAAGAAGGAACAAGCATGGAGGTCAGGCTGTGTGAGTTAATGGAACTCCAAGATGTAAGGGATCAGGCTATGGCTTCCATGACCAGTTGCCAACAAGTAAAAAGGCACTTTGACAAGAAATATTTGTCAAGAGATTTCTCTGAAGGAGACATTATCTTGAAATGGGATGAAGATCGAGCTAAGCCTAGAAAACATGCAAAATTTGACACCCTATGGAGTGGTCCTTACATGATCACTCAGTGCAAATAGCATAATGTGTTCCAACTTTCCAGGTTGGACGGTGAAGAACTGCATATCTTAGTTAATGGGATACATCTGAAGTGTTGCCACTAATTTTGGGTTTGCTTGTACATATTTTCCCTTATTTTCTTTCCTGTCTTTCCCTAAGTGTTGTTGCATAAGTAGTAGTTTTCTTAGTCTTGCATGTGTTTTCATTTCCTTGGAGGTTGATCTGCATGACTGGTTCTAAGTTTTAACAGAGCTATTGCTGATTCTCAAAATTACTATTTGACTCCATGCCTAATGGATTTTCAAGACATCTAGTCTTTAAGCGTAGCAGGCACGCTTCCCCTATGAGTTGCCATCTATTCACCAATTTTTGCCCACAAGCTAAAATCGTTCACCTTCCTTCTTTACTATTCAAAGATAGTTATTTCAGGTTGCAAAAGTTCAATGCTAGTGTTTCTCTACTTGGTTCAATGTTTTGGTTCATCGGCCTAGCACTTCAGTTCAAAGGCTCATCGATGCGCTTGGTTGAACCTTTAAACCATTAAACCTTTTTTGGTTCAATAGGTTCAGTTCAACAGAAAGGTTTTATGGAAAGGTTCATTGGCTTTTGTTTCACTCCCCATCGGTGTGCAATGGTTGAACCTTGAATGGTTGAACCAATTTTTAGTTCAACGGGTTCGGTTTAAGGGTCTGCCCTTAGTCGAAGGAGTTCTTCAAGACCAAAGTGCCCTTTCGGAGGGTGGACACCTCAACATTTCAAAATATTTTGGGCGTGCTTCAAAATAACAAAGGAATGGGTCGAACAGAATTTCCACAGACAATTTGTCTGTGGGAATTATCTGCAGACAATTTGTCCACAGAAATATTCAGTCAAAGTGACCTGGGGAATTAACCCAGGGAAATTATCCATGAACAATTTTCCCACGAGAACCTGGGAGACATTCACCCAAATGCAAAGGGACCCACCAAAGGACCCTGAAGGGCAGATGCCCTTGTGGGGGACTTCCAACCCAAATGCGAAGGGTAGTTTCAAAGGCAAAGAGGGTGCCTGCAAGGAAGGAGAATAAACAAAGGCCGACAAGGGATTTGATAGTGTTGTGATAGGGATGGTGATGTCCTAAAGGATGTCAAGTTTAGCGGAGCCAGATAGCCATTGGTTTTCAAGCGATGATGTTTAGGAGGCCATCAAATTTAAGAGGATGAGTTGTCTGTTGGTTTTCAAAGCATGACGGTCACGTGAATGTCAAAATTAACAAGTGAAATGGCCTTTTGGTTTTTAAAGGCAAAGGAGAGTGCTAGCCATGGAAAGGAGCTAAAAATGTAGTGACCTACTAAGATGTTTGCCCCAGGGGCCAAATGAGCTAGATAAGACAAAATGGACAAAGTGACACGCAAGGAATGAGTGAGCAACTAGTCCAACTGGCGCTAATTGAAGAAGTGACTCCAGTAGGTGAAATAGTGCTAGCAAATTGATCATTTGGGATGCAAGCAGCTAGAGAAGCAATGGGTTTCTCCATTTTACATTAAATGAGAAGGCAAACCATGTAAGTCACCTATAGGAGAAATGCAGATTTTGAGCAGACAAAATGAATAGCTCATTAATATTTTGAGCGACTTGTTTCTTTTCATGAAGGGACACGTATGCCACTTGTAAAAGAAGTAGCACCAAATGGGCCTCTTTGCTTCTCATATATATTGCAAACTTGGTCATTTTTTAATAATCTTTTCACAATTTTAACAAGGCACAGCCCTGCTAAAATTTCTACCTGAATCTATAAACATAGATTTTACCTCTTCTTGGATAGATTTTCTATGTATGTTCTGAGTGTTGATTTGTGTTTAGTCATTGTATTTTGATGCTCTCATAGGCTCAACACCAACACACCAGTCATCTACAAGGTGCCATTTACAGCTGATAGGAAGAGAGTTCTATTTTGGGGTGTAGAGAATAGAAGGGATTATCTACAGAGTGCCTCTTACAGCACCTTTGGTGAACCTCCTTTTCCTGTATTTTTCCATTTTAACCTCCCTATCAAGTTTCATAGATTGTTTCTTCTGTCAAGGGTGAAGCGTATAAATGTGTTTGTTTGATTTTGAGAGTGGATGTGAGAAAGTCACCTTATTTTGGTGTATCACCTCTTTAGAGTAGGTTTGTTTTCCTGTATCTTTCTTCCTTTTCATCCCCCTTTTTATTATATAGCTTTATATATATACCTATACCTATATGTATTTTGCACTTTTGAAACAAACATGATACATCAAAGGGAGCTAGCCCTTATCTAGAGACTCTCCCCTCCTGCTTCGTCGTCCCACAGGCGAGAGGGGAGTTTCCATGTTGCGAGAAGACAGGAGTTCGACTTCTTGTCACTGGGTGCAATTTCCTATGTCAACAACGGTCTTGAAAGAAACTTCAAGATGGTGTCCCATTGGGTGTGCCAAATTTTTTTGATGATTATAATTATGTTGTTTCTAACACCAACAATGGGAAGTTTCAATAATGTGGGACTTGCAACTTGAAATGACCTCCAGATTTTTAAGAAGTTGGCTCTTCTTTATATCAAGTGTATAATGGGAAAAGGGATAGGAATTAAATAGAAACACAAGTGTAATGAAAGAAAATATAACTATGGTGATGCACCTAAATTCAATTCGACCCTTAATTCTAAGCACAGTGAAGCTATATGTAAGATTTAATTACATTAAAGAGCAATCAATGCATGATTAATGTAAAAGATGAAATCAATAGAAACAGAGGCTCATAACTTAGACTACTTTTACAGTGACACAAAAAACATCAACAAAGGCACAAAACTTAGTCTTCTTATTAATTCTCTAGTCACATAAAAGGCACAGAAACATGCACAGTTACATAAACTTTCTAACTCAAAAAAATAGAACAAAGGCAAATGATATTCCTGATCACAACTAAAAAAATCTAAAAACTCTTGACAATAATTTCTCCCAAAAAATTCTCTCTATCTTCTGATCCTCCTTTAGGTGACCTCTGCACCCTTATTTATAGCATTGGACAATCTCTAGATTCCCTGCACATTCCCAATCCAATAGCCTAAATGAACTCTAACTGAACTGGAAGTGTGTAACAAAAGATATTTCTTAGATTCTAAAATGTTCTATCTTCCAGTAGTTCATTGGCTAAAATAGATACACAAGATGCTTCCTTCTATCAAACAAGAGAGGATACTTGGTCCATTCTCTTACTCTACTTGAAAACCTTCTTATTATTCAGGAGGCACCATAAAATGACATTTGTCATGTTCCACAGCACTTAGCAAAGACACATGGCACTTTTCACATTACTTATACTCTTTACTATGTCTTCACATTGGGGTGCTCTGTCTTTGACATCTGTCACCATCTGCTTCTTCAAACTTTAAAAATTTATAGAGAATGGGACCCACATCACTTCTCGCCTGAGCACCTTTAAGAAGGGAACAGGGACAAGTGGCGCTTTCCACGCATCCTTGACAAGGGACATGTGATGATCTCCACTACTTTTAGCTACCTTTTGAGAATCTTGTGGAAGGTGACATGTGTCAGGCTCCACATTACTCTATCTATACTATAGAAATAATCAGGCCTTATTTCATATTTACATGTATGGTGACACTTGGCAGCTTCTACTTAACTTAGAAACAAAACCTGGGACCCACCATAGTCTTTACTTATCAATGAAACAAAGTGAAGATATTTTAGATGTTGACACGTGGTAGCTTCTACTTTCTTCAGCTAGGGATACGTGGCATCTTTTGTTGCTTTTATAAAATCATATTGAAACCCTCCATAATTGCCACTTGGCACCTTTCGCTTGATCATAAAAAAAACTTATTGAAAGAGGCTTTTGAAACTCAAAAGAAATTTGGAACGCAGATGCCGACACTTATTGCGCTCCGCTGAGTTACTACGAGACACGTGGCATATTCTGAGCAACTTATAAAAATTACAAAATGTGCCTCCAATGATGACACTTGGTAGTCTCCACTTGACTTTGATACTTAGACAAAATTGGGTGAAAATAAAACTCGCTCCCGTGCTATGATTCAAAAGCTTCATTGTCTCCAAACCAAAATGTGTAGGGACAAAATTTGGAGCGCATAACTAATAATCAGAAAATGTAGAGTTTTTACTCTACAGTACCAATTAGGGAAATGGCCAAAATCAAAATCAATTACAAATGTAAGCATCACAACAAGCACATAATTTATTTAATGTTATGAGAAATAGAGTAACTGAGTCATGCCATGTCCAAACGGTGCAAACACCATTCACTCAGCCTATGCCACCTTTTAAGCTTACTTCTACCTGACAACCTCTTTAGCCAATGCACCAAGCACAACAACCTAGGCTCGTACAATAAATGCAACCACCTTTACTATTACAAATCACTCCTCCAAGGAGAACAGTGCCTACTAGCCATGATATTAGTGACCTTGGGGGATCCTATTGAATCTATGTTTCATAAACTCACTACCACTAATTTGATTAGTTGGCCTATACCAAAACACTATCCACAAGGCATTCCTTATTATGATTGGCACCATGAAAATGAATTCTATGAATGAGGATAATTTATGAAGATGTGTGGAAATCAAGAATTTGAATGAGAATATGTTAGAGAATGGGGAGATCACATTGGATGGTGGTGATTCCACCTCTAATTAGACTCTTGAGATCTATCAAAACCCATTTCCCCAAAATAACAACCACCCTCGATAATAATAAAAACACTGACCAGTGCCACAACAAAATCAACAATATCAAAATCTAAGGCTGAACCAGTAAAACCAATAGAACCAATAACACCAAAATAATAGATAGAACCAAGGTCAAAATGGTAACAACCAACAAACCTACCATATTATTGTATATGACTACAATAGAGTTTTAGGCCATATTACAAGAGGTAGCATTTATACCATCTCCATTAATCCTAGACCAAATTCTAATCAGATGAGACCATTACTAACCAAACCAATCTAATCACTTCAAAAATCCTTCTTTGACCTAAGACCACACAAATGTGAATTATAAAATAGTGATTTCCACATTTAGACCTTATACTGATAACTCAACCTTGCCATATGACCACACACAAGTGCATCGGTAATCATGACTTGTCCTATTTGGTCCTACCCCATCACCATCTTTTGTTAGCAATAAAGGTCTTGTATTTAATCTGGATTATGCGATTATAACTTGGAGGTCAAAGATTACCATCCCAGGTCCATAACCATCTACCACTTTTACCATTATCTAACCATCCATTCAATCTCAAAACAAGCCATTTAACGTTGACTAAGAGAAGAAATTTGACATTGTGGAAAAATTGCAAAATATACCCACACAAATCTCCATTTTAGATTTATTGCATACATCAACAATCAACAATAACATTTTGAATGACTTCCTAAGCCAATCCACTATTTCAAGTGACATGTCCCTTGATAAATTATAAGATTTAGTTGGACACCTAGCTCTAACCCAACAAGTTACTTTCAATCAAAGTGATATATCATCCCTTAGCCCATTGCATAATAACCCATTATACATTGAAGTTTATTTAAAGTAACATAAAGTGAAACATGTCCTTATAGACAATGGATTAGGTCTAAACATGGCATTTCTTACTCTCATCAAGCTTCTCAGGTACACTATGGTAGATCTTTAAGTAGAGACAATAACCATCAAAGCCTATGACAATGAGAAATGAGAATCATAGGGTACCATCTATTTTATATTTATCCTTGGGCCTTTGAACCATGATACACTTTGCCATGTGCTTGATCTCAATTTGTCATACAATATGATTTTAAGAAGAACTTGGTTACATGAAATTCATGTAGTACCATCAACATTATACCAATGTTGTTAGGACCTTAGAGTACAATTGATTACTTTGTATAAGCAACTAAACACGGAATTGAAAACAAAAGTAATAAGTAACTAGAAATCAGAAACAACAAAGAATAAGAGATACAAGAAACAACCAATCTTGTATTAAACTCTTCCAGAAGGAAATACAATGAAGAAATCTCTTTCTCCTCACACCTCTCAGATGTACAGTAATTCTCCCTCAAGAGTTCTCTCTCTCTCTCTCTCTCTCAATTTATTACAACCAACTCAATTACTAAATTGTATACTAGCAGATCTTCTTGACCTTGTTCCTTACAGATCTTCTTGATCTTGCTCCCTTGCAGATCAACTTGATCTTGCACCCTACTTACAATACTACCCCATGGGTCTCTTAAATAGAATTGAAAGGAAACAATAATTAGAAAAACAAACTCAAGACTAATTTTAGTCTTTACATGAAAACTAAATTTTCTCCTAAAAATAACACATTTCTAATTCTAGAAATGCCTAGAAATGCACAAAAGTCAGTGTCAATCTGAAGATGACCGATGCCGGCCAACCCCTAATCGATGTCAGTTGGTTCTGGCTGATTTTGCCAATGTCAGTTGACCCCTAGCCGATGTCAGTTGGTTCTGACCAATGTCGATTACTATGTAAGCCTAGCAACCTCCACATTATCTCATTAGTGAAGCTTTTAGCTCCACAACTCAATAATCTCCCACTTGGAGATAAACAGCTACACCTGTACCTATACAACAACATCCTCTAAACATCTCTAGCTTGTTTCTCCCTCTTCAAGTTCAATCTTGAAGACCAACAAAAGTTGAATGAAGATTCAACTTCTCCTTTATTACTAGCTTTGTTAACATATCAGTAGGGTTCTTATCTGTATGGATCTTTTCTAGCTTCAACTGTCCATCCTCCAATACCTGTCTAATGAAGTAGTACCTAAGCTATATATGTTTGGTTCTTGAATAAAAGGCTGAATTCTTTGCCAAATGAATTGCACTTTTACTATCACTGCACAAGCTGCAACTCTTTTGATCCTTTCCCAACTCTTCCATGAACCAAGTCATCCAAAGCATTTCCTTGCTATCCTCTGTGACTGCAATGTATTCTGCCTCTATAGTAGACAAGGTAACAACCTTCTGCAACTTTAAAATCTAGCTAACCACCGTTCCACCAACAATGAACACATATCTTGTGGTGCTTCTCCTACCATCTAAGTCACCTACCATATCTGAATCTACATACCCATGTAGAGAAGTGTTTGACCCTCCATAGCATAAATGCCTACTACTGGTCCCTCTCAGATATCTGAGAATCCACTAAACTGCTTTCCAGTGTTCCTTTCCTGGATTGGCCATAAACTTGCTGACAACTCCCACTGCTTGGGCAATATCAAGTCTAGTACATACCAGTGCATACATCAAGCTCCCAACTACTGAAGCATATGGAACTCTACTCATGTACTCAACCTCATCATGTGATTTAGGACACTGTTCTTTGCTCAACTTGAAGTGTCTAGCCATAGGTGTGCTTACCAGTTTTGCATCCTGTATATTAAACCTCTCCAACACCTTATTCACATAATCCTCTTGAGACAAAATCAAAATGTGATTATTCCTATCTCTCTTAATACTCATGCCAAGGATTTTCTTTGCTGCTCCTAAATCCTCATGGCAAATGTGTGAGTTAATTTTACCTTAAGCTCAGTAATTTCCTGCATATGTGAACCTGCAAAAGCATATCATCTACATACAATAATAGGATAATATAACTACCATTATCCAATCTGTTAAAATAAACACAATGGTCAAATTGACATTTACTAAAGCCATGCTCTGTCATAAACCTGTAAAACCTCAAATACCATTGTCTTGGAGCTTGCTTAAGACCATATAAGCTTTTTTTCAACTTGCACACAAGTTTCTCCTTACCTTTGACCTAAAAACCTTCTCGCTGATCCATATATATCTCTTCATCCAAATCTCCATGAAGAAATGCTATCTTAACATCAAGCTGCTCAAGATGCAAATCCTCAATAGCAACTAAAGACAATATAGTCTGAATAGAAGTCATCTTTACTATAGGAGAAAAAATTTCACCAAAATCAATACCTATTTTCTGTGCAAATCCCTTTACTACCAACCTGGCCTTATGTCTCATTTGTCCATTCTCTCATTCCTTTAACCTGTATACCCATTTGTTTTTTGATGCTTTCTTTTTGGCTGGCAACTCAACCAAATCCCACATATGGTTCTGTTCCAAGGAATCAATTTCCTCATTCATGCCATGCTCCCACTATTTCTTGGATTCTACCTACATTGCGTCATCAAAACTTTTTGGTTCTCCACCATCAGTGAGCAACAAGTAGTATAAAGAAGGGGAATAATGAATTGGAGGTTTATTTACCCTTTCAGACCTCCTTATGGGTGTTTGAGACTCATTTACAGCTTGTTGTCTACCCAAATTTCCTTCTGACAGTGACTGATCTCAGTCATCTCTGATCGATGTCAGTCTGCACCTGACCGATGTCGATTCCTCTTGTTCAACACTAATTTCCACCTAACTGATGTCAGTTTCCACCTAACCGACATCAGTTTCCACCTGATCGACGTCAATCTCTGTGTTTTTCTATGAGTGATGATTTTTACCTATGAGCTCATTTTAGATCATAACCTTTTCCAAATCAAGATTGCCCTGCTCAGAATTATTTAGCCTCTTGAGCTAATCATTGTACATCACCTTCTCATTGAAAACTACATCATGACTTATAATAATTTTTTTAGTTTCTAAATTCCATAAATAGAATCCGAAATCTCCAAAACCATAACCAATGAAAGTGCACTGCATAAATTTAGCATCCAGCTTCTTTCTATTTTCTTTATCAATGTGCACAAAAGCTTCAAAACCAAAAACTCTGAGAAATGAAAGATCTACCTTTTTACCTATCTAAGCCTCTTCTGGAATTACACCATCTAGTGCAGTAGAAGGTCCTCTGCTAATTAGGTAAATCGTAGTATCTACAGCTTCTACCCAAAACTATAAGGGCAAACCAGCATGCAACCTCATACTCCGTGCATGCTCCATTATTGTTTTATTCATCCTTTCAGCAACTCCATTTTTCTGAGGTGTCCTTAGAACCATCCTTTCCCTGTGTATTCCACTCATAGAATAGTAACTATTGAATTTATTACTACAGTACTCACCACCATTGTCAGATCTAAGGCACTTCAATCTCAAACCTGTTTCATTCTCAACCAAAGCATTCCATTTCTTAAATGTTTCAAAAACATCAGATTTCCTCTTTATGCAATAAACCCATACCTTTCTTGTAGCATCATCAATGAAAAAACATAATACTGTGATCCTCCAATAGAAGCTACCTGAGCTAGTCCCCACACGTCTATGTGAACAAGATCCAACTTGTGCTTCTTCTTTGTTGACCAAGTTTTGAGAAACCTCACTTTCTTCTATTTTTCAAAAATACAATGCTCACAGAAATCTAGATCTATGCTTTTCAAATCTGAAAGCTTACCTTTTGACTTAAGAACATTCATTCCCTTCTCACTCATGTGACCAAGCCTACAATGCCACAACTTTGCATCTACATCTAAAGTAGATAAAACAGAAGGAGAATAATCAGTAATATAAGTAGATAGATAAAGTGTATCTACTCTCTTACATTTTGCTAATACAAGTGCACCCTTGGAAACTTTCCAAGATTTAGCTATGAGAGTTACTATGCAACCCTCATCACCCAACTTTCTTGTAGAAATCAGATTCCTCTTCAGGATGGGTACATGCATGACATCCTTCAACACCCATGTGTTGCCATTCTTCAATTTCAACTGCACTTTTCCTTTGCCAACAATTTTACAAGGCTCATCATCCCCTAAATAAATTTTTTCAAAATCTCCATGGACATAATCATTGAAAAATTCTCTATTTGGGGTTGCATGGAAAGAGGCACCAAAATCTAAAACCCATGATTCTAATTTATTATCCAAAGAAAGTGTAAGAGCATCATGTGCAACAATACCTACAACTTTTGTTTCTTTATTACCTTCATGCTAATTTTCTTGTTATCCTTCAACCAACAATCTTTCTTTGCATGCCCTTTCTTTCCACAATTCCAGTAGGTTATTCTTCCATTTCTGGATTTGGATCTACTTCCCATCTTTGACCTTGATTTGCCTTGTTTCTCCTTCTCTCTTTGCTTTCCCTTGCTTTCAACACTTAAATCATTACCTGATGTTTCCCTTGTGCTTTTCCTACAAATTTCTTCATTCAAGATTACACTAACAACATCATCAACTTTCAAGATATTTGAAGCAGATGTAGTATTACTAATTTCCATTACCAAACTATGCTAACTTTCAGGTAAAGAACATAAGATTAAGAGAGCCTTAATTTCATCATCAAAAACTATTTTGACTGAATTTAATTGATTTAATATTGCATGGAAATCATTAAGATGACTAGATATAGATCCACCTTTCTACATTTACAAATTAAATAATTGCTTCATAAGATATACCTTATTTGAAGCTGAGGTTTTTTCATATAAATTTTCCAAAGTATCCATTAACTCTACTGTTGTCTTTGCCTGCGATAAGTTGGAAAACACAGAAGCTGTTAGGCTCAACCTTATAGATCCAAGAGCCTTTCTATCAAGAACATTCCATTCTTCATCTTCCATATCTTTGGGCTTCCTTGAAACTCCACCCAATGGTAAATACAGATCTTTCTAATACAAATAATCTTTAATCTGCATCTTCCATAATTGATAATTCTTGCCATTGAATTTCTCCATTCTTAGTTTACTTTCTTTTGCCATTGCTTTACTCCCACTCAATCAAAAACCCCTGTGAGTGAATTTTATAATCACCAAACCCTAACATGATCTGATCCAATTGTTAGTGTATACACATAGATCTGATACCACTTGTTAGGACCTTAGAGTACAATTGATTACTTTGTATAAGCAACTAAACATGGAATTGAAACTAGAAGTAATAAGTAACTAGAAATCAGAAACAACAAAGAATAGGAGATACAAGAAACAACCAATCTTGTATTAAACTCTTCTAAAAAGAAAAAAATCTCTTTCTCCTCACACCTCTCAGATGTACAATAATTTTCCCTCAAGAGTTCTCTCTCAATCAATTACAACCAACTCAATTACTAAATTGTATACTAACAGATCTTCTTGACCTTGCTCCTTGCAGATCTTCTTGATCTTGCTCCCTTGCAGATCAACTTGATCTTGCACCCTAATTACAATACTACCCCATGGGTCTCTTAAATAGAATTGAAAGGAAACAATAATTAGAAAAACAAACTCAAGACTAATTTTAGTCTTTACATAGAAACTTACTGTTCTCCTAAAAATAACACAATTCTAATTCTAGAAATGCTTGGAAATGCACAGAAGTCAGCGTCAGTCTGAAGATGACCAATGTCGGTTGACCCCTAACTAATGTTAGTTGGTTCTGATTGATTCCACCGATGTCGGTTGACCCCTGATCGATGTCGGTTGGCTCTGATCGATGTCAGTTACTGTGTAAGCCCAGGAACCTCCACATTAGCTCATTAGTGAAGCTTTTAGCTCCACAACTCAAAAAATGTATCAATTTCTCCCACTCAAGGATGGAAGTTTGTATACTAGGAGATTTTCATCCATATGAGCACTACAAAAACTTAGAGGCCAAGTTCAAGAATTATAATTATCAGTTCAGCATGAATCTAATGGCCAATTAGGATAAGGGAAGGGTAATACTTCTTAATCAATCAGAAGATAATTGAATTGATATAAATACCCTTGAATCTTTTTCCCACATACCACCTCCAGAAGTATCCACTCATTTTACTATCTCTCTTAATGGCCTAGGGGAGTATGTGACGCATGACACCTTTCATATTGTAAAACTTCCATAGAATCCAAAGTCCTTTGGAAGACCTAAAGCTAAGACACATCAGCCAAAATGTCAACAAAATATCAAAGGTAAAGAACCTATCATGTTTGTACTAGCTTCTAGCCTAGAATTGGACCCTCTTGAAGGAGATGAATCATGCTTGTACAATGACAACCAAGTTGATTGTTACAAGAATGCAAAGTATCATATTCCCAATAGGATCATGAAGAATTAAGACTATGAAGGAGGAGGCTTTGGACCTAATCATCATAGAACACTTGACCCAATTTCCATGACTAAATATAAATGACCCGATGGATTTGGATTTAATCTACCCGGGGATGATTCCATATACCTTACTCGTGTTCCATCACCATTGACTAGTGATGAAGATGCTGATAGTGAATCAAAGTTCAATCATAGCCTTTTTGATGACCTAGCCAAAACTAACCTATTTAACCCTCATTCCATTTGTACCCTTACCCTAGTCATTTATCACCACCCACTACCATTGTATTATCCCCAACTGATAGATTGGGACGAACAAGAGTCCAACATATCGATTGATGCATTTCAAAATGAGGCTTTTTGTGATTTTCTTGGCCTTAGAGACAATGTTCCATTGGGGGACCATAAATCAAGGTTCTTAATCAAGTTGGATCTTGTAGTATATTTTGGAGAGTGGGTAAACATTGTTTCTACGCTAATTTCGCTTTCACATTCAAAAGATAGAAATGAGAAACTAAGAGATGGTATAGGGTTAGAAGATACCCAGATATAGTCATGCGCACCGAAATTAGACGTTGGAAGGTACTCCTCTTTGGTTGTGGAGGAATGACACCTGCGAAGAAAAAGAGACTAAACACGAAAAAATGTTAGACGAAGAGACGGTGGGCTGTCAAGCAAATGCTTGATCCCTGAAGTACGAAGACTTCCTTAAGGGATATCAACCCACTAATAAAAAGCAGAATATTTGACTGAAGTAGAAATAATGAAAGATAGAATTAAAGCAAATAAAAGACAAAAAGTAGAATGCGTACTTGATATGCAGCAAACTACTCTGCATAGTTGCCGGTGTCGGTCTTTGTGCCGGCATCAGTCAGGGAAAGGAGCCGACGTCGGTTAAAGTGTCGACGTCGGTAGGGGTAATGACCGGTGTCAGTCGGGGCAACAATTTTAGATAGGGTCTGGTCGGGTCTGGATAGGGTCTTAGGATTTGCAAAAAGGTCAAATGTTTTTGTCTGAGGGTTTGGGAAGCCAATTTAGGAGTCAGAGGGATTGTTTGGGGGTTTATGTGCAAGGGGTATGGGCAGAGTTACAGACTGTATATTCTGTAGAGGGTGGATAGAGGTGATACAGGTGGAAGTAGGTCAGGGCTATAGTCTGAATCTAAATCTGGGTAATGATAGCAATTAAAAATAATAACCAGAGATCAGAATAAAAACACAAAACAAATGCTTACCTGTTATGCGCTGAAGATAAAATTTGGAGACATGATTGATGTTGTCACTGTGTCGCAAAAGTTCGATGTAGAAAACCTCCAGCAAGATGACTGAAGTAGAATACCTATACCAGAGAGAGAATGCAAGAGATTGATTGTAGATTGGTTGGATACAAGAATTGGTTGATCATTCGAATGAAGAGGTTTGTTGATTGATACGAAGGAAGGTCCGATAACCAATTGAGAAACGGATTGGCAACCGAATGGATAATGGATAATGGATAACAGTTCCTGCATTTGGGTTGAGAATGCAGTGTTAAAGATAATTGATGTCAGCAGGACTGCTGACATCGGCCGATAAGTGACTGACGTCAGTGATGTCAGCTGGGTTATGACCGTCGTCAGCAGATGTAAAATGGGGACAAAGGCTAACTTTAGCTCTCTGCTCATTTTTACATGTTGCCAGGGTCAAGGCTTGTGGGAAAATGGTCGATAGGGGTTAAATAGGCATGGAAAACTAAAATGGGGGTTAAGGGGAGGACGACAAGGGTTAGACACAATTACGGTATCTACATTTGCCCCTTTTTGTCTTATTGGTTGTTTTGGATGAACTGCAAGACAAAAATAGGAGTTGGTTGCCCCAGGTGTGGGATAAGGTCGATTCTATCTTGTTGGTTGTTCAAGTGAACTGCAAGACAAAAATAAGAGGGTTGGTTGCCCCAGGTGTGGGATAAGGTCAATTCTGTCTTGTTGGTTGTTCAAGTGAACTGCAAGACAAAAATAGGAGGGTTGGTTGCCCTGATTATGGATGAGGTATTCCCCCTCAAAGTAGGAGTCGAGAGAAGGGAACCTGAAATCGGGAGCTGATTTGACAAAGATTAGATGAAAAAGGGGTGAAGATAGAGTGAGAATGCTACAAAAGTCATGATTATGCGTACACCACTTCACGAGGATGGTCAGGTCAAATTGTCACAGGTTGAGGGTCGAGGAGTGTCAAAATTGAAATAACCAAGCCCCAGCATTTAGTCATCTACTAATTGGGTTATTCAATCTAAGTTGAAGCTCCAATGGTCATCGTGTTCCAGGTATCCCAGGCTCAAGAAGTGCTCCCGAAAACATGAAAATGTCACAAGTAGTGGGGATCAACTGGCTTGCAATCTTATACTTGTGAAGGTCAAAAATAGTCTGCGCACAATTTTGCTAACCAGTCATGAGGTAGCATACAAGCAAAAAACAACCAAGGCAACATTGTCTTGGAAGTGGTAGAAGTTGGAGGAGACAGGCATGATCTCCAATGGTCATTGGTCGAGGTGGATGGATGGACGAAAGGATGTGGCCGAGCTAACCTCAGATGACGTTATGTGATATGAGTGTTGCCTACATAGCCCTTGTGTGAAGGTTCTCAGGCCAATGTAGTTCTCCCTAAAAGGGAGGAAGGGTCAAAGGGATGGAATTGGTCTTGGTTGAGGGCAAGGTCATGGTCAAAAGGAAGAAAGAAGGTTTGGTCATCAGAGAGACGAACAAACGAGGGTGGTCGAGCTAACCCCAGAAGATATCGTATGATCTGAGTGCTGCCTACATAGCCCTTGTGTGAAGGGCCTCAGACCAATGTAGTTCGAAACTAGGAGTCCGAGTGGTAGACAGGTGGTGAAAGTGGTCGATAGACTGGTCTTGGTCAAGGTTGAAATGATGAGGAGAAAAAAGATGTTATAGCCCTTTCCAAATGGTGTATTCTGTAACATTGGTGATGTGGTCTTTCATCCCTAACAATTTTTCATAGTCGTGATGGACGTATGCTAAAAATGAATTGAGGTCTATTTATGCTTTAGCAAGTATTGGTTTATGCTTAACATAAATTGCGTCTGGTCGATAGTTTCCATGTGTATTGGTGTCCATAGAAACTAGTGTGAATAGATTATGATGATGTGACAGGTCTGAAAATGTTGGGTTGGCTTAGTTGGGTTTGACAAGTGATGAAGTTGAATGTGACCAAAGTGTAGAAAAAGTGAAAGGCATATTGCTCTTTCATTGACAAGGACCAGAAATGATAGCATAGATAGGGGTTATTAGAACCAAGAGCCCCATTCATGCATGACGTCGTTGACCATATGTTGTGTTAGAGTGGTAATCGAATCACTTTGACATTAAAGTGAGCTCGAAGTCCCTTGAGCAGGTGATAGGAGGAGGATAGGGTAACCCATTTTAGAGCAGAGATAACTTTGCCCCTTTTATAGGAGACCCTGAGACAACTACAAGCCAAGTCCATGATTTTTTTTTTTTGGTGTAGACTGATCAATGCAGGAAGTCTACATAGAGATGTCATTTTCTTGGTGGTCATTTACAAAGCTGATCAATGCGGGAAGCTTCTAATAAAGATTGTTTTTTGTAGCAAGAGTTAGTCATAGCCATCCTTCGAGGGAGTGGTCCATATTTTGCTTTATATATTAGGGCTTTGAATAGCTGTCCTTCGAGGGAGCAGTCTATTAGCTACAGTAATGATCGTACAGATGTCCTTTGAGGGAACAGTCTGCCTTTTGATGCGATTTGGTGACCTTAGATATTTTTGACATCTTGATTTGTTTTGACAGAAATGTGAGTCATGGACCAGACTATAGAAGGCCAAGGGTTCCCTTTTATTACGACAAAGCATCCATACTATATAAAAGGGGTATATAGGATTTATTAAGGGGAGTAGGGTTGAAAAGAATAAGGACTAAGAGGATGGGGATTGCTCAAGGGACAAGCTCAAGATAAATGTCAAGTGGATGAGTACTCGACTAATAGTAGAATGGTCGCAGATGCAACGCATTAAGAGGCTCAGTTCTGGTCGTCCATTGAGGGAAGACAAATGATACGTCCCTGATCCATACTTGTGCGTGATAATGAAAGGTCTGAGCCAATTAGGGGCAAACTTGCCTCGTTTACTTTGCTCCATATTGGTCACGTGCTGATTCTCTTTCAGGATGAGGTCTCTGATATTGAAATCTCGTTCTCACAGATTTTTATTATAGGCTCGCTTGGTGCGATGTTGATAGACATGGAGATGGTTGAGGGCAGCAAGACGGCGCTCGTCAAGTAACTCAAGTTGAGCTAAGCAATCTTGACGAAAGTCATCATTAGAAAGAATGTCATGCAGAGAGATGCGGAGAGACAAGATCTGTACTTCGAGAGGTAGGACAGCCTCTGTTCCGTATACAAGAGAGAAATGGGTAGCACCCGTGGAGGTTCGAATGCTAGTGCGGTAGGCCCACAAAGTGAAGGAAATGTGAATATGCCAATCCCTTCCAGTGTTGCTGACCACCTTCATGAGAATTTTAGTCAAGATTTTGTTGGAAGCCTCAGCCTGCCCATTTGCTTGTGGGTAGTAAGGCGAAGAGAAACTGAGCTTGATGCCAAATGAGTCACAGAGTTTTTAGATGGTCTTGTTTTTGAAGGACTTGCCATTGTTGGTGATGATTTTATGAGGGACACCGAAGTGGCCGATGATGTGGCTGCTGATGAAGTTGACAATCTTGTTAGCTTTTGTGGAGATGAGAGGAATGGCTTCCACCCACTTGGTGAAATACTCGGTGGCAGTGATGATGGATTGATGACGAAGAGATGAATGAGGGTTAATCTCATCGATGAGATCTATGCCCCACTGATAAAAAGGCCAAAAATCTTGAGCAACTTGTAAGGCGTGACTAGGAAGATGAAGCAAGTTAGAGTGCTGCTGACACTTGATGTAACGCCAAACATAGTCGCTATAGTCTTGATGAAGGGTGGGCCAATAATAGCCCAAATGAAGGATGCGCTTGGCAACCAAATTCCCACTAAAATGTCCACCACAAATCCTATTGTGGACTTGCTTAATGGCCTGAGATGCTTCAGTGGAGGTGAGACATCGAAGGAGGCCGTCGAAGCCTCGCTTATAGAGAAGACCCCCTAACATGGTATAGCGAGTGGTACGCTTGATAAAAGTTTGTCACGCATTGTTAGAGAGGTTGGGAGGAATGACAGACAAGATAAGAAGTCCACAAGTTGCTTATACCAAACATCTCGTGGGCTAGAGTCTATGGTGTTGACATGATTAATGTTAGGAGAGATATAGGAAGGCAACGGCACACGATGCATCGTGACAAAAAGTTTGGATGCAGATGGGGAAGATGGGATATGTGAAGCGAGAGAAGCCATGGTGTCAGCAAACTTATTCGTGGATTGAGGAATAGTCTGCAAGAGGTAATGGTCAAAAGATACAAGGAGAATGTCAGCACGGTTTTTGTACCTTTGCAAAATTTCATTTTTACAGAGGTGTGAACCATTGACCTGATTGACGACAAGCTGGGAGTCGCCGAAGATGTTGATAGACTTGATGCTGAGAGAGAGGGCAGTCTGAAGTCCCAAAATTAAGGCCTCGTATTCAGCCATATTATTGGTACAATTAAAGTCGAGCTTGAAAGACAAAGGCATGGGCTCCCCATCGAGTGGGATGAGAATGACTCCCGCACCCCCACCAAGTTGACATTTGGAGCCGTCAAAGAACATGGTCATTTGGTAAACAGTGTCATCGATGGAAAATGCAGCGATAGACTCGTCAGGAAACTCGCACTGCGAAGGTTGATTGTTGGGAAGAGGGGCATCTGCCAGTTGATCAGCGATGGTTTGCCCCTTGATAGATTTCTACTAGATGAATTTGAGGTTGAACTCAACAAGCAGCATGAGCCATCGAGCCATACATTGATGTTGATATGGCTTGGAGTGCATAAACTTAAGAGGGTCGGTGTGAGTGATGACAAAGGTTTTATGGTTAAGAAGATAGTGGTGGAGCTTGGTAGCGGCAAAGACTAATGCCAAACAGAGTTTCTCGATATGAGTATACCAAGTTTCATAGTCGACCAGTGTTTGGCTGATATAGTAGACCGCTTGCTCACGGTGATGCTCGTCTCGGTGCGCGATCATGGCACCTAACGAATGGTTGGTGACAGAGATATAAAGGTAGAAGGGTTGATCGTCTTTAGGTAGAATGAGGACTGGTGGAGAGACCAGATAGCATTTAAGGGCTTCAAAAGCCTCTTGACAGTCCTTATCCCATGTAAAAGAGATGTCCTTCTTAAGGAGATGATGAAAAGGTTGGCAGCGGTCAGAAAGCTGTGAGATGAAACGGCAAATGGACTGGAGCTTCCCTTGTAGACTGTGAAGCTGCTTGAGATTGGTCAGGAGTGGCATCTCAAGGATAGTGTGAATCTTGGTGGGATCTATCTCGATGCCATGGAAAGAAACGATAAAGCTGAGAAGTTTGCCGGAGAGGACCCCAAAGACACATTTCTTGGGGTTAAGGTGGACATTGTATTGAAGAAGGTGAGAGAAGATGATTTTGAGAATGGTCAAATGGTCATGACGAAGCTTGAACTTGCCGATAAGGTCATCCACATAGTCCTCCATGATTTTATGGAGGAGATCATGGAAAATGTAAGTCATGGCACGCTGATAAGTGGCGCCTATATTATTCAAGCCGAAAGGCATGACTCGATAGCAGAAAGTCCCCCATGGGGTAATGAAAGTGGTCTTGTGCTGATCTTCCAAAGCAATTAGGATTTGATTGTATCCTAAAAACCCATCCATGAGAGATAGCATCTCATGGCCGGCCGTGAGATCAACAAGCTGGTCAATGTTAGGAAGAGGAAAGTCATCTTTGGGACAGGCTAGGTTAAGGTTGTGATAGTCTGTGCAGATCCGGATCCCCCCAGTCGCCTTGGTGATTGGGACGATGTTAGAGACCCACTGCAGATAATCGATGGGCTGGATGAAGGAGATAGAAAGGAGGTGCTGAAGCTCCTCTTTGACAAGGAGGGCAACGCGAGGATGCATCTTTCAAAGCTTTTGCCTAACAGGCTTAGCCTCTGGTTTGGTGATAATGTTATGGGTGGTGATGGTAGGGTCGATGCTAGGCATGTCATGGTAGGTCCAGGCAAAGGCCTTGCTATGGTCTGAGAGGAACTGGGTATAGTCAAGCTGCTCCTGAGCATCTAAAGATTGTCCAATCTTTAAGACATGAGGAACATCAGAAGAAGGGAGGTTGATGTCAATGGTTGATTCATTTAACATAACCTGGGTCTCAGAAGGGAGAGAGCGCTGGATGAAAGAGTCATCAGTGCCCATGTAGGAAAGAATGGCATCATCATCAATGCAGTGGACAGTGTGAATGGTTGCCGACTCATCTTCTACCATGCTGGGAAAAATGAGAGGGAGAGACCTAGACACCCCATTGAGATGATAAGTCAAGGGTTCCAGGCGGATGGTGTTTATGGAAAAAAAAACTAGGAGGGATTTAAACCACTGACTCCGTAGGTGAAGGAGGAGGAGTGGGTGAGCCTGGAGGAGATTGGTCAATGGTTGGTTTAGGATAAAGGTCTGTAGGGGTCTGAGTGGGGTCGTGATATCCTAGGCCATACCGTTTCTTGGCATCATCATCGTTGAGCAGTTTGATGGGCTGATGGGAGCCCTGCTCATAGCGTCTGAAACCAAAACCCTTCCATGCACACCTGTAAAGGTAAATGTGTGCAAAGGCAGGGTTGCCAAGAAATGCGAAGTCTGATGTGAAAGGTTGAGGTGAAGAAAGAGGATTGCAATTAGTAGGAGCTTGATCAAGCCCCCCATAGACAAGGTTGGTTTAGAGGTGAGGAGGACCATAAGGCACGATCATCCCGATCTGATGGTCGTAACTAGGGCTGTGATGAAGGTGTCCATACTCTTGTGGATTTTGGAACATGTCTAAGGCCAACAAGTGATATTCCCCCAATGAAAGTCTTTGGAAGATGTCTTCCATGGGATCTGTGGTCTTCGCTTGAAGGGGATGTGTGAGGGCAACCACTGGTTGCGAACTGGTTGAAGCTTTCACGGATGGAGGTGGTGCCGGGGTTGATGGCTTGATAGGAATGAGAACGTCATTTGGATGGTAGGTGGTGTTACAAGTTTTGAAGGGTGAAGGGTCAGCGGGAATGGTATGGACTTGCCCATCATGCTCAAATTTCACACAATGGTGAAGGGTGGAGGGGACACAGGCCATGGCACGGATCCAAGGTCGGCCTAGCAAGATGTTGTATTGAAACTCTCCTTAGATGATATAGAAGAGCTTTGGGACTGTGTGTGGACCAACGTGAATGTGAAAGACGACTGTGCCAATGGTTGTGGCAGTGGTGTCATTAAAGGAACGCAAGATTGCATCAGTTTTGGAGACGCAATTCTTGGGAAGAGCTAACTGTTCAAAGGCATGGGTGGAGATAATGTTGATGCTGGCACCTCCATCGATCATAATGCATTTAATGTGTGTCTGATCAACATAGGTAGTAATGAAGAGGGCAGCGTCTTGATCTTCCGTGTTGGATGTGAGAATCTTAGAATCATTGAATGTGATGGAGGCAACAGGGGCTAAAGAGTGGACAAGGGTAGCAAGTGGCCGGGGGTCCTTGGGTTGAACCTCTGCTGCCTGTAGGGCTCTGATGAGGGCTTGACGATGCTGGGGCGAGGTTTGGATGAGGTCATAAAGGGACATCTTCACAGGCATTTGGTGAAGCTGTTTCAACATAGAGTCATGAATTGCCCCTGAAGAGGAAGAAGAAGAGGGTTAAGGCATGCCAAGGATAGAAATCTTAGGCTTAGGCAGTTGAGGTGGCTAGACGAAAGGGTAGGTCCAAGGAATGGCGGCTTTTTCCTTCGCCTTGTCTTTTTGTGACCTAGTGGTTATGTGAATGGCATTGATTTCGAAGATATGGGGTGAAGGAGATGAAGGGGTCGTGGTCTGCTGATGAGATGTTGATGGGTCTGAAGAGGTTGGAGGGTTATGAGAAGGAGTCAGGGGTCGATCGAGAGTGTCTTCAAATAGAAGAGTGTCTTTCTCTAGATAGCGGCAAATGATGATCTTGAGGGCACAACATGTCTCGGTATCGTGTCCTGGCGTATGATGATATAAGCAAATCTTCGTGTCATTGAACTAGGAGGGCTTAGACCCGAGAGGTTAGAAAGGCCTGATGGGCGGAAGGGTTATGCTGGAAGTCTACAAAAGTTGATGCAAGATCAAAGAGTATGAGCCCACTAAAGGGTCTGTGCTCGTCAATGTGTGTGATACTGGTGTAGACACCGCAAACGTGTCTGCACCTTGGTTCTCCCCCTTGTCCACCTCAAACCCCTATCCTAACCCTTGGCCTCCATTTGATTAAAATAATTTAAATATTTTAATCAAGTGGCCCCCTTTCCACCCTACCCTTGCCACCTTGGATCCTCCCTTGAATCCCTCCACCTTCCCCCTAGCATTTATTAGGCCAAATCTCTCCATTATCTCCCCCCACGCCCATTTTGGCATCCTCATGACCGTTCTTCCCATAACCCTTCACCCGATGGCGTGCAAGAATGGGCAGAGGCTATTTTTAGCCTCTGTCCCCATCCTGCGACTGCCGACGTCGGCGACCCTTCAGCTGACGTCGGTAAAACTGCCGGCGTCGGCAGCCTTCATTATCCCTTTCTGCATCCATTGCAGCCCCTGGACCCTTGAGCTCGCAAATAGAATCCTCTTGGCGCTTTGGCTTTCGTCTCTCCTCTGTCTTGACCTCGTGCAACAGCAACAACAGGTGCAAAGGCTCTGGATCAAGATTTTCTTCTTGCAACAAGTCTTCTGTGGCTCCAACAACAGCTCCTCTTTTCTTCAGTCAGTCAGCCAAAGGTAAGCACAATCTTGTGTTTCATTTTATTTCATTTATTTAGTTTTCAGTAATCTATCCTATCTATTGTCTTCTGCTCCCTCTGTTCTTCCCCCTGAGAGGCTGCAAAGCCTTCTCAGGTCCTGTCCTCTGTGTCTCTTCCTCTTCCCTGTCCCTCTTTTAATCCAACCCCAGACAACTTCCCCATCCCCCTGTTAACAAAGACCTTGCATAAGGCACCCAACCAGAACCAGACCACTCCCCAGTCCATCCAAATTTGTCCCTGAACTCAGTCTCATACCCGTCCATAGTCCAAAAAGCAACCCAGACTCGACTACAGGCCACAACCCCGACCGACGCCGGTCACTACCCCAACCAACGTCGGCAGGATAGCCGACGCTGGCAGATCAGCTAACCGACGCCAGCGACATTTCCGACCTCAATGACTGTCTTCAACCCAACAGCTCCTTCAGGTAATCATTTTGGTCTTTTTTTTCCTTTCTAATTTCTTTGTCACTTCTGTATTCTGGCATTCTGTCTTTTATCAGTCACTTATCTCATCAAAATAGTGGGTTGACCTCCCTTAAGGAAGTTTTTACACTTCCGGGAACAAGCTTTTGCTTGGCAACCCACCGCCTATCCATCTAACATTTTCTTGTCCAAGTTTCCTTTTTTCTTGTAGGTGTCATTCCTCCACAGCCAAAGAGGAGTGCTCACAAGCATCTGGATTTACGGTGTGCAATCTTATCCAGGTACTTCCCAAGCCTTGTCCATTATTTATTTTTAGTTTCTTCTCTCTTTATGATCTGAAAAGCGAATTTTGAGTAGAAACATCTCTGGCACGCCCGGTGGGACCCTAGGTTCCTCCTGGGTTCCTTTTCCTTTTCATTCATTTAGGAGCATTAGGTTCTTACCTTTTCTCCTCCTTCTTTTCTTCTCAATGACACTATAAGCAGGACTAAAACGAATCTTTCTTCCTTGCATTTCTAGACTAGTCTAAACATCATACTCTCAACCCTTTCTCAAACTTGTCTTCATAACAAACATCACATTTCGACTTGGGCATTAAAACATATTGCACTTTCATTTCTGCTTGTGCTTGCATTAGTCCACATCTAGTAACTTAATCCGCATATTGAATAAATCGTAGACACTTGATGTTACACTACCTGACCACATGCACTAAAACACACATAAAACTTACCTGAGACAAGGCCCGACTGGGAATTCATCCCCCAACGGATACCTTACCTGTCCCGGTGACCCCACTTGGATTTCATCACCAAGGGGGAAGCCCACTCCGTTCTCTGGCGGAGTCTAAACTCTAGGCGAGGTATATCTTGGCTAAGCGAGACCAGCTAACCACTGGAATCGTGAAGTGAGGGGAGCTTGCTCCTTAGCACCAGGCCACGTACCAGACCCTAACACAGATCTTTGAGCACCTAAAACAACACCTGAAACCATCTTTAGACCGCCTTCTTCTAGGACCCATTTTTTAGCCAATCTCCCCAAACATTCATCTAAGGCATAAGCCACAATTTCTAAGGTTAATTCCTAGGATTTATCGCTTAGGCTTGTCTGTCTTTCTCTATTTTCCTCTTCTCATCTGTTTGTTTGAGTGTGTGAGGACACTTTATTCTTTGTTTTTCCAAGAACCTTTTGGTTCTCTAGAAAACATAGTCATCGACATCGATTCTGTCACCGACGTCGGCTTTCCCCTGTCACCGACATCGGTTCTGCTACCGACGTCGGCTTTCTTTGTTACCGGCATCGGTTATCTGACCGACCTCGGCCATATTTCTTACCGACATCGGTTTTTCAACCGACGTCGGTCTCTGTCACTATCCTTTTTTTTTCCAAAACCAGCAACCTGAAACCTGTCCCTTCTCTGTCAAAGACTCCATCCTGGTCTTCTGAAACTGAGCAACACAGTTCCTGAGACCTGAACCTTCTTTGCCTTGCATGGTTTTGACTCGTAGCCAAGCCAAGGCTCTTGTCGACCATGCTAGCCGTCAACCACTTCCGTCCACCCCATCCATGACCAAGCCTACAATGGAGTTTAACTCAGAGACCGAAAGAACTCCTGCCCATCCAACCCCGCCGCAGACTCCCATTGTCCAAGAAAGGGACCAAGACTTCAAGCGATTCTTGGACCTCAACGTCAAGGCCTTGCAACACTATCTCGCGCATAGCCGAACGCGAGACTCCTTGGGCAATCCAATCTATGGAATGCCAACCTCCCTTGTCGCGACTATGGCTGTATCGATAGCATCCGTAGTTCAACCTTCGGACACTCAAGCCATCGCTTTGACCACTGACCAGACTTTGACCAATCCTCCAGGTGTGGCCTCTCCCTCTATCATTGGGCCCACTTCCACCAGGGTTCTGGCCCCTTGTCAACCCCAACCCGCTCAACCGCTATCCACTCCTTTTCAAAACCTTGTCATCTCTATTCCGCCTACCCTGGCCCCTATCAACACCAGGGTGGCTTCTTATCCCTTGGCCCCTGTTAACACAGTCCAACCTCTCGTGGCAACAACGGGCCCAGCTATGTCTTCTAACCAACCACCTTTAGCCTTCACCTCTGCCCCTGCGATTAGTCACCCGTACATTGTACAACCGACTATGTCACATGCCTCCTCTAACCTCTTCCAAGTGCCCTACAACTTAGGGGGCGCGCAACCCGTCAATCCGTCGGCAGACATCATCAAGATGCTGATGGACAAGATGACCAGTCTTGAGACCTCTGTTTCCGGCTCACGCAACACTTTCATACGAGCAGATCTGCAATGAGCCCATTCATCCTTCTGTCCCAATCAGACCATATCCTAGCCAGTGGGAGCTTCCGAAGTTTTCTCACTTTCAAAACAAGGAAGACCCATAACAACACTTGCGGGCATTCAGACATGCCTACTACCTCATTGGCCATGACGATGCGTTACTCTTACGCACATTTCCTATGTCTCTCTCAGGTGCTGCACTTGACTGGTACAGCTCCCTTCCTAGCCATTCTCTCTTCTCATTCACACAATTGGCTCAGCTCTTCCTCGATCACTTTTCCATCAACATAACCAAGAAAGTCTCAATCACGGACCTCTATTCTATTCGGCAATTCGAGGACGAGTCCATAGCCGACTTCGTTGCTCGATGGAGAGGCCTTATCAATCAACTCTCCTTTTCTTTGCCCCAGGCCGAGCTTATTGAACTCTTTTCTCAAGCTTGTGCCCGACATATCTCTTCCACCCTGAGGGTTCAAACCTTCCGCACTTTTGACGAGGCCTTCACGATGGCCCGCAAACTTGAGTTGCGTGCCATCGAGGAGAATAAAGTCAAGTTGCGGGGTAAGAATCCCAGCTCTAAGACCAATGACTCTTCTTCTGTTAAGCCATCATCATCCAATTCTAAATCCAAGGCTTCAGCTAATGCCGTGGTTGTCAGACCTTCATCCTCTTCGACCAATCAGCCTGAGCCATCTACATCTCAGAGCGCTACTCGGCAATTCCAGCAAAGATACGTGCAGCGACGATATACTCCTCTTGGAGAATCATATGCGTCTGTGCTGGAAAAGCTTCTTAAACAGGGAGTCCTCAATCTCCCTCAAGCCCGACCTCCTCCGCAATTCGATCCCTCACACGCCATCCCCGCGTGGTATAGGGAGCAAGACTTCTGCAGCTTCCACCGTGTTAAGGGCCATGACACGGAAAACTGCAAGACCTTTAAGAACATAATACAAGACATGCTTGAAAAAGGGGATCTCATCTTAGACAATCCAAATGCACCCCCTAATCAGGCCATTGACATCTTCAAACAACCTTTCCCCAATCATCCACCAACTCAGAACAATGTCCAGACCTTAATTGACGACAATCATGAGCACAATATTCAGACAGTCAATACGGTCTCTCCTTTCATCCCCAATCAACCTCTTGAGGTTAGTCCATCGATCAGTCTGTCACATGTGGACGAGCCTCTCTCCCCGGCTAGTTCTCCATTGACCTCTCTCATCTTAGAGGACGCCTCGGCCTTACCAGCATCACCAGTCTCGCCATCTTCCTTTCTGCAGCCTATGGAGGACCCGACCCTTCCTACTCCTCAGCCGCAAGTGGAGGGCACCGTCATCCCTGCCCTTTACCCGCTAGAGGAGCCTCACTCCCCGGTCTCTTCTCCACCCAGGGAAGACCCTGTCTCCCCTTCGTCTTCATCTAAATCTGTCATGACTTCACCACACCATGCGTCTAAGACCACTACACCCATCTCGTCTTCAACCTCGCAACCATCAACATCTTCCTCTCAGCCATTTTCTCGGTTAGTGGAGAAGATCGAACTTCTCCCTTCGAGGAAAGTGACGCCTCAGGTGTTGTGGGAGCGTCTTAAGGCCCTTCAACATACCCGTGCCCTCTCATCACATGCCGCTAATCCTCCCAAGGCGAAATCTCGTCAGACTCTTGACAAAGACCAGACTCTCAAACCTCAACCAAACCCGCCCAAACCAAAGTCTGCATCTATCTCGTCTAAACCCATCAAGTCATTTGGCATTCATCCTATCTCCTCCCTCACTCACCCGCAAGTGAAGGTGGACCTAGGCCAGACCTCGACCAGTAGTAGTCTTCCAACCAAGGTGAAGAACACTGCCAGACCACAGAAATGAACGCCTCCTTCTCCGTCACCATTGCCATCCATTTTGGGCCCCCATCCTTCGACCTTGGCTAGCATCCTTCCCACTCCGGCCTTCAACCAAAACTCGTTGCCTCCTTTGCTTCCTCTGCCTATCTCCAGTCATCCCTCTCCTAAGAAGACAGTATCAATCATCAAGAAAGAGCCGTCTCCATCTGTCACCATGCCATCAACCCATAAGGTGGTACGAAAACCTCTTCTAACCTCGCCTAAGCAAAAGTCACCAACCTCGCGCATATCAAATAGCACGGACCCTCTATTGGGCTCATACTCGTTGATATTGCACTGACTTCTCCAGACTTCTGACATAACCCTTCCGCCCATCAAGCCTTTTCAACCTCTCGGGTCCAAGCCCTCCTGGTTCGACGATACGAAAATTTGTTTATATCATCGTACACCAGGACACGACACCGAGACTTGTTGTGCCCTCAAGGCCGTCATTCGCCGCCACATGGAGAAAGACACTCTTCTCCTTGAGGACACCCTTGACCAGACCCTGACTCCTTCCTGTCCAACTTCTTCAAACACGTCAACATCTCACCGACAAGGCATGACCCCTTCCTCACCTCCCATTTTTGAAATCAATGCTATCCGTATAACCACTAGGTCGCAAAAGGACAAGGCCAAAGAAAAAGCTGCCATTCCTTGGACCTATCCCTTCATCAAGCCACCCCTTGTGCCCAAGCCTAAAATTTCTATTCTTGGCGCATCCCAACCTTCTTCGTCTTCCTCTTTTGGGCCAATTCGCGACTCCATGCTGAAGCAGCTTCACCAGACACCTGTGAAGATGTCTCTTTATGACCTTGTCCAAACCTCACCTCAGCACCGTCAAGCCCTTATCCAAGCCTTGCAGGCAGCGGAGGTCCAACCTGAGGACCCCCAACCACTCGCTACCCTCGTCCATTCCTTGTCTCCTATCGCTTCCATCACATTCAGCGATTCTGAGATTCCCACATCTAACACAGAAGATCAGGACGCTGCCCTCTTCATCACTACCTATGTTGATCAGACATGCATTAAACACATTATGATCGACGGTGGAGCTAGCATCAACATAATCTCTACCCACACCTTTGATCAGCTGGCTCTTCCCAAGAACTGTGTCTCCAAAACTGACGCGATCTTACGCTCTTTCAACGACACCACCGCCACGACCATTGGCACAATCATCCTCCACATTTGCGTTGGCCCACGCACAATCCCGGAGCTCTTCTATATCATCAAAGGAGAGTTTCAATACAACCTTCTACTGGGCCAACCTTGGATCCGTGCCATGGCCTGTATACCCTCCACCCTGCACCGTTGTATGAAGTTCGAGCATGACGGGCAAGTCCACACCATCCCCGCTGACCCTTCACCCTTCAAGACTTGCAACACCACCTATCGTCCTAACGATGTCCTCATTCCCATCAAGCTGTCAACTCTGGCACTGCCTCCATCTGTGGAAGCTTCGACCAGTTCGCAATCGGCGGTTGCCCTCACCCCTCCTCTTCAAGCACCGACCAAAGACCCCATGGAAGACATCTTCCAACGACTATCGCTTGGGGAATATCGCTTGTTGACCCTCGACATGTTCCAAACTCCGCAAGAGTATGGATGCCTTCACCTCAGTCCTAATTACGACCATCGGATCGGGACGGTCGTACCTTATGGTCCTCCTCACTTCCAAACCAACTTTGTCTATGGGGGGCTTAATCAAGATCCTACCAACGGCACTTCCCTCTCTTCACCCCAACCTTTCACATATGATTTCTCATTTCTTGGCAACTCTGCCTTTGCACACACTTACCTTCACAGGTGTGCATGGAAGGGTTTTGGTTTCGGATGATATGAGTAGGGCTCCCATCAGCCCATCGAGCCGCTCAATGATCACGATGCCAAGAAACGGTATGGCCTGGGATATCATGACCCCACTCAGGCTCCTTCTGACCTTTGTCCCAAACCAACCATTGACCAATCTCTTCCAGACTCACCTATTTCTCCTTCGTCACCTACGGAGTCGGTGGTTTCCATCCCTCCTAGTTTTTTTTTCCATAAACACCATCCGCCTGGAACCCCTGGCTTATCAGCGCAATGGGATGCCCAGGTCTCTCCCTCTCATCTTTCCTAGCATGGTAGAGGATGAGTCGGCAACCATTCACACTGTCCACTGCGTTGACGATGACGCCATCCTTTCCTACATGGGTGCCAATGACTCTTTCATCTAGCGTTTCCTCCCTTCCGAGACCCAGGTTATGTTAAATGAATCCACCATTGACATCAACCTCCCTTCTTCTTCCGATGTTCCTCACGTCTTAAAGATTGGCCAATCTTTAGACACTCAGGAGCAGCTTGACTATGCCCAGTTCCTTTCCAACCATAGCAAGGCCTTTGCCTGGGCTTATAGCGACATGCCTGGCATCGACCCCACCATTGCTACCCATAACATTGTCACCAAACCAAAGGCTAAGCCTGTTAGGCAGAAGCTTCGAAAGATGCATCCTCGCGTTGCGCTTCTTGTCAAAGAGGAGCTTCAGTGCCTTCTTTCTGTCTCCTTCATCCAACCCATCGATTATCCATAGTGGGTCTCTAACATCATCCCAGTTACTAAAGCAACTAGGGGGATTCGGATCTGCATAGACTATCGCGACCTTAACCTAGCCTGTCCCAAAGATGACTTTCCTCTTCCTAACATTGACCAGCTTGTTGATCTCATGGCCGGCCATGAGATGCTATCTCTTATGGACGGGTTTTCAGGATACAATCAAATCCTGATCGCACTGAAAGATCAGCATAAGACTACCTTTATCACCCCATGGGGGACTTTCTGCTATCGAGTCATGCCTTTCAGCCTGAAAAATGCTGGTGCCACTTATCAGTGCGCCATGACCTACATTTTCCACGATCTCCTCCACAAAATCATGGAGGACTATGTGGATGACCTTCTCGGCAAGTCCAAGCTTCGCCGCGACCACTTGACCATTCTCACAATCATCTTCTCTCGTCTTCTGCAATACAATGTCTGCTTCAACCCCAAGAAGTGTGTCTTTGGGGTCCTCTCAGGCAAACTTCTCGGCTTCATCGTTTCCTTCCGTGGTATCGAGATAGATCCCGCTAAGATCCGCACTATCCTCGAAATGCCACCCCCAACCAATCTCAAGCAGCTTCGCAGTCTACAAGGGAAGCTCCAGTCCATTCGCCATTTCATCTCGTAGCTTTCAGACCGCTGCCAACCTTTTCATTACCTCCTTAAGAAGGACGTCTCCTTTAAATGGGATAAGGGCTGTCAAGAGGCTTTTGAAGCCCTCAAAGGCTATCTGGTCTCTCCACCAGTCCTCATTCCACCTAAGGATGACCAACCCTTCTACCTTTATATCTCTGCCACCAACCATTCGTTAGGTGCCATGATCGCGCACCGAGACGAGCATCATCGCGAGCAAGCCGTTTACTACATCAGCCGAACACTGGTCGACTATGAAACTCGGTATACTCATACCGAGAAGCTCTGTTTGGCATTAGTCTTTTCCACTACCAAGCTCCGCCACTATCTTCTCAACCACAAAACCTTTGTTGTCACTCACACCGACCCTCTCAAGTACATGCACTCCAAGCCATATCAGAATCAACATATGGCTCGGTGGCTCATGCTGCTTGCTGAGTTTGACTTTGAATTCATCCAACAGAAATCTATCAAGGGGCAAACCATCGCTGACCAATTGGCAGATGCCCCTCTTCCTGACAACCAACCTTCACACTGTGAGTTCCCCGACGAGTCTATCGCTACCCTTTCCACCGATGACACCGTTTACCAAATGACTATGTTCTTTGATGTCTCCAAATGTCAACTCGGTGGGGGTGCAGGGGTCATCCTCATCCCACTCGAAGGGGAGCCCATGCCTCTATCTTTCAAGCTTGACTTTGATTGTACCAATAATATGGCCGAATACGAGGCCTTAATTTTGGGACTTCAGACTGCCCTTTCTCTCCACATCAAGTCTATCAACATCTTCGGCGACTCGCAGCTCATCGTTAATCAAGTTAACGGTTCATATCTCTGTAAAAATGAAGTTTTACAGAGGTATAAGAATCGTGCTGACCTTCTTTTGGCATCTTTCGACCATTACCTCTTGCAGACTGTTCCACGCTCTACGAACAAGTTTGCCGACACCATGGCTTCTCTTGCTTCGCATATCCCATCTTCATCATCATCATCCCGCCTTTTTGTCATAGTGCATCGTGTACCTTTGCCTTCATACATCTCTCCTCACATCGACCATGTCAACACTATCAATTCTAGCCCACAAGATGACTGGTATAAGCAACTTGTGGACTACTTGTCTCTTTCTGTCACTCCTCCCAACCTCTCTAGCAATGCGCGATGGGCTTTCATCAAGCGCACAGCTCGCTATACCATGCTAGGGGGTCTTATCTATAAGCGAGGCTTCGACGGTCTCCTTTTTCGCTGTCTAACCGCCGCTAAAGCTTCTCATGCCATAAAGCAAGTCCACGACGGGATTTGTGGTGGACACTTCAGTGGAAACTCGGTTGCCAAGCGCATCCTTCGCCTGGGTTATTATTGGCCCACCCTTCATCAAGACTGTAGCGATTATGTTCGGCATTGCATCAAGTGTCAGCAGCACTCTAACCTGCTTCACCTCCCCAGCCACGCCTTGCAAGTCGCTCAGGATTTTTGGCCTTTCTCTCAGTGGGGCTTGGATCTCATCGGTGAGATCAACCCTCACTCGTCTCTTCGTCATTAGTCCATCATCACTGCCACTGAGTATTTCACCAAGTGGGTGGAAGCCATTCCTCTTGTCTCCACAAAAGCCGACAAAATTGTCGACTTCATCAGCAGCCACATCATCTGTCGTTTCGGTGTCCCTCACAAAATCATCACCGACAATGGCAAGTCCTTCAAAAACAAGAGTGTCCAAAAACTATGCGACTCATTTGGCATCAAACTCAGCTTTTCTTCGCCTTACTGCCCACAAGCAAATGGGCAGGCCGAGGCTTCCAACAAAATTCTCACCAAAATTCTCATGAAGGTGGTCGACGATACAGGAAGGGATTGGCACGTTCATATCCCCTTCGCTTTGTGGGCCTACCGCACTAGCATCCGAACCTCTACGGGTGCTACTCCCTTTTCTCTCGTGTACAGAACAGAGGCTGTCTTACCTCTCAAAGTACAGATCCCATCTCTCTGCATCTCCCTGCATGACATTCTCTCCAACGACGACTTTCGTCAAGATCGCCTAGCTCAACTTGAGTTACTCGACGAGCGCCGTCTGGCTACCTTTAATCATCTCCATGTCTACCAAAGTCGCATAAAGCGGGCCTACGACAAAAATCTGCGAGAACGAGATTTCAACATCGGAGAGCTCGTCCTCAAAGAGAATCAGCACGTGACCAATATGGAGCGAAGTAAACGAGGCAAATTCACCCCCAATTGGCTTGGACCTTTTATCATCACGCACAAGTATGGGTCAGGGACTTATCGTCTGTCTTCCCTCGACGGACGGCCAGAACCTGAGCCTCTTAATGCGTTGCATCTTTGACCATTCTTCTGTTAGTCGAGTACTTGTCTGCTTGACACGTAACTTGAGCTCATCCCTTGAGCAATCCTCGTCCTCTTAATCCTCATCCCTTTCAACCCTATTCCCCTTTAACAAGTCCTCTACAACCCTTTTATGATGCATGGATGCTTTGTCCTAATAAAAGGGGCGTCCTTGAACTTCTACAGTCTTGACCGTGACTCTCATTTCTATCAATATATCAAAATCAAGATGTCAAAACATATCCATGGTCACAAAATCAAGTCAAATTAAAAAGACAGACTGATCCCTCGAAAGACAGCTGTACTATCATTGCTGTATTACTAGACTAATCCCTTAAAGGACAGCTATGCCAACTTATCAAACATCATTATCAAGAAAAAATATAGACCACTCCCTCGAAGGATGGCTATGACTACTCTGGCAATAAACAGCACTATTTTAGAAGCTTCCCGCATCGATCAGCCTGCACCCAAAAAAAAAAAAAAAAAATGAGTCACGGACTTGGCTTGTAGTTGTCTCAGGGTCTCCTATAAAAGGGGCAAGGTTATTCCTGCTCTTAAACTGGGTTACCCTATCCTCCTCCTATCACCTGCTCAAGGGACTTCGAGCTCACTTTAATGTCAAAGTGATTCGATTACCGTTCTAACTCAACACTGGTCAACGACGTGATGCATGAACAGGGCTTTTGTTCTAATAACCCCTATCTATGCTTCCTTTTTGGTCCTTGTCAATGAAAGAGCGGTTTGCCTTTCATCTTTTCTCCACGCTTTGGCCACATCAATTGTCGACTCATCTCAAACCCAGCCATTTTCATCATTTTCAGCTGACATCATCCTAGACCATTTCACATAGTTTCTATGGACACCAATACACATGGAAACTACCGACCAGACCCAATTTATGTTAAGCATAAACCAATACTTGCTGACGCATAAATAGACCTTCATTCATTTTTAGCATACATCCATCATGACTATGGAAACTTGCTAGGGATGAAAGACTCTCGACCAATTCTACAGAATACACCATCTGTAGCATCTTTTTATCCTCATCTTAGCCTCATCATTTCGACGCTTGACCACATCTAATCATCAACCAATCTTCTCAATTAGTCTGAACTACATTGGTCTGAGGCCCTATGACCAGGGCTATGTAGGCAGCACTCAGATACCACATCTTCTGAGGTTAGCTCGACCACCCCCGTTTGTTCGTCTCTATGATGGACAAACCTTCTCTTCTTTGACTCTTATCACGCCCAACTTCGTCAACTTTGACCAAGACCTTTGACCAAGACCTTTGACCAAGACCAATCATCGACTTTGACCAAGACCAATCCATCCCTCTAACCCTTCCTCCCTTTTAGGGAGAACTACATCAGCCTGAGGCCCCTACGACAGGGGCTATGTAGGCAGCACTCAGTTGACATGGGGTCTTCTGGGGTTAGCTTAGCCGCATCCTTTCGTCCATCCATCCTCTTGACCAATGACCATTGGAGATCATGCGTATCTTCTTTGACCTTCTTCCAAGCCAATGTTGCCTTGGTTGTTTTTGCGTGTATGCTATTCCACAGCTGGTTAGCAGAATTGTTCGCAGACTATTTTTGACCCTTCACAAGTATAGGATCGCGAGCCAGTTGATCCCTACTACTTGTGGCTTTTTCGTGTTTCTAGGAGCACTTCCTGAGCCCTAGATACCTAGAACACGATGACCGTTTGGAGCTTCAGCTTAGATTGAGTGACCCGATCAGCAGACGACTAAATGCTGGGGCCCAGTTACTTCAATTTTGGCACTCCTTGACCCTCGACATGCGACAATTTGACCTGACCCTCTCGTGAAGTGGATTACGCGTAATCATGACTATGGCAGTGTTTTCACTCACTCTCTTCTATCCATTTCTCTGTCAAATCGACACTCGATCTTCGGTTCCCTTCTCTCGACTATCGCTTTGAGGGGGGAACACCTCATCCTTTTTCTGGGGCAACCAACTCCTGTTTTTGTCTTGCAGTTCGTCTAGAACAACCAACAAGACAAAAAGGGGCAAATGTAGACACCGCAAATGTGTCTGCACCTTGGTTCTCCCCCTTGTACACCTCAAACCCCTATCCTAACCCTTGGCCTCCATTTGATTAAAATAATTTAAATATTTTAATCAAGTGGCCCCCTTTCCACCCTACCCTTGCCACCTTGGATCCTCCCTTGAATCCCTCCACCTTCCCCCTAGCATTTATTAGGCCAAATCTCTCCATTATCTCCCCCCACGCCCATTTTGGCATCCTCGTGACCGTTCTTCCCATAACCCCTCACCCGGCGGCGTGCAAGAATGGGCAAAGGCTATTTTTAGCCTCTGTCCCCATCCTGCGACCGCCGACGTCGGCGACCCTTCGGCCGACGTTGGCGAAACTGTCAGTGTCGGCAGCCTTCATTATCCCTTTCTGCATCCGTTGCAGCCCCTGGACCCTTGAGCTCACAAACAGAATCCTCTTGGTGCTTTGTCTTTCATCTCTCCTCTGTCTTGACCTCGTGTAATAGCAGCAATAGGTGCAAAGGCTCTGGATCAGGATTTTCTTCTTGCAACAAGTCTTCTGTGGCTCCAACAACAGCTCCTCTTTTCTTCAGTCAGTCAGCCAAAGGTAAGCATAATCTTGTGTTTCATTTTATTTCATTTATTTAGTTTTCAGTAATCTATCCTATCTATTATCTTCTGCTCCCTCTGTTCTTCCCCCTGAGAGGCTGCAAAGCCTTCTCAGGTCCTGTCCTCTGTGTCTCTTCCTCTTCCCTGTCCCTCTTTTAATCCAACCCCAGACAACTTCCCCATCCCCCTGTCAACAAAGACCTTGCATAAGGCACCCAACCAGAACCAGACCACTCCCCAGTCCATCCAAATTTGTCCCCGAACTCAGTCTCAGACCCGTCCACAGTCCAGAAAGCAACCCAGACCTGACTACAGGCCACAACCCCGACCGACGCCGGTCACTACCCCAACCGACGTCGGCAGGATAGCCGACGCCGGCAGATCAGCTAACCGACACCGGTGACATTTCTGACCTCGATGACTGTCTTCAGCCCAACAACTCCTTCAGGTAATCATTTTGGTCTTTTCTTTCCTTTCTAATTTCTTTGTCACTTCTGTATTCTGGCATTCTGTCTTTTATCAGTCACTTATCTCATCAAAATAGTGGGTTGACCTCCCTTAAGGAAGTTTTTACACTTTCAGGAACAAGCTTTTGCTTGGCAACCCATCGCCTATCCATCTAACATTTTCTTGTCCAAGTTTCCTTTTTTCTTGCAGGTGTCATTCCTCCACAGCCAAAGAGGAGTGATCACAAGCATCTGGATTTATGGTGCGCAATCTTATCCAGGTACTTCCCAAGCCTTGTCCATTATTTCTTTTTAGTTTCTTCTCTCTTTATGATTTGAAAAGCGAATTTTGAGTAGAAACATGACTTTTGCTTGGGTGGAGTCAGAGGAGGCTTTCGTACCACCTTTTGGATTGACGATGCGGTGACAGGTGGAGATGGTACTTTCTTTGTGAGAGGTACCACCATTTTGGGAGAGGGTAGGCTAGCGGTAGGAAAAGGAAGCAAAAGAGGCAACTGGTTTTGATTAAAAGTCAGAGTGGGAAGGACTCTGGTCAGGGTTGAAGGATGGGGGCCCAAAATGGAGGGCAATGATGATGGAGGAGGAGGCATTCACCTCTATGGTTTAGCAGTCTTTTGTGACTTGGGTTGAAGACTACTATTGGTTGAGGTCTAGTCTAGGTCCACCTTCACTTGCGGATGAGTGAGGTTGGAGACAGGGTGAATGCCAAGTGACTTGATAGGTTTAGATGGGGTAGATGCGGGTTTTGGTTTTGATGGGGTTAGTTGAGGCTTAGAAACAGGAGTCTGGTTTTTGTTAAAGGTCTTGGGAGATTTTTCCATGGGAGGATTAGCTGCATGAGATGAGAGGGCACGGGCATGTTGAAGAGCTGTGAGACGCTCCCACAATCCCTGATGCTTCACTTTCCTAGAAGGGAGAAGTTCGAGTTTCTCCACTAGTCGATAAAATGGCTGAGAAGATGTGGGATGAGGTTTGAGTTGTTGAGAAGATGTGGATGGTTGTGGGGTTGAAGATGAGACTGGTGTAGCGGTCTCAGACCCAAGGCATGATGCAATCGTGACAAGTTAATCTATGGTTAGAGATGAAGGAAAGTTAAGTTCTTCCCTGGGTGGAGAAGAAACTGGAGAATGAGGCTCCTCAAGCAGGTAAAGAGCAGGGATTATTGTGCCCTCCACTTGTGGTTGAGGAGTAGGAAGGGTTAGGTCCTCCATGGGCAGCAGGAAGGAGGATGGTGAAACTGGCAGTGCTGGTAAGGTCGAGGCATCCTCTAAGATGAGAGAGGTTGATGGAGAACTAACCAGAGAAAGAGGTTCGTCCACATGTGATGGACTGATGGATGGACTCACCTCTTGAGGTTGGTTGGAAATGAAGGGTGAGACTGTATTGACTATTCGTATATTGTGTTCGTGAATGTTGTCAGTCAAGGTCTAGATATTATTTTGAGTTGGTAGATGATTGGGGAATGGTTGCTTGAAGATGTCGATGCCCTGATTAGGTGGTGCATTGGGATTGTTGAGGATGAGGTCACCCTTTTCTAGCATGTCTTGGATGATGTTTTTAAGGGTTTTACAGTTGCCCGTGTCATGTCCTTTAACACGGTGGTAGTTACAAAAGTCATTTTCCCTATACCACACAGGGATGGCACATGAGGGATCAAATTGTGGAGGTGGTCGGATTTGGGGGAGATTAAGGACCCCTTGTTTGATGAGTTTTTCTAGCACAGACGCGTATGATTCTCCAAGTGGAGTATACTGTCACTGTATGTATCTCTACTAAAATTGGCAGGTGGCACTCTGAGATGTGGATGGCTCAGGCTGATTAGTTGAAGGCAAAGAGGAGGAAGATCTAATGACCACATCATTTGTTGAAGCTTTAGATTTAGGATTAGATGAGGAAGGCTTAGAAGGATTTGGGATTCTTGCTCCGTAACTTGACTTTATTCTCCTCGATGACACGTAACTCTAGTTTATGGGCCATCGTGAAGGCTTTGTCAAAAGTGCGGAAGGTCTAAACCCTCAAGGTGGAAGAAATATGTCTGGCACAGGCTTGGGAGAAAAGTTCAATAAGCTCAAGTTGGGGTAAAAAAAAGGAGAGTTGATTGATAAGGCCCCTCCATCGAGCAATGAAATCAGCAATGGATTCATCCTCGAATTGGTGGATAGAATAGAGGTCTGTGATTGAGACCTTCTTGGTGATGTTGATAGAGAAATGATCAAGGAAGAGCTGGGCCAGCTGAGTGAACATGAAGAGGGAATGGCTGGTAAGGGAGCTATACCAGTCAAGCACAACACCTAAGAGAGACATAGGAAATGTGCATAAAAGCAATGCATCATCGTGGGTGATAAGGTAATAGGCATGTCTGAATGCCCGTAAGTGCTGTTGTGGGTCTTCCTTGCTTTGAAAACGAGAAAAATTAGGAAGTTCCCACTGGCTGGGATATGGTCAGATCGGGACGGAAGGATGGATGGGCTTGTTGCAAATTTGATCGTATGAGAGAGTATTGCGTGAGCCAAAAATGGAGGTCTCTAGGCTGGACATCTTGTCCATCAGCATTTTGATGATATCTACTGACAGATTGGTAGGTGGAGCACCCCCTAGATTGTAAGGCACTTGAAAGAGGCTAGAAGAGGCATACAACGTAGTCAGTTGTACCAGTAAGGGTGCAACATACGGATGACTAGTCGTAGGGATAGAAGAGAAGACTAAGGATGGTTGGGTAGAAAGCACGGCTAGGCTCGATTATGCCATGGGGAGTTGGTTAGTGGTAACATGGGCCAATGGATAGGTAGCCACCCTGGTGTTGATAGGGGCCAGGGTAGGCGAAATAGAGATGACCAGATTCTGAAAGGGGGTAGAAAGTGGTTGAGTGTGCTGAGGTTGATAGGGGGCCAAAACCCTGATGGAAGTGGGCCCAAAGATGGAGGGAGAGGCCACACTTGGATGGTTGGTCAAAGGCTGGTCATTGGTCGAGGCAATAGCCTGGGTGTCAAAAGGTTGAACTATGGATGTTGTTGATACGGCCGTAGTTTCGAGAAGAGAGGTCAGCATTCTGTAGATTGGATTTCCCAAGGAGTCTCGCATTCAGCTATTCATGAGATAGTGCTACAAGGCTTTGACATTGAGGTCTAAGAATCGTGCAAAATCTTGGTCCCCTTTTGGGACAATAGGCGTCTGGGTCGGGGATGGTCTAGTAGGAGTTTTTTCAGTCTCTAAGTGGAACTCCATTATAGGACTGGTTATGGATGGGGTAGATGGAAGCAGGTGATGCCTCGCGTGATTGACTAGAGCCTTGGCTTGACTACGAGTCAGAACCATTCAAGGCAAGAAAGAACGTCCTCACAAGCTCAAACAAGAAAATAAGAATAGAAAATATGAAGAACACAAGCAGATCCTAGAACCCTAGGAGTAAATTTTTAGGATTATAGTGGCTTATGCCTTAGAATGTGTGTAGAGGAAGATTGGCTTTTGAGTCGGGTCCTAGAAGAAGTAGTCTATGGATGGTTTCAGGTTAGTTATGGTGCTCAAAAAGTCTGTGTTAGGTTTCGTACAAGGCCTGGTGCTAAGGAGCAAGCTCCCCTCACTTCACAAGTCCATTGATAAGTTGGGCCCACTTAGCCAAAATATACTTCCCCTAGAGATTAGACTCTGCCAGAGAACAGAGTGGGCTTTCCCCTTGGTGATGAAGTCCAAGTAGGATCACCGGGACGGGTAAGGTATCCGCTAGGGGATGAAATCCCAGTCGGGCCTTGTCTCAGGTAAGTTAAGATGTTTGTTTTGTGCAAGTGGTTTGGTCGTGTAACATCAAGTGGACTATATTAATTCAATATGTGTTTATTAATTACTAAGTGTGGTCTAAGAAATGCAAGCAAACAGAAATGAAAGTGCAATGTGTTTTAAGCCCAAGTCAAAATGTTTGTTCGTATGAAGACGAATGGAGAAAGAGTCAAAGAATATGAGTTTTGACTAGTCTAGAAGTGCAAGAAAGAAAAGAAAAGTTCTTTTTATTCCTGCTTATGATGTCGTTTAGAAGAGACAAAAGAGGCGAAAAGGAAGGAACCTAATGCACCTATATGAACGAAAGAAAGAAAGAACCCAAGGAAGGCCCTAGGGTCCCACCGGGCGTGCCAGAATGTTTCTACGCTAATTTCGCTTTCACATTCAAAAGATAAAAATGAGAAACTAAGAGATGGTCTAGGGTTAGAAGATACCCGAATATAGTCGTGTGCATCGAAATCAGACGTTGGAAGGTACTCCTCTTTGGCTGTGGAGGAATGACACCTGCAAAGAAAAAGAGACTAAACACGAAAAAATGTTAGATGAAGAGACGGTGGGCTGTCAAGCAAACACTTGATCCCTAAAGTACGAAGACTTCCTTAAGGGATATCAACCCACTAATAAAAAGCAAAATATTTGACTGAAGTAGAAATAATGAAAGACATAATGAAAGCAAATAAAAGACAAAAAGTAGAATGCGTACCTGATATGCAACAAACTACTCAGCACAGTCACTAGTGTCGATCTCTGTGCCGGCATCAGTCAGGGAAAGGAGCCGACATCGGTTAAAGTGCCGAGGTTGGTAGGGGTAATGACCAGCGTCAGTTGGGGAAATAGTTTTGGACAGGGTCTGGTCGGGTCTAGACAGGGTCTTAGGATTTGTAGAAAGGTCAGATGTTTTTGTCTGAGGGTTCGAGAAGCCAGTTTAGGAGTCAGAGGGATTGTTTGGGGGTTTATGTACAAAGGGTATGGGCAGAGTTACAGACTATATATTCTGAAGAGGGTGGATAGAGGTGATACGGGTGGAAGTAGGTTGGGGCTATAGTCTGAATCTAAATTTGGGTAATGATAGCAATTAAAAACAATAACTAGAGATCAGAATAAAAACATAGAACAAATGCTTACCTGTTACGCACTGAAGATAAAAGTTGGAGACATGATTGATGTTGTCACTGTGTCATAGAAGTTTGATGTAGCAGACCTCTAGCAAGATGACTAAAGTAGAATACCTGTACCGGAGAGAGAATGCGAGAGATTGATTGCAGATTGGTTGGATGCAAGAATTGGTTGATCATTCGAATGAAGAGGTTTGTTGATTGATACGAAGGAAGGTCTGATAACCGATCAAGAAACGGATTGGCAACTAAATGGATAACAGATAACAGATAATGGTTCTTGCATTCGGGTTGAGAATGCAGTGTTAAAGATAACCGACGTCAGCAGGACTGCCGACGTCGGCCGATAAGTGACAGACGTCAGTGACGTCGGCTGGGTTATGACCGTCGTCGGTAGATGCAAAATGGGGACAAAGGCTAACTTTAGCTCTCTGCTCATTTTTACATGTTGCCAGGGTCAAGGCTTGTGGGAAAATGGTCGACAGGGGTTAAATAGGCACGGAAAACTAAAATGGGGGTTAAGGGGAGGATGACAAGGGTTAGACACAATTACAGTGTCTACAAACATCTTTAGCCAACAAAAATTAATTAAAAAATTGAGGTCCCAAAGTGAAAACCTCTTTGAGGCACTTTATGACCATGGTAAAAGTAAATAAAAAGGCCAATCTAGTGGTGAAAGCCTGTTTCAAGCACCATTATATGGGGGTATTTAACCTTATTCAACCATAGCTCAAGAGACCACAAATGATGAACTTGTCTATGAGTTTAGGTTTAGTTTTGAAGAACAATAAGCTTTTGATTGAATCATTCAAGAGTTTCTAATAGTTTTTATCACATGGCCAAACCTTCCATTTGGGGACTCTAATTCATCATGCCTAGGGTAACTTGAAGATCCAGTCCTAACAGATGACTCTAATGTTGCCAACCAATTTAAATCTTTGCCCACTATCCTTGAATATGGTTCAACCCTTCTAGTAGAAGATATGACTGAGGTTAAATTCAAGCCCACAAATGACCCAAAGTGGATCTATCTAGGTGTTTCCCTTACAGAGGAGTGTAAAGTCTTTACAGCCCTTTTGAGGGAGTTTGTAGAAATTTTTGCATGGGCATATTCTGACATGCTAGGTTTGGACCTTGCCTTGGTTTTGCACCACCTTATGTTCAATCCTAATGTCAAACTAGTAAAATAAAAGTTGTGTAAGATGAATCCTCACATTATTGTATTGGTAAATAAATATTTAAAAAAACTCTTAAAAGTAGGATGTATTCAATCCATTGACTACTTAGAGTGGATATCCAATGTTATACTAGTTAGTAAAAAGCTAGAAGGAATCAGAATCTATACTAATTTTTATGATATAAACAAATCTCTCCCTAAGGATGACTTTCCATTACCAAACATTGGCATGGTCATTAACTCCACATTAGGTTATAAAATGATTTCATTAATGGACGACTTTTTGGGATACAACCAAATCAGAATAACACCAAAATATCAACATAAAATAACATTCACCAGTCCATGGGGAACATTTTGTTATTAGGTTATGCCATTTGGTCTTAAGAATGTAGGGGCCACCTACCAAAGATCCATGACCATCATATTTCATGATATGATGCATGATATTCTTGAAGACTATGTCGATGACATTCTTGGTAAATCAAAGACCAGGGCTGATCACCTAGTAGTGCTACGTAGAATATTTGAAATATTACGTGAGTATAAAGTTAGACTTAATCATAATAAATGTGTCTTTGGAGTCATCTCATGAGAATTACTAGGCTTTATTGTGTCTTATTGAGGAATTGAAGTTGATCCAACCAAAGTCCAAACTATAATAGAGATGAAACTACCAACTATTTTAGAGCAGATTTGTAGTTTGCAAGGAAAGATTTAACCTATCTAATGCTTCATATCACATTTGGCTAAAAAATGTCATAATTTTATGCATATTCTAAAGAAGGGAGTCACATTTCACTAGAATGATCAATGTTAGGTAGATTTTTAATAGCTAAAGGACTATCTAGTGAATTCACCTATTTTGTTGCCTCTTATGCTAGGAAAGCCATTCTTGTTATACATATCTACTACTAACAATGCCTTAGGGAAATTTTGTCTCAACATGATGATAATGGAAAAGATCATGATGTGTACTATTTAAGTTGTATATTGGTTGTGTATGAACATAATTATACACCCATATAAAAATCCTATTTAGACATGGTCTTTGTAGCTCAAAAACTACACCATTACATGTTAAACAATAAGACCATGGCTATTTTAAAAGTATATCCACTCAAGTATCTACTATCTAAAACAACTTTATAAGGCCACATGGCCAAGTGGATCATACTTTTAAGTGAGTTTGACATTGAATACATCAATCAAAAATCTATTAAGGGGCAAGTTGTTGTAGATCAGCTTACTGAAGCATCCCTTACTGATACAGAGCCACTCACATTCTAATTTCTTGATGAATCCATAATGACCATCATTAACACATCTCTTGAGGAGTAGTACTAGAAGTTGTATTTTGATGGATCATTAACATCACATGGATCAGGGATAGGCCTTTTATTTATTACACCATAGGGGGATCTAATCCTTAAATCATTTAAGGTCAAATTTACTTGTACCAACAACATGGCTGAATATGAGGCACTTATTACATGGATTCACCAAGCAGTATAATGAATGTATCTCATCTCAAGGTTTATGGTGATTCCCAGTTAATCATCAATCAAGTTACAAACCATTTTCAAACCAAAGATAACAATATGGTTCTATATAAGGCCATAGTCAACACTCTCAAATGCCAGATTGATGACATTCAAATTGAGTATATACCAAGGATAAGTAACAAAACTATTGATGCTATTGCTAATATTGGATCTTTGATTTGACAAATAGACACATCTAAAGAGTATTAGTTCCTTATCAAGAACTTGTTATCACTAGCTCATGAACCTTCAACCATCATGATGATTTGTGATATTGTTGTTCATAATTCTATCTAGTACTCAGAGCTTTATAACAACCTCCATGACCAAGTTTTACCACCTGACTTATCCCAAAAATAAACCAAAGCCTTCATCCACTAAACCACTCATTATACCTTACTTGGATCAACCCTTTACCATCATATTTTTGATAGAAATATGTTTCATTATTTAAATTTGATAGAATCTACACTAGCGTTATGAGAAGTTCATGAAGGAGTATGTGGAGCTCATACTAACAGGGCCATACTTTCTAAAAATATCTTACATATTGGTTATTATTGGCCCATGATGGATGTAAATGCAGCTACATATATAAAGAAGTGAAACAAGTGTTAATGGCATGCTAATTTGATTCATATTCCAACCAAGACTTTGAAAACAATGTTGACACCATGGCCATTTGCTATATGGTGCCTTAACCTCATTGGAAAGATCAATCCCACCTCATTTGATAGCCATAAACATATCTTTACCACCACTGAATATTTCACTAAGTGGTTTAAAGCTATACCCCTCACTTATGTGACTAGAAAGCAAATTTCCAAGTTCATCTTCAACCATCTAATTTTCCACTATAGTATTCCCTCTGACATTATATCTAATAATAGAGGATAATTCAAGAACAAGAATGCCAAAAAACTATGCATCAAATACAACATCACACAAAAAATTTATACAGCATATTACCCTCAAGGTAATGGCCTAGCTAAGGTATCAAACAAAACCAGTGTCAACATTCTCAAAAATATTGTCAATGATGTCAATCATGATTGGCACCTTTAGATATTTCATGCCCTTTAGATGTACCATACCGATCACCATACACCCACAAGAGCTACTTCATATTCACTTATTCATGGTACATAATCCATCCTTCCCATTGAGGTCGAGTTACCATCTCTACATATCTCTTTTAAGCATGCCTTGGATGACAATGACTATCAAGTAGCTCATCTATAAGAACTAGGGTTACTTATTGAAAAACACATGGATGTGGTGAATAATATCCAAGCCTATCATAATCAACTTTGAGGCCACTATAATCAGTATGTGAAACATAGATAATTTGAACTTGGTGATCTTATCCTTAAATTAAACCAAAATAATATCATGGTTGAAAAGAAGCATAAAGGTAAGTTTAAACCCAACTAGATTGGTCCTTTCATCATTACAACAAACTTTGGAATATGAGCATATAAGCTTGCCACACTAGATGACCATGAGCTTGATGAGCTAATAAACATTATCCACCTCAAGTGATATTATGCTTGAATAACTTGGTGTATTGTCTATAAGGATCATTTCATGTTGTATCATTTTGTCAATCTTCTTTATATAATACCCTTTTTACCATCTTATCATCTTGCCACTTTTACCTATCACCTATTTGTTCTACCATACTTTCCCCATAAATAAAATTGATTTCTCCCCCCTACCTGACCCTATGACCTTGGTTTTGATTCATTTGTTCTAAAACCACATTCAACAAGAGGATTCAAATTCCATTTTAGTAGTTATTTCACACATTCCAAATAGAGGTAGTATTTTGGAGTAGTAAGACAAACATCTGGTAGTTTCATCTTTTATTTCTTGTTTCATTCTCTCATTGTCTTGATAGTAATTATAACGACCTATGGGAAAATCAATCTTAGTGACCTATGCCATTGTATTTTAGTTATAACAACCTATGGGAAAACTAAGGGAAACACTTATTTATTATGCCTTCACATTCTAACTAGCCATTTCCTATGCCATATTATGTTATCATACAAACTTTGCTTGTTTTAATTGGCCACTACACTAGTCTGATTCCTACACTATAGGGTTGAACTACAGTGACTTGAGGTCTTACTTTGAAACTATGTAGGCAGTGATCGATACTTGTTGAGGTTATCTTAGTCACCTTAAATACATGCTCTCACCATTTTGTGAGTAACCTAAGCCACACTCTCACCTTTTTTGAGCAACCTAAGCCACACTCTCACCATTTTATGAGAAACCTAAGCCACACTCTCACCATTTTGCAAGAAACCTAAGGCACACTCTCACCATTTTGTAAGCATCTTAAGCAATGCTCTCACCATTTTGTGTCTTGTCATTCTCGATCAAGTTGAGATACTCTAAAAATTCCAAAAAACATTGACTGCTTCTTTTCCTTATGGATTTTGGGAAGCCTTACTAAGTCATAAGTAAGACACTTGTCATTTAGTTTCCCCACCCTTTTTGGCCCTTTTTTCTCATGCACTTGACATTTTACAAGGCTATTCTTATTATTTTATCACATCCATTGTATTTGTTTTCATCAGTTGTTATTTTCTTTCTATTTCTTGAGAGAATTATATTTGGCTTAAAGTTTTTATTGGATATTACATCCATGAAACTATGTAAGCAACATCCACTTGCCTAATACATATGGAGATAACTCAGTCACCTCCTTCCTTTTATTCTATTCCCCCATCATGTTTATTTGTTAAGTTGTCACTTATTTTCTATGGGTAATGTTTATTGTGTTGTTTTTACTAACATTAGGACTAACTATTATTTATTTATTTACTTTGTTTGTTTGTTGTTTGTGTGTTTATTTGTTTGATTTCATCACTATTTCCTTGATTTGGTCTATGTGTGTTCATTGGGTGATTCCTTGTGTATTTATACTTAAATCCATCCATATTCATATGTTTACATTGTCATCATAGTTTTTATCATTGGTGCTTTATTTTATATTGAGTATTGGATCTCGAGAGTCAATCTCTATGCATATTTCAGCTTAGTCCTCATGGTGTTCTATCATGATGCTCACCTTCACATGCTACAATAAAATAAGATTTCAAGAAGTCTACTTAGCAAGGGTGGTATCAACATCTTCTCAGCACCAGCATCCCAATCATATCCCAAACAGAATAATTAACCATGAAAGAATTTCAACATTTTTTAGTTCAAACAAGCATCTCCCTACTAACAGGTTGCTCCAATTAATCATTACCCTCTATGTTAAATTATCATCATCATTAGCAAATCAGTCATGTTTTCCATAATCAAGGTCCAATTATTATAACCACCTATGGGCAAATCATTGTACACCATCTCACCTACATTTATTAATGATTATAACTACCTTTGGTCAAATCATTGTGTTCTCATCAAATTTAATTTCTTTTGCCCAAATAGGGGTAGGTTATTATCTTTTTTTTCTATTATAACTAGGGTAGCTCCATCTTCTCAATTATTATAAACACCTTTGGGGAAATCATTGTGTTATCATATCATGTTGCCATTATTAGGGTATAATGCTCATAACTGCCTTTGGACAAACCATTCTACACCATCCCACTTGCATTATCAATGATTTTGACTACTTTTTAAAACTAATTGTGATTTCACCCCATCATCTTCCTTTCTTTGGTCCCCTTGTTGCACTTATTTCTTTTTTAGGGCTAACTTGTCGACTTACTTATGCCAACCATTCTCTCAAGGTGGCATTATATAGTTAGTTCATCATCATTGTAATTTTAGGAATATAGGACCTTTTGATTATTTTATAATATGTTACTATGCCTATATCTTGAAATGCCTTCCCAGATAGGGGTAAACTATAGACACCTAAAACTAGCCATTGCTAACCTCCAACCAAGCTTTTAACCAATTTCTACCAAAATGCACACTTTGGACTAAAAACACTAAAACACATTAAAATATTTGAAATTTATATATTTAAGTGCTAATTTTGGCCACAGTGTCACTAATTGGGGTAATTTAATTTATGAAGCAACTAACTTTGATCAAATCATTTTGAGTCAAAATGATAATTTTACACTTGAGTACTCTGGATTGCTCTTTTTTATCAAATTTCTTTCATAAGACACATGCCTTTATTATTTTATGTTGGCAAGATCCTAAATGGGATAGTGAATCCAATGTATTTGACATTTAATCCTAATTATAATCCAATCAAATTTTGAGCCAATAACAAGACATTTTGACCAATTTGATTAATTTGTGCACCAAAGGGTCAAAATTTGCAACAAAGTAACTAATCATGCTTAAAGATAATTAATTCAAATCATGAGATTAATTAATAATTCCATATATCTTTTCTAATATTTATTTTTGGAAATTAATATTGAATATCTGCATCATCAATGACATCATTTCTTGGGAAGGCATCCCTAGGCCATAAATGCATAAAATATCAAGATTAAGCTACTCCATGCCTCATTAAGACCCTACATGCCTCTTTATTGCCTCTCTATTCCAACAATTTATGAAGGCATGTATTTATTTTTTCCTCAAAAATTGAATTGATTCTTAGAAATACATCTTCATCTTGAGATGGATGGTTCAAGTTCATTCTGACCATTTTTCAAAATCTATAAATAAGAGGCCTTGCCTATTAAACTTTAAGCTTGGATAATAAAAAGTTGTAATTAAAAAATAATTCCAAAAGCCATTACAATTAGTGTTATGATGCCAAACTATTAATCAAACCAAATCTAAAGACATCACAAAGGTTCCAAGGAAAAGAGGAGATAGCCAAGCCTCCTTTATGAAGACTCATTGAGCACAAGCCAAGTAAGCCACTTTAAAAAACTATTTGGAATATACAAGGAAGGTGAAGGAAGGTTTCTTTGCATTTTAATTATTTTTCATATGTATGTTTGTTATTAATTTCCCCCTAGTATCCAGGCCTAGAGATGTTATGCTAGTTAGTGTGTTCCTTTCATTTTGTTTTCATTTTGGAACTAAAACAATACTAACCATCCTCTCTTGAGTCAAATTCCTAGTTCACACAAATTAGTAGCTTATTTATTTATTTTACTACTCAGACCCTTTAATTAAATTAGGATTAATACACCCAATATTCCTAAAAAGGTTAAATCATGTGTATACCCTCATCTCTATTCTAAATTTTAAAGGTAACCCAAATCAAGATCTAGTTTTGTTCTATATACAAACCATATAAATCATCTAGAAAGTCATAAATTTTTAGAATAGGGAACTTATATTTCATGGTGTACTTGTTAAGCTCTTTATAATAAGGGAAAATACTTTAGGTATCATCATTCTTACACACCACTACCTCTAGGTATGAATCTAAACTTTAGTTATGTTTGATAATACTATCCTCCAACATATCTTGTACCATATTTTCAATGTCACTCTTATGGACATATGGGTACCTACATGGTCTAATGCTTAGAAGTTGATTCCGTGGAAATAGTCAAATGACATGATCATGTTCCAATTTTTGGTAGTTCTTTTGGAATTACTCCAAAAATGAATAAGTGGTCATAAAAAAACTCCTGTAAATTTGGTTATGTATAAAACTTTGCTAGTTGTACTTCTAAGTAAGAAATTTGAGATATAAACCATTTTACCCCCATTTTGATCATCTTTTACATCTGATGATAATTAACCATATGTGGATAATTTGAAAGATTCCACATAGTTTAAATTCCCTCCCTTTAGAATGAAAACGAATATTTTTTTTTAGAATTTTATCTCTATCATTCATAAGATTATGATCCATTGAACTCCCAAAATTATGTCTACCCCACCCATGGGAATAGGAAATAAGAGAGTTTATACTATAATCTCCTATCATAGTTTTGATGTAATGGAATTTCCTTGAATAAATGACTATACCACCATATGTAATCATGATAAGAAATTATAGATCTAGATAGATAAAATAGTTCAAGCATGTCACCAACTTATTTTTGATGAAGTTGTGTATACTCCCTAAGTCAATTATTAATGTCACCTTATTTTTATTTAGGAATCCCACTACCTTGAGGGTTTATTGGGTGATAATGCCTGAAAGTGTATGGCATGAGATATTTTGTTGGGTATTTTCTTATTCCTCCTCTATCTCATCTTTACCTTAACTTGCTAGCTCCTCTCCTCTTCTTCTTCATTGACACTTTTAGTTTAAAATAATTTATTCTCAACACATTGTCATAAACCCCAATTTTTAATAAAATTTAAAACTTAGAAAAATAAAGATTATGCTCTAACTAGAAATCTATTGGCTAATGAAAATTATTCCAAAATCCAAAACAAGTTTGTTTTATTAAACATAATAAATCAAGTTCACAAAAATCAACATGCAAAACATTATTCACAATGCAAGGTACTTCACAAGGATAAATTATAACCAAAATTTTAAATCCATGTAGTGACATGTTCTAAACCATTTTTAAAATTCTCATGTATTATTGGCCTTGAACACACACTAGTAAATCAATCCATACAACATAAAAATATAACCACATATTTAAATTAACCCATGCAATTTATTAGATTATTATAGGCAAAGAACAATTGATTTAACCATCCCTACTAACCATAAACAATCAAGGCACTGGTCTCATACCAATAGGATCTTTGAGACTTAAATATAGACAGTCATCCAAATCATTTGATGAATCTGTGCACCCATGTTAAAGTTATGAGCCCACTATAAAATAAATATGAGTGGAACCCATCAATATCTATGTTCAACACACTAGGATGGTTTCAAATCATATCTCTCATATAATATCCACTTACTAGGCCATTTAAGCATTAGGATTTACACTAATCATTAACAAATTCCTCTTGTGTAACACATAGATCAAATGAACCTTTAAATAATATCAAACATACCCATATTTATATCCTTACCTCATGACAATTTCTACTCCAAGAATAACCTTCAAAGATTAGTTAATGATTAACATGCTTGTACGGGATCCTCACTTGTTTTATTATCTTCATTCATATTTTGCATGCAATAGATAAGAATTATAAATGTGATAATCTCTTAATTAATTTGTACCAATTTTCTATTACTGCCACTTAAGACATTTACGCCCCGGTTTACTTCAAGTTGATTCAACCCATACCAATATCAAGGTTATCTATATATATATATATATATATATATATATATATATATATATATATATATATATATATATATATATATATATATATATATATATATATATATATATATGATCCCACATATATATACATAAACCTATATGTATTAATATCTGAACTAAAGAAATTCAGTTTAGGTTTAAGAGGAACATAGTTCAACTTTACATGAATTAACCTTTACAAACCTTGGACAATAACCTCTAATAATAATAGGTTCTCTACAATGTTACACATCATATCATAATTATGTAACCCCACTTCCAAAGTAATTGATATAGACTTTAATTACTACCAACATATTTAAAACCTCTTGCATTTTTATAATGAACTATATCATAAGGTAATAATTGTGTTGTCATGAAATTTTACATTTCAAAACAACACCCCAAATTACACTCTCACAGTAAATTAGAGGTTTTTTAATGACAAAGATGGTAAAATTATTGTATAATGGGACATTGAATTTGTAACCCAATGGGCAAAGCTTGGGTTAAATAATAAAATTTACCTATCCTTAAAGCTTTCAAATGGTGTGTTGAATATAACTTGATAATTTATCTTTAAATACAAAAAGATTCTTGTAATCATGAAAATCATGCTAAATTAAGGAGATAGAGCTAGTGATATAAATTGTAGTATAAGGACTTGATGACTATTCTTACATTATGGGATTAGGTGATATTTTGAGGGGAAAGTGAATAGAGGCTTTGATATCACTATTAAATTATTCATCTTTTGAATTTAGATAAAAAAAAATAAGTCCATAAAAAATCATATAAGGCTTTACGCATAGGTGGTTAGATTGCATCAAATGTTAACTTCAGTTTCCTCGATAGAAGAAGGCATAAATACAAACTTTGGGCTCATAAATCTTGCATTTTTTTGGTAAAGAATAAATGTAGTGTTTAAAATAGATTATGGTAAAATCATTCATGATAGTAGACTACCTCAGATAGTTAATCCCTAAAAATTTCTAAGTACTATGATGCAGAGAAGAGTGAAGTAATGAATTCATTTGATCTTATCATCATTAGAGTTAAAATTTGAAGTAAAATCAAACTTTTCAAAAAGTTATTAATTTTTATCTCAATGTAGAGACCAAATCTTAGAGATGAATTTTTACCATAAATGATGTAGGAGCATCACTCAAACATGTAAATAGGCTTAGGGAAACAACCAGTTGTTTGTAAAGGCCTAGAGGTCTTAAGAAGCATGTAATGCATTGTAAAGACGCTATGAGGTCTTAGATAGTTTGAATAGTCTATATTACATGTTTTGAGAGTGTTCTAGGTGTCAAAAGGTCCCTAGGGGCAAGAGAATTCAAATCATAGAATTTCCCTCCAAAAACATTGATTTGAAAAATCAAATTCTAAAAAGAGGCAAGTAAGTGCTAAACCTCACATAAGGGGTTCATAAAATTGAAAACAACTTGTAAATGTGTTTCTACCTTAGTAAAAACATCTCATTACCTAATCCCCACGTTGGAAGGGGGAGAAAATTCTAATTTGTCAAGATAAAGAAGCAAGTTGGCAAGTTGTTAAAAATTGAGAAGTCAAAGGAGAAGATCATGGGCAGTTTTAAGACCATTCTAAACAAAGAGAGTTTGTTTCTATTGATGAGGAGTTAAAATAAGTAGGTCTAGGAGGCCTAAATCTATATGATAGAGGCTTTAGGAGTCATTTAAAGGGGATTCAAGTGAGATTCAAGAACTATCAAGTTCATTGTTTGAAGTTTGGGTGTATTATAGACCTTTTTAGGTCCTTGTACATAGAGGTGTGAATTGGAATGCATATGGGTTTGTAGTAGATGTTTGAAAGCAATAAAATAAAGTACAAAGCCATTGAATTGCCCATCTGGAGTTCCTGAGTGTGAATGGTATGTATTGATCTTTTAATGCATGTTCTTGGTGCAAATTTAAGTGTTTGAGCTAGAATAGCCTCATTGGATGATGTTAATGGGTGTTTGATTAGTTTGTGCATATTGATAAGGTTCATAGACATAAGGAAAAGGTGATTTTGAACTGTTTTAGTCCTTGTGATACTTAATACTCAGATTTGATAATGTTTTCTTTGGTTGAAGCTTGCTAAAACATGGTTCTATGCACTAAAGATCATGCAAAGGTTATAGCCGGGAACAAACCACAAATTATCAAGCATTAGTTTCAAAAGAGAAAAGTTGAAGGATGTTATTATATAGCTGTAAAAGTAAATTTCAGTCTTGAAGGGCAAATGTGTTCAAGTTATAAAATTATTTGCAAACAGCCTGCTTGCTGTCCTGAGAATTCAGTTTTGAGAAAATTTTGTAATATGAGAAAATCCATACATGATTAACCTTATGTGACTAAAGATAAAAGTTTGAGAATAAAAAATAGAAATTTTGAAGTTGGAATAATGTTTTTAAATCCTGTTATGCTCAATATATGTAATTTATCCTTTCCAGGCCTGTCTAGGACTATGCAAAAGTTAGTTCATTTTGGAAGAAATGCTAAAAATGGAGTTCTAACCCTTGTAAGAAGCTGAAACTTGGTGAACATGATTGATTTGTGAAACCATGGATGATTCAGGGTTTTTGGAAGTGGTAGCATCCGTATAGTACAGATTTGTCTCATAAACCAAGAAGTTAAGCTTAAGGGCAAACAAGAAGAGGTCAAGTGGGTTGAAGAAAATGATATTTCTAGTGATGGTGAAGACTTGAAACTTTGGGATAAGCATAAGAAAGATAAAGGGTAACTAAAACAATTATTACCTGGTCAAGATCTTGCTCAAACCATTAGGCCTTGATTTGCATAGGGTTAATGAAGGCCTAATTGGAAAGAGACACAAAGAGAAAGTGCATCTACAGGTTGAGTTAGGTCCTGAAACTTGGTGAAGAGTTGAATAATGATAAAGGGTGTCTAAAATTGTGATTGGTTTTCTTTAACACTTAGTGTATGTTTTCAGATTTGAAGATTTGCCTGTTTGGAGGGCTACAAGGCCTAGAAGCCATTTGATCCATTTTGATAGAGAAGTCAGATTTTAGGGTATGATAACTTGCTCAATTGTATGGTTTGGTATTGTTAAGGTTTTTTTAGAGTTATATAAGCATGGAGAATAGGTATTTAGTTTTTGATGCATCATATGGCTTAAGAAGACAAGTTGCCTTGTGTTTATTAGTGCATGCTTGAAGAGATGGTAAGAAAGAAATAAGGTGTTGATGTTTTTCTTGATTTGAATGAATTCTAATCAGTCTTGACAAGGCCTCTGCATCAAATTGGTATCAGAGCTAGTAAGCTCTTGGAAAAAAGAAAATTTTGTACTCTTCTAATTAGTTTTTATAGAGATAATGTACTTTGTGAAGTTGCAAATAGAAGAAAAAAAGTTTGCAGTGATTGAAGCAAGTGAAGAAGGTAATAAGAAAGTTATTGACAAGTTATTTTCAAGCTCTTTAAAGACTAATTGTTGTTGCAGTGAAGAAGTTGCAGGTTCAAGGCAGTCAAGCCATTGAGGCTTAAGAGGAGAAGAAGCCAAGGAAGGCTTAGTGAAGAGCCAAGAGAAGCTCTATAAGAAGAGCATAGTGAATTGCTCAAGAAGAAGAAGAAGAAGAAGCTTGGATAGTTTTCCAAAAGACTAAGGTGAAATAGACTTAGGTGAGGTAAAGGATGGATTTTGAATAATTGAGAAGAGTGATAGAGGAATTGCCTAGAAGAAACATGAACCAGATAAAGAGAGAGAAACAAGAAAGAGAAAAAAGAAAGAGACAAAGAGAGGAACAGTACCAAAGAGAAGTGAATGAGATAAAAGCAAGGATAGCCATGATAGAAATCATGGTAGAAAATATGCAAAACCCATGGCAAGGATGGGTAATGAAGAAGAAAAGAGTAAGATGGCCAGTTAGATTAGTGATGGGGAGAAGAAGAAGAAGAATGCTAAGAGTTGCCTTAAGGAGAGAGATGAAGAAGTATAAAAAAAGGATAAGCTCAAGAATGAAGAGCTTAGAGAAAAGTTTTAGTTTGAAGAGGAATTTTAGTATGAAGAGGATCAATACTTGGTAGATGAGACGGATCTCATCATTGCAGAAATAGACCAATAGTAAGTAATCACTCAAAATATCAAGTGGCCAAATGTTTTTGTATCTGACATTTCATTTGATGTTTTGTTTATAGGAAAGCAAGTTGAGGAGGAAGGAGAAACATATGATCCAACGAAGATCCTCATAGATCAAGGAGGTGAAGCACCTCATGAGAAAGTGCTTAGACAAGAAGAAGAGGCTTGTTGTAGTGCCTCAAGTGATGAAGACATGAAGAAGGATTAGTTGGAACTCCAACATAAAGAATTGATCAAGCAGGAAGAAGAAGTCCTTACTCAAGAGAACAAAAGAAATGAAGAGCTGCATGTTGATGAAGAACAAAGGTATAATGATCAAAATTTAGAATTGAAAAAGATTGAAGATGACAATTTTTAGTTGCATAATGTTGATATAGTTGATTTTGATCAAAATGTACTAATCACTAATGAGGAAGATCTCTTAAAAGAAATATGGTAGTTTGATCAAGAATTTGCAAATGAAGGAGAGTTGCTTGATAAGAAACAAGAATGGGTATTTGTATACCAAGGGGTAGAATAGCTGCAAGAAGAAGATGGAGAGAAGGTTAAATGCTTAGCCTTGACAATTGAAGAAGATATCTTGAAGGAGATAGAAAACCTTGATGGAGAGTTTCTAGTTGAGAAACCAAACAAACTTTTTGTCTATCAAAACAAAGAGCAGTTGTTGGAAGAGTTGGCAGTCTTAGAATATGCCATTGACCATGAAGAGAAGAACAAAACTTGTCCTATAACAATATTTGAGGAGGTAGAACATTGTTGTGAAGAATAAATGAAGACAAAGTACCAAGAAGTCATACTTGAGCAGCAAGTATGAGTTCAAAAATTTGGAGAGACCCAAGGGTCTCAAATTTTTGCTTCTAATTTTGCTTTGAATGGTGATTGTACAGGTTTGCTTGATAAGGAGGTCAAGTACTTGGTGAAGAGAGCTCTTCTAAGAGCTCAAGAAGAGAGAATAAAAGTTGATATCCTCATTCAATAGGATGAATATGTAAAGAAGAAGGCTGAAAAGAAGATGAAGAGACAACAAGATATACTTTGGAAGGAAAAGACAACAAGCAAAAAAAGACACAAGTGTGGTAGTCAAGAACATGCACATTTGTATGAAAAATTGAATGAAGAAGACATTTGTTTTGTAAAATTTTTACCTTTGTAAATGGGAAAACAAATGAAACTCATGAGCAGGAGCTCATGAAACTGTTTAAGCCCAGGAATCTGATGCAGGAGCATCACTCAAACATGTAAATAGGCTTAGGGAAACAACAAGTTGTTTGTAAAGGCCTAGAGGTCTTAAGAAGCATGTAATGCATTGTAAATACCCTATGAGGTCTTAGATAGTTTTAATAGTCTCTATTAGGTGTTTTGAAAGTGTTCTATGTGTCAAAAGGTCCCTAGGGGCAAGAGAATTCAAATCATAGAATTTCCCTCCAAAAACATTGATTTGAAAAATTAAATTCTAAAAAGAGGCAAGTAAGTGCTAAACCTCACATAAGGGGTTAATGAAAGTGAAAACAACTTGTAAATGTGTTTCTACCTTTGTAACAACATCTCATTACCTAATCCCCATGTTGGAAGGGGGAGAAAAATCTAATTTGTCAAGATAAAGAAGCAGGTTGGCAAGTTGTTAAAAATTGAGAAGTCAAAGGAGAAGATCATGGGCAGTTTTAAGACCATTCTAAACAAAGAGAGTTTGTTTCTATTGATGAGGAGTTAAAATAAGTAGGTATAGGAGGCCTAAATCTATATGATAGAGGCTTTAGGAGTCATTTAAAGGGGATTCAAGTGAGATTCAAGAACTATCAAGTTCATTGTTTGAAGTTCGGGTGTATTATAGACCTTTTTAGGTCCTTGTACATAGAGGTGTGAATTGGAATGCATATGGGTTTGTAGTATATGTTTTAAAGAAATAAAAGAAAGGACAAAGCCACTGAATTTCCCGTCTGGAGTGCTTGAGTGCGAATGGCATGTATTGATCTTTTAATGCATGTTCTTGGTGCAAATTTAAGTGTTTGAGCTAGAATAGCCTCATTGGATGATGTTAATGGGTGTTTGATTAGTTTTTGCATATTGATAAGGTTCATAGACATAAGAAAAAGGTGATTTGGAACTGTTTTAGTCCTTTTGATACTTAAGACTCAGATTTGATAATGTTTTCTTTGGTTGAAGCTTGCTAAAACACGGTTCTATGCACTAGAGATCATGCAAAGGTTATAGCTGGGAACAAACCACAAATTATCAAGCATTAGTTTCAAAAGAGAAAAGTTGAGGGATGCTATTATATAATTGTAAAAGTAAATTTCAGGCTTGAAGGGAAAATGTGTTCAATTTATAAAATTATTTGCAAATAGCCTGCTTGCTGTCCTGAGAATTCAATTTTGAGAAAATTTTGTAATATGAGAAAATCCATACATGATTAACCTTAGGTGCCTAAAGATAAAAGTTTGAGAATTAAAAAACAGAAATTTTGAAGTTGTAATAATGTTTTTAAATCTTGTTATGCTCAATATATGTAATTTATCCTTTCCAGACCTGTCTAGGACTATGCAAAAGTTAGTTCATTTTGGAGGAAATGCTAAAAATGGAGTTCTAACCCTTGTAAGAAGCTGAAACTTCGTGAACATGATTGTTTTGTGAAACCATGGATGATTTAGGCATTTTGGAAGTGGTAGCATTCGTACAGTATGGATTTGTCTCATAAACCAAGAAGTTGAGCTTAAGGGCAAACAAGAAGAGGTCAAGTGGGTTGAAGGAAATGATATTTATAGTGATGGTGAAGACTTGAAACTTTGGGATAAGCATAAGAAAGATAAAGGGTAACTAAAACAATTATTACCTGGTCAAGATCTTGGTCAAACCATTAGGCCTTGATTTGCATAGGGCTAATGAAGGCCTAATTGGAAAGAGACACAAAGAGAAAGTGCATCTACAGGTTGAGTTAGGTCCTGAAACTTGGTGAAGAGTTGAATAATGATAAAGGGTGTCTACAATTGTGATTGGTTTTCTTTAACACTTAGTGTATGTTTTCAAATTTGAATATTTGCCTGTTTGGAGGGCTACAAGGCCTAGAAGCCATTTGATCCATTTTGATAGAGAAGTCAGATTTTAGGGTATGATAACTTGCTCAATTGTATGGTTTGGTATTTTTAAGGTTGTTTCAGAGTTATAGAAGCATGGAGAATAGGTATTTAGTGTTTGATGCCTCATATGGCTTAAGAAGACAAGTTGCCTTGTGTTGATTAGTGCATGCTTGAAGAGATGGTAAGAAAGAAATAAGGTGTTGATGTTTTTATTGATTTGAATGAATTATAATCAGTCTTGACAAGGCCTTTGCATAAATAAACACTTGGTATAAACACTTCATCTCGACATGCTAAATGGAAGGATACATATAAATGTGCTTACAAATAGGGTGGAACACGACACCCTTTCAAGTAGAGGGGTCATAATATGACACCCATGTAAGTAGAGTGGTCAAAATTTGATACCCTTTTAAACATAAGGGTTAGAATCCACCACCCCTATAATAATAATGGTTGTAATCTACCACTCCTATAAGCAAAAGTGTTAGAATCTGCCACCATAACAAGCAAAAATTGCCAAAGCAAGGTCCAATCTCCCTAAGGTCATAAATTTTGCATCCAAACTCTATTTTAAATGTCATTAAATGTGTTAAAAATGTAATTTGAAAAAAAATATATAAATAAAAATAGTAAAAAATATTCATCTTGAACTTCAAAAATCAAGGGGTAAAATCATAGTTGTAAAAGCAAGGCGAAATTCTAGATGTGTCCAAGTAGGGTCCAATCTCCCTCAAGCCATAACTTTTATATCTAAACTCTGATTTGGTTCTCTTTAAATGCATTGGAAAGATAATTTGAATAACCAAATTTTTAATCAACTATCCATTATGAAAATATTTCATTTTTAACTTCATAAATCAATGGGGAGAATCACAGTTGTTGAAATAGGGTGAACTTCATAGTTTTTAAGTTGTGTAAAATTGTCTGGTCACTTTTGCAAGTTGTGAAAATTGGCCATTAAACTTTGTAAATTTGTGAAAAAAACTAATTCACTTTTTAGTTTTAAATTTGTGCAAAAACACAAATGCACTTTTACAGGTTTCAAGTGGTGCAAAAACATCAATGCAATTTTACAAGTTTTAAGTCATGCAAAAATACTAATGCACTTTTGCAAGTCATCCAAATTGGTCATTGCAATTTTATAAGTTGTGAAATTTTCTTAATTCACATTTTTAGTTTTCAAATTGTGAAAATTTATCAATGCACTTTTGTAAGTCGTGTAGCTTGGTCATTGCACTTTTATAAATTGTGCAAATTGTTCAATGTATTTTTTCAAGTTTTAAGTTATGCAAATTTTCTAACATGTTTTTTCAAGCCACTAAAAACATATAAAAGGTGATTACATAACATAATCACCCATTTTAACTTATAAATATATGTTTAAGGCACATTGGTAAGGATTATCAAGTTTTGGTTCTATTTTTAGTTTTGGGCTTGGTTCTGGAGTTGAGTTATGTACACCTTTTAACAACATAAGAATTTATAGTGAGATGGAAAGGAGTATATATATACAAACCTAAGGATAATTATTAAAGAAATGATTTATAGGACTTTGTGCCATGATCTTTTTAAATGATGATATGCATGAGTATGTTAGTTCACTTTGATTCTTGTTCTTTTATTTTAGTAAAATTGTTATTGTTAGATAGTCAATGAACATGAATTTTTTTAATATAGAAAGTGTTGTTGAATTTTCATTATAAATTTTGCCATCAGGAAACCTTGGTAAGATTAAGAATAAGATTTTATAACCATTTTTATTAGGAAATACGAGGTTATTATGTATCCTTATTTAAAATGTCATCCAATCTCTTTGATGTATGTATCTTGATCATATGTTCATGGTATGTGTTTCCAATCTCATTTTCATGAAAAAGGCTTCCCATGTTACAATTTTAAATACAAGGCTATTCTAGAAAGTATTTGTGTTTAGATACTTGGAGTTGTCCTTTGTCTTTCCTAGGATCATTTTAGTAGTTTTTGTGTTTAAATGGTCAAAATAATCCCATTCCCCCTTCCTTCTTTAATTTTTAATTTTCCTCCTCTTATCCATCATTACTTTCATTTCCTTTCTATCCCCTCTCTATACTATATAGTTAAAAGTATGAAACCCCCACCTAATTTTTTTTTGTTGTAAATAACTATGAATAGTTTTTCCCTAACTTTCTTTTTGATTTTTAATAAATGTAGCTCCACCTTCTAATAAGAGAGGGAATTTGTACCCATGTTGTTGAATGACATGAGGACTTTGACCCCCTACTATTGACTAAATTACCACATTTATCCCCTTGATAATTTTCACCCAATAATTTTTGGTGACTTTGTTGGTGATCAAGATGATTTATGCATGCAAATTTTGAACATTTTAAGGAACCTCCCTTAGAATGGAGGTTGGTGAATTCATTGATAAAAATTACCTAGTGCCTACATATTTTTGATTAAATAAATGGTGTTGGTTTTCCCCAACCCCAATGTTCCCTATGTCCCATGGGGAAAACATTTTGGGCCATTGCCATTAACCCAATACAATGATTTACCATCAGTCTCAATGAATAGATTTCCAAATTTTATTGGAGAAAATGGTCAAGATGTAGATAACCATATCCTAGTCTTCGCAATGTCTTGAAGCATCTTGGGAGTCATGCATGAAGATGTTTTTTTCAGAACTTTTGTTAAAACTCTCATTAGACCTATAGCTAAGTGGCTTTGGTAATTAGAAGATGAATGCATTGTTAATTAGGACTCCTTGAATAAAATTTATTGAATAGATTCAAATTGGTTGTGGATGTATGTGCATTATTTTCAAATTTATTCCAAATCTAAAAATAAGAAGATGAGTGGATGAAAGATTTTTTAGAATTCTTTAATAAATTATTGAAACTGATTCCTTAGGTGGATCAACCAAGTCCCAATAATCAATTTTGTGTCTTCATTGGTTCTCTACACCTAAAGATCAAATTCATCTTGATAAGGGAAAAGAGAAATGACTTGGAAGCTATGCAAAAAAAATCTATCAAAATTGAAGATGATACTATTCTATTTGGAATGTTGAATAAATAAAATTTAAAACATGTTGTAACTATTGTTAGTGGTGATGAAGTGGTGGAACCTGATATAATCAAGATCCCTCAACATTTTGTGAAGAGATTTTGAAGGCAAATTCCTAATCAAACATGTCATAAATCTAACTAAGAAAAAGATAAATTAATTCCTATCACATATGAATATTTCATTTCATAATTGTGGAAAAAGGTGAAAAATTGGAAGAACTAATGATTAATCAGAGAACATACAAAGAATTTAGCTTCCCCCTTTATAGAGAAGAGAAATATTTTCCTATTTTTCAAGATTGATCAAACCTCAGAGTCTTAGGAGAAATGAGCTATTTAAGGAACAATTGGTTGAACCAAAAATAGAAAGGAGAAATAATGAAGAGTGAGATGTCCCATTTTATAAAGGAGAAGATAGTATGGAATCAATTTTCCATAAAGAAAAAAATTCTCCTTATGGAAAATTTAGTGGTGAAAAGCAAAAATTCTGTCAGAACTTCCTTTTAATGTCCCACTATAGAATAATTATCTAAATTATTTATATCAAAAGTATTCAAGCATGCGTAGATTTAAAATCATAACCATGCCAAAGATGAAATTAAAAAAAAGATGTGAACATAAAGAAAAATGAATGCTACCCAATTTTCATTTCAAGTAAAATGGAAACTTTCAAGGTAGAGGAAATTAATGGAGATGATGATGATAACTCATTCAATGATGTACTCTTTTGTACTGTGGGAAGTAATTTGGAAAAGAATATCAACACTCTATTCATTCTAAAAGATAATCATATTATGGTTCTGGCTCAAGAATAGATATGCAACACAATTCTTTCTAATTCAAACTTTATATCTAGAAAAGATGCATTCAAATCCACTCAGGAAGATATTGGTGAAGTTTATTCCTAATCAAGAATGCTCCCAAAATATTATATAGTTAAAAATTATTCCATTTCAAGACATGAAGATGGTGATATGAATGTTCATTTCTTAAGCAACATAATAAATAAGTAGTAAATATACAAATTTTTAGAATAGGGGATTTGGCTTGGTAGTGCATGTTCAGTTATCATACGATTGATATGGGTGAATTGGTATTAATTAGCTGAATCAAGACATGAAAATATAAGCTACAACTAATTTTTCAAAAATCTATGGAAATAAAGCATCAATCACATAAGATTCTAGAGTTATCCTATATTCCCTTTAGAAATGTGGTCCCATAGTCAGAACTAATTATTATAATGAAATTTTAAATTTCATGATAACACCCCCAATTAAACTCTCATAGGAAATTAGAGGGTTTTTAATGACAGAGATGGTAAAATTATAGAAGAATGGGACATCAACTCTATAGCCCAATGGACAAAGCTTAGGTTGAATAATGGAATCTACCTATCCTTCAAGCTTCTAAATGGTGTGTTGACTATATCTTGATAATTTATATTTTGGTACAATAAGATTATTTTCATCATGGAAATTATGCTAAAAATGAGAGATAGAATTAGGGATACAAATTTTAGTATATGAACTTCAAAATGATTCTTACATTATAGGATCAAGTGATATTTTGAGGGGCAAAATGAATAGAGGATTTGATATCACTATTAAATTATTAATATTTTACATTTGTATATAAAATAAGTCCATGAATAATAATATAAGGCATTACACATATGTGGTTGGATCACATCAAATGCCAAATTTAATTTCCCCAATAGAAGAAGGCATATATACGATCTTTGGGCTCTTAGATCTTGCATTTTTCTAGTAAAGAATAAATATAGTGTATAAAATTGATTATGGTTAGAGCATTCATGATAGTGGACTGTCTAAAGGAGTTACCTTTACAAATTCAATGTGGTATTTAGAACTATTCCTAATAATGGCTAAATACTATGAGGCAGAGAAGATAAAAGTCATGAATTCATTTGACCTTATCAGCACTAGAGGGAAAATTTAAGATAAAATCAAAATTCTCAAAAATTTATTAATTTTTATCCCAATTAAAATACCAAATGTAATATATTAATTTTAAATATAAACACTTGGTATAAAAAATTCATTTTGACTTGCTAAATTAAGGAAGGAGAATTATAGATATGCTTACAAATAAGTTAGAACTAGACACCCTTACAAGTAGAGGAGGCAGAATCCAAAACCCATGAAAGTAGAAGGGTTATAATCCACCACCCAAAAAAATAGAATGGTTAAAATACAACACCCTTATAATAAAAAGGTTTGGAATCTTCCACCCCTGTAAGTAGAAGGGTGAGAATCACCACCCTAAAAAGTAAAAATTGTCAAAATAGGGTCCAATCTTCCTCAGGTCATAACTTTTACATGTAAAATCCATTTTTGATATCATTAAATGAATTAGAAAGGTAATTTGATGAATAAAATTTTATCCTAAATAAAAATGGTACAAAAACTTCATCTTAAACTTGAAAAATCAATGGGGAGAATCATAGTTGTAAAAGTAAGGTGAAATTCTAGATGTGTCCAAGTAGGGTCTAATCTTCCTTGGGACATAAATTTCACGTCCAAACTCAAATTTAGATTTGTTCAATCCATTTGAAAGATAATTTTATTAATAAAATGTTTACTCAAATATCCATGGTAAAAATATTTCATTTTGAACTTTAAAAATCAAGGGAGAGAATCATAGTTGTAGAAATAAGGTGAAGTTCATAGTTTTCAAGTTGTGCAAAATTGTCAAGTCACTTTTACATGTTATGAAAATTGTCCATTGAAATTTTTAAGGTTATTAAAAAATAGAAATGAACTTTAAAATTTTATAATTATGAAAAAACACCAATGCACTTTTATAGGTTTTAAGTTGTGCAAAAACATCAATGTACTTTTGCAAGTTTTAAGTCATGAAAAAATACTAATGTAGTTTTACAAGTCATGAAAATTGGTCATTGCACTTTTAAAATTTGTGTAAATTTATCAATTCACTTTTATAGTTTTAAATTTATGCGAATTTCTCAATGTACTTTTGTAAGTTTCAAGTCATGCAAAAACATTAATAGACTTTTTAAAGTTGTGCAAATTACCCATTACACTTTTGTAAGTTTTGTAAATTATTCAACACATTTTTTTAGGTTTTAAGTTGTGAATTTTTACTAACGTGATTTTTAAATCCTTTGTAAATGTAAAAAAAGTGGTTACATAGCATAACCACCCATTGTAACTTATAAATAGATGTTTAAGGATAATTTGTAAGGGTTAACAAGTTTTGGTTCAAATTCTATTTTTGTTTTGAGTTATGGTATTAGTTCTGGAGTTGAGCTATGTTGAATTTTTTACAATATGAGAATTTATAGCCAGATGGAAAGGAGTCTGTATATACAACCCTATCAAGAATTGATAAAGAAATGATTTATTGGACTTTGTGTTGAATTTTTTTGAATGATGATATGCATGAGTATGTTAGTTCACTTTGATTCTTGTTCTTTCATTTTTATAAAATTCTATTGTTAGATAGTCAATGGACATGAATATTTTAGTGTATAATTTTTTGTCGAATATGCATTATAAACTTTGCCATCAGGAAACCTTGGTGAGATTAAGAATACGATTTTATGCCCATTTTTATCAAGAAATATGAAGTTGTTGTGTATGCTTATTTTAAATGTTATCCAATCTCTTCGATGAATATATATTGATTTTATGTTCATGATATGTCTTTCCCATCTCATTTTCATGAAAAAGGCTTCCCATATTACAATTTTAAATCTTGGTCCATTCTATCGAGTCTCTATGTTTAGATACTTGAAGTTGTCCTTTATCTTTTGTGGGATCATTTTAAAAACTTTTATGTTTAATTGGATAGAATAATCCAATTCTACCTTCCTCATTTATTTTCTCATTTCCCCCATCTTATCCATCATTCCCTTCATTACATTTATAAATCCTCTCTATACTTTTTGATTAAAAGAATGAAACCTCCACTTAAAATAGTTTTATTGTAAATAGCTATGAATAGCTCTTTTCATGTTTTTATTTTTAGTTTTAAATAAAGGTAAGTCCACATGCTAATAGGTGATGGAATTTATCCCCAATTTATTGACTAATATGATGAATTTAACCCCACATTATTGACTAAAATCCCACATTTGTTGTCTAATAATTTTTTCAGCAAACAAATTGCTAAAAGAAATGGAAGGCACTTTAAATTTGAAATTTCAAATAGATTTATATCAAATACTTAACCTCTCATCAATAATTTTATACAAAAAATATTCATAATTATTTATTTATATCTATATCAATCATGATATGAATATGTATGTATGTATGTATGTATGTATGACTTATATTTATACTACTAAATAACCATTTCATACATGTGTAACTATATGTGTCTATGGAAGCCTAAAAAACTGATTCCAAACCAATTTAATGTAGAGAGGATTATAAATCAAGTTAGTCAAGAATTAGTCCATAAATAATGAAATATGCATAAATAACTAACTAACTAAGCCTATCTATTCCTATGGGTATTACAAAAGGATAACAAGAAAGAAATGAAAGAAAGCAATCACCATATTACCTTCCCAAATGGATTCACCATAGCTATGTGGATCAAAAAAATGTTCTCCCTTGATCAAGCATCCTTGTGTTTGTCAATAATGGTGGTAAGTTCCTCCAATGCCTCAAGAACACTCTATAAAATTTAGGCTCTTGATTGTAAATGACTAAACTAGCCTATCAATGAAGCTTTGTGGAAATAATTTAGAATTATAACTTTTCAATGTTCAAACTTTAAATATATTTGAGCATAATAACCTTGCACCAAAATAGCTTAGAAATGATGTCCATGGCCTCTCTATTTATATATTTTTGAGATTAGTCAGGATCAACCTGAACCATCCATCTCAAGATTGAGATGTGTGGTTGAGGATAATCCTAATATTTGGAATTAAATCCATAAATATACTCAAGATAAATAAGCTAAAGAGGCATGGGAGGCATTGAAGAGGCATGGGTGACCCATAATATTGATATTTTATGCACTTATGGCTCGATGAATGCGACCCCATAGATGATGTCACTAGGTGATGTAGATAATAAGAATCAATTTTCAAAAAGAAATATTCAACAAATCTCATAGAAAATACATTTAAGCTCTTGATTTAGATTACGTAGCCTTAAACAAGGGTAATCAACATTTGTGAAATTATTTGAAAATTAACCCTCAACTAATCAAAATGGTCAGGAAGTCATATTACTGGGTTGTACTTTGACTCAGGAAGAATTAGAAGGTGATGCTAGATGTGTTAGAACTGTATTACCATTTAGGATGTTGCCAACAACAAATAAACAAGGTACATGGTGTGTACCAATAACTTATAAGAAAAGAGTGATCTAGGGTACTATATAGCAAAATGGTCATTTTGACTTGAAATGATCTAATCAAAGTTTGTTGGCCCATAAAATGCATTACCCTATTTAGGGATACTTTGACCTAAATTGGCACTTGTAAATGAAAAGTTTGAACCATTTAGGATGCTTTATATATTTTGACCTAAAATGTGCATTTGAGTGCAATTCAATTAATATTGACAATTTCAACACAAATGGTGTTAGGAATTAGATGTCTACATTTTGCCCCTATTTGAGAAGGCATAATGAGACATTCAGTTAAAACAACATATTTTCAAAGAAAAGAGTTGTCAAGAAGAAATTAGAATAGACCCATGATGCCCCCTTAAGAGGGCATACTAGGATGAAAGAGAAGGATGAACTCTCAAAAAGAGAGAAAGTGAGAGATTAACCCAAGGAATAGATCACATCTAGATGAGTTAATGCTTACACACATGATTACCATAAATGATCAAAATATAATTAGAGGTATAATAGGCCCCAGATATGGGGGAATGGGAAAGATAAAATCCATAAATGTAAGGGACACACTTTAAATGTACCCAATTTGAGAGTACAAGTTGTGCGCTTATGACATTGATCAATCTTGAGACAAGTTACATACTAAAATATTGCCATCATGGGATTTAATGTGGAGAGATTGGAATTAGAGGAAAAGGGAGAAAATTATGCTTCAAAAATGGAAGCACCACTAGAAGAAGGTCTCCAAAGAGAAGATAATAAGAAGTGCCCTAGTAGAGCAAATGTGATCATGATAAAATAGGTTTTTTACCCATTAGGGTAAATTGTGATCATTGATAAAGAATAAAGAATGATTTTTCCCTTGTAGAGATGATTTAATTTAGATGTGGTTTAAAATTTGTACCCTATCATAGACAATTGGCAAGCAAAATAGCTCAAGGATATAACCTAAAAGATAGGTTAAAGTGAGTGGATGTAAACGTACATGTGATGGTGTAGTGTCTTAGAAATCCATATAAAACCAATCATATGAAAATGCACAAAGTGATGAGAGAGATGAAAAGAAGAATGGAGATAGTTGAGCTAACCTCAATAGAAATTGAGCACTACCTACATCATTCCATGGAATCATGTTCCTACATGAACTTCAAGCTAATGTAGTTCACCCAAGTTTGGGAGAGAATAGAATGAGGAATGATAAAAATGACCAATAATTAATTAGAATCATAATGTAAGTGAAGAGATGCATGTCTAAGCATATACTTGAGTGCTAAAATTCATGCTACATAGAATCCTAATTCCATATCATGAGCCTAGGTTTTGCAAAGTGTTCTTGAGAATTATTCATCAGAGTTGATGTTGATGTTAAGATGTTGAGACATGAGCACAAAGTGTTTGCTATAGAAAAATAAATTAGGCATCATAAGTATTAATAAATTAGAATGGCATAAGATTATAATTTCACTAAGCCAGTTCAAATGTGAATATCTATAACCAAGGATAATGGTAAAATAATGACCAAAACCAAAGTTATAGTGATTTACATTTAACAAAAGCAAAAGACAAAGAAAAAGATAAACATAAATGAACCTAACTTGAAATCAAGATATGAACAATCAAGACTTAAAGTAGGAACAAAAATTGTTTAAAAAACAAAATACAAGAACATCTTAACAACATGAGACCAAGATATGAATAATCAATATCCATGTGGACCATCAAGGTATTCTTGAACAATATAGAGAAAAGAAAAATAAAACAAAAAAATAGGACACCAACAATAATCAAATAAACAAAATGGTCCAAGAACAACAAAAAAACATAGGATCAAGATATAAACAATCAAGATCTATGTGAATCATCAAGATGTTCTAAAACACAAAAGAGAAAAGCAAAATCAAACAGAAAAAAAACAATCAAGGAAACACAATACTAAGAATGGAGAGAAGAAGTAATAATAAGAGAAAAGATGAATAAATAAAAGGAGAGGTAAGAAATCACAACAAAACACCAAGAAAACACAACTAAACACACACAATAAAAAACCAAGCTAGTACAGTTTTAAAGACAAATGTTCATGCATGTGAGTTAGAGGCATTACTTTCCACCACATCATAACAAAGAATAATGATACGATAATGTTTCCATAATTAAAGAGGAAAAATAATAGAAGAAATGGGCGAAGAGAAAAAAAGGAAAGGGTTAGCCGAGCTGACTCTAGATGTATAAGACAAGTGGGCCTTGCCTACATAGTTCCATGGATGCATGTTCCAACATGAACTTCAGGCCAAATGTAGTTCTCCCAAGAAATGGGATAGAAGAAAAATTGATGATCATAACAAGATTAATATTATATAATAAATGGAAGATATGATAAACAAACAAGAATGGTTTAGAAAACAAGAAGCTGATGAGATGAGAAAGAATGGTCTTGCAAAATAGAAAGTGCATGGGATAAGATGAGATGAACTAGTGTTCCTGTGCTTGTAAAATGGTAAGAGAATTCTTTCTTAACAGTTGCTCAAAAAATGGTGAGAGCATTTAAACTTAAGAGTGGATCATAAAATGGTGAGAGTGTTCAAACTTAACAATTGCTCACAAAATGATGAGAGCATTCAAACTTAATAGTTGCTCACAAAATGGTGAGAGAGTGTTCAAAAGTAATAGTTACTCGCAAAATGATGAGAGTGTGGGATGGTGGAATGGTAATGTAGAAATGTACAGAAGCATGAGACAATTTTTTTGTTCTTTTGTGGATCATGTTCTAATGTTTTTGGTATTTTTAATATATTTCTAATGTTTTTGGAATAAAATATGCATAAGGTAGGACCATCTAGTTGAGGAGATGCACATCCTAAGAGTAGAGGTTCCAATAAGATAGATAAGTTGGTTGTAATATCCCATAATCACAAATCGATAAGAGCAAGGATCTTACTAAAATAAGAAAGCAACAAAATACTTGTACTAAAAAGATGCGGTTGTTCACCTATCAAAAGTTGTACAAGATTGTCTTGGTTGAATTACTTTGTAGAACTAATCCAGAAGATGTTCATAATTATTATGAGACATAATTAAGATCATAATTGGTCAAGGGACAAAAAAATTTCAAGTTTTTAACTTGTCTTAGACATAACAAAGAATATGCATCTTGAAGAGATCAATCTAGAATGGGATCAAGAATGTGTTCAGAGTGCCAGAAGTTTAAAGCCTTTACCATCAGGATTCATGAAAAGTAGACCTAGGTAGTATAAAATGCATGCAAGGTAATATAAAAGGGTGGGATAAAATTATTACAACATAAGTTGCCCTCAAGTCAGGGTTATTATAGACAATGTTTCAAAGATGTTCATGTATAGTACCTCTTAAGGTGTACGATGTTCATGGAATCTAAAAGTTATTCACCATTAGGTTTAGCCAATCGATATGCTCTTGATCCATAGTTTTCCATGATAATAAATGGTCCTAACTAATTAAGCTAAAACTTGCCTTTCTTTTTGGGTTCAACATTCATGTTCTTCTAGTTCTCTTTCAAAACTAAGTCACCAATCTCAAATTCTTGAGGGAGAATATATTTATTGTAGCTTCTCCATAATCTATTGTGATAGGCCTACAAGTTTTCTAGGGTATCCAAATGCTTACCATCAAGAATTTCTAGTTCTTACATCCATGAGGCTCTATAGTCTTCATCATCTTCAATGTGCTCCAATGATATTCTTAATGATGGGATTTCAATCTTGATCAGGATGATAGCTTCAGTGCCAAAAATAAGGGAGTATAGATTAGCTCTAGTTAGGGTGTGATGATTGGTTGTATAAGCCTAGAGGGTAGGAAAGAGTTGCAAGTGCCAATTATAGCCAGCATCATTGACAATCTTTTTTAAGATTGATAAAATGGTTTTATTTGATACCTTAGCTTTTCCGTTGCCTTGCAAGTTATATGGAGTGGATTTCTTGTGCTTGATCTTCAATTTTTCACAAAGAGCTTTCACATCTTGGTTTACAAAGGATCTGCTATTATCAGATATAATATGGGCTGGGATGCCATATCGATAGATGATATGGTAATGAATGAATTAAGATATTTATTTCTCAATAACATAAGTGAGAAGAATAACCTCAATCCATTTGGTAAAGTACTCAGTTGTAGTCAAAATGTGCTTATGGCCATCTGAATATGTTGGGTTTATTTCCCAATGAGATGAAGACCCCATGTTGAGAATGGCCATGGTGTTGTAATTGGCTGTAGTGGTAAGGAAGGTGCATGTATCAAGTTACCATGCTGCTGACAAAAAACACACTTCTTTACATAATTACAAGAATTTGTCTCCATTTTGGGTCAATAATAACATGTTTTGAGAAGTTTCTTTTCTAGGACTACACCATTGGTATGGGCCCCACGCATTTCCTTCATGAACCTCTTTTAGTGCCAGCTTAGATTCTCCCAAAGATAAACAACGAAGAAGTTTTCCATCATAGCCTTTTCAATAAAGCGTGTTTCCAAGGAGGATATAACATGTTAGGAAATGAAAGAATTTTTTTTGTTGGTTATTGGAAAGGTTGGTAGGAAAGACATGGCTATGGAAATAGTTATAAAAATCTTGGTACCACGGTAGCTCAGGGGAGAGATTAGGATCAGTAATGGTGCATATCTTCTTTGAATCTAATAAAATATGTGCTAGTTGAAGAAGATTTTCAATCAGGAACTGATACTCTTTATCATTATCATGCATTGGCAGACCTTTTTTTGACTCATGGAACTTGCTCAAACTATTGAGATTTTAAATGCATTTTAAGGTTATCAATAATTTGCTTATAAGGGACAAGCTTATCATCTCTTGTTTGATACTGATCAGTTTTCTTATTTATGATTAGCTGTGAATCTCCATAGACCTTTAAGCTTTAAATATCCCATTATATGGCAAGATGGAGCCTTGTAACCAATGCCTCATATTCAGCCATATTATTTGTACACTAAAATTATATATAGAAGGCTTTGGGGATCAAATCCCTTTATGGCATTATCAATAATATGCCAACTCCAGATCCTCTAGATGTGAAGGATCTATTAAAATAGAGTGTCCACTATTCAAGTTCTTGTGATGCTTATTCTATCATCATGATAGAATCATCTAGAAGGTCAAAGTTGAGAGGTTGAGTGGTTGTAATAGGAGCTTCTGCAAGTTGGTCTACAAGAATCTTCCCTTTGATTGCCTTCTAATTCTGGTATTTAATATCAAACTGACTAAGGAGCATAATACATTTAGCCATGCATCCTTGGAGAGCTACTTTAGTTAAGAGGAACTTGAGAGGATCTACCTTGGTGATAACAAAATTTTTGTTATTTAACATATAATGTTGTAATTTTTGAGTGGCAAACACCATAGCTAAACGTGCCTTCTCAATAGGCATATAATTATGTTCATAGGCTACCAATGTGTAGCTTAAATAATAAATTATGTGTTATTTACCATGATCATCATGCTGAGCCAAAAGTGCCCTCAGTGTATATTCTATGGCTGATATGTAAAGAAGAAGTAGCTTTCCTTGTGTTGGAGGTCATAAGACCGATGGATTAGCCAAGTATGTTTTAAGATTTGCAAATGTTATCTAAAAATCTTCATCCCACTAAAATTTCACCCCTTTATTTAAGAGATGGTAAATGGGTGGCACTTATCTGTTAGTTGACAAATGAACCTATGTATAGACTAGATCTTGCCTTGTAGACCTCACAATTATTTAATATTATTAGGTGGAGGCATTTTCATAATAGTGGTGACCTTCCCAGGGTCGACTTCAACACCTCATTGTGATACAATGAACCCTATAATTTTTCTTGATGTGACACCAAAGACACATTTCTTAGAATTCAAGTGAACTTTATATGCATGAAGCCTCTCAAATATTCTTTGTAGAATGTCAGGGTGTCCAACACTTGTTCTTCATTTTACTAATATATCATCAACATAGTCCTCAACAATGTCATGCATCATGTCATGGAAGATGATACATCATTACACATTGATATGTGGCTCTAGCATTCTTCAAACCAAATGGCATGACTTGGTAATAAAATGTCCCCCATGGAGTGGTGAATGCAGTCTTATGCTGATCTTTAGGGTCTATCTTGATCTTATTATAACCAAAAAATCCATCCATTAAGGATAGCATCTCATACCTAGTAGTTGAATCAATAATCATGTCGATTTTGGGTAGATGAAAATCATCTTTGGGACATGCCTTGTTGATATCATGAAAATCAATAAAAACACATATGCCTAGGGTATTTTTACTTATTAGCACTATGTTAGAAATCCATTCAGAGTAGTCCAATGGTTTGATAAAATTGGCTCCTAACACTTCTCCAACTTGACCTTAACCAAAAGGGTTATGCATGGATGCATCTTTCTTAGCTTTTTCTTGCCTGGTTTAGCATCAGGGTGAACAACTAGATGATGCACAACTAAATCTGGATCTAGGCCTAACATGTCAAAATATTCCCATGCAAATATTTCTATTTATGTCATAAGAATGGATATAATATGCTCACATTCTCCTTCAACAAGGGAAGCTCCAAGATAAACATTTTTGTGATCCTCATGGGTTGCCAAATTTACTTCTATTATGCTCTCCATAAGGAGTATGGATCCATCTTCTAGAATTGTAGGCAATGTATGGTCATGATCATCTTCTTCTACCATATCTCCTTTTTTTCCTCCCAAAGATCTAGATAATATGAGGAATCAGAATCTGCCTTCTCATGGTAAATGCCAACTGGAAAAGACCTCTATAAAATTAAGAGCAAGATGGTCAAATATTTAATTTTGTTCTGAAGAGATGCTTGTATTAGCTATGAAACTTGGGCTAGATGGAATTTATACATCCTAAGGGGATGAGCAAACTTTCCTACCTGGGAGCGCCTGAAATAGGTTTTCACTCAAAGGCTTCTCTTTTTCTTAAATTTTTCCTTGATCAACAAGTGCCTCAAAGAGGTTTTCACTTGAAGATCTCAATGTTTATTCTTTATTATGACCAAGAAAGTTTTCTTTCTCTCCAAAGTAGATAGAAGAATTCAATGAAAAATCAAAACCTTGTTTATGATCACCAATGGGGAATACATCTCATAGGCCCATGTATTCTAATATTGATTGTTCATTTTGAAACTCATCAAGGCATATGACTGAACTTTGATAATCCCAATCTATGAGTTCAAGATGGCAAAGGCATAGGTTATAGTGAGGGTTTGCTTTAGGATGGAAAGCACCAATGGCAAAGATATAATGTCCTGCTTTAGGAAAGGAAGTACCACTAGGATGGGTTTTTGCTTTAGGATGGGAAGCTCTAATAGGTGTTATGGTCAATATAGCATTTGAATCAGCAAGCTCATCAAAAAGGCTATAATGGGATGTTGCATCACTGCTAGGATTCTCATTACCAGTCACTTTGGAAGAATCACTACCAAATGTTATGAGGTCATCCTCTATTGGTTTAAATATGAGACCATGATGCCCATTGACAACTCCAGCTAATAAGGCCTCTAAATTTCCTTGCACCTGGGGGCCAAGGCCTTTCCTTGTATAGTCAAAATGATCTAGTATCCTCTTAGGGATAGGATACTTTGGATTTTGAAAACAATCTAGAAGGCCCTTAGAATATAACCAATCTCCCTTAGTAAAAGCCTCTTGATATTTCTTTGGTGCAATTATATGTACAAAAACCACTGAAGGTTTTGGTTGTTTCTTCTTTGGTTGCCAAATCTGATCATGTCTATTAGGAGTCTACAAAATTTTAGGCCTACCAAATGCTTTAGTGGATTTTGGTAATTTTGAAATATGGAGGACATCCTTCAGATGATATGTGGAAATGATTGTATATTTAATAACCACTTGCTTAGCTAGAGCTATAGGAAATGGATTAGTTGAAGTGGAGGCTAGATCACCAAGGTCTGTTTAATTAGATGGAGATGGATGAGAAATGATGGCTTTGTTCTTCTTTGTAATGAATTCAGAACATGGGAAGTAAATGGTTACAATATTTGTATAGATATTGATTAGTGGGAATAATAACCTTGATCCCACCATGGGGAAACTTAAATCATTAGTGAAGAGTAGATGGAACTACCTATACTTCATAGATCTAAGGATGACTAAGAAGTATGTTATAAGGAAGCTTGATATCCACAATATGGAATAAAGTGTGATGAAAAATAGCCCCAACCATAATTGGCAACCAAATTATACTAGATGACTCCCTCTTGATGTTGTCATAAGCCTTGATTGTGATAGTCTCTGGCTAAATGTCTTTGTCTATGTAACCCGATCATCATAACAATTTAAGAGATATGATGTTCAGCCCTAAACCATTATCTAGAAGAACCCACTTGATCTTGTGATCCACAATGATTATTTTAGTGTATAGTGGGTTATTTTGGTTTGGGCCAAGGGTGGACATGTCCTTTTGATCAAACATGACTTGCCAAAATGAAGACAAATGTCCAATTAGGTTCTGGAACTGATCAAGGTTTATATCATTAGGCACAATAGACTCTTGTAAAATTTTGTTGAAGATGGTTCTATGGACATCATATGTATGAACTATTTCTAATATGGAAATTTGCATAGGGGTTTTATCTAATTTATCCATTATACTATAAGGCCTTTGAATTGTAGATTAAACTAGTTTAGTCTTTATTGGGATAGTATTCAGTTTTAGAACCATTGGCATAATGTTCTCATTGGGTTTATGGAAAGAAGTGGGAAAAGGGCTTTGGATGGTAACATGTGGGCTTCTAGTTGTAACTACACAACCTAAAGGTAGCTAGGAGTCATTATAATTAGAAGGATGAGTCAAAGGGCCTTGGATGGTGATTCATGGGTGATTAAAAGTATTGCTATAATTTTGGGTCAGCATGGAGCCTCTAAAAGAATGGTATTATTATTCAAGATTAGTAACTCATACAAATGAAGTAGCAACATGATGATGTGAACTTGACATATTATTACTAGGGGAGAGGGTGCTAACCCTATAATGATGGGTCTCATGTTGCAAGGAACATGAGATTGGCCACATGGCCTCATAGTAACAATGGCAATGTGGGTTGCAAAAATGCATCCCATAGTGTTATTGTAGTCATAAAGCACATCATTATAAGCCACATTATTAGTGTGGGGATCATGATCTTGATTATACTCATTATGATTATAACCTTATTGTTGGTTCTGACTCAACCTCTATCCTTGATTGTGACTATTTTGATTATTTCTTGGTGGTGGTGGATCATGTCAAGAAAAGGGGTCTTTATAGATTCTCACATCCTAATTTATGTCCTGATTAGGGGCCAACTTAATTTCCAACTCACCACTTTCAGTAAAGTCCTCAATAATATGTCATAATTGAATATAATGATATGCACCATGACTAGCAACATGATGAAAGTTATACCATTCATTCTCTTTATACCGATCTAGTTTTGATTGATCTTGAGGAAATGGCCTTGATACTGGCCATATAATTAAGTTAGATACAATGAGATTTTTTAATATTGCTTCAGTTGATTCTCCTAACTTGCTAAAGACTCTAAAATTCTTATGAAACATCCTTCATGGAGGTTGTCTTTGCAAATTAGGTAGTGGATTTGAGGGAGTTAATTTTACATTTGGAGGAGGCATAGTCTATACCATTTGTACATGTCTTTTTTCTATCACCCCATTTCTAACCATGTTCTTATTTTTATGAAAGCCATTAGACTTATCCTACATAACTATTTGAGGAGCCAGTGATTTAGTTTGATTAGATGCTTGTCCTTATGCAAATATCTTAATAAGGCCCCTAGCAATAAGATCCTTCTCAATCTACATTCCTTTGTCAATAATTTATTCTAATGAGTTAGCACAATATAACCATATATTATGCATAACTTCAAGATGTAAATTATGTGCAAGGATATCATCCAACTATTTGTTTGGTAAATTATGTTAAAAGTAGCCTGCCAGTGCTCTCCACCTTTGTAGATATGTAACAAACTTTCACCATCACGCTATTTGGCTTTGCATAAGTCAAAAATAGTCAATTCATGTTCTATGTTGTATGAGAAATGATTAATGAACCTTTTTGATAAGTCATTCCAATCCACAACTAATCCCCTGGGTAGTTTAAGTAGCCAATCAAGAGCTTGTCATGCTAAAATTCATGAAAATAGTTATAGTAAGTACTCGCTACTATAATCAACCTCTTGACACAAGATGAAGAATACTTGTATGTGTTTACAAGGATCTCCTTTCCCTTTGTATTTTTCAAATTTGGGTGCCTCAAAGTGAGGTGGAAAAGGGTTTTGGAGAATAGATAAGTCAAATGGATATGGGCATATCTCATTGAATTTATACTTTTTAACTCTATTATTCATCTCCAAGCTTTGGAAAATTTTCTTCATAGAATTCCATTCTTGCATGTTTAGTGTATTTGTGGATTGGATAATATGTTCTTGGGGTGGAATGTACCCCTGGTTTTATTGTTGTTGGGGTGGAATGTGACACTAGTTTTGTATGGATCTATAGGGAGCGTATACCTTTCAATCCATGATTTGGTTTTGATTTGCTTCTTGAGTTGAGAACATAGGCCATTGATTCTTAGATTGTAAAACATTCCTATAATTTTGTTGTTTCACACTTTGTTGATTTTGAAAATTTATATGTTTATTTACCAATCTTTGGTTTTTTTGAGGGATTTCCTCAATTCGAACTAAATGTTTAGGTTTCTGAGTTTGTAAAGTAACAAGAGGTTCTTGATGATTGAAGAATGTGTGTTTCATGTCAAATGGAACATCTTGTAAGGTCTCTTGTAACTATAACTATTCATTTAGATTACCTTGATCCACTATGATAATGTTCTCATCCAATATTTGTTGTGTATTGTCCACCATATCCTCATGTTCTTTCAAAGCATTATTGTGAATTGAAGTGGCAACTAGGGATTCAGTTAAGTTTATGATAAGTTGATCTACATATTATTGACTTATTATCTTGATGTTAGCTAGAAGATTTATATTTGTGGGTTTTGACTTTTTTTGTATTTCCTTTCCTTTATTAGAAGAAGAAGGTATGTCTATTTGTGCAAAATCTTTCTCTTGTCATCATTCTTCTCTTTTTCTAACCAAGGTATGCAATTGTTTCTATGGAAAGTTAGAAGGTAGTCTAGCACCTGATTCTATCAATCTAAGAAGGGCTTCATCTTGATCTTCTTGGGGTTGATATTTATTTTAATCATCTTCAAATCATACTTTTGTGGGGATATTATAAAAAATAATGGGGTTATCTTGACCATCATAAAATTGCTCATCCTCATAAGTAAGGCCATAAGAGGCCCCACTACAAGTGAACCTTTGAGTCATGTCTAAAAAGAGATGCTCTATGTGTTTGACTAACTTTGGAACAATTTTTGATAACTAATCAAAGTATGATTTGGCTCTATTTTAAACAAATAACCAAGGTACCAATGAGACTATAAGGGAGGGTGGTTTGAAACCATGCACAATTGAGAAGATTTGGTTCATGAAATTACTCAACCTTTGGTAAAGTTGAAATCATATAATCATAAGAGAGTAAGGTAATTCAAAGACCCAAGGTGAAAACTAGTATACCAAAGCCTAGATCTTTGTGATACACCCACACTACAAAAGCTAGTTTCAACTTCAATAAGTTTACCCTAAAAGTTTAGAGGAAATCTCTCTAGATTATGAAGAAGATAAAATGAACTAAGAAACTCAAGATGTAAAGACATACATGAATTACTAAGTATAAATCTAGGACCAAATGGGTAGCACAACATCACCACATGATTCTAGTAGGATAAAATACATTCTAGGACTCAAGGCATGAGTGATACGCAAGATAACTTGAGTCCACCAAGATGATAATGTGATTTTGAGTCTTAATAAATGACCTTTAATCCAAATATAAAATTTAACCCAAGTTAAAACAAGCTTAGTGCACAAATGGCAAACCCACTTTGATGCACCAACCCTTAGAACTTAGAAAAGTTCAATTTTGAATGTGGATTATAAATGAAGGATTTAAACAAATTGGGTAAAAGTTTTAAACTCAATTAGGCAACATGACTATGTGAAAGTGTATGTCATGACACAAAGCTTTTGATAACAAATTGAACAAGGAAAGGATGAATTTTCCATTCAGATAGCTTAACACCTCCCTTGCTAAAACAAATTGAGGATAATGTGTTTTGATTAAGTTTATTGAGTTAACAAGCAGTTTAGACACAAATCAAGACCAAGTAAGCTAAAGACAAAAAACAAACATCTTAAGTCTAAAATGACAAGGTATGGCAAGGTGGGGTCTACTAAACTATCAAGGTTTTGATCATTTTAGGGGCATCAATTGCACAATGACTTTCATGCCAAATAATGAAAAAGAAAAGCATGGATTTTGGGTATGTATCACTCAACTTGTTGTAAAAAGGTCTAGTCTTTTATGCAACCACTACATCTTACTATTCGCTCAGTGTAGTGCAATGTCCAAAGTGCCACTACGTCCCATGTGTAACTCTAAAGGAGTCAAATGAAGTCAATGCTATAATTTGAAACCCTAGGTCAAAGCTTCCCTAAAGAACTTGTGGGAGGTGATGAAGTCCCCCTCACAAGCCAAGATGCATGAAAATAAAGAAAGCATAAAATAGAAAGACTCTAGGGTCATTTTCAAGATCACCCAAACTTTAGTGAGTTTTTGGGGAGTGTTTTAGATGACTTTCTTTCTAATTTTTAAACTAGGATATTCATAATAGGAATGGTGCTTTTGATTTAAAGGGTTCCTTATAGGGAAAAAATGGAAGAGCATACATGCAACATACCTATTTTTTCCAAACGAGATTAATCTAATCAACTATTGCAAACAAGAATTAACAAGTGTGTTCAATTTTAAACCTGAATGAAATGTTTGGTGGTGTTCATTTGACCCCTTGGTCTTAGTTGTAAACTTTGGAAACATTAACCAAAAACACCTAAATTATTTATTAAACACCAAAATAAAATTCCTAATTAATTTTTAAGCATGAAAAATTGATTTAAACATGTTTTAGGCAAATTTTAAACTTGATCCTATAGCAAAATTGTTAGCATGTCTTTTAGCTTTGAAGCCCTTTTGAATTTGAAATAATGGACTCTTGAAAAGTAGGTTTTGGGTCTATGTTTTCTTGAAAAACATACTGACTAACGTCGATTATGCCTAACCAAGATCTGATCGATGTCAATTTTACTGATTGATGTCAGTTAAGTAGGTATTTAATGTTGGTATTTTTATTAACATCGTTTACTGTGTAAAAAATGTGGCAACAAAAAATGGAAAAATAATGTTATAAAATCAATTTACAAGAGTTTTAAAGGCTCAAATGAATTTTTTAAAGTTACAAAGTGGTCTTATTTAGGTGTAGGATGCATCTTGTCCCACTGGGCATGCCAAGATGTAGATAAGATTACAAAGCAAATTAGTCAAGCATTAGTCCATAAACAATGAAATATGCATAGAAAACTAACTAATCAAGCCTATCTATTCCTATGGGAATTACAAAGGATAACATGAAACAAATGAAATTAAACAATCACCATATTACCTTCCCAAATGGATTCACCATACCTATGTGGCTCAAAAACATGTTCTCCCTTGATCAAACATCCTTGTATTTTTCAAAAATGGTGGTAAGCTCCTCCAATGCCTCAAGAACACTCCATAAAATTTAGGCTCTTGATTTTAAACCACTAAACTATCCTATTAATGAATCTTTGTGGAAACAATTTAGCATTATAAATTTGCAATGTTCAAGCTTTGAAGATATTTGAGCACAATAACCTTGCACCAAAATAGCTTAGAAATGACGTCTATGGTCTCTCTATTTATATATTTTTGAGATTGGTCAAGATCAACATAAACCATCCATCTCAAGATTGAGATGTGTGGTTGAGGATAATCCTAATATTTGGAATTAAATCCATAAATATCCTCAAGATAAATAAGCATTAAAGAGGCATGTGAAGCATTAAAGAGGCATGTGAAGCATTGAAGAGGCATGGGTGACCCATAATCTTGATATTTTATGCACTTATGGCTTGATGGATGCCACCCCATAGATGATGTCACTAGGTGATGCAGATAATAAGAATCAATTTTCAAAAATAAATATTCAACAACTCTCATGGAAAATCCATTTAAGCTCTTGATTTGGATTAATTAGCCTTAAACAAGGTTAATCAACATTTGTGTAATTATTTAAAAATTGACCCTCAACTAATCAAAATGGTCAGGAAGTCATATTACTAGGTCATAATTTGACTTTAGAAGAATTAGAAGGTGATGCTAGATGTGTTGGAACCATATTCCCATTTAGGATGTTGCCAACATCAAATAACAAAGGTATAGATGTGTACCAATGAATTAGAAGAAAAGAGTAATCCATGGTACTAAATATAAAAATGGTCATTTTGACTCAAAATGATCTAATCAAATTTAGATGGCCCATAAAATGCATTACCCTATTTAGGGATACTTTGACCTAATTAGCACTTGTAAATGACAAGTTTGAACCATTTAGGATGCTTTATAAATTTTGACCTAAAATGTGCATTTGAGTGCAATTCGAGTGAGATTGACAATTTCAACACAAATGGTGTTAGGAATTAGATGTCTACATTTACTATTGGGAATATCACCACACTTTTTGGTATTATTTCCCTTTATCATTATTCCATATACAATCAAGACTGTACCCAAACTTGAAAACCCAAATCATTTTATTCCCTTGCCATAATGGCTTCAAGATATAGTTATTATAAGAATTATATATTATATTTTTCCCACACCAACAATCCTTAGCATGAAAATATAAATGATAAACATCAAAACATTCTAGGATGTACACAAAATTAAAAAACTAAGATAAGGTACATGCACAATCAATGACCATTAATTTAGATGAGCTAAGTGTAACTAATTTACTCTATTCATGACTTCTATGGTGAGAATGAATTTTGTAATGGAGCATTACCAGTCCAAAACATATGAGGTAATCAATCTAAGATTAAAACAAACACATTCCATTCCACTAATATATGGGAATTATTATACACCAATTGCTATCAAGATAAATAATTTAAACTACAGTGACTCTACCTCGATTACCCATAAGATATATACAACATTATTTTTAGAATTAAACAAGGATAGTTCATAGTTTAAAAATTTAATGGGAAGTCATATAGCTACCAATGATAATTGCCTAAATTCATGTTCTTATAAGGTTAATCACCTAGACATGATCATTTATAACACTCTAAAAGTTTACTTTCATATAGACATCCATTAAATCATGATTAAAATGTATGCATAAATAGAAAGGAATCATTCTTTATTAACACATGTAATCATATATATGACTCAATTATAACCAATTATGCTAATTACCAAGCCATGACCTTCATCAATAGACATAATAGTATTTCATAATTATTTAATAAATGTAACAATATATAAATACAATGAATCTTTTCATAAAAATATTCATTCATAATGACTATAGAATTGATCCAAATCCTTATACAATATCTCCAAATTACTATAACTTATGCATTTACAACTAATCAAGAACGTTGGCCTTATAGTAGCAATTACATTGCACAACTTATAACTTATTTATTTACCCAAAATAAATAACACTAACATAATATATTTGGTAATACATATACTTATCTTCAACTCTTTTTTTGCACATAATAGAATAAATACACTCTTGGATATAAATGATACTGGTACCTAACTTGAAATATTATTATGCAACCGAATATAAGAATAATACAATCATATTCTAAGGAATATACTATATACCTTGAAACTCCTTATACGTTAATAGAAAAATGTTATTAACACTTTGATGCATACCTTTCAAATTTATTGTACATAACAAAATACAAGAACAATATAATATTTTTTCAAAATATAAAGTATACCCTCATCTCTACTATATTGCTAGAATGCAAAGATGTTATAATACATTTTAAATAATACAAGTATACTCTATAGTATCCAAAATATACTAAAAATAATCTCATTTACCTATGAATGAAATCAAATGAGATTTAAAATTATACACCATAACAATAAATAATGTAACCATCTCTACAGAATTATTCCAAATGAATATAAGTTGCACAGAATGGTAATTATACACTTTTTCTAGCAACCTTTATATGGGAATGAAATATTATTTAAATAAGTTTTCCACATAAATCCATCCACATTATTGAGATAAGCCCAATCATAGATAAGTTTCCCTATCCACCCCAACCATTAGTTGGAGATGGAAACAGGAACCCAAACATAGAAACACAACACTCAACTAAAGCACAATAGTGATGTAATAATGACCAATAACCTAGGGTCCCAAGTTTCAACTAATAACACTCAAGATAAACCTTGAATAATGTTTTTTGACAATAGAAATCACTTAAATATACTAAAAAACAAATACCCATAACTAGGGTTTGCACCCAAAATATGAAAACTAGAAAACCATGTTAAATATTCAAGATATTGAGTAATCCAACTAGTCCATTAAACCTTTTCAGTTTACTCATTATCATCTATGGGTGAGTATCCTGAGTGATCTAACCCAAATAGGTATCCTAGAACAAGTTCCATTCACAACCAATTCTAGGTTTATTTAGGAAAATAATTTAAAAAAAAATTGTATTAGTGAATGCATGCACTATTACAATATTGTAGTTAACTAGTGTACTTACTTGTTTCCTCAATGCAAAGTGATTCCAGGAAGGGTTCTTGGCCTGCACCAGTTTCCTTATTTTTTCATCTTCATTTTCTTATCCTCCCCTTTATTTTTTTTCTTTTATTCTTACCAACCTCTTTATCCACCATTAGTAGCGACCATTCCATTCAAAATAACTATGAGTTATGTTAAGTGAAAATCCCACTACTTTCTTCATACAAAACTTGATTACATAATCTCCTCCTAAATTATTTCGAGTCAAGAAATAAAAATTTCCACCCCTTGCATGCTTACTATTTTCTCATGAAATATACAACATCTCCATGCATAATTCCATCGAGTAGATTTTAAAAGATAAAATGAAAATCCTAATAATCATTTTCCCAAGTCAATTGACAAGATCATAACCATGGTCAATCAATCAAAACCATCATGATTGCTATTCCCTCAACCTAAGTATCTTCTATTAAGGTTAAATTTATCATTAAAAACCTAGGCATTATATTCAAATTACATAGAACTTAAGGTTTTATATAATCTTAAACACTTTTAATCACCACGCTCTCAACCTTAGTATTATGACTTATGGTTTAAGGTTTAAACATGACCCTAGCAAGTTTAAGTCCTAGTCCCTTTGTGTACTATAATAACACATGCATTGAATATTTTATATTAGAAACTAAATGAATAAAATAATTTATTTTGTCCTATAATGTACTTTATATCCATGGTGCCAACCCTTCCCACTTAGCATCTTATTGTAGTTTTAGTGCATAAACCTAAGTAGATATTTTAACAAAGATTTTAGAAATCATCTAATATATCATGAATTTTAAGTGACATCCAATTTTAAAGTGCATAATTAATGTTGGAGTGAACCACATACACATAATTATTGGGTTGATTGCTCAGTTAACCCTAAAGAAACAAGAAACAAAAGATGACATAAAAACTAAATAGACAATAGCTAAAAAAACATAACTATATAAATTAATGATCAAGATAAAGGTTTGAATTAAGTTTTGGACACTAATGCATCACCATTTTGGTTTAAATACATACCATGTCTTTGACACCAAACATACGACTTCTACCTCCAACCTATACTTATATGTTATGTACCTACAATCAAGCCACATAGACATCAATATTATTTGATGATAATAAACATCAATGAATAATATCATAAACACTTTAAATATTACAAGAATGATTAAAATTTAATTTACACTAATAAATAATGTTTAGAAAATTAAATAATGTTTTAAATAAATTTATACATAACATAAGAACATTAAAATAGTTCTAAAAATTAGTCAAAGTCAAAGTGTTGGGTAGGTATGGTCATGATATCCACCATCCCTTAAGAATGACACCATTCTTGAGACCAAAATAAATGAGGATAGTGATACCAAAAAATCTTTTCATTTTCCTATGTATCACTTGTTAGGTTGTGGAGCTAAAAGCTTCACTGATGCAGACATGGAGGAGGTTGCGGAGTGTCACAGACGTCGGCGTCGGTTAGGCTAACCAACATCGGTAGGGTAGAGACAGGAAGGCAACCGATGTCAGTCATGGATCGGCCGGCGTCGGCACCCCCCAAGCAGACAGGGACTGATGTCAGTCACCTGTGGTTCGAGCTGTGAGTATGTTACGGGCAGTTAGTTGACGAACCAAGTGTTTGCATGTTTAGAGCCAATTTTAGACTCAAAGCTGCAGATCTAATTATTGTAATTAGGTGTCTAATTATTGTTTGCATGAGATATATTTAAGAGACTCATTTGTTGTATTGTAAACGTGTGCTAGAGAGTAAGAGAGCAATATTATAAGCTCCTTCTGTGTGTGAGGTGAGCAATGGTGTGTTCCTCCTAGTGCCACAGTACCAAGTGTGGGTGCTGGATTGGAGAATTAGTAGGGTTCTTCATGTATGTATGATATTGGTCATCAGGTGAGCATGGCTTCTATAAGAGATCTGCATGGTAAGTAATATCATTGATTTGCATGTGTATGTGTGTGCAAGGTTAAGGTTCACAGGTGTGCAGAACCAGATTGATTTATAGGTGTGCAAGATCAGATAGGATAGCAACACAACAGGGAGCAGAATCAGGTAGGATCTACTTGGAGTATAGTGTGTACTCAGATAGAGCAAGAGAGGAAGGCAAGGAAGATCCTTCCATAAGTAAGGTCTATTGAGGTGCAGGTTGTTGTAGGTTTAGGGGAGATCTACTTGAAGTACATTTGTGTACTTGTGGAGTGTGTGGAGCACAAGTGTAAGGTGAACACCAACTCTATGTTTGAGTTGGGTGTTGGGACCTAAGGGAGAGATCTTTGAGGGAAGATTTACTGTTTATGCCCTAGAGGTGTGGGAGCCCTAGAGGTGTCTAAGGAAGAAGAACTGTGGCAGCCTTCTTTGTTGTATTTCCTTCTGAAAGAGTTTTAATACAAGTTGTGTATTATCTCTCATATCATGTGTTATTTCTGAATTCTAGTTACTTGTTGATTTTGGTTAATTCCACATATTAAGTTGCTTGGTAATCAATTGTGTGCTTCCGTTATTTATATCCCAACACGTGGTATCAAAGCTAAGGTTGCAGGGAGCAGGTTTTGCATTTGGTTACAGGTCACTCTCAGGGGTTTCTGATTGAGTGGGAGTAGAGCAATGGTAGATCAAAGTAAGCTAAGAATGGAGGAATTGAAAAGCACAGATGGTCACTTACGGTCCTATGGAAAGAAAGAGCAGGTAAAAGAACATTGTTGGTTGGTAACAAATCAACATGAAGGAACTGAAGATGCAGATGTTGCAGGGGTTGTTACACAGGATGCTTTGGGAGGTTTCTTGGATAAAGTTGAATCTTGGATAACAGATTATGTTGCCTCTTTCCATGGAGCCCCAGGGAGAGGAGGTGGTGAGCCTTGCCAAAGAATTGGCAAAGGGGAAGTGAAGCTGAAATTGTAGGCGGCCAACACATGGGTGTTGAAGGAGGTCATGCAGGTCCCAGATTTGGAGATGTGGCTAATTTCTTCAAAAGAGTTGGGTGATGAGAGATGCACAAGAACTCTTATAGCGGATGCACTTGAATTAGCTGGTGGTAAGAAAATAGGTACTCTTTATCTACTTGTTTATATTACTGATTCTTCTTTTGTTGCAGAGATGTGGCTTCGTAGGCTTGGTCACATGAGTAGGAAGGAGATGCATGTTCTTAAGTGGAAGATAGATATATTTGATAGGCTTAAGAACTAGAAATCCTTGGTGTTCTTGGAGGAGATGGCGGATAGAGACCAGTGGATGGGGCTAGATACTTCTGAGCAGGGCAGTTTGGACATGGGTTTTGATTCAAAGGAGCTCGCGGGTAAAAATTCATCACTTACAGGAAAACACAAGTACCGGCATTGACAGGAAAATTGATATTAGCATTAGGTAAGACTAAAGTCGGTCATGAGGATCGACGTTGGCAGCATGAGGACACTGACATTGGTAGGGTTGGTAGTCAGGGACAGGCGCAGGAACTGACGTCGGTTGGATGCAGACTGTGTGGTGACCGAGGTCGGTCACTGTAACGGATTTTGGGTGGACAGCAAGCTATCAAGGAGTCTCAAACACCCATATGGAGGACTGAAGATGGTAAGTAAGCCTTAAATTCATTGCTCCTCTTCTTTATACTAGTTTCTGATTGCAAAGCAGGAAGGATCTAGGAAACAGTGGGAACATGGCAGGATTATGATGCAAAACCAAGCAGGAGATTTGGTAGGGTTGCCAGGAGGTATGAAAGCACAAAGACGAATGGATACCTTAGTTGAAGAATAGAGAGAATAGACACATGAGATGGAAGGCCAGGTCATATGGTCTTGAAGAAGCTGCAGGACAGTGGTACAGGTTTTGACAGGTGGATGACAAAGCATGACTTTAGTCAACGTTAAGGTAACTACTGTGGTTTGTCTTAACAGGTGGATGATGAGTCATGACATAATTATGTTGTTGTATGTGGATGGTATGTTTGCTAGCAGGTTTGTACATATAGGGTTTTGTTGAGCTAAGGGTAAGATTAGTTCAGTGGTTTGCTATGAAGAATTTGGAGCAGCGAAATTCTTTGGCATGGGAGACATGGGAGATCACAGGTTGATTTTGTCTCCAGTGGGAGCTGATGTGAATCAAGTGTTGGTGAGGTTTATTACGTAGGATACAGAGCCAGAGCACACTAAGGGCTGGACAGTTTAGTGTCTGAAATCACATGAGGTCTAGTATAGACCTGAGTTTACCCAAGCAGTGGGTGTTGTCAGAGAGTTAGGAGCCAATTCAGAGAAGTGGATTCTCAGGGATGTGAGAGGGACCAGCAATAGGGATTCATGATATTCAGGGTTAGGACTTCACTACATGGGTTTGTAGGTTCAGATGTGGTAGGGTACTCAGATGACAGGAGGTACAGCATAGGTTGTGTGGTGGGTTGTCTTCAAGATTGAGATTGAAGAGGGATACAAGCTAGGAAACATATTAGACGAGGTACATGTATAGGCACAATGCAACTATTTATCTCCAAGTGGGAGATTATTAGATTGTGGAGCTAAAAGCTTCACTGATGCAGACATAGAGGAGGTTGTAGAAGAGTTGCAGAGTGTCACAGATGCCGGCGTCAGTCAGGCCAACTGACGTCGGTAGGGTAGAGACAGGAAGGCAACTAATGTCGATCATGGATCGGCTGGTGTCGACACCCCCCAGGTAGACAGGGACCGACGTCGGTCACCTATGGTTCAAGTTTCAAGTATGTTACGGGTAGTTAGTTGACGAACCAAGTGTTTGCATGTTTAGAGCCAATTTTAGACTCAAAGCTGCAGATCTAATTATTGTAATTAGGTGTCTAATTATTGTTTGCATGAGATCTATTTAAGAGACTCATTGGTTATATTGTAAATGTGTGCTAGAGAGTAAGAGAGCAATATTATAAGCTCCTTCTATGTGTGAGGTGAACAATGGTGTGTTCCTCCTAGTGCCACAGTACAAAGTGTGGGTGCTGGATTGGAGAATCAATAGGGTTCTTCATGTATGTATGATCTTGGTCATCAGGTGAGCATGGCTTCTATAGGAGATCTACATGGTAAGTAAGATCATTGATTTTCATGTGTATGTGTGTGCAAGGTCAAGGTTCACAAGTGTGTAGAACTAGATTGATTTGTAGGTGTGCAAGATCAGATAGGACAACAACACAACAGGGAGTAGAATCAGGCAGGATCTACTTGGAGTACAGTGTGTACTTAGATAGAGCAAGAGAGGAAGGCAAGGAAGATCCTTCCATAAGTAAGGTCTATTGAGGTGCAGGTTGTTGCAGGTTCAGAGGAGATCTACTTGAAGTATATTTGTGTACTTGTGGAGTGCGTGGAGCACAAGTGTAAGGTGAACACCAACTCTATGTTTGAGTTGGGTGTTGGGACCTAAGGGAGAGAGCTTTGAGGGAAGATTTACTATTTATGCCCTAGAGGTGTGGGAGCCCTAGAGGTGTGTAAGGAAGAAGAACTATGGCAACCTTCTTTGTTGTATTTCCTTCTGAAAGAGTTTTAATACAATTTGTGTATTGTCTCTCATATCATGTGTTATTTTTGAATTCTAGTTACTTGTTGATTTTGGTTAATTCTGTATATTAAGTTGCTTGGTAATCAATTGTGTGATTCCATTATTTATATCCCAACATCACTCCTTTCTCCCATTTGGTCCTATTAGACCAACACTTGATACAAATTTATTTTTTGTAGTTTAATGTTTTAATGTGATAAGTCTTGAGAGGCTCCAGCTAAATTATTTCCTCATCCTCCACTTGAAGATTATCCTAATTTAAAACATGTGAGGAATCTAAAACATATTTACTTAATAATGCTACATGAAATACATCATAGATTCTAGATAAATAAGGAGGAACAACAATACATTAAGCCACCAATTTGATCTTTTCCACTGTGTCAAAAGGTCCAACATAGTATGGTGATAATTTAGTAGATTTACCAAACTTGATTGAGCTTTTCTAAGGTCTTACTCTCACAAATAATTTATTTAAAACTTCAAATTCTATATGAGATATTTTTAGGTCTACATAGATATTTTGTCGATCAAAGTTAGACTTCAATATTTGTTTTATAATATCTATTTTCTCATCATATTCTTACAAACATTCTAGACCATAAAACACAAGGTTTTCCATGTGATTTCAGCCCATAGGAGTTTTGTGTTTTCACCCATATAAGGTCTCAATGGTGCAATATTAATTAATAAATGTTAGGTGTTATTATGAGAAAATTATACTAGATTCAAGAAATATTACACCTTATATTGTTAATCCATGACATATATTCGTAGCATGTCTTCAACAATCATATTCAACTTTTCAATCTTCCCTTTTATTTATGATTGATAAGTTGAAATTAAAATTTATCTTTTTAATAAAATTATCCATCATGTTTTAATAAAATTGAGAAGTGAAAAACTTATCTCTATCTGAGATAATCACTTCAGGTACACCATGAAGTTTTACTACTTCCTTTATGAATCTCTGGCAAGAATGACAACATCATCAGTGATGTTGCCAAAAATAAAGTGAGCCACTTTAGAGAACTTTTCAATAATAACTAAGATTGAATCATGTTTGTTATGATATTTATTCAACCTCATGGTGAAATCCATATATACAACCACCCATTTCCTTTATGAAATGTTATGAGGGAAAAATAAGTCTTCAGAATGACCATGCTCAACATTCACATGTTGACATTCTAAGTACTTGACTGCATATGTAGCCAAATATTTATTTAGTCCTTGCCATAAATATATATCTTTAATATCTTGTGTCATTTTATTGGCACCCAAATGTGTGTAATTAGGTGTTGCATGCAATTCATTCAACAATTGATCTCTCAGATTTCCCAAAATTGAAAAAAATGTTTTGCCTTTATGTCTTAGTAGACCATCTGGATCAACATAAAAATTAGACTCAAAGTTGTTTTTCATTCACCACATATATTAAGGAATTCAAAAACAATTTTATATTATGCAAGAATATATTTTTTTAAATCATAAAATAATACTGAGAGGGTAGTTATGTAAGTTCACATAATTAATGCATCAACCACTCTATTTTATTTTATTTTTACCTAATCAATGTTAGTATCAAAGTTACTAACAAATTTTAGTGATCTATTGTGGCTTGAATTCAAATCATCTTAAGTAAACAAGTGAATGAGGCTATGATGATGTAATTTAATTTTAAAGTAATTTCCTAGTGAAAAATGCTTCCATTATTTTAAATCATGAATGATAAAAAATAACTATAAATCATGAGTGTGGAATTTTTTCTCATGGGTTATAACCTTCCTAGACTAATAGGAAACCATGTTTACATCTTAAGTCAATATGGATCCAATTCCCATCTTACAGACATCTAACTATATTTCAAAACTACCATTGGGATCAAGTATAGTCAAAATAGGAGTTGTGGTCAAGATAAATTTTAGATCTTAAAGGGTTGCTTCATACTTAGGATACCAATCAAATTTATTTACCTTATTTTTCAAGGAAGTTATGGGTTGAGAAATCCTTGAAAATTCTTATATAAATCTTTGATTATACCCAACAAGCCCATGAAAATTCTTACCTCATGTAAGTTATTAGGAGATGGACACTCATTAATGGCTATAATATTTTCAAGATCTACATTAAATCCTTCTTTATAAATCACATGACCCAAGTAGTTAATTTCAAGTTGAAAGAAAGAGGACTTTGATAACTTTCCATATAGCTTATGTTATCTCAAACAATGTAAAACTAGCCTTAAGTTTTGTTCATTCCTCCTACTCATTCTTAGAAGAGATTAGAATGTCATCTGAAAATACCAACACAAACTTGTCAAGAAAATATTGAAACACTATTCATTAAATTCATAAATGTTCTAGGAGCATTTTTTAGTCAAAATGGCATGATTACAAATTCATAATGCCCATATCTAGTTCTATATTCAATCTTATGGACATTGTCATCTTGGATGCAAAGTTAATGATACCCCCATCAAAGATCTATCTTTGAAAATGCAACTTCTTTCATTTGATCAAAGAGGTTATCTATGAAAGGAATAGGATATTTATTCTTGATTGTGACCTTATTGAGAATTCTATAATTAATGCACAATCTAAGTACCTTATCCTTCTTGAAAAACATTATTAGAGTTCCCCAATATGACATACTAGGACATGGCATTCCTTTCTATAAAAAAAAAATTGTATTTATAATTTAAGCTCTCTTAAATTATCCACTCTCATCTAGTAAGGTGCCTTAGATATAGGTGTCATACCAGGTATTACATCTATAAAAAAGTCAAATATCCTTTTTACAGGCAAACTTGGCAACTCTTCCATAAAAACATCTGCAAACTCTTCCAAAATGGGATACTCTTAGAGTATGGTGGTTATTTCCTTAGTTATATCATTGAGCTTGAGTGTATACAATTGACACCCTTTCTTAATCACTTCTCTAATCTAAATGGATACAATAATTTATGGGCTATATGGGTTGCTAATTCCTTGAATCACTATATAATTTCCCCCATAATCTAAGCATTGAAATCTTTTACTAAAGTATTCCAACTTAGATTAATGTTCTTGAAACCAATCCATGCTCAAGATGATGACATAATATCCTATGGGAGTAAGGAATACGTTTATACAAGTCTTAAAATTGCCCAAATTTATCTCAGCTTGTTCCAAAAATTCATTAACAACCATCTTCCTCCCAATTCTAATTCTACTTTCCATCTTTATCTAAGTCTCTTTGGTTTGATTTTACATTTCAATGCATTTACAAGAGAAATAAATATATCTATGGCTCATGAATCAATCAAAATAGAGAAAGAAAATCCATAAATTATACCTCTTGTCTCAATAAGTGTTGACTAAAATTTGACATTTCTATTGTCTACAACTGCATAGACCTTGTGATTGTCCTTCAACGTAGGATAGTCCTTATGGTAATGTTTGTAACTATATTACCAAAAAGTTACAATAGTATTAGTATGGAGTGGAATGGTGTTTGTTCCTGTGGCTAGCCCATGAAAGTTTTTTGGTTTGATGTTTCTAACATCCTTCCTTACAAAAGAATGTGAATTAGACCCCATTTATTCTAAAATTTACTTCCATAAGTGTAACCCTTTCTATCAAAAATTTTGGAGTCATTATTTTTGAAATTACTACTTATTAGAGGTATTTATGACTTATAAATTCCTTGATACTTGCTATTTCAAAAACCTTATCTTATTTTTTGGTAAGACTTCTCTTTTTCTTCAGCATGGTGTGATGACTCCAAAGCAACAAATAATGTATTTAGGTTAGTCATATTTACATCATGCATGAGTATCACATTTAACCCTAGTTTTAACTTAGTTACCTTGGTTTCTTCATCCTGCATGTAATAAACATGATGCAGAAGTCCCAAAAACTTGTTTTCATACTTAGATATTGACATGGTACTATATTTCAATAGTTGAAATTTCATAATTGTATGCTCTTTGTAGATATTATTTAGATATATTTTAATTAATTATTTATTAAAAAAATCCCAAGAGTCATGTAATTTTACCCGTTAAGTGCACACAAGTGGTTCCACCACAAAGCTACATCACCTACCAACCGGTAAGATCTGATACATGCTTTGATGTTGGAACTAATATTATACAAGGTGAAATACTTATATAAGTTAATCATCCATACCTCAAGGACATCAGTGGTAGTTTCACTAGAATATATGGTAGGATGAATCTTTTTTATCTCCTTAATAATGGGATCCATAACCTCTTATCATGATAGACACTTGTTATAAAGCCTATCTTCTTGGCCTACCTCTTGAAATTTATTATATGAGTTAATATTTGGTCTAGACCTTTCATTCACCCCTGAATTCCATGCAATGTACTCAAAATGTCATGCATTACAACATTTTGTTCCTTAATAACTTAAGGTTTAGGATTATCCTAATTGTCTGCATGGATTCCACTTTGTTCCACTTCTATGTCATCATGGTCATGTTGATCTAGTACATGATTGTCAATTAGATCACTATCTACATTTATATGGTTTCATGTTTCTATAGTTATAACCATCATAACACATTAAACATGAAATATTAAATCACATTTTGACAAATATTTTCTAATGTAGCCTAGCAAAGGCTCTAATGTAAACTATTACAAAACCATAACTTTTCCATAAAGTTTAAAACTTATAAAAACATGCTCTAACTAGAAATTGGTTAATGGAAAAAATTCAAGAATCCAAAACAAGTCTATTTTATTAACCAAAATAAAACAAGTTCACAAAAATTAGCATGCACAACATCATTCATGATGTGAGGTACTTTACAAGTGTCCGTTCTAACCAAATTTTGAACTCCATGTTAGTGACATGTTCTGAACCCTTTTAAAAATTCTCATGCATTATTGGCCTTAAACACACACTAAAAAATCAATGCATATAACATAAAAGGACAAATATATATTTACATTAACCCATGTGATTTATTAGATCATTATAGGGAAAGACTAATTGATTGAACCATACCCACTAACCATCAACAATCAAGGCACTAGTCTCATATGAATAGGATCATCGAGACTTAAATACACACATTCATTTGAGTCACTTAATGAATTTGTGTACTTATGTTAAGGTTGTAATCCCACTATAGAATAAATATGAGTCATCAATATATATGTTCAAAACACCAGGATGGTTTACAATCATATCTCTCATATAACATGTCGTTAATAGGCCATTTAATCATTAGCATTTACATTAATAATTAACATATTCCTATAATGAAACACATAGATCAAATGACCATTTAAATAATATCAAGCATACTTAAATCTATAGCCTTGCCTCATGGCCATCTCTACTCCAAGAATAACACTCAGAGATAAGTTCATGATTAGCATGCTTGTATTGGATCCTCACTTGTTTTATTATCTTCATTTATATTTTGCATGCAATAAATAAGAATTATAAATGTGATAATCTCTTAGTTAATTTGCACCAATTTTCTATTACTTCCACTTAAGACATTTACACCCTTGTTTACTTCAAGTGGATTAAACCCATCCCAATATCAAGGTTATCTATTTAAATGCACATATATATTTATTTATATGTATGATTCTAAATATACATGCATAAACATATATGTATTAATATTCGAGAGAAATAACTTCAGTTTGGCCTTTATATGAACATAGTTCCAACTTTTCATGTGTTAACCTTTACGAATCTTGGACAATCACCTTTAATAGTGTTAGTTTTTCCATAATGTTATGCATCATATCATAATTATGTAACCCCACTTCCAGATTAATATATATAGGCTCTAATTAATACCAACATATTTAAAACCTCTTAGATTCTTCCAATGAATAATTTTTTGGAAACACAATGATTAAGACTAGGGGGGGTGAATTAGTCTCTTAAAACTTTCTTTCACATGTACTTTAACATTATTTGAATCATCCAAGCAATACAAAGATATATCAATTCATAAAGAGTCATTCACATGAGCATAACATAATAAACAAACATATGAGTGGGAAACCCTCAAAGGGAAGAAAACCCATTGATATATGAAAATGGACTATAGTCCTATAAGTCAAAAATATCAAATTTAGTGAAGCACCAAATTCACATCAAGCACCAATCCCAACTAGCTAAGCACCAACCTAACTAGGATTTAGCAAACACCCACTTGCAAGGAGGCACCAACCTCCTAGATGAATCAGCAGCAACTTAGCCACCTAATTTTTTTATCACCTTCATATCACCTTTTTTATCAACCAACTGATGATGACCACCTATTTTGTTCAACACACTATTATCCCTCTCAAACTACCTTCTAGGCCTCTTCACTCAATTAGCTCTCTTCTTGACTTGATTAGGTCATCTAACCTTGATTTTAATACACATTAAACCTATTATATATTCATGATATTTTATATGAACCATTATTATGGTCTAAAAAACCTCCTTAATCTCCTCAAATTATTATTTGCTTCACCTCAACTCACTCATTCTCTAACTAGTCAATTAGGCCTATTAGGCCTTGTTCTTATACTAGGTTCTTGCTCATACACCTCTTGGTTCACCATACACACTTTCCCACTTATATTTACATAAAATATGTCTTAGTACATTCCAAAAAAATAATCAAACATTAAAAAATGTCGGTCATATCATATGAGACCAAAACCTCTTTTAGGACTTAAAAAGACCTAATTCAATTAAGCCTTCATTAACACACGTTACCCTTTGATATCCTTGGAACACTTTAAAACTCCAAAAAAAATAGGAACAGTTCATATTCCAATCATATATACCTATAATAATCTCATCTTAGGTCCATGACATTTTTTAACTCCAACCACCACTTGAAGCATGCCATTAGTCCTTTTCACAATTAGGCATGTGCATGCCCAAAAAGTCTATCTTGAAATACTAAAGATAAAATAGAAATTAGATTAAAAAATGGAAATAAAACACATATAAAATAAATAAATTACTTCAAGGTCATCACCATGTGAGTTATACTTCATAACTCAAGGCAAAACGACCGAAACCCTTCTTTATAAATAGCTCACTTAGAATTGCCAACTAGCCTTAAAACATAGTCATGGAAACTTAAACTTATAACACCTAAAGGAACACACTCAAGAAATTAAAATTCATGAAAATTATAATAAAAAATTCTCATAAAACATTTAACAAAAATATTATAATCTCTAATGGAAATATTGGTCTTGTAGACCAAATCATGTCCTCATTGTACATAAACCTCACTGAGCTAGATAAATCAACTTGTGAGCAACTTTATGACACATACAGTGATCTCCAAAAATTATACCCATCATGAAAATTTATTTAAAGTATTTAATAAAGTATTCATGTACTTGGATTCATCCCTATTCCATGATAACATAACCCTAATCATCTTCTCACTTATGCTTGGGTTTCTCACTATTTGCACCATTAGTCATGTTAGTGACATGTTGTCTTGGATGACTAGTTTAGCACACCTAAGGTATATAAACTAAAAAAAACCACCATGAACATAAAATAAAAGTCTCAACCTTCTCCATCCAATTATTTTCATACTTTGACTTGGTTAACTCTGATTTTTACAACAAATATTCAAGAAGCTAACACTTTCTTATAGGGTCTACTCACACACCTGACAAACCAATCACACTTGGAACTTCCTGGGAGAGTTGAATACAACCTCCAATCACTTAACTATCCATACCAATATATTTTTATCACTTTATAATAACTTATTTATATTATGTCATTATTAGGGTTCTTTGAGGGTTTAAACCATCTTTCATTGCTAGCAACCATTCATAAAGCCGAGCCCCTCATTATAAAAACTAATTATTATAAATTTTAGACATGAACCTTAATCATATACCATGAATATCTCAAGTTCTCATGTAGAGGTTACATGTGCTAATAAACACTTGAAATTCCTTATTGGGTTTGCATGCCTTCATTCTATGTACTCAAGAGACCTCATAACCACTTTTCATACCTTAACCTTCAAAATTTGACCTAATAATTGGTAAGCACACCTATAAAAATATTTCACACCAATATAAATGTTGATATTCTCATTCTTATCTTGAAATATATATCTCATACCTCATTTGGCCACCATCTCTCTCTCTACTTGCTTAGACCTTGACCTGTAAACCATATTAGTCCTTAAAATTAAACTTAAAGACTCTTTCCATGCAATCTCCACTTCACTTATAGATTAAATAAACCTCACTCATTATCAAACACTACTTACATCCTTCATATGTCTTGACAACACCTCATGACACCTCATTAGGTTAGGTAGGGTCTAGAAATAGTCTAGTTACAAACTTGGACTTAAGGTCTTACCCCTATAGTCTCACCTTGAAACTATCCTTAGTGATATAAAGCCTCATATTAATTATAAAACAACCTAATATACCCTCTTATGAATTTATGCATCCATTTCACCAAGCTATCATGCTTAAACATTCTCACTAGGACTTTTACATGCCATGACTAGGCTTCTCAAGCACTTGAAACTTGACAACTAACCTTGAAACACTCTTTGATACTTATTCACCTTGATCACATTAATTTTATTATCCTCAAACAATATCATATCTCTTCACATACCTCTTCATCCTCACTATGCACATGCTCATGATATAACTAGGCTTGTTATGACTAGGCTTTTCAAGACACCTTGTACTCAAGGACTAGTACTCAAACATGCTTACCTCAAAGATGATATAAAATAATAACATTATTCAATTACATCATGAAAACATTTATTAATAACCTTTGACATCAATGAAAACATAAATGTCAAACCTCAACAATTGGAACAATGCTCAATAATCTCCCCCTTTGTCATTGATGGCAAAACATACTGTATACTGATCATTATTATCTCCCCATTCTGGTCTTTCTCCCCCTTTGACATAAATGAAAAATTTATGTCTAAAACTCCTTGGATTACACTAATTAAAACCAAAATACTCAACACACAATACTATGAGTTTATAGTATAAACATGTTACTCCTATCTCCATGTATACCTTCTTATAACAACTCACCTTTTATTAGAGCTAATGAACATGATGATCTCCCCCTAAGTACTTTGGCTTCTTCAATGATTTATAATGGTATGAATTACACCCAATTCATGTCTTAGGTATTCAAATGTTACCTTTGGAATTGGTTTAGTCAGGATGTTTGCAATTTGATCTTGTGTATAAACATACTCAAGTTTGACACTTTATTCACTTACCTACTCTCTTATAAAATGATACCTTATGGGAATGTGCTTGGTATTTGAGTGAATTATAGGGTTATTTGAGACACTTATATTGTCACAATAGATAGGGATAAGACCATCATACTCCATTTTGTAGTATTTTAGAGTCTATTTCATCCATAGGACCTAAGTGCAACATGAATCTGATGTAATTTACTTAGCCTCACATGTATATAATGTTATTTATGGTTTCTTATTGCTTATCCATGAAACTAGGCATCCACTTAAGAATAAATATCATCCACTAGTACTCTTCTTATCATCTATACTTCCTGCCTAGTCTTCATCTGTGTAGGTTGTCAAATTGAACTCTTTACTTCTTGGATACCAAATCCATACTCCATAGTCCCCTTGAGATACCTAAGTATCCTTTTGAATGCTTGCATATGATTCTTCTTTTGATCTACTTGAAACCTTACTACAAGACCTACTACTTACATGTTGTTAGATCAAGAGGTAATGATGTATAACAAACTTATAATCATTGACCTATATGACATTTGATTGACCTTTGAATACTCATCTTCCTTTCTCAACTTATACCCTATGATCATGGGTGTACTAACTACCTTGAAATATTCCATCTCAAACTTCTTCAACATCTCTCTTATGTACTTAGATTGTGAGATGAATATACCTTCTTTAGATTGAGTGATTTTCAACCCAAGAAATAATGATAGTTATCCTAACATGGACACCTCAAACTATTTTTTCATCACCTATGAAAAGGCCTTAGTTATGTTCTCATTGTTTCCACCAAAGATGTTTTCATCCACATAGACAACTACTATCAACTAATGGTCTTATCTTGATGTATAGATTACGACATACAACTCTTCTTTTGAATCCTTGATCCAAAAGATACCTTTCTAACCTAGTTTACCAAGGTTTATGAGCTTGATGTAGACCATAGAGAGCCTTTTTCAATCTACAAACATAGTATTTATCATCTGATACTAAGAACCCATCAAGTTACTCAATTTACACTTCCTCTTCTAGATTCCCATTCAAAAAGGCAGATTTGACATTCATCTAGTATACCTTGAACCCTTGGAATCTTACACATGCTATAAATAATTTGATGAAATCCAATGTTATTTCTAGTGCAAAGGTCTCCTCAAATTCTACCCCTTCAAATTTTTCATATCCATTGCATGCAAATCTAGCCTTGTTCCTAGTGACTTGTCCATCTTCATTCAACTTGTTTTTAAACACCCATTTTATTCCAATCACATTATTGTCTTTAATCCTAAGAACTAGTTCTCAAGCCTCATTCTTCTATATTTAGTCTAACTCCTTATTCATAACAACTATCCAAAATTTATATTTGCTTGCTTCTATAATATTCTTAGGTTTAATCTTGGACAATAGAGAAACATTATCTTGATTTAGATTACTTACCAGTCTTTTCCTTGTCTGCATACCTATATTATTATTGCTAATGATTTAAGATTTAGGGTGATCTCTTTGAATCTATCTTAAGGGTCTTTTTGAGTCCTATCTCTCTTCAACTTATTCTTCTTCCTCATCAACCTATATAGTCTCCTCTTCATTATTAAATTCTAGATTCTCTAAAGTGTCCTTTGAATGTGATTTCCTTATCTCATCAATCTTCACATTGGTGTTTTCCACTATGTTTTGTAGCCTCTTGTTATAACATATATAGGCTAAGTTCATTAATGAGTATCCTAAAAATGTGTTTTCATCAAATCTAGAATCAAACTTTCCTAAGTCTTCATAATCTCTTTTGATGAAACATTTTCTCTCAAACACTCTAAATTGTTCCAAATTGGAATGTCTAACCTTCCATAGTTTATAAGGAGTCTTGTGGCCATTATTCCTTATCTATCCTATATTCAAAATGTAGACCACAATGCTTACTACTTATCTCAAATATCCATTAGATAATATAGACTCATTGAACATAATTCTAGCCATCTCTTGAATTGTCTTATTCTTCCTTTCCACTACCCCATTAAGTTGAGGTGTCATAACTACTGATAATTATCTCCTTATTCTATAAACCTCATAAAAGTCACAAAAATCATTGGACCAAAACTCTCCTCCTCTATCAGATCTTAGGCACTTGATCTTCCCATTATTCTCATTCTCAACAAGAGCCTTGAATGCCTTGAAATTATCAAGAGCTTCTAAGTTTTATTTCAAGAATGTAACCCAAGTCAATCTTGTGTAATCATCTATGAGTAACATAAATTAGCTATCTCCTTGAATAATTTTAATTCTTGTAGGCCAATGAAGATTAGTGTGTATTAACTCCAAGGGTCTTGCAGTAGAGTACTCCTTGGTCTTGAACCTTCTCCTAGTCTGATTATCATGTTGACAAGCCTTGAAAAGTATGTTTATAGGTTTGGTGATCTTAGATATGTTATTCATAAACTTATTAGTGCTAATATTGACTAGATTGTCAAATTCTAAGTAACCTAACATTTTTTGCCATAGCCAACTTTTATCTATCTTGCTTATGAAGTATCTCTCCTTCTTGATCTCATTCAAGACATATAGATTATTCTCAGTCCTCTTAGCATTAGAAATTGGTCTTCTTGACTTGGCTCCCCTTATCTCACACCATCTATCATGAAAGGATAGTGTGTGTCTTTGATTGCACATTTGAATTACACTAAGTAGGTTATGTTTCAAACCTTCCACATAAAACACATTTTGTGTCTTGGTCTTCCCATTGTCCAAACTCAAGATACCCTTGCCAACTATATTGGCATTTGTTTTATCTCCAAACCTCACTATTATTACATCATTATTTTTTCATGAGATGAACCTATTTCTATCTCCTATCATGTATATTAATAAACCACTATATATACCATTTAAAACCTTCATCTTGAATGTGAAATGTAGTTTGAGCTAGCATATAATCCTCTTTGGTATTTTTTCCTCCTTGGAAAATAGTCCATCTTGACTCTTGAGCTCAATATGATCAGTCCTAACTTGATTTGGATTCCATACCAATGTTTTATTCTTATCATGAAATCTAGGAGATTCATATGTCTTTTTGAACCTTGAGGTCCTTCTAACTTTATTAGAGCATAATCTTGCAATGTGTCCTATATTATGACAAATATAACAAATAATGTTTACTTACTTACCTCTTGATTGATTAATCCTTTTTCCATGGTCATGTTGTCACCAAATATTTCACCCTATAATATGTTTCTCAAGACTACTATAATATTTGGGCAACATTTGAATACCTTTAGGCCTGTGGGTTACCTATAGTAGAGGTAGACCTTTAGGATTAAGGGTTAGCTCCCTAGATTGGGATTTATGTGCTCATCACTTATACTAACTGATTTATTATGTGAAAAGGGGTATAAATATGCATGAAATTAAATTATTTTAAGGGGGTGATACATCATAAGGATATCCACAAGATCATTATAATATTTCACTAAGAGACAAGACTTACAACACTAGCTTCAAAGTCTTGGGATACTATAACAATAGTATTTCAATATGGAGGTGATATGCATGAAACTACTTAAAATAAGTGGACCAAAGTCAGTTATAGACTATAAGGATACTTGGACACTTCAAAGGAGTCAAAGACACTAGCTACACTCCATATGACTTGTTACAAAGAGAACTTCTTGTACCAAACTTGAAAGGATAACGAGAAGCAAGGATAAAAGTTTATCACTAGACCTCACCATACATCACTTCACACACCTAGACAAGATGTTTTTTTAAATTGAAACTATATTTCATGTATTATGCCAAAGTAAATTAAAACATCAAACCAACAAGGATTTTCCATATCAGGTGTGGAATTGGCCTACAAGAGCCAAAATATCTAGTATTTATAGAATGTGAGAAAAGAGAGAGAAGAATGAAGATCAAGAGTCATAATTCCACTTATAAAGGCATGAGAATAAGTTATGTTATAGATTAATGGAGTAGTAACATAACATTAAAATTCTCTCTATAAAAATTTCCCTCTAAAGCATAAAAATTATTTAAAACTGGTGTAGGGTCCTTCAGCTACTTTCTTGGAAACTACCTTCATCATTAAGCATCCCTTTAGAGATCCAACACATACTAGGAATAATTTACACATATTCACTATGATGGGGGGTTAATAAAAATCTCAAATATGCATTAGATGTGTCCCTAAACACTTATATTCTTTTGGACAAGTGTTCTCACTACTTGAAGTCACCAGTATCCTTCTTTCACTCATTCCTCACACTTGTCTTTCAAGTGACCTTAATTTTTCCAAAAAAATACATATAGGGGGTGATATAACACCTATAAATATTTCTCCTATACTTAAATCCATTATGAAGACCTTAAAAGGCATCCCAATTGGACTTATCACTTTTTCACTCGGTGGTCACTCCCCATTCTCATTTTCTTCTACAGACTACCTAAAGTGAAGTTACTTATAGAGGTACTTTTGTGTTTATATAAATGAATAAATGGACATGAGGGGTTATATTATTTCCTAATTGACATCCCAATTTATTCTCATCTTTCCACTCTCCTTTAAACCTATAAATAACACAAATCTATTAAGAAAACCTATTTTATACATTGTCTATACAAATAGGGTACAATCCAATATGATGGGAAGGAGCCTGAGGGAGTTATCTACAATTAAAAATCACTTTTTTAAATCAAAATATCCCTTCTAAGTGAATTTCTATCCACTTATTTCCCATCAGGTCATGAGCAAGGTTTTAGAGGGTTTTGAGTAGTTTTGACTCTTAAGGATTGTTCATAAGATATTGACATTAAAACCTTATAAAAATTCCACTAGAATCATTTTAGGTACATTCATTAACATATAATAATTCTTTATGTCTCCATGTTAAGTGTTTGTACTAGTTTGAGCATCTAATTTTAGCCTTTCAAGCTTGGGAGTGTTTTTTGCATAACCTATCATAGGTTTTAGCCAAAATTAACCTCTCTATGGGACCTCTATACAAACCAAAGGTTTTTATTAACCTTATATCCCATCCTTAGGGTTTTAAATTTAATTACAAGTCTCATATTTCCCTATAAGTGGTATTGAGATCCCATTAGGGCTTTAGGCCTCGTAGGTCTGACTATGTCTTTGCATGTTTAGGCCATCCTATTTGATTTATGGAACCTATAGGTTATTATCCATGTTGTTTAATGTTAACCAAAACTCCCTACATCTCCTTTAAATGATCCAACATCCCAATCTCATCTCTTTGTAACTCACGTACCCCTACCTATAGTTTTGTATCCCTGGGAGTGCCCTCTATTTGAGATAGAATAGAGGGAATCTCCCCTATTTTCCTAGTCAATTTGGATATATGAGAGGAATTAATGGGTCATGAATATGATATATACCAATTATAATATCTTATAAAAACATGAAAGGTCATCAACACTCCAACTTCCTAAGATAGACTTTCAGACTATAAGGACTGTGCATAGAGTTTGTATATTCATTATAGATTGGGGATTGAAACCCTCCTTGCCCTATTTCCCTATGATGAGCATCATGTGATATATTAATTATCATTTGTGAAGGTGTTATAATATCCTAATTCATCATCATCCATCTATTTTTACTTGACTAGGCCTAGTCAAGTCTACTATAGAAAATTGTAAAATGTGTGTTCACTCAAAAAAAGGCATGCATATAGGTGAACATTTCATATTAGACTTTATATTTCATGTCCTAATATGTCATTTAAGTCCTTGACTCACTTCATACTTTTTTGAGATCAAACCAACTATGCCTTGGGGTTTTCCAATGTCCAAATTGCTTGCTACAACCTATTGTCATACTATAGTTAAGTTGTAGTTGTCATTTTGTGACCAAAAAGGGACTTGCAGGTGATGATCTATCCCTCAATTGGACTACTCATTTGATTTGATATCACTTAAATTCCCTTAGGATATCTCAAACTAAATGAGGCCAATGTTGTCATGAGTTATTTAACTCTCATGTCCTTGTTGCATTATAGGGTCATTTAGGCTTAAAACATAGTAGAGAATACTGACTTTCTATGGTGAAGGAATGCATAAGATAGAGGACTTCCTATATTTTTTTTACATGATTAAAAAACCAAAATTTCATGTTAAATAATTTTCTCTATGATAGTGCTCCATGATATAAACATCCAATCTAGTATAAACCTCAAGATACTCTAGAATGAGAGGGTCAAACATAAGCATAGTCCTTATTTTAGAGATGTTAAAGTAACATGTCCCTAAAGTAGCTATCTCAAATTATGGACATGGTTTGAAGTTTTTTTGTCATCTTATGGATTCCATCATGATTATTATGACATTATAAATGTTTTCAAACTCACATGAAGGTGAAAATAAGATTAAAACACCTATATTTCAATATTCATAGACCTTTGTATGAGCTTCTTGTAGGTGTGATTCTAGTACATAGGGTAGTGAAGGTAGGATATCAAAAATGTACATGGTGGATGGTTATATAACCAATATTAGACATTATTGAAGTCTTAAAATTTATCCTTTACACCTTTAAACACTTCAAACAATCTCAAATGCTTTATTCCAACATGCTTATTCTTCTATGGGGAACCTGTAGGTCCACATCAGGCTACAAGACTATGTTCATTAGATAATTGGTTGTCTCAACTAATCTCAACCATTTTCATAACTCAAATTTATTGCTCATGATTTAAGAGTGTATTAAACACCTTGTAAAACTCTTCATTCCATATTCCTCATAACAATGCAATATTCAAAAACTCTCATTCACTTGATTGTAGATGAATATCTATAGAGAAGTCTATTGTAACATGTTTTTGATTGAGTTATCCTTCTAGAAATTACTTCAAACTCACATCCCTTTAGTTAAGAATGATAATTTGGAAATTAAATTTAAATATAACATGATACCCCTACATTAACATTGGTCATGAAGATGAAAACAAGGGTATAAAACTATACAAGTGATGAAGTTGTCTGCAAACTAGCCATGGGGTCTCAAATAGTAAACTAAAGTACTTGTGCCTTTCTCTTTTAATACGCAAGTGAAAAGTGATTTTAAATTAATGTGAGGAGGATGTTAAAACTATTTTGAAACACTTTCACTTGTTGGTTTGTATAGACCAATGCAAATAGGAGAGAAACTTGTAGGGTGTGGGAATGAGATGGTAGAAAGAAGCATTAAAATTATAAATAATGGTTCATAAAACACAAGTAATTAATCATTAAAATCCTACCATAAATATAAAGTGGACAAGGATTAATATCATCCTATAAGATCATTTTACCTGGTTTAACTCTAGTTGTCTATACCAAGAGAAAACTGTGTGACCATCTTTGCATGCTAAGAAGAGTAATGGAGGAGAAAAATAGTTTTAGGTTTTGGGACTTACAAATCTAATAAAATGTGAAAATGAGTTCAGGGGAGTTGAAGAGTCACTGTATAATCCTAACACATGTGCCACACTCCTATAGAAGCTATATAACTACCAAAACTTCCTCTTTTTTAATTATTTTCTTTTTATAACATAGAATCCCACACACTTTCTATTAGGACTAACATATCTGAAAATTACATGACGTGAAGGACATTTAAAAACACTTAGATACCTTTTCCTTTCAATGAAACTATACAAATGTTCATAAATGAATCAAAAATGATCCCTAATATGACATAGACAATCTAAGGACTAAAACTAACCATGACACATCAAATTGTGTTTTGAAGACAATAATATACCATATAGGACCCTAATAGAACCCTATACAAGCTTTGTACTATAAGGGTTGAATTATTTTGACTTGTGGTCAAAATATTCAACATTCTTGGTGATTTTCTAATGACACATCAAATTATGTTTTGAGGACCATAATACACCATATAAGACCCTAATAGACCCCTATACAAGTTTTGTACTATAGGGGTTGAATTATTTTGACTTTTGGTCAAAATAGTCAACATTCTTGGTGATTTCCTACAGGTGGTATGCTTGATATGCCAATGAATAGTATCCTACTCCTATCCATTGGGCTATGAAGTCACCTATGCATAATTTTGACACTCAATTTCCTTTGAAACCACACCAAACAATAATAAAAGACACACATAACAAGACACACCAAAAAAAACACACGTGTGTTCTCAAGAACACTTATAGAACACACACACACACAATTGAAATAAAGACACAAACCTATCCTAATATTTACAATACCTTAGAATCAAGGTGAAAAATAACTTACCATGCTTCAAACAGGGTTAAAGATGGTTCCTCTTGCATCCTTGCTACTCAATGAAAGAAACTTGTCATGTGAGGCATATTCATCATCAAACACTTACTCATGTTGATGGTCAAAAATATTCATGTTTGGATGTTATTTTTTTTGCAAGTGTGCTATTTAGATATTTCATGAATGCCCCTTCTTTCTTTCCAAGGGCCTTATTTGGAGATATGACATTTTTGGCTCTTGCCATGTTCAATTGGTGCTCTTAAAACTACAGATTAGAATAAATGACAACTATCTCAACCTTACTATATTCATTATCATGATGCAATTGATGCTTAAAAGCATCAAGATGGTCTTCATTTTATGTCACCACATCTAGAAATGATCCAATTTTAGGTTAAAGTGTTGACTATTCCTCAATCTCCAAAGCTTTTATCTTAGATTCATGATACTCTTCCATGACTACAACCTTTTGAATAGTAGTATGTCATACACTTTCATGTTTGATGAGCCTTTATCTTTATTGCTCAATAGGACACTTAACATCTTGCTTGTATGGCTCAATAACAAATATATCAATAGATTCACACTTATTTAGAGGAGGGATAGTCTTATCTAGTTGCTCAAACTCTTGACTCATGACATTGAACCTTTGCCATAAGTCATCTTTTTCCTCATGAATATCATCTTCAAGGGATACTTCATCAATTGTAGGCATAAGGACATTGTTCTTCTCACCATAGTGATCTACCATGATCTTCAATATATCATAATCATATACATGGATCAAGTAATTACCTTAAACATCTTGTGAGAAAGAATGCTCAATACTCACCTCATATTGCTTAAATGCTCCATTGATGATGTAGGTTCCAAGGTTATTTTTCTCAAAATAAGTGTATGGTTCATGTCCATAGATGTTTGCACCATACTAATCTAGAAACAAATTATAAATTCCCTAACTATTAAAATAATCACCACCATCCATAATAGACTCTTATTTATCATTGATGACACAATTGACATTGGAACTTGCTTCTACATAGGGCTCAATATGGATCCTAGTGTGTGGTTGAGTTCTTATGGTCACCTTTATACCATATCTTGTCTTAAAGGATAAGAAGGACCAGTAAACTAAGAGGCAGCCACCTATCTTGGATGTTAAATACCTTGATAGGCAAATAACAAAGTGGGTAGGAAATTCAACCACTATAATGTCTTAGATAATGTAGAAGCTATGATAATCATGCAAGAAAACCTTCAACCCTTTGATCAATCTTACTAAATTGGTAGGTGTACCATCTAATTGAAGCACTCCTTTACTATGTGTTTTATACTTTAGGCCCAATTTGTCATCTACAACCTTGGGAATCACTGATGTGCCATCTCCAATATTGACTATATAGTTATGAACTAGTTTGTCCCCCATAATGAGAGTGAGGTAGAAAGGTGGAGGTTTCTCAGATTTGGTAGAAGGTTCCACAATGTTATTTGGAGAATTAGTAATAGCAACATTATTATGACTATGGCTTGATGATGGAGGACTAACATGGATAGTGGACAACTACTTCTACAAGATTTATTTTTGTCCAAGCATGTGAATAACATCCCAAAGAGAGATAGATGCCTTAGCATTCTTCAATGAATCCACAATGTTTAGAGTAGAAATGTTACCTTTTTTGAGTCCTTGGAGGCAAGGAAGTGTTTTTAGCTTGAGATATTGTAGTTATTTGAGTAGACCTTCCAACATTCTAATTTGAAGGATGAGTAAGATTTGTAGGGACTACCATGTTTGTAGTCATGTTTTATTTCCTTTTAAGAGGATTGATTTCACTTTTAGGCACACAATTATCATTTTTGAGAGCCTTCATCTTAGATTGAGTTTTGTCTATAATAAAATTTCCTTGTTTAAGCACATAAGTGTCTTCAACTAGGAAGTTGGTGAAAATTACTCTTTGAGGTTACCATCATTCACTCACATAGGGACTTCATATTCTGTTGATAGTAGAGGAGTGACTCCTACTTGAAAAACTAGAGTTTATTCTTCACCTTAATCTACATCCATGAATTTACTGTATTTCCATTCTTCTCCTTGGATCAAATTTCTATGCACTGGTACCATCACTATTTTGTTGGAGGTTGAAGTAATATTGTATGCATTGGTATGCCTATTGAGGTTAGGTTACCCTTTACCTCTCCCTTTCCCATATTTTTGACCATATTGATGATGATAGGGGTAAGGGTTTTGATGAGCACCTTGCAAAATTCTTTCTTGCCTAATCTGAGCTTCTAATAACTAAATTATTGCATCTTTATCCATGGAATAATCTTCCTTCTTAGGAGCATTTCTAGACTTAATTTTGGCATTAGGAACTTGGGTAACACTTGGAAAAAAAATAAGTATTTGGAAAAAAATGCATAGATATTTTTGGAGGAAACTTCCCAACTTGTATGAGGCCATTCTTAGCTTTAATGGTAAGTTCTTATGCTTTAGGTAAAGTGAAACCACCCATGTATTGTAGCATGATGGCTATGTCTATACCAATGGCCCTCAAATATGTATAAAACACAAAACTAGAAAATGGTTTCATGGGAGGAGGAAACCTATGCCAAGTCCTTTGAAATATCTCATTAAAATCATGCATTGTCTCCTTGGGTGATCTTTGAATCATGTTGATCTAATGTATGAGTGATGTTTGATCACTCTTGTATTCAAAAATTGATGTTAAAAGCTCTCCAAAATCAGCCCAAGCTATGATGCAACCATCAGGCAAAGTCTTATACCAATCAAGTGATTTCCCTCTAAGGGACATGGCAAGGAGTCTAATATAAATATTAGCCTAAGTCTAATATAAATATTAACCTAAGTCTAATATTAATATTGAACCAAGTGAGTCTAATATAAATATGTAACTGTGATGTTTTCAAGACCAACATTCACCTTGACAAGTTGTCTTTAGGACAATAATACCACCAAGCATGCCAAAAATATTGTCACAAAATATTTCACCCTATAATATGTTGTTCAAGCCTACTCTAAGATTCAAGCAACATTGGAATAATTTTAAGCTTTTGGGTTGCCTATAGTAGAGGTAGACCTCTAGGTTTAATGGTTAGCTCTCTAGATTGACCTTTATGTGCTTATCACCTATAATAACTAATTTCTTGTGTGAAAAGGGGTATAAATATAAATGAAAGTAAACTATTATAAGGGGTTACACACCATAATGATCTCCACAATATCATTATACTCTTTCACTAGCAGACAAGACCTATAATGCTACCTTCAAAGCCCTAGGATACTCTAACATTAGTATTTTAATATGGAGGTGATATGCATGAGACTACTCAAGGTAAGTAGACCATAGGATATTTAAAGACACTAAGGCTAATTATACACTTGAAATGAGTCAAACACACTAGCTACATTCCATATGACCTATTATAATGAGAACTTCTTGCCCCAAACATGAAAGGATAAAGAGAAACAAGGATAAAATGTTATCACTAGACTTCACCATACATCACTTAACACACTTAGACAAGATGTTTTTTAACTCAAAACTAGATTCCATGTATTATTAAAGGGTAAAGTATAACATCAAACTAGCAAGGATTTGCCATACCATGTGTGGGATTGGCCTATAAGATCTAAAATGGCTAGTACTTATAGAATGTGAGAAAAGAGAGAGAAGAATAAAGCTCAAGAGTCAAAATTCCACTTTTTAAGGCATGAAAATTAGTTATATTGAATAATAATGGTGTATGTGTCAGGAATATAGAACATAAATGCTCTGATACCAACTGTTAGGACCCAGAAGCACAATTGATTACCATGTACAAGAAACTAAATGCAAAATTTAACCAGAAGTAACAAGTAACTAGAATTCAAAAATAACATAGAATTTGAGAGACAATACACAGTTGTATTAATACTCTTTCAGAAGGAAATACAACAAAGAAGATGCCATAGTCTTCTTCTTTACACACCTCTAGGGCATAAATAGTAAATCTCTTCAAGAGCTCATTCTCTCTATTATGGTCCCAACACACAACTCAAACACAGAGTTGGTGTTTACCTCCAACCAGTCAGTATCACTACTGCCAATACCACCAGTCAGTATCACTACTACCAGTTCACAAGTACTCCACATACTCCATGACCGAGTACACACCATACTCTAAGTACACAACGTATTCCAAGTAGATCTCCCCTAATATTTCTACCTATTGTGTTATTGACCTCCCTAATCTTGCACACCTGCAAATCACCCTGGTTCTACACACTCGCAAACCTAGATCTCGCACACACATACACCTACAAATCAATCAATCTTACTTACCATGTAGATCTCTCTACACCCTAAAGAACCCTTGTCCTTGCCTCACCAAGTCCTTATGATTCTCCAAACTAGTACCTCGATGGATCTTCTACCATATCTTGCTATCCCATAGATCTCTCTGATCATACACACTCGACACCCCTGTGGAACTAGGAGGAACACACCTTGCTCTCTTCACTCTGAAGGAGCTAACCTTGCTCTTACTGAACTAGCACACTTTACAATATAGCCCATGAGTCTATTATATAGATCCCATGTAAACAATAATTAGACATCTAATTAAAATAATTAGATCCACAGCTCTAAGACTAAAATTAGCCTTTAACATGCAAACAACTAGTTCGTTAACTAACTATTCGTCAACTAGTAGTTTTAGAACCGCAAAGGCGACCGACATCAGTCCCTGTCTGGCTAGAGATGATCGATGTCGGCCGATACTAATCGATGTCAGTTACTCTACTCACTAGATATAACCAACGTCGATTGATCAAACTGATGTTGGTTGCTCTGCAACTCAGAAACCTCTCAACAACCTCCTCCATGTTTACATCAGTGAAGCTTTTAGCTCCACAACCTAACAATCTCCCACTTGGAGATAAACAGTTGCACTATACCTGTACCTGTACACCATCTAATCTATTTCCTAGCTTGTATCCCTCTTCAAGCTCAATCTTGAAGATCAACCACCACACATCTTGTGGTGCAACACCTATCATCCAAGTAACCTGCCATATCCAAAGTGCCTAACCTTGCATAGCAAGAATCCCTGCTACTGGTCCCTCTCAGATACCTGAGAATTCACTGAACTGCTTTCTAGTGTTTCCTTCCTAAATTGACTACAAACCTACTGACAACTCCCACTACTGGGGCAATATCAGGGAGTACACATGTACTCAACCTCATCATGTGATTGGGGACCCTGTTTTGTGAACTATCCATCCATAGGTGCACTTTCTGTACTGCATCCTACACTACCTTCACATAATCATCCTGTGACAACATGAACTTGTGATCTTCCTTGTCTCTAGGATTACTCATGCCAAAGAATTTCACTGCTCCCAAATTCTTCATGGCACACCACTGAAATAACCTTACCTTTAGCTTAGCAAAATCCTATATGTCTAAACCTACAACAAGCATACCATCCACATATAGTAATAGGATAATGTCACAACCATTATCCACCCTGGTAAGACAAACACAATGGTTACACTAACATTGATTAAAGCCTTGCTTTGTCATACACCTATCAAACTTGTACCACTATCCTACAACTTCCTCAAGACCATATGACCTAGCCTTCCCTCTCACATGTCCATTCTCTCTATTCTTTAACCAAGGAATCCATTCGTCTCTCAGTGCTTTTATCCTAGCTAGAAACTCTACCAAATCTCCCATTTGGTTCTTCTCTAAAGAATTCATTCCATGCTCCCACTATTTCTTGGATCCTTCCTGCTCTGGAGTGAGCAACAAGTAGTATAAAGAAGAGGAATAATGAATTTGAGGATTACTTACCCTTTCAGTCCTCCACATGGGCATTTGAGACTCCTTGACAGCTTGCTGTCCACCCAAAATCCATTCTAGTGACCGATGTCAATCACCACCTAGTCTGCATCTGATCGATGTCAGTTCCATGTGACTGACCTGGTCACTGATGCCGATTATCCTATTGACATCGGTCGCCACCTGCCTAACACCACTGACTTTGCCTATCTACACATGACCAATGTTGGTGCCTGTCTGTTCGATGCCAGTTTCCCATAACTGACATCGGTACCTATGTTTTCCTGTGAGTGATGACTTTTTACCCACGAGCTTACTTTGAATCAAAACCCTATCCAAACTACCCTACTCAGAGATATCCAGTCCCATCCACTGATCTCTATCCATCATCTCCTCCAAGAACACCAAGGCTTTTCAGTTCTTGAGTTTGTCAAAGACATCTGACTTTTGCTTAAGAACATGCATCTCCTTCTTGCTCATGTGACCAAGCCTACAAAGCCACGTCTTCACAACAGAAGAAGAATTAGTAATATAAGCAAGTAGATAAAGAGTACCTACTTTCTTACCACTAGCTAATTCAAGTGCATCCACTTTGAGAGTTCCTGTGTATCTCTCATCACCCAAATTTCCTAAAGAAATTAGCCTCATCTTCAGAACTAAGCCCTGCATGACCTCCCTCAACACCCATGTGTTGGTTGTCTGCAATTTCAGCCACACTTCCCCTTTGCCAATACTTTGACAAGGCTCACCAACCCCTCTATATGGGGCTGCATGGAAAGAGGCAACATAATCTATAAACCAAGATTCTACTTTATCCAAGGAATGTACAAGAGCAATCCATGCAACAATCCCTGCAACACATGCTTCTTCATTCCCTTTATGTTGATCTACTATCAACCAACAATTTTTCTTTACCTGCTCTTTCTTTCCATAACACCGTAATTGACCATTCATGCCTTTGAATTCCTCCATTCTTAGTGTACTTTCTTCTGCCATTTTTATACTCCCACTCAATCAAAAACCCCTGAGATTGACTTGTAATCAAACACAAACCTACTCCCTGCAACCTTAGCTCTGATACCACTTTGTCAGGAATCTAAAACATAAATGCTCTGATACCAACTATTAGGACCCGAAAGCACAATTGATTACCATGTACAAGCAACTAAATGTAGAATTTAACCAAAAGTAACAAGTAACTAAAATTCAAAAATAACATAGAATATGAAAGACAATACCCAATTGTATTAATACTCTTCCAGAAAGAAATACAACAAAGAAGATGCCACAGTCTTCTTCCTTACACACCTCTAGGGCTCCCACACCTCTAGGGCATAAACAGTAAATCTCTTCAAGATCTCACTCTCTCTATTACGGTCCCAACACACAACTCAAACATAGAGTTGGTGTTCACCTCCAACCAGTTAGTATCACTACTGCCAGTGCCACCAATCAGTATCACTACTACCAGTTCACAAGTACTCCATGTACTCCATAACCAAGTACACACCGTACTCCAAGTACACAAATTACTCTAAGTAGATCTCCCCTTATCTTACTACCTATTGTGTTGCTAACCTCCCTGATCTTGCACACCTATAAATCACCCTAGTTCTGCACACCTGCAAACCTAGATCTCGCACACACATACACCTACAAATCAACTGATCTTACTTACCATGTAGATCTCTCTACACCCTAAAGAAATATTGTCCTTTCCTCACCAAGTCCTTATGATTCTCTAAACTAGTACCTCGATGGATCTTCTACCAGATCTTGCTATCCCACAAATCTCTCTGATCATACACACTCGACACCCCTATGGAACTAGGAGGAACAGACCTTGCTCTCTTCACTCTGAAGGAGCTAACCTTGCTCTTACTCAACTAGCACACTTTACAATATAGCCCATGAGTCTATTATATAGATCCCATGCAAACAATAATTATAAATCCAATTACAATAATTAGATCTGCAGCTCCAAGACTAAAATTAGCCTTTAACATGCAAACAACCGGTTCATTAACTAACTATTCATCAACTAGCAGTTTTGGAACCACACAAGCGACTGACGTCGGTCCTTGTTTGGCTGGAGATGAATGACGTTGGCTGATACTGACCGATGTTAGTTGCTTTGCTCACTAGATATAACCGACGTTGATTGATCAGACCAACGTCAGTTGCTCTGCAACTTAGCAACCTCTCAACAACCTCTTCCATGTCTGCATCAGTGAAGCTTTTAGCTCCACAACCTAAAAATATGGAATATACCATGAAATGTTTCTTTGGAGAAATGTCCATCTAAAGCATGAAAAATATTTAAAACTGGTGTAGGGTCCTTCAGCTACCATCCTATAGATTGCCTTCATCATTAGGTATCTCTTGAGCACTCCAAATCAAACTAGGAATAGTTGAAACATAAGTATAATGATGGGGTGGATAATAAAAATCTCTAAAATGTATCATATGTGTCCTTAACCAATAATATTATTATGGAAAATTAATCTCACTGCATGTAGTCATCATTATCCTTCTTTCACTTATTCCTTGCACTTATCATTAAAGTGACCTTCAATTTTACAAAAAAATCCTTTTATGGGTGATATGACACCTATCAAGAGTCCTCCTATTCTTAAATCCATTAGGAAGACCTTAAAATTCATCCCAATTGGACTTATCACTTTCTCACTCAGTGGTCACTTCCCATTCTCATTATCTTCCATAGACTGCCTAAAGTGAAGGTGCTTGCCAAGGTAATTATGTGTTTGTATGAATCAATAAATGGACATAAGGGGTTTTATTATGTCCCAATTTACCTTCCCAATTTATTCTCATCTTTCCACTCTCCTTTGAACTTGAAAAACACATAAATCTATTAAGAAAACCTATTTTTTACTCTGTCTATACAAATAGGGTACATGACAATCTAATGGGAAGGAACCTGCGGGATTTATCTATAAGTAAAAATCACTTTACTAACCAAACTAACCCTCTGGATTGAATTTATGTCTAATTCTTTTCCATCTTTTCATGAACAAGAGTTTTGTAGGGTTTTGAGTAGTTTCAACATTTAAGGATTGTTCATACAATCTTGATGTTGAAACCTCAAATAAATTCCAATAGAATCATTTTAGGTAAATTCCTTAACATCTCCTAATTCCTTATGTCTCCATGTGATGCAGAGCCCTTTTTCATACTCTACTATATCCTCTTAATACCTGTAGTCACAAATCTTTACATTCAATCCTTCATATTCTTTAATTCTCTCTCTCAACTGATGTCATTCTCTCTCTTTAACTTATTTAATAGGATTCTTGAGTTTCCTTATCTAAATTTGGAATACTCAATAAACTCTCATACATCAATTCTCTTCATTCATTTCATTCTCTCTAACTCCCTTTCCTTCAAAATCTCATTAATTTTCACCAATCTTTGAGTTTCTCTTAGTCCAAATGACTTCTACTTTATAATAGGTTTTTATATGCACACTCTTGTCATAGAGATATTATCATACTTTAAATAAAATTTCATTGATACAACTCACCCTCACTTCCAATCTCAGGTCCTTACTACATCCTTCAAACTCACAATCTCTCTTGAAGTCTACTAGCCTTTTTTTGAATAAATCCTCAATGTACAAATGGTAAATAATAGTACATGGAAATTAAAATAAATATTAAATCACCCTCTATCATTTTCTAGGTCTATATGAATTTTCAAATCCTAACACATTTATTTGATCACTTTTTAAGGTGTTTGTTCCTCCCAATTAGCCTTGTTTAGGCCTTCCTTGCTCTATCAACCATATAGTCACATTTATACCATACGTATGGATTCATATAGTAATTCAACCCTAAAAATATCATTTTACATGTTATAATCTTTAAAACTACCAAATTTGGTTGAATTCCACTAGTTACAACACAAGATACTTAATTTTTCCCAATTTAAACCTAATCTAGGGTTTATGTAGGATTACACATGCTGAGAGGGCTATTTTAAGGTTTAAATATGTATTATTTATTATAAAACCCTAAAAACACTTGGAAAGGATATTTTTTACCTATATACACCTTCATAATGTTTAAACCTTTCTTGGTCACCTTCTATTCATGTACCATGCATGGATTTTCAAGGTTATTTGTTATACAGTCTATATGTGTGTATCTTTTACCAAGATTTAGACAATTATTACCTTATTTGAAGGCACTTAGGTATTATACCAACATTTTCATCCCTTGATATTTTCACATCATATTCATTCCCTAACTCTATTTTAAAACCTTTTAACCTTTTTCAACACGTAGGTTCCATAGTATTATTTTGACACAGTCAACTTGTATAACTCAGAACAAGTTTAAATATGCTTTTGACCTATCAATGGTGTTTAAAAATATTATCAATAGTTATCTAATACCACATTGTAATTATATTTCATCTTCATATCATGAAAAACATATACATATCTCAGTTTTTAACCATTCTCACTAGTTTCTTGACAATTTTACTACACATAATATACACTCAGATTGCATGTGTATCAACAAATAGGGTTTAAACACATATGAATCACCTAGATTTTTTTGTAAAGGTTAAAAAAACATCATAATATTTATTTTGTCTTCCAAATCGATATGTATGCTTCATTAACCACTATTCTCACTTGTAACCTATTATGGAGAAGTTGTACACATTTCTTGATTCTAGCTAAACAAGGTGCCTCACAGTTTCATCAACTTGAATCTTTAGCATTTATTGGAGATAAAAAAAGTCTAAGTGCATATAAAATCAATTTTATAATTATATATACATATTTATATCACATTCCAACACATATTAACACTCAGGATACGTTTTTAGATAACTACTCTAAGTTTCAATGTTATATATGTTGATAGTCCTACAAACACAAAACCTTTCTCATCTACATAAAAAGATACTCTTATTGAATGTTTATAGACTTTTTCTCACACCAAATTCATATAATAAATAATGAAAACACAAATTCACCATGTATAACTTCAACCATTCCTCTTTTATTGAATTTTTATTCATGTATATGGATTGTTTAGTCGTTCAAATAGAAAATATAGAGTTTGTGATTTTAGGCTTGAGGCTCATCCATACCTCTACCTATTCAAAACTACAAAAACATTATTTCTAAAACCACCTAATGACCTTAAATGACTTTTATCTATGATACTCCTCTTATATTATAATCCAAAACTTGTTTCAAAACATGGGAAAACTACCTATCTTCCATAACCAACTTTGACAATTGCCTTAAAAAAGGCTTATATTCAATATGTTTTGGTTTTGTGCCACCTTATTAATGATATGTATGGATACAAAATTTTATAAAAAATCCTAAAATAATTTAATACCTTAAGACAAAATTTTACAACTTGATATATTGACCACACACTAAAATTGCTCCTAACACGCTGACAACATTTCAAATTTTTAAATGCCCATTTTGGCAGGAAAATGCCAAAGGGCCATATAAAGATAAATTTAGACTCTGCTATGGAATACATTAAATTATAAAGGACACTTATGAAACCTAAAACACTTACTCATGATCAAATTTCTACTAATTTTTTGATTCCCCTACATCACCATGCTAATTTTTTGTACTAGTGTGAGCATCTAAACTTAACCTCTTGAGCTTGGGAGTGTATTCTACATACCTTGTCATAGGTTTAAAAAAAAATTAAACTCTCTATGAGACATATATAAAAACCAAATGATATGACTTACCTTATATCCCCTGTTTAGGGTTTTTAATTGCATTTCAAGGCTCATCTAGCCTTAGAAGTGGTATTGAGACCCCATTAGAGATTTAGGCCTAGTATAGGCCTAGTAGGTTTGACTATGTCTTTACATGTTTAGGCCATCCTATTTGATTTATGGAAATTTTAGGTTATTCTAAATGTTTTTTCATGTTAAAAAAAACTACCTACATCTATTTTTAGTGATCCAGCACCCTCATCTCATCTCTTTATCTCTTACTTACCCCTGCCTATAGTTTTACATCCCTGGCAGTGCCCTCTATCTGAGATGTAATATAGGGATCTTCCCTATTATAATAGTTTAATTGGATATGTGAGAGGATGTAATGGGTCATGTATATTATATTTACTAATTTGCATAGCTTAGAGACACCTGAAAGGTCATCAACACTCCAACTTCCTAAGATATACTTTCAAACTATGAGGATTGTGCATAGAGTTTGTATATTGACTATAGATTAGGGATTCAAACCCTCCTTTCCATAATTAACTATGATGAACATCATGTAATATGGTCATTATAATTTTTTAAGGTGTTATAATATCCCAATTCATCATCATCCATCTCTTTTTACTTGACCAAGCCTAGTTAAGTCTACTGTAACAAATAGTGTAATGTGTGTTCACTAAAAAAATGCATGCTTATAGGTGAACATTTCATATTAGACTTCTTATTTCATGCCCTAAGATCTCCTTTAAGTCCTTTAACTCACTTTATACTTTTTTAGTCTTAGACCAACTATGCCTTGGGGTTTCTAACATCCAAACTATTTGTTTCAACATATTGTCATATTATAGTCAAGTTGTAGATATCATTTTGTGACCAAAAGGGGACCTATAAGTGATGATATTTCCATCAATTAAATTTATCATCTTATTTGATCTCCATTAAATTCCCTTAGGATATATTAAACCAAATTATGCCACTCTCATCATGATTTATGTAATTCTCATGTCCTTGTTGCATTACTAGCTCATTTAGGCTCAAAACACTATAGAGAATACTGACATTATACAATAAAGGAATGCATAAGATGGAGGCCTTCCTATATTATTTTTACATGATAAAACAACCAATATTTTATGTTAAAACATTATCCCTATGATAGGGCTCCATGATGGAAACATCCAAGCTTGTACAAACCTCAAGAAACTCTACAATGAGAGGGTAAAACATAAGCAGAGTCCTTATTGTGGAGATTTTAAGGTAATATGTCTATAAAGTAGCTCTCTCAAATTATGGACATGGTTAAAAATCTATTTATCATCTTGTGAACCCCATCATGATTTTCATGACCTTGTCAACATTTTCAAAGTCCCACGAAGGTGAAAACAAGCTTCAAACACCTCTATTTCAATGTTCATAGACCTCTATATGAGCTTCCTACAGGTGTGATTGTAATACATAGGGAAGTGAAGGTAGGATATCAACAATGTGCATGGTAGTCGGTTTTAAAACCAATCCTAGACCTTCTTAAAGTCTTAAAATTTATCCTTTCTACATTTAAAGGCTTTAAATAGGTTCAAATGCTTTATTCAACATGCTTAATCTTTTATGGGGAACCTGTAGGTGCACATTAGGCTATAGGATTGTGTTCATAAGACAATTGGTTGTCTCAATTGATCTCAACCATTTTAATAGCTCAAATTGATTACTCATGATTGAATATTTCATTAAAAACCTTTTTAAAATATTCATTCCATCTTCATCATGGCTATGCAAAATTCAAAAACTCTCATTCAATTGACTATAGATGAATATCTACATGGAAGTCTACTGCAATATGTTTTTGACTGAGTTATCCTTCTAGAAATGACTTTGATCCCACATGTATTTGGATAATAATGATCACTTGGACATGAAATATAAACACAACATAATACCCCCACATTAAAATTGTCATGAAGGTGAAAATAAAGGTATGAACCTCTGCAACTGATGAAGTTATCTACAAACTAGCCATGGGGTCTCAACTAGTAAACTAAAGTAGTTGTGCCTTTCTCTTCACTCCACACCTAAAAAATAAGTCAAAATACATGTGAGGAGGATTTACACATTATCTATAAACATTTTCACTAATTAGTTTGTATGAACCAATTCAAATAGGAGAGAAACTTGTAGGGTGTGGTAATGAGCAGGTAAAAAGAATTAGCAAACTTATATTTAATGGTTTATAAAATACAAGCAATCAATCCTTAAAATCCTACCATGAATCTAAAGTGTAAAAGGATTAATATCATCATATAAGACCATTTTACCTAGTTTAAGTCTAGCTATTCATACCATGACAAAACCATTTGATCATCTCTGCATGCTAAGAAGAGTGATGGAGGAGCAGAATGGTTTTAGGCCAATTTTGGGACTTCCAAAGCTGATAAAACAAGGGAATGAGTTTAGGTGAGTTAAAGATTCACTTTAGAATCCTACACACTCTTGTAGAAGCTATACAATTACCAAAACTTCCTTTTTTCAACTATTTTCTTGTTCTAACATATAAACCTACACACTTTCATTTAGGACTGACATATCTAAAAAGAAACTATCATGAAGGACATTGAGAAACACTTGGACACCTTAGGAAACCATACGAACCTTTATAAATGACTCCTAACATGACATATACTATATAAATATTAAAAGTGACCATGACAAAGATAATAACACATCAATTGACATTGATAGGACCATAGTATAGCCTATAAGACCCTAATAGACCCCTATATAAGTTTTTTACTATATGGGGTTGATTTATTTTGATTTTTGGTCAAAATAGTCAGTAGGTCCCATGATGACTTATCCTTTATTACATTGGGCTAGTTGATTGGTATTTTCATGTTGGTACTCTTGACTTGTTATGACTTCTCACGCTCTCTCTCAAAATTTCTCATTTTGTCTATGAGCTACTCATGCTCACACTTCAAGGAGTCTAGCTCTGTCTTCAATTGGTCATACTCAACTTACTTTAACCTAAACCCTGTGTTGACACCTTCTAACTAACTCCTAAGATCCTTGATAGTCTTCTTTTGATGATTCAAGTGATCAAGGGTACTTATGAATTTAGCTTAAAGATCTACTTCAGATTATCCTTCTTCACTATCATAGTAGACTTATTCATCATACATGTTATCTTCTTTTTTATCACAAGACATCTTGTGCTTCTTAGGATCACCTTCAAGCTGTTAGACTTGTTTCAAAGGACCAAGATCTATACCAATTTTTGGAAACACAATGAATGAGAAGGGGTGAATCAGTCTCTTGAAAATTTCTTTCACATTTACTTTAACATTCCCTGAACCATCAAAGTAATACAAAGATATAGTAATGCATAAAGAGTCATTCACATGAGCATAACACCAAAAACACACATATGAGTGGGAAACTCTCAAGTGGAAGAAAACCCACTAATTTTTTTAAATGGAATACAATAATATAATTCAAAAAAATCAAATTTAGTGAATCACCAACTTCACATGGATCACCAAACCCAACTAGATAAGCACCAACCCAACTAGGCTTTAACAAGCACCCACTTGCAAGGAGGTACCAACCCCCTGAATGACTTAGCACCAAATCAACCATTTGATTTATTTGATCACCTTTATATCGCCTTGTTTCTCAACCAATTTATTATGACCACCTCTTCGTCTCTTCACACTCTTATCCTTCTCAAACTACCTTCTAGGCCTCTTCACTTAATTATCCCTCTTCTTGACTTGAGTAGGTCATCTGACCTTGATTTTCATATACAATAACCCTGTTATATATTCATGATAGTTTTTATTCACCCTTTTGATGGTCTATAATACATCCTTCAACTTCTCAAAGTACTATTTTCTTCATTTCAACTCACTCATTCTCTAACTAGTCAATTAGGCCTATTAGGCCTTGTTCTTATACTAGGTTCTTGATCATACACCTCTTGGTCAGCTATACACACTTTCACAATTAGGTTTTCCATAAAATAGGTCTTAGGAAATGACAAAAATAATAATAAAACATTAAAATCTATTAGTAATATCATATAAGATGAAAACATCTTCTAGCCCTTAAAGAGACCTAATTCAATTAGGCATTCATTAGCACACATTACCCTTTGACCTCCTTGGAACACTTTTCGATTATAAACATGAAAGTAACACTTCATATGCCACTCCAATAGACCTCTACTTCTAGGCACCTAAAATTGGCCACAAATGGCCTTCGACTAGACTTCAGATTGATTCCTACCAACCATTGCAAATTAAGCCTAGGAGTTACTAAATGTCCTAAATTTGCTTTTGTGTTATTCATCAAAGCTCAAAATCACATTGAGACATCTTTAATTGGGGTATCTTATTTTTAAAAATAATAACCTCTCATGGATTCATCTTTAATCATCTTGTAGCATCACAATAATCAATTTGGCCTATGGACCTATTAAGTGGGGCACGTGAACTTAAATCAAATCTTGAAAATGCTAAAAGCCTAATCAAAATTAATTAATAAGATAAACCAAATTAAGAGCCTAGTTGAATTATCCATGTGAAATTAATGAATAACTAAAAATGTAAATTCAAAATTATGAAATATCCTAGTTTTCATGATTACCTTTGCAAGTTGTCGAGCCTTTTGGAAAATATCCAAAAATGAGACCCATATCTATTCATTGCATATCATTATTACTTGACAACTATTAACTCTACTAGGGTTATGTTGACTCAAATAGGTTAGGGTTTAACTCATTCCAAGCCTTAACTCTAACTTTACCCACCTTGGATTGTGGTTAGATCCATTTGTTATAAACATAAGCCATTGCCCATTGAATTTATAAGCTTGGAAATTGTATAGTTATAATGTAGGTTTTGTTGTATGAGATTCATATCAATAAAGTTATAATGCCAAAAATATTGAGCCAAGCCATACCAAGCCAACACAAGCCAATGGTGGCAAGGAGATAAAGAGACACACAAACTCTATTGCCAAAAAATCTTTAAGCATAAACTAAACAAGCCATTCAACAAAGAATTTGGATATCTCAAGGAAGGTAAGAGATTATGTGTCTTTTCATTTTAGTTGTGGTTTTAATTTGGTTTTGTTCATTAAGCTCCCCCTATGATCTAGGCTAGAGATGTTAGCATGTTAGTGTGTTTATTTCATTGTTAAGACTAACACAAGACTAACCTCCTCTCTATGTCAAAATCCTTGATCACAAAAGACATGCCAAATGGGAACTAAAACATCTCACATAACAAGGAGACCAAAGTGCTGCTCTTCATTTTTTAAATGAATGCTTGATCATATTAAAAATTTGAGTTTTTTCTTTGATTTTCCATATTATATTTTTAATATTACCTAGATTTACATAGAGACTCACATTGGTTCTACATAATCGACATCAGTTTTGCCTAATCAGCATCAGTTCTATCTAATTGACATTGGTTCCCTATATAGGGTAGAACATAGAGAGAAACTTGGATTGTGATCTTACTTGATAGTTGGAGGTTGATTTTATTGCTTTTAATTAACTTGTATGCTCTTTGTCTCATCATTTTATTATAGGTTTTATAGAGATATTATAATATTTTGGGTTGACTAATGTCTTTTGACAAAAAAAATTTCCCTTCAAGTTCATAGGTAACTGACATTGGTTTGTTCAAACCAATATCGATTCTCTATGAAACTGACTAGCATTAGTTGCCTTATAATTGGCATTGGTCACTGTTGACCAACATTAGAATCTATGTAATAAAAATAGAGAAACTTGAGATCAAGTTTTCAAATCTTTCTTGTTTTATTGATAGTTGCACTTCAAATCATAAGGAAACCCTATAGAAACTACAAGTCATGCATGGAAAAGTGGTAAATTTGAACACGCTCAAGTCTTGAAAATTTACCTTTGGTGCTTAAAAACGAATTTAGATAGTTTTTAATTAGTTTTATTTATGAAAGTTTTTAAATTTTACAACTAAGACCAAGGGGACCAAGAAAATTTCATAAACACTTTCATTTGATGCATTAAATTAAAAAATTGTATGTTTTATGGTAGATCATTTTATACTTGTTTGTTTCTCACAAAATGAATAAATCATGTATGCTTTCCCCCCATCCCCTTTAGGGAACTAAGGTGACCAAAAACACTTATTATTTTTAACTTGTGACTTTCTCCAAGGTGTGAAAAGAACATTGTTAAGGCTTTGCCTAAAACCCATATAGTTTGGGTGATCTAAACACAACCTATAAAGTATTTTCATTTGGTAATTTATTTTATGAAACTTGGCTTGTGATAAGGAGTTTTTAGCCTCCTCGTAAGTTCTTTAGGGAAGCTTTGACCTACAATTTCATCTCCTGACATTGTTTCAACCTTGCTCCATAGTGGGGTATATACATTAGGGCACCTATATTGCAATTATTAGGGGTTAAGCAGTTAACCTCTTCAATTGTAAGGAAAACCCAAGTTAGGCTAGTTAACCAAGGGTTACACTAAGAAGTACATAGATAAAATCACTATGGAAAGGAATAAACACTTGCATAGTAATATAATATATATTAACTCAATTAACATGAGGTATCTCTAGTGTTAATCATATTTGGGACCATCTAGATGATAAAAAATTTAAGTTTTAGAACAACCCCACTTGTTGCAGACATGTTGTTGATGTATGGAAAGTAACTCAAAGTTCCACGTCACCATACAATCTCTTGGGAAAAGGGGGGTGTAAAAACCCTAGTACTTCATGCACTTTTATTTTTGGATTAACACTTAAAATCCCCCAAGAGCATGTATATAGACATAATTCAGTGATATGATGCAACCTTGCCAGTTTTAGCACTTTAGATGTTATACTTAGTTATATTTTGTCATTATTACTTGCTTGATCTTTGAGTATAAAAACCTTTTGTTTATTTGTGACACATTAGAATGAGTTTTGTGTCCACATCACTCCATTATCTTAGGAGGCATTATGCCATCCATTTGAAACCATACTTTTGCCTTAAAATTTTTGTCAAAAATGTTGTGTGTGTGTCACTTGGTTGAAATGGGTAATGTTATGCTACCCAAATCATTTCAAGTTTTGTGCTTTGGAGTCTTGAAACAAACCATCAATCATACCTTTAGATCATGATAATTCCATTACAATTCTCAATTCATTTCATAGACTTGTTTTGTGTCCAACTTTCTAATTTTGAAACCAAACAATGTGTACTTCTAGATATTTATCTAGTACCATTATGCCATTCACCTTTGTCTAGCTTGTTTTATCAAGAAAGCCTAGTTTTCTTAAGTTGAATTTTTTATTAACATTGACAAGTTAAAATCTAAACATTGATTGATTTCTATTTATTCCTTGTGTACTTTTGGATTAGACATCAATATTTCTCTTTTGGGTTGTGTAACTTAGGTTAAATCTTTACCCAAATTTGAAAACTATTATTTGTGCCTTTATTTGGGAGAAAATAGTCTATTTCCAAGTGCCTTTTATTTCATTCCTCATACCAATTTGACTAAGTTTATGTCTAGAGTCAATAACCTATATTATGTTAAAGTGTTTTAGATTTTTTAGATTGAAAATCTCACCTTGTTTTTAAGTCTAGCTTTTGACACTGTGTTTGGCCAAAAAACCTAGCATATGCCTTTATTTGAGCCTAGATTTTGATGCTACATTTGGAAAAAACACCTAGCAATCTCTATTTTCATATATTAGAACTATTTTAAAAACTTTGAACCTAGAGTTTGGAATTCTACTTTTAGTTCATCCACTTGACCTTTTTGTGTGAGACATTTATTGTTAGACATTTGACATTAGGTTATTTTCTACCAATTTTTTGTATAGACATTTTTGCAAATAAAACTCTATCCCTTTGACCAAGTTAGATTGATTTCAAACTATTTGTCTTTTTAGACATTGTTTTCAAGAGTTTGTAGAACTCTAATCCCTTATTATCATGAAACATTCACCATTGATTCAAGCATGTCTCACTATACTCATAATGGCATCATATACAATACATCGTATAGTAATGTGGTCATGTAAGAAGAATTTATTCTAGACCCCTATAGATATGATGTCATTTATGAGATGAATCCTTATCTACCTTATAACACTTTAATGGGGGAATAAATACAAGATCCTTTGTCCCACTATTTGGTCAACAAACCTCTATACTCAGATCAAGACCAAGAATAAATGGCAAAATACCTAGCTAGCATACCTTTAGTTGTAGAACATATCCAAAGGTAACCATATTACGTTATAATTCCTTCAACATATGATCCTTACTTATTTGATCATCACTTTTTTACAAATAAGGATGAATTCTTAATCAAATCTATAGAGGCAGGGGCTAAGTTTCTAGAAGACTCCCCCAACAAAAAATTAGCCAACTCTAGTAAGAGGGCCTCAAAACATGCCTTATAATCAAAACATTAAATAGGATTCTTCTATCAATCCTCAAGATCTAGTACCATTGTCATATCAAGACCCTCATATGGTTGTCACAAGAATAGGCCTCATGGAGGAACAATTTACATAGATGTAGACAACATACCAAACCTATCTAAACTTAGCATGCAACTTCAACATGACCATGTCAAATACTCCTCTTATTGAGTTGGCTCCTTAAATTAGAGTCACAATCAAATTGATAGGTCAATAAAATTAGGTTATAGACCCATTCATATGAATCACTTTAGTTAGATACTTTTTCAATTCCCCAACTATCATATACGTATCTTTTGCCTCTATGTAGAATAATGAGCCAAATATAGTGGACAACATGCAAGTGATGTATAATCTAGACCAAAGTGGTGTTAATTCATAAACAACTAGTCCACAACAAAACATGCCTTTATTTAACACTAGGATTGGTTTGAAAATTTAGGGGGAAGTAAAATATACCTTCCAACTATAAATAAATACCTCTTATGATCCATGAATTTGACTCAAGAGAGGATGGTCAATAAACACACTAATAGCATAACATCTCTAGGCCTAGACACTAGGGAGAGCTTAGTTAACAAAATCAAATGATAAACACAACTAAAAATCAAGGAATAAAAAACAATAATTCCTTCACCATCCTTGAATGCTCCAAATGCCTTTGTAGTAGTGGCTTGATCGATTTTATGCTCATGAAGTCCTTGGCAATGGAAGCTTGGCTACCTCTATCTCTCCTTGGCACTTTTGGCTTGTGTTTTGGCTTAGCTTGGAATCAATTTGGCATGGTAACACTAATTTATTGATCATTTTGGAACCAATTTGGCATTATAAATTTTCATCAAAAAATCTTAGAAATGATGTTGTGAGGCCTCCTATTTATAGATTTTTGGATTTGATCAGAATCAACCTCAACCATCCATCTCAAGATTGAAATGTGTGGTTGAGGATTAATTTAATTTTTGGAATTAAGTTTTTAATTATCCTCATCATGACATTGGAAGAAGGGGTAATTAAGATGCATAGAGGGCATCATAGAAGGCATTTATGAGGCATGGGAAGCATGAATCCTGATATTTGTGGTATTTATGGCCTAGGGATGTCTTCCTAAGAAATGAGGTCACTTAATAATGTAGATATTCAATATTAATTTATAAAAACAAGTATTCAACAAGCTTCCATGGAATTCTTAATTAGGCCTTGTTTTGGGTTAATTAGCTCTTAAACATGATTAAGCACTTTGTGCACAAACTACTCAAATTGATCAAAATGCCTTATTTTGGTCAAAAATCTGACTAGATTAGAATTGGAAGTCCATGTTAGATGCGTTACACCCATATTCCATTCAGGATGTTACCAACAACAAATAACAAGGGCACATGTCTTATGTAAAATATTTGATAGGGAAGAGCAATCCAGAGCACCCAGGTGCAAATTTGGCATTTTGACTTGAAATGAACTAATCAAAGTTAGCTAGCCCATAAATTGCATTACCCCATTTAGGGATACCTTGGCCAAAATAAACACTTGAATATGTTAGTTTCACATCATTTATCATGTGTTAGTGTTTTTAGGCCAAATTATGCATTTTAGGTGTAAATTAGCCAAAAGCCTGGTTGGAGGTCATTGGTGGCCAGATTTGGGTATCTACAGTTTGCCCCAATTTGGGAATGTGTTGTAAGCTATAAGAATAGTAATGTATTCTCAAAGAATGAAAAGGTCTTGTATGCCTAAAAATGCAACTATGATAAACAAACTATATGATACCCCCTCAAGGGAATGGCTGGCATAAGAAGGTCAACAAATGGTCCCTCAAAAAGAAAGAAGCAAAATGAGGGGACCAAAGAAAGGAAAGATCATGGGGTGAAAACACAATGATATTGAAAAATTAGTCAAAATAATTGAGAATACATGTGGGATGGTACACAATGGTTTTCCCAAAGGTAGTTATAAACATTGTACCCCAATAGTGGTAACATTATATGATAACACAATGATTTGCCCAAAGGTAGTTATAATCATCGAGAAGATGGAGCTACCCCAGTTAGGATAGACAAACAAGATAACATGCCCCTGTATAGGAAAAAAAGTAAAGTGGTAAGAACACAATGATTTTCCCAAAGTTGGTTATAATCATTGACAAATGCAGGTGGGATGGTGTGCAATGATTTGCCCATAGGTAGTTATAATCATTGGACCCCAATTATGTAAAACATGATAAAAATGGATGAGGATGATGACAAATTAACACAGAGGGTAATGATGAATTGGAACAACCTACTATTATGGAGATGCTCGTCTAGACTAATAAAGGTTAAAAAAATTTCATGGTTAATTACTCTATTTGAGGTATGATTGGGGTGAAATCAAGATGTCAGTGCTGAAGAGATGTTACCATTGCTAAATAGACTTATTGAAGCCGAGGTTTTTTGTAGCATGTGATGGTAGGCTTCATGATAGAACACCATAAAGACTTGGCCAAAATATGCATGAGGATTGACTCTCGTAATCCAATATTTAGTATAAAATAATGCACCAATGATAGAAACCATGATGACAAGGTAAACATATGAATATGGATAGATTCAAGTGTAAGTGTGGATAAGGAATCACCCAATGAACACACATAAATTGAATTAAGGCAATAGTGTTAAAAGCAAATAAACAAATAGACAAACAAATAAATAATGTAATAAAAATCCTACGAACATTGCCCCTAGAAAATAGGCAACAACTTAACAAACAAACAAAATAGGGGAATAGAAGAAAAGAAAGGGGGTGGCTGAGCTATCTCCATATGCACTAGGCAAGTGGACGCTACCTACATAGTTCTATGGATGTAATATCTAATAAAAAACTTCAAGCTAAATGTAGTTCTCTAATGGAATGGGAAGAATGTGATAATTGAGGGAAAAAATAGAATGAATGTGAAAGAATAATATGAATGGTCATGAAAAATGGTAAGTTCATGAGAGAAAAAGGACAAAAAGGATGGGGAAACTAAATAACAAGTGATTTGCTTGTAACTTAGTAAGGGTTCCCAGAATCTTTAAGGCAAATAAGTGGTCAATATTTTTGTTCTTTTCTAATGATTTTTTGAAATGTTTTTGAAGTATCTCAATTCGATCAAGAATGATGAGACACTAAATGGTAAGAGTTTTGCTTAGGTTGATCACAAAATTGTGAGAACATGGCTTAGGTTGTTCATAAAATAGTGAGAGCATGGCTTAGGGTGCTCATAAAATGGTGAGAGCATATGGAAAGGGTGACTGAGCTAACCTCAACAAGTATTGAGAGCTTCCTACATAGTCCTAGATTAGGACCTCAAGTCACTGTAGTTCCACCCTTTCAGTGGAAGAATTTGACTAGTGCAGTAGTCAATTCAAACAAAATAGGCACAGTTGGTAAAAAGGCACAACATAGCATAAGAAGTGGCAAGTTGGTACATTAAGGCTTAATGGTGCCCCTAGTTTTCCCATAGGTAGTTATAACTAGGGCACAATGGCATATATCAATGGTACTAATTTTACCAAAAGTGGTTATAATTAGTAGCAAGACTGGTGGTAAGAAAGGAATAACAAATGAAGGATGCAACTGCTAGAACTTTGGTCACACTATCCCAAAATATCATCCCTATCTAAATTACTTGAACTAAATGATGAATTGATTAGATACCTTAATGCTAAAAATATTTAATGAAAGGAAAAAAACCAAGGTCAAATGGGCTAAGTTTTTAGAACACATAGGGTCGATAGGTCAGAAGCAGAAAGTGGTCATGGTGAAGAGAATGGATAAGGATGGTATTGACGTAAAAAAGAATAGTGATAAAATGGCATAACTAAAATGGTCCTTATAGATAATACACCTTAGTATTCAAGCATAGTACCACTTGAGATGAATAGTATTCATCAACTCTAAATTTGCATTGCCATCTGGTGTGGCAAGCTTGTATCACCCTGATCCATAATCTATAGTGATGATGAAAGGCCCTATCTAGTTTGGTTTGAATTTCCCTTTATGCTTCTTCTCAGTTGTGGTATTCTTTTGGTATTATTTAAGAACAAGATCACCAAGTTCAAATGTTCTATACTTAACATGCTGATTATAGTGGATTTTGAGTCAATTTTGATATGCTTGAAGATTTATTAAGCGTGTGTTTTTCATCAAGTAGATATAGCTCTTGTAGGTGAGATACTCGATAGTCATGATCATCTTGAACATGTTTGAAAGAGATGCATAGTGAAGGAAACTTGACCTCAATGGGAAGGATGGCTTCAATACCATAAACAAGTGAGTATGGAGTGGCTCTTATAGGGGTATGATGATTGGTATGATATGCCCAAAGGGTAAGGAATATTTAGAGGTGACAGTCATGATCAACATCATTGAAAATATTTTTGAGAATGTTGACAATGGTTTTGTTAGATGCCTTAGCTTGGCCATTACCTTGAGGGTAATATATTGTAAAAAAATATTGTGTGATGTTGTATTTAGTACATAGTTGGTCTATATCTTTGTTCTTGAATGATCCTCCATTATCAAATATAATGTTAGATGGGATACCATAGCAGCAAATGAGATGGTTGAAGATGAATTTAGAAATTTGATTTCTAGCCATGTAAGTGAGGGGTATAACTTCAACCCACTTAGTGAAATACTTGATGGTAGTAAGGATATGTTTATGGCTGTCAAATGAAGTGGGGTTAATATTTCTAATAAGGTCAAGTCCCCATGTAAAAAATGGCCATGGTATCAACATCAGTTTCAAAGTTTTTTTGGGGGCATAAATCAAATTAGCATGCCATTGACATTTGTCACACTTCTTTACATATGTAGTTGCATCTAAGTCCATTATGGGCCAATAATAAATCATATGCAAAATATTTTTGGATAGGATTTCCCTGCTAGAATGGGATCCACATAATCCTTCATGAACTTCTCTTAATGCTAGCATAGACTCTAATGAAGTTAAACAAGGAAGTAGAGTTCCATCAAAACTACAATGATAAAGGGTGGATCAGAGCAGAGCATAACGAGTGGAATGATGAAATGAAGGATTTGGTTTATTTTTGAGATAGGTTAGGTGGCATAAATTGGTCATGGAGGAAGTTGTAAAGGTTTGAGTACTAGATAGAATTAGGACCAAAAATATTATAAATCATGGTAATGGTTGAAGGTTCATGAGCTGGTGCCGACAAATTCTTGATGAGAAATTGATACTCTTTAGATTTATCTATTTGTTGAATCAAAGAGCCAATAGTAGCCATGGTATCTATAGTTCTGTTACTAACCCTTGGTATGTGATCAAACTGAATATTGGCAATTTATCACTTAAGAGTGTCAACCATGAATTTATATAGAACTAGATTGTCATCTTTGGTCTAAAAATGATCTGTGACCTGATTGATGATTAATTGAGAATCACCATAAACTTGAAGATGAGTTATATTCAAATACATTACTTTTTGAAGTCCTAAAAGTTTTTCATACTTAACCATGTTTTTTGTATAAGGAAAGCTAATTTTGAATAATTTAGGGATTAAATCCCCCTATGGTGTAATAAATAGTAGGCCTACCCCTGATCCATGTGTAGTGAATGAACAATCAAAATACAATTTCCAGGGCTACTCTTCAAGGGTTGTGTCAATGATGGTCATGATGGATTCATCAAGAAATTTAAATGTGAGTGGTTGTGTGTCTATGAGAGATGCTTCAACAAGTTGATCTGTAAGAACTTATCCCTTGATTACCTTTTGATTGACATACTCTATGTCAAACTCACTGAGAAGCATGACCCATTTAGCCATTCTACCTTTCAAAGTTGTTTTAGATAGTAGATACTTGAATATATCTACTTTTGAAATGACCATGGTCTTATTTTTCAACATGTAATGGCACAATTTTTGAGCTATGAAAACCATGGTTAAATAAGCTTTTTCAATAGGTGCATAGTTATGTTCATATGTAACTAGGGTATAGTTCAAGTAGTACACACTATGCTCCTTTTCATTATCATCATGTTGAGCCAAGAGTGCCCCTAGAGCATTGTCAGTAGCTGATAGGTATAACAAAAATGGCTTTTCTAGCATAGGAGGTAATAAAACTAGCAAATTGACAAGATAGTCTTTGAGTTGTTGAAAAATTGTTTGGCAGTGATCATCCTAGTGAAACACAACTCCCTTCTTCAAAAGGTGTGTAAATAGATGGCACTTATCTGCTAGCTAAGAGATGAAGCATCAAATGGATTGGATCTTACCCTACAAACTACAAAGTTGCTCTAAATTGGTTGGTGGTCACATCTTGGTTATTGCATGGACTTTACTTGGATTGACTTCAATACCTCTACAAGACATGATGAAGCCAAGTAATTTGCCTAAAGTTATACCAAACACACATTTATATGGATTTAGTCTAACTTTGTACTCTTATAATCTTATAAATATCTTATGTAGCACTACTAGATGGTCATCCCTAGTTTTGGATTTTCCTAATATGTCATCAACATAGTCCTCAACAATATCAGGCATCATATCATGAAATATGATAGTCATTTCCATTTTATATGTAGCTCCAGCATTCTTAAGGCCAAATTGCATTACTTGATAACAAAATATTCCCCATGGAATGGTGAACATTGTTTTATGTTAGTCTTCTAGTGATATACTGATCTGGTTATATTTGAAAAAGCCATCCATGAGTGAAAATGTTTCAAACCTATCATGGAGTCGATGATCATGTCAATATTAGGCAAGGGAAAATTATCTTTAGGGAAAGCTTTTTTGATGTCTGAAAAATCAATATAAATTTTGATCCCTTCACACTTTTTGCTAATAGGTACCACATTAGAAATCCATTTAGAGTAGTCAGTGGATCGGATACATCCTGATTCTAAGAGTTTTTCCAACTCTTTCTCTACCAATACAACAATGTAAGGATGCATCTTATTTAGATTTTGTTTTAATGGTTTGGCATCAGGACTAACCACAAGGTGGTGTAAAACCAAGGTAGGATCTAAACCTAGCATGTTAGAATAGCCCCATGCAAAAATATCCATAAACTCTCTCAACAAAATTGCAAAGATGTCACATTCCTCCTCAATGAAGAATGCACCTAATTTGATCCATTTTAGGTTTGATGAAGTCCCAAAATTTACCTCTATTGTGTGTTTAACTAGAAGGGTTGAACCATCTTCTAAGATAGTAGGCAAGGAATTGAACTATTGAATTATGTCAGGATCTTCCATTAGGAATTGCTCTTTAATTTCTCATAGGCATGATGAATATGAGTCTCCTAATGGAATATTTGGCCATGTGATAAAAATAGTTAGAAATTCTTGGAGAATTTGATCAAATACTTGTTTTTTCTCAAAATTAAACTTAGATCCATAGGCAATTTCATCATTGGTGGTCTCCTTGTCTAAATTTGAAGAAGAATGAACACCCCCATCTAATAACACCTGAGATAGGTTTTCACCACTAAACTAGCCTTTATCTTTACTTTTGCCCTAGTTAGAAAGCACCTCAAAGAGGTTTTCACTTTGGGACCTCAATGCTTTACTTATTTATTTTTGGCTCAAGGGCATTCACTCGCTCTCTAAAATAGGCTATAGGATCTAGTGTGATTGAGAAACTTGATTTGTGATCTCCCAACGGAACATTGTTTATAAGGCCTAACAAATCATATAATGCCTCATCAATCTGAAACTCATCAATCAGTAGACTAGATTCTTTTTGGTCCCAATCTATCAGTTGGGGATAATATAATGGAAATGGATTGTGATGAATAGCTTGGGTAAGGGTATAAATGGCATTATTATCAAATAAGTTAGTTTAGCTAGGTCATCAAAGATGAGGCTATGATCAGCTCTACTTTGCTATCGACATCATCATCACTAGTCGCTGGTGATGGAGTTTGAATAAGATATGTGGGGTCACCCCCAAGTGGTTTAAATCCAAGTCTATAATGTCTTTCATACTTAGTCATGGAAATTGGCTTGATGGTTCCTTGTTAAATCAATCTAAGGCCTCTTCATTCATACTTGTGACACTCCATGATCCTATTGGGAATAGGACACTTTGTACTTTTATAACAATCAACCTGGTTGTCATTATATAACCATGTTTCATTTCCTTTAAGAGGGTTAGGTTCTAGGCCAGATGTTAGTAAAAATGTGACAGGTTTCTTATCTTTGTTCTTTTGTTGCCAATACATATGTGGGATGACTTTAGGTCACCCAAACATTTTTGAATTTTGAGGAATATTGGAAATATAAAATGTATCATGAGTCACATACTCTTTCGATCCATTATCTAAAATAGTGAAATGATTTGAAGCTTCAGGAGGTGGCACGTGGGAAAGGGAATCCAAGGTATTAGGTCCTATGCAATTATCTAGTGAAGGATCAATAAGTATAGATTTTCCTTTATCCTACTTAGAACTTGAATTCATACCATACTGATAATTATAGGTTTGAAATTTGGCCTCAAGATGCTTACAGTGTTCATATGGGTGTAAATCTTCTAGAATATTCACTTCCATCCCTAAGTGGGAAAACTTGATACACTAGTGCAACATTGCTAGGATCACATGAATCTCATGTAACTAAGACCTAACTAAAAGTATGTTGTATGATAACTCAAGATCTAACACATGGAAAAGTGTATCATAGGTCAAAGGCCCAATGATAACTGGTAAAATAATGGTGTCCTATGACTCTCTTGATTATCATAGGCTTGGATAGTTATTATTTTTGGTTGGAGATCTACCATTGTGTAACCAAGAAGCTTAATGAGATTTAGAGACACTATGTTGAGGTCAGATCCATTGTTGATAAAGAGATGTTTCAATTTATGCCATCTGATACAAACTTCTATGTATAATGGGTTATTATGGAGCGGGCCAAGAGAAGACATTCACTTTGGTTGAATGGGACTCATTGGGTTGGAGCTAGGTGTTTAACCAAAGCTTGAAATTTATCAAGGGATATGTCACTAGAAATAGTGTATTGGGTCAAAAACTCATTCAAGATATATTTTTTGGATTATTGACATCCACAGCAAATCTAAAATAGAAATTTGCGCTGGTGTCTTTTATAATTGTTCCACAATATTAAACTTCTAGTCTTGGTCAGTAGTGAATGGTTTATTTTGAGGTTAAATGGTTGGTTGGATGACAGGAAAGTGGCAAATGGTTGTGGGCCTAGGATAGTAATATTTGACCTTTGAGTTGTGATTTCACAATTAGAATTAATACTAGACCATTATTGGTAACCAATGTTGGAAATGGTGTGGGACCAGACCAGACAAGTCTCAATTATTGATGCACTTGCATGTGGTCACATGGCAAGAATGAGTTATTGCTATAAGATCCAAAAGGGGAAGTCCTAGTTTGCTAGTTTGCCTATATGCACTCCTAGGTTAAAGAAGGATTATCCATATGATTTGGATAAATGTTGTTATTTAGAAATTGTCTAGACTAGTTAGTGTTTGGTCTAGGATTAATGGAGATGGTATTAATGCTACCCCCTGTAATATGAGCTACAACCCTGTTGTAGTCATACGCAATTACATGGTAAGTTTTTTGTTTGTTACCATTTTGACCTTACTTTTGTCTATTATTCTATTATTGTGGGTTCTGTTATTGATTTTGTTGATTCTACTAGTTTGGCCTTTAATTTTGTTGTTTCACTGGTTGTTGTTGTTATTGCTAATTATTTTGCTATTATTGATTATTATGTCAGGGAAAGGGGTTTTGATAGATCCCAAAAGTTTGATTATAAGTAGAAGCACCATTATCCAACTTTATCTCCCCATTCTCCAACATATTCTCAATGAAATGCTTGATCTAGACACATCTTCATAGATTATGCCCATTGACCCAATGATAGTCACAAAATTCATTTTCATGGTACCAATCAAGATAGGGAATGCCTTGTAGATAATTATTTAGTATGGACCAACTAATCAAATTATTAGAAACAAGATTATGAAATATAGACTCAATAGGTTTTCCCAGGTCACTAAAGACATGACGTGCATGCACGGTTCTTCTAAGAGAAGGGGTTTGTAATGGTAACAACTGTTGTACTTATTATGCAAGTTTTGGTTATTATTCTTAAAGCATTGGTTGGAGAGGTTATTGGGTAGGATTAATTTTAAAAGGTGGTAAAAATTATGTATTCATAGTTTGTACATGATGGGATTCAATTACTCTATTTCCCACAACATTTCTATTGCAGTTGAATTGCTTCGGTCTTTCATGGTTATTGGCCTATGCTAGTTGTGATGCTTGTACTTGGATGGGATGTTGGTCATTTTCTTGATTGGTATCTTGATTTTAAATAGTTGAATTAAGCTTGATGACTCCTTTATTGATGAACACCCACTCGATAAATAAACCTTTATCAATGATCTTCTTAAACGTATGTACACATTACAATTCCAGATGATATGCTATGTCACTGTGCAATTTTTTTGGTAAACATAGTGGCTAATTATTTATCTGGTAAACTATGGGTGAAATGGATTACAAGGGATATATATCATTGTAAATAACTTTCAAAACTCTCCCCAGTTTTTTGTTTTGCTTTTGTCAGGTCCACTAATGAAATCTCATGCTCCAGATTATAGGAAAAGTGTTGCACAAATTTATCAAAAAGATCATTAAATTCCATTACTAAATTCTTGGGAAACTTCAAAAATCACTCCAAGGCTTATCCATCTAAGCTCCTTAGAAAAAACAACAAAAGGTATATGTCTCTATATGCCACTGGTTGACATGCAACAAATAATTCGGTCAAATGAGCCTTAGGGTCACCTTTCCCTTTGTATTTTTTGAATTTTAGTGGTTCATATCTTGGAGGAAATGGTATCTACACATAATCCATGTTGAATGGATAGGAACAGACATCATCCAATTTGAGATTTTTAGTTTATTTACCAAATTGAATTGTAGCAATTACATCCTTAATCTATTACAATTCTTGGGATAGGTAACTAGATGGAATATTGGTTTGAGGGAGAATTTGAGTTTGGATAGATGGTTGGGAGGTCACAAGTGGAACATTTTTACCAAGGTATGATGGAGATACTATAGAGTAATTTCTTACTCTACATTGTATTCAATTATTTTTTATTTGAGCACTGCAATTTTGGTTCCTGCGCACTTTGAGCAAAGCTGCAGAGTTTTGGAGCAGAGGACGGGTTCATTTTTGCCTAAGTGTCAAAGTGGAGTGGAAGCTGCCAAGTGTCATCTTCAGAACACAGTCCCTTTTTGCCTCTCTTATTTTGTTCATTTCAATTTTGGCCTAAGTATTGGATTCAAGTGAAAGTGACCACATGTTGGCCTCTAAGAAATGAAGATGGATAGCTGGCAACTTCTGAGGATCTCATTGTAGCTTTTTGGAGAACCACAGAACACACCATGTATCAGCATCTGTGTATCATAAGAGACACCCATGTTTTCTATTTTGACAAAGACTTCCAATGAGCTAACCAATAGAGAGAGTGGAAAGTGCCAGGTGGAAGTTGCAGAGGCCCTGAATTACCTTTTTGAAGAAGCAGCAGAAGCCACCACGTGTCGACTACCAAGAGCCTTTGTTTCAATGCCTGGGTCCAATGCTTTCCATTCAACACATAAAGGTGTCATTCATTTTTTTAAGTATCAAAGTGTAGTGGAGGCTACCAAGTGTCACCTTCTAGGTCCCTCTCTACTCCATCCCCAAAGAAAGTGGAAGGCACCACATACCCCCGACAGGAAAAGTGGAAGATGCCACATATCTTCCTAGGAGCAGTAGAGCTCACCACGTATCAACTTCCAAGAGATCAAATTTGAGCCTAATCATTAAACAAAGATTATGGTGGGTCCTAGATGATATTTCAAAGTACCGATGAAGCGCCAAGTGTCAACAAATGAAGCCTGCCATGTGCACCCATACTTTCTTAAGGGTTGTCAAGACAAAGAATGCACTGAGTTTTGTTTCAATAAAGCTGCAAAGTATAGAGGAAGTGGGCGGTGACAAGTGTCAAAGGTGGGGCATTCCTCAATAAATATAAAGAAAGTGGAAGTGGCTAGGTGTCATCCTCTAACACCTTCTTGATCAAAAGGGGAGGATTTTCATGGATTGAATAAGTGTCCTCTTTTGTCTTAACAGAATAGAGTGCCCGTCTACCTGTTACAACAAAATGGAAGGAAATTCGGTGGGAGTTACTCCAGGTAGATAGAACAATGCACCAGGTAGATTTTTGGGGCTCTCAAGCATTGAAATCACCATATGTTTTTCCCCTAGAAGCAGAGGTAGAAGAGACAGTTGAGCGGCCAAAACAGGGATGAAACAAAGAATTTTAGGTGCAAAGAGAGATACTAGACACAGATCACCATGCCGTAGTCAGGCCAATTCCTGATTTGACTAGAATGTATCCAAGGCATTGAATGCACCATTAGTTTTGTCCATTGCGAGTAAAGGATGGAGTGGAATTGCGTGGGAAAGGAAGTAACACCAAGATGTATCTGAAGCTATATAAGCAGAATTGTAAAATCTAAAAAAAAGGGGGGAATTCTATAGTTTTAGACTTTTCAGAGTTTTGACCAATAATATCATTTGCTTTTGTTCCATTTTCCTGAGTTGAAAAGTTTATATGATTGTGTGTGTTTCTACATCTTTTATATGACTGGAAGATTCAATAAGAAAATTGAATACTATGCCCTTGTTGATGTTATCTATGTCAATTACAAAGTAGTTTATGATGTAGATTTTCTAGTGTTGTGATTGGAAATGTTATTTACTTTTGTCTCATTTTTTGGAGTCCAAAGTTATACATAACTGTGCATGACTTCTGTGCCTCTTATGTGATTGGAGGATTCTATTAAGAAGATAAAACACTATGCCTTTGTTGACAATTCTTGTATCTCAGCAAAAGACTCCCCTATTGTGAGCCTCTGTTTCTGTTATACCAGTCTTTTTCATTGATCATGCACTTGTATGCTCTTAAATGTAATAGAATCCTATAATAGTCACTATGTGCTCAGGTTAGGATTAGGATTACGCTCAGGTGCATCACCATAGTTAGGTTTTAATTCTTGCATTTTGCATTTCTGTTTAGTCTCCTATCCCTTTTCCCCAATACCTATAAAATAGAAAAGACCAAATTCTTTAAAACTTGGAGGTTGTTTTAGGCCGCATCATCCCACAGCTTGAAACTTCCCATTGTTGATTGGCTAGGATCTAGCACAATTTTATGCCATCAACAGTTTCTGGCATGCCTGGTGGGATAGATCTCTAAGGGAGTTGAAGAAATTTTGGTGTATTCTTTAGCTAATTAGCCTTTGGAGGTTTTCATCAACACCAACAATGACTCCGAGTCATCAACTGATCAAGTAGTATCATCAAGAAATCCCTTTTGGTATGTATAACTCTGTTACTCATAGCTATGAGTCCTATTCTCCTTATATATTTAATCAAGATCAAGTTCCTCCTGAAACATCTCCAAGTAATGAGGATGCACATGGCCATGAGCTATACCAATTTTATGCCCAGTCTAATCTCATTTTGACCTTCAAGAAAGCATTGCTGGGATTTAAAAAATTTGTGTTAGAGCTTGAAAACAAAAGGGAATATGGATAAGAAATTCCTTGTCATGTCATCTATCAAGTGAGGGAAGCAATATACCTGATCAAAAGTGAGTGGGATCCCATTGAAAGGGCAAATTGGCAAGAACTTACATATGAAATGCTAGATGTGTGTTGATTGATTGCATTTCTAGAAGAAAGGCTAAGCATTCATGAGAACCAGCCTTACCAAGTCTACCAAACTTCATATCCACCACCACAAATCCCATATCAAACATATGCCACCCCTATTCATGAGCAAGGTCAGACTTGTCAAGATCATTTCCCCAATAATATAGAGTCTATGATAGCAGCAAGTCAAGAGGACCCCAAACTCTCATTTTCCCCTCAGGTCCCTTCCACCCTTACTCAAGAAGTTTCTTGTTTTCCATCACAGCCTTCTTCTTCATCCCCTTTCGAAGAAGAATATATTTTGAAGGAAGAAATTGAGTATGCAGAAGAATATGCTCAATTCATGGCTAGTCAAGAGGATTCCATAATAATAGATGAGGAGGAAATCACCATAGATTCCCCTTTTGATAAGAAAGAGGATAAGCCGCAAGCTTTTTCCTTCACTTTAGATGAGGAGGAGATCATTTTTGACTTCTTTCTCACCTTGCAAGAGGATATAGAGGAATATGGATACTTCCTTGACCAAGTCATTGAGACAGATGACACTATCATTTACGAAGGCTATGGATTGGCTAGATATGGAGAAGACGACTGTGAGGCCCAAATGAGTATGCAGAAGGAAGGCCATATTTTAGATTCATCTTTTCAAGAGGATATAGTTGTCAAGGAGCATACTGATGTAATAAAGATGGAATCTAAAGAAGATGAGCCAAAAGAGAATGGGTATCAAAAGGCATAGAGTGAAGAACCAATAGCCAATGATTTCTTGATGACACTCGACAACATGAAGAACCAGTATTCGATGGGCATTCAAGGACAAGAAGAGTTCATAGGTGTTGAATACACATTTTGCTTAGACTTATTCGAGTGCAGACAGACCCATGTGGCTGGTGCAGAGAACATTCCATCAATGGTATACCCATTGCAATCACTGGTATGGCAACACAAGTTGGCTTGTCATAAAGAAGACGTTGGAAAGTTTGTTTTTGATCCCAGAGGAAAATAAGGATTTGTAATTAATGTAGTTAGGTAGTTTCCATTCCCACATTACTTTGTTTTATTTTTTGCTTTCCCACTTTTCTTTTAAAATAAGCATTTTAAACACAGAGTCAACATCTTAGAAGCTTCAAATTTTTCCACAATAAATGCTTCCCCAAATCTTTTGAAATCTCTAAGGTACCTTGCACCGCATAATGTGTCCACCTCACTGTTTCCCAAAGATTGAGTAGGATTTTCTAACGGTCGCCTTAATTTAATGCTATTTGGGACTTGATAGGCCCATAAATATCCCTTAGTAAATTTTAAAGTTTACAAACTCTCAAGCATTCCTGCAAAAATATCTTGCTCATTGTGATTGTGGCGCCTAGTGAAATTTGTTGCAACAACGTGTTTTTATCTTGCGAAAGGTTCATACCAGGTTATTATACAAGAGATTTAGAGATGATGGGAACATCAAAAACACCCAAAAAGAGAAGAAGGGTGCAGTTTCAATTGGACCCAAAAGAGGAAGAAGAGCCTTCACAGCACCCAGTGTAGAGCATTGCAACTTCTCCTCAGGTAGGAATTACTCCCCCTTCTCCCTCTCAATCCATTCCTTACCTTGTCGGCATGGTGCCTCCACCCAGCCAAATGACACCTCTCACCACTACTGCCATTCCCATTTCACAATTCACCTCATCCTTGATGCCTTAAGCCTTAACATTACCCTATTTCTCCCCCTCTATTCCCAGAAAGATGCCCTTACAACTCACCCCTAACCAACCAATGGCTCTCCAATACGGCCTGTCACAAGGATTTCCCTTTATAGGGGGGCATACTACATCCCCTTCCACCTTCTAGATGTAGGTTGATGCCGTTAGGAAGGCAAGAGAAGCCTGATTGGATAAGAAGAGGATTAAGGAGAATAAAATGCTGGCTATTCCACATTTGAGGTCACAATTTGACCCCATCCAATAGCAACTGACGGTGACCCATTTGTCACCCAACGCTTCCAGGTCGAGCAAACAAATGCAGCTGGAAGACTACACCATGAATGCAGTGGCCATTGATATGTCCTTGTTCAGGCCTCAAGACAGAGTCGAGTTGCTGACTGAATCCACTTCTACAGTCATAAAAGATTACTTGAAGAAATCAAGGAGACTGCAGAAGATGGAGGCTGATTTGGCCCAGGAGAAGGCAAACTATAATAGTTTGGCTGAACAAATAAAAAAAAGGATAGTGAAATAACTAATCTATAGAAATAGTTGCAAGATACTATTTCCCTCCAAGCTCAATGGGCAATTCAAGCCCAAAAAGATTTATTGAAGATGGAGCTTGCACTTGCAAAGGATGCAGCAACAACTCTGAGATGGGAAAATGTGGCATTACAAGGAAGAGTCAAAGGACTCCAACTGTAGGTTACCTAATCACAGCCAATAGGTGTCAGAGTCACACAGATGGTGAAGGAACTCTACGAGTTAGTGTGGGCAAGGATCTCTTCTAAGATTATCCAACTCAGGCCACTCTTCACCTTCCTCCACAATGCACAGCAGCTGTGCAAAAGGGTAAAAAATCTAGTACAGAGCACTTTAGCCATGATCTCCTAGAGAATCATAGACTCTCATTATTTAATAAAGAAGCTCTGTAGCTCAAGGGATATGATATTGGTAGCCATGGGGATCCCTGATAGAATGGCTGCTATAAAATGGATCAATGAAGAGCTCAGTTACAATGCTGCAACCAACAGTTACAGAAGTTGTCTCGATGTTGTGAAAGAAGGCATCGGTGAAATGAGACACCACATTGAAGATTTGGTGCAACTAGGCTTGCCTTCCCCATTTCTAGATGCAAGGATGGTGCTAATAGTGGATCAACTTCAACCATTGCTACTAGCTAGACAAAGGGATCAGATAATTTTCTAGAGCTTACAGGATGATTCCTCGGCCCCAAGGGTCAAAACTATATTGATTCCTATTTTCTGACTAGAATCCATGCTGAAAGCCATTGCCCAAGTCCTGCAAACCTTCTCACATAAGGATCTCATTAGCTTGGACCTGTATTTTGATGAGTTATAGAGCAATCAAGGATTATCTGACCAGGAGTGGTCTATCTTCTAGACAGCTCCTTTGAAGCGTAAATTTTGAAATTTTGATTGAGCAAGAGTCGGGTTCTTTTTGAGTAGGCTCAAAATTCCTAGTGGTCACCAATAACTATAGAGTAATTTTTTACTCTACAGGGTATTCAATTATTTTTGATTTGAGCACTGCAATTTTGGTTCCTGCGCACTTTGAGCAAAGCCACAAAGTTTTAGAGCAGAGGACGGGTTCATTTTTGCCTAAGTGTCAAAGTGCAGTAGAAGTTGCCAAGTGTCATCCTTAGAACACGGTCCCTTTTTTCCTCTCTTGTTCTATTCATTTCAATTTTTGCCTAAGTATTGGATCCAAGCAGAAGCGACCACATGTCAGCCTTTGGGAAACGAAGATGGATAATTGGCGACTTTTGCGGATCTCGTTGTAGCTTTTTGGAGAACCACATAATGCACCACGTGTCAGCATCCACATATCATAAGAGACACCCTTGTTTTCTATTTTGACAAAGACTTCTAATGAGCTAAGTAATAGAGAGAGCGAAAAGTGCCAGGTGGTAGTTGCGGAGGCCTTGAATTACCTTTTTGAAGAAGCAGTAGAAGCCACCATGTGTTGACTACCAAGAGCCTTTGTTTCAATGCCTGGGTCCAATGCTTTCCATTCAATGCATAAAGGAATCATTCATTTTGCTAAGTATTGAAGTGCAGTGGAGGCTACCCAGTGTCACCTTCTGGGTCCTTCTCTACTCCATCCCCAAAGAAAGCGAAAGGCACCACATACCCTCGGTAGGAGAAGCATAAGATGCCACGTATCTTCCCAGGAGCAGCGGAGGTCACCACGTATCAACTTCCAAGAGATCACCTGCAAGCCTAATCACCAAACGAAGATTATGGTGGGTCCCAAATGATATTTCAAAGTACCGATGAAGCATCGAGTGTCAACAAATGAAGCCTGCCACGTGCACCCATCCTTTCTTAAGGGTTGTCAAGACAAATAATGCACTGAGTTTTGTTTCAATAAAGCTGCAAAGTATAGAGGAAGTGGGTTGTGATAGGTGTCAAAGGTGGGGCATTCCTCAATGAAATATAAAGAAAGCAAAAGTGGCTAGGTGTCATCCTCTGGTGCCTTCTCGATCAAAAGGGGAGGATTTTCATGGATTGACTAAGTGTCCTCTTCCATCTTAATAAAACAGAGTGCTTGTCTACCTGTTACAACAAAATGGAAGGAAATTCAGTGGGAGTTACTTTGGGTAGATAGAATAGTGCACTGGGTAGATTTTTGGGGCTCTCAAGCATTGAAAGAGCTATCTATTTGTCCCCTAGAAGTAGAGGCAAAAGAGACAGTTGAGCGGCCAAAACAGGGACAAAATAAAAAAATTTAGGCACAAAGAGAGATATTAGACACAGATCACCATGCCGCAGTCAGGGTGATTCTTGATAAGACCAGAATGTATCTAAGGCATTGAATGCACTGTCTATTTTTTCCCTTGTGAGTAAAGGATGGAGTGGAATTGGGTGGGAAAGGAAGTAACACCAAGATGCATCCGAAGCTATATAAGCAGAATTGTAAAATCTAAAAGGAAGGGGGGAATTTTATAGTTTTAGACTTTTCAGAGTTTTGACCAATAATATCATTTGATTTTTTTCCATTTTCCTAAGTTGAAAAGTTTATACGACTGTGTGTGTTTCTGCATCTTTTATATGATTGGAAGATTCAATAAGAAAATTGAATACTATGCCCTTGTTGATGTTATCTATGTCAATTACAAAGTAGTTTATGATGTAGATTTTCTAGTGTTGTGATTGGAAATGTTATTTGCTTTTGTCCCATTTTATGGAGTCTAAAGTTCTACATAATTGTGTGTGACTTCTGTGCCTCTTATGTGATTGGAGGATTCTATTAAGAAGATATAACACTATGCCTTTGTTGACAATTCCTGTATCTCAACAAAAGACTCCCCTGTTGTGAGAATCTATTTCTGTTATTCCAATCTTTTACATTGATCATTTACTTGTCTGCTCTTAAATGTATTAGAATCCTATAATAGTCAATCTATGCTCAGGTTAGGATTAGGATTACGCTCAGGCGCATCGCCATAGTTAGGTTTTAATTCTTGCATTTTGCATTTCTATTTAGTCTCCTATCCCTTTTCCCCAACACCTATAGAATAGAAGAGACCAGCTTCTTTAAAACTTGGAGGTTGTTTCAAGCCACATCATCTCATAACTTGAAACTTCCCATTGTTGACTGGCTAGGATCTATCACAATTTTACGCCATCAACAGATACCTATTGGAGTATATTGGCCAGGTTGGGGAATGGACCAAGAATATGCATACATGGATTAGGATATACATGAAATTGCACATTTGGTTATGGGATGTTTTGGTTTGGATTGGTGATAAAGGTTTGACTTGGGGGATTTTGTGGTTGGGATAGAGGGATATAACTATATTTTTCATGTTGCAGTTAACAAGGGACATGTTGTTTTCTAATCAAACATTGCTATTAAGTGGAAATTTAAGGATCAAGACCCTATCTCTATATTTGTGTCACATTTTGAACCAACAGTTGTCTAGTAGGTACCTGAGAAACATGGGGACATCCTTATTACATGATTCCCTATGAAGAAGTGAAATTAGGTTGTAGATTTGACATCTATCATTGACCAATATTTGCACATTATTGACTATTCATTACTTGGTTTGGATTGGCATAGTAGTATATGACTAATGAGGTATGTTCATCATTACCTGGTGAGGGGGAACATTTATTTCCCTTGATTGAGGTGGTAATGCATTTGTCCTTTGTTGCGTTGATACACTAGACTATGTCTACTATTGTGGAATACTACTCATCACCTATTGAGGAAGAGTAGGGTTCATTACATTTTATCATTGAGGCATGACATTGGCCATTATTTGATTATCTAATACCATAGGTTTTAATTTAAATAAGTAGCTGGTTGAGGTTGGGGTGTAGAAACTCCTATTCCCTAGTATGAGGACTATTAAAAGGATTAACTATAGGTACATGTTGTTGGATAGTTGTTTCCACATCAGTACCACTTTGATTGAGACTAGACGTTGTTTGCACATTATCTACTACATTTGGCTCACTATTTAGTGTAGAGGCCGAAGACACTTCTTTAATAATGGGCATATGTATCAAGTTATCTATTGAAATGGTTTGTATGAATGGGTCAAAATTTGGATTCTCTTATCTAGTTAACTCTATCAACACTCCTATTAAAGAAACTAGGTCAATAAGAGGCTTACTTACCATGTTCATCTGATTGAAATCACATGCTAAATTTAGGTAGGTTTGATATGTTGTCTACATTTAGTTAAAGTTTTATTCCATGATGTTTTTGCCTCATCAGATATATTAGGATCTTGGTACATTATTTAGACTAGATCCATAGGTTTACTATAAGAAGCCTATTAATCGTAAATGATATTGTGGGGCATGCTTACTAGACTTGGTAAATTTTCATGGGGGACATTTGATTGAAACATGGCCCCTACCTCTATGGCTCTAACCAAAATCTCATATTTGTTCTCTAACAAATGTTTCTCAAACAAAAATGGATCATACGTAGAAGCTATGTCAGTATAATATGACTATTGAAGAACTAGCTCGTGTACTATGGGTATTGTAGTTAGGTATTGCATGGTTTGCTCTTGATCCTGTTATGTATAAGGTGGTGTGTTAACTAAATAAGTAGCTAATGGATCTTGGATTTATGCCCCTAATTGAGTATTATAAGAGGGATATGAATCCATCTCATAAGTAACATTATTTGCATAGGGGTCTTGTACCATTTCTTCTTGTCTAACTACAGTACTAATCTTTGGATTGTACATGAGTCCACTACAAGTATAGGAATACACGTTGGGATCCATAGTTAATGTTTTATGATAAAAGGTCAAAGAGTTATACAAAATATAAAAAATATAATGTATAAAATAGATGATGTTCTAACTTGGTCTAGATTTTCCAAAAGGATCAACGGGTTTATGCAAAGGTTTGTGAGAAAACAAGCTAGAGTGAAGTATCTAATGTTTCACTGTTCATATAAAGGTAAGAAAGTAAATGGAACAAAAATAAAAATGCCAAAATATAAGGTCAAAGTGTTTCAAATTATTCTAATTTAAGAATTTAAAATTTACTAGGTATTTTGGCCAAATGTATCATCAAAATCTAGGCTCAAACAAGTCATGTGCTAGGAATCTTGGCCAAACGATGTTAAAAGCTAGACCTGGAAATAGATGAAAGTTTTAATCTAATAGATTTGAAACACTTCTAACAAACACTAGGCATTTGATTATTTTACATGAACTTGATCAACTAGGTATAAAGTATAAAACAAAAGGCACTTTAGCAATAGTTTGTTTTCTCACAAAAAATGGTATAACACTGGGTTCTTTTTTAAAAACAAGCTAGACAAAAGTGAATGATATAATTGCGTTTTAGATAAAGGATCACAAAAGTACACTTGGATTAGTCTAAAAATGTAGGAACAAATTTGGAACTCTATGCGAGAGGATATATGAATTTTTTTGGGTAGCGTAATGATGTGATCCGAGTAACAATTCTGGTGACGGGTCCACTCCAATTGATGACGGAACTTCTCAGAGCCATAAATTTTGCACCGTAGCTCCAATTGACTCACCATTTGAACCATTGGAAAGATAAAAATGAGGAGAATTTTGTGAGATGGCATTGAGATTTTATCAATGAAGTTTGACCACCAAAAACCCAATGGAAGTTCCCTAAATTTCAATTTAAGTAGTATAGTCTAAAAATAGTAAGTTTCTAAAAATAGTAATTCCTCAAATTCTGTATTGTTGTAAATCATGGAAGTCAAACCAATTCATATCCCTTGATATTGGTGACCTTACACATCCTACCCCCCACCTTCAAAATATGTATAAATTAAGATGTAACCCAAAATGGAAATCAGGCATCTCTTCTCAGAGATAAGCATATGTTTGGGTCTGGAATTTTTTTTCAATAAAACATCTCTTCTCAGAGATAACATTATTTGAATTGTCTTGTTCTGGTTTCTTGAATTATCTTTCAACCAAATATTTCAAGTTTTGGATTATTGGTATTAGACTAGTTTGTCTTTAGAGTGTATGATCTTGAGGATGAGGTCAGATTACAGGAAGCTTGGGTGGAAAATAGAACCAGCAGACTATCCACCTATTCGCTCCAAATGACTTCAAATGGCAGACAACACTGAGACATCCAATCCTTTTGAGGAAATGGTGAATGAATCCTTATAATATTAGTAAGTGTAGATGCTACAACAATTCACTCAAATTATCTAACAAATCTCAATGGAAATTATGGCTCCTCATATGTACCCCCACATTCTTTCAGTGCCCCAACACCCTTCTAGGTTCAAGTGAATTTTGATATCCCTACATTTGAAGGCAAAATCAATGCTAATGTAGTAGAAAATTGGTTGGATCAATTGTCATCTTACTTTTTTAAAATAAATTCATTGATAAAGAGAAGATCACCTTTGCTCTTTTGAAAGCAACATTGCCTATCAAAAATTGGTGGGAAGTGTACAAAAAGAGATTCAGTGTAGATGATATTGGCCTTGAGGCAAAACCTACCTAGGATGATTTCATAGAAGCTATAAAAGAAGAATACTACCGCATTGGAGCATATGATGATCTGTATATAGAGTGGTAACAACTTTTCCAAGGTAAGGAATAGTCTGTTCAAGATTACACTAACATTTTTCATTCTCTATATGTGAGATTGGGCATCCAAGAAAGTGAGAAACACAAAGTTCTCAAATATTGTGGTAGACTAAAATGGTACATATGAGGAGAAATGGAACTCTTCAATTTGGAAACCATTGGTGAGGCATACAAGTTCATAATGAAGATTGAGTAGAAGCATGGAAGAATAAATACAAAGAGTCAGCCTTAAAAATGGAAAAGTGACAAAGAAGGTCAAACACGAGGCCAAAATTGGAAGAAAAAGGAAGGAAATACTAGGAAGTGGTGTGATTATCACAAATTTGGAACTCACTCCAAAGAAGAATGTCAAACCATCAAGTCCCTACTTTTTGAATCACAATCATCAACATCCACTATTCTACCTCATACAAACCCTGCAGTCGAAGAGGTTGAAGAAGAAACTATAGATGTTGAGCCCAAAGCTATTGTTGTTTCATCACAGACCCATGAGGAGAGGTTAGATGACAAGGAAAGGTTGTTTCACTCTAAGTTATGGGTGAAAGGTAAGCCTCTGCATTTCATACTTGATAGTGGAAGTCAAAATATTTTAATCTCTACTAATATTGTGAAAATCCTAAATCTATCCATGAAGCCTCACCCCAAGCCATACATTATTGGATGGTTGAGTCTAGGGAGAAACCTCTGTGTCACCCACCAATGTCTTATCTCATATGCAATAAAACATTTCCAAGATGAGGTCTTATGTGATGTGGTCAGTCTAGATGTTTATGATGTACTCTTTGGTCAGCCATTCATGTATGATTGACATGGCATATATGAATCAATAACTTGAAGGATTATTCTCACTCTTGTAACATGGCGCTATAGGGTACTAGAGGTACCACCTTCTACATCTGTCTCTCTAATTGGTGCCAAGAAATTTATTCTCATGGTGGTCAAGCCACAAGAATCCAAAAGGGTTAATGTTATAACCCTAACTACACAAAAAACACAATAATATAATCAAATAGATACCAAGCTAAAGAATTTCATGGCCTTCCATCCATAGACTGATGGTTAGATAGAAATGGTGGACAATTGAGCCCTGCACAGTTCCATAAATCATAGTCCATTCCAAGTATGCATTGGGTATCAAATCAAAGTAAAACTACCAAACTTGATGACAAACATTGATACAATGGGGACCATTGATTCTAAAGGAGTTAGGAATGATTCAGGTAACAATTCAGGGGATAATTTAGGTGATGGGTCCACTCCAATTGATGATGAAACTTCTGGTAGCCATAACTTTTGCACCATAGCTCTAATTGACTCATCGTTTGAGCCATTGGAAAGCTAAGAATGAGGAGAATGTAGTGAGATGTCATTGAGATCCACTCAATAAAGTTTTAACCCTAAAAACCCAATGTAATTTCACTGAATTTCAATTTTAGTAGTGCAGTCTAAAAATAGTAAGTTTCTAAAAATAGTAATTTCTTGAATTCTGTATTATTGTAAATCATGGAAGTCAAACCAATTCATCTCCCTCAAGATTGGTGACCTTACACATCCTCCCCCCACCTTAAAAACATGTATAAATTGATATGTAACTTGAAATGGAAATCAGACATCTCCTCTCAGAGATAAGCATATGTTTGGGTCTGGAATTTTTTTTAATAAAACATCTCTTCTAAGAGATAGCATTATTTGAATTGTCTTGTTCTAGTTTCTTGAATTATCTTTCAACTAAAGATTTAAATTTTTGGATCATGATGTTATACTACCCAAAGGGTATGACAAAAATATTTATTTAAAAAAATCTTTAAAGTAAAGACAATTTCTCACAATTTTGATAGCATAACACTACCTTTCTTGACTCAAAATGTTATGGTGTATTGACTTAAAGTGAAAGTGTTTAGCACAAAATTTCTTAAGTCTATTAAGTTATGACAATAATTATGAGTCTTAAATGACCTTTAACCCAAATTGGAACTTAGACCTAAGTTCCCTCAAGTTTAGTGTAAATGGTGAACCCACTTAACACATCAACCCTATGAGCTTGTAAAGGTGTAATTCCGAATCTAAATTATAAGTGGACTTAAACAACTTTGGTAAAGGTATAGACTCAATTGGGAAGCGTAACTGTGCCAAAGTGGATGATATGACTCTCAATATTTTGATAAACTTTTGAACAAGGCAAATTGATGATCTCACGTGGGTAGCATAATGCCTCTTTGTTCAAAATAAAATTTTGACTATGTGTTTGGTTTAAATTATTTATTTACACCAAGTTTTGACTCCAAAAAAGACTTTAATCTAGGACAAAACCAACTAATTAATCACCCTTAAACCCTAAACTCACAAGGTTGCTTGGTATTATTAGAATTTGTCAATATACATCATTTGAGAAGATTTTAAGTGTTCATCCAAAAGTAAATGTGCAATATCAGTAGGTTTTTTACACCCTCCCTTCTCTCAAATGATATTACTATGACATGGACCTTGAGACACACCTTGCACCAATAATACTTCCACAACAAGTAAGGATTTGTCTAAGATCTAACAAGTTTCTAAATGATCTAGGGGAATCAATTGTACAATGACTTTCACACCAAACAATGCAAAATAAAAGCATGGATTTTGGGTCCATATCACTTGGATTGTTGGAAAAAGGTCATCTTTTTTTTAACCACTACATCCTATTGTTCGCTTAGTGTAGTGTGATGTCCAAAGTCCCACTAGGTCTTGTGTGCAATTCCAAAGGAGCCAAATGAAGTCAATGTTGAGAGATGAAACCCTAGGTCAAGGCTTCCTTAAAGAACTTACAGGAGGTGATGAAGTCCCCCTCTCAAACAAAGATGCATAAAAATAAAGAAAACATGAAATTAGAAAAACTTTAGGGTCATTTTCAAGGTCACCCAAAATTTGATGAGTTTTTGGGGAGTGCTTTAGATGACTTTATTTCTAATCATTAGACTAGGCTACTTGTAATAGGAATAGCACTTTTTATTTCAAGGGTTCCCTATAGGGGAAAAATGGAAGAGCATACACACAACATTCCTCTTTTTGCCGAACAAAATCTAACTAAACAAATATTGCAAACAAAAATTGATAAGTGTGTTCAATTTTATACCCAAATGAAAATTTTGGTGGTGTTCATTTGACCCCTTGGTCTTAGTTGTAAACTTTGAAAACATTCACCAAAAACATCTAAATTATTTTTTAAATAACCAAAACAAGATTCTTAATTGATTTTTAAGCATGCAAAGGTGATTTAAACATATTTTGAACAAATATCAAGCTTGGTTCTATAGCAAAATTGTTAACATGTCCTTTAGCTTTGAAGCTCTTTTTAGCTTGAAACAATGAACTTTGAAAAAGTAACTCTTAGGTATGTGTTTTTGGAAAAACATAGTGACCAACATTGGTTATTACCATTGATGTTGGTTACTAGCTAGATCTAATCGATGTCATTTTTACTAACCAACGTCAATTAAGTTAGGCAATCGATATTAGTATTACTTACCGATATCAGTTATTGTGTAAAATTGTGGCAAATAAAAATAACAATATAAAGTTATAAATCAATTTTCAAGAGTTTTAAAGGCTCAAATAAATATTTTAGAGTTGTAAAATGATCTCTTTCATGTGTAGGATGCATCTAGTCCCACCAGGTGTGTCATTATGTGATCTAGGAATTTGACTCAAGAGAGAATGGTTAGTATGGTGTTAGTTCTAAAATGAAAATAAGATGAAATAAACACACTAATAACATAACATCTCTAGGCCTAGATGCTAGGGAGAGCTTAGTTAACAAAAGCAAATGATAAACACAACTAAAAAGCAAGGAATCAAACACAAGAATTCCTTCACCTTCCTTGGATGCTCTAAATGCCTTTGTAGTAATGGCTTGCTTAGTTTTGTGCTCATGAAGTCCTTGGCAAAGGAAGCTTGGCTACCTCTATCTCTCCTTGGCACCTTTAGCTTATGGCTTGGCTCGGCTTAGAATCAATTTGGCATGGTAAAAATAATTTCTTGATGCTTTTGGAACCAATTTGGCATTATAACTTTCAATCAAAAAAGATTATAAATAATGTAGTGAGGCTTCCTATTTATAGATTTTTGGATTTGATCAAAATCAACCTCAACCATCCATCTCAAGATTGAGATGTATAGTTGAGGATTAATTAAATTTTTAGAATTAAGTTTTTAATTATCCTCATCATGAAATTAGAAGAAGGGGAAGTTAAGATGCATGGAGGACATCATGGAAGGCATTGATGAGGCATGGGAGGCATGAACCCTAATATTTGTGGCATTTATGGCCTAGTGATGTCTTCCCAAGAAATGAGGTCACTTGATGATGTAGATATTCAATATTCATTTCTAAAAACAAGTATTCAACAATCTTCCATGGAATTATTAATTAGGCCTTGATTTGGGTTAATTATCTCTTAAGCATGATTAAGCACTTTGTGTACAAACTACTCAAATTGATCAAAATGCCTTGTTATTGGTCCAAAATCTGAATGGATTAGAATTGGAAGTCCATGTCAGATGCATTAAAACTATATTCCCATTTAGGATGTTGCCAATAATAAATAATAAGGGCACATGTCTTGTGCAAAATATTTGATAGGGAAGAGCAATCTAGAGCACCCAAGTGCAAATTTGGCATTTTGACTTGAAATGAATTGATCAAAGTTAACTGGCCCATAAATTGTATTGCCCCATTTAGGGATACCCTATCCAAAATCAGCACTTGAATATGTTAGTTTCATATAATTTAGCATGTTTTAGTGTTTTTATTCCAAATTATGCATTTTGGGTGTAAATTGGCCAAAAGCCTGGTTGGATGTCATTGGTGACCAGATTTAGGTGTCTACACCTCTAATCTCCAACCAACTACTTTTTCGAGCATATAGCCTTGAGGATTAAGTAGTCAAGTAATAACTAGTGTTGTGCCTTAAAAAAATGTGATGAATGTTACTCCTCCATAATAGGTGATGAATAATATTCCACAACTAAAGGCACAATCAAACATACCCACATAGTAGAGGTAAAACATCTTGCCATCTCAATAAGGGCCAACTAATGTTTCACCTCATCAGGTAGTGATAAACATACTTCTTTACTCATAGACCAACATACCATTACAATCACAAATGATGTCTAAACAACAACATATGAGTATTGGTTAGTGAAAAATGTCAAACCTTTAATGCATGTCTACTTCCCAATAATGATTCACACAAAAAAGATGTTATTATGTTCCACAAGTACCAATTAGGCAATAATTTCCTTTTATTCCTAATGTGTGGTAAACTTAATGATAGGGCATTGGTTTACAAGTTCCCCTTAATCAATAAAATTTGACTAGTTAGCAACAAGTCCCTAATCAACCTCAATAGGCACAATACATCACCCCTATCCATATCCTTCCATCTCAATAATAATTTCCCCAAAACTAGGCCTATATACCAAATTCTAAGCATAATATCAGACAACAACATGTACAATTCCAAAAAACACATCTTAATCCATGCATGCATATTCTTGGTTAGTTCCCTAAACAAACTAACCTTCCATAGAAAATCATGCCTCGACTATACCCAAGTCAAAGTAACTCACTTTTGACCACATAACCTCCAATTCAAACCAATTTTCCCTTTAGTTTCCTAGCCCAAGAACTACAATAAATAAAGGATGTAATTGACACCATCCAAGCTGGGAAATAAACTAAGAAGTTTAATTTGGATGACATGTGTTCCTACCCTTTCAACATGGAGTATCTACATATACCAATTCCTCTAGGGTATGAACCACCAAAATTTGACAAATACAAGGGGAAAAGAGACCCCAAAGCCCACTTAACCTAATTATTTGTTGCTTGTCAACTGGTGGCCTCCAGTGATATATACCTCTTACTATTGTTCTCAAGTAGTATATAAGGATAAGTTTTGGAGTGGTTTCTAAAATTGCTCAAAAATTTAGTTTCTAATTTTGTGATCTTTCAGACAAGTTTGTACAACACTTCTAAAATATTGAGTATGAGATTTCATTGTTAGACTTGATGAAAGCCAAATAAAATACTAGTGAAAGCTTTGAAATTTATCTATAATGATGCAAAGCACTTACCAACCATTTCACCCATAGTTTACCAGACAAGCAATTAGCCACTATGGTTACCAAAAATTTACACAATAAGATATCTTACCACATGGAACTACAGTGTGAACACACTTTCAAGGAGATCATGGATAAAGGTTTGTTGATAGAAATATCCCTTATTAACAAAGGGGTTATCAAAATAACCTCATCAAATTAGAACCTAAATCAAAACCATAAAATGGCCAAAACCAAAACTAAGTCTAAGTACAAGCATCATAATTAGCATAAACCAATAATTATAAAAAGGCCAAGTTGTTTAATTGTAAGAAGAACTTTTTGTTGAAAATGGAGTAATTGACTCATGAAATGTCCAAATGGTACAAACACCTTCTATTCATCCTACGCCTCATATGAAAATTAATCCTAACTAGGAACCTCTTCAACAAATATAGTAAACATAATAACCTCTTTAACAAACACAACAAGTGCAACAACCTAGAACAACATAATAAATATAGTAACCCATGCCTTTTCAAACCCTTCCTCCAAAGATAATTATGCCCACTCATTGCATCTTTAGTGACCTTGGAGAACCCATTAAGTCTATGTTGTGCAAGCTCATAGATACTAATTTCATTAGCTAGCCTATTTTGAAACACTATCCTAAGGGCATTCCTTATCCCTATTAATACTGATAAAATGAACTCTGAGTATCATCAAGTTAATGTTAGCATATTATTATATTTACCTTAGGTTATTTACTAAGGTAATTTATGTTGGTTAGTTGCCTTAACCACTTTGGTTAAGAGGTTAGTTGTTTATTCCGTCTTTGCTATTTCATGCAAGCTGACATAGGTTAGTTTTCATATACCTGTCTCATGCATCACGGGTATTTCATTTGTTTGCCTATTTAATAGGCCTTCATGCTTGGTTGAATACGTTGAAAAAGTGCTCTGCTATTCTCAATCTCATTTTCTCTATGTGTTTTGTTCAATCTAATATGGTATCAAAGCCTATGGTTTTTAGAACCTAAGTGGAGGTTTGTGGAAACCAGAGAGAGGTTGGTGTCTTGCTAAGGAGGAGCTTCAGGTGCCCAATAGAGAGCTGAGGAGAGAGAAAACATCATGGAATTTGAAAAACTCAACCAGAAGGTCTGAAAATTGCCAAGAAGCATCAGAAGGCTAAATAAGACCAAAAGGAAGTGAAAACAAGTTGTTTTAGAGGCTCAGAAGCCTCTGTTGAATTTATCTATGTGCTGGGTGCCGTACGGATTCGGCAAAATCAAAAAAAATCATTTCTTCATCTTTTTAAGTGAAACAAAAGTCTAAATCGCAAGTTAAATCAAAACTAAGACACTGGTGAAAATAGTTTGCAATTTGGTTGAGAAACGGGCTTAGAATCTTCGCCTGAAGTTTCAGAGGTAGGCCAATTTTCTGATTGGCTGAATTTTTTTATAAAATTTTTAGCCTAAAGTTTTAATATTTCAATTATTTTAATTTTTTTAATTGAAATAAATCAAAACTTTAGCCAATAAGTGTTATTGGGGACCTACCACTAACTAATAATCACGGAAGCTTCTGGAAAGCTAAAAATTTTACCATTTTCTAGGTTTTTTATTTGGATGTCAACGGAGAAAGAATTTTTTAAATCGGAATTGTAGTTTTCTCGATTTAATTGTTTCAGTGGTAGAATTTTTGTGATCTTGCAAACGGTATTGAGTTTGTTGCTGAAAACGGATAGGGTTGTTCAATGTCAATATAAAATCAGTGAGTAGAAGCAATTTTTTTAAAAAAGTCATTATTAGTTTTTCTGATTTTATCATTTTCATGAAAAACTAGGTAAAATGGCTAGTATTCAACACCTATTACTACCAGATTCTTAGAAATTAACTGGCAAGAACTTTAGTTTGTGGAGTCACAAGGTTTTGACAATATGTGAATATTTGAATATTGATCAAATAGTGCTCAGTAAAGAGCAAAGGCCTGCCACTACTACCAATGACTATGATAAACATCATTGTGAGGCTCTCATGTTGTTAAAATTGTCAGTAGCAGATAATCTAATCTCAGAGGTCAAAAATGTGACTATAGCATCAGATTTATGGAAAACTTTATCTTCAAAATATCAGGTTTTTGAAGCTGGTAGAGTGTTGTATTTGAAGAATTTGTTATTTTCCACTAAGATGCAGGAAGATGGCTCCATTTTTGAGTTTTTATTGTAGATCAAGGACTTCAGTGACCAGTTGTAAGTAGTGCCGAAACCTGTTGATGAGCAAGATTTGATTGCTCTTGTTATGCAAAATCTTCCACCATCATTTGAGTCATTTGTGGAGTCCTTGCACATGATTGCTGAGATGCAGACTTTGGATTTTGAAACATTGTCTACATTGCTATTACAAAAGGAGAGACAACAGGAGCAGGCAGTGTTGTCTACATCCACTTCCATAGAGAGTGCATTCTTTATCAAGGAAAAGGGTAAGCAGTCTGGTAAAAATAGCTATCCATTAGAATCTTCACAAGTAAGTGGTAATAAGAGATCTAAATGGAAATGTTTTTACTGTAAGAAACCTGGTCACCTTAAGAAAGATTGCAGGAAAAGACAACATGATATGGCTAACCCTAGAAAGAAAGCTCATCATGTGAATGTAGTTGAAGGTGAGGGCGAGGAATCACCAAATTTTGCTTTCATGGCTTCCAGTGGTAATTTTGTTGTGGATCAAGCTTGGTACTTTGATTCAGGGGTATCTCACCATTATACATGCCATAAGGACTGGTATGTGGATTTTGTTGAAGATAATAGTAGTAATGAATCTGTATCTTTGGGAGATGGTACAACATATTTTTTGAAAGGATTTGGTAATGTTCATATAAGTTTTGATGGTACAGTAAATTATACATTCAAGAATGTTAGGTATGTACTGGATATGAAAAAAAATATTCTTTCAATCAGTGAGATCACCTCAAAATCTAATTTTGTTGTAAAATTTCAAGAACAACAATGTTTAGTCACCACTAAAGATAACAAGATTATTGTTGTTAGGATTGGTGAGAAAGGCTTGTATAAGCTTCCAGATCCAATCAAAGCAAAGGAAAGTGCACTTGTAGCGGTTGATAGCACAAGTTCACTATGGCATGAAAGGTATGGGAATTTGAATTTTTAGTATTTGATTACATTGAGTAAGACTAAGATGGTTAAGGGGATTCCTTCTATTCAACATAGTCATCATGTATGTACTGGATGTCAGTTGGGGAAGCAAGTTAGACATTCATTTGATGTTGGTAAAGCTTCGAGAGCAAAGGGAGTATTGGATTTGGTACATGCGGATTTGCATGGTATAATGCAAACACCTACCCCTTCTGGTACCTATTATTTCCTAACACTGGTTGATGATTTCTCTAGGAAAAAGTGGGTATACTTTCTAGTGAAGAAATCTGATTATTTTTCTAACTTTCTTACTTGGAAATCTATGGTTGAAAAATAGGTAGGACGGCCAGTGAAATCTCTTAAAATGGATAATGGGGGTGAGTTCATCTCAAAATAGTTTAAGGATTTTTGTGCCACTGAAGGCATACACAGACAATACACTACACCTTACACTCTGTAGCAAAATGGAGTTGTGGAAAGGTATAATAGGACGGTGATGGACATGGCTCGCTGTATGGTCCAAAGCAAAAATGTCCCATACAAGTATTGGGTAGAAGTAGTTAATACAATAGTATACATCCTCAATAGAAGTCCTATAAAAGCTTTGGAGAATACGACTCTAGAGGAGGCTTGGTCAGGTCGAACTCCAAATGTAAGTGATTTCAGAATTTTTGGTTGTGTAGCTTTTGTAGTTATTCCTAGTCAAAAGAGAAGAAATTTGGATGCAAAAAGCAAAGCATACATGTTTGTTGGATACAGTGATCAATCAAAGGCCTATAGATTACTTGATGTTTCTACTAACAAAGTTGTGGTAAATAGAGATGTCATAGTAAATGAACAAATGCCATACTTCACAGCAACTGGTCAAGTTTTAGATATTGAGTCATTGTTATCTAATGATTCTATTATTAGTTATAATGTGAAAAATGAGCAGGATTCTTGTTCATCAGTGGAATCACATTCCAAGGAGGGAATTAATACAGGTCATTGTGAGGTTCCAACAGCACAACCAAAGAAGCCAAAGTGGTATACTACCACAATTGAAGCACTAAAAGAAGGAGACTTGCCACAAGGTGTGGAAGGTAGAAGACTGAGATCGGGAAAGCAGTTTGGTAATAGAGGTGAGCATGTCAATCTTGCTCTAACAACTGATGTTTCACAAGTATTTGAGCCTAATTATTTTTCAGAGGCCAAAGGGAAGTCTGAGTGGGAATCAACTATGCAAATGGAATATGATTCCTTGATGAAAAATAAGACTTGGAAGTTGATGGAACTACCACCAGGAAAGAAATCCATTGGTTGTAAGTGGATTTATAAGGTAAAATACAAAGCAGATGGTTCCTTGGACAAACACAAAGCCAAACTTGTTGCAAAAGGTTATGCACAAGAGGAAGGGGTTGATTATGAGGAGAATTTTGCTCCAACCACCAATATGGTAACTTTTCATTTGATTATTTCTATTGCTGCTCAGTTTGGATGGCAGGTGCACCAAATGGATGTAAAGAGTGCTTTCTTGAATGGAGATCTAGAGGAGGAAGTCTACATGGTTTAGCCACAGGGTTTTCAAGTTCCTGGTAAGGAACATCTTGTTTTCAGGTTGACCAAGTCCTTGTATGGACTTAAGCAGGCTCCTCAAGCCTGGTATACAAAAATAGACTCATATCTTAGGGAGTCAGGTTTCAAAAGGTGTAACTCAGAACCAACTCTCTATGTAAAGGTGTCTGGTGATGATATATTGATTTTCATTATATATGTTGATGATATAGCCATCATTGAGAGTAGAACTAGTCTTATTTAGCAAATGAAAGCTGATGTTTTTTGTACTTTTGACATGACAAACTTAGGACTACTGAAATACTATTTAGGTGTTGAGTTTTGGCAAAGTGGTAATACTGTATTCATGTCACAGAATAAGTATGCCAATTCATTGCTAGAAAGGTTCAGAATGATGGATTGTAATCCAACTCACACACCTATGGAAGCAGGAGCTAAAATTTTAATAGACATTGATTCACCTTCGATCAATGAAACAATGTATCGGCAACTAGTGGGTAGTCTCATTTACCTCACTACCACCAGACTAGATATTTGTTTTGTAGTGAGATTTCTATCTCGCTTCATGTCTAAACCATATGAAGTCCATTGGTTAGCTACAAAATGAGTATTAAGATATGTCAAAGGTACTCTTGACTTTGGCATACTGTATAAGAAGTCTATAGATTTTAAACTTTCAGGATATTTTGATTCTGATTGGGCAGGTTCAGTTGATTCAAGAAAATCTACAACAGGGTATGTTTTCACTTTTGGTTTAGGAGTTTTCTCATGGAAGAGAAAACTACAAACTACAGTGGCATTATCTTCAACAGAAGCAGAGTATAAAGCTGTGGTTAGTGTAGGTTGTGAAACCATGTGGATAAAGAAAATTTTGGAGGATCTTCAGTTTGAGTCACTAAAAACTACTCCAATTTTTTGTGACAACCAAAGTGTTTTGAATATGGTGAAGAATCTATTATTTCATTCCAGGACCAAACACATTGAAGTTCACCATCATTACTTCTGATAGTCAGTTACAAATGAAGACATCAGTCTCTTCTACTACCCCACTGCAGAGTAGCCAACTTATATAATGACCAAACCACTTGGTATAGATAAGTTCATAAAATTCAGAGATAAACTTGGTCTTGTTTCTGGTTTAGTCATTAAGGGAGGGTGTTAGCATATTATTATATTTACCTTAGGTTATTTACTAAGGTAATTTATGTTGGTTAGTTGCCTTAACCACTTTGGTTAAGAGGTTAGTTGTTTATTCAGTCTTTGCTATTTCATGCAAGCCGATGTAGGTTAGTTTTCATATACTCGTCTCATGCTTCATGGGTATTTCATTTGTTTGCCTATTTAATATGCCTTCATGCTTGGTTGAATACATTGAACAAGTGCTTTGTCATTCTCAATCTCATTTTCTCTGTGTGTTTTGTTTAATCTAATAGTTAATGGACATAGTTTATGTTGTTGTGTGCAAATTAAACATTTGATTTAGAATATGTTAGAAAATGGAGATATAACATTAGATAATGGAGCTTCCACATCTAATCAGAATCTCAATATTTATCAAAATCCCTTTCCAAAACATAACAACACAAAATAGTAGCAATAATAGGCAGTATAATAAAAACAATATCAACAACCAAGATATAAACAATAGAACCAACAACATCAACCAAATAGGTGAAACCAAGGTTAGAATGATGCCCACAACTGAAAAACCTACCACATAGTTGCACATGACTACAACAAGGTTGTAGGACATATTATGGGAGTTCACATTTCTACCACCTCCATCAATATAAAACCAAATATCAATCAAACAAGACCATTGCTAATCAATTCTAACAACCAACCCATGCCAATGATCCTTCATTATCTTGGGACCACATACAAGCATACCATCAAATAGGGATTACTAATTTTGGATCACATACTAATAATTTGTCCTTGCCTCATGACCACATATAAGTACACCAATAACTAAGGCTTATCCTATCTAGTCCCCCACCACCATCATTTACTATCAATTATGGTCTTGTATCTAATCTTGATTATTCAATCACAACTCATTGGTAAAATATTACCATCCCAGACCCACATCCATATGCCACTTCACCCATCCCACCAACTGTTCTAGCTATGAACAATCCATTTACCACTATGCAAGAAAAGAGGTTCAATATTGTGGAGCAATTACAAAAGACACCTGCACAAATATCCATTTTGGATTTGTTGCGTACATCCACCATCTATAATAATATCTTGTTAGAGTTTCTTGGCCAATCCCAAGTTCCTAATGACATCTATCCAAATAAATTCCAAGCTTTGTGTATACATTTATCCTTAGGCCAAAAAATTGACCTTAAACCAAAGAGATATGTCATCCCTTAGCCCTTTACATAAATATCAATTGTACATCAAAGTTGTCATAATTCAACACAAAGTGAAATGTGTCATCATAGACAATGGATTTGGTCTAAATATTGTGTCTCTAAAGCTCATCAAGATTCTTAGGTACACCATAGCCGATCTCTAGCCATAAATGATCATAATAAAGGCCTATGATAATAAAAAGTAGGAATCACAAGCAAAATCAACTTACCAGTTATCATTGGTCCTTTGACCCTTGATACATTATGCCATGTGTTACACCTCAATTTTTCATATAATATACTTATAGGTAGACCTTGGATACATAAGATTCATGCGATCCTGTCAACATTGCACTAGTGTATCAAGTTCTCCCATTTAGGTATGGAAGTTACCATTCATGGAGATTTTTAGCCATATAAACATTTTAATAATTTAGAGGCTAAGTACCAAAGCTATAACTATCATTTTGGCTTGGATCTAGTTCTTAAGAAGGACATAGGGAAAGAGATATTTGTTGATACACTAAAGGCTATTTATATTGACCTAGATACCCTTGATTCACTTTTCCACATGCTACCTCCTAAAATATCTAATCATTATACTATCTCAGCTAATGACCTTATAGAATATTTGACCCATGATACATTCCACATTTCTAAGTTTTCACATAACCCTAAGTCCTTTAGAAGAACAAAATCAAAAATTCCTTGCATGTAATGGAAAAGAAAGGGAAAAGGTGAACTACATAGTCCAACACCAATCATTTTCATACCAACCAATGGCTAATAATAAGACTCGCTTGTAGATGATGAGTCTTGGTTTTATAATGATAACCTAGACAATTGTTACTTAAATGCCAAATATCCCATTTCAAACAAAATCATGGAGAATCATGCCTATGAAGGAGGAGGCCTTGGGATAAATTATCAGGGTATACTTGAGCTAATTTATGCCACTCGATAGAAAAGAACTTATGGAATCAAATTTAAACCACCTGGGGGTGACCCCATGTATCTAATTCATGTTTTAATTCTAATGACTAGTGACAATGATACCGATAGTGAAGCAAAGTATAATCATAACCCTTTTGATGACCTCACTAATACCAATTTATTTAATACCAATGCCATTTTTACCCTTCAACCATTTATTCATTGTAATCCAATTCTTTTATATTATCCTTAACTTATATAATGGGACTAACAAGAATCAATAGTGTTAGTTGAAGAGTTTCAGAATGATGAGGCCTTCTATGATTTTTTAGGCATAAGGGACAATGTTCCATTGGGAGACCACAAATAAGGGTTCTCAATAAAACTAGATCTTGATTCCTATTTTGGAGAATGGGTGAACACCCTTAGCCAAAAATAAATAAATAAAACATTGAGGTCGCAAAGTGAAAATCTCATTGAGGAAATTTTGGACCAAGGAAATAGTAAAGAGAAAGGCTAGTCTAATGGTGAAAACTAGTTTTGGGTGCCATTAAATGAGGTAATTCAACCTTATTCAAATATAGCTTAGTATACCACCAATTATGAACTTGCCTATAGGTTTGAGTTTATTTTTGAAGAATAGTAGGATTTTGATTGAATCATCAAAGAGTTGATAGTGTTTGTCGCATGTCCATCCCTACCACTGGGAGATTTTGCTTCATCATGCCTAGGAGAACTTGAAGAGTCAATCCTAATAGAGGACTCTACCATTTTAAATCAATTTAAATATTTTCTATTTGTTATGGAATATGGTTCAACTCTTTTTGTGAAGGATACTATAAAATTTAACATCAGGACTCTAGATTGTAGACATCTAATTCTTAACACCATGTGTGTTGAAATTGTCAATCTTACTAGAATTACATTCAAACACCCAATTTAGGTCAAAATCACTAAAACACATTAAATAATTCAAAATTATCATTTAAAAGTGCCTATTTAATCCAAAATATCCCTAAAAGGGGCAATGTATTTTATGTGATTCTTAACTTTGATCAATTCATTTCAAGTCAAAATGATGATTTCACTTTTTTGTGTTTTAGATCACTCTTTTCTTCTAATTTATTAGTACACATCACTTACCATTGATATTTTTTGTTGGAAACATCATAAATAAGAATATGGTTCCAATGCATCTAACATCTCCTTCCAATTCTTCCTTAGTCAAATAATGACCCAATAATATGACTTTTTGACCATTTTGATTAATTGAGGGCCAATTTCCAAAGAATTGAACAAATATTGATTAATATTATTGAAGGCTAATTAATTCAAATCAAGAGCTTAAGTGGATTTTCCATGGGAGTTATTGAGTATTTATTTTTGGAAATTGATTCTTATTAACTGCATCACTTAATGACATCATTTTTTGGGAAGGCACTTCTAGGCCATAAATGCATAAAATATCTAAATTATGGCCTCCCATACTTATTTAATGCCTCCCAAGCCTCATTAATGCCCCTTATTCCCAAATCATGATGAGGATATTTATGGATTTAATTAAAAATATTATATTAATTCATGGCCACACATCTTAATCTTGAGATGGAATGTCATGGTTGATCCCGACCAATCTCAAACAATCTATAAATACAAGGCCTCACACTACCATTTTTAAGCTAAAATTGTGTAAAATTATAATGCTAAAATCTCTTCAAAAGTCATTTGTGTTTTGATTATTGTTTTATTTTCATTTGGATTACCTTCATTGATAAGCAAAATAGATAGTTTATATTATGAGCCTAGGTTTTGCATAGAGTTCTTGAGGCAATGGAAGATCAAAAAATCCATTGTTGACAAAGACTAGAGCTCTAGATTAAGGGGAGAACACACTTTGAGATGTCTTTGATTAATGGATTCATTTTGGAAGGTAATGGTTGATTGATTTTTTTAAATAATATATCTTGTTATCATTAGCAACCCCCGCCTGAATAGTTTGGCTTAGTTGTCATTTTTAAAAAGTAGAGTGGATTATGAAAAGGATCAATTCAAACATTAATCATGAAAACTCATAAAATAATGCATAAGAATTGACAATCTAAGCCAAAATATTCATGTTGGGGTTGCTAATGGTAACAAGATATAAATAAAAGAAATAAATCAACCATTACTCTCCCAAATGACTCCATTACTCAAAGGTGGCTCCAAGCATGTCCTCCCCTTGATCCAGAGCTCTAGTCTTTGTCAACAAAGGCTTCTTTGCTCCTCTATTGCCCCAAGAACTATATGAAAAACCTAAGCTCATGATATAAACTATCTATTTTGATTATCAATGAAGCTAATCCAAATACAAATAACACAATAATAAAAACACAAATGACTTGTGGAGAGATTTTAGGATTATAAATTTACACAATTTTAGCTTTAAAATGGTTATGTGAGGCCTTCTATTTATATATTTTTGATATTGGTTGAGATTAAACATGACTGTCCATCTCAATATTGAGATGTGTGGCCATGGATTAATATAATATTTTTAATTAAATCCATAAATATCCTCATCATGATTTGGGAAGAAGGGGAATTAATGAGGCATGGAAGGCCATAATCATGATATTTGTTGTAATTGTGGCTTTTGGATGCCACCCGATAGATGATGCCATTTAGGTGATGCAGTTAATAGGAATAAATTTACAAAAATAAATATTCAATAACCTCCATAGAAAATCCACTTAAGCTCTTGATTTGAATTAATTATATTTAAACAAGATTAATCAATATTTGTGCAACTCTTTGGAAACTAGCCTTCAATTAATCAAATTGGTCAAAAAGTCATATTAATGGGTTGTAATTTGAATCAAGAAGAATTTGAATGTGATTTTAGATGTTTTGGTTCCAACACAAAATAACAAAGGTACATGACATGTACTAATGAATTTAGAAGAAAAGAGTGATCTAAAGCACAAAAATGGAAAATCATCGTTTTGACTCGAAATGAATCGATCAAAGTTAGCTATCACATAAAATAAATTTCCCTATTTAGGGATATATTTTCCTAAATCATCACTTTAAAATTACAATTTCAAACCATTTAATGCATTTTAGTGATTTTGACCTAAATTGGGTATTTGAGTGCAATTCAAGTAAGATTGTCAATTTCAACACAAATGGTGTTAGGAATTGGATGTCTATATTTTTCCCCTATTTGAGAAGGTGTAATGAAACACAATCATATAATAATTCACAAAGTGATTAAAGAGATGAAAATAAGAATGAAGATGGCCCAATTAATTCTAGATGTATAAGACAAGTAGATGTTTCCTACATAGTTCCATGAAAGCATGTTACAACATGAAATTTAGGCCAATGTAGTTCACCCAAAAGTGGGAGAGAATGGAATGAGGAATGATGAAAACTGAAAAAATATTTACTAGACTCATGATGTATTCAAAGAGATGCATGTCTAAGCATAGAGTCAGGTGCTAAACCTATTGAGCCTAATTTATGCATAGTGTTCTTGAGAGCTATTCATTAGAGTTGTGTTGATGTTAAAAGTTGAGTCTAGAGCACAAAGTGCTATTAAAAAATAAATTAGGCATCATAAGTATGAATAAATTATGAGGACATGTCATTTCAAATGCATACAACTAGTTCAAATATGAATACCTATGATTAAGGATAATGGTAAATAATGACCAAAACTAGAGTTACAACTATTTATATTTAAACAAAAAAGGAAAGATAAATAAAAAGATAAACATGAATGATCCCAACTTAAAATCAAGATATGAATAGCAAGACTCAAGTATGAATTAAAATGTTTTAAAAAAAGCAAGAAAACAAAGAAACAAGACTAAATAGGAAAACAAAAGATCAAACAATACCAACAATAATCAAATAAACATAAAAGAAACAAGCAAAAATATATAGGGAAACACAAGACCAAGATGAGATTCAAAGTAATAAAAAGAGAAAAGGAAACGAAATAAAAGGAGAGGTGTGAAAGCACAAGAAAACACAAAGAAAACACTAATAAAAATTAAATAAACACACACAAATATAAACCAAGTTAGTGCAGCTTAAACACAATTATTCATGCACATGTAGTAGAGACATTACTTTCTAATACAATGTAACAAAGAGGAAGGACACAAGAACAAAAAAAAAATGGGGGAAGAGAAGAAAATAAAGGGGTTGGTTGAGCTGAATCTAGATGTATAAGATAAGTGGACACTACCTACATAGTTCCTAGGATGCATGTTCTAACATGAACTTCAAGCCAAATGTAGTTCTCCCATGAAGTTGGATAGAAGACATGATGATGACCAAAAGCATATGATTAATGTTGTAGAATAAAAGGGAAGACTTGAAAAATGGGATTCGTCTTGGAAAATGGCAATTTGGTGAGATGAAGGAGAATGATCTTGTAAAATGGCAAGTGCATGGGCTTAATTTGATTGAAAAATGGTAAGAATATGACATGGTGGGATAATATGACTTACAAAGTGGAAAGTTAATAGGATAAAAATACTTTCAAAATGGAAAGAGCATGAGGATCAAAATGGTCAAAAGTATAAAATGATGTTTTTGTTATTTTAGGAATAGTTCTCTAATATTTTTGGTATTTTTGGGATAAAATATGTAAAAGGGGGAAACAAACTAGTCAAAGAGATGATCATCCAAGAGTAGAAGTTATAATAAGATAGATAAGCTAGCTACAATAACACATGTTCACAAATCAATGAGAGTGATGATCCTAAAAAGATAAAAACAATATTCACCAAAGAGTAGTAAATGTAGTATAAAATAGTGTGTAGTGAAAAATTAATTTGACTAACCATGTGGTAGGTAGATCTTGAGCTAAGAAGATGTTCTTGTTCACTTGTCTGTATAATAAGATGCAAAATACTATTCTAGTTGAATTGATTTATAGAACTGGTGTTGAAAGTGTTCATAATGTTAATGAGACATAATTAGGATCATAAGTGATCAAGGGACAAAGGTTTTTAGGGTATAAAAAGCCCAAGATGTAAAAAATAATATGGTTCTCAAAGAGAATGGCACAGGGTAGGATAAAATGTGTTCAGAGTACCAATGGTCCAAAAGTGTTCACTGTCTAGAGTTGTGAAAGGTGGTTCAAGGTAGTATAAAATGGTAGGATAAAACTACTTTGACTTAAGATGCCCCTAAGTAACAGGTCTTGTAAATAATGGTTTTAAATTATTCAATCATAGAACCTCTAAAGGTTTATGATGTTCATGGGCTCTGGAAGTTATTCACCATTTAATTTAGCCCCTGATCTATAATTTCCTATGATAACAAATGGTCCCAACCAATTAGGTTGAAACTTACCTTTCTTTTTGCATTCATCATTTGTGTTCTTTTGGTTATCTTTCAGAACCAAATCACTATTCTCAAACTCCTGATGGAGGATGCACTTGTTATAACTTCTTCAAAATATATTTTGATAGGCCTACAAGTTTTCTAGGTTAGCCAAATACTTACCATCAAGAAGTTCTAGTTTTTTTAGTCTTGAGACCCTATAGTCCTCATCATCTTCAATGTGCTCCCATGATACTCATAATGATGGTATCTCAATCTTGATCAGGATAATAGCTTTAGTTCCATAGATAATGGACTATGGAGTGGCTCATATTGGAGTTTAATGACTAGTTCTATATGCCTAGAGGGTAAGAAATATTTACAAGTGCCAATTATGGCTAGCATCATTGACAATATTATTTAAAATAGCTATAATGGTCTTATTTAACACCTTGGCTTATATTTTTCCTTATGGGTTATATGGAGTAGATTTTTTGTGCTTGATATTAAATTTTGCATAAAGAGCTTTTACATATTAGTTTAAAAAGGATCCACCATTATCAGATATAATGAGTGTGTGGATTCCATATTGACAAATGATATGGTAATGGATGAATTTAGAAATCAACTTCCCTATGACATAAGTGAGAAGAATGTCTTTAACCTACTTATTAAAATATTTGGTAGCAGTTGGATATGCTTATGGCCATCTAAAGATGTTGGGTTTATTTTATTGATGAGATTGAGGCTCCATGTTGAGAAAAACCATAGTGTTGTGATTAGTTGTAGTGGTAAAAAAAGTGCATGTATCAAATATCCATGTTAATGACAAGGAACACACTTCCTTACATAATTACAAAAATTAGATTCCATTTTAGCCAATAATATCCTATTATGAGGAGCTTCTTTGCTAAGACTACACAATTTTTGTGGGCCCCACACATTCCTTCATGAACTTCCCTCAACGCTTGCTTGGATTCTCTCAAAGATAAAAAAAAAGAATCATTCCATCATAGACATGATAAAGTGTCTCCTAGGCAGGTGTAACATGATAAACAATGATGGAATAGTTTCTACCAACTATTGGATAGGTTAGCTGGGAAAATATGATCATGGAAGTAGTTATAAAAGTCTTAGAACTAGGGTAATTTAAATTGGGGACTGGAATCAACAATGGTGCATACCCTTTCTAAATCTAGTATAATATGTGTAGGCTAAAGAATATTTTCAATCAGAAACTTATACTCTTTAGCACCATTATCAATATGTATCATGGAACCAATCATTCCCATTGTAACAACCAATTTGTTGTTTACTCTTGGGATTTGTTCAAATTATATAAATTAAAATGACCTTTGAGATTATCAACAATTTTCTTTAAGGAATGAGCTTATCATCTCTAGTTTGATACTAATCAATGATCTAATTGATGATTAATTGGGAATCACCATAGACCTTTAAACTTTGAATATCCCATTGTATGACAAGGTGAAGCCCTGTAATTAAAGCCTCATACTCAGCCATATTGTTCATATAATGAAATTATATATGAAATGATTTGGGAATCAAATACCCCTAGGATGTAATCAATAATATGCCAGCTCTAGATCCATAAGATGCAAAGGAACCATCAAAATATAGCTTTCATTATTCAGATTCCTATGATACTTATTCTATTGCCATAATAGAATCATCTAGAAATTTTAATTTTAGAGGTCGAGTATCTATGATAGGGGCTTCTATAAGTTGATCAACAATAACCTACCCCTTGATTGATTTTTTTGATACTCAATGTCAAAGTCACTTAGGAGCATAAACCACTTAGCCATGCATCCTTAAAGAGCTAATTTGGACAATAGGAATTTGAGAGGGTCCACCTTGGTGATAGTAATAGTTTGGTTATTTAGTATACAATGTCATAATTTTTGGGTAACAAACACCATAGATAAATAAACCTTCTCAATAGGCATATAATTATGTTCATAAGCCACTAGAGTTTATCTTAGATAATATGTTGCATGTTCTTTACCTTGATTATCATATTGGGCGAAAAGTGCCCCCAGTGCATGCTCTATCGCTAATATGTAAAGAAGCAGTGGTCTTCTAGGTGTTGGCAGTCTCAAGACTAGTAGATTGGCCAAATATGTCTTGAGTTTTGCAAATTCTATCTAAAAAATTGCATCCCATTTATAATTTACCCCTTTCTTCAAAATGTGGGTAAATAGGTGGCACCTATCTGCCAATTGAGAAATGAACTTGTGTATAGATTGGATCTTCCTTGTAGGCTTTTTAGTTATTTAAGATTATGTGGTGGAGGCATTTCCATAATGGCCTTGACCTTGGTAGGGTTTACTTCAATCCCTCTTTATTATTTAAATAAATTTAACAATTTCCCTGATGTAACTCTAAAGACACATTTCTTAGGATTGAGGTACGTCTCTCAAAAATTCTATATAAAATGTCAGGATGTCAAGCTCTTAATCTTTCTTTTTTTAGTATATCATCAACATAGTCCTCAACAATATCATGCATCATGTCATGGAAGATGATAGTCATGGAACATTGATATATGGCTCCAACATTCTTCAAGCCAAATGAAATGACTTGGTAAGAGAATGATCCTCATAGAGTGGTGAATGCAATCTTGTGTTCATCTTATTGGGATATCTTGATTTGATTGTATCCAAAAAATCCATCCATTAAGGATAATATCTCGTACCTAACAGTTGAGTTGATGATCATGTTGATGTTGGGAAAAGTAAAATCATCTTTGGGGCATGATTTGTTGATATCTCTAAAATTAGTACAAAGACATATACCTAGGGTCTTTTTATTCACTAGGACTCTATTTGAGATCCATTCAGAATAATCTAATGGATTAATAAATCCTATTCTGAGAAAAAAATTTATTTTTGCTTTAACCAATAGGGTGATGCATGGATGCATCTTCCTTAATTTTTACTTGACTAGTTTAGCATCAAGATGGATAATAAGGTGATGCACAAGCAAATCTGGGTCTAATCCTAGCATGTCAAAGTGTGCACATGCAAATATGTTAATATAATCCCTTACAAGGGATATAATGTTTTCACATTTTGATTCAATAAGGGAAGCTCCAAGATAAACAATTTTGGGATCCTCATAGGTTCCTAAGTTCACTTCTATTGTGTTTTCGATAAGGAGTGTGGATCCATTTTATAGAATTGTAGGCAAGGTATGATTGTGATCATCTTATTCAGCTACATCTTATTTTTATTCCTCCCAAAGCTTTGGATAGTGTGATAAATCACAATTTATCATCTCAAGTAAAGGCCAAGTAGAAAAAACCTCTAGAAACTCTAGAGAAAGATACTCAAACATTTATTGTTATTCTGAAGAGATGCTTGTACTGGATATAAAACTTGGGCTAGATGGACCTTCTACATCCTTAGGGGATGAACAAACTTTCCCACTTAAGATCACTTGAAATAGGTTTTCACTTGAAGGCTTGTCTTTTTATTTACTTTTTCCCTTATCAACCAATACCTCAAAGAGGTTTTCACCTGAAGATATCCATATTTATTCTTTATTGTGACAAAGAATTTTTTCCTACCCTCCAAAGTAGGTAGAAGGGTCAAATGAAAAATCAAATCCTTATTTTTTATCATCAATGGGAAAACCATCTCTTAAGGCCATGTATTATACAATTGAATCTTCATTTTGAAACTAGTCAAGGCATATGGCTAAATTTTGTTGGTCCCAATCAATGATTTTGAGATGGTAAAGGCATATGGAATAATGAGGATTTACTTTAGGATGGGAAGCTTTAATGGTAAAAATATGATTTTTTACTTTAGAAGGGGAAGCACCAATAGAATGGGTTCTTGCTTCAAGATGATAAGCTCCAATGGTTAAGGTTAAAATGACATTTGAATCAAATAGGTCCATGTCAATAAGCTCATTAAAAATGTTGTAATGGGATGATATGTTGCTTCTAACATTCTTGTCACTAATTGATTTGGAATAATCACTATCAAAAGTTATGAGGTCACCCTCAAGAGGTATAAATCTGAGACAATGATTCAAATTAGGTACTCTAGCTGATAAGGGTTCCAAGATTCCTTACGCTTGTGGGACAAGAATTTTTCCTATATAATCAAGATGATCCATCATCTGATTAGGGATATGATACTTTGGATTCTAAAATCAATTAGCAAGGCCTTTATAATATAACCAATCTCCCTTGGGAAAAGCCTCTCAATCTTTCTTGGCATGATAGTAAGTACAAAAACCATAGGTGGTTTTTGCCATTTCTTCTTTGGTAGCCAAATCATTGTGGGTTCATTAGGATTCTTTGAAGGTTTAGGCTTACCAAATGTTTTTCAAGTTTTATGAAACTTTACAGCATGGAAGGAATCCTTAATACTATACATGGAACGGCTCATGTCTTTAATAGCAACATGCTTCACAAGAGTTGCAAGAAATGGATCGACTAAAGTGGAAGCAAGATCACTAGGGTTGATATAATTAAATAGAGGTGGATGTGAAACTATAGTCTTGTTATTTTTTATAATGAATTCAAAACTTGGACAATATTTATAATTAAAAAATTAGGCCTCAAGATGTTTACAATATTCATAAGGTTGTTGATTAGTGAGAATAGTAACCTCGATCCCATCATGGGGAAACTTAAGGTATTCATGCAAGGTAGAAAGAAAGGCCTATACTTCATGGATCCAAGGATGACTAATAAATATTTTATAAGGTAATTTAATTTCCACAATATGAATCAATGTATGATTTGAAATAGACCCAACAATGATTGGCAACTAAATAATACCAATTGACTCCCTTTTGGCATTGTCGTAAGCCTTGATAGTGATTATCTTTAGTTGAATGTATTTCATAGTGTAGCCCAACCTTTATAATAACTTAAGAGATATGATGTTTAGACTCAAACCATTATCTATAATAACCTATTTGATCTTATGACTTTCAATGATTACTTCAATGTATAGTGGGTTATTATGGCTCGATCCAAGTGTAGACATGTCTTTTTGATCAAACATCACTTGATGAAATGAAGATAAATGTCCCACAAGGTTATATAACTGTTCATGATTTATATCATTAAGAATAGTGGATTTTTGTAAAATATTGTTTAGGATAGTTATATGGACTTTATATGTCTGTAAGAGATCCAAGATGGAAATCTGTGTAGGGGTTTTGCTTAATTAGTTTGATAAACTATAAGGATTTTCAACATTGGGATGAGACAGTTTGGATTTGGTTAGAATAGTAGTCAAATTTGGATCTATTAGTGTAATGTTCACATTAGGCTATGTGGAAGAAGTAGGCAAAGGGCCCTGGAGAGTAACTCACAAGCGTCTAGTTGTGACTAGGCAACTTAGAGGTGGGGGGAGCTAATATAATTAATAGATGAAGGCAAGGGCCTTAGAGGATGACTCATGAGTGTCTAGTTACATTTCTACAATTTCAAGTTTGTAAGGATCCATTATAAATAAAAAAGGGTGTTGTTCAAAAATAATAACATGTGCAAATAGAGTTGTAAAATAATTGTGTAAACTCGATGTGGTATTACTAGAGAGAGAGGGTGTTCACCCTATAATGATGGGTCCCATACTATGAGGAGCATGAGATGGTTCATGTGGTTTAAAAGTAACAATGGAAATATGGGTTTCAAAAATACATCCCATGGTATTGTTATAGTTATAAGGCATGTTGTTGTAACCCACATTATTAGTATGGGTATTATGATCATGATTATGTTCATGCTAATTATGATTTTGACCCTGATTTTGGTTTTAATTCTACCTCAATCCTTGGTTTTTATTATTCCTTGGTTATAGTTGATTATATCAAGGAAAGGGGTTATTGTAGATTCCCATATACTGATTTATGTTCTGATTAAGGGTAGTTTAATCTCAACTTCACCACTCTCAATGAGATATTCAATAATATGTCACAATTAGATGCAACGATAAGCACCATGACCAACAACATGATGAAATTTTCACCATTAATTCCCTTTGTACCAATCTAGTTTTGATTAATCTTAAGGAAGTGGCCTTGGTATTGGCCATATAATCAGGTTAGCTGCTATGAACTTTTGGAAAACTATTTTGATTAGTTCTCCCAATTTTCTAAAAACCCTAAAACTACCATGGTTTGCTCTCCATGGAGGTTGTCTCTATAAATTAGGTGGTGGATTATGGGGAGATAATTATACATTTTAGGTTGACAAAGCCTACACCATTTGTACGTGCCTTATTTATGTCACCCCATTTCCAACCATGTTGTTGGTTGAGATAAACTAGCCAAATTGTCTTGAGGGATTTCCTAAATTTGAACCAAATTTTTAGACTTGTATGTTTGTAAAGTGATAAGAGGCTCTTAGTGATTAAAGAATGTGTGTTCTATGTATAGAAAAACATTTTACACAACCTCTTGTGTTTTGTTCTGTTCATTTGAGATACCTTGATCAATTGTTGGGTTCTTAATCAATGTTTATTGTGTAGGTTTAATTAGATTTATTTGTTCCTTAGAGGCATCTTTATGGATTGAAATAGAAACAAGAGAGTCAGTTAACTCATATCATTGACTTATTTTCTTAATCTTGTTAACAAGATCTTGATCAGTTGGTTTTGACTCCATAAGTATTTGTTTACCTTTGCTAAAGGAAGAAGGTATTTTTTATTATGCAAAATCTTTATCTTGTTGTTATTATTCTCCTTCTCTAACTAAGGTGTGAAATTGCTCCATAAGAAAATCTAAGGGTATTCTAGCACCAAATTATGTCAACCTAAGGAATGCTTCATCTTGGTTCTCGTGATATTCAGTATAATCCCATCTAGATCTTATAGTTTTAGGAATGTCCTCAAAGATAATAGAATTGTCTTGTACATTATAAAAGTGATCATACTTATAGCTAGGGTTGTAAGAGGCCCCACTATGAGTGAACCTTTGAGTCATGTCTAGAAAGGGCATCTCTACATGTTTGACTGAATTTGGATCAATGTTTTGCAAATGTTTAAATAAGGTATGGATTTTGATATTTCTTCCAAACAAATGACTAAGGTACCAAAGAGACTATAAAATGAGGGTGGATTGGAACCACACATAATTATAATAATGTGTTCACAAAATTACTCAACTTGTGGGTAAAGTTAAAATCATATAAATTAGAAGAAGGTATGATAACTCAAAAATCCTAGAGTGTCACTAGTACATTAAAACATAAAATTTTGAGACACATCAATACTAGAATAACTAGTTTAACTTTGATGAGTTGCTACTAAAAAACTAGAAGAAAGCCCTTTAGATTAGGAAGGAGACAATGTGAACCAAAAAACTCATGATGTGTAAACATGCAAGAATTCCTAAGTAGAAAGCTAAAACCAAATGGGTAGCACAATGCTACCACATGGTAATAGGAACAATAGTATATAATGTGTTTTAAGACTCAAAGTGTGAGTGATATGAAAGATGGCTTGAGTATACCAAAGATGATAATGTGATAATGAGTCTATAAATGACCCTTAATTCAAATGGGAAATTGAACCCAAGTTAAAACAAGTCAAGTACAACTGATGGACCCAATTTAACACATCAATCTTTAAAACTTAGAAAAGTCCAATTCTGAATTTAAATTATCAATAATGGACTTAGGAAAATATGGCAAATAATCAAGACTCAAATTGGAAACATATCTACACCAAAATATATGTTATGACACAATATTTAAGATGACAATTTGAATAAGGAAAACTATGATTTTTCCTTGGATAACGTAATGCCTGCTTGTTTAAGAAATCTATGGATAATGTGTTTAGTTTATGATGTTTTATTAACAATCAAGTTTTGACCTAAAATAAGACCAAATAATCTAAGACAAAGATAAATCAACTAATTAATCATCTTAAGCCCTAAACTAAAAAGGTGTGGCAAGGTGGGGTTAGCTAAACTAGTAATTTTTTGAACATTTCTAGATGGATCAAATGCATAGAACTTTCATGTCAAAATACAAGAGAAGTAACACATCAATTGGGCCCGCATCATATGGCTTGTTATATAAATGTCTTGCCTTTTTTATAACCATTGCATTCATCACTTGCTCAGTGTAGTACGATGTCCAACATGCTCAAATATCCCGAGCTTAGCCATCAGTGATAGAATATGGTTTAACCACTCAAACTACTATCCTAGTAGGGTGATCCCAATTTATATACCTCCCCCATGGAGAGTGGTTGAAGATGATGCTAGGAGATTAAACCATAGGTCAAAGCTTCCCTAAAAAACTTATGGGAGGTGATAAAATCCCCCTCATAAGCCAAGATGCAATGAAATAAAAGACTAATTAAAAGAGCTTTATGGTTGTTTCTATATCACCCAAGCCATGCAGATGTTGGGGAGAGCCTTCACAACATATCTTTTATTCTTTTGGATTAAGATAATTTGTAATGAATATTTTTCTTTTTATCCCATGAGTTCCCTATAGGGGATGGGGGGAGAGCATACACACATAACTTCTTTTTTGCTCAAACAAATTTAAACTAAGAAAACAATGATAAATGACTTACTTAAAACAAAACTTTGAAGTGAGTTTAGTTTTAAACCACTAAATTAAAATGTTTGGTGGTGTTATTTGGTCCCTTGTCCTCAATTTGAAAAAAAATTTAAAGAAAAACTAAAAAAATAATTAATATAAAAAACCATCAATTTTTCCTTAAGAATTTAATTTAAATATTCCTAATTATTTTTAAGCACCAAAAAAGAGGTTAAAAATACTTAATTAAACATAAATGGATCACTTTATAAGTAGGTCCTACAATAAAATGGTCATCATGTAGTTTAGATTTCACTTGAATGTATTGCTACACCTTATCAAAAAGGGGCAAAATGTAGACATCCAATTTCTAACACCATTTGTGTTGAAATTGTCAATCTTACTCAAATTACACTCAAATATGCAATTTAGTTTAAAATCACTAGAACACACTAAATGGTTCAAAATTATCATTTATAAATATATATTTAAACTAAAATATCCCTAAATGGGGAAATGCATTTTATATGATTTCTAACTTTGATCAATTTATTTCAAGTCAAAATGATGATTTCACCTTTTTGTGCTCTAGATCACTCTTTTATTCTAATTCATTAGTACACATCATGTACCATTATTATTTTGTGTTACCAAAATCTTAAATGGAAATACATGCATCTAACATCGCCTTCCAATTCTTCTTGAGTCAAATTATGACCCAATAATATGACTTTCTGACCATTTTGACTAATTGAGGGCCAATTTCTAAAGAATTGCACAAATATTGATCAATATTGTTTAAGGCTAATTAATTCAAATCAATATATTAAGTGGATTTTCCATGGAAGTTATTGAATTTTTTTTTGTAAATTAATTCCTATTGATTACATCATCTAATGACATCATTTCTTGGGAAGGCATCCCTAGGCCATAAATGCATAAAATATTTGAATTATGGCCTGCCATGCTTCTTTAATGCCTCCCAACCTCATTAATGCCCCTTATTCCTGAATCATGATGAAGATATTTATTGATGTAATTACAAATATTAGATTAATTCATGGCCACACATCTCAATCTTGGGATGGATGGTCATGGTTGATCCTAACCAATCTCAAAAATCTATAAATACAAGGCCTCACACTACCATTTTTAAGCTAAAATTGTGTAAACTTATAATGCTAAAATATCTCCACAAGTCATTTGTCTTTTTATTATTGTGATATTTACATTTGGATTAGCTTCATTGATAGGCAAAATAGTTAATTTATATCATGAGCCTAGGTTTTGCATAGAGTTCTTGAGGTAATGGAGGAGCAAATAAGCCATTGTTGACAAAGACTAAAACTTTAGATCAAGGGGAGAACACACTTGGATCTAATTTTGAGTAATGGAGTCATTTGGGAAGGTAATGGTTGATTGCTTTCTTTCATTTGTATCTTATTATCATTAGAAACCCCCACATTAGTAGTTTGGATTAGATTGTAAATTATTACGCATTATTTTATGAGTTTTCATGACTAATGTTTGAATTTATCATCTTCAAAAAAATTATGCATTATTGAATTGATTTTCTTTATTATGTTATAGTGGAAAGTAACGCCTCTACTACACATGCATGAAAAATTGTGTTTAAACTGCACTAACTTGGTTTTTGTTTGTGTGTTTATTTGACTTTTATCGGTGAATTAGTGTGTTTTCTTGGTGTTTTATTGTGCTTTCACACCTTTCCTTTTATTTATTTTCCTTTTCTCTTTTTATTTCTTCTTGACTCATCTTGGTCTTATGTTTCCCTATATGTTTTTGCTTATCTCTTTTATGTTTATTTGATTGTTGTTGGTGTTGTTTTATATTTTGTTTTCCTATTTGGTCTTTTTTCTTTGTTTTCTTGCATTTTGTTTTTAAACATTTTTGTTCCTACTTAAGTCTTGATATTCATATCTTGATTTTAAATTGGGATCTTTATGTTTATCTTTTTCTTTATCTTTGATTTTTTTATTTAAATGTAAATAATTGTAACTATGGATTTGGTCATTGTTTACCATTATCCTTAATCGTAGGTATTCACATTTGAACCAACTTTGCACATTTTAAATGCCATGTCCTCATAAATTCTTCATACTTATGATGCCTAATTTTTTTTATATAACAATCACTTTATACTCTAGACTCAAGTTTTAACATCAATACAACTCTAATGAATAGATCTTAAGAACACTATGCATAAATTAGGATCAATTGGTTTTATACCTAACTCTATGCTTAGATGTGCACCTATTTGCATACATCATGAGTCTAGTCAATCTTTGGTCACTTTTCATCATCCCTCATGCTATTGTCTCCCACTTTTGGGTGAACTAAATTTTCCTAAAGTTCATGTTGGAATATGAATTCATGAAAATATGTAGACAGTATCCACTTTTCTTATACATATAGAGTCATCTCAACTATATTCATTCTTCTTTTCATCTCTTTCATCACTTTGTGCATTATTGTATACTTGGTTTTTTATGGATTTTTCTAAAACATTCCACCATCACATCTATGTTTGTGCTTGATCACTTTAATATATGTTTTAGGTTGTATCCTTGAGATCTTAATTTCCAATTTTCTCATGTTTGGGGCACAACATTTTAACTAATTCATTAATCTAAATCAGATCTATAGGGCCACAACCATTCTTTATTCTTTATCAATGATCATAACTAGCCCTATTGGGGCACCAATATCTTATCATGATCATACCTACCCTATTGGGGCACCTATTATTATCATTTTTTTGGAGACCACATTCCCTTTTTCCTCTAATTCTAATATCTCCACACTTTTTCCCATGATGGAATTGTTTTAGTGTGTAACTTGTCTCAAGATTGATCAATGTCATAAGTGCATAGATTGCACTCTCAAATTAGGTGCATTTAAAGTGTGTCCCTTACATTTATGGATTGAATCCTTCCCATTCCCCTTATCTTTGGGGCCTATTATACCTCTAATTAAATTTTTATCATTGATTTAATAAATACGTATAAGCATTAACTCCTCTAGATGTGATCTATTCCATTGATTAATCTCTCACTTTCTCTCTCTTTTAGAGAGTCCATCTTTCTATTTCATCCTAGTATGTCCTCTCAAGGGGGCATCATGGGTCATTTAAAATTTATTATTAAGAAATATTTTCTTTGAAAATATTTCACTTCACCTGAATGTCTCGCTACACCTCTAATAGGGACAAAATGTAGACATCTAATTCTTAATAACATTTGTGTTGAAATTGTCAATCTTGCTCAAATTGCACTCAAATACCCAATTTCGGTCAAAATCACTAAAACACACTAAATAGTTCAAATTTTTGATTTACAAGTGATGATTTAGAATAAAATATCCCTAAATGGAGCAATGCATTTTATGTGATCCTTAACTTTGATCAATTTATTTCAAGTCAAAATGATGATTTCACCTTTTTGTGCTCTAGATCACTCTTTTCTTCTAATTCATTAGTACACATCACATACCATTATTATTTTATTTTGGAAACATCATAATGGGAATATGGTTTTAACACATATAACATTTCCTTCTAATTCTTCTCGAGTCAAATTACAACCCAGTAATATGACTTTCTAACCATTTTGATTAATTGCAAAGAATTACACAAATATTGATTAATCTTGTTTAAGGCTAATTAATTCAAATCAAGAGCTTAAGTGAATATTATATGGAGGTTATTAAATATTTATTTTTCTAAATTTATTCCTATTAAATGCATCACTTAATGAATTCATTTTTTAGGAAGGCATCCCTAAGCCATAAATGCATAAAATATCTCAAATGCTTCTTTAATGCCTCCCATACCTCATTAATGCCCCTTATTACAAAATCATGATGAGGATATTTATAGATTTAATTAAAAATATTAAAATAATTTATGGCCACACATCTTAAGCTTGAGATGGATGGTCATGGTTGATCCTAACCAATCTGAAAAATCTATAAATACAAGACTTCACACTACCATTTTTAAGCTAAAATTGTGTAAACTTATAATGCTAAAATCTCTCCACAAGTCATTTGTGTTTTTATTATTGTGTTATTTGTATTTGAATTATCTTCATTGATAGGGAAAATAGATAGTTTATATCATGATCCTAGGTTTTGCATAGATTTTTTGAGGCAATGGAGGAGCAAACAAGCCATTGTTGACAAAGACTGGAGCTCTAGATCAAGGGGAGAACATGCTTGGAGATGCCTTTGAGTAATGGAGTAATATAGGAAGGTAATGGTTGATTAATTTATTTAATTTGTATATTTTTATCATTATCAACCCTCACATGAATATCTTGTCTTATATTGTCAATTTTTGTGCAATCTTTTATGAGTTATCATGACTAATGTTTGAATTGATCCTCTTCATAATCCACTCTACACAGACGACCCTAAATGGATCAAATTAGGTGCATCCCTCACTAAGAATGAATGTGAAGTATTTATAACCCTTTTGAGATAATGTTTTGATATATTTGCATGGTCCTACTCCACAGTTCTAGATTTAGACCTTGCCTTAGTTGTGCACCATTGATTTATCAATTTTAGGAATATTGGTGTATTATTCCTCATTTAGTTAAGGGTTTAAGTTAATTAAATTAGTAAATAATATTGTAATATTTAACCTACTAATTTTTATAAATTAATTTTAATTTTAACCTTTCTATAAATAACAATAATGTGAAGAAAATAAAAGTTAGCTAGAAACTAATTGAGGTGATTGTAGGGTCTAAAATTCACTATGCAAGGCTAGGAAAATGTTGCAAATTAGAATCTGGCCTTCATTTTAGGAAAGGATAAGAGTGATAAAATATTACACCCTAGGTTATGACACTATAGTACTCTTTTATCATTGTTGTTTAGGAGACCTGAGCTTTCTAAGTTTTATTTGTTATGTTTGTATGAGCATACTTATGAAATTTTGATTATTGGATGTCTGTAGAACTCCATATAGAGTTGATTTAGTCTTAAAACCATAGAATATATGATTATTTGACAAAATTTTTGAAAGAGGGAGGGGTGTTACTATGTGTAAGATGCACTAAACATTTATCCACACCCCTTGTGTGGGCACACTACCTACATACCAATACTCTAAAGAGGGATCAAGGCATATGTAATTATCCCACTTGATGTGATTTGTTCAATAATGTATATGAAGATGCAAAATGCTAAAAATAGGTGTGCTTGATGTGGGTAAGGACTAGTGTAAGAATTTGAATAAGCTTTTGGTTGTATTGGATGGTTGTATGCAAAGAATAGAGATATATGCCTGAGTAGTCTTGCTTGTATTCTTGCTTGATTTGTGATATTTACCAACCCTTTCTAACTGAACTTTGAATGGGATTTTTATATGAATCTATTGGTCATGGGTCTAATGTATTCACATTAGGCTGACATTAACGATAGGAATTAAAAGGAAATGACTGTTGGTGGTAAAAATGCACTTGGATAAGAGTGCCAAAAATGGACACCCTAGGGTCTGATGCTATAGTCCAAGTTGGGTACTATTGTCCTAAAGGAATAGAACCTAGGGGGATGGAATAATCACTATAAATGTTACTTTGAGGAGGTGTAATCACTATTTAGAAGGCTACAAATGACTGAGAATTAGTGAAAAAATTCCTATGAGGGTCATGAGAGCAAGAAAGAGGGACCTATGGGTTGGGTGTCTCAAGCCACACTTAAGTTACCAATTTTCACATTTTATATGACTAAATTTACCCCTCTTTATTCTAGTGACATAACAAAGCAAAATACCAAGATAAAAGAAAACTAGAAAGTGTACCTAAACTTACCTACAAGGGTGAAGATCATAAATCTATGTAATGTTGGATGTGTGTAGAGAGAAAGAACACATTGTGAAGTGTAAATATGCAAGAGAAAAAAAAGAGTAGATTAATTCTTACTAGATATGTTATAACTAAAATAAGAACATATAAATATGGGTAAGAGAGAGAGGAAGAAAAAGGAATGAATATACCTCACTAGGTATATGAACCAATATAAAACCTATGATGGTGTTGAGTGATGCTAGATGATGCTGAGTCATGTTGGGTATGTGTTATACCAAGAATAATATCGAGAATGAATCTGAGTATTTAATTCCTTGAGAGTGGTTCAAGAATACAAAGGCTAGCCTTTTAGCTCCATTATCACCCACTAAGTGAAGCTATGTGATCATGTGTGTGCTAATTGATGTTTGGACTATGTGTCTAATCCTTTTAAGTACGTGGATTAAGAATACAAAGGCTAGCTAGTCCTTTGGCTCCATCATTAACCCATGAAGTGAAGCTATAAATTGATTCTTGTATGAATGTGTGTCATATGAGATGGATCTCAAATCCCATGAATGCTCTATAATATAATAATGTGTCATAGATAGTAGAATATGTACTAAAAACTAAGTCAATTTTGACTAACTTAGAAAAGGTGGAGATTAGGCTTGTATGAAAACCACTCTAAAACTGGGCAATAGGCTTATGTGGAAGCCACTCATAAAAGTGGAGGTTAGGCTTGTATGAAATCCAATTA